>CM032157.1:3640629-4935629 GCA_018901935.1 Pugionium cornutum
TCCTGTGAGTCAATATTCCTTCAATACTCAAGCTGGAAATTTGAAAATGTTTTCTTTATTTTGCATAATTTGAATATTTTTTCGTGCAGGAGGAATTGCGGGCACAACACAAGGATGCAGTCAAGGAGTCAGTTATCAACGACCGGAGTGGTTCTATCTTAGGAAAATGTTCTATACTTAATACGTACCCTTTCCCTCTCGAAAGAAATTCAAGTCGTTTACAGATTAATGAAGAAGGTGGGGACTCATTAGCTTCCGATGTAGGGACAATCCAGAATTGTAAAGAGGAGTTAAGCATTAATCATCTTTTTTCTTTCTTTCTCTCTCATATTATATGTTCTCAGATTTTTCCGTTTATAGTAATGGCTACATTTTCAACACAGTTCGCTAGATTTTGGAGCAAATATCAGCAGTCTACCAAAGGATCTTATTCTCATGATCGTGCGGTTTCTTTCTGCAAAAGAAGCTGCTCGGGTTTCGGTACTTTCAAAGAGTTTTCAGGAGCTCTTCACCATCATACATGATCTTGAGTTTGACGACAGTCAAGAGAATTTGATAGGTTTCTGCGATAGAATTTTGGCTCTGCCGGAATTAACCACCCGCATCAGAAATTTTTCACTGAAATGTCAAGAAGAACATGTTGATTCAGCACATTATGTTCATGTCAACAATTGTCTACGCCATGTAATGAAGCTAGGTGTCATGGATCTTGAACTATGCATATATGGTGAAAATGGATATACACTGCCTTTGGAGGTCTTCACTTGCAAGACCGTAGTTAAGCTGAAACTGGGGAATGGTTTTGTTATTGATGTTCTTCCTAAGAATGCATTGCTACCAGTGCTTGAGACCCTCGTTCTTGACTCAGTTAGGTTCTATTCTCTTTGTGATTGTGCGTTCCAGGCGCTCCTTTTGGCTTCCCCTGTGATTAAAGAACTAGTCATAGATGGTATGTACTGGGAAACTTGGGAATGGTCAGGTATCTTGTCCAGTCAAAGTCTTGAAAGACTTTCGATTGGTCGTGTATTCTCGGAAGAGTTTGAAGGGCCTCATCATCAGAGGATAACCTTTGATACCCCGAGTCTAGCCTACTTGGACTACACTGATTTTGTTCCGCATGAGTATCCGACTGTTCATTTTGACTCTCTCGTAGAAGCTAAGCTCAATCTTCATGTGGTGGTAAATCCCCAATGGGATGAACGATTTCCATATGATACTGATGTTTATACTAGCAATCCAACAAATCTTATCAAAGGGATAAGAAATGTTAAGATCCTGGAGTTATCCTCTTCTTTTAGTTTTGAGGTAAGTGTGTTTATTTGTTTCTTCTTTTTTTCTTTCTCTTTTTCTTGTAATGCATAACTAGAGGTTGAGAAAATAAAAGAAGATGAATGAGGCCGAAGAGGTTATGTTGATTTCAGGGGCTTGGCTTCTTCCGTAGAGCAATCCCGGTGTTAATAAACCTACATCGTTTAACTATAACGCATGAGGACATTGGATTTTGCTGGGGGTTTTTGCCTGCTTTGCTAGAGAAGACTCCAAATTTAAAGACAGTCGTCATTAAGGTATGAACGAAATCTTTAAAAAAAGTTTTAGGATGTAGTGTAGTGTATACTCTTAATTTTTTAATGTCTTATGTCTTTGCTGCTGCAGGGTGGTTTGCACTATGCTGAAGAAGAACCTGGCTATGTTTGCAGGTGCGTGTCAGGGTATGCTTGTCTATTGGCATTAACTGTGGAGGTCTTGGAGATAACCTTACGAGACATTGGAAGTGTTGCTGAGTTCGAGCAGGTGAAACATTTCCTAGGGAAACTGCCATGTCTACAAGTTCTGAAAATTAGTTTATGGAAAAAGATAAGCCAGAAGGAAAAGATGAGAATCGTCAGGGATCTGCGAATGCTTCCGAGAGCTTCATCCAAGTGCATGATCAAGGCCAGTTTCATTTGAAAGCTATCCTACAAATTGTTACTCTCTTTTTCCTTCTAAATCAGATTTTGAATATTTTCTTCTACTGTAGCACTATTAGTCATACGATTTTATCAATGCCTTCAATTGAGCATATGGGATGATTTGGTTAAAGTGGTGGCCCATCACTTTCATTTTTTTGGTGGTTTGAAGAATTTGGATATGTTAATAAAGTGACTTCTAAATAAACAAATGAATCACGAAGTACAAAAAGTATTAATTGAGAATAATACCGAATTTGATATATAGCAAAGAACCACATGAGTCATTATGTATTTACAAGTAAGAATAGAAAACAACATTAATTCTTATACAGCTAAAAGAAACTTTAATCACAATCTTCAATTAACACCGACCTTCTGCTTCTTCCATTTATATGCAGCTTCAAGAATCTTGATATTCATGTTCACCAATTCTTCTGGGAACAAATAATCAACGCATTCGACATATTCTATTGAACCGTCTTCTCTCGTGATCGGCTTTCTCTTCTTGAGCTTCTTCGGGAGCTTCGATTGTACAACACTAACATCCCCAAGCATACCAAAACTCGTCTCCATGTCCAGCCAATCCTCCAACAGCGTAGCTCGTTCTTCCTTCAGTTCTGGTGTGGAGTCTTTGTAGTATGTGTAGGCTCTATCAAAAATCTTTCTAGCGCGTCTGATGCAGTCCTTTTCGTGTTTAACAATAACATCTTTTTCTCCAGCAGAAGCTTCAAACTTTGCAAAACTAACCCACACCTTGTAATGCTTTGTACGGTCCAAGAGCCGCTCATATAAAGCTCGTGTCCTTTCAATATCCCCTTGTGATGTCTCAAAATCAAGATATGCCTTCCATAGCAACTCAGGCATGTCAAGAACATGCTGAGATATCGCCAATTCAAAAATAGCTCTAGCGCGTTCTGTTTCAGAAAGAAACCTCTCTAACTCGGCATACTTGCTCCAAGCATAACAATTCTCAGGAGACCATTGAATATACCGCTCATATAGTTTCCTACACCTACCTATGTTTCCCAAGTGGAGTTCCATTTCAATGTACTTCTTGAAAATCTTGTCTTTTGGAGCTTTTCCAATGGCGTTCCCCAATATCTGCCGAGCAGCAGTGAGATTTAACTGTCTGATCTCAAACTGTGCAGCGAGCAACCAAATCTTGGCAAAAGAAAATTTGGTGTGGGGGATAAGCTTGAGGCATTCTCTGTATACAGCTCGTGTACGCTCCACATCTTCAGCTTCAATCTCTTCATACAGTGCATAATTAATCCATAAGAAAATATATCTTTGCCAGTACCGTTTCTCCTTGGCAGGTGGAACTTCAGCGATAGCCCTCTCATAGATTTTTCTTATCCTATCCTTGTTCCCTAAAGCCTCCTCTAACCTAACGTAATCAAACCACGAATCATAGTTCAAAGGATTCTTCCTCACTTCATCTTCATACTGAAATCTCTTCTTGCCAACAATGGCGGCTTCAATCCCTTCTTTATCCCCATACTGTTTCTCAAACGCGATAAACTTGCAGTACAAATCCTCATATCTTCCTTTTGGGATACGATCACGACCGATAAACCTAGCCCGTTCAGTTTCTTTGCATCCTTGTTCAAGATCAGCAGAGGACACAAAGATCTCACATCGAGCTTCTCTTAAAATCTGTTCGGCGGTGATTTGCACCGGCGCCGGAGTTTTGTTCTTCACTCGCGTCGGCTTTGGAAGCATTGCTTCCATATCGTTTCTGGTCATGTACCCTAGGGAAGTCTCGAAATCTTTGACGGAAGCCATAATGATGCAACGAATGATAGCACGAAAGTAAACAAATTTCAGGAAAGAAGAAGAAGAAGAGCTCAAGAAATCGAAAACAAACAAATTTCAGGAAAGAAGAAGAAGGCTCAAGAAATCGAAAACAAACAAATTTCAGGAAAGAAGAAGAAGAGCTCAAGAAATCGAAAACAAACAAATATCAGGAAAGAAGAACAAGAGCTCAAGAAATCGAAAATTGTTGCTTCTGTCTTGCAACAGGGAGAGCTCTATTTATTACAAAGCAAAAATCCCTAATGCTAATAGAAAAGGAAAAACACGACACGTGGATAGAAAAGAAAAGGAAAACACGGATACGTTGACAGAAAGAAAAGGAAAAACACGATAAAACAAAAAAAGGAAATTAACATAATTCTTAAATAAATAAAGAAAAAGGAAATTAAAATAATTCTTAAATAAATAAAGAAAAAGGAAATTATCGTCAGAAAAATTTAAAAAAAAACTCTGATGCAAACTATGAAAGCTTGAATCTGTCTTAAAGATGGTAGAGACTATGAAGGCTCTAGCGAAGAAATGAAGAGGAATGTAATGGAAAAGAAATCGGAAGAGTAACAGCAAGCCAGAGGATCTCTCGACAAAGGAAGATCGTGCAAAGGTTATCTTTATTACTCTGCCTCTCTCAAATCGAAGGCTAAAAACCCTCGCTGCGTCGGAATTCCTCGTACTCTCCGTGATGGTATTCCTCTTTTCCCTTGGTTGATCGCTGATTATCTCAATTTTCCTCCTGCGATTTTTGTTTTTTGGCGTAAATGGCTGCGTGTCTTGTACTAGGGTTCTTGATTTTGTCACGTAGGGTATCGTGAAATATATAACATTTGAAAATTTGGGTTTTTCGTTGGGACATTAACGAGCCGGTTGCTGGATAATGCTTCTTCACTATTTCAAGACAAGGGGAGAAATGTATTTTGTCAATTTGTTACTCTTTTCTTTGCTCCCATGAATTCTGCTTGCAATTCCTGACATTTTCATCACGCTTGCAGCTCCTGACATTTTCATAACGCTTGCAGTTCCTGACATTTTTATAACGCTTGCAGTTCCTGAAATTTTCAACGCTTGCATTTCCTGATTACGTAGTTGGACTATCTGAAGCTGAAGCTTCGAAAGAGGGGAGGACCCTAGCATATTTTTTACTATGGTCTATGGATGGTGAAGTTTGCAGATTGTTATTAGCACATGGGTAACAGTAGTTGCTAGAAAGACAAAAAAAGGCTCACACTGACTTTCTGCATCATCGTCGTTCATTTACCAAGAACAGGATATCCAACCCCACTTTCGGATTAGGTATTTTGTTCAATTTTTGAAATTTTGGTTCATTATTTCGAGAGTTGTTGATCATTTTGAAGTTTAAAGCATTGATCAGTTAACGAATTTCATAAGATCTTAACCATGTTAAAGTATATGAAGTAGGGAACCAAAATGTTCTAATTAGTCTATAGTTTAAGAAGACTAAAACTGTTCATGCTACTGACATTCTTTATCCAATTCTTGCGACACACAAGAATTGTTGGGCTTATAGATATGGGTGATAAATGTGTTACAATGCTGCTTCTGCTATTTCAGTTGCATCAGGTAGAAGTTTGATATGTATCTGGTCTCCAGAATCCTTTTTGGGCACTTAATATCCCTTCTTGGTTCTTGGAGAATGTTAGATGAACTTCCCAGTGCAGAGACTTCAACATATTCTCAACTTCTCCTATCACATTGGACTCGTCACGAATAATGAGTTTACCTCCTGGTCGTACTATTCTATCCACTTCTGCCATTACTGGAACAAGATTGCACCTTCAAAAGGATAAGAAAAGAAAAAAAAAGAGAAATGTTCAACTTTGTCAGGAATGCTAATGAAAATACCAAAAAGGTGGAAATGACTTGAGCTTTACCTTGCTTTCAACTTGGAGAAAAGATGATCTGCATGCAAGAGATCATAGCTCCGAGGGTATGTGCTAAAAGATTCACACCAGTCATGGTAAATTCCAAACAGGCCTCTTTCGTAGATTATTGGTAGTGTATCTGGTGAATTTATGTTGACTACATTCATGACCCACACCTGCAGGTCTTTAAGAGCTGCTGCAAACCTGCATATTTACATAGTTGGTGATTTGATTCAATTTTGTTTGCTCTCTTTCAGATTTGCTCATGGATGCTTACCCTCCGTAGGCAGCTCGCATATCCATTACATTCCTCACATTAGACCAGCTGATTCCGATTTCATTCATGTATACTTTGCTAACAACCTGCTTCCAATGTTCATAATCTGTAGTGAAATCTCGGGGAGCTGGTTTCCCGTAGATCCCCATTTGGGAGCTGTTTAGCCAGTAAGGAGGTGTTTGAAGTCGGCGGGGCCAGTTCACTGGCCATTTGCTTCCTCTCTCGACCACATTGGTGGGCACTTTATGCATACATGCCTGTAGCGGTACATACCTGAAATTTGCATTCAAGTATTGACTCTCTTTTTTGTGAAGGCCTTTGGTTTTTAGATATTCCATTCTGCTAGTTTTTTCATCGTGTTTAAACAATCATACCAGGCTGCATTAGCATCGTCGTCATTTTTGCACATAGGAGGCATGTTTTGCTTTCTCTTTTCGTAGCATTCATTTGTGGCAGGTTTCTTGTAGATGGCAGCAGCAACACCATTGACTTTATCCTTGTTAATAGTCACAAGTTCCCAGCACAAGGATTTTGTCAACGAGGACATGGCTACATAACTCGTTACAAGTCAGCTTCAGTGAAACAAAGAAAAGGGAGGAACTCTGTTTAAGCCCAAGCATTGCACGTTAAACTTACCTTTCCAGATTTGAATATCTTCTTCAAGCTTCTGGTATACAGGTGTTGCTGACCAGACAAAATAACCTCCTGGTCGAAGCATCCGATTAAGTTCAAGAAGAAGCATACCGCCATCGTTGTGCCAAGGGACTCTGCAACGTGCACAGTGGATAAGGTCAAACACTCTGCTAGGGAATGGCAGTCGCTTAGACCCCATCACCGCGGAGATGGCTGGAATCTTCCTTTCAAGAGCAAACTGGACCTGAGCTTCGTGTTCATCTTTTGGTGCAAGAGACATGGCTATAACATCTCTTTCAAAGAGGAAACCTCCAAAGCTTGCCACTCCACATCCAACATCCAATACAACCCGAGTATGTTTACCCCATGCAATGCTCTTTAAAGACTGCCATATGAAGAAAAGGAGCATTAGATTTACAGAAAAGTTCTCTTTACTTTGTGCATTTTGAATGACATCCTGAAATCGAGAAATGAATTCACCTGCTGAAGGAAATCGATATAATGGAGAGCTCCATGGATGAACTGTGTTCCACCACCAGGAAATGTCAAGAACTCGCCAGTGACCTTCACCCAGTTCTGATGTCCTTTCACCTCTGCGAGCTTTGTGTGTGGGACGTTGTGGTACCATATCTACTAGATCACATGTGAGTCAAACTTTTGTCCAATTTCAAATTACTTTTTCACCTGAACATAAACTTATTCGGATAAAATATTTTACCTTACCCCTACTTTCTGGCCACGTAATAGATTCCTTATATCCTTCTGGGAGGGAGACGAGACACGTTGGTGGGTCTTCGGGGCAATGCCTCTCTCTGTGCTCAAAATGTCTTCGACTCCTCAGTTTCATTATAGCTTCTTCATTGTCTAGGCATGGTATATAATCAGAACCTGCAGTTGCATTGCACAACACCCATGCCTTTCCATTCATTATACTCTCTGCGTTATTGGATTCAGATGTCTGTCTTTGTTTCTCGTCCTTAGATTCTGTTGCCTGACTCTTCCATGACTTCTGTGTTTCTACAGATTCTTTCGGTATTCCTGAGCCAAATCCATTTGCTTCTGAACCCTCTTGTCTTTTCTCAACTTTCTGCTCTTCTTGTTGCTCCACATTTTCATCCTTTGTTGTGCCCTTGTCTTCTTTGTTTCCGCTATCGACCTCTGTTGTGCTATGTTCGTCTTGTTGTCCGTTGTCATCCTTCATGCTCTTCTCCTCCTTCCTGTTTTCTTCACTAATTGTGATCTTGTCCTCGTTTTGCTCTCCATTTTCCTCACTTCTTGAGTTTTGTTCCTCTTGTTGTTGCTGTCCGTTGTCATCCTTCGTGCTCTTCTCCTCTTTCCTGTATTCTTCACTAATTGTGATCTTGTCCTCGTTTTGCTCTCCATTTTCCTCACTCCTTGAGTGTTGTTCCTCTTGTTGTTGCTGTCCGTTTTTTTCATACTTTGAGTTCTCTGATGTCTCTCCCTGCCCCACCTCCATAGGTTGTTCTTGTTTGGTCGCATCTGTGAATGTCACGTCCGCATTCCCGTCCTGATCCTGCCCTTGTTTCTTTACTTGTTCCACATCCTGCGGTTGTCCTTTCTCTTGCTCTTGCGTCCCTTTGTTGTTACCTGATTGAGTCACAGCATCCTCGTCCCGTTGTTCCTTCTCAAACTCTTTGACCACTTGTTTCACCTGACCCTCATCAGTCTCATGCACGGTCTTGTTCTCCTTGTCTTTATCCTCAAGAATCTTTTCATCGTTCTGTTGGGTCTCTTGTTTATTAGTCTCCCTTTGATCCTGTCTCCCTCTTCCATCTCCTCCTGCCTTTGAGCTCTTCCTTTCACTCTTCTCTTTTGCTGACTTCTGCTGATCGTCTTCAGACTTTATGGCATCGTATGGAAGTTTCCCGGGGTTATCTTCAAATGCTGGTTGCTCATCAGTCTCATGTTTTGTGGATTCGGTTTCATCATTACCGTTTGAAGAAGCAGACACATCACTCCTCTCTGTCTCTGCAACGACAGTTCGGGTGGAGGCTCGTGTGATCTGTGGTGGAATAACGGAGGAGTTTGAAGAAAGCATCCACACACCGATCGCACATAGAGCCACAAAGATGAGCATTGTAATGGTCGACGCATACGACGTCGTCGAAGTGCGTTTATTATTTCCACGACCCTTCCCAAATGCCATCTTTCTAGTCTTTACTGTGATGAAGGAGTTGAAGGAAGTAAAATAGAAGAAAAAGAAGAGAAAGAGAGGTTGTGAAGACACAAGACTCGATCAAAGATCCAACAGAGTCGGACATGGTACTTTCACTTTCGTGTCTCTAAATTTAGTTTTATGGTCTTTCGTGTCTCATATTTTTTCCATGCAATATTTATACCATATGCTAAATGTTAATCAAGGAAACGTTAATCATGGCATCATTGTTTTTCTTCTAATTTGTGTTTACAATTCAAATATCAATCTATCGTGTAAATAGACAACATAAGAAAATATTATCTACTTGCATGTGACTCTATTAAAAATAAATAATTTGTTGGATGAGATAAGGTGGGATACTTGAGGGAGTACAATTGGGAATGAGTCGGACGATTGGACCGCAGCACTATTTGAATAGCTAAAATCGATCAATTGTATATAATATCGTACGTCACGCAATCCAAATTTCATAAGTTTACCAACTACACAAAAACAACTAGCTAGTTCCCTGCAACAGTGTTGAATTTGTTATCATCAACTTATAAGTTATCAATTGTAGCATAGTCATGGTTGGAAGTTTGGAACATATTATATATAGTTCAAGCAAGCTAAACCAATAGGATTGTGAGATTAGATGGATCATAAATGGTAAAAATGAAGAAAAAAACGAAGAAGAGATCCTCTGTGTTTAAATGAGCAAAGCTAATTGATTGATGAAAATGAGAGGGATGAATAAATAATATGGTTTCGTAGCCAATCATATTCATCTGTAATTGACGATATTGCAGTCTATATTTACATTTCCTATTATAATATCAATCATGAGAATCTGCAAAACTTCTCTCTTTCCTCTCTTTCCTCTCTCTCTTCTCTCTCCTCTCTCCTCTCTCCTCTCTCTCTTTTCTCTTCTCTCTCTCTTTTCTCTTCTCTCTCTCTTTTCTCTTCTCTCTCTCTTTTCTCTTCTCTCCTCTCTCTCCCTCTATATATTCGTGTGTCACATCATACATGCAAACATACAAACATACATGTACATGCAATAGATATATATGTACGTAAGCTTACATGTTTATGTCTATGTGTGTATAGACTTTTAATTTGACATCGTTTCTATGGAAAGAAACGTAAATACTTCTTTGGTCATTATTTTTCCTTCACACTCTCTAGTCTTAATATTTATGCTTCAACTATATGTACAAACGAAATAGGAATCGTCTCTACACTTTACACGAATTCTAACTTATATATATTATACTACACTTTTACAAAATAGGTTAAATCATGAAATTCTATTATAATTTATTTTTTGTTAGTTTTAATTAAAGACAAATGATATATTTTCTTAACATAAGGTTACATTTAAATCAATTAATCAACACTGTTTTGACACAAAAGTATTGGCTTAATTTAAATTTATATTAATTTGGAAAGAAAAAAATTAATAATTTTTTGATGCAAGAATCGCTCTACATTAAATAAACCAAACTAGTATTTTTGTTACAAGTAATGAAAGGATTAACGAAGGGTATGGAGAAATAATGAATTGGGTTTAATTTGCATTGTAGAACGCACCCTCATGTCACATCTATACATGTCGCTCTTCTAACATAAATATACATACTCATAGATAGTCATCTTCTCTGATTCTATCACATGTCAATTATGGCGTCGATCAATTACTAATAATAACAAACATATTAAATAAAATAATACAAAATGAAAATCATTAAATGCATTTATAGTCACCGTAACTGAAACCATATACTATGTTTTACTTAAACAAATTAAATTGTACAATATATGTAATGATTATTTCTATTGGTTATAAGAAGACACTATAAGTGATATATAAAAAGATTGAGAAACATTACATTATCTCCAGCTTCTAAAGTGTTTACACAAACAAACACATTAATGAAACAAAGATTCAGACATCAAGAACTATATTGTGCTCCTAAGATTTGAATAGTAAACAGCACTTCCAAACAGAATCATTATAATATAAAAGAACAAGGTATTATTATTATTTTAATTAAATTTTCACTTTAAACCCTAAAATTGCAACAACTTTGAATGTCCAGAAGAAGCATAAACCGATCCACTTTCCTCCTAAATTTTTCCACTTCACCAAAACTAATAGAAGATGATCCAACAACTAACGTTTCAGAAACCCTAATTCTATTCTAAGAAACAAAAGAGTTATGTTGCTTTGTGTCAGATTATTATCATGATCTTGGATTGGGGAAAAATTGTGTACCGGCCATGAAAGTGTTGATTGGAGTTGGATAAAGAGCCGCTGGATCAATGTAAGCCGCTGGCGCAGTGGAGGAGCTGCCAATACCACCGGCATTTGGAGTTGAGGATGAAGCGGTTGCAACGGTCACAGAGCCAGCTGTTATAAGATTTTGCTGCTGAGCTCCACCGGAAGAACTCTCACCGGCAGCAATAAGATTGTAGCCGCTGCCACTACTTCCAGGGCCGTGGTCGTAGAGAATGCCTTTGAAAATGTGACCACCGATGCTTACGGCTGTTTGGTAAGCAAACTCTTCCTCTCCATCTTCCACTGAGCTCACACGCACACATCTAAACACTGCCTGCGAGCTCACCTCCGCCGGAAAATTTCCGACTTCTAACCCTACATTTTTGAACAACAAAGGACCAATTTTTTTAGATGTAGTCACATGTTCGATTATATATATAAATATTAATTTTTTCCTTCGAATATTCAGATTTAAGGTGCAGGGAATTGGAAAAAGAACACGGATTTCAAAATCAACGAGAACTGCTTGTTCCTGTCAATCTAATAGTCAGTGATTATTTCAACACAGTACTTTCACATTTACATCACAAATTTTGTAAAAAAAAACTTCTTTTAGAAAATTGTTCAACAAAATAGGTTTTCTGCTCCTTGTTAGCTGATCCCAATGGTTATAAAAATGCTGCTTTTATTTCGTTCTTCCACGGCATTCTTATTAAAAGAAAATACGAATATGTCACATTACATCAATATATTATATACCTGAAACATTGTGAGTAGGTATGCGAGTGCAGACAAGAGATGAAGACGTTGCCGGGAAATTTTCTCTTTGGCGTTTCGTTACGCCGCTCTCACCGCGTGGCTGGTGCGTTTGAGACTGAACCGTGGCTAGTTGCTGTTGTCTCTCACGGCGTTTGGCAGCAGGAACCCACGTGCTTCTCACGTGAGTAGGACACTCGAAGCCACGGCTCTTGCAGCAAGTTCGACACCTCATGTGTGTGCAATCTTTCTTCGCCTGATTACCACAGTCTTGACAGCTCACGCCGTTCCCTCCGCTGCCACCGCCGCCGTCACTCCGCATCATCATCAGTGCCGCGGCTCTTCCAGCTCCACCGGTTGAAGTGTGGCCGGAGATATCGAATTGGCTATTGCTGCTTGGTCCGACGCCTAAACCTGCGGCGGAGGAGTAAAGATCCAACCTCTGTTGATGCTGTTGATGCTGGTGGAACATGATTTCTTGCTGATTGTGATTTTGCCATAGCTCAAGTGTGCCTAAAGCAGCGTTTGAAGAGGAAGGAGCGTTTGTGTTCGTGTTTGCGTTAGGGTTTCTGTACCAGAGCCAAGCCTCTGATACAGGCGGAGGAGGGTTCGTGTTACGGTGTTCGTCTTGGTTGTTTCCTCCGCCTCCTTCTCCTCCGCCGTCTAAAGAAAAAAACCCCGCCATTCACCTGCACCACGTCCACCACCCATACCACCACTCTCCAATCAGCTTTTCCGGGAAAAAAACTTAAACCGAGAATCAAAGATCCTATCTTTTCAGTTCTACTCTATACTTTCACGCTCTAGTAATTTGTGGGTGAGGGGGGATTTCTAGGGTTTAGGTCGAATTCATTCTCTGGGTTTGAAGTATACTGAAGTTGAGTAGCTTTTAAGGGTCTGGTAAAGGCAAAGCTCGTTTGTCGGTACGAGAGAGAGAAAGCATTTAAGAAACCCACAGAGAGAAAGAGGAAGAGAAGAAAAGAGACCAAAGAGGTTTCATCGCCTTTCTCGCGCTCTGCAACGCCGCCATAACCTTAATAATCTCTCTCTTTCTCTCTCCCTTCTGCTTCTCTAATTTAATTCTTTGTCTCCTCCTCTTTCATCTCTACTTTGTTTTCCCAAAAAATTTACAGAATATCTTTTTCTTTTCTTTTATTTTTCTCTTTTCCTAGAACAATTTTACAATTCCCTCTACCACATAGACACACTACATATAACATTCATCACTCCTCGTTGATAATTTTCAGTTTACAATCAGACGGTTATTATTTTGCCACGGAAACACTAATGGATTTCCCCTCTTTGTCCTTTCTTCTCACTGGCCAATTTTTGTATAACTTTTTTTTGGTAGAATGTAAATGACTAATTATCCTTATAAAAAGCAAATAATAACACTAACAATAATTCATTAGGGTATCAAATTCTATTACTGATTATCCTAAGATACTTCTATATTTCGGGACCTATTAGCTCAGACCTCCTAATCAGGATCTAGAACTTACGACAAAACATTTTCAAGTCAATAGGTCATTTTAATATTATGTGAGATAATTTGTATAAAACGCTCGAAACATATTATTGTCGATGAGATATTGTAATGAATGATACTGATTTATTAAAAAAAAAAAAGACTTCAACGTTTTTCGAAAATCCTCAGCAAACAGATAAACATGTTCTTTAAACAAGTCACTATACTATATCGAAAAGGTATTCCTTATTTAAAAGTTGTAATTAAGGATTGCCAATTATCAGCATTGTTTATTATTGTAATACTCTAATTATCCGTAAGCCCATAATCTTTTAAATATATCAATTTGGGTGCAGATTGCATCTGTGGCTTAAATTGTAAGGATTATTGAGTAAAGTTTGTAGCTGGAAAGCAGATTCTTTTGTCCATGTTTCCGAGGAAACAAAATTACTATGATATACACACATTTATAATAATAATAATATATAAATAAACACACTCTGTCTTGTAGAGACAAAGGTACGATTGTATTGAGGTGCCCTATGTTTTGCATTATCTCTGTATTTAATATTTATACGATTATATACAGACAAACACACACCTCTATGCCCGTGCCGTGAGCATCATGGATCCTAATTAATTAATCATTATATGTTCTTCAATTGCCCTGAGAATAACGGCACGAAAAATTATGCAGCGATAAATCAAATCTAAACAAGTAATACGTAGAAAAAAAAGATAGATGTTACATCTCAAAGATATGCCAAAAGGGTTGAGAGAGTTGACTAATAGACAGTGGGTTAAATTGGACCTTTCAAATTATTAGATTCAAATTGGGAATTAAGATTAAATTGTTTAAGACAGGCTAAAAGCACCGCCTTGCTGTCTTATGCTTCCGTACGCGTCTTTTATTTATTTCCAATTTCATTTATTTTCCTCTATCCTTTAAGCTAATAAATAATATTTCACTCTGTAATTTTAAATAGCAAGACTATTTGTTTATTTAATTATTATGAGCCTTTCTATTCGCATGGGATTTCTAATTTAAGTCGTATATACGAAAGAGTTGACAAAAAAAAAAACAATTGTTGTTGAATGTTTGCATGAATCTATAACACAAAATATTTGAGTAAAAGATTATTTAAAGGAGAGCAATTATTTGAAGGGGGTGTGATGTATACATTACAATCGAGACAATGACGTTTTCTCTCTCTCGTAGTCCGTTCTTTATTTGCTACATTACAAATCTACGAATCTCAAATAATGTTAAACATGATTTCCAAATAAATACTTTCAGGCAGAAGAAACACATTTATAATAATTAAAGGACCAATTTTTTAATTGAATGAAGTATGAGAATTAGAGATGGATATGGAACTGAGAAGCCTATGAATATGGAGTAGATTTGGACTTAGAGGAAACTTAGTATGTTATCGAAACCGTAGAAAAACTGCACTAGCAAACTCATGCGCGTGTGTGTTTGTATTATACAAATGTTTGCTAACATAATAATGCATGCCAACATTGCACGTACGTATATAAGTATAATTTTCCTTTAAAGTATACGTTAGTAAATTAGTAATAGTGCATAGAACATAGAGTTAGATGGAATTTCGCATAAGGAAAAGAGATGATAAGATTTTCGTGGTCTCTCTACACTTGTTTCCAGTATAACCATTTTAAAGTGAACATGTATTGGATATTTTGAAATTTTACAATATACAGATATGTTGAACATTTGTTAACTATATAGATCTGGATAAAAACATTATGGATATCTGAATATGAAATATCCATAAAATTTTCAGATATCTGGAATTTAGTTAAATCTACACTTACTTTATTTATGGATAATTGACAAAAATATCATTTTTTAAATTTTTGTCTCAAATGTACCATCATTAAATTATATTTTCAAAAATAACATAAATTTAATATTAAAATAATTTAAAACTTCTATCTAATAAGAAAAATTAAACTCTAGAATATAAAAACAGAATCTAGTTTTAGTTATATTTATAATTTATTTATAGTAAATTTAAAAACATTCTATTTTAAGGTATTGTTTTTTATTTATTGGTAATAAAGAAAAATAGTGTTGTCAATTTATTATACTATATTAATTATAAATAATTGATAAACGGAATGGTGGTAATAAATAAAATAATAAGAGAAATAATGATATTTAATAGAGAAGGGTGGGAATCAGAGTTGACGTGGAGGAGAAAAAGAGAGGGAGTGAATGATAAGAAGAGTGCGAGTCCCCAAAAAAAAGGGTATAAGCCGCAGAGTCTTGTCTCTTCTCGAGCCCTGTGTTGTGTAAATTGTCTTCCTCTTTCTTTCTTGTTTTTTTCTTCATTTTCTATTTATTTCTCACAAATATATTTCTCAAATATACTTATTTTTTATTGTTAATATCAGTATATTCAACTATAAATTAACGTAATCGAATTTCATTAACAGATAAATATTCGGATAATAGCGTGTTATTCAAATTAGTGCCTAACTCAAATACCAAAATATATGTAGATAATATAATCTTATCATAAATTTTGTCCGAAGCATTTATTTAAGTGTAGAGAGAGATTTTGGAGTATAGTGTTTGGTGGCTTCTCATCACTGCTCCTTAACAGATCTTTCTTACAGAGACAGAGAGAGAACAGTGTTTCTACAATGAGCCATGCTTTCACTGTCATATCATTTATTGCTCCCTCATATCCATTTTCTATTCCTTTTTTTTTAATTCCATGTATATTTTGCTTTTTTGTAATTTTAGAACCAAATAAGCAAAACAAGAAACAAAAAAATTAGGTGGGTTACCTTTTTGATATTTTTGAATCTAAGGAAAAAGGCAACATTATAAAAATGAGCTTTTAGTTTTCTTACATTCTTTTTGGTGCAAGAGTAGTTATTGTAGAGAGAAGAAGAAGAATGTAAAGTTACAAACTTGGTTTAGTTTCTGTTATGTTCTGTTTCTGCGTCTTCTCTCTCTTTCTCTCTCTTTCGTTTTCCTTTCAATTCCATATCTAATCAGAAGCTGATCAAACTTTCTTCACATGGATTGTGTTTCCATTTGGGCCCCACTTCACTTTCACTTCGTAGACATATGTCTATCTATAATATACTGTATACTTTCTTCATTGCCAACGTGTGGGTCCCGAAGGTTTTGAAGGTATGGCGTAAACATTTGGAGTTTCTCATTAGTTTCTCACATTAAAAATTAGAACAATAAAACAAAAAGATTGAGAGAGAGAGAGAGGAAGAGATTGGATTCTCAGTTGGGAAACTGAGGAGAAACTTATGAATGAGTGATTTTAATTTCAAATTCAAGTATAGTAGTAGTATTATATTGTTATCTTACCCTCATGCATATACATTTATAGGAAAAAAAACATTTTAGAAGATTTGCAATCAACGTACATTATGATGATGATGCTTCTTCGAGCTATACGATCGAATAGTATAGTTTATCATACAATACTTTTTGAATGTGGAGAATGTTCTTCATCATTTGATATGTAGTCTTTTCGATTACATATGATGAGCAAAAATTATTCTCTTTTGTGATTTTGGGGCATACCAATAACATCTACTCCATATATCTAATATCTGATCATGACATCTAAACATACATATATGAATATAAATATTTTTTGTTGCCAGAATATATTATATATGTTTTGAATATGAGTAGTGACATACACAAATACACAACATTATGATATACACTGTTCTTTTTAACGATCAAAGTAGCATAATGAATATAGATCATATCCTATTATATATATAGTCATGATTGAAATTGAAACACAAGTTTGCATGCTTCTTAATTTGAGTATATATTTGTATAGCATTTACGGATGTTTGTGTGTTGAATCTTGCTGCTTAGGTATCTAGCTCGAGGATGGGCACATGGTACATATCTACGCTCAGCTTCACGCTTAATAGCTAGTGATGGTTACATACTCGTCGGTATTAGAAAATACGGAGGCAACTAGACAAATACAATTTGGTCAACAAAGTTAAACCAACCGATATGAGCGACCTGAAGCGTCTGGACCATGGAATGTAGAATAAATGGCCAAAAAGTGGATCGGATCGGTCTGATCGTGGCTAATAACAAGTCCCCACTCTAGAAATCAACTGTGTGGTTCAAAGTTGAAAAACACATATAGAGGCTTTCAAAAAGGACCACTTATATTCTTCATTAATCTATTATATATTTGTATATTCTAAAGAAATTGCAAAACCCTAGCTCATTTTATGAGGACATATTAAGTCAAACATGTTTTTTATTTAAATGTCTTCCTGATAACAAACTCTATGATTATTTGTCCTATAGTACATATACTATGGGGAAAATGGGTTTCGAAGATTTTCGAAACCTATACACGAGCAAGTTAAATTATGTGTTAAAATTTTTGTTTTAAAATACACATGCATATATACAAACGTTGTTGGTTAATAGAGGCTTGTAATGTTGATAGGTTTTAGGAATGTGGGTTGGGTGATATAATTTCATGAAATTTTCCATCTATATGACAATTGAGTTTTTTTCTTCTCGACAAATGGGCTCATCGATTTAGGAAAACATAAAAAAGTCTGTAAATAAATGAAGGGATAAAAAGGGCCAAGAAAAGAGCATAGAAATAGAGTAGTGGCCATATTAAGGGATCTCGTGAACCTCTTTGCATGCTTTTATTAGAAATATGCTTTTTCCGTCACCTTCTACATTCCTCATTTAGTCTATGTATTTGCATTCCCATCGATCCTTTCGTAACTAATCTCTTTATAATTACATATTTCAAAAAAGAAGAAGAAATTCTGACAAAAAGAGATTTGCACAAGAAATATCATAGTTTACAGTAAAATGTGGTTTTGAAACAATGACTATAAGAGATACTGCACATTGATTTTTACAAAAATCTAAACAAACCTTGTAGATTTTGGGTTAAATGTGGCAAATGCACACTTTGTATTCAATTTTGTTATTATTTTGCTGTTTAACGGTATGATGGCTTTATGTGCATCTATACTATTAAAACAGAATATTTTTTTATATTAATTTTAATATATTACATAAAATGTCATTGGAATCGTTAAGTATATACTTGGCATAAGAATCTACTTTCTAAACCTCTTACAAATAAACTTATATTTTCTTAAAAGAATAAAGTAAAACAATATACTACAAATAAAAATAAAGTTTATATAAATAAATTAATAAAATAAAAATTAGGAAAGACACTAAATAATCTTTCTCCAAACTTCTATTTAATAAGAACATAATTTAATGTACAATCTAATTATATCTTTATGAAAATATTAAAATTTATAAAAACACTAATGTATTAGTTATAATTTAAAAATTTAATAAAATTTTATTAATAAAAAATTAAGTTATATTAAAAAGATGAGAATTTGTAAAAATATGATATACACATTATAGAATTCAAAAATATTTATATTATTTAATCATATGGTAAAATGGATTAAAATTGATATTTTTACGATTATAATTTTTGCGAGTTGTTACGTCAAATTAAAACATGTAAAATAGTTTAACGATGCAAGATAACAGATTAGCCATTTTTACACTCATAAATAGGTAGTTTTATATTTAGTTTTAGTAAAACAAATTTATTGAAACTTTATCAATCTAATATTTAAAACAATAACATTTCTTTTTAGATTGCGATTTTTTTCAATTTTAATATTTTAAATATATAAATCGTTATTATTCCATGCATTTATTTAATAAAAGACCAATATTAAGAATAAACGTTTTTCAGCTGGAAAAAAAAATCATTACGGCACTCATGCCTCCCACATTCTCGTTTGAGAATTGAGGAATGTATCATTACTACTAGTGGTCCACTATTCAATAACTTTTAATCTTATCGATGCATCAATTATTGTCGCCAAACTAAACCTACTTATCTACTTAACATATACAGTTTTAATTTGTTTCAGAAAACGAAATGTACGATGAATCCCATTAAAAATATTGTAGAATATATTGAGGAAAAATAACTATTACGATGTAACTAAAGAAAACAGATTTAGTTTTTCTTTTTTTTTTTAAATGTCCCAACAGCAATTTTTACTGTTGAAAGAAACATAAAGTCCTACATTTTGCCTCTACTATTTTTACTTTAAATTCTTTATAAAATTATAAAGCGGAAACCAGGAAATAAGAAATTGATTCTATACCGTATCACAGCGACATGTCCGGTTTACTAAAAGCGGTGTAGGTTTCGCCACTAAAGGCACTGGTTCAACTTCAGAAAACTCTTGAGGTTTTAGTCAAAAGTTAATTAGACGAACGTCGTGGGTTACCTTTAAAGGAATTTAAGAGTACAGAGCCCCCTGGCGGTCTAGTTTGAACCTGGAGAGATAATGACTGCCGCTTCATCTCCTCCGGCAAGGATCATAAGGTTGGTTATCATATCGACTTATCGTGAATGCGCAACGAGAACGTTTTAGGGTTGATAGGACGGTCCTTGATTCAGTTAAACCAGATGGAGACGGGAAGTTTCGACCATGTGGCTCACATCAGACGTGTATGATGTCACCTGATACGAAACAGCGACGAGCTAAACACCAGGTTCAAAGTTTAAGAAGTTAAGAGATTCGATCATCAAATAAAAACAGGAAAATAGTACCTCTCCACGGTTTTGTCAAGAAGATTACATGGACGTGACTTCCTATGCGTGTGTACGTCCGTCGTCTGTGGGTACTTGCAGAGAAGACGGTGTCAACCTCGACTTTGCAGGACCTAATTTCGTCTATATAGATAACTTTGCATTTGGAGGTGTGCCTAATCAACAAGGAAAATGTACGTTTGAAAGATGCTGGCTTTCAGCTTTTTCTTGCTGCAAAACTAAATTTGTTCACAATGCCTTGGATATAATATCAGGAATCATCTCTTTCTCCCCGTTTTTGTATGTTCAAAGGTGAGAGCAAATATGAGCAAGAAGAAGTCAGTCACGAGAAATAGCCAACATGGGATGATGCTCTGAGAAAAGCACACAGGAGAGTACCAACACAATTCATATAACATATATATTCACATGCAACTGTCATTCCTTTGTAGCCAACAACCTGAACCGTCTAGTTTTAATTAGGCCTGGTGGGTTTAACATGGTGAACCTTGCGGCACTTGTGTTCCTCAAAGGATGTCTGGTGGGTGAGCAAAACAGCATTGGTAAAGGCCTTGTTGCCTCCAGTAATAGCCTACGCTCTAGGAATATTACTAGGTAGTTCGACATTCATATCTTCCTGCTTGATTCTAGCGGTTTTGCTTACCGAATGGTTCATTATGGGAACGTATTGTTTCAAGAAATTGATCCAGCTGTAGATTTGGTGTGTGAAGGTGAGAGAGATAAGATGATGTCTGGGTTCGGATCGTTGATTTGACTGGGAACTTTTTGTCGGAATGGGGCGGACCAAGACTGTTCCGATCATTTCGCTTGTTTTGTCGGTGGAGCAATGGCAAGGGGTCTTCTTTGTCACCAATTTTATGATTTTTTTTTTGTTGCGTGTTAATTTTTAAAAAATGTAGATTGTGAGAAACAAAAAATCTAAGAGTAAAGTGGGAATATTTATGATTTTGGTAAAGAAGGAAGATAGCATATTTGGTGGGTATAATTATGGGAAACAAAATCACGCGGGGAATAAAGGAGAGAGGCAAAAGTGTAATTTGTAGGTGACTCCAGGGGTTATATTTGAAAAGATGCTAAGTAATAAAACACAAAAGGAGGAGAAGAAACCAGAACAACAACAAACGAAAAGAGAGATTGAGAAAATGGCAGCGGAAGAGGGACAGGTGATTGCGTGCCACACTGTCGAGTCATGGAACGAGCAACTTCAAAAGGGCAATGATTCCAAAATTCTTGTAATCTCCTTCTTCTCTCATATTTATTTATTTTATTTTGTTTGATAGAGACATAGATTTGTTGAGATTTTGATTAGTGTGGGTTATTTCATAATCTTGATCTTCCTCTCATCGTCGCAAAGCAATTACGTTGATGATTCTATCCGATTTGAGCTTGATAAACCATAGACGTACGTGCATAACAATTGAAATCATAATTCTTGTTTTAATCTGAAATTCCATAGATTAAATCATAATGACTAGATGAAATTTAGGAACCTTATAATTAAAAAAATGTGTACCTTGAAGATGTTCACTAAAATTCTACGACTAAAGTATGTGTTCTCAAGTTTCAACAGTCTTATGAAATGATTCATGATTGGTTAAATGTTGAAGGTGGTGGTTGATTTCACGGCTTCTTGGTGTGGACCATGTCGTTTCATCGCTCCATTCTTTGCTGATTTGGCTAAGAAACTTCCCAATGTGATGTTCCTCAAGGTTGATGTCGACGAATTGAAGGTAAATATTAATCAATTTTTCCCTCTTCTTGAGAGTTCTTTAATTACTTTTTCTCTACCAATAAACTTCTTCTTGTGTGGAATAATAGTCAGTGGCAAGTGATTGGGCGATTGAGGCGATGCCAACTTTTATGTTCATGAAGGAAGGGAAGATTGTGGACAAAGTTGTTGGGGCCAAGAAAGATGAGCTTCAGTCTACCATTGCCAAACACTTGGCTTAATTAAGTTTTCTAAACACTCTTCAGCTTTTTACCTGTCTTCTGTCTTAAATATGTTATAACTCATGTGCAATAAGACCAACCGTTACAATTTCGATAATAGCATGTCCACATAATGCTATTTTTTCGATACTCTGTTATTGTGTTATGTATTCATATTTTTTTTTTTTGGTGTTTCATTATTTTTAACATCGACCACCAATACTACATATTTCTTCGTTATATTTTTTGTGTTGTCTGTTATAATGTTCCATTTGTTGTTTGTGAAGTTATTATATTGTAATTTAGAAAGAAAACAGAAAATGGTTTCATACCAAATAAATACTGTACGATTATTTATCCAATGAGCCCAATAACACTTGAGCACATCAGGCCCATTAGTGCTGAGTGTTGCTATTCAGGGTTTAGCGAGAATCCTTCTCAACATTGGAATTGAGGGAAGTGAAACATCGGAAAGCTTAATCGGAAAATTGAGCAGCTATTTAATCGCAATCTGCTCTGCTGATGCTTTGATGAAATGGGTCTCGGTGCAATTAGATCGATTTTTCGACCTTTGTCGAGAACTCTAGTTTCGCGTGCGGCCTACTCCTCTGCGTCGTTCCATTCGACAGTTCCGGCTGCGAAGCCTGAGTTATGCTCCTTCTTCAGTGGATCAACTCGTTTGACGTTTCCATGGATTCCTGTGGCTAGCCATTTCCATAGCTTATGCTTAACTGATACTCGCCTCCCGAAGAGACGACCAATGACACATCCCAAGAAGAAGAGATCCAAATTGAAACCTCCAGGTTTGCCTTTTTGTTTTGATGTTAATTGGTCACTTGTGGGTTGTCAATTAAGCTTCATTGTTAGCCTTGGACATTTTGATGGCGCTAAGATTAATGCTTTGCTTGTGAAATGGGGGATGAGTGCTGTGTTATTGAAGTCGAGTTAGTGTGAGCATCATAAATATTTTGCTTACTGATTTAATTAGCATTTTTTGGGTATTTCTTCCGGATAAAACCCTGTAACTAGGATTTAGTATTGTTCTCGTGTAACCTAAGCGGATGTGATTGTGTTTAAGCTCCACAAGTCCACATTAGTGTTCTTAGTGAATAGTTGATATGGACATAGAATCTATGGTGGAAATGTGTAACAGTTGAGAAAAATGCAGGGCCTTATGCATATGTTAAGTATACCCCTGGCCAGCCAATTTCTCCAAATAATCCCAATGAAGGCAGTGTGAAAAGAAGGAATGCGAAGAAGCGCATTGGGCAGCGGCGTGCCTTTATACTGGTCTGTGTGATTTTTAGTCTTGTGTTTTTTTTTAAGAGATTTGATACCTCTTTGATGTTTGAATATCTGAACGTTATCAGGTTGTTATTATTGTTAGAATCAACTTCAGATGAGAAATTTGAATGCTGAATCGATAGATTGTTCACAGGAAATAGACGTGTAAAAAAGCTGAGAATTTGGGGAAAATATAGGCTGTATCTCTCTTGCTTATTTGTTTTGTTCGATTTCTTGACGAGACAATGTTTCCTAGCATATAGATTCTATAATAGTGAAGTCTTCCTGAATACTTTCAGGCTGAGAAAAAGAAGAGGCAAGCATTGGTGCAAGAGGCGAAGAGGAAGAAGAGAATCAAGCAAGTGGAACGTAAAATGGCTAAAGTCGCAAGGGACCGAGCTTGGGCTGAAAGACTGACTGAGCTTCAGCAGCTCGAAGAAGAGAAAAAGAAGTCAATGTCTTCTTGAATTGCAAACTCTAAAAAGAAGACAGGACACAGAGGAGCAAAGGGATTGTCATTTAGGATTATTCTATGTTCTGAAGTTATTACTTGCCCTTGTATTCTGCCATGTTGTCGGAAAAACTGAAGACTTTTCTAGTCTTTATATTCAGTCATGCATTTCATGTTTCATGGACTTGTCTACATTCTTTTATTAAGGCAACATGTGAATTGAAACGTTAAAGGATTTGTTGAATTAAGACAGGCGACCGCCACGTGTAACCTATATGGATGTATGTTTCTCCGCCACGTGTATCCAATTTCCTCGTGGTCTCCAAATATCAGCTCTTGTAATAAAAGACTTCCCTTTGTTGTCGCAGATTCTTCCTATATCTCTCATCAATCAAGAATCATGACGAGCGAAATGAGAGAGTCAAAGATCAAGAGCACCGGGATTTGGTTAAACGTAGCAGATAAAGGAGACGACGTAGGGCCTTTAGTTCTGCTATTCCATGGCTTCCCTGAGACGTGGTTCTCGTGGCGTCACTAGATCAATTTCTTGTCGAGCCATGGCTACCATGCAGTCGCTCCAGAGCTCAGAGGCTACGGTGACTCCGGTCTCCTCCGAGCCACGAGTCTTACACAGTGAGCCACCTCGTAGCTGATGGTCATCGGTTTGCTCGACCACTTCGGCATTTCTCAGGTGAAACTGATCTCTTTAGAATCCAACGGTTTAATTTAGATAGAATTCTGAGGAAAATGTGAAAAAATGATCGTCGGTAAGGTAAAAAAAAGATACTAGGAATTTTTATGAGTACCAAACTAGGTACTCTCCTCACAACTTTATTTCTGGAGAAATATTCAAAGTTATGAGTTTTTTGTGATGATCAATTACAGAAGAATTACAACCCTTATATAGAGGATAATCTCGTATCTTTTTATCTAATACTGATAAGTTCTATAAAGAAAGAATCTAAAAAAAAATATAAGAGAAAATATAGTAGTGAATATCTGAATATGTGAGTCATATTCTTTATACTGTTTTAATATAAATTGGGTTTTGCGCAGGACCCAATTTATCTTAAAACCAATCTGATAATTCACTTGTTAACTGGACTATTTCTGATTTCAGGCCTGCTTGGTTTCGGGTCAACTCAAAACCATAGAAAAGTTTACATTTAACTGTAGTATAGGCTTTTGTTGCTGGACATGATTGGGGAGCAATCATAGGATAGTCCTTGTGTTTGTTTAGACCAGGCAGAGTCAAAGGTTTCATAAGTCTCTCTGTTCCATATTTTCCAAGAGATCCAAAACTCAAACCTTCAGAGTTCTTCAACAGTTTTGGAGAAGGTTTATACATGTCTCAGTTTCAGGAAAAAACCCAAAATTATATTAATTCTCTAAATTGATGGTGTTATATGTTATAGCATTCTATTGTCGCCGATGGATTCAATTTCTCGAGTTCGGTTTTTAACTAGAAACCTGGAAGAGCCGAGGGTGCATGTTATATGTTATAGCATTCTATTGTCGGAGATTGATTGATGCTCGTTTTAGCAACCTACGTACTCTTGCGTAGCCAATAATGAATCCAAGTGTGACCTTGGTAAAAAATAGTGGGTTTTTTTGTCATGAAAGATAATGGTTAATAAAGTAAAGATAAAAGTCTACTGTTTTTTATGTTTTTGTCTAAAGAAATTTACGAGCATTCTTCTTCATTAGTTTTTTAAAGTTTAATGTTCCTTAAAATCACTACAAGAAAACAGCGTATTTCCGACGGCCGTATCCGTCGGAAATATGTCGGTAAAATGGTTTCTCGACTACTTTCCGATGAAATTAGTCCGTCGGTACTATTTCGTCGGAAAAGCTCTTCCGTCGGGAAGGTATCGAGAATTTCCGACGGATTAGCGATTAACTGTGCCATCGGAAAATTCCGACGGATGTTCGATGACATCCTTCCGTCGGAATTAACCGACGGATCTGCGATGGTCCGGATACATCGGAAAATGCCGACGAATTTTCGAGGGCATTTTCCGATGACTTGTGCCGTTGGAAATATTGTCCGATGATATTTCCCGACGGTTTATAACCGTCGGGATGCAGCAACACATTTCCGACGGATTGGTCCGTCGGGAATGTCCGACGACAGTAGCCGTCGGAAACACCAAATAATTGATTTAATTAAATATTTTAAAAATATAAATATTAAAAAAATTAATTTTTTAATTTTTATTTTAATATTTAAATTAATATTATTAAAAATAATCATACAATTAATAAAAATAATATTATAAATATTAATATTATTAAACTTTTATTTTAAATTACAAATTACAAAGGAGGAGCAGGAGGAGAAGGAGGAGAAAAAAAGTCATCAGACAATTTATTTTTTATCATTTCTACAAAGTTTTTGAGATTATTCATCTCTATTTTCATGGACGCCATTTCTTCTTTTAACTGTTCATTTTCCTCGTTTCTAACTGCAGATGTTGCGCCACCAGTATCTGCAACTCTCCCGAGTCCTGGATGACGACCCTTTGAAAATGGTACTTCTTGTAAAAGTAAGAAATATTATTAAAAAATTTAATAAAAATTATTATAATATTAATTATATATTTTTTTTAAAAAAACTTACATCAAGAACGAGACGATTAATCTCAGAACGCGGCAATTCAGCGACCGAAGATGAAGAACCAACTTGAGATTGCTGGGTTAGAATATCACTTTTTTTCCTTTTTACTTTTTCGATGATCTCACTAACGAGACCATCTTGGATACGACCAGTCTTTTTGTTTGTGTGGACGGCCTCGAGAAGTTGCAAGTGATCTGGGTGCTCTGGGCCAGGGACAAGAATTGTTAGAAATAAAAACTCTCGTTTCATGCACAAAGAAGGAGGCAAATTATAAGGTGTAACGATAACTGGCCACAACGAGTATTGCCTCCCATGCTTCCCAAAAGGATTGAATCCATCTGTAGATAACCCGAGGTATACGTTTCTAGGCTCATATGCAAAACTAGGATAAACCTGTTGAAAATGTTTCCATGCTTCTGCATCCGAGGGATGTACAATTTCTCCATTCGAATTATGTTCTGCATGCCATCTCATAGGTTTTGCCGTGTGTTCAGATTGATATAACCTCTTTAACCTCTCTGTTAATGGCAAATACCACATCCGTTTATGCGGAATAGGTACTCTACCGCTTGTCTCTTGAAATCGAGGTTTGTGACAAAATCGACACTTCATGCGGTTTTCATCATTTCTCCAATAGATCTTGCAATTGTCAATACATACATCAATCATCTGATATGGCAATCCTAGACCAGATACAAGTTTTTGAACCTCGTAATATGAAGCAGGTGCAATATTATCTTCAGGTAATATATCTCTAACAAAATCAGCTATCGCATTCACACAATCTTCAGGCAAGTTGAAATCCGTCTTTATCGTCATCAACCTGCTTGCAGGAGATAAAGGCGATAATCCATATGCTACATCCTTTATACAAAGGCTGCTTGGATGCATCTAACATATCAAAAAATTTCCGGGCTTCCATATTAGGTTCCTCTATTCTGCTAATATCTTCGATGTACGATTCTCTTTGTTCACGAAATGCATCATTCACCATCTGAACAATACCTCCGTTTATATCAACTTCTGATGTCGGTTCCTCTACCCTAACATTAGTATTATCTATCATTTTTGAAGTACTACCATAATATTGCATCGTTGCATCAATTTCTCCATGTGAATACCAAATTTTGTAACCCGGCATAAATCCATTCCTATACAAATGATTACGTACTTCTCTAACAGAGATTAATCTATGATTTCGACATTTAATACACGGACAATACATTTTACCGTATTCCAATGTCATGCTATTCTTTGATGCAAATGTCATGAACTCTTCAACACCTTGCGCAAATTCATCAGTCAATTCCCCCGTGGTTGAATCATATCGAGGTTTATCCATCCATGATCGAAAATACTCAAAAGAACCCGAAGAACACATTTTTTAAAAAATTTTGGTTATGTTAAAATTTTGAAAGATCATAGCTTATTTATACTGAAAAATAGATATTATCACGATTTTTAACAGATTATTAAGAATTATTAACAGATAATTACGAACTGTAAAAAGATTATTCTTCAGAATATTCTCTATTTCCGACGGAATTCCGATAGTTACCGACCACAACCGGATATTCACGTATTTCGAATAAATCTTATCAAAATAAACCGACGGGTTTCTGACGGATGTCCGACCATCGACGGATAAACACAAAATTTTAAAAAGGTACGTATATTTCCGACGGATTTCCGACTGTATCCGACAATGGTCGGATAGTTCCGATGGGTTTCCGACGACGGATTCCCGACGGACTGTAAAAAACATAATCCGTCACGAACTCGTCGGAATATTACCGACGTATCTGAAGCCGTCGGTAATATTCCGACGATTTAAAGAAGATATCCCAACGATTAGGATATCATCGGAAACACAACGGGTTGCCGTCAGTTTTCACCATCGATATACCGACGATCTCTACGGCGTCGGAAATTACCGACGGACCTCCGACGGTTTCAAATCCCTTGGTTATTTGTCGCTTATCCGTCGTAATGTCGTCGGAAAAGGCCGACGGTTTTTTGTCCGTCGGAAATGCCGTCGGAAATGCCGTCGGAAATGTTAATGTTTTCTTGTAGTGAATACATAATAAGATTTATAATATATTATTGTATTTGATTATGTGCTATGGTAATGTAGATTCTAAAACATAATACATATTTATATCACAATTTTGTAGTTATTTTATAACTTTAAATAATAATAAATCTTATGGAGTAAGAACTAAAAAGGGTGTTGATTTCATGAATCCCAACGACAACTAGATTACATGAAAGGACCATACGCGTCACGCGTCTTACAAAGTTAAGTCACGTAAAGTAACATGATTCAATGACCACCGGGGAGCTTCTCCATGATCTTCTCGATCACGCCCTTCTTCTCGCCGTGAGTGCCGGTAGCTTCATACGCCGTGGCCGAAGAAGTCTGGTGAGACCCATGATGACCTGGTAGCTTCTCCTTAATTTTCGCCGTTATTCCCTTCTTCTTCCACCTCCCACCTACTCCGTCATCCTCCTGCATGCATTTTTTTTGTCGCACGTGTACGTTAGATATCTTTTATTTTTGGAAAAAGAGTACGTGGTAGATCATAATATACATAAAAAAATACAAAAACAATAATCCTTGTAAATTTTTTATAAAATCCAAAAAATATAGTATAATTTAACGACTTGCATGCACCTAAACATACTTTGGATGTGTTTTTTCCCAATAAATATTATTTAAGAAATATAATATACGTCCGAAAAAATCGTTCCAATAACATGAAGTAAAAAGTAAATGAAATAACTAGTATTTTGTGATATATATTAAATACTGCAAAAAGACTTTAATTGTATATAAAACGTAGAAAAATATAGAAGTGCATATATTATACCGAGCTAGAGCTAGAACTTGAGCTACTTCCAGAACGGTGAAGCATGCTGCTCAAACCACCACCATCCTTGTGATGACCTGCCATTACCGGTTGAGCTCCATACACTCCCGTGCCGATTGGGACTGGATTTCCATATTGGTCAAGCTGTTGGCCAGTCTGCTGCGCTCCGGACTGGTTTTGATAAGACTCCATTTTCCTCTTTCTATCTAAATTTAACTTATTTTTGCTCTTTATATACCTATAACTATTTTATTTTATATATGAAGATTGAGAAACTCATGATGAATAATGCTTTTACGTACGTAGCCTCGATCTTGGGGATACACATATGATTCCAAATTTCCAATCAATGTTGATTACTAGACACACACGTGGCGACTGCGTTACACCTTTGTTATACTGTTTAGCGACACGTATATGTAAATTTTTTTTTTTTGAGGTATTCCGTAGTCCGTAGATCCCACACCCTTTTGAATAACTTATTTGGGTCTTTTGCTATGGCTTAAAATATGGGCCTTTTGCTATGGCTTAAAATATGGGCCTTTTGCTATGGCTTAGAACATGGGCCTGAAACGGAAGCCCTAATACATAATTCCCTTCACAAACGCTGTCGTTCCACCTTTGATGTTCATCGTTTGATCTTGGGATTTATTTTCCGCTCCAGAATTGAAGTTCTATAGTAATAAGCTTGGATTTCGATTTCTAAAGTTGTTTTTTTTCTCCGCCAAGAAGGAATTGTGTAACGTATGATCTCCGAGCTTGAACTTTCTATTTCTGAGTCCTAATTTTATAATCCTTGCTGATGCTTTTCGTGTTTTGTTTCAGATTTGTTTTGGTGCTAAAGATGGATCCCGATGCAGTCAAGTCGACCCTCTCGAATCTGGCATTCGGAAATGTATTGGCGGCAGCTGCTAGAGATTATAAGAAGGTATAAAATTTTCAGAAGGTTTTGGAAAATATTCCCCGTGCTGTTTGATGTCTGTGTAAAAATGGTACTTTAGGAATTCTTTTTATGTGGTAAGGCTAGAAGTTTTGTAGATAACCTGTAAGGACTTGTATGTTTCTGATGATTTATTTACATGACTTTGCAGGAAATTCTTGCAAATGAGAAGGCCCAAGCATCAAATCCTGTCAATGAGGAGGTTGATCTTGATGAACTGATGGATGTAAGTGTAAATTTTGCTTGTTGGTCTGTTTATCTTATTTCATGGTTTTTAAGCTTCTGCTTCTAACCGTAGACTTACTTTCTCATGTTCTGTAGGATCCAGAGCTAGAAAAACTACACGCAGATAGGATTGCTGCACTCAAGGTATAAACTTGGGCCATTGTTTTGTGCCCTATCTAATTTTATATATACATTTTGGACTTGTATGGAGTCATAAACTGACTGTCCAAGATTTTATCTGGACAGAGAGAAGTCGAGAAGAGAGAAGCCTTCAAAAGACAAGGACATGGTGAATATCGAGAGGTAAGCGAGGGAGATTTCTTGGGCGAAGTCACCAAGAGTGAGAAAGTGATATGTCATTTCTACCACAAGGAATTTTACCGGTGCAAGTAAGATGCATTACATTTTCTCTCTGTTTCCCCTCAGCTTTTTTTTCATCGTCTTCTGATTTGCGAGTTCATAACCAAACCCATGCACTGCATCATTCTAGGATTATGGACAAGCATCTGAAGACTCTTGCTCCTAGACATGTGGACACGAAGTTCATTAAAATGGACGCAGAGGTCAGTGAACCACTTGATTAAAGATAGAAAAAAGGGAAATGGCTTTCCAAAGATCCTTAGAATTCTGATTTCCCGCTTGTGAATCTAATGCTTGGCTGACATAAATGTAGAATGCTCCTTTCTTTGTCGCGAAGCTTGCAATAAAGACTTTGCCTTGCGTTTTGCTTTTCAGGTTTCATCTCTTTTTAGTCATTCTTACATAAATGGTCTGTTGTTAGGTTTTATAATGATAAAATATGACTTTTTATCACTCTCAGCAAGGGAATCGCGATAGATAGGCTAGTTGGGTTCCAGGATCTTGGAACAAAGGACGATTTCTCCACGACTAAACTGGAGAATGTTCTGGTTAGAAAAGGTATGAAAGAACCTCACATCCACCTTTTCAGTAATTGCAACTCAGTTACAGAAGTGTTGCTCAAACTGTGCAATTTTTTTAACAGGAATGCTCAGCAAGAAGAAGAAAGAGGAAGATGATGAAGAAGCCGAATATCAAGAGAGCATAAGGCGGTCGGTTAGGTCTTCAGAAAATGTGGGGTCTGATTCTGACTGACCGAGCAGTTGACAACACAGATCTGCCATTGCTGCTAGTCTTTGTTTTGCCTTTTTCTCTTTTGTTTACTAAAAATGAATTTTCGATACAAAAATTGTCAGATGCTACATGACATTGTATGTTGGTGTATGTACTACATCAATTTATTACCGCTGATAAAATTGACCGGTTTGCTTAAATGTTCCATCACTAGGTCCTGTGTGGTGGTGTTTTCGTCCACATTCCTTTAAAGCCTCTTCGGACACCAGTTTGCGTGCATGGTCCTGAGGTACGACATTGACAGTTGGAGCTCTACCCAATCCATGTCTACTTCTGACAACAAATTTAACATCAAACCCTCCATTTTCCAGTGAGTTTTTTTTATGAGATTGTCGTCATAGCTATCATAGCAGTTGATCAATATGAACATGAGCTTCGATAATTTTTTCAAAGAATCAAGCTCATCCTCTTCGATCGCCACTAGTCAGAGAAAGACTATGTTTTCTGAGGTTGGTGAGATTTCTCACTTCACCCACTGTTAGTCTGGCTTAAATCCCAATAGCACTTAAGAGGATCCAGAGACTTTTGATTTCCTTAGGGAAATACCCAAATTGAACTGCAATTTTTCATGTCAAGAACAAGGAGTTTTATGCAAAGTTGAAGTTGTTTCAGATTCTGAAAGTTACTCGCGTCTAGAATCTGAAGACTGGAGTTTTTCCAAGGAACAAGGTATCGTAGTATGAGCATTACACAATTGTTGGTTCAAGTACATGCGAGGATGGTTGCACTATGGGTTTTGTCAACAATTTCTACTAGACAGTTCGCGACTCCAAAAAAGCAAACTTCTCCAGATTCAGTTGCAGCTCTGCCGTTTCTCAACATGAAAAAGCCTTCTCGGATCTATCCGTGTACTAGTTGCTGTTTTGGTATAACAGTCTTTCGATAAAGCAAGAGAATGAGGAAGCCACATTTAAAGTGGGACGGAAGTTCGTCGTAGCTCGACTGCAGCGAAGACATCACATTGTCAATTTCAGAAATGTTTTATTTACCTCCATTTATGATAAGCATGGTTTTTGCACAGAAGTAAACCACCAACCCGCCTTGATTGTCAAAGGTAAACCATTGGATTTTGTTACAATCTCCTCTAGCTACGTGAATCTTGTCTTGTCTGAACCTTTACCGCGGCAGATTCTGACCATGTGATCACGACAATGCTGACCTTGTTCTCTAGACAATCCTTAGTGGATCTTGTCCCACCAACTCAAATTCTTGTCTCATACATGGTCCATCACAATGTAGCTTGTGTCCACAAATAATACTGCTGGATTTTTTCTCAGCAATGTTCCAAGATCATCTCCAAAGCTCACGTCACCCAGGATTCGCAATATGTTTCTCATTATCTGATTCTTTAGTAATAGTCGGGGACACACCGATATATACTTCTTTCGAAACGATTTGAACACTTCTTGAGCAATCGGAGGTGTACCCAATCGGAGATATATTGTAACGCATCTTGCAAATATGTCAACTGTTTTTGGTACAGCTCAGCCTTTGTCTTCTAGGATGTTCAAGGCTTTCTCCAGATTCACTGTCACTACAGCTATAGAATCACTAACCCAATATAACATTTTCTTGACTAGTGGGTATTTTCTCAAGAAACATGTAGAAATCCTAGAAAACCGGGTTGAGTCTCACTTGAGCACACTTTATGGAAAGAACGCTTAGAAGAGGTCAACGATTTAACAATTGTAGTCAACTACGAAATTGTTTCGATAAGCTTTTATCCATCTTTTCATTAAATCATAGTAGGCTCGGTTATATAGAGTTTGATTTCAAAGGATTATTTTCACTTTCAGTAAACTCATCTTTTGAGATCAAAGAGAAACTTTCTTCTAAGAAATCAATTATTTCTTTTGGCCTTTTCTACATCGTTTTGAGTTTTCTTGGCTCTTAAGAACACAATCAATCCGTGGAGTACCTTATCCACAGAGTCATTCCTCATCAACTGTTCAGCTACTTCAGCTGGTGTAACTTCTATTTCCTGGATAAACTCTTCAATCTGCTTGAAAAGTATATGATCTTCAATCTGCAGATAATTTGAAACTAAAACCTTAAAAGCAGCTGGTGTGCAATGCGACATGTGAATATGCATGTCCATACGCCCTGGCCTCAACAATGCCGGATCAAGTTTTTCTCTGTAATTAGTCGTGAACACTATAATCCGTTCGTTACCACAGCTTGACCATAATCCGTCTACGAAATTCAATAGACCAGAGAGTGTGACCTGAAAAATTACCAACCAAAATATTAGAAAGCATTTACGAGCTTAGGCTAATATGGTTTTACATTTCATACATGCAAATCAACAACATAAGTGATTATAGATATATAAATGCATCACCGGATTCTCCAGCAGATGGTCGTTTTCGTCGACAGTCCGATCTTTAAACTCGATTGAACAATCAATATCTTCCACAACTAGAATGGAACGGTTTGCAGCAGACATCAATAACCTCCGGAGTTCAGCATTACTCTGAACTGACGTCAAGTCTAAGTCATAGATATCAAATTTAAGATGATTGGCTATGGCTGCAATCAAGCTTGATTTTCCTGTGCCGGGTGGACCATACAACAGATACCCTCTCTTCCAGGCTTTTCCCACTCTCTCATAAAAGCTTTTACGCCGCACAAAACGATCAAGATCCTCAATCAAGTCTTTCTTCACCTCAGGGTCCATGGCGAGAGTGCGAAACGTGGAAGGATGGTCGAGAGCCACTGATGTCCACTGCGCGGAGTAACAATTACGAGTGAAGATCTTCAGTGTCTTAATCTTTTGTTTCAACGAAGCCGCTTCTTTCACCACAAAAGGTAAGTAAGATTCAAGTACAACGTTCTTGAATTTCTTGTGGAACCTGAGCTCGTAAGAACGCACTTCTGATTTAAAGCTGGAGTTGAGATCCCGAGGGTTACGAACGTCCTTTTTGTCAACATGGAGGATCCAACTGAGCTTGACGCCATCAAAAGTATCCAAGACTTCCTCGTCGCGTTCTACAGTGACATTAAAACAGCTATGCTTTTCAAGTTTGTTCACTTTGATTCTTCTAGTGGAATAAGATATCTTGGTTGCGAGATAAGCCTCTGCAGCTTCAAATACTTCATTGTGTTCAAAACCTTCAAATTCTTCGATTACAGCTGTCATTTGACAAGAGAAGTAACCCAAGAATCTGCGAATGCCACAAGAGATCAGCTCATGCACCTCCTCTGGCATGTAATCCTCAACCACTGATCGAGCTAGCATTGCGGCTGCAGCCACCGATGCAACCACCGTCAGAGTTGCTTTGGCGGTGGGTAGATGAGATTCAGCCGATGATAACGCAGAGCAACTCATCTCCTCTAAGACTTATCAAAAGTAAAAGATCTAAAAAAATCAAGCCAGTTCACATAAATCAGAACAAAATAAATAAACATTGTGTAAAATCAATATATAAAAAAGGACCATAGTATTATGTTTATGTAATAGATTGTGAACAGGTCCTTTTCTTCACTGACATAAAATAAGAAGTAACGTAGGGATGAATCTAAGTCGATTAATCGAACGATGCTACGCTTTCTATTATGAACAAAACAAAGTTTTTGATATAATTTGTTACCAGTTCTAACTCTTGATTTGGTGGTCGAATGAAGGGGTATCAAAATTTCACACGACACATTCTGATCGTAAGATGAGATACTTAGGGATGAAGATGATTATTTGATGGTGGGGATGTAACAATAAACGAATTGTGTATAATGGGCTAAGAATACGGCCCATGAAAAGTGAGAACCCGATAGTCCCACAGTCTTCTAGAGTCTGGTGGATGCAAATTTGCCGACAAGAATCAAAGCAAAGTGTGATTCATATATATTAGTGTAATCCTGTCTGGATCTGTTTCTTGCTTATTAATTTGTAATATTACATCATCCCAAAATACAAAATCAATAATTAAAAGATTCTCATCAAGCTTTTTATTTTTCCTCTTTTTCAGATCTCATATGTTAATGTTACTCACGTCTTCATGTTTAGCTTGGTCGTTCTCGACCGTTTTAGCTTTTAATAACTCGACCAAACCCTCAAGAACCTTATCAACATGGTCATTTCTCACAATTTGTTCATCCACCTGATTGGTTTTCTTGACTTTTGAAGCTTTTTCCTTGGTGATTTTTTCCTTGTTCTCCAGTTCTTGCTTTTCTTTTTTCATATTTTCTTGTTCTTTCTCGATTTTCTTGGCTTTCAAGAACTCAATCAAACCCTCAAGAATCTTATCAACAGAGTAATTCCTCATAAGCTGCTCAGCGACCTCTGCTGGGCTAACTTCTGTTGCCTCAATACACTCTTCGATCTTGCTGAAAAGGCTGTGCTCTTTGATCTCTAGATAGTTTGAAGCAAGAGACCTAAAAGTACTTGGTGTACAATACGACATGTGGATGTGCATATCCATCCGTCCTGGTCTCAACAACGCTGGATCGAGTTTCTCTTTGTAATTGGTTGTGAATATTATGATCCTTTCGTCGCCGCAGCTTGACCATAGACCATCTATGAAATTTAACAATCCAGAAAGAGTGACTTTTTGGTGCCTTGTGTCATTAGTTTCCTCTGATTCTAGTGGAGATGGTTCATCAGTTGTCCTATCTTTAAACTCGATGGAACAGTCAATATCTTCCACTACAAGAATAGAACGATTAGCAGTGGCAATCAACAATCGCCGCAGCTCAGAATTGCTGCTAACGGCGGTCAACTCAAGGTCATAAATATCGAAGTTGAGATGATTGGCCATGGCTGCGATCAAACTTGACTTCCCTGTGCCTGGTGGACCGTACAACAAGTATCCTCTCTTCCAAGCTTTACCCACCCTCTTGTAGAAGTCCCTCCGCTGTACAAATTGGTCTAGATCCTGCATCACATTTCTCTTAGCCTCTGAATCCATTGCTAGCGTTTTGAAGGTAGAAGGATGGTCAAGAACCACAGAGGTCCATGCCTCTGAATAAGTCCCATACATGTTATCTGGGTCGAGAGTGAAGATCTTGAGCGTTTTCTTCTCTTGCTTCACGAACGTGGCTCTTTTGACCATGAATGGCAAGTAAGATTCAAGAGCCATGTCCTTGAATTTCTTGTGGAAGCTTAGCTCGAATGATCGAACCTCGGATCTGAGTGTGGAGTTTAGATCCCGAGGGTTGTGAAAGTTCTTGGACTCAACATGGCGACAATGTAGTACCCACCGGAATTTGACGCCATTGAAGGTATCCACAACTTCCTCGTCACGTTCAACGGTGACGTTGTAGTTGTTTTCTTTCTCGTGTTTGCTCACTTTGATTCTTTTGTTAGAAGGAGAGATCTTGGTCGCTAGATAGGCCTCTGCGGCTTCAAAGACTTGGTTGTGAACAAACCCTTCAAATTCTTCAATAATTATTGTCATTTGAGAAGAGAAGTAACCAAAAAAGATGCGGAAGCCATAGGAGATGTAATGGTGCACCTCTTCAGGCAAATAATCTTGAACCAATGATTTAGCCAGCATAGCGGTTGCAGCCACCGAAGCTGCCGTGGTGAGAACCGTCTTAGCCGTGGCAAGACGAGATTCCGCTGAAGAAGAGTCAGAAGAAGACATTTCTTAATTGAGATGTATTTTCTTGTGTTTAACCCAAAGACTCGAGATTTATTCTTGCTGGGAACCGGAGACCGATTGACGCAAGGAATAAACGAGGATCCTTCCGTTGCAATAACTTCGAAGTTTCTCTATATGTCATTGAATAAACCAAAAAGAAGAAGAAAAAAAGAAAACAAGATGAACAGTTGAGATGTAGTGGGATTGTCCATTGACTTGGTCATGAGGCTTTTCTGATTTATCGAGGAGAGTAAAAAGAACTTGACGCGTGGGTCATTCGTTTACTAAAAAGAAAGTCTTTTAGAGATTAAAGATTAATTTACGAGAAACCGTGTCGTTTTACAATCATAAGTGTGACTTACTATAAAATCAATTCCACATTATGAAATTAATTTCTTAATTACAAGTATAATGGTTTTGAAGGTCTAAAGCTTGGTTGTAGTCATGTTATTGGTAAAATGTGTACATGTTAACAATTTAGATTCACTATAAGTAAACAAAATTCCAATTAATTTTATAAATCTCAGTTTACTACTAACCATTGAAATTTAATTTTTTGTCTGCTTGACCCAAAATATACTCCACATTCACTAACTGTTAAGGAAAGATTTACAGTGTGAACAAGTCCAATATATAACAGCAATAGAAAATGAACTTGTTGACAATCAGACATCGAAACTTTATTTAATCATAAAATGAAAAATATCATTAGAAATCCATAAAGACAAAATGGTAAGGTTGGACATTTTAACCGAAGCGAATACAAATCAAATTATCCAAACCGAAATTAAATTTATATCCAAATATTAGTATTGAAAATACAAAACGATATTTTTTATTAAAACAATAAAATGACACTTGTTTGTAAAACGAAAAGAATATTAATATTGTTCATCAATTATTACAAGCAACATATCCAAGTCATGTTACTTTCTAGTCAACGAAACGAAGAAATTCACCGTTGGTTTATTGCGCAATGTATCGAAACCCTTGGCTAAATGATATGTAATTATGTATACTTATCGAACAAACGATCGATAATGGCTTCACCGAAATGAGCAGCAAGCATCGGTTCAGTGATGGATCTTATGACGTTTGCCCTCTTTCTGACAACTTCAAATACACATGATTGGTCTACATCATCATTTTTCACTGGAGTACGACCAGTTTTGTATGAAAAGAGAAGACCAAATATAGTCTCGAAATTGTTGATCTGGAAAGAACCCTCGTTTTCGACAATTTCCCTCAGTTCAGTTTCGTCAGGATTGTAAAATGGCAAGTTAAAAGATTCCGCGTCTGATTTCTTCACAATGCCCTGCAACGATCATGGTGCATTCACACCAATAAACTCATCAGATTTCAAAACGAATATCTGAATACGTATATTAATTTGTATCTACGTTTTCTCGTCACAATTATTTTTTATTACAAAATTTGCACGTAGTTACAACTTGCAAATTATGAAAAAACAGCATTTAATTAAGTTGCTTTTGGTTCGAAAATTTGCTGACAGCTTACATGATCAATAAAAACAAATTAAAGGAACTAAGTACTAACTCATTGTGGTGAATAATTACGTATTAGGGATTTCTTGAATGGTAAAATATTTGACGTCCATAGATTAGAGAGGTTTAGACTTGAATTTGGCTGGGTATATATATATGTCGGCAACACGTTTAATTATATTCGGAATGGTAGATATATATGTCGGCAACACGTTTAATTATCTCAATCCGATTTTTGTGTGATCATCAATACTATATATAACACTCTCATCAAATGGTTTGAAACAAAATAGTAGCTTCTCCATCATCAATCGTTACTCTCTGAGTTCTGTTTTTCATCTTTCATTTTCTTTATTTACAAATTTACTTTATGTTTTTCTACTTTATTTAAGAGTTTCTTGTAAAGAAGTGATAAACAGAGTGTTGAACTCGGCTATCAGAGCATCAATTCGGTCAATATTAAACCGGCTCAAGATAACCAAAATACACTTAAACAAAGGCCCAGCACAGAAGCCCAATCACCTGAAGCTCTCCCGTCTAAAGCAAGTGTAACAGCAGCACAAAACGATGGCAACAATACGAACAGAGCATACCCTCGAGGTACGATGACGACCTGCAAAAACAGCATAAAGCTGTCAAACCGTTTTGTAGCCCTCGATTTGGAATAAGCACTATGATTGAGACATCTGTAACAGCAGCTAGGTTTAATGTTTTCCTATAAATATGTAAGCGATTGTATCGCAGTATTTATCAAGAAATAAGAGAGAACGAAACCTTCAAACACTCCTCCTCTGTTTTTCTTTCATGGTATCAGAGCCATGGAAACCAGATCCATGGAGCTCTATAGTGTGCCCTCTCTAAACATTAGCAATTGTGTTATGGTTACACTTACTGAGCGAAATTACATTACATGGAAGTCTCAGTTTGAGACCTTTCTCTCCGGTCAAGGCCTTCTCGGTTTTGTCTCTGGAGCCTTGCCGCAACCACCTTCCACGATTGCTGTTCCAGGGATAAATGGGTTATATGCTCAAGCACCAAACCCAGACCATATCCTCTGGTTCAAAACAGATCAAGTGGTTAAATCGTGGTTGTTGGGATCTTTCTCCGAAGATATACTGAGTGTGGTTGTCGGGTGCGTCACCTCACAGGAAGTTTGGCTTTCTCTAGCCAAACAGTTCAACAGAGTATCCTCCTCAAGACTGTTCGAGCTTCAAAGAAGGCTTCAAACTGTTGCGAAAAACGACAAAACAATGGCTGACTACTTGAATGACATAAAAACTCTTTGTGACCAGCTAGCCTCTATCGGGAATCCTGTAGCTGAAAAGATGAAAATTTTCGCAGCACTTCACGGGCTTGGAAGGGAGTACGAACCTATCAAAACTAGTATTGAAGGAATGAGGGACACCTTCCCATCTCCTAGCCTTGAAGATGTTGTTCCCAGACTGACGAGCTTTGATGACAGGCTCCAAAGCTACGCAAACGTAACTGACGTCAATCCCCATATGGCGTTTAATACTATGCATCTTAATCAACAATCAGGAACATTTAACCACGGTAGAGGCCAAGGTTTTCGAAGATTTGGTAGAGGACGAGGACTGTTTTCCACTAGGGGGCGTGGATTCCACCAGCAGATTCCTTCGTACAAAAACACTTCTGGAAATACAACTGAAAGCCGACTAATATGCCAAATCTATGGCAAAATGGGACACCCTGCAATCCTCTGTTGGCACAGATTCGATAACAGCTATCAGTATGAAGGACAGTCAGCTTTAACTACAGCCCACATCACGGACTCCAGCTCTGAAATCTCTGGGCATGAATGGTTTCCTGACACTGGAGCTACAGCTCATGTGACAAATAATCCTAATAAGCTACAGCAATCACAAGTTTACATTGGTAGTGACACAGTCATGGTAGGCGATGACAACTTTCTACCAATAACTTACACAGGGTCATCCAGCATCGCCTCATATTCAGGTAGAATTCCTTTAACCAATGTCTTGGTGTGTCCAAATATTGCAAAATCTCTATTATCGGTTTCGAAAATTACAAATGATTATCCTTGTGTTTTCGAATTTGACCGTGATGAGGTTCGTGTTCATGACAAGGCAACCAAGAGACTGCTTCTACTGGGAAGAAACTGTGATGGGTTATACAAGTTGCACAACAGGCAGGATCAAGTGCACTACTCGACGAGACAAATCACTACGAGTTTGGAGGTTTGGCACAGGCGATTGGGGCACCCAAATCCTTATGTTTTGCAACAGTTAGCCATGAATAAGGCAATTGTCGTGAATAATAGTACCAAGTTTCTTTGCGAAAGCTGTCAACTTGGAAAAAGCTCCCGTTTATCGTTTACTGCATCTTCTTTTGTTGCGAAAAGGCCCCTAGAGAGGATTCATTGTGATCTCTGGGCCCCTCTCCCTTAATATTAGTTCAAGGATACATATTCTATGTCATTTTCATCGATAATTACTCTCGGTTCTGTTGGTTTTACCCACTAAAGTCCAAATCAGATTTCTTTGCGACATTCGTAAAATTTCAGCAACTTGTTCAAAATCAGTATCGTGACAACATTGGCTCGTTTCAGTGTGATGGTGGGGGCGAATTTATGAGTCATAGCTTTGTCAATCATCTTCAGAAATGTGGAATCCGACAGTATATCTCGTGCCCATATACACCACAACACAACGGTTTAGCAGAGAGGCGACACCGGCACTTGACTGAATTGGGACTCTCCATGCTCTTTCAAAGCAAAATGCCCCAAAAGCACTAGGTAGAAGCATTTTTTACAGCTAATTTCCTTAGCAATTTGCTTCCTCACACGGCACTTGCTGATTCTCGAAGCCCATATGAAGTTCTTAATGGCTCAGTCCCAGACTATAGAGCCCTCCGAGTGTTTGGTTGCGCCTGCTTCCCTATGCTTCGTGAATACTTTCGCAACAAGCTAGATCCAAAATCCTTGCCCTGCGTCTTTCTCGGCTATAATGAACGCTACAAGGGTTACCGTTGTCTGTTACCAACAACCGGTAGAATCTATATCACGCGCCATGTGCTGTTTGACGAGGGCAAGTTCCCCTTCTCTGATATATACTCCAATCTTCATCCAAAAGATATGACACCTCTCACATCAGCTTGGCAAACAACCTTTTTATCTAGAAACCAGCCATCCTCATCTTCAGTTGTGCAACCCAGATACAAACAGGGAGATACCTACAACAATCCGTTAGTTTCACTACCGAATTTTTCAGCACAAATAGAAGATAGCTCCAAAAATTCTACTATCCATGTGGAGGGAAGTCATGGGTGTACGGCAGGCTTCGATCCTGAACCTATAGGCAACAGCTCCTCCCCACATGAGAATAGGACAGATCTTTCTGAGCATTCTTCGGAAGCACCTGAAGCAGAGACCTTTCCCGAGCCAACAGATACACCTGAAATAGAGCATTCTTCCCAATCTTCACATCCAATGATTACATGCTCCAAAGTGGGTATTGTTAAGCCCAATCCTCGCTATGCTCTTCACATCAATAAAGTGCAATATAAAGAACCTCGCACTGTGATAGAAGCACTACAACACCCCGGATGGCATGCAGTAATGCAGGAAAAATTGGCTTACTGTGCAACCACTGAGACATGGACCCTTGTGCCTTACACATCCGATATGCATGTACTCGGCAACAAGTGGGTTTTCAGAACCAAACTTAAGGATGATGGTACTCTCGACAAGTTAAAAGCTCGTCTTGTCGCAAAGGGTTTTAACCAATCCGAAGGCATCGACTATTTAGAGACCTTCAGCCCTGTTGTGCGAACAGCAACAGTTCGTGTTATACTCCATCTAGCTACAATTCTGAGATGGGACATCAAGCAATTAAATGTGAAAAATGCATTTTTACACAGGGATCTAACTGAAACTGTTTACATGTCACAACCTTCAGGTTTCGTTGATAAGGAGAAGCCCAACCATGTATGCCGCCTCCACAAATCTCTCTACGGCCTCAAACAATCTCCTAGAGTCTGGTTCAATAAATTCAATACCTACTTATTGGAATTTGGTTTCTCCTGCAGTCTCAGAGACCCATCCTTATTCGTTTATAAAAATGGTGGAGATATCATACTGTTGTTGCTTTATGTTGACGATATGATATTAACAGGGAGCAATTCTACAATCTTATCACGTTTAATTCAGGATCTCAACTCGGAATTCCAGATGAAGGATTTAGGCAAGTTGCACTATTTTTTGGGAGTGCAAGCAGTGTTCCATGATAATGGGTTGTTTTTGTCTCAACATAAGTATGCAGAAGACTTGCTGCGTGTGGCATCCATGCATGAATGCTCACCTATGCCTACACCCTTGCCTCTGCAACTTACAAATGACACGGACAACGCTGAATTATTTTCAAATCCTTCATATTTCAGGAGTCTTGCAGGAAAGCTGCAATATCTCACGTTAACGAGACCCGATATACAATTTGCTCTTAATTATGTATGTCAGAAAATGCATACACCAACAACGTCAAATTTCAAACTACTCAAGAGGATACTTCGTTACATCAAAGGAATCATTACAATGGGGATAAATTTTACACAATCAACTGATTGCACACTAACAGCGTTTAGTGACACAGTGATTGGGCAGGGTGCAAGGTAACCAAGCGATCCACTGGAGGCTACTGCACCTTCTTGGCAAAAACTTGATCTCCTGGTCATCCAAGAAGCAGCCGAGATTCTCTCACAGCAGCACAGAAGCAAAGTACCGGTCTATGTCTGAAACCGCCTCTGAACTGACTTGGATCAGCTCAATGCTTCGAGAACTCGGCATACCGCTAAAGCCGACCTCGGCGCTCTTCTGTGACAATCTCTCCTCTGAGTATCTCAATGCCAATCCAGCATTCCATTCCCGAACAAAGCACTTTGAACTCGATCACCATTATGTCCACGAAAGAGTTGCTTTAGGCTCCTTACTGGTCAAACACATTCCTGCTTCCCAACAGTTGGCATACATTTTTACAAAGTCTTTACCTTGTGACGCCTTCTATTTTTTAAGATTCAAACTCGGCGTGTCTGCTCCACCCACGCCAAGTTTGAGGGGGGCTGATAAACAGAGTGTTGAACTCGGCTATCAGAGCATCAATTCGGTCAATATTGAATCGGCTGAAGATAACCAAAATACACTTAAACAAAGGTCCAGCACAGAAGCCCAATCACCTGAAGCTCTCCCGCCTAAAGCAAGTGTAACAGCAGCACAAAACAACGACAACAATACGAACAGAGCACACCCTCGAGGTACGATGACGACCTGCAAAAACAGCATAAAGCTGTCAAACCATTTTGCAGCCCTCGATTTGGAATAAGCACTATGATTGAGACATCTGTAACAGTAGCTAGGTTTAATGTTTTCCTATAAATATGTAAGCGATTGTATCGCAGTATTTATCAAGAAATAAGAGAGAACGAAACCTTCAAACACTCCTCCTCTGTTTTTCTTTCAAAAAGTTGTTTGATCGTGTCGTTCATTAGTTGATTAAGAATGACACGATCAAGAGATTAGGGATCTCAAGAGATTTTATAGTTTATTCATTATGGAAGACATGTAATCGACGTGGGCAGAAGAGAATTAAGTTTATTTTATTTAGTAGTCAACGACACGACAAAATTGATGGTGGTTTCTTTGAAATAGACATTTAATGAGTAACGGTAACTCAAATGTGGAATGAGCCTTTTTGATTTCGAATAATCTCCCTAACATCTTTTCTTCCTCCCGATTGTAAACAACGGCTAGTTGATTGAAAATCTCAATTTTGTGTAGGTATAATATTATATGGAAATAATCTGGAAAAAAATTGATGGTTACCCAAAAAGAAAAGAATAAAAGAACCATTTTCTGTTAGGCACGGTTTCTTCTGCAGGCACTTTAAGAAATAACGAGAAATAATAATGGAACTGAATAAATAACTCTCGGATAACTGATTATTTCTTTTCCAAAAAAACCGTTTTCTCTCTAAGCGATTCTCGGCGAAATTCTTGACGTTAGTTTCTTCGGTGATGGTTACTCCCGTCATCGTCGTGATTTCTCCTCTCAGAGGAGTTTTTGTCGTCGTTCCAAGACGTTTTTCTCTTTCTCCTCTACCCATTTCTCTATTTAAACTTCTCTCCAAATAACCATTTCTTCTCTAAAAAGACCCAACCATGTCCGATTTTCTCACAAGGAAGATGCAGGAAATTGACTTAGGAATCGATGAACCTCCAATATCCCTTCCTCCCGAACTATGCATCCAGGCGGAATCGGAAACCCGATACTCTTTGATTGCAAAACCCGTAAATCCCCGTAAACAAAATCTTCACGCCATGATGACATCTCTCCCTCGATTATGGTGTGTCGACGAAGTTATAGTCTCACGGATTATTGAAGGAAACTGTGCACTGATATCGGTTCTCCGCCGTGGTTCGTGGTCCTTTAATGAGTGGATGTGTCTTCTTTAAAAGTGGTCTCCTTCATTCGGTGACATGGATCTGAAACATATACCCTTGGGTTCATATCAGAGGAATTCCCATTCAGTTCATCACTTACCAAATGGTTCTATTCATCGGCGGAACAATTGGTGAACACTTAGAATCCGATTTCAACATGGAAAATTCCCACCGTGTGGAGTTTGTTCGAGTTCGGGTTCTTCTAAACATTGATCTTCCTCTATAATTTAAGAGAATTTTTCGATTCCAGAATCAAGATGTTACTTTGCGATTTCGTTACGAAAAATTACGTAATTTTTGTACCAAATGTGGTAAAATTACGCACATGAAGCAGAATGCCCTCCTCTCGTAATCGAAGCTCCACCGACTGATGATAATCATGGAGGTAATGAAGATTCTGACAACAATGACGATGCCCCTATTCCTCCCGGATTCCCTCCAAATTCTCACCCATCTGCCTCGTTGCTAGTCTTGCCGTCGGATTCTGGTCAGCCGAATCATGCAGAAACAACAAATATGCAACATTGTGATGGAAGCTTGGAGTCGGCAATTCTATGACGATCTCTATCTCAAGCTTTCGCAGATCCCGTGGAGAGTTCCCCTCAAAAGCGATTCCGATTTGATCAGGCCGGTTCGTCCAAACTAGGTCAGATTGTATTGGTTCAAATTAAGTTTAATTCGCCTTGGGTAGATGTAAACCAAAATTGGCAATTAACAAAAACCGACAACTCGTACGTTGTCGTATTAAGGTATGACAAAGTGGTCATTATCTTTGGGAGTAAAATTATAATGGGTTATAGTCAACCGAATTATATATGCCTATTATACATAGTTGTTTTAAGAGGAAACATAAGAATATGGCAAATTATATTAAATCCAGTATTTGTAACACCAAAATTTCTTTATCTGGATATTAATATTTTTGTGATTATGCTTATAAGTTATTCAGATGATGGTTTGGTGAGCCATACTCCACCACAATCCTCATGAATATCAGATTTTGGAACTGTCGGGGTTTGGGAGGGTCTTTGACAGTTCGACGTCTAAAGGGAATCAAGAAGAAATATTTTCCGGACGTACTCTTCCTCGTAGAAACTAAAAATAATAGTAATGTAGTACATGATGTAGCTGTTGTATTAAATTATGATTGTGTGACATGTGTCCCACCAGAAGGCATTGGTGGAGGTTTAGCTCTGTTGTGGAACAAATATGTTGTATTAAGTATTGTAAGCGCAGACAAAAGACTAATCGATTGTAAGGTATCTTCCAAGGGGTATGAATTTTATTTATCATGTGTTTATGGACATCCTATAAGGAAATATAGGATTAATCTTTGGGAAAGATTACAAAGAATTGCCGTTAATAGGAAAAGTATGTGGTTAATGTGTGGAGACTTTAACGCTTTTCTTAATACACATGATAAAATTGGAGGCGCTAGCTTCACAGCTTGGAAATTGGTTAATTTTCAACATATGGTTAGTAATTGTATGATGTCACATTTACCTTTTCATGGTAACAATATGACTTGGGCCGGTAAAAGAAATAATAAGATGGTGCAATGTTGGATAGACATATGTATGGCTAATAGAGAATGGACAGCTAATTACCCAGCTTCTTCTGTGGAATATTTAGAGATGATAGGTTCAGATCATATACCGGGTATTATAAAAGTTCGACGTGTCTCAGAAAGTGGAAAAAAGATGTTCACCAATGATCCATGGTAGGCAAAATATGAGGACTTTAGAAATATGTTTAAAATAAATGGAATATTTTTAGGCATATTTCTAATTCACCATTGTTATCTCGGCTAATTCAGTGTAGGAAAAATATGTCATGTTGGAAGAGAACATCATATATTAACTCTAATCAACGGATTAGAGATCTTACTACTGCACTTGATACTGCAAACTCAACTTCTCAGAGTCAACATTCAGATTCAGTGAAATCTCTAAAGGAAGAATTAATTCAGGCATATGCGGAGGAGGAACACTACTGGAAAGTTAAAAGTAGGAATTAATGGCTTATTGAGGGAGATAGAAACACGAGATATTTTCATGCGGTAACAAAAACTCGAAGAGCTCGGAATAATATTATCTCCATCAAGAACGATGAAGGAATTGATATATTTGGGAACATAGCAATAGCTTCACAAGCTATTAGCTATTTTTCAAAAATCTTTTCGACATCCTCTCCGGGAAATATTGACAATGTAGTCTCAAAAATAACATCAGTTGTGTCTTCGGCCATGAATGATGACCTCACAAAGCCCATATCGAAAGAGGAGATATTTAGAGCGGTTTCCACAATTGGAGCGGATAAAGCTCCCGGTCCGGATGATTTTTCAGCAGCTTTTTATCAACAACATTGGGATGTTGTAGGAAATGTCGTCTATGAATAAGTTATCCATTTCTTTGAAACTGGACATATGACTACGGATTTCAACCATACAAATATATGTCTCATTCCCAAGATGAACTGTCCGATAACAATGAAAGATTTTCGGCCTATATCCCTTTGCAATGTGATTTACAAAATCATATCCAAGATTCTTGTCTTCCGGTTAAAACCTATTCTACATAGGTTGGTATCTGAGAATCAGACATCATTTGTCCCAGGCCGTTTCATAACTGATAATGTGCTCATTGCACACGAAGCTTTGCATGCTCTTCGCGTTCAGGATATATGTTCTAAATCTTACATGGGTATCAAAACAGATATGAGTAAAGCATACGACCGCAATGAGTGGAAATTTCTACAATAGGTTCTACATAAGAAAGGTTTCTCATCAAAATGGATTAACTGGATTATGCAGTGCGTATCTACTACATCTTTCTCCGTCTTGATCAATGGTTGTCCTCATGGTTACTTCATGCCTACAAGAGGATTAAGACAGGGTGATCCGTTGTCTCCATATTTTTTTATTCTTTGTGCTGACGTTTTGAGTATTATGCTACGCAATGCCGAACAAAAAAGACTTCTTCAGCCATTGAAATTAAGTCGTCATGGGCCAGCCATATCACATCTATTTTTGCAGATGACTCTCTCTTCTTTGTCAAAGTAGAAAGAGAAAATGCAATGACATTGACACAAATCTTTAATGATTATGAGAAAGCATCGGGTCAAGCTATAAATGTGGATAAATCATCGATTATATTTGGGAGGAAAGTCTTTCATCACACCAAAGAATCCATTCATCGGTTGTTGGGAATTATTAATCTGGGTGGAGGAGGCAAATACTTAGGACTCCCATAAGAATTTAAACGTAACAAACGACAGTTATTCGAGTATATTGTTGAACGGATTAACGCTCGTCTCTATGGATGGCAATCAAAGTTTCAGTCTGCAACTGGGAAGGAGGTATTGATTAAGTCTATTGCTTTTTCGATGTCAGTTTATTCAATGAATGTATTTAAGCTTCCAAAGGAGATTATTCGACTGTTGGATAGAGCGGTATCTCGTTTTTGGTGGGGTTCTACTAATGATAAGCATAAGACGTCTTGGGTTTCCTGGAGGAAACTTACCACATCAAAACTTGATGGGGGTCTAGGCTTTCGGGATTTTCAGGGCTTCAACCAAGCATTATTAGCTAACCTCGGTTGGAAGTTGTTAAGCCGACCGGAATGTCTTCTCTCAAGCATCTTGAAAAATAGATATTTCAGAAATCACGACTTCCTCAAAGCCAAAAAAGGTCATCGCCCATCATATGGTTGGATGTCCTTACTTCATGGAAGACAGCTTTTGGAAACGGATTTACGGAAAAGTATTGGTAATGGTTCGAGTATAAGTATTGGAGATTCGAATTGGCTCCCCCTTATACAAGCTCGTGCTCCCCGATTGCTCCTATACACAAATCCTTCATTAGAAGTCAGTACTCTAATAAACAAGGACACGGGTCAATGGGATGAAGAAATAATAAGTGATCTGATTGAAAAAGGAGACCACAAGATCATATATCAGATTTTCCTTCCACCACAGCCTTCAGATGATGGATGGTATTGAAAATATACGAGAAATGGTATATACTCAGTAAAATCGGGTTATCGACAGAGTGTTGAAGTTTCTCGTAATGCTAATACAAACACTCGACCATATCTCGCACATCATCCTGATTTGGCCAAAAAAATATGGACACTACATCTTCCCCCGTGAATCAAACATTTCTTATGGCGGGTATTATCCAAAGCCTTACCAGTGAAATCACAACTACAACACCGACACATTATTTCAGATAGCATTTGTACACGATGTTGCAGCTCAGAAGAAACAGAAAATCATATCCTCTTTTTATGCTACTACGCACAGATGACCTGGAAGAAATTGGATATTCTTACTACATCTATATGTCATCATGAATCAAATCTTTATGACAACTTACGATATCTTCTTGGAAGTTATGACAACATTGAAGATGGTTATCTCCAAAATTTTCTACTGTTTTTCATCCTGTGGAGATTATGGAAATCAAGAAATCATTTAATATTTTAACATCAAGATTTTTCATTTGATTCCTTAATTCAACGTGCATATGATGATGTCTTCGACTGGATGCAAATACCGTCAATGAAGATTATCGTGCCCCATCAAACAAGTTCAATAAAGATTAGCAAAAGTTGGAAAAGGCCTCCACAACAATGGGTCAAATGCAATTATGATGCATCACATAATCAGAACACTAATTCATCGAAGTTGGGTTGGATTATCCGGGATGATAAAAGCTTTTTTATGAATGCTGTTCAAGGAAAATATCAAGGTCGATCTACTGTAATAGAAGCTGAATTGACTGCTCTACTTTGGGCAATTCAGTGTGCTTTCTCTCTGGATTATCGTTATATAATTTTTGAGGGCGATAATCTAACCCTTAACAATATTCTCAACTACAAGGAAGACAATCTGCATGTACGTCTATATTCTCAAATAATTCGCTCATGGGTACCACAATTTCATGGAGTAAGTTCCAATTTCAACCATGGTCAGGAAATCAAGCTGTGGATTTATTAGCAACATCTTCAACTTCATCATCTAATGATTGAAATATTTATCGTCCGATGGTAATTAATAAAGTTATGTTGGAAAAAAAAATTTACTCTCGGATAATAAAATTTATTGTTGGCAAAAAAAAACTCTTGGATAAACGTGGCCCATTAAAGAAGCCCACTAAGCATTTGTTTCAGGCCACGTTATACAAGACGGCTTTCGTGTTTATTTATGTTTTAAGCGCATGTTGTTTAGTTGCAATACGCATAACGGCATAGGTTGGATTTTAGGTTTAATTAATACAATAAAATAATGTAATTTTTTTCAAATTTAGTATTCTAAAATTAAAATTCTAAAAATATCACAAATAATTATATAAAAAATATTTATTTATTCTAAATAAATTATAGATAAATTTAAAATATTATATTTGGATTTATATTTTATAATTTAGAATTTATTTTTTTCTATTAAAATAGAATTTGAAAATATTTTATAATTAAATTTATGATATATTAGAAATTTAAATTAATTATGTTATTTTTGAAACAAAAATTTAAAATAATGTTATTTTGTCAATTACTTTTTATAATTTCCCATATTTAGATTTCGCAAACGACACTTCCCTTTTCATTTAGAAAAGTTACGAAAATACATACAAAAATGAATTTTTTATCATCATTTTTCAAAACACTAAAAATAGTCTGTTGTTCTCAAAATATTCTTTGTTTCCCTATACAAAAAATTATTAATACTTTTTAAATCATAAATTACAGTCATATGTATATCAGCTTTAATTTTTCTATTTCACATGTTTTTTCCAGTTATGTTTACAAAATTGAATTAAATATTTTTAAAATTTATAGTAGATTTTATTTTTTGTATATAAAAATATGGAACATATGTTGCCGTCTCCGTTTTATACCTTGAAAATATTGGAACCAATTCAGCTACATTGATCTTGATATGTTAAAAAATCAAGCAATATAGATTTATAAAAAAGACTATAAATATACAATATACATATCTAAAAATATTTAATACAAATAAATTATGGGTCTTAAATTTATAGATTTTTTTTTTGAAATTTGATATTAAATCCAATGTAAATGTACAACTGCCTGTTTTTAAGTAAAGAAGATAATCAAATATAAAACACGAACTTATTCGTTGGTTGAGGTATGAAAGTAAAGTCAACACTAGCTAATCAGACAAACTATAATAATCGTATAATAAATCGTCAACCTCAACCAGTAAAATTAAATTACTGATATGATCATTTGTAATTTGTTGGTCTGTAATAAAATTGTTGATTTGTAATAAGTTACATTCGGATATGTAAAAAAAGTCATGTGAATTAAAAACAGAAAATTCTGTAAAACTACAAAGTTATATATTCTGGAACTATTATTACTGGAACAAGATATAAATATATAAATATATATATATCTAGATGATAATAGCATGGTCAAATATTACAAAAAAAAGTGTGTATATGGTTTTATAGTGGCTCCTATGTGTAGTAAAATAATATATAAACCAGCACGTTGACAACAAAATGAATTAATACCCTAAATGTATGCAGAAATTAGGACACGGGTGAAGAAAACCCTAAATGTATTTGATTTCTTGAGGCTGCAACCCTTAACGTATTTGACAAGGACCTTGCCAATTATTGTGTGCCATAACATCTATAAACTATACTGCAATTCATAGCCTTGAATTATAGTTATATAATACTAAAAATATTGATTCACGTCAACATCCTTATGTTTCCTGTTTTCCTTCATGCAACCATGATACGGATAATAATGCATGTCTTCTGCTTTATATAATCTTAAATTTCTTATAACTCTTATCATTTTTATTTTTATATATATTTCTCATATATTTTGTTTACTACTACGTATTTTTGTTGCTAAAATATTTATGAAATCACGTTGGAAACTGCAATATTGTAGTATGTATTTTAGGTTGTTTTTATGCAAATTATGTTCGGTTGTTGAGTTCATCAAAAACAATACCTAATAAAATTAAAATGAATTGGTGGTGTAAATGAATCCAACAACCTCAGTCCCAAAATAAACTAATCCAACAACCACAATAGCAGTAGGCATATATAGCCGTTCTTGGTGGAAACAATCATCATTGTTGCTGATCTCAGACAAAGATGACTTTTATTAAACCATTAATCATATCCATATAGCTAATACAAAACAATTTAAAACTAATTTTCATGATTAATATAAACAAGATCGCATTCTAACTTTTGTCTAGTGTTTGCTTCTCTTTTGTATGAAGACGTGGACAATATGTACACAATCAAAGGCTTACTAATTTCAAAATGGATTTCATTGCAAAGCAAAAAGATTATGGTTTCTTGGATTACACTTTAACCAAAAGCAATTTGGTAATGCCATTATTTCACGAAACATGGTTTCTACTTCAAGTTTGTATTATTATCACTTGAGGTAGTAACACACAGACAAAACAAAAGTAGAAGATTAATATCTAAACTTTTTAAAATAGAGAAACAGAGTAACACTGTTCATATGAATTCTAATGCATCCGAGACTTTCGAGAATTTGATCCAACACGAAAAGAAAAAAAACATTCAAAACGGGATCGATCAATAGTCAATACTGTTAAACACTTGTTCTTCCTTCTCGTGATTTTGTTCATTCCAAAATTTAGGTTGGTTTGTTCGAAGATACATTGTAATGTATATACTTTTTAGATCTGGTTGTGGATAACGACGGCGAGGGATTCTTGTCGACGAAATATCAACTGCTTGGCGATGAATGCTTCGATCGTTTTCTGAAATTCTTCGTTAGTCATGTTATCCTCCGGATAATTATTTTCCAAAGGCGACTTCATTATTTTCCGGCACTTTTCCGTCTCTGATCGCTGGAGTGAAGGCTTTGATACACCCTCTGTACTCTGTTTCGCAGAAATTTCTGATTTGCTTCTCCGATAAACCTTCGGAGGATGATCCTTTGCTGAATCAGTCACGGAAATTGATTCATTCGCGGATTCGATTATCACAAGATCTTTACGCGCCCCCGTGGAATTTGAATTTGAATTTGGTTCAGTGGCGACCATTTGTTTGTCATCGTAGACGATGATCTCTTCCGTTAGATCTCCATAAAAAGAATTTGCGCGATTCTCTCCGGATATAATGAACGCGTCGTAGATATCCGTCTCTGCGCCGCCGTCGCCACTTATTTCCCGGCCGACGGAGAAGACGCTTGACTTGGTAGTGAGAAGAGCGAAGACGATGGAGTTTCCAAGGAAGAACATGAACAAAGGAGTGGAAATGACGCAAGCAAGACGACTGAGAAATTCGCCGGAAATTCGAAAGGCGAAAGGAAGGGAAGTGAATATCCAAGAGACAAAGAGAAGAGCGACGCAGATCTCCGCCACACGAAAGAAGAAACCGATGCTCTGGAAACTGTGGAACCGATGCAACGCCTTGGCTTTCTCTGCTTCCACATTGCCGAAAACGGTTGAATCCATCGTCGAGAATGTGGGATTAAGAGAGTAATTATCAGAAAGGATGAAGAAGAGGGAAGTGGACCCATGTCTCTCCCCGATCGTCTGTTTTCAGTTTTTATAGACTCTCCTTTCCCTTTTTTCTGTTCTTCCTTCAAATAATTAATGTTTTTTCCAAAAAAAAACATTTCTTTCACTTTTATTAAAATTTTGTTCTAATTTAAATATGGAGATTTTGTTTAATAATCTAAACATTTCTTATCATTTGAATTGACCCATTTCATAAACTTTTAAAAACAAAATTTAAGACTATAAATTTTGTTTTCAAAACAGTGAGAAAATAAATTTATTTGTCGATAAATATAAACAGTGACAAGTATTTACGTATAAATAGTTTTTTAATACTTGAGAAAAAACTAAAATATATAATACCTTGTAATAACAATTGAGTATTTAGAGAGACTTTTCTTTTGTTAAATCCCATTTTTGTTTCTGCCACATGCAGGTTTCCTAATCTCATACGATGAAACTATAATTATCACGTATACATGGAAATAAGAACAATCTTAAAATTCAAATGATTTTAAATATGATTCGATGATTAGTTTACACGTAATATCGCATTTACTAAGTCAGATTGTTCCTAAAATGATTTTACGAATAATTAAGCTGCCATATAATAACGTGTATAAACTAACTTTGCCTCAAATCACATTGTCCACATTCTTCTCTATGTTCTATTTTGTATGGATTATTACCCAAAACCTTCCATCAATATTTTTTTTTATAGTTTCTGTAGTCAATTTGGAATTGAAATATAGACAACGGCAAAAGCAAGTTCACGGAACACCGAAATTATAAGTTGTCAGACTTGCAATTATTAATGTCCGAAGTTATTCGCATCTAACACTTTAGGTTTTTTTTTCATACTGTTTTCTTTTACGATATACATTTTAGTAATATAGCAATTCGGAGGGTCATATAAAAGAATGTAAAAGATTACATATATGACTAATTACATAATATATTACGTGAGGCCAAATGTAAAGATATTCGGCTAAAAGATCCAAATAATTCAATTAATTAGAAGCCTAATTGTTATAAAAAACGGAAAAACAAGTTAGTGGATAATAAAAATTGGTCGATCCATGGCTTTAATTTTGATTTATTATCCATTAATTCCCGTCCATAAGTTCCACTTACATGTGTTATTATTTGTTCATACGACACATATACGCATTGTATACATAACTACTAATCATATTGATTTAGCAGTAGGAGATGTAAAATATTAATTATTAAAACATTGTTCACTGATTTAGAATTTAACTTAATCAAATGCAAATCAGCGTAAATGAATTCAAATTTTACTATTATGCTGTATCAAATAGAACAAAGCAATAATCATTGAGATATGGTTTACTGATTTGGAATTATGGAGTCTTGAGTCAAACTTTGACTACTACTCGAGCTATATCGAAATAGCCACATTGAGTTGATTTACTTTGGAAAACATCATCATGATATTCAGGAGCAATTCGACATAAAACGACATCGTGTCGTGTCATCTCCATACAAAGGGTTATTTTAGTTTTTAAAAAGAAACTTACTGCGTCATCGTCGATCTCTGCCAAAAATGTACTTTGAAGAATAAGTTTGACAGAGCGATGGATGTTGTTCTTAATTAAATATCTATAGTGTTCATAAAATATCATAACAATAGATTAGAAAAGCAACTACCAATTAATTAATGAAATATCATACGAATTTTTCTTAATTTACATTTCACTGGGGGCAACACTGCCCTGATCATAAAATAACAGTCGCAGAGTTTTAAAGTAGAAGAATCATTTTCCACATAAGCTTGAACATGTCTATGCCAAAGGACAATAATCTAAATGTGTAAGCATACTTAAAGTAGTCTAATCTGATAGTAATTGAATAAAAAATATAAAGAGCACTCTCCTTTTTGTCGTTATATTAATTTATCCATATATTTTCAAAACGCATACGTGGAAAATTCTTCGAGGCATATTCGACCTCTATTTCTATATTTGTATTGTCAAGATGTATCATATGTTATATCCAGTACGTATCCAAGAAACATTGTTTTAAACATTTGAAATATTCTTCCGAATAAAACGACGTGTAGGTGGCATTTGATATTGATTATATTCGAATTTGAACGTATTAACTTTCCTTTTTCATGTCAACATTACACATTTACACATATTCTTTTTTCTCATCCGAGAAATTAAAGCATAAATGTTTTGCAGAATTTGAAAGAAATAGAAGATTATGATGGGCCCGTAATTTTGATATATGGGCCTAGTTTCAGGAATATAAGCCCATTGATTTTCTTCATAATAACAAAACGTTCAAACGTGAAGGAAGGTTGAAGAATTGATTTCCCGATTTGCATCTGTTCTCTATTCGCCTAAAGATTTCATCTTAAAATTTCCACATTTCCTACGAATTTTTATTTTTTGTCGGGGATGCATTTATACTGCGTTTACTTAATTTTCATTTGGAAATGGGCCGCGTCTTCTCTCCTTCTCCACCGGTCTACCTGCAATTTCTACTTTTGGTCCGATCCTATTTTGGAGCTATGGTTCGATCATCCCTCGTGTGTTTCCTTTTTCTGTTTATGGCGCTAGATCTATAACCGTTGTAGTCAGAGTCTGAGCGAGCAATAACGGAAAGAAACAATTTGAGGCGATCAAGCAAGAATATTACATTAGTGGCTCGTCGGAGCTCCGGAACTTCGCAGGCGGTGGGATAGAAAACATTGTTAATCGTCTGGTTAGTGGTGATTGAATATCGTTGATGCAGACAATGTGTTCGATAAAATGGCCCCTTCAGTATCATTTTGTGCGTAAAATTGTGTTTTTCTAACCGGTTTTTATCAATTATGACAGCAAAATCAAATGGTCTGCTCTATTGGTTCCATTATTCTTCTGGGACATGATGCTGCGACCATGCGGGCAGTCATGGGATCCATGGAACTGTCCGGTGACCTAGTCATCTTTCACTATTCATGAACCGTTAAGGCCGTGGATTTGTTTTCTGCGGTTTTGGAATAGCCTGGAACCAAAGAAGTCCCGTTATTCTTTAGTTGTCTCATCCTCGCGTTTGGTTCATACATTGCAAGTCTATAGAACAGTTAACATGTTTCAACATCTAGTCACATAATTATCAGTTGGTTGGTAACATGTTTCAACATCTAGTAACATGTTTCATGTGAACAGGCGTTAAATTCATATATAGAATCATGTGGTTGGTAAGCAGTTGCATTGATCTTCCTCTGCAAATGCTTGCACAATTACAATGTTTGCAGATGTGTTTAAGGGTTTCTCAGAAATTACACACATTCAGTCAAGTGGTGGTTGCTGCAATCGTGGGTTCTGTTTTCTGCAACATGGAACTCTGTTCTCCTCTAAAGCCTTTTGAGTCATCTCTTCTGTTCGTCCAAATCTCCGTGTTTCTTGTCGGAGCTGCATTACGATAACTTTACAGCGTACATTGTACTTAACTGGTTCAGAGACGATAGATGGGTAAATATACGTTATTTTAACAATGCAAGAAAATATTAGTGACTAAAAATAAAACAAACAAGAACAAGAGTATTTTTCCAGCTACTCGGAGCTATCGTGAACGGTTAAAACAACAACCAAATATGTAATATATTTCTATTCACAAGGCGTGCTAAACGTCCTGAGTCTTATTTCTCTTGCTCACATCAAAAAACCGATTATGAAGACAAGAGACTTACTTAATCATCTTTAAGAGGTTGTGACATTTGGGATGATGGTTTGGATGCAGGAATGTAAGACCATGCCAGTGCCGCACTCCCTAGGGTAATAGTTACTGCAATTGATCTCCAAATCCACCTCTGCCTCCTCTTTCTCTTCTTTCTTTCTCGTCTTGCCACCTCTGGTTATCAACAAAGTTGGGATATTAGATAATAGATTAAAACATAACAAAAATAAATATGACACATAATTTGGTGAATGAAGTGATTTTCTTTTACCTATGCCCTCTTGGTTTCGTTGGGACATTTCTCGGTTCACGGCCTCGTAGTAGTGTAGACGGTCAGACAACCGTGAGATTTCAAAGTTCTTCGTTTTGAGCAGAGATTCCATCTCCATCTCTACTTCTGCCTTCGCCATTCCTCTGCTTAAAGAGTCGGACACAAATCTAGCAACCTCGAACTGACTGCGTAATTCTTCTGACAGGTTCATGTTGCTGGTGGAGGCAGTAGGATCAATAGGAACAAACAGACCCACCTGGGCCAACTGCTCTCGGAGTCTCTGCCAGTGGACTTGCATGTGCTCCAGAGCCTCATCTGTTTGTTTTCTCTTCTCCTCTTCCATTAGTAAACTCAGCCTTGTCTCCCTTAATTCAGTTTCAATGTCGTTAACAGAACTTTGCATTCCACTGTCGGTTGATAGTTCTGGAAAACCAAAAAATGTGAGCTTCAACAATAGGTTATTAGATCGATTACAAAACATTTCCCAATCAGACCGTCAAGTTAATCTTAATGTTACCTGATACTTTACAAATACATGTGAAAAGAAATATGTGGTCATACTAGGCTGACTCATGACTATCACGATAGCACTCAGAATTCCAAAATAAGAAAAGGTTACTACTGCACATTAACGAAAAAGTCCTGATATATCTCCAAACGCTCAAGAGTAAAAGATAAGGAACTCTAAAATGTGATTTGATCATACGAACGTTAAGATCATAAAGATCCATCTCGCAAGGAAATTCTCAGTAAGAAAGTGAGATTTAGATACGTACCATCCCTAGCATCATAAAACTCTGCTGCAGGTGTAACAAGTCTTTGTGAACCTTCCTCTCCTGCATCACTCTCTACTTCTGTGTTACTTGTGAAGCTTGCTGATTCACCTGGTTCATAGAAATCTTCAGACTCACTCTCCTTGTTTTCTTTGGCTATGACAGGCTCCGGCAGATCATTTCCCTGTTCCAAACCATTGGCAAGATTATCCACCTCCGACTTTCCATTCCCAATTTTCCAGTCAAGCGGACTCCAATTCCCAACAGGACCATCAACAATCCCATCAAAATTAAAGTCTCCAACTGGACGTGTATGAACACCATTGGAATATTCATCCTCAGTAGCCTCGCTTATAGGAAATGAGAACGAGGTGGACTTTCTCCGAGGTGAAGCCTTTACGTCTGTGTCACCATTAATAGTTTCTTCTTTTGGGTTCTGTTGGGAAGCCACATTGGCCTCAGAAGAGCTTTTTAAAAGCCGTGGCCCCCGTGATTTATGATTGATTATATAGGGCGAGGGTGGGAAAGAAGATGGCGTATTGGGGAGAGGAATTGCATCAGGAATGGCGTAGAGAGCTGGTGACATCTGAGGACGAGTGACTGTTCTATCATTAGGTAATTTACCCTTACCGTTCTCCAGTTTTGATATTGGTGGCTTTGAATAAAACGGCTTTGTGCTTGGAACACTCTCGACAGATGTGGAAGCCCCTGGCTTTAACATTCTATCCAAAGCAATAGCAGAAAAAGTAGGCATGGCTCTGCATCATTGAAGATTCAAATTAGTACATCTCCTCAATGTCAATAGCACAAGAGATGAAACCACAAGAGCTTTATTCATTTGATCATTTCAGTCCAATCAGAAATGAAAACGAAGCAACCACAAAATGCAAGTAACAAGGAGTAAGTTAGAAATCAGATATTGGGAAGGTAAAAAGCAAAGACCGCGTGCTCAATTTACATCATCAACACCATCGCTATACCTAACCAAGACTTTACTCAACATAGATACACGCGGAATTTCGAGAGGATAGCTAAAAAATAACAGCTCACGCAAACCTAAAATCGAGAAGAAGCGGGCAAAGTAACCGCAAATCGAGAATATAAAAACTAACAAAAGATCAAGTAGAGAAGTCAATCGAATCTCCCAACGCAAGCAAGAACAACACCTCCAAGAATCAAACCTACGATGACGAATTTTCCGGAAATTCCACCGGAACACCAAGCCAATAAACAGAGAAACACAAGCAAAACATCAGTACAAACATAATCACAAGGCGTAATTGACCGATTACCTCACGCGCGAAGAAGATCTCCACGGAGGAAGCTGAAAGATCTAACGGAAGATTCAACAGTAGATCCTGCTCAGACGGAAGCGAGACGAAGGCGAAGATTTGTAGAAGAAGTATGATACGTCATCGTAAAAGAGATGCAGCGGAGGAGGAGGGAAGAAGAAAACCTCTTGTCCAAGGCTTTCTATCGCAAACGACACCTCCGCTTTGTCTCTCCGCAAATATTTGATTTGAAAACGCTCTCTGCTTTGCTTCTCTTCCCCTATTCTAGGCGACCCATCTCTTAACAAATTCATTATTTAATCTTAATCTTAATTATTTTAAAACTAATTCTACGCCTGGTCGTCGAACACTTTTGCCAGACGTGTCTTTTCGAGAATTGTAAAAGACGGATTTAACCTTTATGGTATGGTTTACCGAGCAAGGACGGCGTGATAATAAGGGCCATTTTATGTAAATAAATCAACGGTAGGGTTTCGACAGCAGCCGAAACGGCGTCGTCCAAGGGATCTTGTTAAATGGGGTCATATATGAAGAACTGGTCCCATCTCTCGAAATCGAATATTCAATTACGTCATTAGAAACGGTGACGTGGCAACATTAGGTCCTCAAGCAAAATTTACCCATGGCCCAATTAGTCTGTTCACGATTCTGTAAAGCCCATTTCGAAAACGATTTAATATATTTTAAAATGTTGTTTTTGTCATCTTGTAATCTGAAATCTGATATTTTTAGAGCCAATTTCTAAACATGACCCATGTGAACACGCTTACAAAGATTATAACAAAATGTAGTGATTCAAACCTGGTCTTCCAAATAAAGGAGGCTATCTTACTCTCATTACTATAATATTTTTCTAAACTTCACTATCTGATGTGAAGAAAAAATCAAATGCATTTTTCATTGAAATATTGAAAAATTCTCCTTATATTTGGAATTTTTCAAACAAAAAAGCTTAAGGTATGAAATCAATAAAAGGAACCTGGTTCAGAGCTACCGAGCTTTTTCTTTTCTTATTCTTGAAAACTCAACGACAGTGTAATAAACATTAAACTTTTTTAATACATCAATTCGTAAAGCATGACATACAAATTCATAGTTTGATCCATCTTTTACGAATCACGAACTGTTTGTTTTTTTTCTCATAGATTTTATATAAATATATAATAACATACAAAGTTTTATTTCATCTTCTTTCATCGAATCTATCTGTAATGAATCACAGGTGCGTTAGATTTCGGATCCCACACACCTCCTTCTTTCAAATACTCCATATACCTCGCAAACTCCGGTTTCGCCGTCGCCAAATTTTTCTTCGTCGTTTTCTTCTTTTTCCTCTGAAAACGAGCATCGAAAAAACTGATAAGAGGATGAACAGAACTGCCGCTAGGTATCGCCACCGACATCGGCTTCTTCTTCACCTCTTGAACAGGGTTTCTTGAATCAGTAGTACCATAAACACTTCCCGGAACGCTTGTAACTCTCTTTAACCTTGGTTCTTCGTCTCCAAGCTTTTCGTAGCCACCATGGCTTTTCCTAGTACTCATGGCTCTAAACATGATTGATGGAGAAAAGTTCAGGTTTTTTCTTGTGTTAGGTGTCTTCTTGAATTTCTTTTTGTGGTGTTTATTCAAGTAAGTAGACCAATTTTGCCTTGTGATATGATGAAAAGGAAAATAATGTAAATATGTTGACTTTTATTTTTTTGTAGATCTCCAACTAACAAAATTAAATGTATATAAATATAAAGAAAAAGCATGCGTTAATGTTACACCCACATGATGTGTTACATCTCGTCCCTATTTAATCGCCGGTCAAATATGGTTTATGCTGACGTTTACGTCGACATCTTTTACAGAATTCAAATGGACAATGGCTTTAGAGTTTAGACTTGCTTGTCCTGTGCATAACTAACTTTATTTGTCTCTTCCAAATCCAACAGTTTATTATTATTGGGAAGAAGAAAAAAAAGTTGCAAACTCGTCGAATTTACAAGATGTAAAGAAACCCTCGGAAACCATTTTGCACAGAAATATCTTAAGCATTTGTTTGGAAATCCACGTAAAATCAAAATGAAATAAATTGGTCATATAATCATATCCCGCTTCTTGTTCAGAAACTTTGTCCTATGGCTTTATATTTGTATTTCTCTTTTTATAATAATGTATTAAGTAATATTTTGTTTAGTTAAGAAGTAGAATTTTAGTTTTTAGGCATATAATAAATAAATGTTCAAATTTAAGGATTATTTTGAAAAAATAATCAACAAAAAACGAATTTGTGAATAGTCTTTCCTCGAGTATTATTTCATTTTTTAGATGATGTACTATTATAGAAAAAAATTCCTCAATTTTCATTGTCAGGACTATTGAAGATGTTCTCATAAACCACCTACTCGGATTGAGAGATGGAAACCTTAAATTAAAAAGGTGTGAACAGAAGAAAAAATACTCTTGAATCAACTTCAGAATCGAAAACAGCCCATGACAACAAAACGAGAACAGTGGGCTCATGGCAAATATGAAGGCCCAAACAAACTCAGAGCTCGGCGAATAACGACGACAGTTCAGAAGCAAAGATTCGTGACTGTGGTACAAAATCAGGAGCTGCAGAAATGGATACACATAACAGATTTCAGGTTCTTGAATTCTGTGAAGATTCGATCTAGAGGACAGATGGCATCATAGCCGTTTTCCTCTTATCCGTTTTACTGCAACATTTACATTTCTTCATGTATAAAAAGTAGACAAGGTGTATGTAATGAATAACAGTGAAAAATAATAAAAACAGAGTTTTTTCATCTCCTTCCTTAGCTCGAGAGAAGCTTTCATGGTATCAGAGCCATGGAAGGAACCTCTTCTGTTCAACCTAACCTACCCAATCATTCACTGTCTATTTCTTCAGCGACAGTAAGCATCACCCAGTGTGTTACTTTAAAGCTGAATGCAACAAATTATCTCCTCTGGAAAACGCAGTTTGAATCTTGGCTCTCGAGCCAAAAATTACTGGGCTATGTCACCGGAGGTACTCCTAGACCAAGTCCAACTATAACTCTTCGAACTGGAGAGCAACTTACGGAGATACCCAACCAAGATTTCATCACATGGGTACAGAACGACCAAACGGTGCTTTCATGGTTGTTCGGGTCCTTATCAGAAGATGCTCTAAGATCTGTATATGGGCTCCATACTTCACAAGAGGTATGGTTTACATTAGCCAAGAAGTTTAATCGTGTGTCAGCCTCTAGAAAGTTTGATCTACAACGTAGATTACAAACTGTTAGCAAAACCGGAAAAACTATGGCAGACTATTTAAATGAAGTAAAGCTGATATGTGATCAGTTAGACTCTATAGGATGCCCTGTAGCTGATAATGAAAAGATCTATGGTCTGTTAAACGGGTTGAGTAAGGAGTACGAGTCGATTTCTACGGTGATAGAACACTCTATGGACTCCTTCCCAAGCCCCTGTTTCGATGATGTGGTTCTGAAACTTACCAACTTTGATGATAAACTGAAAAGTTATGAAACTCAGAATACGGTTTCCCCACACCTAGCTTTTAATGCTGGACGAGGTTTTGCAAATCGTGGTCGAGGTTGGAATAACAACAACAACAACCGGTTCAATAATTATCGTGGCAGAGGCTCATTCTCCACTCGAGGCAGAGGTTTTCAACAGCAGTTTCAAAATCACCAATCTTCTGAATTTGTAACAAAACCAACGTGTCAAATCTGCAACAAGTATGGACATTCAGCTGATAAGTGCTATAAAAGGTTTGATCAGACGTATGTTTGCGAAGATTTTACAAATGCTCTGGCTGCTGTTAGACTATCAACACAAAGCTCAAAAACAGGTCATGAGTGGTATCCTGATACTGGTGCCACTGCACACATCACTCACTCAACTGATCAGCTACAGAATACTCAAATCTATCAAGGAGATGACACAGTAATTGTGGGAAATGGAGACTTCCTGCCGATCACTCACATAGGATCTGCTGTTCTGCCCAGTACACAAGGTAATCTTCCCTTAGAAGATGTCTTGGTATGTCCCACAATTACAAAACCATTGCTATCGGTTTCTAAACTTACAACTGATTACCCTTGTCTCTTTGAATTTGATGCTAATGGTGTTATTGTGAAGGACAAACAAACCAAACAAATCCTCACCAAGGGCAGCAGACATAAAGGCTTGTACGTGTTGGAGGATCATCAGTTCTTGGCTTATTACTCACACAGACAGCAAGCTACAGATCATGACATTTGGCACTTGCGTTTGGGTCATCCTAATCAAGAGGTCCTTCAACTGTTATCTCGGAATAAAGCTATCACAATAAATAAGTTAAGCAATAATCTTTGTAATGCTTGTCAGCTGGGAAAGTTTTGTAAACTTCCCTTTTCATCGTCTGAGTTTGTTTCTCAACGACCCTTAGAACGCATTCATTGTGACTTATGGGGGCCTTCTCCTATGACTTCATCTCAAGGATTTCGTTTCTATGTTATCTTTGTTGATAATTACTCCAGATTCTCCTGGTTTTATCCTCTCAAGCAGAAATCTGAGTTCTTCTCTGTTTTCCTGCTCTTTCAAAACATGGTTGAAACTCAACTTCAAACAAAGATAACAATGTTTCAATGCGACGGAGGAGGAGAATTCATATCTCAGAGATTTGTCTCGCATTTAGCCAGCTGTGGGATTAGGCAATTAATTTCATGCCCCCACACGCCTCAACAAAACGGTCTTGGCGAACGTAAACACCGGCATATCACCGAACTCGGATTAACAATGCTATTTCATGCAAACTGTCCTCAAAATCTTTGGGTAGAAGCCTTCTTTACGGCAACATTCCTGGGCAACCTTCTACCCTCTTCAGCTATCTCTATGTCCACTCCTTATGAAAAGCTTTATAATCAGCCGCCCATTTACACAGCATTACGAGTTTTTGGTTGTGGATGTTATCCCCTCCTTCGTGATTATTCACACTCAAAATTTGACCCCAAATCATTGTTGTGTGTTTTTGTAGGGTATAATGCCAAGTACAAAGGCTACCGATGCCTTTACCCCCCTACTGGACGTGTTTACATTGCTCGACATGTTCTGTTTGATGAACATAAGTTCCCCTATCAAGGTGTTTATCAACGTTTTCTACCACTCCCGACATCCACTCTCATGTCAGCCTGGTACAAAGGTATGCCCCCTCAACACCCCCCTTCAACTACGGATACTTCATCTCCTCCAGAGGACGACAGTATTGCAACTTCAGCTCGAAAACAAGCTCAACACTCACGTATGCCAGGTATGCCTACTGTCGAAAGGGGGAGAAGTCATGGGTGTACGGCAAGCTTAGATCTTGTTCCTATAGGCAACAGCTTCTCTCCCTCTCCTAACAGGACAGGCTTACCTGACAACGTTGACTCATCTTCTTCTGATTCTCAGCTAGTTGCAGCTCCTGTTCCAGTTCCGACACAATCAATATCTTCTCACCCCATGACAACTCGGTCTAAGTCTAGAATATCAAAACCCAATCCTAAATACATGTTATTCACAGTCAAAGACACCTATCCGGAGCCACGAAGTGTAAAGGCAGCACTTAAAAATCCCGGATGGGTCGAAGCAATGAAAGAAGAGCTCCAAACCATGTCTGAAACAGAGACATGGGAATTAGTTCCCTGTCCACCAAATGTAACACCTCTGGGAAGTAAATGGGTTTTCAAGACCAAACTACATTCTGACGGTACTCTTGACAAATTAAAAGCTCGACTCGTCGCCAAAGGATACGAGCAAGAGGAAGGAGTGGATTTCCTCGAAACGTATAGTCCCGTAGTAAGAACTGCTACTATTCGGTCTATTCTTCACATTGCCACCATTGAGCGTTGGACTATTAAACAATTAGATGTCAAGAATGCGTTCTTACACGGGGATTTAAAAGAAATCGTTTTCATGACTCAACCTCCGGGATTCAAGGATGAAAACTTTCCCGATCATGTCTGCAAGTTGAAGAAGGCTATTTATGGTTTAAAACAATCTCCGCGAGCATGGTTCGATAAATTCAGCTCTTTCCTTCTTCAATTTGGCTTTGTATGTAGTCTGTCTGATCCGTCTCTCTTTGTCTACCAACGCGGACAGGAGGTCATGTATCTTTTGCTCTATGTCGATGATATGGTGCTAACAGGTAATAATGAGTCCTTGTTACAGCAGCTTATCAATTGCTTAAGCACAAATTTCAGGATGAAGGATTTAGGTGCATTACACTACTTCCTTGGGATTCAGGCACGCTTTCACGCAGAAGGACTATTTCTGAATCAAGAAAAGTACACCCTTGAGCTTCTGGCAGCTGCAGGAATGACAAATTGTGTTCCAATGCCAACCCCACTACCTTTACAGCTGGATAAAGTCCCTGGCCAGCAACAAGCATTTCCTGATCCAACCTATTTTCGGAGCTTGGCTGGTAAACTTCAATATCTAACCTTAACACGACCTGATATCCAATTTGCCGTGAACTATGTTTGCCAAAAAATGCATGAGCCAACATTATCAGACTTTCAGCTTTTGAAGAGGATTTTGAGATACTTAAAAGGAACGTATACAATGGGTATCAATCTGTCAAATGGAACAAATTCAGTTCTTCGTGCATACAGCGACAGCGATTGGGCTGGCTGCAAGGTGACAAGACGATCTACAGGAGGGTTCTGCGTTTTTCTTGGCACAAATATCATATCTTGGTCTGCCAAACGACACCCAACAGTTTCTCGTTCTTTGACTGAAGCTGAGTATCGTACCCTGTCACTTGCAGCAACTGAACTAAAATGGATCACTTCCCTCCTATCTGATCTTGGCTTGAATCAACAGGCTATCCCTGAACTGTATGGAGATAATTTATCATCCGTTTATCTCACGGCAAACCCTGTTTTACACTCAAGATCGAAGCATTTTGACGTGGACTTTCACTATGTTCGAGAACAGGTAGCTATGGAAAAATTGGTTGTTAAACATATTCCGGCTACTCTGCAATTGGCAGATATATTCACTAAATCTCTACCTCATCAGACCTTTGTTAATATTCGTTACAAACTTGGTGTCGATGTTTATCCCGACACAAGTTTGCGGGGGACTCTTGAATCAACTTCAGAATCGAAAACAGCCCATGACAACAAAACGAGAACAGTGGGCTCATGGCAAATACGAAGGCCCAAACAAGCTCAGAGCTCGGCGAATAACGACGACAGTTCAGAGGCAAAGATTCGTGACTGTGGTACAAAATCAGGAGCTGCAGAAATGGATACACATAACAGATTTCAGGTTCTTGAATTCTGTGAAGATTCGATCTAGAGGACAGATGGCATCATAGCCGTTTTCCTCTTATCCGTTTTACTGCAACATTTACATTTCTTCATGTATAAAAAGTAGACAAGGTGTATGTAATGAATAACAGTGAAAAATAATAAAAACAGAGTTTCTTCATCTCCTTCCTTTGCTCGAGAGAAGCTTTCAAATACAAATGCGAAACAAAGAAATTTATCAACCAGATTATAAAATATAAACAACGACAATTTTCATGAACCATAATTTTAAGATTTTTTGAAATATACCACAATTTAGTATAAAATAACTTTCAAATAGTGGAAATTTAAACCCTAAAATAAAATATAGGAACTCAAATATTGTTGTACAAGTATTTGTGATATTTTGAAATAAAAGTTTAGTGTAGTCTTTTTTTGAACTAAAAAATAAATGTCAGGTATTTTAATAAATTTATCTAATGTCGTCTATGAATAGATCAATCTTAATTTCCGCATATTATTATAAATCCCAACTTATTTCAATTGATTGATCATGGATAACATTGCCATAATTATTGCGTCTCAGTGCATGCTTGCATTACAAACAGACTATATTTCAAGTTCAGAGTATTGCAAACAGGATCAACAAATCGTTTGTTGTTTCATCCTATGAACCTGTGTCGATTCCTATTCTTAATCATTCAGATTTCAGAGTACCAACAACGCTGAATGCGGTCTGTAAACTATGTGCATGAGACTAAGACAAAAACTTTTTTTAAATGACGCTAGAAGGAGGGGTCGAACCTCCGACCTTGTGGTTAACAGCCACACGCTCTAACCAACTGAGCTATTCCAGCCAATTTGTTTAAACTTTCTGTTTAAAAAGATTTTTCTTTTAAACAATTTCGATTTTAACAGTTTATTACTTTGTTGCAACCACAAACTAATTAAAAGAAAAGTCGCAGACAAACATAAGAGATCAAAACGTAATAGACGCTTCTGTTGTCCAGATTTGCATCTACAATCCTATTAGATTAAACACAGATTCAAACTCGAAAGTTTTTTTGGTGAAAAAAATAGGATTTAATTTCATTTTTGCAGATCACTACTCTTACTGTTCCTCTTCATAGCTTGCTTGTTATTATGCATCCACACTTTAAAAACCTGTCTCCTCAGATTCACCATCCTACAAAACTTGTCAATCTCTTCTTCGTCTTTCTTCTGCATCCTCCACCCTAATCTCTCTGCAAATTCCTTCATCTTCTCCTTTTGTTCTTCATTGATCTTTGTCCTTACCCTCTTGTTCTTCTTCCTCACCATCGACCCCTTCCCATCAATATTCTGGTTCCGATTATTCAGAATCTTCCTCATATCCTCGCTCGAAGACGAAGTCCTCCGTCCAATCTCACCCGTTGGATACATCCCACGTGGCTGCATCGCCTTGTACGAGCTGCTACTGCAGTAAAACGCTGGAGTTATCAGCTCTTGTTTATTATTTCTAAGTCCATACATTTCTTTCCGGTGGAAGCTCCGGTGGCAATTGCAAGCGGCGCATTTTAGCGCACCTAGCGTGCCCTCTTCTCCGCCGGCCATGAACTCGCAGCATCCGTCCACCACGTGTCCTCCGGTTAAGGCCGCGTGGTTTTTCTGGCATTCCCTGTATTTCGCTGCTTGGTCGCCACGGGACCTCGGTTTTTGGTTTTCTCTCTTGAAGGCGAGGAATGGAGGTAAAGACGGATCTGAACTGGGTTTGGGTTCCGGATCCGGGTTGGTATGTTGGTTTTCTTCAAAGGTTTTGGATGAGATTTTTGTTGTGGAAGTAATTGCATTGCATTTTCCTCCATGCTCCATTGTAAAGCTGACCCAAAAGAACAAAACTTTGTTATAAGAAAAACAATACTTATAATCATTCCCTAATGCATGCAAAAATCTCTCAGATACATCAAATCTCTCATTTGGATAGTGTTTACTTTATATTAATTAAAGAATTTAAAGATGAAAAAGTTTGATCAATTTTGGACACCTGTTTATAGAGCTTACTGTTTTAAGGAAGAGTGGCTATTGGTGAACAAGATGAGTTAATATTGAAAAAGAAGAAGAAGGATGAATAGAAATGGTGGTGGTGACGTGTGTGCATCTGTTTCCTATCACCCATCAAGTTTAATTCACATGAAAATTGATCAGATATTGATATTAAAACCACAAACCTACTAGAGAGAGAGAGAGAGAGAGTCTGGTGGTGGTGCCTCTGAATTTCCAGACATTGTCATATGTTTGTTAACTCTCACCACTTGCAACATTGGCCCATCTCCCATTATTCCATTTATCTCTCTTTCTCTAGTTTCTTTTGTTATTATGTTATTGGTTTTCCTAATTAATGTGTGTTGAAACCCTCAGCTTAGTCAAACTATGGCCAATTAGTAAAGACTTAAGGGGGTGGGAAGAGAGATGGAGAAGAAACTTATTGAGATAGTTATGCCTTTATCTCTTTAGATAATTTCTAAAAATATTATAGAAAATTTAACCAATGATTTTAATTTAGTTTAACCAAGAAAAGTATTTTGAAGTCGTGTATTAATTAGGTCTCATTTACATGTTTTAAATTAAACAACTAAATATCATTGAAAAATATTTAGTGAAAAAGTAATAATAATAGCTCTATGTATTACGTAAATTAAATACACTCTCATAATATCTCTGCTTAGCAAAGCTTGAATTACAAATTCTCTATCCGGTTTAATTAATTTTATAACAAATGAGAAAATATAATCAACCATGGTTTCAGGTGCATGGAGATTAATTGTGTGTTACTCTAGCCTCAATTTCCCATACCAATGGAATTAGGATTTCTAATGGGCATATTTATTATTTTAAGTAAAATTATTTTTCTGGTGGGGATGGTTGAGGAAATAAAGTGTGAAAATTTGAAAAGATGGTCCACACAAGCACAAACAAAGGCCTGCACTTTAGTCCATCTCCACATGCCTCATGTCTTTGTTTCCCACAGCTGTGTTGCACTTTATGATGATCTTTATTTCTTATATTTTCCAAATACTAAAGAAACAATAGATGTGCCATTATACAAAATTGTGTAGAGGTTGATGAATGTTATACGTGACATCTTTAGACTTTAGTTTAGATTCTCTTAATATGAGTAATTTGTCTCCGCAAGCTTCAGTTAAAGAAGTGTGTTGCGACCAAATTTGTAATAACGTGGCTGTTGTTTTATGGCATAACTGACTGGGCCGGTTGCTACATTGGCCCGAGCCGAATACATGGCGGATATAAAGAACTGTGAAACAAGCCTTGGACTGGCGCATTATAGACTGATCCAAGTAAAAAGGAAGTTTTATATGCTTACAACGAGAGTTACAATAAGCACAGAAATCATGGAAATATACATTCGATGGAATAAAGTTAAAAAGTATAAAAGTAGAAGTAGGGTTTCTCTCACGTGCTCTAACTTCGCAAAGACATTTTCATCAACTGAAGCTTTGAAGAGAAGGGAAGATACAAAGTGATGTGCGTGTGGAATAGCTTCTTCGTCAAAGGAACAGATTAAGTTGACGTTCGAGAACAGTTAGGACTTGAGTAAGTAATCTCTACTAAAATGATTGCAATCAATCACTGTACTCAGTCATGTTACTGAGATTGATGCTAGTTGCTTAGATATATTAAATGCAGCAAGAAAAGAAGATAGTTTAGGGATTTGGGAGATTTCTAGAAATCTATTTCCAAATATAAAAGCTATAAGTCATATACCAAGGCAGAACTTGATGTCAAATAACCATACTCAATGCAGCTGTTCTAATTTTCCAAGTCAAGCTTGAAATCTACTTGTAAACTCTACAAAGAAATCAAGATTGTCTATATACATATCAATATCAATCAACTCTGTTTCTTATCAGCCTTAGTATGTCTTTTCAGAACAGAGTGATCAGTGGAACTGTGGAAGAGTGTTTATTGCCAGCCATGTGATGCTATTTGGACAATTTTGTCTGTCTCGATAAGCCTCCACATGTACCATGAACCAACGGACCTATGAGGACGCCATTTCTCGCATAGCTGCTCCATCTGCAATGGACCAGGAAGATCTTTCAGACCGTAGAGATCTTTCAAGCCTTTTCTCACACCTAGATCTCCCACAGGCAAAACATCAGGCCTATGCAGCGAGAATATCATGAACATATGAACAGTCCACACACCAATTCCTTTAACCAAAGTTAACCGTTCAATCAGTTCTTTGTCGCTCATTTCTAGAATAATCTTGTCGGAGAGCACGCCAGTCATGTATTTACTGGCTAGATCATGGAGATAGCTCGATTTTCTCCCGGAGACACCGATCTTACGGAGATCAACGGCAGATATTGATATCACAGATTCCGGGAGAACACCTGATTCTCCGCCGTCGAATAAAGTGAGGAATCGATCGTAGATGCATTTCGCTGCTTTCGTGGCGAGTTGTTGGTAGAGAATGGATCTCGCAAGGGATACAAACGGAGGCCTGCTTGAATCGAACACCGGAGGATCATTATGCGCGGCGATAACGGTTCTGAGGATTTCATCTGAGCTCTGGAGGTGGCGGAGAGCGATATCAACCGTTGATTTGGAGGAGAGAGGAGACGCAGCGATCATCATCGGCGACGATTCCAGAATATCGGACGAAACTTTTCGGATTTTACGGGGTCGGAAAGTGATTTTAGAAGAAGGGCGAGAGCCCTCGGAAAGTTCGCTATCCACGGCGGCGAATGAGGGATCCGGCGGCGCGGGTAAGGTTTTACGGAGAGACATGACGGCGGCAGAATTGGTAAGTTGTCTGGTGATCGACAAACTCATTAGCAATTAAATGCTAGACTGAGGAATATTCTCTCGACTTAAGTCCAGCCCCAAATTCAAAATTGGGCTTCCGACAATATCAATCGACCCATAATTAGCCCAATAATACGTTTTTCGGACTCAGTAGGCTTCAGCCCTGTTCAGAGCTCCGATTCTAAGCGACACAAAAACCAAATGTCAACAAAAGCTGCTTGGGACATAATTTAGAGTCGCAGACTCGCAGATGCAAAGATGAATGCCGCTGGTTTCTATAGCGACACAGACAACATTAGTGTATTAGTTCTTTTTTTGTCGATGTGATTCATGGCGATTGTGGAAAATAAAAATATGGAAAATATTGAAAATTGGAAAATTTGGAAAGTAGTGATTAAATTTGGAAAATTTAATAAAAAGAAAATAAAACATATTGAAAATATTCTAATGAGCGGAAATTGACACGAACAAAAGGTCAAGAAAGAGGTAAATAGAAAAGGACAAAACGACGGTCAAAATATAAAGAAGAGAAACAGAGCATAATACGACAAAATAAGTTCATTAAATCACTACAATGCTCTGATCCAAACTGAAACACAACAGTACCACAGACATGAGTAAACCCACATTGGTACGATCAGAATCTAATCTTCCAATTCGACGATCAGATTTCAATCTTCACTACCAAACAGCTAACCCCCAACATTTATTCATTTTTATTATACTAACCAATTAAAAAAACATTTATAATAAATAAAGTATCAGTTGTGAAATTCTGGGACTCTCAGGTGGAACACTGAAACTTATCCGTTCAACCACAAAACTATATACATTAAAAGAGTTATATCCCATGTCTATATTTTTGGTCTGCGTTTTTCTTATGTACATCTTTTTAAAACTTATTATTTTTCCCCTACTAACACTCGCATGTTTTAACTACACACTGTGCACTTGATGTGTGGTAATTTGAGAATAGAGAAATGAATTAAGAATTGACCACAACTGTACTTCTATGTGGATTGACGTAAAAAAAGTGTTAAACCATAAGTTGGACCGTCGCTATCAGTACCATCAACATCGTCTGACGATATACACTTTCAAATTTTACGAACATTTCTCCTTCTTTTTTCTTAAAAAAAAATACACATAATAAATAATTAAACGACATGGACATTTTTAAGAATTTAACGTCAATTTCTTTTCTTTTTCATCTGGTAAAGTCATGGACAAGACTTGCCCTATCCGCCACATTAAGCCTCCAAGAAAGGAACGGAACGCTGCCGTGAGAACCGTCAGAGTCACAGTTGCTAGCTCCACCGCCGCCGTAATCATCCATAAACCTGATCTCGTTTACCGGATAATTGCACGGAACCCTCTGCGTCGCGTGATGAGCCCACGAACCATTATTGTTATTACCAGTGGCAGTATGATAATTGTTATAGCCGGCGTTGTGATATCCGTAATGATCAACGGCTATAGGTGCAGCTGCGAAGACTGCGTTCCCTGAGGCTGCCGTGGTTCTTCTCTCTTCCTTCTTAAAACGAATGCCGCATGCGTTGCATAGGGACTGTAAATTCCAAATTCGTCCATGTTATTTAATCGTCACAACAATATTTAATGGTGTTTTCAACAAATAAAGCTACGTAAACAGAAATATTTTGAAAAGGGATGAAATGTCTTCTTTTGAAAATCTTTGTTTTTATTTGTTGGTTAATGAAGCCACATTTGTTTTTCTTTAACTACATTAATTTAAAATTTAACCATCAAAATCATTATTTAATGAATGCCAAAAATCATTATTTAGTGCTATTTTTGATAAATAGCCAATCATTAAAAAAAAGAATGTTGTAAATCTCTGATTTAATAAAATTAATCACCTTAGGGCCCCTAGGACCATTCCTCCATAGTGGAGTAGAAGTGGTGTCACAGTTGGCACAGCGTCTGGCGAGGAGAGAGTCGCCACCGCCACTACTGCCGGAGCAACCGCGTGTTGGCTTGATGGGATTTGCAGTGGAGAAGGAAGGCGTCATTTTGGAGTTGTTGTTTTTGGTGTGGAGCAAGTCCCAGAAGTTGGAGATGCAAGAGGAAGCACCGGAGGAAGTAGAGCGTCTGCGTTTCTCATCCTCCTCGCAAAGTCGCGTCGAAGGAGTTCCAAGAGAGAGAGTACAGTCAACGACGGAGGAAGAGTAACAATCTTCGCCGTTTTGTTCCAAAACGGGTCCGTTTTGCATGGAGAACATCATCGAGTAAGAGCCGGCGTTTGAGTTGTTGTAGCAGCAGCTTTGGCTATGGTGGTGGAACATTCCACAAGAATGACAATATTGTCCCTGGGTTGAAGTATTATACGGAGTCTGCATCATCTCTCTCTCTCGATCTCTCTTTAACTTTGAAAGCCTTAAATGCCCAAGTCTAATTGAGAAGTTAAAGAAAATATGAAGGGATAAAGTTTAGATGCAGAGTGTAGTGAAGAAAGAAGAAGAGGGTCTTACGCCTATATATAGACTCAGTGGTATATATGCAGGTTTATAGTAAAGCGAATATTTAAAACCATATAATATGTGGGGACGCAGCTTTTTACGAAATAATATTTAATATTACTATCTTTACTCAAATGGGGTTTGCTTGGCTTTTATGTCTTTGTAATTAAAAATACGATGATAGTAGTGTCAAGTTTCCTCAGGCAGCCAATTAAAAAGAAATAGTTTAGTAAATTTAGCATATTTATTTCATTTTTTCATTACCTAATGTTTTTGTTTATATATACAGTCTAGAAAACATTGTTATTCCGTCAGGAGGTGATAAGTCTTCGGAAGAAGGATGATAAGATATGTATAGATGACTTGACAAACATTATAAATGGTTAATGTTTAGTGTTGGTTTAGTAGTAAGGAATAAGACAATTAGTGTTGGTTTAGTGGATACACAATTAGTGTAGAAGATAAGTAAAGAAACAACTTGAATGAAAGACTTGAATTTTTTTTAATTAAAGACGAAAACAGAGGCGATTACAATGTGCCTTTATACTACTACAAGAATGTTCTAGAGTTTAGGCAGAATGGGAGTTTGTCTTCTTCATTAAGTTGTCGACATTGACTGGTCATGGTCTGAGGATGAGAGTGGTCCATACCGATTGTGCAGATGACCTGCAATTCCTGCAACTTTGCTATGTTTTGTTGCAGGAGACAGAACAGGTACTCTGTCGCATAAGGTTGTCTCCATACCGTTGGTTGACTTGTTGACTGGGTTTGGTTTATGTTCGAGGCCCATCTGCTGATCTTGTGTGTTGCTCACATTCCCCCTCAAACTTGGAGTGAGTTCCCTCACACCAAGTTTGTCTCGCAAATCACAAAAGTTTCCCTTTGGTAGTGACTTTGTAAAGATGTCCGCCAGTTGAAATTGGGCTGAGATATGTGTTGTTTCAATGAGACCAAGGCCAACTTGTTCTCTGATGTAATGAAAGTCTGTATCAAAGTGCTTGGATCGATTATGTAGAGCTAGATTAGCACTGAGATACACCGCAGAAAGGTTGTCACATTGCAGTAATGTGGGTTGTTTCTGAGCAATGCCGAGATCACGGAGTAGAAAAGAAATCCAGGTGATTTCTTATGCTGTTGCAGCCAATGCTCTGTACTCAGCTTCAGTAGATGACTTGGAGATTGTTGTTTGCCTTTTTGCTGACCAGGAGATGAGGGTAGACCCCAAGAATGTGCAAAAACCGGTGGTTGATCTTCTTGTTTCCTTGCAGCCTACCCAATCACTGTCGCTGTAGGCTGTGAGTGACAAGTTATGATCTCCAGTGATGTGTAAACCCATTGACAATGTCCCTTTGACATACCGAAGCACACGCTTTAAGAGACTGAAATATGAGGTCGTTGGAGAGTGCATTCTTTGGCAAACTACATTTACGGCATATTGTATATCACGTCGAGTGATTGTCAAGTACTGGAGTTTTCCAGCCAAGCTTCTGAAATATATTGGTTCCGGGAATGCACTCGAGTTTGAATTGTCCAGTTGTTGAGGCAATGGAGTTGGCATTGGATTGCAGTCAGTCATTGAGGCTTGATGCAGAATATCTTTGACATAAGTAGTTTGATGAAGAAACATTCCCCCTGCGTGTGTATCCAACTGAATTCCCATAAAGTATTTTGGTGAACCAAGGTCTCTCATTGAGAATTTTCTGTTGAGAGCTTGTAGTAGGTTTGACAGAGCTGTTTGGTCATTCCCTGTGAGAAGAATGTCGTTGACATAAAGGAGCAGAACCAAGGATGTCCCATTCTTGTGTAGAGTGAACAGAGATGGGTCTGATTTGCTGCAACTGAATCCATAGTCCAGGAGATAATTGCTGAATGTATCAAACCAGGCTCCTGGAGCCTGTTTGAGGCCATAGAGTGATTTAGTTAATCGACAAACATGATGAGGCTTAGTCTGATCTTCGAACCCCGGTGGTTGTATCATGTAGACTGGTTCTTGTAGGACACCATGTAAGAAAGCATTTGCAACATCCAGCTGTTTGATTGACCAGTTTTTGGCAGTAGCAATCGTGAGTACAAGGCGTATTGTTGCAATGCGTACCACGGGGCTGAATGTTTCCAAGTAGTCTACTCCTTCTTCTTGGTTGAAGCCTTTAGCCACTAGTCTCGCTTTCAGTTTTTCTGTAGTTCCATCAGCTCTAAGCTTTGTTTTGAATACCCACTTGCAACCCAAAATGTTCATGTCTTCTATTGGTGGAACCAAAGTCCAAGTGTGAAGAGTGTGGATAGTTTTGAGTTCTGTTTAGGGGGAATGTGAGCAGGAGGAAGTATGGTTGCAGTTTGAGTGTCCAAGGATGTCTCTTGAGTGTGATGTTGTAGTGTTTGTTGCCAAGCCTTAAGCAAAGTAGTCTGGTATTGTGGTACCAAAGATTGATATCTCTGCTTGAAGGGATAATTTTCTTCATCGAAAATCACATGCCGACAAATGTACACACGGCCAGAAGGTGGGTAGAGACATCTGTACCCCTTGTACTGCGAGTTATATCCAATAAATACGCACTACAGTGATCTAGGCTCCAACTTATGATCAGCCAAAGGTCTGAGATTAGGATAACATGCTGAACCAAAAACTCTTAGCATCGAGTATGCAGGTTTCTTTTTGAGCAGCTTTTCATACGGACTACAGTTGTTGAGAGCAGAAGACGGCAACATATTGATGATGTAATTTGCTGAAAAGAATGCTTCCACCCAATACTTTAAGGGTATGTGACTGTGAAAAATCATAGACAATCCGAGCTCTACTATATGTCGATGTTTGCGTTCTGCAGTCCCGTTTTGTTCAGGCGTGTAGGGACATGAAATAATGTGACTGATCCCTTTCTCTGTGAAGAATTTTTTCAGACTGTTACTCAAAAATTCACCTCCACAATCACTATGAAAGACTTTGATCTTAGCATTTAGTTGATTTTCTACGAGCTTATGAAATGCGATGAACACAGAACAAAACTCAGACTTTGCTTGTAGAGGATAGAACCATGAAAACTTAGTAAAATCATCAATAAAAACTGCATAATATTTGAATCCTTGGTTTGATACAACTGGTGAGGGTCCCCATAGATCGCAATGGATGCGATCTAAGGGTTCTAAAACACGAGATTCAGATGCTAGAAATTATAACTTGGAACTTTTCCCCATTTGGCAAGGCTCACAAACAGGGACTTTGATGTTCTTATTAACTTCAATCTCCTTGCAGTTCTTTAAGTGCTGGAGAACTTTGGAGTTGGCATGTCCAAGTCGATAGTGCCATACTTCTTCTGAAGCAGAGCATTGCCGGTTAGAGTAGTATGCCACAATCTCCTTATTCTCGAGCACATACAACCCATTACGTCTGGCTCCCTTTACCACCACTTTCTGAGTGTTTAAGTCAATAATGCACACTTTATTAGCATCAAAATATACACCGCATGGATAGTCATCGCATATCTTTGATACTGACAGAAGGGATTTGTGTATTTGAGGGCATACTAATACATCTTGCAAGGGAATAGTACCTGTAGAGCTGGATATAGTGGTGGATCCGACATGGGTAATGGGCAGATAAGTTCCATCAGCAACAAGTATAGTGTCATTACCTTCATAAGCAGTTGTGTTCTGTAGGGTATCAGTTGAAGGAGTTACATGTGCAGAAGCTCCTGAGTCCGGGTACCATTCTTTAGTAGACTCATCATTGACTCTAAGAGAAGAGTAAGCTTGAGGCATTCCAGAGACAGCTCCTTGATAATTAGTGTCGAACCTATTATAACATTTCAAGGCAACATGACCTATTCGACCACATATTTGACAAATAGGTCTCTCACCTGAGGTATTTGTAAAGAGCTGGTGCTGAGAAAAACCTCTGCCTCGAGTGGAATATCCTCCTCTACCTCGATATTGTCCAAAACGCTCTCTTCCTCTGTTAAAGTAACCATTTTCTCCTTTGTAAGGTCCATTATAGTCTGGCTTTTGAGCTTGGAATTGCGCCTGGAAAGCCATGTGAGGGTTGATGGCGGCTGTTTCTTCATAAGATTGTAGTTTAGAGTCAAAGTTTTCAACATCTGACACCACATCGTTGAAAGTTGGGGGAGGCATCTTTGTCAAGGAGTTTTGTATCACAGTGGCAATGGGATCGTATTCTCTACCCAGACCGTTCAGAAATCCAAAAATCTTCATTGACTCGTCTATGGGCTTCCCAATCGAGCTCAGTGAATCACATATGATTTTGAAATCTCGGTAATAAACAAGAAAGCTCTTACCTTTCTTGTTGAGAAGCTGAAGATTTCTTCTCAGGGAGAACTCACGGGCGACTGAGCTTTTGTTGAAGTTTTCAGCCAAGGCGATCCAGACAGCTCGTGAGGTGGGTATGTTGTGTACATAGCCTAGAACCTCCTGTGAGAGTGTCCCAAACAGCCATGATCTGACCAACTGATCAGTGCAGAACCATGGTTCAAATAGAGGATTCAGGGCTATTTCTCCATTTATGATGGTGGTGGATTCTTGAGGAGTAATCCCACCATTAACAAATCCAATGAGCTTCTGACTTGACAAAAGAGACTCAAATTGTGTCTTCCAAAGAAGATAATTGCTAACATTCAATTTAAGAGTAACTGAACTTTGAACGTGTATATTATTTGGGAAGGGGTAAAGTTGTTGATCGGCCATTGTTCACCTGTTAAGGTTTACAATGCTCTGATACCATGTAGAAGATAAGTAAAGAAACAACTTGAATGAAAGACTTGAACTTTTCTTAATTAAAGACGAAAACAGAGGCGATTACAATGTGCCTTTATACTACTACAAGAATGTTCTAGAGTTTAGGCAGAATGGGAGTTTGTCTTCTTCATTAAGTTGTCGACATTGACTGGTCATGGTCTGAGGATGAGAGTGGTCCATACCGATTGTGCAGATGACCTGCAATTCCTACAACTTTGCTCTGTTTTGTTGCAGGAGACAGAGGAGGTACTCTGTCGCATAAGGTTGTCTCCATACCGTTGGTTGACTTGTTGACTGGGCTTGGTTTATGTTCGAGGCCCATCTGCTGATCTTGTGTGTTGCTCACAATTAGAGTTGGTTTAATATTTAATACAACGAATATGCGACATGATCGTATGCAAAAGATACAAAATTTGGACCATCATACTTACAATTCTTGTGAATTCGTTATTGATTTTTAAAGTAATTATTATGTCATTCTCACACGAATGTTTACTAAATCTATAAGAGGGACTTGAAATCATCTCTTTCGTGAAGTAACATTAAACAAAAAAACTCGAAGAAGAAGGAGAGTGATGTGATGTTGATAGTCATTGAAGAAGGGTAGTCAAAATTTAGCCCACGTGACAATGGAGAGAGGAGAGGAGAGAAAGAGGAGCACAGTCATCACTGCACAAAATCTCCGATCACGAGGCTCAAGTTTTGGTTTTTTATCTGTAAACCTCTGTCTCTTTCCGTATTTCTGCCCTAAAAACCCTGAAACTCACGCGCTTCTGCTCACTCTCGCGCGTGGCATTGGCTTGTTACTTCCTACATCGCCATCACACGTTCGACGTCTGCTCAGGAATGATGACCCATGATGATGTAAGTTAAAATGACTTAGATTTCGCGATTAGATTTCTTCAAAGCTTGTAGCTAGCTTGTCCTCAATGAATACTAGTCTTCGGTCCCTATAAAGGCTAATTTATTTTAATGAGTTTGGATGTTTATGCTCAACTACTCATGATAAGAAAAAACCCTCCATTTATTCAGATATGTTGTTTCATTGAAGATATGACAAAATTAAGGGAAAAAAGTTGATATATAATAGCAAAACGCAAAATTATTTATGCTCTACTCGTATTTATAAATTTATAATAATTTATATAATTCAGGATCAAATATTCTCCTCTAATAAAATTATTTGGCTATTAAAATCAATATATTGTGACACTAAAATTTTTCTCGGTTTTTGTTAGTAATCAACAAAACATTACAATTTTTTTTACCGCAATAGGTCAAATCCGAATTTGTTTGATTTGTACATATATGATGGAAGAAGAGGTTCAGCTAATATCATACAGTGGGGAAAAGGCTTAATTTATTTAAGTCTTTCTATATATAAAATCTTATATCTCTTTAGCCATGATCAATATTTGTACAATTATTAATATGAAAAAAAATTGAAAACAAAGTTACAAACTGGAAAAAGTGCATTTGATTGTTGGGATATATGAAATATCGTACCGAAATTAACAAAAACAAATCATGGATTTTCACAAGTAATTAAGTTATTTTTATATCGTATCATGTGAGAACCAATCATGTTTATTTTGTTACAAATGTGTGTTCTATTAAATCTTCGTCTTAAAAATACTAGCCAGACAGTGTTACTTATTATGATATAACTAATTAAAATAAGAAATTTAAGATAAGAACATTTTCGAACAGTCTTTGTAAAATATAAACGGTAAACAAAAAATCTTCAAATAGTGGCGTTAGAACCAATCATGGTCGTAGTATGGTACTCATACGTATCGAAACCCTATGAGAATCCAATTCCTTGTGGGGTTTTTAATAAAGAGAATACGAAGTTAGAATCATAATGACATGAGAATATCCAGGAAGATTTGGAAGAGTTTTTAGAGTAACAAGAATAATATTGCATGATGTCAAAAAAGAAAAGAAAAACATTGCATGAAAAGAAAAGCTAATAGATTAGATTGTGGAGAACCCAAAAGATAAAGGGAAGAATCCCCTCTATTCAAGTGAAGTACCTTCCTACAATCATCAAAGCAACACCCAATTAACCCATGCATACATCGATACACATGTATGAATCTTTTTATTTTCTATTTTTCTTGTTATCTTATAGCTTAGCAAGAGAGAGATTCTAGTCTTGAATCTTGATGGGTCAAAGAAGAACTATCTAAAAAGGAAAGGTCAAAGAACTAATAATACTCCCCATAAATTTAATCTTGAACAAGTGAAAAGAAACAAAGAAAAAGCTATTGGACCCACCTCTTAAATCATTATACCTAATAGTAATACTACATGATAGCTTCTTTTATTATACCCATATAATAATTGATTCTTTATGAAGAATGTTTATATGTTTCGAGGCATAATCGTTACCTTTCTTATCATAATCTTTGAAAACTATAATCAAAATTCAGCCATTATGAATTTATGATAATCAAGAACATTCATAAAAATTGTTTATTTGTAATTTTACTTGCACAGGTATTAAAATTTTCAAGGGTCGTTACATCTTTATGCAGTACAATATTGATAAATAAAAAACATGGCTGAAAAATTATTAATAAATATGATGAAAAACAACTAGTGTTAAACTTTGTTTGACAGTAAACATTGAAATATATCACAATTGATAAATGAAAAATGCAGAAATAAATGAACATAATTTATTATTAAGCAATCTTGTTGTTTTGCAAGGTACTTAAGTATTTCTAAACATTTAAAAACCAAAAAGAATTTGAAAACAATAAATTTAAAAAAAAAAAGTGAAAATCAGGATCGTCTTGAGATTGCCGAAACTTAGTTCGAATGGGACGACCACCACTTTCCAAAAGATGCTCTGTCGAATGTTTTAGATTTATAAAATTTATTAGTTGTACGTAAATCTATATTTATAGTAATTTTGTTAAACTCGAAACGTTAAACCGTGATTAACCCGAGACACCAAAGCGTTACGTTTCGCCACTACATGCAAAGCTACTTATAATATAATTCACGCGACCCCACCACTCGTGATTAATACGCTCCAATCTAACCACACATTTTAAACTAACGGATAGTCATATGAATAAACCTAATTTAATGTTAATAACTCAAGAAAAAAAAAGAGTCACATGAATTAACGAAAAATCTCAAGAATAAACGATAGAAAGTAACAACTCATGTTTAATTTTAACTTATATCTAGAAGATATGATTTTAAAACCTTTTATTAAAAAAAGTATATTAAATTGATAATCTACGTTGAACAGGGTTGATCCAATGTCTTATTGATAATCTACCTTTGCTTTTTAGTTTAGGTTTAAAAAATATTGAAAAATAACAAACGGCTATACGCAAAACAAAAAGAGATACGGAAAAGACCGGCTCGTAGTCCAGTAAGAGACAAGTAAAACTACACGGTGTTTGATGATGATGTAAATGCAAATGATGATGATATGTTGGCTTCGGAGGATTTGATGGGACCTACAACGTTCATAAAAAGTTTGTCGAGTTCCAAGGCAGAAAAAAAGAGAGAGAGAGATCTTAGTTTTGGTGACGACTAGACGATTATGGACCAACCAAGTTTGTTTTTTGGGTCCATTATACACTTTACAAGATCTTAACAACGCCAAAGAAAATTACAAATTCTCAATGATGAAAGACCGAATGTAATGATGGTATAACTGATGAATTAATCCATTAATTTGTTAATCAGGTCGTCACGTGAACACAAGCTGTGAGGTTTAAATCTCCGCATGCATGCATGTTAAAGTGAGTTAATTAATGATTAGTTTAATACTATGTCTTGGTTGAGGCGTCGTATTGGTCACATTTTTTTTTTTTTGTAAATGCATGGGACATTCCTCAAAAGTTACAAAATACGACTGGAATGTTTCTTCTCTCTGCCCTTTTGATGGATTCTGCTTTCTCTTTATTTTTTGAAAATTCTGTTTGTATGGTATGTGGTTCTTGAAAAATCAAAAATCATTATAGGGGCTATCTATGAATCATTTCTACTTTTATATTATATATACTCAAACAAAATAATGTGAAAATATTATTGGTGGTCAATATAAGTCAATATATTTATACAAAATATAACCTTTAATTACGTGAACTAAATTTTTGAAGGATTAAATTAATAATTAATATATTATAGATTGAATTAATTACTATGTATATTATGGCACAATATATATACTTCAAAATGAAGATTTCAGTGGTGGAAATTGTTATGTTTGTCACTTACCAGCACTTATTAAAGATGTTTGCAATTTAATGATAAAATTATTTGTATGTTTTTTACATGTTTCTGCCAAAATCGCTATTATGACTTAGTTTTGTTTTCACTCGTTATGAGGACTTCTATTCAGAAAATAATACGTATCCCTTGATCTGCCATTTTCCTTTCAAGATAGCATATCGCTTCCATATTCCCCTATTTGCGCTGTTAAATAAAAAAAGCAGTCACTACATCAGTTATAAATACAACAGTAGGTTTGTGTCATATGTTAAGATAATTTGTCATATGATTTGTCTACAGCTCCTGTAACCTCATGTTGTCCCCTCACGGATTCATTTTTAACAAAATCAGCTAGATTTTTACTTTAATTTTAGTGTTAAAAATAACACAAACATTTATCAAATGTAACAATTTTAGTGTTAGTAGGAGATATTACACGCTATTTTTTCTAAATTATGTAAAAATAAAACCCAAAAGACCAACGTAAAATTAAATGCTTGGAGAGACACAAAAAAAAAAACAAATGTGGGAGGGGTCCAATGTAAGTGAAAAGGGCAAAAGTGGAAAAAGAAATTGTTGGACCAAAACAAGAAGAATGCCCCAAGATTGGGAGAGGTATCAATCATGATACATAAAAAACATAAGATATGTATACATAAATATGATCAAAGGTAGACACTTTGGTCCATTGTACATCTTTGCTAGCTTGACCAATTCCTCTCGGGCACAAATGTGAATTGGATTTGTTGTATCATCTTTACCCAACAAGTTTCTTCTTTTAAATAAATAATTAAGTTATATACTTTGAATCTTCCACTTACATCCTTTTGTCTTCAACACAACACAAAATTTTCCACTTTTTTCTTGTTCTTGTAGCCCAATAGCTTTAGAGCATAAAGAGGGAGACATTCCATCTTAATTCGCAAAATCGTCGGACAAAACATTTTTGTTTATTTATTGGAAACTCCATTAAAGATCATAATATGGAAACAAGAGTAGTAAGAAATTAAATTGTATACAATGAGAATTAATCATAAATTTTGATCCAACAAACTAATTACTACTGAAATATAAACCAAAAATTGGTGAACCGTTACAAACTTAGAAATTACTGAAAAGTAATTTTATTTATAGCATATCCAAAATTATAGATACATAGTTACATACATATCTATAGGGATTTCAAAAAGACATTTGATTTGAATTGGCACTTCAACCATCGAATTCCGTTTTTGACTCTTTTTAACATCGCACGCCGTTCGACGTACTTTCTATATATTACGTAATAGCTCCTATATTATATATTTTACTCTTTTCTCACCCACGAAAACTTGATGTAATTATTGATCTTAACGTCGTTTTTTCTATTTTTATAAAACAGTTTCATTTAACGGTTAGGTTCTGAGGCCCACGTTAGACCATTGAGCCCATTCAAGCAAAGCATTACACGATCAGAGAACAGAGTGGGATGACTGAACAATTTCGTATAAACGAACATTAAAGAAAATAATTGAATCACAAAATGTGAATGGAAGTGTTCGTCAAGATTGGAAAACCTCGTCTCTCTCACGTTCAGGCAATTTTGAAGCTATCGGCCTTGCCACCTTCATATAAAATCGGGAACAAGTGAAATTGCGTTCTAGGCAGCTTCTACACCATAAATGCAGACAACAGTAGAGAGAAAGAGTGAGAGAGTTGTTGTTTCCTAGAGTACAAAAAACAGAGTGTTTGAGTACAAAAACCAGAGTATCGCTGTTTGTTTGCTTCTTAATTATGCTTCTGGTTGTTGTGATTATTGTAGTGCGGGAATAATTTTCTGACATAATTATCACGACTGTACTTGTCCTGTCTGCATTACGTAAACATATCTTGTCCTGGTCATGTAGATTTTGGTTTATACTGTTACAGAGGCTATTTTAGTGGTTGCTGTAAAACATTCAGTTGACCGTTTGTTTGTCTGACAATGTCTTGTTGATTAAATCAACGAGTTAGTTGATTTTAACTTAGTTGTTTTGTCATCTAGCTCATGAGCACAACATTTGAGCTTTCCGATCTTCAGACCTGTGATCGTAGCCATGAAACCGGGACATAATATAGTTGAGATCTCTCTAATTCGCTACGGTAAGAAGCACATTCCTGGAATTATGTCGCGGTCATCATCTTCCTCCAGTACTATAGCGTCCGAGAACCAACAGAGAGAATTATTGGAGACGATAATGCCAGATCTTCTGATTGATAACACCTCCGTAACAGCAACGACAAGATCTCTCTTCGGCTTAGTATGAAAATACGATCTGTCATCAATACCTCCGACAAATATGGCACAGTTCTGGAGAAGAAGATTGGATGCCAGCTGGATAAAGCCTAATGACTTTAAAGATAAATTATGAATTATTAAAAAATAAATTAATTAGTTATATTAATAATAACCCCGTTTCCAAAATTATTTGTTATATTATCAATTATGTTAATTTATTTTAAAATATAAATTTAGATATCTCGAATCATCTTTTTCATAAACAATTTTAAATTTTGAAAACAACTATTTATAAAATATGGTATAAAATAATTATTTGGTAAATTGATTGGAACAAAAAATAATGTAAATGAACAATAATAGCTCTTTCATGCTATTTATTATTTCGGAAAACAATAATGAATTTCGTAAAACTGCTCATCAACAGTTTTTATCTTTTAAAATAGTTTTTTTATATCTTTTATTAGAATTCAAACTAATAAATTCATCAAAACAACCAGCGAGAGACATTTTTATCAAAACTTTGTAGTTTGTAAATTTTTTAATTTATGTTTATTTTGTTCGAGTGAATTTGTTTCGAGTGAATTTGTTTCGAGTGATTTGTTCGGACAAAAACAATATAAATAGTAAAACTATTACAATTCTTTATAACAAAGTTAACTATGAATTTGAATTTTTTAGGTTTTGCCATAAAAAATAAAAATAAAATTTTGGTTTATTATTGGTTAATTTAAATAGAAATAGATGAATAAGATGATTTAAAAAAAAAATCGTGAAATTGACATATGACGATGATGGAGAAAATGACACCTAATGAGTTATTTTTACTAGTTGGCAGTAAGAGGATGAGAGACGTCAATTAACGCAATCGGTTCGCGCCGGTAAACCAGGAACGATTGGGAGAAAAGAACAAAAAAAAGCAATTAACATTTGAAAACGATGAGAAGACAATCTGGATGGATAGCTGTAGCGAATATTTCTCGAAGAGAAATAAATACATAAATTAATTGTCTTTGAAACGAAAGATCGATTTTGTCTGATTCTTCTGAGGAAAGAAGAAAGAAATAATGGGTCGTGTGGATTATCTAGCGATGAAGACCGACGTCGATACAGTTGCTTCCGACGTGGAGGAGCTCAAGATCGCTGCGAAGAAACTCGTTAGCGACGTTTCGCAGATTGGTGGATTAGCCTTTGGTGTTTCTTTCGTCAAATGGATCGCTTCTTTCGCTGCCATGTGAGTTTTCAATTTCTAAAATTCAACTCGCCATCTCTGATTTTTGATTCTTGTCGATTTGTTTGTCAGTTCAGTTTCTCAAAACGAACGATTTGGCTTTCCTTGTGGGCTCTTCGATTTTGGGAAAATGAGAAATTGAGAAATTCGAGATCAAATATTACTTATTCGAAGGGTCTATGCAAGTGATTGAGAGTCTTAGTTTCCATTTGCAGTAATTCCGAGTGTAGATTTTCGTGCATCTCTGGTTGGTTTTAACTATAAATTTGATCACAAGCATGAAAAAAGGGATTTGTTTCTTATTCTTTTGTAATTTTTACTCAAGTTTCCTAAGCTTTTTGATTTTGTAATTTGATTCAGTTACTTGTTAATATTGGATCGTACCAATTGGAGAACCAAGATGCTTACATCACTCTTGATACCATACATCTTCCTTAGTCTTCCTTGTGTGATTTTTAACTTTCTAAGGTAACGTTCTTTTCTTTTCTTGTTAAGACAAAACCCTTCTATTTCACAACATATTCTTACACTTCAGTCTATAAATTGCATTGGTTAAGTCAGTGAAAGTTTACTTTTCTGTTATCAGTGGAGACGTTGGGAACTGGATTGCTTTCGTTGCAGTTGTACTCAGACTTTTCTTCCCAAATCATTTCCCAGGTGATGAAATCTCGTATCTCTTGCTGCACATTCTTCATGTGCATTTACGTATTGCTGTCATACAATTACTGAAAACGTCTTGAGATGTTCAATCTTACTTAAAATTAGCTAAGAAACGAATTTGCTTTTTGTGGTAAATCTCTACTTACATTCATGTCATTCCGAGTAGAATTGGCACGAATGGGATACCCTGAAACAAACTTAAAGTCTCACGCTTTGATTCCTTGTGCTACTCACAATTGGCAGATTGGCTTGAGATGCCGGGTTCTCTGATCCTTCTGCTGGTAGTTTCTCCACATTTCCTTGTTCACCATATACGCGGAACCTGGATTGGCTCTGTCATCAGCCTTTTCATAGGCTGTTACCTTCTTCAAGAACATATCCGAGTATCGGGTGGGTTCAGGAATTCATTCACTCAGACCCGTGGAGTATCAAACACTTTAGGGATCATCCTTCTTTTGGTCTACCCTATTTGGGCTCTAATCATTCGTGTCTCATAATCCACATACCTCTTCCATTTCCAAGCTTTGTTCTTACTCAGCTTTTCCAATAAACTTTGTGAAACATCGGGCAAGAACCTCGGAGACCTTTGGTGTTCCTTTCTTATGATTATATTAGATACCCAAATACTGCCTCAAGCTCAATCAATGTTTCATGTAAATCGAATCTCATTATTTCAACTATTTGTTTCTCTATTTGTAAAGAAGAACTGGCAAGCTATGAAATTTGTTTGTATAAATTTCTTCTTATGGATTCCTTTTCGTATATGCAGACGTGGAATGTTTGTCGTTTTGGTATAGCAAAAGGAGAATGAACTGCACGCCTTTTAGACTCATTAACTAGCTTTCATGTCGTTTCGGTTTTGTGAATAGATGAAAAACATTAACTATTTGTGACTCCCGTTTCGCATATTCGGATCCGGAATGAGTGGCGTTTGAATTCGCAAAAGGAGGAGAACTACACGCTGTTTCAAATTAAATAACTAGTCTTCATGTCGTCCTAAACCCAAGCCCTAGTTCGTCTTCCTTATAAATAGTCCGTTCGCCGTTGAACAACATAAGTTTTCGCCGATCGCCGAGTTCAACCTTAATTTGAACCTCAGGCTCTTCTAATTCTTGTTGAAGTCCGTTTTAATGTCGAATTTGTTTCCGCTCCATAGTTTTCTTCTCTTTTTTGCCAGCTTTTGGTTTCTGTTTCGATTTCATATCTCTAAACTTTAAGTTGGTTTATTCTCTTGTGTTTTACTTTAATTGAAAAGAGTTTCTCAGTGATGAACAACCATAGATGACGAGTCCGATCAATCCATTCTTTAAATCATGGGGACAAACGAGGCATTTGTCTGAGAGGAATATCTTTTTATTTATTTAAATCTATCGGATTTTCTGCTAAATGTTTTCAAATATTCTGATTTCTGGTTTTGGAAAAGTCGAAGAAGAAAAGGAACAGGCATGATGAGGATTGTTTATTGTCATCTGATTCATGACGAATCAATACCTCCTACTCATTCTGAGTGCCTTTTTGTTAATTCTCTGTTTATTAATAATTCAAGTAACATTTAATTATTACAATCGTATATCTTAATATCTGAATGAGTAATTTTACTAAATTTGATTGATAAAGGGTCATTCATGAACTGGTTCTTTAAAAATTGAATCTATATTTCAACAATATATTTTACACCGATAACATATTGATCCTGGCGTATAATGTATATTTGTTTGCGTCACCGATGATTTGATTTCTACAGCCCCCAATCAAGCGATATGATAAAACTACTCGGATTTGTAATTAATTTCTTTAGTCAATGTGGCTTGTTATTCATGGGTAGGTCAGTAATTAGATTTTAAAAAAGGCTACGTCAGTAGTTAAATGTCAAAAAGGCTAGGTCAGTAGTTCATTTGTTAACCGTAATTTGACTTAAAAAGAATATCAGCATTTAAGATTAAGACAGTATCGATATATCTACATCAGCATTTAACACGTGATCTGTGATCTATGATCTATGATCCAAAATTTCATTCGGTTTAGTCACTGTTCTGGTTTAAAAAAATGATTTTAATTAAGCTATTCCGTAGTTACACGAGAGTTTAATGAACCGTAACAAATGGAACATGGATTGGAACAAGAGGGAGGAAAATTGAGTTACGTAGTGGTTTACAAGTTAAGATTGTAAATGGGAACTTGTTAGGACTTAAAATGAATGTACTGTGTCGAATTGTTTTCCTTTATATAGTACGACGATTTGGTGAATTCGAAGTATGTATAATTTTATTTATTTTACTTTTTCTTCAAAACGAGGTTTTCTAAATTTCAATTGATTATTATGTGGTCTGACTACATTTGTTGATTAGAACCAGCCCACAGAGCCATACAGTGACAATTTAGGCATATAGTATTTGAATATGGAAAGTTTTTAATTTAGCAGTTAATTACTAGAATACAGTCCCACAAAAGATATCTTGTTGGTTATTACATTATGAGAAAAAAATGTAAATTAGCAAATCAATTTTTTAAATAATGGTAGATCTTTAATAAGCCCACGTCCGTTTATGACAAATTGTCAATTCGTGATACATGGAAATGTAAATTATTTAATCACGTTTTTCTTAATAACAAAAGTTTTTGTATGATAATTTAAATTTATTAAAAAAATAGGATATGATCATACCAACGCATCGAATCCTATTAGAAGTTAACCATGTTTGAATAAAAATAACAATGCTTATAAAATACTCCATTTTTATTAAGATGTCAACAAATAATAAATCTATTTTGGAATAAAAATCTAAAACATATATATTTTTGAGAATTTGTCCAAGAAAAGAAACCAACTTTCATTCCTATTTAGGGTTTCAAATTTAATATTATTTAGAAATATTTGGTTTTGTAAAACAGCAAAGCAAAAGAGAACAAAGCGGAAACAAGTCCAATTGGCGTCACAGGTATGTGCTTTGCCTTTATGCTTCAGTTTATTTTCTCTCTTCTCCCCACGAAATTCCCCAGGAAAATGAGTTGACTTTTGCTTCATCTTCTTCGGATGATGAAGAGAACTAGGCGGAAAATTGGATGGAGCATGTGCCGGGATCGTTCGGCACCAGCGCTAGTTTTGCTCTCCGTTTCGGCCAAATCATTTTCTCTTCTGCTTCGCTTATCTTCATGTGCTTCGATTACGATTTCTATGATATTACTACCTTCTGGTAAAATCCCACTTGTCTCCCTCCCAAATTCTTGCTCGATTTTGATTCCCGACTCAATATTTCAGTAATATTATCCTGCGACTTTCTGCCTTTTTGGGTTCTGGAAATTTCTCCGGTAATTGCCGAATTCTGAGTTCGAATCGATACAGTGATGAATCTGAAAAAAAGCAAAAGGAATCTCTGAATCTTTATCAAACATTTGAGGGTAGAGTTTTGTCTCTGTTTGTGGGTTTGATTAAAATTGATGATTAGCTTCTATCAAAACTCACACGGATCATTTGAGAGATGATTTCTGATGTGTGTGTGTTAGTTGTAGTTTAAAGACTTATTATTTCCTTGTGCATCAATTCATAAAGATTTGATTCCGACCCGTCTTATCCATTCTTAAGCTATTTGACGACTGTGATGGCTTGTGTAACTCCATGGAGCATCTCACTCGCGCTTACCGACACATACTCTGTCTTAGTGAAACAACTTCCTCATGAAACAAGACTTCTATCCGTTGTTGTCGCCGGTGATTTCGTAAGCATTGGAAAAGATGTTTACCTAATCTTTCTACACCGCTGCATCATTCTTCTTATTGCAATCTCTCTATCTATGTATATTGTTTACAGGTATTGTCGTTACTTTCTCTGGGTGGGGCTTGTGCTGTAGCCAGTGCAACCGAAGTACTTTTGTCTATAGGTGCACAAATCTGCGGCCATGACCTCTGTAGCCAATACCAAGTCTCGGCTACATTGGCCTTCTTGTGTTGGTTTCTCTTACTTGCTTCAGCTCTTCTCAATCTTTGGAGCTTACCTTCTTTATACTATTGACTGACTTCTTTATAGATAGGAATCGTAATCATACATGAATGTACATTTTATATATACTCTAGAACATGTCCCATTAAATGTATTTTACTAATTTATATACACACTTTATTTTAAACAAAATGGCTTTTGATTTGTAATCCCTCCAAATAAACAAGTGATTCAAAGCTATTGCAATTGCATTGCGTTGATGAATTCTCTACGCTTTTTTGCCCTCTCATTGTTTGAACCCAAGATAATTATTTGAACCCAGCATATATAAAATTTGAACTTTATAAAATCGAATGAACTAAGATTCATTAAAGATTAATATTTTTATTAGATATAAAAAATATATTAATAACTATTCTTTTATAAAATTTTGCTTAAAATCAAAACCAAATTAAGCCGAACCTAAGTGATTAACCAAATGCCCACGTCTATTTGTAATATTTAGTTGTATAAACGACAACGTTTTTAATGTACCTGAGAATTTTCTCCCAATTTAATAAGCCCAATAATCTGAGCAAAACGCAAATTTTCCTTTTCTCGTTTGGAAAATAAATGCAAAAAGGAACATTTGTCTTGATTAAAAGTTAAAAGAACAATAAAATCTTAAATATCTCTTGAAAACTCTATTTGGTCTATAAAAATGTTAAACCAGACGAAGATTACAAAGCAAATCACAGTAAACTGAAATCTGCTTCCGTAATAATATTTATAAAAAAACCCTAATGGTCGAAAGTACGCAAGAAACTCTTCAAGTTCAGATCAGAAAGTTTCCATGGCTTATTCAGATGGTGAAATCGAAGCTATTCCATGAATTATGCGATCAACACATAACAAACAGGCGATGTCACTACTGTTGCGATTGTATGAGTCCTCCTTTATGCAGTCTCTGCTACAAAAAGAACGATCTCCAAGACCACCTTACGATTCAAGTTACAATCTTTCTTTAATTAATTACTTCAAAACAGCTGCTTTATTATTCGTAGAAACAAAAAAAAAAACACGTTTTTGTGGGTCCCTTTGACATGAAAACAAGAATAATTATGATATTATTGGGTTTTGAATTTGCAGACATATAGAAGTTCGTACCAGACAGGAGTGAGGAAGGAGACAATATCAAAATATATGGATAGATCGGGAATACATACATATACGATAAACTCGTATTCGATCGTTTATATTAATCAGAAACGTGAGAATGATAATCATCGTTGTCGAAACAATGTTTCTCGTAAATGCCAAGTTTGTGAATGGGAACTTGATGCTACTTCTTCTGCTTTGTTCTGTTCTATAGAATGCAAGGTACATTATAACTATGGTTATTTCATATCCTTTTTCTTTTGTTTTGTGTAAATTTAACACTATAATCGTAACATTTGTACAGTTTAGGAACGCACTTGGGTCACAATTGAATGAGGTGGTGGAGAATTCTGAAGATGATGAACCCATTGTGAAGAGAAAACGAAAACATAGGAGAAAAGGGATTCCATGTAGATCTCCATTCTGATAGGATTTCAATTCTTGACGATTTTTTTTTCATATGTGATTTATTAGGGTTTAGGTGGTTTTATATAACTTGGATTTAGACATGTGTAGGTCTTTTTTCTTTTTATAAAAGACATTTGTAGGATATCTTGTTTATTCTTTGTCCTTCCCTGTGATTATTAGATATGAGTATTCATGTTTAATCTTTTGACTTCTGTTAGATGAACAATGTGAATCTGAAGAGTTTTTTTTTCATTGGTTGGAATGTTTAGTTGTTTTGTGGTTCACGAATAGATAACTTTCCTAATGATCCTTTTTTACGTCGTAAGGGTTTTTCTTTGAAAATCAGCGTGAAAAGTGTTTGCGATTTATCGTGTTTTTTTTTCTCAGCATTGATTTGTATTTACTGTGCATGCGATTGAGTAATTAAATAAGTTTGTCTGTGTTTATCTTTAAATAATGAAATATGCAATAACTAATAACATTAACAATAATTATATAAGCTGCTTGAGCAAACAAATTAAATGCCAATTCCATTGGAATGGGACAGCACATAACACTCCGGATCATCCAGATGAAGATTATTACTTGATTACGTCCTAAATACCAAATTTAACAATTAACATCTCATGATGGTAGTTGTAGATATTACCATTTTGTTTTTATTGGTATTTTATTGTAGATATTATTTGAAAATACCTTATTAACATTTTTTATTTTGAAAATACGCATCAATTTTATTTTGAAAAACATTTTTTTCTGATAAATTAGTTTGGTCCTAGTTACATGTTAAATTAATTTCAATAAAAGAATCAATATTAAATTGTTAGTATAAATATTAAAAACTATAAACCATTAATAAAAATTAGTAAAAATTAACTTATAAAAGAATAAAGTCTAGCTTAATTTCTCTTTTGTACTTATAATCCAAATTTCTTCTATATCGAAAATATCCACTTTATCTCAGATTACAGCAAGATTTTATGTGTCTTATTAATAATATGGTCAAAACTAGAGTTTATCTAAAATTTTACATTAATTTCTAAAACAACACTTAATTTGAACAAAGAAATAATACTTTAATGAAATTAAACTGAAGCCTAAGTAGTAGTGTTGTAATATATAAGGGAGAAATTTAATAGAAGTATCTATAATATTTTTTAATTGAAAGACTTCAAACTAAAGTTTAGGCTAATATATCATCACAATCATCTATTACCATATTTTTACTACTTAAAATGTGTGGATGATTGATATACATGCCAATTTTAAAAACGTCAAAATTTGATTTTTAAAGCACACTGTGTCGTGATGGTAATGGTAAGCCAAAGTCGGTTCCATCTAATAATAGTACAATACAAAGACAATTGTTATGTATTAATTCGGGACGAGTTCCATCTTCCTCAGCATGTGAAAAGAAACAGGACAAATCGGTTTTTAAAAAGTGGACCAAGTCCAAGCTTCTGGCCATTAATATATTATCCTATTCCAGACAACATATCAAAAACATAATATATTATTTTAATTATTTTAAATCAGTATTTCATATTATAAATTGTTTTAAGATTTCTTCATTTTATTACGTGTTTTGTAAAATTTTATGTAAAATTTAAATATATTTAATTTTTTTCTGATCATTAATGTTATACATTAGTTTTTATGATTTTTTCGAATTGTAATTTTTAACTTGAAATTTTTGTGAAATGAAATAAAGTGTTAGTTTAACTAAAGTAGTTTTCTTTTGGAAGAAAATTATAAAATAAAAATGGTAAGGAATAATAGAGGTTCACAGCTTCATATAATTGAAACTTATGAATTGGTATATTGTGTTTGGTTACACAGATATCCGACTTTAGATGCTACATAACAATTATAATAATTAAAAGTTCAACGGAAGGCGATACTCTTCAACAAATCGATCGAAATTATATATTTTAAAATGTAAATTAACAAAAACAATAACAAAATCGACACTCAATAATTCCAACTTGAATTACATTATTGATGCACGTTCATACGAAATAAAATAAAATAATTAATGTGATGCACGTACATAGAATTGAAGACTTAAATCATCCGAATCATTCGTTAGGTCGAATGTATCTTAATAAAGCATGTAAAATTCAGTTCATAATGTGTGGGTTCCATTATGTTATATTCGCTCTGTTTAATATGACTGAAAATTTAACAATTTTATTTTATGAATGTGCAGATTACCAACATTTTCAAAATTTAATCAATATAAGCTATTAGTATATATATATAGCAAATATTATATGAAATATATCTATATACAGATGCGGGTTTATTGATCCATCTGAACCGATCCGACCCAGTCGGCTCACACCCATGCGTTTATCTCTGTTACCTTCACGTGATGCTCCATAAGCCGAGCTTCGTGCACCCATCCGCCGGAGAATAACCTCTGGCCACCTAAGCATTGTCTCCACCTCTCTTGTGAATGCCACGTGGATTCTCTACCCCTTTCTTCTCTCCTTTCCTTCTTTGTAGTCCCGAACTTACCCCTAACATTTTCACTTAATTACGATTCAATTCTGATTTCGTTACACCGTATCTTATGTCTAATGATAGAGGGCCCGTTTGTAATTTCGTTAAGACAATAAGATTACGTGAGCTGTCCTGTCTGATTTTGAATACTAAACGACAAAAATGGGGACGTTGCTTGAAGTTTCCGATTCATTTCGCTAAACTCACTATATATGAAAAGCCCACAAGGTTTGTTTCTCTTTCAAAACAGACGAGATCTCCTTCTCTTTATCGACAAGCTTTTTAAAACTCACAGTGTCAAATCACACAAAATGGGAGCTTGTGGTTCAAGTGAATCTCGGAGAACAGAGACGGCGAAGCTGATATTACTGGACGGAACGTTACAGGAGTTTTCATCACCTGTGAAAGTGTGGCAGATTCTTCAGAAGAATCCTACGAGCTTTGTTTGTAACTCCGACGATATGGATTTCGACGACGCCCTTTTAGCCGTAGGTGGAAGCGAGGATCTTCGGCCTGGAGAGCTTTACTTCGTTTTGCCGTTGACATGGCTTAATCATACATTAAGAGCAGAGCAAATGGCGGCTTTAGCTGTTAAAGCGAGTTCTGCGCTTACGAAAAGCGGCGGAGGCAGGTGGAGTTGCGGCGATGAAGGTGGAGCCAGAAAAGTCCATGGTGGTGAATGTAGAGTTAAGAGAGTGAAGAGAAATGGTTGCGGCGGAAATGGATGTGGTGGTGGTAAAGGGCGGAAGAAGTATACGGTGGAGTTGAGTTCGATAGCAGAATAGAAATATTTTTGGTAGCAGAAAGTGTAAATTGTAATTAGAAAGTTTGACTTGTTAAAAAAAATCTTAAAAAGATCCATAGAGATTTTGAGACATCGATCACAAGGATAAAGTGATTCAAAGTTAATAAATTGCAGTTTCATACAGTTGAAAAAATGCAATTGTGTAAAAATCATTCCTCCCTGCTTTTTTATTGGTCAACACCGCCTGATGGTCTGGTAATTGCTATCTTCGTTATATATTATGAAATTGTGATTATGATTACAGATTGTGGTACATTTATGTAGTTTTTTGTGGCTACTTGCAGCAATTATATGCTGTTGCAACTAAAAATCTGTGACTATAACATCCGATGTAACCGCAGTCGCAATTTAAACTGCTAATTTGTATGCAGCAGGGTGATCTCTTGATTCTTGCCAACTATTTGGGTCAGCTTAGCTTTGATCTTATGAGTTTGAAATTCAATGTTGATAACTGGTTACAATCGACTTGTTATGATGCAGGAATCTCAAAAATGCCCTCTTTCTGCTGCTGTTTTGTTGTTCAATCCTTTCGATTTGGTCACAAGATTTTCACAAGTGTTTTAACAATGTTTATGACAAGGCCCTGTCGAGATCTATTCGTAGAATATTTAACAAGTAATTCTTTATTTCCGACTGCTATATTTTCTTCTTGCAAGTTAAGTCACTGTTACATATATTTCCATATCTCGACAGGCATTCTCTTCTTTTGAAGATGTAGGAGATGAATTTAACATTCCCATGACTCCAAATGCTTAAACGGTTAGGGATTTCGATGAAGGGTTAACCTGGAGTTAGTTTGGTTTACATTCGGTTTCAAAACAATGGATGAGTACTATTCCAATTTGAGCAACTCCAAATCTATAAAAACATGTCTGTAGGCCCTTGTTTTGCATTCAGGTGAATCCATGACAACTAAAAATATGATTTCTTCATTTTTTGATGTGAGATGCACACAGCAAAGGGTCTGATCGATTGCTCCTTATAGAGGGATCTCTCGCAGTGATATCAAATGTGAGTGAGAGAAGAGAGAGAGAGAATGATCGAATTTAGGGGAGCCCTTGGACCCATCTAGTATTTATGGAGTTTCTTCAATGTAGAGAGTTGTGAAACCTTTAAACGAGGAGAGAGATTCTTAAAAGATATTCATTACTATCAAGTCTAGTTATAAGCAATCTCTCCTCCAACAATAGTGTGAGTGAAAGATAGTATTTTCTCTATGTACGAAAATCATTAGTTTTTTCTTAAAAAAATAAAAATTCATTTATTATCGAACAGAAAACAATTAAACAAAAAACAAAACAAATGATGTGCAACAAATGGTGAATAAATTTGTATTGAAAATTGAAACATCACTTTTCAACTATTTAATTTAATATAAAACAAATAAAATAATATTAATTACATTTCATGATTATTTAGCTTAGGTTCGACTGGTTTAATCTATTATTATGGAAAATTATTATTTCGTTGCAATCGAAAGACGATTTATTAATTTTATACGCCATTGGGATGAAGTGAATAAACACATGACATCAAGAGTCCTTGCTTTTTTTCGTGGGTCTATGCATTGCTATCAAATCTTCTTTTAAATTTCAAATGCTATCAAATCTTCTTTTAAATATCAAATACTATCAAATCTTCTTTTAAATATCAAATACTATCAAATCTTCTTTGTCATGCATTTCCATTTTTTCCCAGCTAAATGAATTCAACATAAACAGATAAAATAATTATATTCATATTATCCCGATTTATTTTGTTTAACTTCCAGCCTCTAACAATGAATGGCAATTTGAACATCCCATTCTTATAAAAATTTGAGAATGATTTTCTAACCTAAAATTGCTAATCATATCTAATATATAACTAATTTCGTCAATATTATAATATTTGATTGCTAAGTAAAATAAGGACATTTTATTTTTTCTTGACATTGAATTTTAAGATATAAATTATACTCTTTACGTTTCTAATAGATTGATTTTAGATATTTTAATTGTTCCATAAAGATTATTTTCTAAGTTTTTATGTATTTTTTGTAGTTAATGTTTATTAATGATAAATTTTTTAAAAAAAATATTAATTATACATTTTACAATATTTAAATATTAATAGTTTATAATAATTAAATTCACATTTAGTATTGAATATTAATTATTTCTTAACATGTAAAATCAATTTTTAAAAGAACACGCATTATTGAACTCCCATTTGTTTCGTTCAACCATAAAGGTAAGTCTATATCGTAGTATGCGAATAACTACTCAACTAACCTCCTAAATTAATGAAGCTCACATTCTACATAAACAAATAATAGATATCTTGTGTACTAACAACTAATTTACGTAATATTTTATGTTCTTCGATTAAACCAAAATGAGGTTTTAAGCTATATATAGCTTTTGAAGAAAAAACCAGCAATAGTCTTAATAAGGTTCAACCAATTTAATAATTCTTGTTAACAATTATATCAAAAATCAATGCATCATGACATGTGCATTAATACGTACACAAATCTTCAATAAAGTGTTGGTTTGTTTTGTAAGCATCATCAAGAATCAAGAATTACAAATAAATAGGCTGTCCCCACATGAACATGAAACAGAACACACAACAACTTTAGCTTTAATTTTGATTAAGTCTCCTTGTTTAATCATTTTTTATATCACACAATAACGATGTAGAGAGAGAGATGGCGTGCCTGTCTGGATTGGGTGGGAGAAAATAAAGTAGTGTTTAGAGAGAAAGAGAGAGAAGAATATTTTTGGTTCAAAGGTCCACAAATACATGTAATCATCAAAAGTCATGCGTTAGAGAGAGAGTGTGTGTGTGAGGAGTAGACAAAGGTAAAGTGAAGTTAAAGGAATCGGAGAGACAGCCCATTTGATGCATCTCTTTCTCTTCCTTTGTTGTGTTTTGGCTTTACTCTTCTTTTCAAATTCCAATATCTTTTGATATGGTTTTAGGTTAAAGGTTGCTTCTTTTGATTCTTCAAACACCATAATTACCTTCAAATCATACTACACAGCTGGTTTATCTTTTATATATTTTGTGAGATTTACAGGTTATCGATTTCTAGGGTTTTCTTGTTCTCCCCCAAATTATCTCCTTAACCTAATCTCTGTTCGCGTCTGTATCTTAGATTGTAGATTTCTGGGTCCCTTTGTTGTTGTGTTCTTTCCGTTAATGGTGTGAAAACTGAAAGATCTTCTCTTTCTCTATCTCTCTCTCTGCTGTATCAACAATGGCTGAGATCAAGATTGCAAAAGTAGAACAAGGGCAAACGAAGATTAGGAATGTTCCAGTAGCTGTAACTCCTGAAGGTTTCTGGTGTTGTCCTTCTCCTGTAGCTTTTCAAAAGACTCTTAAATCTCATAACTCTCTCAACAAACACAAACAAGCTTCTCCTCCTCCTCCTCCTCCTCCTCTTCCGCTTCCAAAATCCAGACAGACGCCGCCGGAGAAGAAACTGTCGTCGACAACTATTAGATCCGTCATCGCCTCCGATGAACAACAACAGACTTCGAGTAATTCCGAAACCCATCACAGTATTGCTGTTCCGGCGACGGTTCAAGAGAGACCACAGAGGCAAAAGGTTGAGACTTTGCCGAGAAAAGTGGCGATTGAGTTTGGCGAACCAGGAACTAGTGATGCTAAAGTGATTTTGGTTGGGAAGCAAGGTTTTTGTGTGAAGCTGAGTGTTCACAAGAAAGTTTTAGTGGATCATAGTAGTTTCTTTGCTAAAAAACTCGCTGAGAAAGATTCGGTTTTTGCTTGTCTTGAGATTGAGAGCTGTGAAGATGCAGAGATTTACGTTGAGACCATTGGGCTTATGTATTGTAAAGATATGAAGCAACGACTAATAAAACAGAACGTAAGCAGAGTCCTTCGTCTCCTCAAGGTATATGCAGCTACATCCCTCTATTTTTGTCTTATCAAGATCATTCTGGTGTTGATGATCGTAAAAATGTCTCAAGTTAGTAACTTCAGAGATTTGGGGAAATTCTAAGAACTTAGTTGTTATTGCAGGTTGCAGAGCTTCTTGGTTTCAGCTCATGTATACAATCTTGTTTGGATTACTTAGAAGCTGTGCCGTGGGTTGGAGAAGAGGAAGAGGAGAAAGTTATCTCATCGATCCTACGATTAAAAACTGAGGAAGGTGGTGTCACGCCTGTCCTCAAACGGGTTGCTTCCAATGCTGTGGATCCGCCAAAAGAGACGCTCTCCCGCATCATCGAGCTTGTTTTGAGAAGCAAAGAGGAAAAAAGTCGCCGGGAGATGAAATCTACTGTCCTGAAGCTTCTCAGGGAACAAAATGGGAACAATTTAGCTGATAACTTCAACGAAACGATCTATTCGTCTTGCCAAAACTGCTTAGACTCGGTTTTTTCGCTGTTTAAACAAGCTTCCGAGGGAGAAAAACCGGAAACTGATACCAAACAGATAGCAGTAGAAGCTGATAACCTCACGTGGCTGCTCGATATATTAGTGGAAAGACAAGCTGCAGAGGAATTCTCAATAACATGGGCAAGCCAAAAGGAACTCTCTTTGTTACACGAAAAGCTCCCATTAATGTCGCGTTACCACATAAGCCGTGTAACATCTAGGCTCTTCATAGGGATTGGGAGAGGAGAATTGTTGCCTTCAAAAGACACTCGGCTTTCACTGTTAAACACATGGTTGCAACCATTGTTCAACGACTATAACTGGCTCCAACACGGTTGCAGATCGTTTGATGGTAAGCTTGTGGAGGAAGGAATTGGACGGACAATACTGACATTACCGTTGGAAGATCAGCAGAGTATTTTACTGTCGTGGCTCGGGAGTTTTCTGAACGGAGGAGATGGATGTCCGAATCTTCAAAGAGCTTTCGAGGTTTGGTGGAGACGATCGTTCATTAGACCTTACTCAGATCGCCAGGCTAATGGTTTGTGTCAGACAGATTCGACTTCAAAAGAGTGATGATTTTATAAAAGCTGAGTGATCTTTGCCTAGACTGTACAGGGAGTAATGTAGCTATGAAATGTGGTGGTTTGCTGATTTTGATTTTCGGTTTCACTATTATACATATATTTTTTTAATTTAGATCGTGCCATGGAAAGGCAATTCGCTTGAAGGCTTTGGTGTTCGATTTTTTTCTTTCTTATTTTTCCATTTTTCGGAATGCTTGATGTATATTTCTGATTCGACTTTTATACAATTTTAATGCTTGGTTTGAACCGGGTTTCGTATACCATAAGTCGAGAGAGCAACACTATGGGCCTCTTAAGTATGGGCCTCTAATAATGTTTAATCTTGTTTTATCGATTTATGGACCGGTCTAATGGGCAATGCACAAAAGATGGACAAATCATAAATCAGTAACTGTTAATTGGTATTTTCTCTAATCTGCTTCGACACAGTGCCCAACGTACTGCACAAAAAAAGTCCGTTTCTTTGTGCGCTAAATTAGTGTTGGTCGTACACGGAACAAGAAAAAAATATCGTCGGTGCGATTTTGACAAAAAAAGAAGTGCAAAATGTGCCAAATTTTATTGCCACCCGATTAGTATCGTCAGAGGTAGTTAGGCTGATTTTGGCATATGTTCCACCACCCTGATTTCTCACTTATATTATATGTTATTCAAACTTGACTTTTTAAACGTTCTATTTTGACGTTAACAAAATATTGTTTATATATGGTTGGGATAGGAAAACAAAAAATAATTGAGAAGAGAGTGGGAAAACAAGGTGGAAAGGGAAATTTAAAAGAAAAAAAGATCCTATTTATTCCTGTTTGAATATCGAGAAAACTAAAGTCTCTCTTTTCAAACTAGATCTCAATTTGTGGTTCGATTTATTTTATTTTTAAATGGGAAACGAGACAGCATGTATAACTCAAGGTTAAGCGTTTTGTCATCTTTAATATATGTATGTGTGCCAAAAAATTTGAAATATATTTGGTATTTAAATACCAAACTATGTGATACGGAGTACTACCTACAGCTCATGTTATATTAAAAAATTTGAGTTGACCTACGAAAGAATCTAAATAGTAACATGCATATTCATTGGTATACTTCTACATTATTGTATATTAATTCGAAGTGATCCAGACGTAATCCTCATTGAGTTCAACCACGCGCATCACTCGTTATAGTTATTGAAATATTACTAAAACATATTAATGTGGTTAGCATGTGCTAATCATTTATTTTTCAACCTTTTTGTTAAAACTATTATTTTTTCAATTTTGTAATCACACATCTATCATTTATTTCACACATATAATTATATAGCTGAGATCGGAACGAAATAATTATAAAAATTATGTTCGTTTATCAGCTGTGTAATTTCCTCCGACAGCAAATTGTTATTCTATAAGTCTACGTGAGTTCTATTTTCACCTAATTAGAGGATACAAACCTAATATTCCTTTATGCATTATTGGGTTACAGAAATAGAACTCAAAACTAGACTAAGACTTATATAGGTCGCTATGCAGCTGGCTTGCTTTGTTTATTCACAAGTAGTCGACAACACGCTGACTTGTTGACTTTCATGTGTAATGATTAACTACACGACAAGCTCGCAAGGCTTGGCCAGTGAGTTTAATTCATTTACCTGAAAAGTTGCCAGATACTATATGAACATTAAGCACAATAATGATCCAATCGAAGTATTATGGTGTTACATATTTGAATAGACAACTCAAATATATGAAATCGAATTATAAAATACAATTAATTACCATGATAATATCGTCGTTATAATCAATGTCTGCCTAATCTTATTCAATAATTTTACTAAATCATTTACTTCTGCATGACTTACATGATATAGAAAGTACTGACTACAACTAATACAATTAATTCTATCTGCGTCATTTTAGTTATCTAAGTCATTCAAATAAGAAAAAAATCATTTTAGAATTAAAAGAAATGTTTTTTTGTTTTCAGTTTCTTCAGTCTGGTAAGTCGAGTGAGTAATTTAAATATTTTGAATTAAAGCAATTGTTTTATACCCATGCAAGCATGCATTAAGTTAAACCGTAAAAACGAAAACTGTATATATAATGAAAAATCATAATAAAACACTCGTATAATTTATGTACTAATTATTACACCCTTAGACTCGCCGTGGTATAGATACATATTCACAATTACTTACCTTATAGATATCGAATTTATTATGCTAGAAGTAGGCAATAAATTAGGAAAGTAGCTAAACACCACAAAACTAATTACATATCCAACTATGTCCTTCCTATTTCTTTATTCAAGTATTACTCATCTTCCTATTTTACGCACCCAGTCAAAAATATGTATTTTTTTTAAAGAAAAAAGTAACGTACGTCTAAATCTAACTCTCGATGAGGTCGAACCGTGACTCTAACAAATCATACGGAGCCCAAAGCGCATCGAGTGGACAAGGTCGACCACCATCTAACCGCACCCATGGTTTGCCTTTCCCACTCCAATGCAACAAACTCACTGGACCTGGATGCAAATCTCGACACAGTCCATTGAAATTGTCTCCTCCTAAACCATGTTGGTTCCACCGGTGATCTACCGGAGCTATGTTTCCAGCGAAAACAAGTAAAAACGGCGGTAAAGAGCCCAACTCGTATATTCTGATCCGTTTCTGTAACTCCATCCACTCTATGATCTTCCTCGTGTAATCTCCTTCTCGCCATTTCCTTAACTCGATAACCATCACTCCGGTGTTGAAGTAACACGGTGGGCGACGACGGTTAAGGGAGAGTGTGATGGAGAGAGATGGGTTTGACCAGAACGTCGGAGTGAAGTAAGTGGTGAAGTTCGCGTTGCAATACTCAGGCGCTGCTAAAACGACATCGTTTGGGATATGAGTGGTGAAGAGCTTGGTGATGTCGTCGACTAGGATGAGATCTGAGTCGAGGTAGACGACACGTGAGAGGCACGTGGGTAGGATATCTGCGAGATAGTTTCTTGCGTAGTTTAGCGGAGAGTCGAGTGCTGAACGGATGGAAGTGGAGATGAGGCCGGTGATGGCGGCTACGTTGTAAGGGTAAATCCGGAATTTCAAGTAAGGGAATGAAGATACGACGTAGTTTTGGAGTCGGTGGGTTTGTTTGGAAGTGACAAAGTGAAAAACAATGTTTTGAGGACAAGAAGAGTGTTGCAGGACGGAGAGAATCACTGCCATTGAGCCACGGAGGTAAGCGACGTCTAAGGTCATTGCCACGTGGACGGCTTTGTCTGAACAGGTGAACGCGTCGTCGTTCTGGATGGTGAGACATTCCGGTGAGTTGAAAAATTCTGGAGCCTCCTTGAATCTCTCACCGGCGGCGAAAACACCGGTGAAGATGAGCACGGTGAGATACAATAAACAGTTCGCGTGCATTTTTCCGATAGTAAAGACGTTAGATGCAAATGCATGTATTTATTAGCTTTGAGACAGGAGAGAAGTTTCTTTAGGAAAAAATGAATTGAGTTTCAAATCAAAAGACTGAAAGAGGTAACGAGAAAGTCAATGTTATTGAATGAAATTTGTCGGCGAGATATTATTCATTTATTTTAGGAAATCATCTTATTTTTTCTGCGAAGAGAGAAGAAAAAACATTATTAATTAAAGGAGTTTGTTTCCTCGAGGATTCAATTTTCAGATTTGGCGTGTTGTCTCCCCCACCAAGAAAAAAAAATCATTTTTATAAGAGTTAAGGGTTTACGTATGGGTACTTTATCATTTTTTTACCAATTCAGTTATTTAGCATATCTTAAACATTATTTTAAACTTTTAACATTCTCTTCCACGGTTACATATATATAACAAAAATGATTTACATTTAGAAGCTAAAGTCGATACATACATGATATGCGTTCCTTTGTTATCTATGTGTTGTACGTGACACACTCTGAGTGGTCGTCTAAGCACTGTCACATTTAATATGAGAAGCCTTACGTGTTAAAGCTTAATATATTATCTTTTTATCAATCAAATCACCCCTTTTCTCTCCCGTGAAATTACAAATTTTAAAATTATATTCAAAATTTTCTCTCTTTTTTCTTTAATTTAACATGTTCTCTGAGAGGTAAAATGAAGACATGGAGGACCCATAGCATATATGTCTATATATATATATTAGCAAGTTACTGAAGAATTATCATGTGTAATTGGCTGCGGTAGTAATGTACTCTGTTTAGGGTAACTGATTTGAAGGGATTATCGATGTTCAGGGTGTGGAAGTGAAACTTCTTAGCGACTACATATTTAGCAGAAACTTCTTCGTTACAAAAAGAAAGCTGTTTATTTGATATTGTCTGAAAATTCGGAGGTTAAAGCGATCATCAACTGATTTTCCGGTCCGTTTAACAAGGAATTAATTGCCAGGGAGTTGGGAACACATTCTGAGCGTTGGCCACGTAACATTTTACTTTGGGTCCCAAATGAGTGCCACCTAACCTACTCACCCAATAAGGAAATTGTCTTTTTGTGTCAACAAGGAAATTGTTTTATGTTTTTGGCATAATTGCTAATGACTAGTGTGTGTGACAGTTTTGAATTTAAAAGTATTATACAATCACAAATGCAATAATCGCAAATGTTATGGGTAAGGGTGGGAAAAAACTCATGAATCGAAAAACCGATCTAAGCTATAAATTTTCTGAATTCGTATCCGAAATAAGCTATAAAAAAATTATTATATTTATTTATCCGAATCGATCATAAATTGAGAAGGAAATTTATAAAACCAAACCAAATTAGCTGAATATAAAAAAATCGATGAAAGATGGTATTTTATTGAAAATGTTGTAAAATATAGTTAATTAGGCTATATTAATTGATTTTTAATATTTTATATAATTCCTTTATACTCTTTTTAGTTTAATGAGCAGCTTATTCAGTTATTTGCTATTGAGCATGCTTACATTATTGAGTAGTTAAATGTTTTGCAAAAAAGCATTCCATTTGATTATTTTTGGTTAATCTTCCCCAACTGTATTGACGTTCAATGGAAAAGTAACTGACCGATCTGAAAATGATGCGCAGAGACTACTACTAGTAGTTGATTTGCAACCAACACAACGAGCCGTGTTTTCGGATAATTACGACGCCGATTTAAATTCAAAACGTAACTAAATTAATGATCCAAAACGACGATGTGCCATGCATGAGCATTTCACGTGGGGTTTTATTTGAATTGTGCTGTTTCAATAGTCTCTTTGACACTAATATCCGGTTTTGTAACACTTTTTTAAGACAAATATACTTTATTCAGTTGTAAAAAAAATGAAATATGGATGAGGCCTGAGCTAAAGTTTATAAACCACCTCATTTAGGTACAAAATAATTAAATTTTTTTTTGTTAAATATAGCAGAAAAAATATACGATTAAATGGTATTAATTTTTTTATTTACTTGTAGCATAAAATGATATAAGACCGACCCTATGGATACAAGGTGGAATTTGAACTAAAATTCATAAAGTACTCACTTTAAACACAAAATAATAAAAAAAATTGTTAAATATAACATAGAAAATATATAATTAATAGGCATCAATTTTTTTATTTGTTTGGGGCATAAAATGATACATGACCAGTCCTATGGATAAGTAATGGATTAACGACAAAATCATAAATTGGTTGAAACGGAATTTTTTTTTTTTTTATTGTTTTCTTCTTTTATAAAAAATAATTCTCGAGAATATAACGTACACATTAAAACTGTGATTATTGTATCATCATGATTGTATCTTCAAATTTATAATTTCGTTAAACCGTCACACAATATAAAATTTAATAATTACATAATTATACCAGATCTTATCTCTCCATATTTATCTTTTTTTTAATCAGTTTTTTTGTGATTAGTTTATTCGTTGAATTTTTTTTCCATTAGCAATTTTTATATCTATTAGCGTTTACAGAGCTAGAGACAAAGGTTTTCAAACTGTTTTCATAGAAATTAACTGCCGGAATTTCGTGCAGCTACGTTTCTAGTTTAGCTTATCGTCCTCATCAATTATACTAGTTAATAACTAGTGTTTTGTTCTTTTCATGTTCGTTTCTTGTTATTAAAAAATTAGCTATCATTGATATTGTGATTCTCTTAAAATCTAGTGCTATATATTATTTAATCAGTAAGCAAAATGTGAGATTACTATGGACATTCTTTGTGTTCTTAAATACACAGAAGACAAAACTTTTTCTATAAGTTAATAAATCACTCTATTTCAAAATCAATCAATTTTGTATTTTTATCGCATGGCAGAAACTAATGTGCTGTTAACAAATCGATGATCATCAATCTGTTTCAACATTGCTCCAACATTGAAAGCCGATTTCCCTTAAAATCTCTAGTGCATGATAACCAAGCTTTTACCATAACTCAAAGGGATCCAAAGGTAGAAATCTTTTTTTGGAAAAATAGCAAAAAACTTGTTTAAAGGCCGTATAAGCCTCTCAAAGACCAATCCAGTAAGAGACATTGGGCCTGAGTCTGTAACTTATTAGGCGCATGTTCTTCCTAAATCAACCACTTGGGCCAATTTGATCCATAGCCCAATAACAGATCATGTCCAAGTCGGTTAGGAAACACGGATTTGAAGAATGAAGACCTAACTCAAGACAATAACATAGAGCTGTGAATCAAGACAAACACAGCAAGTAAATGCAAAGGAAAAGAAATAAAGAAAGAACAAAATCGATCGACCAGAAGATTGTGGACATAACAAAGATTCCATTTAAACGCTGCAATATTGTTATTCGTTTGATCGCCGCAGGTTGTCGCCGCAGGTTGTATCGCAATTGTTTGATCGCAAACACTATAATTTCGCAGCGACCACAATCGACCACAGCGTTTGACCGCAGGAATCTGCAATACTTGTAGGAAAAGCTCTTGACTGCAATACTTAACAAAGGGTTAGTACATTGCCCTTAGTTACAGAACAAAGAAAAAAGAAACTTGTAGGAAAATTTCACTTAACCTTTCTCTATCAATACTTTACAAAGATCCACCAGTTGGTATGTTATAACATTGAAATAGATGCGCACAAAATGAGTCAAAAGTAATGTATATGCAATTGGAGATTTCTGTGGAAAGAGATTTACAAGTTTATCTAAAACAATGCAGATATAATATTGCATAAAAGTTGAGGATCTGAGCATATCAGAATCTAACAACGCAAAAGGATGTCGAATATTCAAGAAGCAGATCAAGGTTTACTTGATCACGAAACACTAATTTACTAGAAATCGATCCCATGATACTCTAAACCATTAAACCCTATAAAATTAATGCTCTTCTCAATATCATCTTCTTCTCTTTTCGAGTTTACTACCACGATAATCCCTTAAGATAAACTAGAATCGTTCAAGCCCAATAATTTTACAACAGAAAAGGCATCGATATAGACCAGAATATTCATAAAAATGTTGTCCTTACGAAATTAGGCTCTTCATAGGGATTGGGAGAGGAGAATTGTTGCCTTCAAAAGACACTCGGCTTTCACTATTAAACACATGGTTGCAACCATTGTTCAACGACTACAACTGGCTCCAACACGGTTGCAGATCGTTTGATGGTAAGCTTGTGGAGGAAGGAATTCGACCCTAATATCTAAGCAATTAATCAAACTAAAATCCTCACATATAGCTCTTTTACTTAGGGCTCAGTGGTCTAATTAATATTGAAATATAGAAATATCAGATATGTGATCCCCTGTCCCCACAGTCACGTGCATTGTAGGGCTCGAAAGCTTAAAATGGGGTCCCATGCATGGCTCCGGCTCGAGCAAACTAGCCTATAGGTTTCTGTGTCGCACGTGTGAAGCCAACCAGGACCCACAACTCCTGGGCATCTCATGTTGATCTGACTAGAGCCGGAGGTGCTTTGCGGGGACCACTGCATATGGACCGTTCAAACTCTAACATTGTCGTCATCATTTTATTTTTAAATTTTAATCCCCAAATAAAACCATATTCTTCTGCAGCTTAACACATGTTTTCGACCGTGCCATTCGCGTTAGTATCCGTTGGATTGAACCTCATAGATTCTGATCTTACGGTTTAGAAAATAAAGATCAAGATTTATCCCTTTTGCGCCGAACATTGTCAGATGGGCTGAGTGATTTTTAAAAGAATAACTTCCAAGTCAAGCTTTTGAACAGTAAGTGAGGTCATGGATTCACCTCTTTTACTTTTTTCCTTAATATGCCAAAATTAATTATAATGAAATTTTCTTTTTTTTTTTAATTATGGCTAGCCCAAAAACATGTAACGAAATCAAATGGGTCTATTATCTCTTTTCTTGCATCATATATAGAAACTTTTCACCCAAAATCAATAAGTAAAGCTTATAACTTTTGCCTCTGTTTCTCCTCGTGAAGGTAGAGACTCTTCAGTTTTTTCGCTCCTCGAGAATTACACAGCACAAACAAAGACCCAGAAATAGCTCAGAAAAAGTAGTCAAGTAAATTAACAGAGAGAAAGAGAATGACAGCACCAGGAGGAAGAGGATCCACGGCGGCGGGAGGAGGAGGAGCGACGGGGAGGATGCCGACGTGGAAGGAGAGAGAGAACAACAAGAGGAGAGAAAGACGGAGAAGAGCCATAGCAGCTAAGATATTCACCGGACTCAGATCTCAGGGCAATTACAAAATCCCAAAGCATTGTGACAACAATGAAGTACTCAAAGCCCTTTGCTTCGAAGCTGGCTGGATTGTCCACGAAGACGGCACCACTTACCGAAAGGTTGCATCTTCAACTTAAATTCAACCAATTTTATAAAATTCTCTTCCGACATTTCAAATTTAAAATAAAAATTTCGACAGGGATCTCGACCAACAGAAGCAATACCACCTCGCGTTAGCTCGTGTTCGCCAATCCAACTCAGTCCACAGTCATCGGCTTTTCAAAGCCCAATTCCGTCGTACCAAGCTAGCCCAGCCTCATCGTCTTACCCAAGCCCGACCCGGTGCGACCCGAATCAATCCTCGACATACCTCATCCCTTATCTCAAAAATATAGCTTCCTCGGGAAATCTCGGTCCTCTCCGAATTTCCAATAGTGCCCCTGTTACACCGCCGATGTCTTCACCTAGAAGCTCAAATCCAAAACGTCCTAGATGGCAAATCAGTAATTTCGCAGTCTCTGCTCCTTCAAGCCCAACACGGCGTCTCCACCACTACACATCGATCCCCGAATGCGACGAATCAGATGTCTCAACGGTTGATTCGTGTCGATGGGTCAGTTTCCCACCGATAACCCTTTCTCAGACGTGTCCGCCGTCGCCAACTTTTAACCTCGTAAAAAATAGCGTTTGCATTAATAGAGATAGTGGCGGAGACGTTCAGGTGAAGCCGTGGGAAGGGGAGAAGATACACGATATTGGTATCGATGACTTGGAGCTGACGTTAGGTAACGCCAAAAGACGTTGCTAAAAGGTTGCGAGAGGGGTATATCGTAATTTAACTATTATGAAGGAGGATCGGTCCGGTAATGTGTTTCCCGGTTTAGCCGTAGGTTATAGAAGGATGGTCTTCTTGGTCTTCGTCTCGTATTCCTGACTACTGTACAATCATTATCTTTTGCTTTCATTTCGCAAAGAAAACAAACAATCCTCGTTTATAAATTCTCTTCAAAAAATTGTGATGGTGGATATGATTTATGCAAGTGTGCGAGTGAAAGTGAGAGGGACCATTCCCATGTGGTGATGGGGGCATGCGTGAATGTGATTTATGTCTCTCTCTCTCTCTCTCTAACCACGTTGAACTTCTCAATGTGTCTACTTTCTATCTATCTTAGCATACACCAATTGTTTTAGTGGACCTGTAATTTTGCTATAAACATGAGAGGTTGGGTGGTTCATGAGTTCTGAGGTTTCTGTCACTACACGTTTAGACCGAAAATTATAGAAGTTTTGATTTAGACTAGTATTTTTGTAAATGTATTATTACTTAGTAACTAGTATTAGCATTTTTATAAAAAAAAATGGATTGTGTTTTAATCAATGATCCTGTAGGAGAAGGAGATTTCTTCCAACGACAATCTAATTTATAGCTTTGCATCGGTTTTTGTTCTGTTTTTCAGGTTTTATTTATTTCTTTTTTACAAGAATTTTAAAACATGTAGATAATTAATAATTATCGTTGTTAAAATTACAAGTATTTTACAAGAGTTTTATGCTAAACAAGTAAACATCTTTCCAGTCAATGGGCTGAAAAACATGTCACTAGTGGTCCATAGTGGGCCGAAATAGGCTTAAACTATATGATATATTAATGAGATGGTCGATAAATAAGGTTCCATAAGCGATCACCAACAGGCGAACACAATCTACAACACTATACAACCCATTACTATTAACAAATACCTCATGTGATATAATAAAGTAAACTGAGCTAACGTCTACGTTAAATAAAAATTTACATTATTAAGCAAATATATTTCTATGGCATATATTGTAATAAAAAAATTCATAGCTATATGAATTAGTGAATCTGTATAACTTCAATCTATTAGATTCACAAATCTTAGTTAATTCTACGAAACAATAATCTTAGATTAAGGCTAAGCTAATTTACAGATTGGTATAATCCATTTAATCCTGTTTTGATATAAATATATATACATATTCTGAGAACTAAACAACAAAACAAGAAACAACTCTTAAACCAACAAAAAAAAACTCATGATCACTATTGCGGTATTGCCAAACAGAATTAAACAGTTACTACCTATTGTCTATGTCTTCAAGAATTGAAGAGCAAAACATGTATAATAAAAAAAAAAACTAAAACCATTTTCATCAACGATTTCTTACATAGATCAGTTTAATAATTAAATGTTGTATAAGTTTCTCAAATCAGAAAAGCACCTACAGAGAAAAGATTTTACTCTATGATAAACTTACAAAAAAAAAAAATTAATTGTAAAAGATAAATTAGAAACTTTTGATGGAAATATTTTAATAATGCAAGATTTACTTAAGAATTGCATTTTAAAGAAACAATGCACATTAGTTGAAGGTTATTGAAAACATATACATGTGACTCCGAAGAAAATGGCCTATTTATCGTTAATTTCATCAAAGACTAATATTTTTTCAACCGAACGTGGGCTGCTAATACTGTTATGCTATTAATGACTTAGACTCGGTTATAGCATTTTCTATTCCCAAACGATCGACGCCGTTCACGCTGTCCAGTGTTGATAATTATGTTTCAATAAATCCAATGTTGAAGTTGCCTCTTAGCAGCATTTTATATATAATACAGATTATTCAATATATAGTGTGCATTATGGCATAGGGTATATATAGGGTTCGTGCGACAACTCACATGGTTTCTATATAAATATATTGCTCTCTATCAAATACACTTAGTTTATACAGAAAAAATATTCGTACATTTTATAATATTGTTTATTATTAAATATAAATAAAATATTTATATAATTTTAACTTTCATTTAAAATTATTTTTAATATTAAATTTTATATATGTAAAAGTATCCTATATATTGTTTATAAACAACAATATTCTTTGCATAAATGAAATACATAATAATTACATTGCATAACTGGAGACTATTTAGTAATCTCCTAACTACTGATTTAGTTATCAACAAAAGTGGTCTCTTCAAAAACTATCCATAAACATGCGTTGTACCTTCAAAGTGTTACGTAAGGTTCATTTCATTCAGTTTGCATTTGGTGGATATTGATATAACTTACACCTATGCTATGCACACTTCGACACAGCTTGGACCAATGTCTCTTTGATTTGCATATATAACAAATACCAACATGCTTCTACGCGGGCTTCCTTTGATATTCTTTACCTTCGATAATTTTTAAAGATCGAACTTATTTGAACGATTTCTTGTACCATTTCTCCTGGTTTTGTAGCATTCATTTCAGTAGCTGCATTGTGGTTGTATCATAAGTGTCACAATTAACTCGGAAATATCTGTTGTACCCATAAGTCATATATTGTTTTTGCATGATAATAGTGGTATTTATGGAAAATAACTCAAACGTTTCTGCATCACTGACATAAGTCGGCAAGCCAAGTGGGCCAATATAACGTAGCTGATGTGTAATATTCCACATTTTCAAAATCTCGAAATTTTAAATATGTCCACTCATCTAAGACGATAGATAGGATAGGAGAGAGAGAGTTATCTCTCACGTTTTCAAACATTTTTTTTTAAAGCTTTTCACATGTTTGCAATAGATTCTCATCTTTCGTGAAAAAAAGAGAGTTATAATCATTACAGCAATAAACAACACTAGTGGAAACATCTTTATTATAAAATCTTGAAAATTTACTTAGAAAAAGATTTTGGAGGAATCAAAATTTTCGGTAAACTAAATGAGTGAAAATTAAGTGTATTTATAAATTAAAAATATTGGATTTGTTGTTAAGCACGGTTTGGAAAGTAATAAATTTGAAAATATCTATGATGACTAATTAAGTTCATCCATACTAAGGTATCAATAATTATGGTGACTAACTAAACTCATCAATGTTAAAGCATTATTCAAATTGAGATGACTAACTAAATTAATTCATATTGAAGCATAAATTAACTATTATTTCTTATTAAAGTCACCCACATTATATTAAATAAATTATGGTGACTAAAGTGACAAAAAAAATTATGGTGACTAATTAAAATCATTCATATTGATTATAACAAATTATGGTGCTTTAAGCAACTATTATGAAATCATGTTCCAATAACAAAAATTAGGCATATATTGTACATCACAGTAATTGTAGTAGTCATGCTAATATTGTGTGGTAATTAATTATAAATATAATTATAATTAGTGAGAGATGAATTGTAAGAAGAATATTGTTTTTTGTGTCAATGTATCACAATATACTGATACAATAGTCCAAAATCTTTATACGTATTAAGTGTGGAGTCTATATTTCTGTAATGTATGTATTAAGTGTTACAACCAAAATATCATTTAATCTTCCCCATAAAAATATTGTTATTTCTGGAAGACGTGAGAAAGATGAAATATTTTTTTAGCATATATGGATATATATACATATAATAAATTGACCAATATTTTATGTATCAATATTTATTATTATATATACAAACCTTTGAAGACTTGTTGGTTCTATATATTAAACTCAGTTGGAAGTTGCAGCTATCAAAGATTAACCCAAACAACAAAATTAACAAAAAAAGGAGCCAACGTTCATCCAATCGTCGATCGAATCTATGGAGATTACAAAACCACATGCAGTTATGTTCGCCAGCTCGGGAATGGGCCACGTCATCCCAATGATTGAACTCGGAAAACGCTTAGCTGGATTCCATGGCTTCCGTGCCACTATCTTCGTCCTTGAAACCGACGCGGCATCCGCTCAATCACAGTTCATCAACTCACCAGGATGCGATGCAGCCTTTGTTGACGTCATCGGCCTCCCGTCTCCGGACATCTCCGGCTTAGTGGACCCGTCAGCCTTTTTCCCGATCAAGCTCTTAGCCATGATGCGTGAGACCATTCCAACCCTCCGATCAAAGATCGCTGAGATGCAGCACAAACCAACAACTTTGATCGTAGACTTGTTTGGCTTGGACGCGTTACGGCTGGGTGGTGAGTTCAACATGTTGACTTATGCCTTCATCGCTTCAAACGCGCGTTTTTTGGCGTTAATTATGTATTTCCCGACGTTAGAGAAAGACGTCGAAAAAGAGCATATAATCAAGAAGAAACCTTTGGCTATGCCTGGATGTGAACCGGTTCGGTTTGAAGATACTCTCCAGACATTCCTTGACCCTACCGACCAGATATACCAGGAATTTGTTCCTTTCGGTTTAGTTTTTCCAACAGCTGATGGCATTATTGTGAATACATGGAATGATATGGAGCCCAAAACTTTGAAATCTCTTCGAGACCCAAACCTCTTGGGTCGGATTGCTCCTGTACCGGTTTATCCAATTGGTCCTTTGTGTAGACCGGTTGATCCATTGAAAACTAATCATCAGGTTTTAGATTGGTTAAATAATCAACCGGACGAGTCCGTGCTTTACATCTCATTCGGAAGCGGTGGTTCTCTATCGGCTAAACAGCTAACCGAATTGGCTTGGGGGCTCGAGTTGAGTCAGCAACGGTTCGTTTGGGTGGTACGACCGCCGGTAGATGGCTCGGCTTGTAGCACATATTTATCAGCGAACAGCGAGAGCATACGAGATGGTACACCGGATTATCTACCAGAAGAGTTTATTAGACGGATTCACGTGAGAGGCCTTGTGGTCCAATCGTGGGCCCCACAAGTCGAGATCCTTGCCCACAAAGCCGTTGGTGGGTTTCTCACTCACTGCGGTTGGAATTCCGTCGTAGAAAGCGTCATTAGCGGCGTTCCGATGATCGCTTGGCCGCTTTTTGCTGAGCAAATGATGAACGCGACGCTGCTCGTTGAAGAGCTCGGAATCGCCGTCAGATCAGAGATATTGCCTTCGGAGGGAGTCATTTCGAGGACGGAGATCGAGGCGTTGGTGAGAAGGATTATGGAGGGGGAAGAAGGTTTCGAGATGAGAGAGAAGGTGAAAAAGCTGAAAGACACGGCGGTGGAGTCGGTGAGTTGTGACGGTGGATTAGGGCACGAAGCACTGTCGAGAGTCGGCTATGAGTGCGAGCGTCTTTTGGAGCGTGCCAGAGGAACGGCACGTGGTGCCTAAAAATGCTTACTGTATTCAAAATTTACGTTTGATTTGCATTGTTTTCGGAACATTGTATTCAGTTACTTACCGACTCTTGCCTCATGGCTATCACGTGCTTTTGGTGTATGCGCCGGTTGCGATCATTAATGTATATTTTGTATAACATTGTGCAAATAAAACTTATTGGTGTTTGATTAATATTATTAAGTTATTTTAATTTATTAAATATTTGACGTCAATCCGAAATGTTGATTTAAAATTTTGTTGTATAAGGATCTGATGATGTAAAAAATCATTATGTTGACGTTATACTAAAATCTATATTAATCTAGATGTTGAAATCCACAATCTACTTTATAGGTATGAATTGGTTATTTGATTTATTACTTATGACCATGTAGTTTAATATTTATATAGGTTTTCGTGTGAAAAGTCACACATGAGATGTGTTATCGAATATGGCAGAAATTTCTTATTCAAGTAGGCACCTAAACCTGGTTGTCTATGTTTCCGTTCAAGACTATATAGTATATACAAAGACTAATTGATTTTCCTTTGTTATTTATTTAGATTTTATTTGTAACAAGTTTGGCGCATTACTTTCTGTTTTCTGGTATCCAATTTTTTTTTATAAATAGAAGGTTAGCCAGATTTTTACAATTCAACTAAATTTTAACCAAAAGATTAGAAATGCTTGGACAAGCATTAGTGTAGCTTCCCGCATCTCGCCTGTAAATAATGCATTAACCAATCGGCACAACAAACACACAACAAATTATGTTTTATTTTGAATGTGATTATTTATAAATGAATGTTTTATTTATAAGTTAGAGGTATATGTTCAAGAAAATGTATCATATATAGAATTCTAATTTGGTTTTCGGATTGACCTCATAAGATTCTTACATGTTTTAATCTTTTTGTTTTGTTTGTTTTCTCTTGGATTCTTTTTTATTTTGTAAAAATTAGAAATTAACAGGTAGAGAGAAGTAACCTTACGTATTATTGTTCTTAAAGTCAATTAATGTAAGTGTTCTGTAAATCTTCAATTTGTTTATAATCGCTGTTATAAAAACCCATGAACAAAATTATACTTGCAACATCACGTTAATCTTCAATTTCTGTTCAACGCAAACCAACTAATATAAAACTAATATTCACATTTCAAAATTAATTGTGTAGTTTTACTTTTCTAAAAAATAACTTCAATTCATATCAGGGGACAGAATAAGTATATATGCAATACTAGTTTATTGACAAAATTAAGGGGCCATAGTAACTTCAAATCATCTACTATAAAGCTAATATTCACATTTCAAATCTACATTAGACACACACACAACAACAACAGAATTGGCCAAACAATCGAAGCTATATATGGAGATTACAAAACCTCACGTGGCCATGTTCGCCAGCCCAGGAATGGGCCACGTCATCCCTGTGATCGAACTCGGAAAACGCTTAGCTCAATTCCACGGTTTCAGGGTCACCATCTTCATCCTTGAAGCTGACGCAACCTTTGCTCAATCCCAATTCCTCAATTCACCAGGCTCTGACACGACCGTTGTTGACATTATCGGCCTCCCGACTCCCGACATCTCCGGCCTAGTGGATTCATCAACCTTTGTCGCTGTCAAGATCTTGATCATGATGCGTGAGACCGTTCCCACCCTTCGATCAAAGATCGCTGATATGCCGCACAAACCAACGGTTCTGATCGTTGACTTGTTAAGTTTGGACGCGATACGCCTAGGTGGTGAGTTCAACATGTTGACTTATGTATTCATTGCTTCAAACGCACGTTTTCTCGGGGTTACTATGTATTTCCCAACGCTCAACAAAGACGTGGAAGAAGAACACATAATCAATAAGAAACCCTTGGTCATTCCTGGATGTGAACCGGTTCGGTTTGAGGATACTCTCGAACCATACCTTGACCCAACCGACGAGACATACAGGGAACTTGTTCCTCTCGGTTTACTACCACCAACGGCTGATGGCATTATTGTGAATACTTGGGATGAGATGGAGCCCAAAACTTTGAAATCTCTTCAAGACCCAAATCTTTTAGGTGGGATCGCTCATGTACCGGTTTATCCAATTGGTCCTTTGTGCAGACCGGCTGATCCATCGAATGCTAATCATCCGGTTTTGGATTGGTTAAACAAACATCCGGACGAATCAGTGCTTTACATCTCATTCGGAAACAGTGGTTCTCTCTCGGCTAAACAGTTAACCGAATTGGCTTGGGGGCTCGAGTTGAGTCAACAACGGTTCGTTTGGGTGGTCCGACCGCCAGTAGATGGCTCGGCTTGCAGCACATATTTACCAGCCAACAGCGACGACATACGAGATGGTACGCCGGCTTATCTACCGAAAGAATTCGTTAGCCGGACTCATGAAAGAGGCCTTGTGGTCCCTTCGTGGGCCCCGCAAGTCGAGATCCTGGGCCACCAAGCCGTTGGTGGGTTTCTGACTCACTGCGGTTGGAATTCCATCCTCGAGAGCGTCGTTAACGGTGTTCCGATGATCGCTTGGCCGCTTTTTGCTGACCAAATGATGAATGCAACTCTGCTCAATGAGGAGCTCGGGATCGCGATCCGATCTAGAAAATTGCCGTCGGCGGGAGTGATTTTCAGGGCAGAGATAAAGGCGTTGGTGAGAAGGATAATAGTGGAAAAGGAAGGTTGTGAGATGAAAAAGAAGGTGAAGAAGTTGAGAGACTCGGCGGAGCGATCGGCGGGTAAATCGCTGTCGAAAGTCGCTGAGGAATGCGAACATTTTTTGGAGCCTGTCAAAGGTAGGCCACGTGGTGCCTAAAAGTGCCATACCGTTACTTAATTTTACGTTTTAACTGCGTGTCGTTTTGTTTTTCTCTTGTTGTTTTCAATTTCCGGGTTTTGTTACGTGCTAACCACGTTCTGTCGTTTATCAGATGCATTACCAACAAATAATAGATTAGTTCGGAAATGACAACTCTCACTTGGGAGCAAAATACTTTTCACAATGCAGGAGCATTTGTAAACGATACAGGTTTACTTAAACTATATATGAATTTTTAATAAAAGACTTCAATCATTTTAAACGATGAGTACATTACAAAGTTAACCCCAATAAATTAGTTTATGAATAAAAAGAAAACTAAACCAAATGAGCTAACTTTATATATTCTACGATAGGGTTGTATAAACATATGCTTTGATAGGTTTATTTGTTAACATATGGTTGGAAAGCAGGGGCGAATCTAGGTAGAGAAAGGGTGGAGTCTATGTCCCATACTATTTTATTTAAACTTTTTATTATTTTTTTGTTTTTGTAAAAATTATTAAATTTTTTTATAAAAAATATATTTGATTTAAATTTTTTTAATATGTGTTCCATATAAAATTAATTTCTGCATCCGCCCCTGATGGAAAGAATCTCTTCTTCGTATTGGAAAAGGATCTCGAAAATTCCTTTGATATTTTTACAGACATTCTCTAATATTTCCCAAAACGTCTTTTTCTTCATATGTAGATTACTTTCATTATTTAAGCTAGCTTAGTTATTACATATGAAAATTTTAGTTAAGGTGATTTTAGTATTTCATTTTAAGATCAACTATCAAAAGGTGTACATTTCAAAGCCAGGGAAACAATATATATTTTTAGCTAATTTTTCCTGCAATAGTATCATTATTATGATGTCTTGTTCGTGTTATGAGATTGTAATTTGCCTTTAGTGTTGTCCTATCGTGGACCTACAATACGATTGGCACAGCGAAAAAAATATTGTCCGAATCCCTTTTCCTTTTTGTCTATCGAATATCTAATCAAATCAACGGTCAAAAAATCTAATGATAAAAGTTTTTAATATCGACCGAAATCTAACAAAAACAATTGGGTCCCAAACAAGTTTTAACAACATCTATTCCTTTTAATATAATTGCGCTATTTGCCGGTTCCGGAAGAAATTACAACGTGCAAACAAACATCATTTCATTATATTATATACCTCTTAAACCAACAACACTAATACATTTTAAAAATATTAAAATTATTATCACATATAACAACGTGAATTACAAAAAGTAATACTATAAAATAATAATATTTTAATTTTATTTTCCAAAATTTATCCCAATAAAAATTAAAAATCTAAAAAAATAACACAAATTATTATTTGAAAATAATTATTTATTTTATATAAACTATATATAAGATTAAATCATAATGTTTGAATTCAGTTTAATTTTTTTCATTAAAATATTTTTTAATTATTTTACTATTAAATTTATGATATTTTATAAATTTAAATGATTATAAATATATTTGGAATTAAAATTTGAATAGTGTGATTTTATTCAATTACTCTTTTGAATATTACAAATTCAATATCCTTTTCTCAATAAAAAGTAGAAATTTATTATATTTTAATAAAGGGTAAATATCTAAATTAGCACATTTCTAAGTTTTTGTTACAAAAAATAGCATCATTAATTTAAATTTTCAATAATAGCACAAATTTAAGATTAAAATGCATTAAAATTATATTTTAGTAGAAAAAATTAAACCCTAAATTGGAAATAATGAACCCAAATACAATACTTTAAGTTTATGTATAAATTATTTAGAATAAATAAGTATTTTCACATAAGTATTTGTATTATTTTGGGAATTTAATTTTATGATGCTAGATTTAAAAGAAATTTTTTAAAATATACTATTTTAGGATATTACTTTTTAATAAATAATACGTTAATTAGTTTAATTTAATCTAAAAACGATAATCCAAGATAAAATATAGTTTTGTATTAAAAGAGGTAAATCTCATCTCCGTTATAACAAATTCGGATAAGGAAGTGAAAACAAAACAATTGCATTTATTTCATTCTCACGTAACTTTTAGAGCCAATCACAGTCAGTTGTCACTAAAGATATCTTTGCGTCCAAGAAACAAATTAATAAGAATTTAAATTAACTGCAAAATAATATGAGAAAATTTAAACCTTCTCTTTTAGGTGGAAGTTTCTTTCTTTGTTGTGCTACACCAAATTCAACTCACACTAAAGCTATTGAACACAAGAAAATAGAAACTCCAATCACTGAAACATTCTAACTTACTGTACTTATGATGTTCTTCTACCAATGTCATTCCCTGAAAACTCTCCTGATCCAAATGTAGCCGTCACATCGATACTGCCGCTTCCTCCAACTAGAGAGGATAGTCTGTTTCCAGGGGCACTTCCATTACCAACGGCTCTACCTAATCCGAGAAAGTCTAATGTTGTTTGTTTCGGACCAAATACGGACGAATTCCCCATCATTAGTTCTTTCAAACCAGAGCTGCTTTCACCGTCGCATGGTAGTCCCAATCCAAGTCCATGAGGGACTATTGAGTCCATAGAAGGTGAAGTTGATGAAACTATGCCTAATCCGCGAAGCAATGAACCTCCAGAAGAAGCTGCTCCCATTTGGGCTGCTTTTTGAAGCAGAGCGGTTGCTGACATCGTAGGCTGAGTTGGAAATCGGGTTAACCCGAGAAAGGATGATCCATGACCTGTTGAAAGACCCAAAGAGATGGGTTCGATGGATGAGGATAGAGCGAATAGACTCTGTGAAGTAGAAGAAGATGTGTAAATGCTTGGAGAAACTGCTGAAGATTCGAATAAGCCTGCAAAAACGCCGTTGCTTGTAAGGTTTAAAGCGGTCGGTTTTGGATCTTCGTGCAAGATTTCAGGAGGGGTTTTTGGGGATTCTGCAGATCATAAGAAAAAAACCATATAAATTCTTAAGACTTTTTTTGCTAAATAATCAAATGGAAAAAGCGAATCAATCATATCTTTGATTTCTTTATCATAAAGAATCAATCAGCCATTTAGAACACCAAAAACAACCCAAACGAATTATGTTCTCAATAAGGTAATTGATAAAATAATACGGCGCTACGGACAAAAACCAACTAAACTCCAAGAACACCGACCACTAACACCGATCACTCTACGTTTTCTTCTAAAACTTGGGAAAAAAACAAGTAAATATAGCGACAAAAATACGAAGAATTCTGTTAAGAGAGTTTTGATTTCACCTGATCGCTTAGTCGGTAAAACCGGAGAAAATTTGATTTTGACAGACTGAGTTTCCACCGGAACAACCGAGGAAGGTGCAGGATTTGGAGACGAAGGCAGAGAATTAGCTACGGTTAAAGATTTCGGGTCGGATACCGGTTTCTTCCGGGTCGAAATTTCTGGATTCTGCTTCTTACTTTGAGTATGGCTTCTCACACTCTCTTCAGCTAAAGCGTCACAAAATGCTCTATGCGTTATAAAGCTATCTCTCCTACAAGAGAAGAACAATCAGAGATTAAGAGTTTTAATAGATTTAGGTTAATCCGATCGATTTTATTTGGCACTGTACCTAGAAAACAGAGTACCACAATCGCATTTATACTCTTTAGTGCCACAAATCTTCGAATGGGCTTTACAATCAGATTGAACAGCGTATTTCTTGGAGCATTTATCGCATTTCCACTTCTTCTCGCCGTGTTTCCGACAAAAGTGTTTCTTGATTCCGGTGAGATCTCCAAGAGCGCGTGAAGGATCGTGATGAACACAGCTTAGCTCAGGACAGACGTACACTTTTTTCCTCACCTCTTTGCTCGATTTCTGTCGGAGTTTCCATGGTAGATTGTGTCCACGACGGTGAAGCTGTAGATTCTGATCTCTCTGGAATCCTTTGTTGCAGATTTCGCAAACGAATCGGTTTGTTGCTAATAAAGTTTTCGGTGACAAAGCTATGACTTCTGAGTTTGGATCTGAGGAAAAAAGGGAAGCAGAAATTAACAAAGTTACAAAAATGAAAATTTAGAATATTAAGTTCCAAAGTTTGGATTTTGAAGTTACCGGGCATGCCCGGGAGGTTCCGTTTCTTCTTTCCGGCGGATTTCGGAAGCGGGTTTTGGTTTCCGATGGATGAGATACTTGCCTCGCCGGAAACTGTCGACGAGTTATCTAAATCTACTGGCATCGTCAAAAAAAAATCGTGCCTTTTTTTCCTGCTGATTCTTGAAGTAACACAGAAAAATAAAATAAAGTAAGAATGGAATAAATGAAAAAAATTCTCAGCTCATTTTCGTCAACCAAGTTTCAACCTTTAGGATTTATCTTCTCTCACTCACTTTTTTCCCACTCTCTCTCTCTTCTATATTTCTCCTCCGTTGTTCTTCAGCTGCCAGTCAATCTGCTTTTCGTAAAAAACCTCTTTTTTTGCTACCTACCTTTTCTGATAACAATTTAAAAAATCATTTGAACCAAAAACTCCTAAACATAAACACCCGTGAGCTAAAAAAGGCGATTTGATCCAACGGTTGAGATCCACCGGAGAAAACACCGTCGGTTTCCCTTTCTAACGAACTTCTGGGTTTTATACGGTGATTTATGTTGTTTAGTTTCGAAAGAGACGGAGAAAGAGAAGATTAAGGCGGCTCGTGAGATTTAGTGTGAAAGAAAGCTATGACTTTTTTTGGCTCCCTTTGGTTGTTCCGATACAAAGGAGCTTTTCCTCTTTTTCTCTCTCTCTCTCTCTCTCTATCAGCGCAATTATTTTTTTTCTCTCTTTAATCGATTTTCAGCTTTTCAACACTTCAGATTTTTTCAAAAAATTATAAAATTCTGAATAATAATTTTTGAGCCAACTAAAAGAAATTATTTTTTTTGTCGATCCTTGTGGGGTTCCAATGTTTTCACGTATCTATCTTGATTCTGGACTCATGCATTTTTTATATAATATTAATCTCATTGTTCCCATATATAGAAGTAGTTTAGTATCACCAGTGTCCAGTGCTAAGTAGAAACTCCATATCAGATCTATTATTCATGTCACATAATCAACTCAACAAATATTAATGTTACATTTGATATATACAAGAAATAAGATTTTGAGTTTTATTTTAGAACTTGTAAAAAGTGAAAGAACAAAGACAATTAACAAACAACACAAAAAAGAGACCTTGTAAGCAAACAAAAATTAGGAGTTAAAAAATACACTACCGACCGTTGTCCTTAAGCGACGACAGTGGAGGATTTACCGTCCCGTTGTCGGACCAAACCCCTCCCGTTGAAAAAGTAATTTCCATATTTGACGATAAAACAACAAAAAAGAAGAAAAACAATTACGGCAATTTTGAAATTACGGTTCATTTTGTCGTCTAGCGATGTGATCAAGTATTTCAGTTTTTTTTTTCCAGATTATCATTACCAAAAACAACATTTATTGCAATTTTATTGCGTGAGTAGGCTTGACTTTGACCTTTACGTGTCTACATACTACATTGCAACGTGATTTTGATATAGGCTTCGATGCACTGTTTGAGGTGCTAAGATGCTGTCACGTGTATCGTATCATCTCATCACTCCCGTTGGTGAACCAGATAACACCTTTTTTTTTACAAGAATCAATCAATCATCATCTTTGTCATAATATATGCTTTTTACATTATTGAGATTGTTTTTATTTACTAATTTTGTATTTGATCAAAAAAGGATGCTCCACGCAATATCCATCAAAAAACTTGTTTGACATTATAAGCCTATTTTTTCTACCCTCTAAGTTTAATGAGTTTCGGAAATAACATTATATTGGGTTGATGGGGTCCTGAATTTTCCCGAAACACTATTTAGCCAGCTTTTATATTCCACTGAAATTTTCCGGTTACTATCTAACATCTTCAATAGCAATCTCAAAAACTTCAATTCTTGAAACTTTAAAATAAAATTCACAAGTCAAAATCTTGAATTTGAAGTTTCATATTTTCTTTGCATTTTACTCTTTATAATTAAGTATCTTACAAATAACCATTCTACTTTTTTTATTTATCATTTTAGTTCTTACATTTTTCACATAATTCCGATTTCAATCATTTTAGCTCATAAATGACAAAATAAAACACTTGGAAATGCATATACGAGAACATTAAAGAAAATAGGTTTTTGATACTGATAAGTATATAAACACACTGATAGAGAAAATGATTATTATATACACATACTTATATAGGAAATATGTGGAGTTTCCAGAGTTGTGAGTAAATACGTTTACGAAAAAACAAGGTGGTATAGTATTTAATATGCAATGTAAATTTAATCCATTAAAAAAAAACAAAAGTTCAGTGATCAGTGGTAACGGAAAGTTAGGTGATAGTCCACACTCCACAGATTTCATGCGTGGGCATTATCGGGTCAAAATCTCTATATCTCGAGCTGAGCCCATTTAAGTTTCTATGTGGTTTACCTCCAGGACAAACTGGTTCAATCGGAGCATCGTGGGCTGCTCTTTGTACACCAAGACAAAACACAGGGTCGACTCTATCAAATGGGCCGTTTGGTTTGTTGGATACATGCAGTCGAGGACTTTTTGTACCTGTCGGTATTACTCAATACTCATTCTTGTGGTGTTTCCGTCTTTAGTATTTGGACAACGCGTCGGTTCCTGATACGCTTCCGGCTTCCTAGTAACCAGTGTTTGGGTTAACCGATCTCTTTTGCGTCGTGTCTCACGTGTAATGTGGTTTGTCAAATGTGTCAATTCACGATTGCTTCTACCAAACTCAATTTTAGTATAAATTAAAGTAAGTAATCAAAATTGTTAATACAAAACTAAATATACATCGGTTACCTTTAATAACCGGATTCCGGTTTCGGATTCATATGGGTTTTTGTTAATTTTGATTGTCTCTTTGAATCGCATCCATTCACCTCCTGGAAAGCCCTAGCTGAGCTCTGAGATCTCTTGTCGCCATGGGAGACTCCAACGATCCTTTCATGCGTAACCAGAACGCCGCCGTTCAGGCGCGCGCTAAGGCTCAGAACAGAGCAAGCGTTCTTCAGCTCAAGCTGGTTCATCTCTTAACTCGGATTCGCTGATTCGTGATAACTCTTCTTTACTTTATATCGCCGGTGTTATACTATCAATATGTAGTCTGCCGGTTGAGTTTTTATGCTTGCCTCGGTTTCTATATCCGGTTTGTTAATAAAACACACCGAATTTAGTTTCTAATTGTCTTGCTATTGAGATTTCGATTCAGAAGGTATACTGTTTTGATCTTGAGCTGTCTTTTAGAAGTTGTTGGAATTTGTTCAGGGAAGATTTCTTGTTGCTTTTGAAGTTAACATTTTGTATCTTTCTGTTTTGCAGATGGGTCAAAGCCACCCTACTGGCTTAACAAACAATCTCTTGAAGCTATTTGAGCCACGACCGCCATTGGAGTACAAACCACCTCCGGAGAAGAGAAAATGCCCGCCTTATACAGGTGTGTATTGTGTTTGAAACTTCTTTCTCGCAGGCTTTGGATGTGATTTTGTCATGTGTTTTCATTTTAGGCATGGCTCTGTTTGTGAGTAACTTTGCTGAACCTGGGGATCCAGAATACGCTCCACCTAAGCCCGAAGTTGAAACACCTGTATGATGCGCCATTAAGCTGTTTCGATTATCCCAGCGTTTGCCGGAGTCAGTGTTTTATGGTCGCAATTCTTTTTGTTTACTTTCCAGGCACAGAAAAGGGAGAGAATTCAGAGATCACGACTGGAGAAAGGTGTTAAAAAGGCCGCAGAGGACTTAACGAAATGTAATCCATCATTTATTTTTATTCACTATATGTTCTATGTATTTTCCTTTCATGTCCACTTACGGTTTTGATAAATCCAAGTTAACTTGAATTTTTATATGCAGACGACCCGAATAATGATCCAAATGCTTCTGGAGATCCATACAAGACACTATTCGTTTCAAGACTCGTAAGTTGTGCAGTTTTGTGTTGAATGACTTTACTTATACGGGTGAGTTTTATTGTGCTTGACTTTAGCCTGCTATTGTTTGCAGAACTACGAATCCTCTGAGAGTAAGATTAAAAGGGAGTTTGAATCTTATGGACCAATTAAACGGGTAGGTTATTCTGAGTATTCCCTTGCGGGCTCGGTAAGAGTTATGTAATGGTCTCCCTCTCTCAAGCTCTTTGCTCAATATGCTTACAGAAATTCAACGTTATGAAGATCTGGTTCATATTTTATCTTTTTAGTCTGAATTTTAAAGAAATTTCTAATACCCTGGTAAGGGGTGGTTTATTAATCTCTTCGGAAATGGTAAATTTGCTGCAATGCATCATTTTCTGCCTATTCTTGTTGTGGGTGGTGACGGTCTCGGATTTGGAAGCCTATTAAGATAAAGGTTACCCACCTTATAGAGCTGTATGCTTATTTGATATGAAAGACTTTTAGCTGAAATTTGAGCTTGTTGTTGCATATCTTTGATTTGTTAAAGTCTTGTTCTGAAATTCATCAGGTTCAAGTGGTGACTGATCAGCTGACCAACAAACCAAGAGGATATGCTTTCATTGAGTACATGCACACCCGTGATATGAAAGGTCTGATCGCATTTGTTTTCTTTTAATCCTTTTCTTTCTCCTTTAGATGTTTAATGCTTTGATTGGTTTTCTCACAGCTGCATATAAACAAGCTGATGGACAAAAGATCGACGGTAGAAGAGTGTTGGTTGATGTTGAGAGAGGTAGAACTGTCCCAAACTGGCGTCCACGCAGGCTTGGTGGTGGGCTTGGGACTTCAAGGGTCGGGAGTGGTGAAGAAACTGTTGGGGAACAACAGCAACAACAACAACAGCAAGGAAGAACCTCACGATCAGAGGAGCCAACAAGACCACGGGGAGAGCGGTGACTATCTTTTCATTTCTTTAATCACTAAAAGCTCTTTTAGCTTGTTGTGACCATTTTTGTGCTGATAATATTGTGGCATTGTCTGTACAGTGAGAAGTCTCGGGAAAAGGGAAGAGAAAGGGAACGAGAAAGGTCTCGTGAGCTGTCCATTGAACAGCCTCGAGAGCAGTCTCATGACAGACCGAGAGAAGATCGGGAAAGAGAAAGTAGACGTGATCGAGGAAGCAGAGATAAGGATAGAGAAAGAGACAGCAGACGTGACCGAAACCGTGATAGAGGAGATAGAGACCGCAACAGAGGAGGGGATCGTACTACAAGGGATCATGACCGAGACCGAGGTAGAAAGAGGGAGCGGGATTATGAAGGAGGAGAATATGAAGGAGGAGAATATGAAGATGAGAGTGGTGGTGGTTGGTCCCGTGAGAGAGAGCCAGAATATGAGCGGAGCGGGTTAAAGCGCCATGACCGAGACAGACATTGCGAGGCAGAAGGGAGTCGTAGCAGCTACTACGAAGACGATCAAGGGGACACAGACCGGTATAGTCATCGGTACGAGAAAATTGAGGAAGATGAGTACAGATCCGAGCGTGATTACAAGCGGTCTGAGAGATCAGAGTCGCGTGAGTATGCTCGCTGATGTTTCCTACTTCGCCTGTTTTATGTTTTTGTTTTCAACTTTTCTTCCAACAAAAAAAAAGTGAGTCTAAGATCTCTGAAACTTGGGGATCTTTAAATTAATTTGACTTGATTGCTATTTTATTTTTTTGTTATCTTTTCTTTCGAAATCGCTACGTTGCTGATCAAATTAACCGAGGAAATGGTGGCTGTACAAATTTGTAGCTCACCGAACAACCTTTCAAAGTTGTGATGATTGATTATTTATTAGAGATTTGTAATCCAAGTTTTTGTACATCAAAATATAACTAGGTGTTATCGCGTTCTATGTATCGTACATATGATATGCTAGTTTGGTCTTAGCTAAATCACTATCAGTACTTCTAAAAATCAAAACTACGTTCCACAAATCAAACACTTCATGGTCGGTACTCGCTTGTTCCTACAGAACTGCTATCATAAATGTCTTTTTGAACAGTGAGATAAAAAAAACCTCCGTTGCCGGGAATCGAACCCGGGTCTCCTGGGTGAAAGCCAGATATCCTAACCGCTGGACGACAACGGATTTTGACTATTCTTCTCCTTATATTTTAAATAGCGTAAAAACTATTACTTTTTATTTTATTTAACCAAGTGATTCATGCATAGTTTCAGGGTTCAAAATAAAAGATTATTCACAAATCTCTCTTTTTCTTATTGACCCATTAATTAACATTCATGAACAGTAACAATAGTAAACAAATATCAGCCCAGTTAGCTTATATCTAGGACATGCTTACAGAGTAAACAATGGATTATAAAGTAATCATAATGAAAATAAAAGATCAGTGGATAAAAACAACAATTATGATAACAATTAACAAATATGAATCTGGAAAGGGAATAGAGCCGAAAGTAAAAGGGAATACGCTATAATGTTAATCCCATGCGAAACCAAAGAGGGTCCAACAACTCAACACTCTTCTATTCAATTCTTTCTCTCCTTTTTTTACATCTTTTTATAATTATAATAATGTTTGTCGTTTTTATATTATGTATATTGTCAAAGTCGTTTTTTCCTACAGTCAAATACAAGCTATGATTTTAAATTATTTCATTTGGTAAACAATATAAAACTTGTCTTACCAATGTTTGCCATTAACCACACACACATATAACTTTTGTTAGTTTTCTTCCAACAACTTTAATTTGTTAGATCAAATTAATTTTCTTTTCACATAACATCATTTTCTTCATGGGACTTCTATCTTAAGTTTACCCTCTTTCCATTGCTTTTAATTATGTTTTGTTTATAAATCTTATTTTACGTGCAAATACCTTGTATTAAACAAATAATTTATGCATTGTGGGGTAATTAAGCTCAATATATATATACTTCTCTGAAATATTTTAACAGATATTATACAACTGGTTTCATTTTTATTTAATTTGAATTCATATTAAGCATAACAATTCTAGCAAAGCCTTTCTGAAATGGATAGAGAAAGGTTAAGACAAAAAGAATAGAAGGGAAATAGAGAAACATTAGTGAGCAACTAGTTCCAAAAAGTAGTGGGACGATATGATTCAAAGCATGACAAAGTATGTAAAACATATACAAACTTATATATCGAGCAAAGTAAAAAAGTATGAATTGAAGGGAGAGAGAGAGAGAGAGAGAGATGTATGTGTTGGTTGCTCTCGTGAGCAATGATTGAAATTCAATCATAACTTTTGTAGGTGGATGTGGGGAACCTCCCCATGCACCCTATTCTTCATTTCTTCACCTAAATTTCCATTTGTTTGTAATCACATTAATTTAGGCAGTACGTGATTACATTTGTGTATGTAATTATGAAGTAATTTATTCTATAAGAACTATAATTAGTAATGTATTTACTAGAATAATTTACGAATTCACAATATTTACTAATTTTATTAATAACATAAACCATTTTGAATTATATTAACTATTTTATAACTCATAGACACATATTTTTAAATTTAAATATGATTATAATACGACGATCACTGGTGTAACCCACTAAACCATAAACTCAAATTGTCATTTATTGTTTATTACTTTACAGTATTAAAATCTCTTTTTATAATGATGCTATTCCATTTCATATAACCTTATGCTTTCACGATATTTTCAAATGTGAGAGATTAATTGAAATACTAAAAAAAGTTTTATCTTAATTTGCTAGTTAAAGAAGTGGTTTATAGTATTCATACGTGCATGCGTGCGTGTATTTGCGGGATAGAAAGAGAAGTATGTGCTGGCAGAGACCGTAAAAAATTGTTGCATTAATTTAAGGTATATTTGTCGGTTGATGGGTGCAAAGAAAAATGAAGTGATTGGAATATTAATCTACTAAAAAAAAAGTCAAAAATAAAAATAAAGAAACGTACCTAACGAGTATGTATGATTGAGATTGTCATTGTTGATTTGATAGAGATAGTAATGATCCCATTCTTATATTTGTTTTTCAATTGTTGGTACCCATCTCTATCTCTCTCGATCTGAGTCTTAACTTTAGTTTGTAGTCAACAAAATTTGACTTTTGTGTTAAGTCATATCAAATTCTTCATGGATCGTCGACACAAATTATTGAAGCTAAAGGGTTTTTTTAGTAGCTACGTAGTCCACTAGATCACGTTAAAAATCATGTCGGTTTAACTTCATTTGTCATTTTGTTTGTCGGTTTAGCATGTTGAAAAAGAAATCAATATACTTACAAAAAACTTAGCTAATTGACAAATCTATTAAAAAAATTTGAGATTGCATGTTACAAAATTATTTGTAATTTTCTTTAACCTATAACTATAAGACAAACGAATCCAAGATTGTGTTTTTAGGAGTAGCAACTACACATTGCTTCGCCTTGGAAAAAAATCAAATCGGTCTTTTCGTCATTTTATTTGTCGTTACAAACAAACATTGGTCTACTAATTGTTTTACATTCAAAATTTAAGATAGTAATAAATATAAAATGTCAATTTCTTAAATAACATTTAAATTCAACAACACAAAACCATGCAACTCATGAATGCTCCGAATTTATCATCCTGTTAGATCCAATCTCAATTTCGCCGCCCCATATTTTTTAAATTTAAAACCGTATCGTCTTTATTAATTTTTTTTTATTTAAAGTTATCATCTTTTCCAAAATAGTACAAATCTTAAATAAAAAAGTCAAGAAATATTTTTGAAAATTATCTAACTTCTAAATTAAAACAAAATAGCCCAAGTATTTTAATTATTTGTCTATTTTATTCAGGGCAAAAGTCTTTTTTCAAACAGTGATTTAAATTATTTCGAAATAATAAAATTAGCAAAAAAATTTAGAGTAAATTCTGTACCTCGTGAGTTCAAATTTTTTGAAATATTTTTCTGTATTTTATCATCTAATCAACAAATAAAACTTACTTGTGCTTAAACTAAGAAATATTGTTTTTTTTTTTAATTTGCAACGCATGAGTTGATAACAGAGTGTTTAAGAGCATCTTCAATTTATTATTCAAACTTTTACTCTAAAATAAAATTGATTTTTTATTCTAAAACAGCTACATAAAAAGAGTAATCATACTACTCTATTTAGAATTAGAAATTAATTAAAGTAAGCATTTTATTACATAATAGAATATAGAGTACAAATTAAGGAAGTTGGAAAATCACCAGATTAGTTGGATTACATAGAGATCATCGATGCATCTAATTTTTCTTTTTTTTTTTTGTTTGTTTTCTGAGGATCAAATTTTAAATTTCGTAAATAATTCTATGAAATAAAAAAAAACAAAGATATAAAACTAAAGGAAATAAAAAGAAAGAACTGTTTGAATTTTCATAAGAGAGAGAGAGATATGAAGTCAGATCAAAAAAATAAATGGTCTTTATTAAGGGTGAATGCTAAAGCAAACGGTTGGTGAGAGCATTTATGTGACAGCCCACTCTCGTCTCGTCATATCACCTTCACTTCCCACACGTGTGACTTGCCACGTGTCATTTTCCTACCTCCTGCATGCCCCATAACGGCAATCATTGGGGCGCCGTTACGTCCCCCCGCACCCGCACGGGTGCTTCCTTTTTTTCACTTTTTTTTCTTTATATATTATTATGAGTATTACTATAAAATAATATCTTTTTAAATTTATTTTTCAAATTTAACACAATAAAACTAAAATTTCTAAAATAGCATAAATTATTATGTAAAAATAATTATTTACTTTAAATAAAATATATATAAAATTAAACATTATGTTTGGGTTTACTTTTTCCAATTTAGAGTTTAAATTTTTTTATTAAGAATAATTTTTTAATTATTTTAATATTAAATTTGTGCTATTTTTGAAAATCTAAATGATTAATGTTATATTTAAAACAAAAACTTAAAATTGTGCTATTTTAGTCAATTGCCCTATTATTATTCTTATTGCCATTTTTCACAATACTACAAATATTTTAAAATCAGTAGTGCATCGTCAACATTCAGTAAAAACAAATATCACCTTCAAAAACGTATCACTTAAAAATACATATCAGACAAAATCCGAATCGATTTTTATATTTCCAATCAATCTACGAACAGTACATTACAGTAATGTTGAGGCTGATTTTCCGGCTAAACAGCAAAAAAAGTATAAATACTTTGTTCTCTTATGCGTTAGTAGACGATTATGTAAATAGCATTTTTACTTTACCGATGGAGAAATGTTTTTTTTTGCAAAATAAAAAGAAATCATTACAATATACTTCTGTTGTTCATTTTTAAGATGTTCTAGAAGTTTTTTATTTACTTATCTTTTCAATTTTCTAAACAAATTTTTAATAATTTAAGGATAACATTAATCTTCTAAAACAAAACTGCACAGAAGAATATATTTTGTAACACAAAAACCGATTCAACAAAATTTAAATTAAAAAAATAAATTACAATTTAAGTTTATTTTGTTAGATTGTAGTTCAAGATTTGATGTAAGAAGACCAAAAAGTAACCGAATAGGGATAGTTAGTTGCATATAAATCGTTATTAAGAATACAGAATTTAAAAATAAATTTAATTATAAAGTATCTGTTTTGTTATTCGTAGAGAAACAAAAAATAAGGAGAAAAGTGAAGTGAAATTTGGAGAAAGCTGGTGGACAAGCAAATGCACGTGAAGTGCAATAATGTGGACACATGGACGTGCCCAAAGTATCCCCATTATCATTCTCTTCTATATTTTTCTAAATAATTTCAACAAGTCGAACAAAATAGAATATCAATATTTGGTAATATTCGAATTCATTTCATGATGATTAAAAGTTTCTATACCATACGACAAAATAAAAAGTTTCTGTACCATAAAATTATCCGGTAGTTATAAAAGATCCATATACGAGAGAAGTTGACCTATGCATAGTGCATAGATGTGTAAATGTTTACGTTATATTTACGATATATATTTAAAACGACTCACTTTTTAATTTGTGAATTTCTTAAAAATCAGAACCAAATACACATATAACTAAATCAATTTTATTTTCTGTTTCTAATAAATATTAACTTAATTGGTTTAGTTCGGTTTGGTCGAAGTAGATGTGGTTGAATTCGATTTAGCTTGTCTAGAGAAATCGTTCGGGATGATTTGGTTTACTTTATATATTGTCCTATCAGATAAGTTACATGCATCATTTCTTTGGTAGTTTGGATTTCAAGTCTCTAGATTATGACAAATGTGAGTGTGAATATTCATTTATCGATAAGTCCAATCATGAATGTTGTGCTAATCCAGCAAATTAATGAAAAGAAGAAAGGCTTATTATTAACAAGAGTATTGAAAATAAACGAAATAAGTAAAGAGAAAAGAGCAGTGACCCATGGAGTATATGAATAATTATCAAAGAGAATAAGAGGTGACAACCAAAAGGTTGTGGAATAATGGTCCCTGCCAGCTTTCTCTCACAATCAATTTCGACCCTATTTGGATTTTCTAAATATTCGTTAAATTTTGCAATAACGATACTGAAAAAAATATTTACAATAAAATATATGTTAGTTGATCTAAATGAGTTTTGAATAATTTCATATTTAATTTAATTTTAAAAACTAAATTTGTTTTGTTTGTGGTATGTTACGTTTCAATTCAAAACAATTAATGTAATTGTGTACGTTATTGCATTTGTGCTTAGAAAACGAAACTACGAATAAAATTACATTGCAAAATTTTAAGCAGAAATAAAATAAAAAAGTATACAGTTGTCAATGCAAGTAAAAGTAAATCATATAACAACAAAATCCATGTAAATAAAATTTTTAAAGTGTTAGACTATAAATTTTTTATAGAAAAATTACAATTTCAAAATATATGTTTGAATCATGAATTAATTTAGATATCGTGTGCAATTCACAATACTAATATAATCGCTAGACAATTATTATCGTACTAAATTAACAACATATTATTATAAACTATCATTCCAACTTTGATTGTTAATTATGCATTAATAAACTAAATATATTCACACAATATATTAACATCAATTTTCATTACTAAAATCCCTTTTGTCTATTTAAATTATTTAAAAAGTTACATTTTTATGAATTTAATTAATTTGAAGATCAGTAATCTAGATAATCAAACTAAATTAAGTATCAAAAATATAAATAAAACTCCATTGATTACCCATAATTCTAAAACATTTGATTTAATAATTCACGAAAGCCACTTGAAAAACTAAAATCTAACTATACAACTATTTAGACATGACAATAGAGAAATCCACCATAACTGAAAAATGCATAATAAAAAATAACATTGGTTCAAAATATTTTTAAAACATTATAAAATCAAATATTCGTCTCTTCAAAAATTATCAAAATGTAAAAGCTAAAAATTCTAAATGAAAATTAGAATGTAATTTAAACAATTGGTTAATATAAATATTTAAAACTTGTGCTATGACGATGCGTGGAAAATTCATAAAAAAGTTAATTTTTCTTTTTCACATATCAATCGAATCGGGCATAGATCGAATGATCCCCGCATATAACAATTGGTTTTGAGATAACGGGTGGATCCGTCTTCGGATTGATCAATTCTCCAAGGATTACTCGATCATAAATTTTACATATGAACTCTCCTCATTAGCAACTGCATGAAACGATGGATTTAGATGTATACCTCAATACGTGAGTAGTTTCATTTTTGCCTATTTATCTATAGCATTTACCAATTCTATGTTAAGAGTCATTTGATCTTTAAATCTTTATAAAATTTAAAATATTTTTAAAACAAATACAAAAAACGTAATTAAAATGTATCAAAAACAGAATTCATAAATTTGTATTGAATTTATTTCTACATGAATTATGAATTCACATAAAACTGTTTAAAACTATATCTAAATATAATTTTATGAAAGTTTTGTTTGTTTACTCGTCGTTGTTGGTTTCGGTTGCGGTCAACATTGTAGCTACGACTACAATATATGTTGTTCATTTGTTTGTCGATGGTGGTTGATTGAAGATTTTTATTCATAACAGTGTTTTAACTAGTGGTCAAAAAAATTATGAAACATAACGCAATATTGACCTTTGCGATTGATCGTATATAGTTACGGCAATTAAACGAACAACAATCTACTATAATTTACAAGTGTAGGAAATTGTATCCGATAGAAGAACATGACTAATAGTGAAAATAAGTACGCTTACTCAACATTTGATATACATAACGTTAGACTCAAAATAAATGTGATAGTGCAGGGTTCAGTAAGTGTGAAGATTTCAGTTTGAAGAACCCGGTCAATCTATGTATACTTTAGCTTGCAATATACAGTAACTTAAAGAATTTCCAGTTATTTAATTTGTAGAATCTAAATTAATAAATATGTAAAAAGGAGAAGTACCTAAAGACACTATTGTTATGTGATGTAGAAAATGAAATTTACACTCGCGGGTATTATTTATGGAACCGTATATTACAATTACCAATTAAAAATAAAACATTTTTGTCGTTTATTAATATTTTCTTGGATTCCATTGAATGATCTAAAATGCCTACATCTTTTGGGTTACAGTTTCCAAGACTTCTACAAGCGTGTAACCATCTGCAACTATTAAATTTCTTTCTTTAATGCATCTCTAACATAATATTGTTAGTTGGAATTCAATAAGAAAGAACTTGTAACACTTTATTTTTGGTTTAATAAAATGTAAAAGTTCATATTTTTAATTATTAGAGATGTGTTATTACTCAATTTCGATGTATAAATTTTATTTTTATTTTTCTTATACAATTTCACTAACGAGGAAAAAGATTGGTTATTTTTGTAATGCCATGACGATTTTTAAAGTTAGGTTTCCAAACTTGTCATTCTTCTATTATTATTTCTTATTTTACCAATTGTATTTTTTATTCATAAATTATAGTTGTCATTATGACGGCCTCTACAACTGTGATAGTCAATTCTTTCTGCAAATAATAAATTTGTGTATTAAATGCTAATATTAATAGATGAAACCGCTGAATATTACATTTTTATTTAATCTAGATTCAATTCTCCAAATTCAGGAATATATTCAAATAACATTATTTAAAAATTTTGATTTTAAATTTATCATTCTAAATTTAAATTTTGAAAAATAAAAAAATAATTTTCTAAAAATACATATTTATTTTAAATAAATTATAAATATATATATATATATAAAATATTATATTTGGATTGTATTTTCCAATTTATGATTTAATTTTTCTTTATTAAAAATTTTTAAAAAAAATTATTATTAACTTTGTAATATTTAAAAAAATTTAAACTAATAATGCTATATTTAAAAAAAATTATAAAAAGTATTATTTTCGTTAATTGGTCTTACTTAAATCTTATATGTATTGAAATAAAATTTGAGTGAGAAATAAAATCAACAAACAGCCTGAGATAACACTAGAGCAATATCTTTATTCATATGTATAGTTTTAAAAAATTTATAGCATATTCGCTCACAATATTTTCTTATCATAGTAATTAATTTTTCATGATGCCACTCAGAATTGGAACAATGAAAAAAATATCTTGAACATTTACACGTTATTGTTTAATAAAAAGAAATGGAGTAAATGAATGTTTTGTGACTATTGAGGGGCAAAAAAAGACAATGCCAAAAGTCTACGAGTTTGACTGTCAAGTTCGGTAATAATCTAATAACTCTGTCTTTGACCGCACGCTCGTGTAGGGGTCCTTCTGACATTTTCACTGTTCTGCCCCTGCTAGTAAAGTCCTTTCTTTCCAAAATCCTAAGGGTATATCTGGAATTATCAATTAAACCGGTTGAGACCAAACCGGACTTCCTGGGATTCTGCTGGATCATTTATCAAAACTGTTGTTTTATATTAGCACGAATGGTTATTAAACAAAAAATACTCTCGCTTGATCAGATACATACACAGTCCTTTATGATCAATTATCAACTAATTTTTTTATTGTGTAATATAAAGTTACCTTTAAGTCTTTGGATTTTTAGATAAATAACTCTATCTTTTTTCTACCACGGTGAAATAAGTTATACTATTAGTAAGATGTGATTAATTATATCCATAATAATTATATAAAATACTGACTGTTAAACTTTTTCCGCATCGCAGCTTTCTGCAACATTTTTCCGAATATAATAAATAAAGGAATTAAAGCATAACGAGGCAACAAAAGCAATGAATACGGGAAAACAAAAGCCGGGAAGCCCATTGGTTAGAAAAGCTTAATCGTAAGATTTATAACATTAATGACGTTGATAGCAATTATAATTAAATTAATTTGCTCTGACTTCTTTAAAACCCCCTCTTACAAACAGAAGCTCCCTTTTTCAGTAGAGGTCCGATTCCCAATCTCTCACTAAAGAAAAGGCAAAGCATTATAGAGAGAGAAGATCTAGAGAGAGAGAGAGAGAGAGAGCGAAACTTCAATCCATGTTCGAAACAGAGCATACTCTCTTGCCTCTTCTTCTTCTCCCATCGCTTCTATCTCTTCTCCTCTTCTTGATCCTCTTGAAGAGAAGAAGTCGGCACAGATTCAATCTCCCTCCGGGAAAATCTGGTTGGCCATTTCTAGGCGAAACCATCGGTTATCTCAAACCTTACACCGCCACAACTCTCGGTGACTTCATGCAACAGCATGTTTCCAAGTAAAATAAATATCTGAAACTCGAAACATCTTTTGTTTTCTCTGGAATTTGACTAATGGTGGCGGATTTTTTTATAGGTATGGGAAGATATACAGATCGAATTTGTTTGGAGAACCAACGATTGTATCAGCTGATGCAGGACTCAACAGATTCATATTACAGAACGAAGGGAGGCTCTTTGAGTGTAGTTATCCTCGAAGTATCGGTGGGATTCTCGGGAAATGGTCGATGCTTGTTCTTGTTGGGGAGATGCACAGAGACATGAGAAGTATCTCCCTTAACTTTCTTAGTCACGCTCGTCTCAGAACTATTCTTCTTAAAGACGTTGAGAGACACACTTTGTTTGTTCTTGATTCTTGGCAACAACACTCTGTTTTCTCTGCTCAAGATGAGGCCAAAAAGGTCTTCTTTTCCCCTTTCATCGTTTTGGGTTCTTTCTATAAGATTTTTGAAACTAACTTCCTTTGTTTATGGGCTTAAATTTAGCAGTTTACGTTCAATCTAATGGCGAAGCATATAATGAGTATGGATCCTGGGGAAGAAGAAACAGAGCAGCTAAAGAAAGAGTATGTGACTTTCATGAAAGGTGTTGTGTCTGCTCCTCTCAATCTCCCAGGAACTGCTTATCGTAGAGCTCTTCAGGTACTTTAATTAACTAAACCTATAAAATTTGAAGAAACTTTTGTAACATTTTCTCATGTAAAGCCACAACCGTTCATTATAGGTAAGGTTTTTTATTAATAGTTTTGTTTATGTTTTCAATAAATTTATGATCGTGTAGTCACGAGCGACAATATTGAAGTTTATTGAGAGGAAAATGGAAGAGAGAAAATCAGAGATTAAGGAAGAAGGTGAAGAAGAAGTGAAATCAGAGGATGAAGCAGAGATTAATAAGACAGATCATGAGAGGAAACATAGAACAGATGATGATCTTTTGGGATGGGTTTTAAAACATTCGGATTTATCCACAGAGCAAATTCTCGATCTTATTCTTAGTTTGTTATTTGCCGGACATGAGACTTCTTCTGTCGCCATTGCTCTCGCTATCTTCTTCTTACAAGGTTGCCCTAAAGCCATTCAAGAGCTTAGGGTAAGATAATTAAGTACAAGGGCAAGTTAATTACTAACACTTATGACGCATTATGGGTTATACTTAAGTATATTTTATTGTTATTAATTTATGTTTATTGCTTTAAATTTTCTAAAGGAAGAGCATCTTGAGATCGCGAGGACGAAGAAGGAATTAGGAGAGTCAGAATTGAATTGGGATGATTACAAGAAAATGGACTTTACTCAATGTGTATGTTATTTTTTATCATTTGTTTTCTAGTTTTATTTAGCTTCTTCTGAGAACAAAAGTACTGATAATATTTTTTTGTCTAATGAAGGTTATAAATGAGACTCTTCGACTGGGAAATGTAGTAAGGTTTTTGCATCGCAAAGCACTCAAAGACGTTCGGTACAAAGGTAACTTTATACGAAAATAAATGATGAAATCCGCAAGATTTAAATCTTATTATTGGCTGAAAAATATTAAATAGTTGTCATTTTTTTTTTTAAATGTTGGGAAAAAAGGATACGATATCCCGAGTGGGTGGAAAGTGTTACCAGTGATCTCAGCCGTACATTTGGATAATTCCCGTTACGATGAACCTAATCTCTTTAATCCATGGAGATGGCAACAGGTAAATATTCCTCCTTTAAATTTCGAAAACTAATAATGAAATGTAGTTTCATCTATGCATGAAGTGATACGTCATTCGTGCATATGCATTGACTAACCTCGATCTTTAGATATTATACTAGAACCATTAATCTGGCAAAACTTTTTCTTTATTATCTTTGAATTAGATCTTAACAAGTCATCTATCATTTATCACATGAAGCATATAAATAAAAAAATCATGTGAAATTAAAGTATAAAAACAAGAAGAAAAAAGAGAAAGAGGCATGGTGGTGTACGTGAAGATAATTAATTAGTAAGATGGTATGTCTTTAGTGACGTGGGAACTGCTTAAAATCTTACTGAACTCATCAAACTCTAGGGCCCACGATGAGGTTTTAATCTTAACCGTTGATTTAAAGTCCGTATGTCTTTGGTAGCTTAGATTTGATGGACGATGGTACCACGGCATTGACTGATCTCACACGCCCGATGACTTGTACGTGTGTTAGATTCTGCCAAGTTTACCGGTCCCACTCTTAAATTTAACTCTATTAATTATCAAATTAGAAAACGTAGCGTGCGTAAATTCTTTCCTTATGACTTTAAACATAAATCAAATTCTTTTTGGGTTTGAATGTTTACCGCTTTGAATCAAAACTTTCTCGAGGTTGAACATTTAAGCTTTTTTAGTTCATCTATATGATTAATTTGTTGTTGTTGAATCAGGTTTTAGTATTTGAAGTTCAATACTCACCCGAAATTATAATTAACAAAATAAATAAGATTGTGGGATAATAATTTAATAAAAATAAAAAATAATAATAATGGGAATCATGATGTTAGGGTGAGTGGGGAAGGTAAGAGGTGGTGAGAGATGATTAATGACCCACGTGGGGTGGTGCCAACCAGCACGTGTTCTTCTTCACTTTTTTTTTTTGACTTTGTAAAACTGTTTGTGGTTTCACGTGCAGGCAAACAACGGAGCGTGCGGGTCCTCTTCGTCAGGAAGTGGTAGTTTTTCGACGTGGGGGAATAACTTCATGCCGTTTGGAGGAGGGCCAAGGTTATGTGCTGGTTCGGAGTTAGCGAAGCTAGAAATGGCAGTGTTTATTCATCATCTCGTTCTTAATTTCAACTGGGAATTAGCAGAAGATGATCAACCATTTGCTTTTCCTTTTGTTGATTTTCCTAACGGTTTGCCTATTAGGGTTTCTCCTATTCTGTAAAAAGAAAAACAATATTAAAACTATTTTGTTTTTATTTTTTATCATCTTTTTTTTTTGCCCGATGGAAAAAAATTGGATAAATAATATTATTGGAATTCGGTTCTTTATGAGGCTTCGACAACAACATGACAATATATTTTGAATTCAAGTGGGAGATGTTAGAGATTGTATTGTATAGAAAGAATGTTTTTGGTTACTAGTGTTACTAAATACTAACTATAATCTCACTCATTTCTAGTGAAACTGAGTAATGAGTAGCTTTTTGAATAGCCTAATCACGTTGGGCTTTTGAATAACGACAAGATGGGCTTTTGAACGTTTTCTCATTTCGCAGTTACTGGGAAGATGAAAAGTTTCCATTGAAGTATAAGGCCTGTTCTCATGAACACACTCGATGATGCAATCGAGACTTTCCCACGTAAAGCCCATGTTCATTGATTTCCCTCTTAATGCTCGGAAACCATTTTTTTCCTCTTTCTCTGGTACCGGAATAATCAAGAAAACCGAGAATTATTCAATCGGGTTAATTATCTGCAGTTTGGACGACAAAGAAACTTAGCTGGTTAATAAAAGGGTAAAAAAGTAGAGTACTAACTAGGAGAAGGACTATGTCGTAACACATCAAATAAATTGTATGCTTTTGTCAGTTTGTGTGTTGTATGAGACAGCCATCACCTAATACTTTTCTTACCGCTTAAATTGTTTTCGTTTAAAAGATCTTCGAAAGTGTAATATTGATGGGTGAGTACTTTAAAAAGAGTCATTTGTTGCATTTAATTACCTTCATTTACTAGAGTTTAGTATTTTATTTTACATATAATTTGGTTGATAAAGGGAATGAAGATTAGTGTAAGAGACAAAAATGGGTAAACTTTGCTTAGTAAGGGGTTGAATTGAAAATTAGTATAAAAAAGGAAAGGATGTGACAAAAATGGGTATGCACAAAGAGAGAAAAGTAGACACCTTCTTGGTGATGACTCGATGCCATCCTTTGGTCATACATAGAACCACAGATGACTTGGATATAAAGGAAGACAAATCAAACCCTTTCACACACATCTCTCCAAGTCCACTTGCAGATAGTTTCAAAGGTGAAACATTAAAGTGGCATTACCATATTCAAAGAAATGTCATATTCAAGATCTTATCTTCTCTCATTTCTTTCTGTGTATGCCTTTGTGGTCACTTCGTGAAATCATTACAGAATTAGAACAATCCATGTCACTCTGGTAGTAAAAAATGTCAAAAAGAGAAAAGAAGATATGGACCAGAGGCCAAACAAATACCATGTTTAGTAATGTAGTTTTGATATTTAACTTGAATGCATAAAGTAGTGGAAGCATAGGACTGGCCTTTTGACGCGGATACAACGATGACATTTAATGGAAAAGAGTTATGTCTCAAGACTCCAATGTCGTTCCCATGTGCTTTTTTATTCACTCTTTTGTTTTTTAAATAAATAATTACAAAGTCAATTTTTTGGTCCAATAATTACAGAAATGCTTTCAGAGCGGAAGGTTTCGGGTTCAAAATACAAAAATTATTCTAGAGAAATTGTGGTTTCTTGTAGATAGATCTGTCTTTCATGCAGAATGATAAATCTTGTTTATGAAGTAATAGAATATGCTGTTGAAGACAAATGTAAAATTTATTTTATAAACTTCTTTTTAACTCTTTTCTTGTGCGTCTTTATTGCGTTGGGTGTTTTGTTGTCGTTTTGTAATATTGGGTAATTTTAGTGTACGTGCGGGCCCCGCAACATATCGCTTTTGCTCTATAAAGGGACTGTATATGGGCCCTACTTTGGAGCCCACAAGCCGTCCTCGTAGACAAACAACATTCAGATATATAATACACGCGTATATGAATAAAACAAGAAGGTCTATTTGTTTGGTTTCTTTAGTCATGTTAAATCCATTTCAGTTTTTTCTTGTTCTTATTCTAACAGTGGATTAGCTGTCGACTGGTTTTTCCAAATTCTAAACCAAGTCAATGTTTTTTTGTTAATTAATCAAGATGTTTTTTTGTTAATTAATCAAGATGTTTCTTGTTAAAATGATATCAAACGAAGTTGTTTAGGATGAATGTAAACAAGTTATTGGATTCTTTAATAAAATCAAAATATGACATTATTTAACGAGTAAAGTGTTTTCTCAAATTTAAATTATTGGTTGATAATTAAACCTTTGCGGCTTAAAAGCACAAATTACTATTTAAAAGTTAACCTTTTCTTTTTTACTTTCGTTTCGTCACACTTTTACTTATTTTCTTTGTTAATCGTTTTATGTAATATTTTTAATTAAAAAAGAAGAGAAAAGTTCCAGGCGACATGCAGGTGACAAGTTGCAGTAGACAGTTGTCGACGTGTCGCGTTTAGCATTCATCAAAACCGTTGATCTGATTCTACTAGCATAGTATCAAACGGTGGAAATAGAATGATGTCACACTCTTCGAGACGTAACTGCCAAATTAATATGACGTCATCTCTAACAGAGAAGAGAAAATTTGCTTTTCTATTTTTTATTCTTAGTGTAAAGCTCATATTTTGTTTAGCTGGAAATGATTTTTTTTTACGTCGCTGGTCGCTGAATAATGATTTTTACGCAGTTTTTTTTGCAACAAAAACGAACAAAAAACATATTTCAGCTAAAAAAATATGAGGTGGTATAAAGTTAATAAACGTACAATTAAAGTTTTTGTTAATATTGTAAGTTAATAAGTCGTAAGATATGGAAGTTAGAACAGCAAAAACGTACACAATTTATTATTATTGTTTTTATGAATGACAATATGACATGCATAATTTTGATATTAGTTTTTTCGAATAACTAAACAAAAAATTGTAGTTCATGGTAAAAAACAATGAAACTATTATGTGATTTTGCAAATTAACAACGATAATCTAAAAAAGGATCATATATATAGTAAGCTAAAACGGCAAGTAATTATAAAAGTATGAAAACAACACACAAAACTTATAAAAGACAATCAAAACTTATAAAAGAAATCAAAGGAAATCAAACAGGACAGAGTTTTAATCAAGGTTTTTGTCAACTTTCTAGGACTGAGTCTCTCTCTTTCTCTCTCTCTCTCTCTCTCTGATCCTGTCAGGCTGTGACTCTATTTCATCAATCACAATTCACAACCAGTCAGAGACCACTAGAAACGTCTTCTTCGCCGGCGAGTTCTAGCCGGAGAATGGCGTATATCTGCACTGACAGTGGAAATTTAATGGCCATAGCTCAACAACTCATCAAACGGAAGCAACATCAGCAACAAGAACAAGAACAACAGGAACAACATAATCCATGGCCGAATCAATCCTTCGAGTATGCCTTTCGCGGTTCGGATTTCTCTGACGCGTTTCAAGTAACCGGCGACGCGGGTTTTCAGTTTCCACACCTGGAGTATCAAAACGCTGGATTTAGCTTTCCGGATAGTGAGTTTGACTCGGACGAGTGGATGGAGGGTTTGCTCAATGGCGGAGATGCGTCGCAGACCAACCAAAATTTTCCAATCCACGGCCATGATCCATCCGACGCATTCCCGAATCGACTCACTGTCCCGTCGGATCTTCACCGAGTTGTTTTCTCGGATAAGGATGACTCCGCTAGTCAACTCTCTCACCCACCGGTTTCCACCGCTATATGGGCCTCATCTCCGCTAATAGCACATCATCCTCCGCCGCAGCTAGTATCAAAGGAGCCAGATTTTAACCTAGACCGGCCGATTCTGAAAGCTATCGACGACTGTGCACGAGAATTAAAAATCGAGTCGGAAACGCTGACTCGGATCCGAGAATTCGTAACGGAGGTGGGCGACCCGTCGGAGCGAGTTGGGTTTTACTTCGCGGAAGCTCTGTCTCCTAAATCGTTGGCTGCGAAGAAAGAAACGGAATCATCGCTCGCAGATTTCATCCTTTCTTATAAAACCTTAAACGACGCTTGCCCTTACTCCAAATTCGCTCATTTGACGGCGAATCAAGCGATTCTAGAAGCTACAGACAAATCCAGCAACATTCACATCGTCGATTTCGGGATTTTTCAAGGTATCCAATGGGCTTCACTATTGCAAGCTCTAGCGACCCGAGCTTCTGGAAAACCCTCCCGGATCCGGATTTCGGGTATACCCGCACCATCTCTCGGCGAAACACCGGCACCGTCTCTGCTCGCTACCGGAAACCGCCTCCGTGATTTCGCTACTCTTCTAGATCTCAACCTCGTGTTTCACCCGATTCTCACTCCAATCCACTTACTGACTGGGTCGAGTTTTCGGGTTGAACCGGACGAAGTTCTTGCCGTGAATTTCATGCTCGAGCTTCACAAGCTTCTTGACGAGACCGTCGATACCGCAATCCGGCTCGCCAGATCATTAAACCCGAGAATCGTGACCCTCGGTGAATACGAAGTAAGTTTAAACCGTGTTGAATTCCCTAACCGGATCAAGAACGCACTCCGGTTCTATTCAGCGGTTTTTGAATCCCTCGAACCAAATTTGGAGCGAGGCTCAAAAGAAAGGCTGAGAATGGAGAGAGTCCTGTTTGGTAGGAGAATATCGGATTTGGTTAGACCAGATAGTAATAAACCGGGAACCCGGTCAGGGCGAATGGTGGAGAAAGAAAGATGGAGAGTGTTGATAGAGAAAGCCGGTTTCGAGACGGTTAAACCGAGCAATTACGCAATTAGCCAAGCGGAACTGCTTCTATGGAATTACAATTACAGCCCATTGTATTCACTTATTGAATCGGAACCAGGTCTCATCTCCTTAGCCTGGAACAATGTGCCTCTCCTCACTGTTTCCTCGTGGCGTTGACGATTCGATCCAACCATCCGAACCGACCCGGAAACCTGTTTTTGTCTAGTGTTGATAAATTAATATCATTTTTCGTTACTTTTTGGAATTGAATTGTTTAAAGGCTAAAGTTGGGGGTTTTCTCTGAAATAGTGAAGTTTGAAAAAGGTATTTTAAGATTTGGTTGTATAATTACTCTCTAAGCTATTTACTCCCTTTTAAATAATTGTTTTAGTGTTTGGAGTGATAGTTGGTCTTTTTTTGTTCATTTGTAATATCTTGTTGTATCTAACATATAACTAATTAAGTTTGTTTCCTATAAATATATTTATTCTTAGCTATAATAACATTTTTGCATATCATTTCGAAACACTAAAACATTGAGTTGATGTTAAATCTCATCAATTCATAGTTTTGAACACTACAATTAGTTTTCTGTTGATTGCTTTTCAATGATCATAATTATATAATTTAGTTGGCTCGAGTGGGAAATAATGTTGTGGACTTGGTTAAAAACATATTCATTGTTCATGTAAGGTGCATCATGTGATCGTCTATAAGACTATAACATTGGAGTTACCTTTCAATAGGCTGATATATGAGTAATGCTATATGAGCAACCTTACTCTAAAACGTCGGCAAAAAAAAGCAAATATAGGAATCTCCACCATAATTTACAAATTCTCCTTTTAAGGCCCAACAAGATTTATACCTTATTAAGGCCCAACAAGATTTACACCTTTTTAAGGCCCAACAAGATTTATACCTTTTTAAGGCCCAACAAGATTTATACCTTATTAAGGCCCAACAAGATTTACACCTTTTTAAGGCCCAACAAGATTTATACCTTTTTAAGGCCCAACAAGATTTATACTAAGGCCACAAAATTAGAGTTATTTCAAAGCAAAAAATTGGGATTCTGGCAATTTTATTGGGCCTATTCTTAAGGTCTATTTCATATATGAGAATGTAGATACGAATAGAGATGGACCAAAGAACAAAACATAACATGAATGAATTTTCACTAAACGACTTAATTGATCTCTAAAAGCAATACATTTCCCGGTCCCTATACATCCAATAGAGAATATTAAAGAAAAAGAAACAAAATCATTTCTGTTCTAAAAGGTTAAGAGAAAAGAAAAGAGATAGGAAAGATTAACAAGTAGTTGAGCAGAAGAAAGAACTTAGAAAGCAGAAAGCTTCAAACAAGAAGACCCTTTTTGCATTTTGCAAAACTTTTTCCTTGAATTTAGAAGAAAGTGTCTTTAGATTGTTAAAAACACTAATAATCTGCTCGTAGAAATTTCTCATATTCTGTGCCATTCAATGTTTTGTTTATATCTTCCCAATTCTTGATGTGATCTGACAAATCTCCTCTGTGTATTTTCACCTGTCTGCTTGACAAATTCTTCACAGGAATGTTCAAAAATTCTTGAACTTGTTTCAATCTCTGCATCAAAAACCCAAAAGAACTTGCATCAGATTTACCTAAATAAAGCAAAAGAAATGCTTCTGATTCATACAGTATCTAACTTTGAATGTTTTAAGACTGTTCATTGGTAATTATAACCTTTGCTTCTTCTGGAAACCTTACCGTTCGATTTGTTATGAGATCTTCGTAGAAAACAACCATATGACGTGTAGTATTGAAATACTCTAAAGCCTTTGCAGCTACATTTTCCATTTCCTGTAAATCGTGAATTAAGGATGTCTGGTTGATTACCGGCTTATACCTAGAAAGTGCATCAGCCTGCAGAGGAATTTAAAGGATCAAGAAACTATTCGGTGTCAAGATTCAAAAGAAACTAAACATGTGTATGCATTTGTATAAACCTCTTCAGGAGAATGAACATGAGACTTGTGAGTTCCATTCAATAGCTTAGCATAACGGTCATAAGAATTTGCCAGCACAGAAACTAATCTTCTTAGAGGGTTCTTTCTGAACAGAAATATAGCTGAGACGCCTCTTCGGTTGAAGTAATCTACTATTTCTCTATGGTTATCCAACAAACCCTGCGTGGAAACAGATCAAAAACTAAAAAACCGGAAGTAACTGGCTCAGAAACATTTGGAGTATTGTTTTTACTTGGTTAAGCATCCATTTGAATCCAATTGCAGCAGAGCATTCGTTCTTTGAAGCGCTTGTAAGCCAGTCGAGGTTATAAATTCTGTCGAGAGTCTGAATGATGGAAGAAATGTTTTTTCTTCGATCCAAAACCGAGAAAATCTCTCCGTTAGAACTCACATTGTTATGACTATTCAACAACGTTTCAAACCAACCGCTTCCTGATCTCTGCATCGACAATATCGCAAAGAACCTCACCGGATTATGCCCACATTCAGCTCTGTTGAAAGAAACCCAAACAAAGATTTCAACAAAACAACAACTAAAAAGAAAGTCCAAAACACAGACAAGAACAGAGTGGACAATAGTTACCGATTAAAAGTCTGTGGCTTTGGGTAATGAATCCGAGAAACAACGTGAAATGACTGAGAATCAATAGGAGTTGGAACAAGTTGGGAGCTTTGGAAATTGACATTACCAAACTGTTTTAAGCAAACGGAGCAAATGTAGAGACCACAAACCATAGCAAACACCAAAACTATCATCCTTAAGAACAATGGTGATTTCTTTGGTGGCTTTATAACAAGCGCTGCACTGTCCTGTTACATGAACATCAAATTAAGTCTTACAGAGAGTTGAACCGGAGAGGACAATTAAACCCTGACTAATCACAGTTTAATTCCCTAATTTTCTTCTTTCAAATAGAAATAATATCTTGGGTTTCAATTAAAGACGAAATAAAAAATATGAACACACAGATCAGATGAAGATCAAAACAATAGATGCAATAACAGAAACCAATCCGATTTATTTACAACTGAGAAAAAAAAAAGAGAGATTTTATTTGACTCAAAAACCGTAACTTTTTTTTTTGTTTTTTAAAAAAATTGCAGCTTGGTTTTATTGATAAATCATACATGCAGAGATATCCAGAAGCTTAATCTCACAGAAAAGATCTACAAGATTGAGAGAGAGGGAGAGAGAGGACCTTGCCGAATAAACAGATAAACTCCGCCATTGATGCTTCTAGAAGCTTCTGAAAACTAAAAACAGAAGCTTAGACACAGAGAGGAGATGGATTCATGAATCCTCTTACAGATAATCTGAGAAGAAGAAGAAGAAGCCAGAAGAGTTAGCATTAGGGGTCTGAGCAAAGATTTTGTATAATATAAGGTTTCCCTCGTGGAAAGTAGAGCCACTGTGATTAAAAAACATGGGGACTGTCTTTTTCTCCTTGGCTAATTAATCTCAGGAAAAAATTAAAATTAATTGTTTTGTTTAGTCAAACTAAATTTTGGTTTCGCTTTCTCCGCAAAGCTTTCGGATCAGGAATTTATTATTATTATTATTATTAAGCATTTAATAAGTAATTTCCTTGTTTATATCTTAATTTGCTGTCATTACGTAAGTTGCTGATATTGTTGAAGTAGTAAACTAGAAATACTCATTCCTCATTTCAAATTTGGCAATTTTTAACTTAATTGATGAATAAATTTAAATTAAAGTGGAAAACAAAATCAATTATAATAAGTGGACAGAGTCTCCTGTGTCACGCGCAACCGCAAAGAGTTTCTTTTTGTTTTTTTAATCGAAAACGTATAGAGTTTCTAAACGTTACAATTCTGACATTTTGTATTACCGTTTAGTAAAAATTTATTGCGAAATTCATTGATTTTAAACTTATTCGATGAATAAAATTACATTTTTTTCCATTGGAATTCGACTAAAGATACTTGTATTATCACGCAGTATATGGTTTGATTGGTTGTAGCTTAATTTTGTTGAAACAAATGATAAAAAAATGTTTACGATTAAGTGTAAGAGAGCCTCTCAAATCTCTCTGTCATGTGCGACCATCGGAGGATTTTAAATGTTACACCTTTGACTTTTGTTTCATGATTTATATATAGTTTTTTGCTTTGCAGTTATTCAAAATTTTATTTAAATAACTCTCATCGTCTTTGATTTTAAACTTTAAATCAATACTAGTTGGCTTTTTAAAATTAGATATGTTTTGAACATTTACTAACTTTAAGCGGAAGTTATGATGTCCCATTTCGTCTACTTAATTATCATCTAATTTATAAAATGTATAATCATTTGAACGAGTCTTGTGGGCTAAAAGGCTTAAATTATAAATATTTTTTCTGTAAAAAATGTTGTTAGTTTGAAAGTGTTAATCAATATTTATATATAGTAAAACAAGTAGTTGTAATATACTTGTACAGTTCTAAATTTAAAAATAAAAGCAAATCTTAAAACACATCTACGACGAATAAGTTGCCTAAACTATTAAATTGTTTGTGTTTTACGGAAAGTATTAAATTAATATTTTGAAGAGTACATTTTCATAGAATTAATTAGCCACAGAAAATACAAACACATAAATGACAAAAGAAAACATATACACACATTAAAGTTGGAGCTACCGACACCGAACGTTATTACTGGACGTCGGATTATAAAACAGTATCAAATAGTATATGTTGCGTGATTTAATGTAATACTCCAAACACATGAAACTATGCTTCATCGCAAATTTTATAGCTTTTCATATCTATAATAATACTAAAATAGTGTTTTGTTATTAGTATGAAATAGTGGTAGCCAAGTTTGAGATGGTCCATTCGTGGTTGCGCCTTATTTGCGCAACCCCTAATTATTGTAGCTTGAGGTTACTTTGATGTGTTTTTTTTTATATATATAGCCTGATTGTTATTTTAAAATGAGATAATTTTGGAAGAGGTAGAACTAAAGTGGCATCTTATTTATTTTTTATTTGAAAATTTAAAACCCTTTTATGCATACCTTAAAATTTTAAATATTTTTAAATGAATAATACTGTAAAATAGTATTTTTAAAATTTATTTTCTCAATCTAATACATTAAAAATAAATTTTTTTAAAAAAACATAAATTATTATAAAAAATAGTTATTTATCTTAAATAAAATATATGTAATTGAATTAGTTTTTCTAAATTAAAACAATATTTTGATATAATACTATTTTAGATAATTAACTTTTTTAATTTAAGTTGTATCATAACTGATGTAACTGATATTTGTGGATTATGAGATTTAAAATGTTTATTTATTTAAATTTTAAACACTAATCTAACATGATCATAAGAAGCTTTAACATTTTCATACCCGAAAAATTACTAAAAATATTAAAGTAGTCCATTATTTCAAGTTCTTATAAATTTTTACATTATTAAACAGAAGAATCATTCAATTACACGATTTCTCGGACAGTGATAACAGCTTATTACACGATTTATTTATCAACATATTTACATATAAAAGCAACTAATAACACCATTATGAATGACACTATCACTAAGTGACTTATTCAATCACTATTTTATTCACCTACGAATAAATTTCTATAAATTTGTTTACCTAAATTATTTATTCTGGTGCAGTACTATAATCTATTTATGAGAATCAAAATAAATATCTAACATATGACTCGATTCGATTCGATTCTTTTCCATATTTTCATATTGATTTAAATCGGGTGGAAAAAACAAATTCAGCTCTTCTTTCTCAGACAGATGGATGATGGATTCACCAGAAGGAAGTTGTTGTGTATTGCATTTGCAGTTGTGGCTGAGACTGACATTCCACAAAGCTGCTCACAAAAGCTTCTTCTACCTCATGCAACCCATCCAAATTCTGTCACAATTTTTTAAAAATACTTAGATAATTAACTAAAAATTTAGTTCAGTTACAAACCCCTTTGTTAATTTAAGAGGACGAATTAATTAATTACCTTTGGGTTCTCAAAAACTTCGTAGTTTCGAGAAAAATTACAGTCGAACTTCAATCTCTGAACGTAAAGATTGATATAACAATTACCTCCTTTAAAAATTTTTAATTTATGGAAAATATGTTAGCAAATTTTTAATCAGAAAGAATTAAAACATGGTTTTAGAACTATTGATATTTGATGTAATATAATTGTTTGCGGATGTTGGTACATATACTGTTTAATTTTACAACGGTGATGTTATACAGCCTTATAGGTAGTGAGAATATCATGCTATGGTTAGGCATGATTTATATATATACACTATCATTCTTAGAATTTGGCATGCGATATAACTTGCATAGTTCATCATGACTTACAGAAAATAATGATAGAATTTGCAACGTTTTCCTTCATCGTAAAAGACTTAATATTGGAGAAAAAAGCAATCTCAATTATTAAACACCCACCACATTAGTATGTTAGTGTTTTGAATAAATTAATGTATCCCGAAATCCGACTAAATGGATCAGACATGGATCTTGAGTTTTATGTTCTCTTATGTCTTGCATCAGAATCTCAACTGGTTTACTCGAAAGAAGAAATTTCTAATTTGAATCCATTTGAGATAAATTGATTTATACGTAGAACGTGATAATATCAACTGATGATTTTGGAATAAATTGAAAAACAGAAGAATTGTAGAGTGTTCTTATTTGTTTAATAATCCTAAGAAACGAAAAAGGATTTGGGTTGCTATCACATGCTTGCATGGTTCAATTCGTGTTTGAGCGTTTGAGTGGGATCCAACGTGTCTCGGAGCGATGTAAGAATCAAATGGTGCGAAAACGTGAGGTTTGTCTGCTTTCGTCTTACAAAGATGTTTTTGTTACGGGAATATATTAGGAAACATGAGCATCTAACTCAAAACCAATTGGCAATAGAGTGGAGTGGTCCATATTCCTTATATACATGTGTAGAAAGTCCTCAACTTTCAATGTGGGACTTTCACATATTCTAATAGGTCTCCTCGAGATATGGGCGGGACACGCACCAACATTTCGAACATACTACGACAATACGGGCCACTTATACGGGCCACTTCCAATATGGGAAACCGTTTCTGTAGGAAATCGCATGTCGGGTTAACCTAAAGCTCTGATACCATATTAGGAAACATGGGCATCTAACTCAAAACTAATTGGCAATGAGTAGAGTGGCCCATATTCCTTATATACATGTGTAGAAAGTCCCCAACTTCCAATGTGGAACTTTCACACATTCTAATAGAATATTTTCGTTGACTGTTGGATTTTGTGGTTGACAAAACATCAACATCAGATTTGGTTAAGTGAAGAATTTTTGAATCTTAAGATCGCCCGCTTACAAATATATTATATTGTATGTTATGATTTTAAATGACACGAAAACTAGTAATTAGATACTGTTTGGTAAACCAATCAAATCAAGACTAGTATGGAATTGTGCTATGAGAATAAATGGTCTTTTATATTAACCCAGAAAATTGATGAAGGCCCAATTACATGATCTCTGAAAGCCCATTTCTATTTCTTGATTTCATCGAAGTTTTTTTGGATTCGATCGAAGTATTTAAATATACTCCAATAGAATTTTTCTTTTTGCCATCCAAAGGCCTGATTTTTTATTTATTTAAGCCCGATACTTATATTTTGAAAAATGGCTTATGGATATAAATTAAAAAAAACAAATATTAATGGTATCTCAAAATCGAGAGATATTTGATTGATATTCTTTTTCCCACACGTTTAAGTTTGTTAGAAAAAGGAAAAAATATGCGAATGGAAAATTCTTACTGTTTCATTACATTGAACAATAGCATATTTCTATATTTAATAGAATCCTGAGAACTTTCTAGCTTGTTCTAATTGGGTGCATAACGAGTTACACACTTAAGATTGTTGCGCGTTGGCTTTAGTACTTCAAATGTATTGTAAAGGACAACTGAAATTATTTGTCTTCATAGTCTTATTGTTATTAATTCAAATCCAATTTGTCTCTTTGTTGTTGTGTTTATTTGACGCAGAGGAGATACGCTTACAACTATTACATATGACTAAAATGTAGCTTTTCAACTTATGTTACTCAACCATTATTATAGGTCTATATTTTATTAGAATTTGGATAATCGAAATTTTAAAGAAAACCACGTGAATAATATGCATCTTTTCATGTCTCCATCGGTTTGGTGCATAATAGAAGAAAACGATGAATCATGCAACTTTAGTTAATTTTAAAAAGATATCAAAAATCAACTTTAATTCATGAGTCTCCCTTTCGAAAAGAGTCTTGTAGGGTAATTGCAGCCTTGGGAAGTCCAGAGGAAGAAAAGTTGGACTTAAAACAGTGCTTTTATAATTGAATTGGGTGAATACATCACTTTTCTTTTATTGAACAAAACCTTAGTTACATATAAAGTTGTCGTTAGCTTTCTTTAGTGAAATTATTGCATGTCTGGACTGAGTTTCAATTTTCATAAATCCATTATTTTTCCCGAAAATAAACATTTTATTCAGTCATGTTAACAAGTCTATGTATGGATGTTGCATGGTATTATAAAGATTCTCTTGATCATGTTTGTGTTAGATGATAAGTGTCATAGATCGAATCTCCTAGAAGAGCTGGTCTATGCGGTCTATTCTTTCGGGTCACTGCACAAGTTTGTTCTTTAGTGGACGAATTTTTCATCATATGTTCATCGACTATTTAAAGCAATCAAAGTTTTTTTCTTTCAAAAACAAATCCCATCCATCTACTGATATGTAAGCATATCCAAACAAAAGTTATAAACTATTTTTGTCTCAATTTAATTCTTTGTCACTCAACTTAATAATCAGAGACCGTTAAACATATCAACTTCGATTAAAAAAAATTAACCATCTAATGATAATATAAAAATATGGAAGAAAAGAAAAGAAAAAAGAAAGTGTTTTGTAGGCATTATAGTCAATATATAGCGAACTAACATTTATAAGTAATTAAAAATTATGATCATGATAGAATTTATTCATTATAAATTTTGGTGCCCACACTATATATCACTAAAGATCCCATGTGCCATTGTCTGCATTCACTCAAGTCTTTTTCGTTTTATGGGATATCTTCTCCCGCTACAAAATACTCTTTCGATGTCTCCCAAATTCACTTTTGATGATTGACACAGTCTTTATATTTGGATAAAAAATTGGACATGCCCAAAAGTAATGATTTCCGATAAATATTTTAACAAGTTATATCACTACTCATCCACACATAGATTTTTAAATGTAATGGACTTATTGAAGTTGTTTGTGCTCATTCTTATATTTAATAATTAAAACGTTTTTTTATGTTAACTAGTTTTCCATTGGCAAATAGATTTCACACTTCCCAATAGCACTTTTTTTTTGGATAAATCACTTCTGTTACAGAGAATATTGCACAAAACTATATAATAAATATAATTCACAGTTTCACATTGTTATATTGGCTGCCAAAAAAGGAGAGACAGTTAAGTAATGATTGAGTGGGCTCGTGGGTAAATTATTCAGACAGTGCCTCGTGTGAATCCATGAATTAATATATGACGACGAAAAATAAAAATCACATATGACCAAAGATGGATTCTAATTTGGATTTTTTTCTCTTTTCTCTAATAACAAAAATTACTTTCTGATTTAATAAAGTAAATTATACTCCTAACCTCCCATTTAAATATTGTCACACGTCATATAATAGTGATGTATTTATGTATGTGTAATGTTAATATTTGTTCACAGCGTTAAACCTAAGCATGTGAAAATGTTTGTATACGTATTACATTGCCACACCAAATTAGCATGTTATAGCATTCATTTCATCATCACCTAACTGTTAAATACCATCATGGCCCTTAGATTTATTGTCTATTTGTACCCTCCTTTTTCGACCTCTTTAAATATTAATTACGACTTACAAAAATCTATCTTATTCCATATAAGTTTATCGGTATTAGATTAACGTTATTATCTTAGAAAGAAAATAAGAAGATATAGTTTGTTGTCAAAAAATTTCTTAGAATCCAAAAACATGAATTTTCTCACAATATGAATTCCGAAACACGTTGTCTATCTTCACTGTTTTCGTGGAATATAAATCCTATACAAACGACAAGACTTTATTTTTGGGAATTCAATGTCGACCTTGAAACTATTTTATGCAATTTGGCACAAAAAATCACGAGACCACATGTTCTGCAAATGCAGTAGTTACACCACTCCGATTATGACCAAACTGTAGCTTCATTAATTATCCTACTAACTCATGGGCTCGTGTGCTCAATTGGATTCTTCAGAATGATAAAATCTTTAATGGGCAATTCATTAAAATAACATTATTTTAAATTTTTGTTCTAAATATAGTATTAATAATTTAAAATTTTTAAAATAGCACAAATTTAATACTAAAATAATTAAAAACTTCTTCATAATGAAAAAATTAAACCATAAATTAGAAAATATGAACCCAAACATTATATTTTAATTTTATATATAATTTAATTAAAGTAAATAATTATTTTCACATAATAATTTGTGCTATTTTGGGATTTTATTTTTGGTGTGCTAAATTTGAAAAATAAACTTAAAATAGTACTATTCTAAGATGTATCCAATCTTATTCTTCAATAGAAAATAGAAAACCCTAATAATAAAAATGAAATAGTTTGGGAAAATCTTAATTACATTCGTCCCGTGATAAACCGGTGGCATTATAGTTGTTTCTCAATAAAGTAGAGGATGTTATTGTCTTTTCCAATAAACTCGCAATTATTTAGAACCATAGATAAACAAATACCGAACTTATCTTAAAACCACGAGAATCATTCTCATTCTCTCCTTCCTTCTTTGATTCCATTGGAAAAAGTAGAACAATTAGACTTAAATAAATATTTAAATCCCAAATTATTCAAATTCGAACTCTATTTTTCAATAATCCCCACTCTTTCGAGGGAAAACAAGATTCTGTGACGTTTGAGGCCGTTAAATGTCTTATGCTCTAACGCCGTTGAAGAAGCACACGTGTCAATTGAACAGGGTATAAGATTTTGATCAGTATAACGGCGCCGTCAAATTACCCGTTACATAATCGAGCTTAGAGTGGTACCCACCACACCAATACCATTCCTTCTTCACACGAGGCTTTTCTCTCAATGAAAATGACAAGAATAGATCGTGGCCGTTAATATTAATTACGAATTTACGATCATTCCGATCGTCATCACAAGTAGAATAAATCAATAGTGCAAGAGCTAGAGAGACAATAAACGCGCACAACAAGAGAGAGAGAGAGATCTCTAGAGGAGAAGGTGACGTTGGAGAACGATGGCGGCGGGAGAGTTAGGAGTAAAAGGAAGAAGAAGAGAACGAGATGTGGCGGGAGAAAATGAAGCGACGACGACTACGGTGAAACGAAGGAAGCTGGAGGAGGAGGTAGATGTCGAATCTAGGATTATTTTTACTCCGTGTGTACAGGCAACGAATCGCGGTGGAATTGTGGCGAGAAATTCGGCTGGTGCATCGGAGACCAGTGTTGTTATTGTTCGACGGAGAGATTCTCCTGTAGAAGAATATGATTTGGATCGCACGTCGGTTTCTTGCTGCTCGGAAGAGAAATCGAAAAGGAGGATCGAATTTGTAGATATGGAGGTGAGCATTGTCCGTCGATTTCTCTCTCTCTCTCTCTTTCTCTCTCTCTCCTTCACTCTCTCTCGTTTCAGTTTGTTTTTTTTTATTTCCAATTCTATTTTCAGGAAGATAACGGTGCTGATCAAACTGAAACGTCGTGGATTTATGATAACTTCAACACGAGGTTTGTTTACAGGAATTCAAAATTTAATCTCTGGAGTTTCGAATTTGGAATCTGGGATATATAAATGTGTCTTTCATCTTCAAATCAGGAGAGATCCATACAGTGAGCAAAAAGAGGAATCGGTCATCATGGATTCCGCAGCAATGGAGTCTCGCCGCCGGTTAAAGATGCAGAAGAAGAGCCGTGAGACAGTGAAAGAAGCCGAGGCAGAAGATTTTTTCCAGGCGGCAGAGAAAGATCTCCGGAATAAGATGTTGGAATTTTCTAGGAAGTAAGTGTCGATCCAAATCCTCCATCAAGTTTTTTCAGCGCTACGGGAAAAAATCAAATTAATTTATAGCTAGCGAATTCGAGAATCATCTGGGACTTTTTTTGGTTTACAGGTATAACTTCGATTTCGAGAAAGATGAACCACTTGGTGGACGATACGAGTGGGTTAAGTTGAATTGAATCTCTGAAGACGAAGAGAGATCATTATGCTTTTCTATAATCTATAAATGTGTCATCTATTGATTTTTCTTACCCAAAAATTATGTATATATCTCTCAAATAATCAAGAAATTCAAACTCTTGTTTCTCGTCGTAGTATATCTTTTTTTCACGATTAGCTTATTAATTACGGCCTAAGAGTAATAAAATTCTTCCAAAAAATAGCATTACAAACTTTGTTGAAATATAAAGAAGACTAATAGCTACTATAACTATTTTGAAGATTTAATAGCTACCATTATTGCTGTGTTTATACCTTCGCCATAGTTTTCCATAGACTGAAGATTCTTCGACTCTTTTCTTGCTTACATAAATATATTTTTCATAATTGTTTATATCCACAAAAAAACATTAGCATTAGTTTAGAGCATAGAGCAGAAAAAGGCGAAAGTGAGAAAGATGACGTGTAAAGGAATATTACTGTTTATACATCAGGCTTTTTCAGTGTAAAAAAATTCATATTTTAATCTCACTTGGATTTGCGTGCAACTCTTGTGATTTAACTACGAACTTCTGCTTCACTTGCTATTGGATAGCTGAGTATTTTAACCTCTTCTTACAGTGTTTGGTTTTTTTCTTTTGTCTAAGCCATTACAATCTACAGTCACAAATATATTATTTGAAATGTTAAAAAAACAAACTTAAATTAATTTGAAAAGCTGCTTTGTTACAGTTTTCCGCCTTTTTCAGATGAATAGCCAGTTCTAGTTTCATTATTTTATTTATGCTGATTTATTTATCTAACGTGGATTTATACATGTTGAGACACTTTTCTGTTTTATTACCAATAAAGACACTTATGATGTTGTGGACACTATAAACAACCTTGGAACAAGCACAAATCTCTCTTCTCTGTCACTACTCTATCTTTGTCTCTTCATCATTCTCATCTTCTATTAACTATCTTTGTCAATTTTTTTGTTTGTTTTGAAGACGAGACTTTTAAATTTACAGAGAAAAGAATTTGAATCCCCACGGTCTGTTTTTGGATATAGGTGTTTCTACCTTTGCGACTTTGACTTTCTAAACAAATGCATCGAAAGATCCAAAGCTAAATTAAGAACTGCATATTATAAAGAAACAACGGTGGCTTAGTTCCATGATGAAAAATGTCCATTTTTCAGTGAACAAAAGTTCAAAAGTCGTTGGTCATGTGTGTAACATTCTAAAAGCTGGAGAAAACCAAGAGATGTCATTTGGACTATAGATCAAAGCAAAAGAGCTAATTAAGGAAGCCACAAACACCATTTTACAGGTTTAAAAAGATTCGTGGCTTTTCTCGTGTTTTCCTGTATATTTGAAACATCGTGTTAGAAGTACAACTAGAGAATCTGGGTTTTGGATGATCCATTTGGGTAGAGAGAGATCTTGCCAAAAAAAATTGGTCTCGTTGGAGAGGTCGACATCGTCCGCCTGGTAAATGGGTCTAATAGATATTGAGGGTGAAAATCGGTATACAAAATGTGCCTAACAATATGTTTAATCTAAGTGTAATTGATGTATGAAAAAGTGTATCCTTAGAAAATATTGTTGTTTATTTTTTCCTTTCCAGGTCGTTTTCTACAAGTAGAGAAATGATCAGTCACAAATCCTAAACCTTTTCCTAATAACTTTTTCTCTCTTTTTGATTCATTTTTGGTCTCTCTCTCTCCTTTTCTGTTCCTTTTGTTTTCTTTCTTTGTCATTATTGTCTCTCTTACTTTGAGAATACTAGAACTCACACAAGATTCAACGATCCAATGAAAACATTCAGAGGTTATGATTAAAATGTCTAATTGTCGTACTTGTACTGCTCAGTTAAAGAAACTGACACAACACAAAGTTGTGGGAATGCACATTAAAACCCAGGAGACAAAATATTTTACCCTTTTTGTACTTTTCAAGAAGAGGCAAAAGAGAGTTGAAATCGTTCGCGACTTATTTGTTTTCAAATTTGGGCTTCACGGCCCAACAAAGAGATTTTACGTTTTGAACCCAACGTAGAATTACACGTATAAACGAAGCCCAATAAACAAAGTTTTTATTGGTTAATCAAAAGATGTGATTGTTGTCTACATGCAACAAACAAATGTCACCCAAGTGATTACAAAATGTCTTACAAAATGTCTTACAAAATGTCTTACAAAACGTCGAATGGTTGCCACCTCAACTTTGAAGTTTAACTCCATGTTTTTTCTTGTAAAAAATATTAAATTTTCGTATGAAAATGTTATATTATTAGAACGACTTGTTCTGATCCAATAATAAAAAAAAGAAATGTTTACAAAACGTTTATATCAAACATTCCAAATAGAGAATAAATTTTCACATTTTAAAAAATTATATCTCTTCCTGAAAATTATTGATTGCAATTACGTGTTTGGATTCATTTATTGTATTCGTCTTTCTCCTTGAAGTGTTAGATCTGTTGTTTTCACTCTTTGTTAACCACATACATCAATTTTTCCTTTGTTAAACAAATCCTTTCACGAAATGGATCCTCACTCAGCCACTCCTCTATACCAAAGTATCCAGAATGAATGAAACACATGTCGATATGTTATTCCTTAGTGAAATTAACATGACATATGTTTTAATATTTTCTTATGTCCTACATATGAAAAAGGGTTAGGTAAAAAACGTAAAACAAAAATAAGTGAGTGGCGAGAGTGATTGGTAGGGGCCATATAGTGGTTTTGTTGATGGTGATGGTGTCTTTGATTTTATTCTAGTGAATCTATTGACCACTTTGCTCTTTTGTTTTGTTTTATTCCCTCTTTTAATTTGTATGTTTTTCATCATTATTTGATGAATAAATTAAATTAAATTATATATGAATAAATTATTTAAATATAATTATATTTAACGAACTAAAAGTTTTATGTACGTTAAAAAAATTATGTCAATATGTAATTTTTATTTATTAAATAGTTAATATAATATACGAATATTTTTTCCCGCGCAGGGCGCGGGTCTAAATCTAGTTTGATTTATTTTTGAAGCATGGCGGCGTTGTTGGACCCATTCGAGTTTAAAAGAAAAAAATAACAAAATGCATCCACAAAGTTAAATATAAATTATAATAATCAACCAAGTGGTTCTATTATAACGATATTCTTAGTTGAAAACTAGTATCAAAATTTTCTCTATATTATCATCGCTTTTCAACCTAGCCTACCATTTTAGCTCTTGATATTGTGTTAATTATATTACATTTGTATATTATCATATATGATCCCACAATTTTAGGAAAATTTAGTGACCTATTCTTTATAGGGAAGACGTTCATATTATTTAGCAATCTCACAAATGAAAGAATGCAACATATTATGACGTTTCGACAGACGACCCAACCTACATATACAATTTCAAACTTTGTAAATTTTCAAATATCATGCTCATGTTCATGTGCATTAAAAATAAATACAATTTTTTGAAAATTTCAAAGAAAGTAATTCAAAATAGTAACAATTAATTCTGAATACTACTGAGAGAGTATTGGCTCACTGCGAAGTCTTTTCATACTTAGTATGTGAAAAATGCTTTTGTATATAGAAATCTCAACAGTGTGATAAGTAGTCAAACATAAATAGATTCCCATTTTACGTTTTATATTCGACTTTTAAAAGTGAAGAAAAGTCAATTAAGAATATATTTTGTCAAATCATATTATAAACTTGTTTAATAAAACTCGTGTGAAATTAAATAACCTTGTTTCAAAAGCATTTCTGTGGTGGCTAAAGGGTTGAGTTTTCTTAGCCTTTGAATTCATTTCAAAACAAAGTACTAATGAATTCAAATAATTAATATAAATTGCAAAGCAAATGTAATTATTTCGACATCTATGGCTATTACAGTTACAGAATATAATGTGTGTTGTATATTCAATATTAATGGAGCACTATGAGAGGTTTAGGATGGAGTTTTGTAATATTATATATTTCACCAACAACATAATCGACAAATAATTTTTGGAATCTCCTTTAAGACAGGCAATATTTATCGTTCATTGATAGTTTATTATAGCATTCTCTATTTTAATTAACATGACCACCAAAATAAGAACGCACTCCCACTTGTTATTTACAAAAGAAACAAAATTGACCATTTGCATGCGACAATGGAGCTCCATTGTTTATATATTTTCTTTAAATGTACCTATTGTTATAGTGATTTTTTATATATTTTCTTTAAAATTACATATTGTTATAGTGAGATTTTAGTAAAGAACTAATACATATATAGAGTATTATTTACATGTTGTGAGTAAAATTAGTTATATTTTTTTTGCCAGTCGTAAAAGTAGTTATATTGGACATTTTGAATGTTAGATATAATCAAATTCCTAATGTATTATTTGATAAATATTTTAAAAAATAATTTTATTCTAATGTATTATTAATAGAAATATCATGATAATGTGTTATCAGTAAGTTTCATAAATATATAAATGGGTTTAGTTTACTAGAATAGTTACAATATATGTCATGCTATTAATTTGATTAAAAAATTAATATATTTTATTAAATTAACAAAAAAATACTATTAAATTCGTAAAAAACAATTATTTATATTTCTTTAATTTACATATACAAAAATTAATATTAAAAAAATTTAAAATTAAACAAATATTTAATTTATATTTACTGATAAATAATATTATATAAATTATGAATATTTTCCTCACGCATGACGTGAATATAAATTTAGTTATATTTTAAAATTGCCACTAAGTAGACATGTGATTGCACAATCTTTGCATCTATCTCAAAAGTGTGGAATTTGATTTCATCTTCTTTCACATGAAAATATTAAATTCTCGTATGAAAATATTGGTTATTAGGCCGATCTGTTATAGTGTAGATGACAAAAAATTATATAATCGAATTCTATATGAAATGACAAAATATCATTATCAATTTAAATTTATCATTTCTTTGAATTTTATTGAAAATAGATAAAAGAAAAAAGATATATATATATATATATATATATATTTGAGGTTATTTCATTTTAGAACAAAACCCTTCAAAAGATTCAATTAATATGATATGAATACTTTGCAGAATAATCAATATTCTTAAACTGATAAATAGACGGTCCAAAATCAGTCAATGTGCAGACATTTTAAATTGAATGAACAGCAACATATACAACCTCATGACACTATAAATACAATATCTTTTGGGGGCATTCTTACTTCAAATCAATTCCAGCAAAACCTACTCATATATACAAACTCATAAACTTCAATTCTAAATCGCAAAAGAAGTCAACATGAAGCTATTCACTATCATTGTGACAACTATGATCATCTCGATGATGTTCGACCAAGAACCGATCACCACTGAAGCAAGAAAGTTGAGGAGCACAGATCATTACAAAGCTGGATCTACGGATGAGTTTGTGCCTACTTCTCCAGGAAACAGTCCTGGCATGGGACATAAAAAAGGTAATGCGAATGTTGAACAGTTTCAAGATGACTTCAAACCCATAAAAGGAAGAAGGTTGCAGAAAACCAACGGTCAAGAACATTTTAAAACCGGATTTAAAGACGATTTCTCACCCACTTCTCCAGGAAACAGCCCTGGAATGGGCCATAAGAAAGGAAATGCGAATGCTACAGGGCGTAAAGATGACTTCGAGCCCACGGAAGAAAGACAATTTCCCAAAATGGATGGTCAAGATCATTTTATAACCGGAACAACAGACGATTTCGCACCAACTTCTAAAGGAAATAGTCCCGGAATGGGTCATAAGAAAGAAGATGACTTTAAGCCTACGGCACCAGGACATAGCCCCGGAATTGGTCATGCCATCAAGAACGATGAGCCTAAAGCTTAGTTTCTAGCTTCATTTAATACATTATTTTACAATACGTATTTTTTTTTAAATTGTGTAATAATATATATATATATATACACGTACCATTTGTATTATTTTACAATGAATTCATAGTTCTAGATCATGAATAAAACTTGGGTTGTTTCGTAAAACTCTTGATATTGTAGTAAATACTTGCTATATCGTACTTAATGCTGGTATAGACTAATGTATTTGCTACCACGACGTAGATATGTAATTCAAAAGCACGTGAAAATAAGTTCTACTGAAGGCTAAAACAAATAATTTTTAAGTAAGTACAATTCTATTATATAAGAGTTAAAGTTTTTTTGGGGTCAAACAAAACTAGAATAAATGGAAAATATAAAGATTTCCAAATTGGGATATGGACAGCTATCTGACGCTTTTCACTATTTGAATCTCTTTTTTGATGGGAACAATTTTGGAATAAGTAATATCTATCAACAAAACAGAATAAATAATGTAAAAGTGTACCATTTCTAATTTAAGGAAACAACACATTTGTAGTTAAAGGAAGCTTAATATCTAAAACCTTGAGGTATAGTCAAAATGTTCCGAACTGATGTTCGACTAATTTTCTTAAGGTAAATGCAGCCGACAAATAGTTTATTTACCAGATTTTCTAATAATTTAAAAGCATGAGATACCATTGCGACTGGTCAAATTAGAGCGTAAATATTCCAATGAAAATAAAACCATTGTACGTACCTGCAGCAAAAAACAATATGTGCTTTTATACGATTTATATGCAGATACTTTTTTTGTTTTAAGGAGTTGGCGACGTCAATAAATTATCATACGATTTAATCATAAGTGACCCAAACTTATGGGATTTAGTATTTTATTCAAAAATAATTAATAATTCAGCAAGTTGGCCTATTATAATAATAATCTATAACAGTAACCTCACTAAAGTGAAGTTTTGAAGAAAAAGGACATCTTGAGAAGAAATATCATAATTATTAGTATAACTTTTAATAATTTAAACCAAAAGTTTGTAACAATGTTCTTTTGTAGTGCACGAGAAAACAGCCTATAATTAGAATCCATATTCGAATATTCTTCTTATTTTGACGGCAATGGTTGATTTGATCGCTAACAGACAACTAAGGCTTCTAATAACGACGTAATTTTGTTTATATTAGTTGAAAGTAGTGTTTTAACAATGCTTAAAAACTATATAATTACTTCTATAGTTCTATTAATTGGAAAAAAAATCTCACTGTTCTGATACCGGCGTTTGAATCTTGGTGTTACAAAGTTGATGGAGAGTGAGAAGACTGAAATATCCATTTAATCTGGTCGTCTATAAAAGGACTACGAATCTGGTCCAGAAGTTATACGTAAAATAAACAGTTTGGTAACCATCGGAGAACATGAACCATTTAAAAATATAAACTGTGTTTTGGTAACTTATATATTTTCCTTATGTTACATACATATTGCATTGAAGAATAAAACATGTTCCGTTTTAAGGTTCGTTGAAGATAAAGTGAGAAAAGAACACCCTAATGAAAGAAAACCTAGTAGACAAATAAAAGTAAACGTTTACAAATTGTATTAGCCACGTACAAAAAGAAAAAAGAAGAAGCGATACAAATTAATCAAATCAATATACAGACGAACAAACCGAAATAAAATCCCACAAAATCAAATGTTCTTACATGTAAGCAGTTTGAGATTTGCTTAATAACTAAAACCAATCGTACGTATGGTGTGTAACCTCTAGCCGAACGGTGTGGATACAGGAGCAGGTCCGGCGAGTGCATCAGACCGTTTGATGCTTCCCATACCGCAAATGATACAACCAGGCGACGAAAGAGCAGCAAACTTTGCACCACAGAGATCACAAACATCGTAACCGATGGTCGATAATCTGCTGAGTGTAGCTGCGCATAACTGAGACGGATCTTCAAGCGGGTCGATGGATTTGTTCAATGTGCCTCTTTGGACACAGAGATCGACTAGTCCTCTTAATTCTTCTTGCTTGCTCGCAGGTGCCTTTGATAAAAGCAGTTCCAGCATCTGTTTGGAGTAGCCATAGTTTTGGACTTCCATGTTTCGTTTGATTGCAGTGCGTATGCAGTTTATCCGGTGCTTTGCTAGTAGTGGCAGTGAAGCTAGATGCCTTGAGAGTCTTGCCATTTCGTCCTTTGCGCTTAATGCGCTCGCGCCTTGGACTCTTTGTAGCCTTAAGATTTCCTGCAGTGGTAGAGAAAAGAAACAAAGCATCAATAAGATGAGGTTAGCTTCGAGCAGAATCTTTCTTGTCATCTTAGAAGGAAGATATATGAGAGTTAGTTACCCGAAGGAGAGTTACGGCTATCTTGTACTGAGCACATATAGTAGCTTGAGCTTTGATATCCGCTCCACGTGATTGATCCTTAGCCAGAGCCAAGAATGCTTCATCAAAGCAAGATAGTGCATCTGGAAGCTGGTTTTGTTCAAGATGGGCAAGTCCAGTCTTGAAACAAACTGGGGCTGCAGCTCCACGTGGAACCTGAAGGACAGCATTTTCATAGGGGGCAGCAAAAGATAACAGTAAGATTGTACCCAACACACCAAGAAGAAACCAAGAGCTTAGCAATAGGGACGTTAGAATAGGGAATTGGAAGCTGAAACTTTGATTTGGTAGTAGTAGTAGGGAATTGGGAGTCGATTTGATCTTCTACGTAATTCCAATAACAGTTGCAGAACTTGAATTGTGATTGGCAAGCAAACACATAGGACAAATTCAAAAGCAGATTTACCTGTCCAGGACGAACCGAAGCAGGAGGCGATGCAGGCTGTCCAGGAGGCTTTCCAGAATCAGTATTTGGAACTCCAAGAACGCTAAGATCAAGAGGCTGCATACTAACGGGAACCTGTGGTGTCCCTTGAGTCTGACCAGGAAACTGTGTAGGAACACCACCGTCGGGAAGTCCAAAGGTCTGGTATGGAACACCAGGTTGTTCAGTTGCTTGAGGAATGCCACCATCGGGAAGACCAATATCAGCCAGAGTTGTATTATTCGCTTGATTTGGAACACTCTTTGCAGCTTCTGCAGCTTGGGCAATTTGGTCCATTTTTGAAAGATAAGTGCCAGGAGGAAGCAGCGTCTTGGCAACTTCAACAGATGGAATTGTGTTTTGGAAAAAGTCTTCGGGTATCGGCCCAGCTACAACTCCCATACCCGTAACAGATGGAACTGGTTGGGACACTGGTTGAGGTTGCTGAGTCCATGAGCCCATCGCGAAAGGATCAACAGGAGCAGATGCAGAAATCGGAGCAGTTGTAACGGAAGAAGGCAGGCTTAACATCTCACCCAAATCCTGGGATCCAGCACTAATTGATTTTGTTCTACTCATTGGTAGGCCTAGCCCATCTCCGAGTTTAAATGTTCTAGTAGCTTCTTTAAGCTTATCGACGTCAACAGCGGTCGATGATGGCTTTTCTCGTATTCTAATTTGCAGCTTCTTAGTTTTTGGTACACCTTCCTCGTCACTGCTGCTGCCATCACCAGCAGCCCCATACATTGTTTTCTTGAATTCCTCAGCAGCTTTGGCCTGTTCATCAGCCACATGTTGTTTTCCGAGAGATTCCAGACCCATCAAAGAAATGGACTCACCAGCAGGAAGTGCCAATGGTTTATCAGATACAGGTTTACCCAAGGAACTAAGAAGCCCTCCAGGTTTAGAAACTAAGCTATCTTCTTTAATTTGCACCACATTAACCCTGCCTTTAACACAACCCAAGTAAACACCAATATGATCAGCTACTATTGAGGGGATGGTTCCATCATCATTCTTCATGTATGGCATTACTTCCCCAGCTAGCTCCCATCGAGGTATGCTTTTCATGTCAGTTGGAGTCTTGATTTCCCAATTGCCACCACCCCACTCTGGTCCTTTTGGAACCATACTCTCAGCTGCAAAATTAGCAAAAATTCCCTGGGTCCATCCTGTAGACCGTACTCGTAAAATCCTTTCGCAATATCGTCTCAACTCAGGATCTCCACTTTCTTCTTCCAATTTCTGGGCAAGACGACGCATAGCACTAGGGTTGAGGTGGCATATGAAAAGATCTAGCATGCTCTCATAGTCGGCTATTACTTCAAAAGTTTCCTTTGCGTTATCAAATTGACCATATCTACAGTACAAAATGTCCTAAGTAGTTAGATGACTGAACCTCTGCAAAAACCTTTCCATAAGACAGTAGCATAGAAATGCAATTTAGAATGAAGAAGTTGTTATATCCAAATTCCAACTAACTATAGATAGTAACTGGGACACATCAGGTAATATATACTTGAGACCAACTCTTCAAGGTCTAGTTCAAGATGCACAAAAAACTCCCACATAGGCACACATATAAGGTCAACGGCAAATGGGGATGAATAGGCCGTTCGAAAATAACTAAATACATAATCAGAGCTTCAGAAGTCCTGCAAAAAAATTTTACTTACTTGATACAGGCATATCCAAGCTGCCGGAACCTCTGGAACAGAAGGGATGTTGGAGGGCATTTTGGATAGTCTCTAGAACGCAAGAACTCATCCTTTAAAACTGACAAAGCAGTGGAGAACCGAAGAGCCTTGATTGCGTATGTACAGCGTAACACCTAAATTTTTTTTGGAATCGTTTACTAAAAGAAGTCAACTTGCGGGAGAGTTCTGTCATAAAATTTAATAAATCGGCTCACCTGGTTGAACTGTGGGCCTGCTTGAGCTAGCGATACAGCAAGATCTCCACATACTGGAGGACTTCGAGCAAGAATATCAAGAGATCTTGGAGTAATTCGCAAGCTATCAAACCTGTAGCCAATATATCATAGAAAATTATAGACTTATAGTTAACATGAGAATGGAGTCAATAAAGATAGCTACGTAAAGAGACAGAAAAGAAATCATTGTATATCCTGCACACTTATTCCAAAATATCCGATGTCATATATTAAGAAAGTTCCGAATATGTACTAGAAAGAAAAAAGACAGGAGAAAACCTTGTTGTTATTTGGTATAGTATTTCAGACAGATCCAGTTTCTGCTCAAATGTTTGTTGCATTGTACAAAATCCGATCAGAAGGGGTTCAAGTAGCCCAACAAGACAGCTCTTGATTTCAATCCCTTTTTTCTGTTTTGGACTTATATCAGTGGGATTAGCAAGCAATAGGCGGTCATTCAGGGCACCAACTAAAGCTGTGATGAAGAGAATACATTTAAGAGAATGAAATCCAGTAAGCTTACATTAAGCATTCAGAGAACCAAGATTACCTGCGTATGGTGTACTTATAGAAAGAACGGTCCTCACTTTCCCATCCCAGCCAAGCAAACATACAGCAGTTGTTGTAGAAAAGAATAGGGCAGGCCCAACCCATAGAAGAGATCTAAAGTTCGCATAAGTTAAGGTTTTCCTTAATAATCAATGAGCACACATCTAAAGTGTTAACATATAATGCACATGATCGAAAGAAATAAATATAGTTTTATCAGGATATTGATGGTAGTCCTCTGTCGTATTTTGTTGAACTGCTTGCCAATATATCAAAATCTGCGGACACCATCAGTACCCTTTGAGTTGTTAATATCCCTGCGACATATCCTCTGGGCGTTTCTTGCCATTGAACCTGCAGATTTTGACACAAAAATTAGTTGGGGTGGAGGGGGCTACACTGTAGATGTAAAACAAAAAAATCTCTACATAAGACAGTTGATTGACAATAGTTTCAGAGCAACAGTACAGCTAACACCAAACATTACGAATCATTTTTATTTCAGAACTGGATAGATGCAAAACAATATGAAAGGCTAAACGAGTAAAATGACTGCATGTATGGTCGCAGAATCAGAAGTTAAATACAAAAAGTTTATTTGGTTGGACAATTTCCCTCCAAACTATTGTTAAACAGGACTAACTAAGTTATTATAGAAGTTGCAGCAGAGCCTGTACCAGCAATCAGCAGGCCATTTATGTTTTGTGGGGAATTTCATACCTGAAGAGCTATTTCATGTTTCTTCAACTTAATTGACTTTCGTCCATCACCTTGTGTTGATATATAATGACCATCTGAAGCTGAGAGGCGGTAGCCTTGAAACAACTTCGCCAGCCCAATTTGAATTCCATTACAAGCGAACATCAGAGTGGACTCTGTAATCAAAAGTGGCATCAGTTAGCGCTGGCAAACTCCCAATGATAGGTAATTTTCAAGAATGAGATTATCTGATGCAATACCTATTGGTGTGGAAAAAACACGATCAACTTCTGTCTCAAACAAAAATTGTTGTGGACCCTGAATGGTAGAAGGATTTGCCTCCTTGCTTTGATTATCTTCAGATAACAAGTTCTTCTCATTCTCTTCCATTGTGGTAAGTTTTGGGAGGATATACATAGACAGACCAGTCTTATCCTCGTCAAGAATTGCAAACTGATCGTCATTTGGGCCAATAAAGGCAGCATCACAACCTGCAGAGTAAAAATACAGCTTTGAGATGACTAGATAGTCATACGTTGTTCTTTTACGCCTTAAATAATTCTAAGCTTGCATCTCTTTTATGTTAACAGAGAATTTGTTGAAGCCTTTAGCTTCCTTTATTGTTAGTCCCTATGGTAAACAGCATTGACCCTAGCATCAGTCTCGCAGTGAAAGGAGCACCTACTGGTTTATAGCATACACTGTAGACCTATCTAGATGGATGCAGTATGATACCATTTAGTATTCTCAAAAACTAAAAATTATGTGGCAGGATAGGAAGTTCTCTAAACAGCAGCAAGGAAATCCAATAATCAGACTAACCTTTAGCAGTGCTTCCTTTGCTGTTTGGCAGCTGAGAACCTGTATTTTCCCAGTAAAGCACAACTTCATTCGTTGCACCACTGAATTCATAGACAACCAAAAAGAGGTGCCTTTTACGACTGTAAACAATGTGTTTTGAGTGATATTCCACATTTCCGGGAATCTGAAACCAAAAAGGGCTGTGAGTAAAATAAACCATAAATAAATTGAAATCACATGATATCAGATACTACCGATGTGTACAGCTTCTTGTAGATGTTGTCCGTTCCAGAACAGAGATTGTGTGCCATGAGGTTAAGGCCCTCGATATAAAAGGCCCTCACAGGGTAATGAAGAACCCTATTTGGTTTATTGAAGAAATTCAACTCCAAATGGAATGGCTGTAAAAGTATCCAATCAGCCAGGCATAAATCAGCTACTACAGAAAACAAGTTCTAAAAAATAGTTACAGACCTGGCAAACAGGAATGTCTTTAAGTTGATCCTTTGTATCCACGACAGTAATAAGGGGTAACCTTGATATTGGAGCAGTTTTGGCATGGCCTTCCATAAAATGCTGTATGGATTAAGTCAAAGACTAAGCTAAAAAATATTCCCAATAATAAACAAACATAATGCGTAAACGGAAAGGTATATCAATCATACACTATACAAGAATGCCTTCCGTGCAATATCTGAAATTGTTAGCTGACTCTGGCTGTAGAAAATTAATAGAATGAATTATGAAGCAGATGAAATAAGAAAAACTTTGAGTCATATGGTATGGATTTTACGGCACATGATGCTAAATTTTTTACGTAAATTTCAATACTGAATGAATGCGATCCACCTACCCCTTGTGGTGATGCTCCTGTAGCAGAGCTTGGAGTTGATGCTCGGCTAAAATTCCAGAGGAACCCATCGATGAAAGCTTTTCCTTTAGAACAGAAGCTGTTAATCACCTCAAATGTTAGAAAGCAGAATAGATCAACCAACTCTGGATGAACCCACACTTATCAGCGGATTAGGGACTCAAGGGACACATCAATACAGCTTAACAAGAGTATCACTTGTTATGGGTAAATAAAAAAAATGTTCAAGATTCACCTGAAGATCCCCTAGCACTTTGCAGAACTGCAAAAAGCTGCTTCCTTCCTTCTCTGGTCTTAGCTGCTCGATTTTGAGTGTTATCACTACTCGCCATATTCTGTGTAAATTCCAGTATGTCAGAGACAGAAGAACTTCTACCTAGGCAAATAACAGAAGGAAGTAAAACTATTCTTAACTGCGAAAATCAAAGCTGCTAAGTTCAGCTTTGGGTGAACTTCTAAAGTTTTGATTCGTGGTAAAGGGTAAACAGCTTCCCCACCTTGTTGAGAGAGAATTCTAGGAATGTCTATTGATTCCATAGCTGTAAAAAAATGATAGTGCTACATTGCATAATCACAGTTTCCAAACCAAATCATAAATATCATTCCTAAGTCGGATAGGAAAAGACATTTCCTTGAGTGAGGATCCACATTAAGAGACATCAGGCTTACCGGCAGGCTCAAAAAAGTTAGTTTGTGTTGAAGGTCTGTTGGGATTTATTATTACTCGTGTCTTCCACACTTGAAGAGATCCATCCTTGGAAACAGTGACAAGTACACGCAACATAGGTAGCCAAGAAACTGAAGTGATGGGCTGCGAACCCACTTGCGTACTGCAATGATACCAAAAGAAAACAAACAGGAATGAATATTACAAGAAAAGTGACAGAAGCTGACAGAAAGCTGAGCGCAGCAGCGAAATTCATTTACATTCCAATCATATTAGGTCTTTCAGTTGAAACATCCCACGCTAAAAGTGTACCCCTCCTATCTCCAACAAAAATCCATTCTAGTGTCGGGTGAAAAGCAAACGCACTGGCACCTATGAGTTTAATAGTATTATCAACTGCAAGGATAAAAAAGACCTGTTGTAAGTGATATCTAATGCTTAATGCTCATGATACTTCAAGCAAGAAGAATAAAGACAATAAGAAATGAGAGATCCTTTAATACTCACGCTGTAGTGTATAATTAACAGCATAAGTATGAATGTTATAGGCTCGTATCAACCCCTCTGCATATGCTACATACTGAAAAGACACAACATTAAACAAAGAAATTAAGCATGTATCCAACAAAACCAGATTCCACACAGCATTAAACCTGGATGTAGTTTCATACCAGTACAGGAAGTCGAGGATGGCAAGCAATGTTCACTATTGGTTTCTTCAGGTCTGCCTTAATTTTTGTCGGAGCTCTTCCACCTTCAACAGTTCCAACAACTACAGCAAAGAACAATAAAAGGCAATCACAAAAAGAAATATCACCAATCACAAAAAGAAAAATATCACCTACTCCGTACACCTAAATCTGCTAATATAGGAGAACTCAGGAGGCAATAGAGGCAATAACCCAACCTGTCACACTCATTCTTTTTGGGAATCCAAAAAACACAACAGGTTGGAGTGGCGTCACTGCAAGATGAACTTCTGTATCAGAGGAAATGTGCTCGCTCCTCTTCTCCGGTGAGTGCAGGACACAAGTCTGCTCCGTTTCAAAATCACAAGACCTAATTGTACAATCCTAAAGATCCAAAAAGAAAGCAGTTAACTTAAAAATGCTAAAACCCCAATTTTAAAAAAGTTCCAAACTGAAAGGAGAAGTTTAAACCTCAAGAATGGCAACCACGGCATTGCTGCTAGTAGGACTATACAACATTCTAACAGCTGGAGATCCAATGTCAATAGAAGCGATCTTACATCCCGTTAACGCATCAAATTCTGCAACCAATAGGTTCAGCATCGAACAATCACAAATTCACAACTGTGAACCAAGGATCAAATCACTCATAGTTGCGGAGATTGTTTACCCATGATGTGAGAGCCGACAGCGACAGCAATTACAGCCTGCGACGGATGAAACGCCGCCGCGTGAGGTTGAAGCGGCTTACTGACACCGCGACCTACATGGCGCAGATCCAGATGCTGCACTGTTGCCCACTCCATAACTGCTATTTTTCCCTGAAAGACAATTTTGTTTTTCTCATCTTGCAAAACTACGAACAATTACGATACAGAATCTCAGATCGATCAGAGAGAAAGAGAGGAGCTGGTAACAAGATTAACTGATCTAAAATTCAAAAAAAAAAGAAGAGGAATATTAGCTGGTATGTTGTACTGTTCATCTGGCTTTTACCTGCTCTTAGATCGGTGTGAGCTTATGAGTTCATTAATTTGCTTCGGATACAAAGGCTTTTAGAAACAGAGTGAGATCGAACGGGCAGAGGACGACGAGGAAAAAGAAAAAGAACATTGAACCAAAATGTCAAAATTTTGGGTCGGGTTGTCCGGATCTCTCTATTCCGGGTCGCATCTTTCGGGTTTTTCTCTATGCTGTGTCGTTTAATTAGTTCGAGCTCAACTTTCAAAATAAGTCTTGGGCTTTGCATAAAGCTAATAAATGGGTCTATACCAAAGTACCTTACAATATTTTACCACTTAAAAATATTGTTTATGTTATCCATGATATTAGTCAAATTATTGAAATTTACACAATTTTCCTTCTCATTTTTTTTTGGTGTTCGTTAGGAATATTCAATTTGATTTTTCAAGAGAATATTTACGATAATTTTTTTTTTAGGAGATAATAGCTAAGAGATACGGACCTCTATGTTGGTTATATCTTTAACCTAAAAAATCTCTCTATATATACATAATGCCCGGTCTAGTCGTGCATATATAAATGTATTCATTTGTTTATACATTCATCAGAAATTTTCCTTTTTTCCAAACAAAAACTATGAAAAGCTCAATCGTCCTCGTGACAGCAGTTTTTCTCTGCCTTGTCGCTTTTCCGACCACAACCGTCGGCAAAAGCCTGAGATTCTGGCCAAAACCTATCGACGGATGGCCAAATCCATCGGAAATCTCCAGAAACGAGATGTTTATGAGCAGTTCCCATAAATTCAACTATGGAGATTCCAAAGTCTGGACGTGTACTTATAGCAACGGATCTGCTCCAGCCATTTCGATTTCTCCGTCAATTCCGTCAATACCGACTCCTTCACATCCGACTCCCAAAACGTCTCCGCCGCCACCTACACCGTCTCCACCACCACCTACACCGTCTCCACCGCCTCCAACTCCCAAGAGATCTCCATCTCTATCACCACCTCCAACTCCCAAGAAATCTCCATCTCTGCCACCGCCTCCAACTCCCAAGAAATCTCCGTCTCTACCACCGCCAACGCCCAAGAAGTCTCCAACTCCCTCGCCGCCAAGTGATGATGAGTCATCATCACCTAGCCAGCCAGCAAATCCACCTCCGGAGCATCATCAGACTCAATGGGAACACATTAATAGTTGTATGATAAACATGGGACCTGCTGCGATGTGTCGTGCGCAAATGGACGTTAGTTACTACACCAATATGTTTCAAGTCAGTGAGTATTGCTGCAATCTTATCGTCAACATGAAAAATGAATGCGACGACGCCGTTTTGGGATTCTTCACTGATCCTTTCTTTGTTCCTCTTGTTCGTTGCACTTGTCACGTTACCTACTAGTTTTTTTTTCTTTGATGGTTTGTTCTTGTTTTTTGGTTCGTTTAGTCATGCAATATTGTTGTCGTCTATATTGTATGGACGCATCTTTTGTTATACTTCTTACTTAATGAATAAAATGGCTTTCTTTTTTTTTTATGAATAGTCTTTTCTTTTCTTTATAGCTTGATTAAGAAATATTGATTAGCAATCAATTCAATCGCATTCAACGACTCGAGATCAAAGAAATGTTATTTTCGACTTGAAAAAGATCGTTAAGTAAGAAAACCGTTGTCTCATTATCAATGCAATCTTTTTTTCATTTGTTATATCAGCTGTTAAAATTATAACTAGATAATTCCTCTTTTAAAGTACAAAATTTCTCCATTAAAAAGAATGCAATCTTTTTGTTGGATTTACTCTAATATTCCGGGATAGATAATTAAGAATAAGAAATAGATAGCGAACAGAATGTTTCTTTTCCTTTTTATTCGTGTTTTTTAAGTATAGAAATTCAATTAAATTTAATTTTTTCTTCTTGCATGGCAAATGACCATCTTTTGTTGCGTCATCAAATTTTCTTTTTGTTTTAATATCTAGTAATTAATCTGCCAAATAGATTGTGCTGATGTCACTTTTATTTTTGAACAACATAAGTTTTGGTATACATTTATGTATATAACAATAAGCTTTTTCAGAATGCATATTCAATTTAAGTAGTGACGAACGAAAAAAAATGTTTATTTTAAAGAATCAATTATTTCTTACTTATAACGAACTTGTTAAGTTTCAAATATCCCGTAGTATATTCTCAAAAGTATCTCTTAAGTCAATATTAACTATATTTAGTTTTATAACAACTTTTAACCTAAAGATCTTTTGTGTAACAAACACATAATATACACGGCGTTATAATGATGATTTAGACAATAAATATCGCGTCCTTTTCGTCAAAATAACTCGACGTAAATTTTAAAATATATTAATATTTTCGAGAGATAATAATGAAGTGCAACAAATCAGTTTACAGAGATAATTGCTACATAGATATTCGTATATCACGTTAACGTAAATCCCCCCATCATCATCTTTTTATAATTTTTATTTCAAATAAACGAATAAAAGTTCTATATAAAGGGATTCATTCTCGCTCGTTTTTGTTTTGATTTATACACTTAAAAATATTCTTTGTTTCCATCGCCATAGCCATGATGAAGAGCGTCATTGTCATCGTAGCTATTCTATGCGTTGTCTCTCTGCCAAATCCGACCATCGGATTACAAAAGAAAGCATGGCCTAAGCCATCCGATCTAGCCATCAACAATGGCAACTTCGGTGACTCTAAGGTTAGTTGGGCTTGCTCATCTTCTTCAGATCCCAACGCTCCTCCTTCGCCCCCTGGCTCGTACCCCAATCTCCCAAACATCCCAGGTATTCCAAATATCCCTGGAATTCCAAATATCCCCCAAATACCAAACATCCCACCAATACCTCAAATACCAAACATCCCAGGAATCCCTCAAATACCAAATATCCCAGGAATCCCTCAAATACCAAACATCCCAGGACTTCCCAACATTCCGGAACTTTCTAGACAAATTGGTCCGTTCCAATCTGTTCTTGTGTCGCAGTCGGGTGAATTCGAGAAGTGTTTGGCTGGGGATAAGTCGAAAGTGGCGGAGAAGTGTTTCTCTCAGATATTTTCGAGTTGGGCAGAGAACAATTTTTCTTTGGACAAAGATTGTTGTGAGATCGTCTTGAATATGGACAAGAAGTGTAATAGCCATCTTCACATGATGTTTAAGAGCCATTTCTTTGCTCCTCTCCTACAATACTCTTGTCACATCAAGCACGCCAAAAAGAACTAAGCCAATCGCCTCCTTCGTTATGGATATTTTCTTTCTTTTTTAAGTATTTTTTGTTAGGGTTTTTTGTTTTTTTTTCATTTCTCATGGATATCTTTTAACTAATAAAATAATAAATTTGTCTTCGTACCTACGAATTTACAACATTGTTTATTAAAAAAGAACAAAAGAACAACTACGTTTTTTCCCTCAATCCGGGCTCGAGGTCAGAAAGTAAAGTATGGGCTTGTGGGCTTTAACCGGGTTATCCTTAAATGTAGACATACCTGCTCACCTTACTATATTTTTGATTTATCTTAAAACATATTTTTCGAGTTTTACCAAGCAATATCTATACTTTAAACTCGGATTTGTGTATATATATCTACACTATAATTCTTGCTATATATATACTATGTGTTACAATACGATGATTAAAATAAAGAACTTAAATAATTGTATTTTGTCAACGTAATTAACTAACTTGTCTGTAGTTAGGACTTGTGAGAATATAAAGATTGGCTGATGATGAGCAGGAAAAGAATGACTAATAAATAAAATAATTTTCGAATGAATTATAATAAAGCACTAACTAATATCTATTATTTTTACGAAAAAAGAGAAGAACAATTAGAAGATTAGAAACATATTTAAAACACGAGAATTTTTAATTCTAACCAGAGCTATACCAACTTCTTTGGGACCTCAAGTTAATACTTGTAACTAAGTTTATCCCCACATCTCAAAAGAACGTCCAAATAAAAAAATATATTGTTGTTTATTTCCCAACCGCGCAATTACCAAACGAATGATGATACTTATAATCAAATATTATGATTATAAAATAAATAATAATATTGCAACGTCTGAACGTACGTTATTAACGTAAACATTACGATAAATAAATGAACAACTTTTATACTTTTTTTAAGTGATGGTGCAATAGAAAAAATCTCTTTTATCTATTTCAAATTAAAAATGTCTTATTTTAAACGAGAAATATTATATGCTTTTGTGGACTTATTGTTTTAATTAGTATACTGCAACAACTATTTCGTTTGGTTTAAATAGTTTTAATTTAGTAGAATACCAAAAAAGATTGATAAAATTATTATAGAGGATATGGGATACTCATTTTTTCCATTTCTGGTCCCATGTATTTAATGACTTAGTTTTTGTATTTGTTAGTTTCTTATTTGCCATTTTCCATATATATATTCATGTTTTTTCTCTCCTCATATATGCAAATGGAAGTCTATCAACACAATCCTGATCTTTCAAAGTTCACATTGACAACCTCATCCAATATATCTAATGTGATGAAATATGGTCGTAAGCTCATCTTGATAATTCTAAAAGTAGGAGTAATTATTGTTTTTAATGCTTCATCAATTCTACTAAACGAGTAATGTTATTGACAACCCCAATATTTTGGTGAAAATTAGAAATCTAAAAGAAAAATAGTCATTAAAATGCTAAACTTTTGTGTTTAAATACCGAATTTTTTAATGAATTATTTAAATAACGATTTATAATTGATTACGTCGACTTAAATATACGATTACTCAATATAAATACCTAATTAACACCAAAATTGGTTCTAACGATGATACGATATCTCGGTGTCTAGTTTTAGTTTGTTAAAATAAATAACAATTTAACGATGTTACTTCTTGTGGTAATGTTAACTAATCCATAGATAAATCGGTGCAGTCAACTACAAATCGTTATTTAAATGGTTAATTAAAAAGTTTGTTATTTAAATGGATCAAACACAAAAATTTAATATTTTAATAACTATTTTTTCTGAAAAGTAAATGAAATATATGTATTTCTAGAAACTTGGGTGAAATATGAAAAGGAAATTAAGATATATGCATCTGTGATATGTTTGATGAGCTGTAGACAGAAGAGGAAAAGAGAAGGGATAACAAATCTCCACCTCCCAACAAAAATAAAACCCATATATATTCATGTTTTTTGTACCTTTTTTTTCTATTGATCTGTTTTGTAAAGATGCAAAGTCTAATATCTAACTCTAACATTCGTTAATAAAACGATACACTACATAATAATATCTAACTTTTATCTATTCTATTATTTAAAGAGCGCATCAAATTCTAACATTCGATACGACACCGATGAGAAACAAATTAATCCAAAAATTCCCTTAAAAATGCAAATGAAAAATTTGCATATAGTAAAACTTAATTCATATTGTTGACCAAGAAATGAGTCCTCAACCACTTATTTTTTAAATAAAGCCCACCTTTGTCTTTTCGAAACATCTTGGGAATCAAACAAGAACCAATTGACATATCTCTTTGTCTAAGAACCACACTATACATTGGACATCATCTTTCCCATTGAGCACATATATCTATTTATAGAATATATATATAGATATATATATATATATAACAAAAGTACACGTATGTATATATTTATATTGGTAAGTTATGGCAATGATGTGTACAATTATATATAGCAACCAAAATTTATCTAGTCCACAAGAATATCTCTCTCTCTTTCAACACAGTTATTACATATACAGAGAGAAAGAGAGTTTTAGAGAGAGAAAGAAAAAGAGCTTTAGAGAGAGAAAGAAAGAGAGCTTTAGAGAGAAAAAAAGAGAGAACTTTAGAGAGAGAAAAAAAGAGAACTTTAGAGACTGGCCTAGGTTAAGGAGACAGTTTACGTCGAAAACTTAAAGATTTTTATTTATTTTGAGATATAAAAGAGAAGAAGGTGAAGATAAATTAAGTGATCATATCATAATTAAAAGAATCACCCGATGATGAGAAACGTTGGGAATTCGAGCTCCGGCGGTAAAGGAATAGCGGCGGTGGTCGGTGTCGGTCCAAAGCTTGGCCGTTCCGTCGCTCGTAAGTTCGCACATGAAGGCTACACCGTCGCCATCCTCGCCCGTGATCTCGGTTTGATCCCATTTTGTCTCTTTTACTCTTTTTTTTTTCCTCTTTATCCTTTCTCTTTTCCTATACATACACATATATATATACACACCCGCATAAACTAGCAGAATTTCCATGTAAATATTCTTTTTTATATGCCTGCAGAATTTTCCTTCTCTATTTATATTCCAAATAAGATAAAGAAATTACACAGTTTTCAGTTTTTGTTTTGTTCATGATTTTGGGTTAATGTATGCAAAAAGAAAAGGAAAAAAATGTGTTTATAGTTACGTTTAATTAACTGCTTAGTAAGACATGATAGAGTAAATTCTTTTTTTTAAAACAAATAAAAGAAAACATTTTTAACAATATTCAACTATTAACTTATGTTAATCACAAAACGGAGCACTTTGAAAGTTTGGTGACGTTCAGGAAAATGAATTGTGCAGTTAAGCTATCTCGAGTGGCGGAAGAGATAGCGAGAGAAGAGAAAGCACAAGTGTTTGCTATAAGAATTGATTGTGCGGATCCAAAAAGCGTAAGAGAAGCCTTCGAAGGAGTTTTGTCTTTAGGTTTCGTTGAGGTTTTGGTGTACAATGCTTATCATTCTTCATCTTCTTCTTACTCAAATCATCATCCAACTTCTTTCACACATATCCCTTTTCACTCTTTCCAAGTTTCTCTTTCCGTCTCTGTCTCCGCCGCATTCCTCTGCTCTCAACAGGTACCCCTTTGTCGAAATCATTCACTACTATATGTGTACATATGAAAATTTGTTTTTTTTTTTAGAATTTTATGACGAGTTTTTATTTGATAAGTAGTAAAGTGGTTTAAAGCTCGAGATTGAGTTGTATATAGAAAATTAATGTTCTCATTATGTTTTATTTGTAATTCATATGTTTACAAAAAGGTTATTCCGGGGATGATGGAGAGAAACAAAGGAACCATACTCTTCACCGGTTGCTCGGCCTCTTTGAACGGTGTTGCTGGTTTCTCCGAGCTATGTAATTTTTCTCTAAGTTTGAATATTCGTAAAACATGATTATCCAATTTTTCTTAAATGTGTTAAAAAATGGTTGAAACTGAAAAAATAGGCTGTGGGAAATTTGCGCTGAGGGCACTCTCTCAATGTTTAGCAAGAGAATATCAATCTTTTGGAATACATGTGTCTCATGTTATCATTGACGGTGTGGTTGGACATCCAAGGTACGTAATTAAATGATCATTTTTCTCCAATTATATTTTCTTATCTGAATCGAAGATGAATTAGAACCACAATACTTGCCCAAATTTAAAGTAAATTTTAAGCTTTTTATAGCTACCACAAACGGCAAGATTCTGATTCAAACCGACAAGATTCTACCTCAAAATAAAGAAATGAATTTTTCTTTTAAATAGCAAAATAAAAAGAAATGTATTTTTTTTTATCTAACTTCGTCGCAAAAAGTTTTGATTGCTTCGAGATTCACATATTGGTTTTAGCATATATTTCATTGTCCTATTCACAGTCAAAGATGAAAAAAGGGAAGAACATTTATTAGTCCCCACACCACAATGGTCCACAATATAGACAGTTTGGCACATTATGCATTTGAAGATCTAAATAAACAAAGATAAGATAAAAAAGAAAATATAATCTCCCAAAAAAAATGTACTTTCAGAGATATAAACATCCCTCCTCGAGGATTGGTCACAGAGCAATCATTCAACGTAGGGGGCAAAGATGGAGAAGGCGAAAGCTCGGGAGTGATGGGAATGGATCCTGATGTGTTGGCTCAAACATATTGGTACCTGCACGTACAAGACCGTAGAACTTGGACCCATGAACTTGATATCCGACCATCAAACACAAGATTCTAGCTAGTACTTCAAATATGATTGATTATTCTCCGCAGTTTCCTGTTTTATTCGATGTTCATTTTAGTTATATATGTGTATATTACTAATATTTAAAAGGTGGTGTGTTTATGAATGGTGTGAATGATCTATCAATCTCTTATCTCTACTTTTCACTATTTTTGGTTTTTAGTTTGCTTGACTTATTGGGTGATATTTTTGGTCTTGTCGGGTAAGGTTTGATATTTTCCTTTGACGTTTAAGTTTAAAGGGTACAAATGACTTCGTGTTCATATTCAGGACACAAGAGAGGTTTCAACATGTCATCTGAATACACATAAGAACCGATATGGTCACAAATAAGAAGAGACCAAGTTGGTCCGACCAAGTATGAATGAAATCAATATTAAATATAACGAGTTTTTCGAAAAAAAGTTAAAATTTTAAAAACTAAATTTTAAATCCAAATTAGTAAAATTAAATATAAATATTTAAATTACAAACTTTTAAAAATTGTTTATAATTGTAAAAAATAATATTTAATATTATTTTTAAAAATAAAATTATTGATGGTATTTTTGAAATAACAAAAAAAATTTGTAATATTTTAATATATTTCTTAAGACTTATATTTTCTTTCAATAAAAAATTAATAGAGAACAATAGGAAAATAAAATTTATGTCAAAAAGCAATTTCTATAGAAGTAATGTCAGAAACATAATCAATCGCCATAAGTTACCAACTTTGGAAAATTATACTCACTCTCTACAAACTAACACACTTTGTTTTTTTCTTCACTTCTCAGCTTTCATCGCAAAAGCCATATTATGACCCAATCAACAAAGTTCTTGGTCCAAAGAATAACTCTTAGGAGAGAGAGATCTCAGACAAATCTCATACACATCGTAAAGTTTGTTAACACTTCTAATGAGCTTTGATCGTGCGGCTAGACACACCATGAAGCAATTTCACAAAACCCAGAAAACTAAGCTTTCCATCGGTATGCCTAAGCCAATCGTGAAGCACTGCATGAACCGGTACAGATGGTCCAAGGCCTAGCTCCTGAAATAAGTTTAGCCGCTGAGTTAACTAGAGCATTTTCAAAGACTTGAAACAGATTTTTGTCTACAGAGAGGTTTTGATAAAAACACACAGACCGAAGCGAGCTCATCGATCATGATGGGTCGGTTTCCTTCCTTTTCAAATAGCTCATAAGCACAACGAGCGTGTTGTTCCCATCGATCAAGAGCTTCTAGCTGGTGAACACTCAATGCTGCGGCACAGAATTCCTCAAAGTCCATTCTTCTATATTGAAGAGCACTCAGCTATAGAGATGTCCAATAAGATTTTTACTTACCAAGTCAAATTTTGCAATTCAAACATAAAATTGCACTAATTATGGCTCTTACTTGTGCTAAGAATTCAAGAATACGTGAATCCTTCATTGCATCTGTTGCCATTTTCATCAGAGCCTAACACAGAGAGTTCGAGCCAGTGTCATGATAATAACCAAAGCATGCCAGAAAATAAACTAAAACAGGACGAAAGATAGAAAAGTTACCGATTTGATGTTTTCTAAACTTATGGTTCCGTTCTTACTAGGTTCTAGTAAAGCAAATTGCTCCCTTAGATAAAACAGTTCATCAACCGTAAGTGTTTTCGATAAAGCCTGCAAGAAAATGGCCAATGATAAGCAAAAAAGAAGCACCCATGTAAGTAGACATACTGACAAATTGATCCACCCACCCTTAACGCAGCTTTACGAAGAGACGATGATCGTAAATAAGCTCTCATGAGTTTAAAAACGAGTATATCCAATGGAACCTTCACGTCATTTGATTCCTTTATCCATGGGTGACCTGAAACAATGCAAAAGATTACAATTATTTCACATTCAAACAGTTTTGTGTGCATTCTACACTTACATAAGGCTTGGGCAGCTGTTAGTCTTTTACGTGGGTCTTTGTTTAGTAACCGCTTAACAAAATCTCTTGCCTCTGAAGATAACAAAGGCCAAGGAGGGTCGTCAAAATTTGGATCTGCTTTTAAAACAGCACGAAAGATTCCTGATTCCGTCCTAGCCCAAAATGGTCGGCTTCCACACAATAGAATATATACAATCACACCAACACTCCAAATATCGGCTTCTGTACTGTAAGATCTATGTAGAACTTCAGGTGCTACGTAGTATGCACTACCAACAATGTCATTGAGCCTCTCATCTGCAAATGAAATTGTCACAGTAAACAAATGTTGGTCTCTAGATTCAGAAATCTAAATACACAGAAAGGCGTATAATCTGACGGCTTTACCTGGTCTGACGTAATCTGACAAACCAAAATCTATAGCCTTTAATTGAGAGGTGTCTTCTTTTGAGGTAAAAAGAAAATTCTGATCCAAACAGTTTAAGAAAACATCATTAGGATCGCCATGAACATCACATATGTATATATTAAAGTAGAAATCAAGAGTTTTTAGCACCTCGGGTTTGAGATCTCTGTGTACAACACCTTGGAGATGACAAAATGAAACCACATTCAATATTTGTGTCATAACAGTCTTTGCATCCTCCTCCGTGTACTTCCCACCTCTGCATTGAAAACGCCACAAAGTTCAATAAAAATGATCCGTAATACTAGATCAAACAATTTCTGAAGTGTAGAATCCTTTTACCTGGAAAGTATTCTATCCAAAAGCTCTCCTCCTTCACATAGCCTAAAACGACAAAGATAAAATAAAAATTTGTTAAGCTTTTCCAATGCTGATTATGAAATAAGCAAAAGAGAGCTTACTCCATCACAATATAGACATTATCATGATCCTCATATGCATCATAGAAATGAGGAAGGTTGTTATGACCAGACAAAGCCCTCAATATCTTCACTTCCCTCCTCACATCTTCAATGGCAATAGCCGTCGTCATCTACACAACAACAAAACAAATAATCAAGCCAAAAATAACAGAGTAAATCTAACACAAAACATCAACCAAACTGAAATTGAAAAGCTTTGCAGGATCACAAGCATCATCTCTAATCTAACAGATCTGGCCGCTACAAAACGTTAGAAACTAAAAATCAAAATCCCTAACCTTTGCTTTGGGAATAACTTTAACAGCGACTTGTTGTCCTTTGTTATCACCCTTCTTAAACTTAGCAGCACAAGTGTAACCAAAATGTCCACGACCAACTTCGTCACCGAGCTCATACTTGCTCGAGAAGCTCTTCGAGAATCCAAAGCTTTTATCCAAACCCACTCCACCTCCTTCCGCTTCGCTCCCTTCCGGGATCGCCGCCGAATTCGGCTTCACGGAGCCGTGCCGTCTCGCGAGGACAGCTCTGATGTGTTTAGCCGGAGAGGGAGGAGGAAACGGCCGTTTGAAGAATCGTTTCGGCGTAGAGTTTCCGCTGGTGTTATTAGTCGCCGGAGATCTAGCCGGAGTCTTCTTGGAGAAGAAGTAGTGAGCAGGACTCGGACTGTAAAAGGGGAAAAACGGCGATTTTTTCCCCTCATTGTTCGCTACACACTGATCGCCGTCGCCGTCAGGGTTTCCTTCATTAACGGAGGAGCTTGAATGAGGAGGTTTGACGGATTCAGAAGCCGGAAGAGGACTATTCCGAGCCGGAATTCGGTCGGAATTCGGACTACGATGAGATTTCGAAGTACAGAGACCCATCACAAATCTCTCGCATCACAAGGATCAAAATCTCAAATGCACCAATTTGAACTCGAACACCTCAAAAGAAAAAGACAAACAAACCCAGAAATCAAAACAGAAACAAAATTTCAAAATTCAAATCTTGCAACTGAGAAACGGAATTTATTTTCTCTTCTCTCGATTTTATATTTTGGGAACTGGATTATTTTTTTCTTTAGCTGCTTCTTTGGAATTGTATCCTTTGTCGATGGCGAATTACAAAGCGAAAGATTTGGATCCAAGAGAATGAGTTAAAAAGAGAAACGACGATACATTCGCTTTTTATAAGAAAATTACACTAAAGAAATACTAATTACAGATGAGTATTATAATACACCATATTACTCAAATCTTTCTTTTTAGACTTTATTTTTGCTGACGTAATAAATACGTATGTATAAAAACAAGACAGAGACGGAACTAAAAGATTGGAGAAATTCCGTGAAAGTTTCCATTTCAAAGAGAGTGTATATATTCTTAAATGTTTTTGTGTATTTTGCAATTACTAGAAATTTTGGTATTTTCCCAGTCAAGAAAATGAAATAATTATAAATTTTCAATTTAGTCATAATCAAAATCAACAGAAACTATATTAAATAATTCGTTAGTTTATATTGAATTACCTGTCAAGTATCTATTGATTTAGACGTCACATATGTTTTCTATTTAGTAAAAAAATTCTTTCTTAAGAAATATATTTATATAGTGATGATTATTTATAGTATTAAAAATAAATGTGTCAAATCCTAAAAGTAATTAACTGTTTTGTAATTTTTAAAATTTGATATGTAAAAATCGATAAGTAAATATAATTTTATGTTTTATAATGTTTTATGAAATTGAACATTATTATATTATCATATTCCAAACTTTGTTAACTATAGTTTTTATTTAGAAGGCGAATAAAGGGGACAATTTAATAGACATTGACCGGGTATGGAATTATTAGACATGTACAGATGCATTTGAAAACCTGCCAACTCTTGAATAAGATTTCTGTTCACATAAGTTTTTCTTTGTAAGGCCGCTAATAGTAATTTAATCATTATTAGTTTCACATTATGGATTTAACTCCAACCTGCATTTTCCAGTCATTAAACTATGTTTTTCTTAGATTCTTCTTTAATTTTAATAGTTTTCTATCCTAACGTAAAGATTAACATATTTTTTACAAAATATAAAAAACAGTTCGTTTGATCTTTAAAAAATATGAATTAAACCAATAAAAATACTAAATACATTGGTCTATTTAAAAAATATTATTATGCGATGGGAACAAATTTTAAATGTTTATAATATTAAATAATATTCTAATCAATTAATTTGTTTTATGATAAGTAATTTCAATACAAAACTAATAAACAAAAATCATTTATTTTGACTAATATTTGATAATTTATTTTGTTATTACTTAAATTAATCTTAAGTAGAAAATAACTATTTTTTGTAGTTGTGTGAAAAATTAAAAATTAATTAAAAATAAAACAAATAGAATTAGTATCAAATAGTGAAATATTGAAGTAGGTTTATTCCTTCCTTAATTAACGCTATTGCCATTTGGATTTGTGGTGGGGACGACGGTGTGTCGATATAAAAAGGCTGGCTTCCCACAAGGGTATAATCGTCTTTCTAATATTCATCTATTGACACGTCAACAAATTAATTCGTTACGGTCAACGACGTTAACTGCTACTCGTAGATTTTGACAATTTAACCGTTTCAGCCTACGTTATAGGCGGAAAATTATGATTCAAATGTTTAAGATTATTAAAATTAAGACAATACAACGTGAGACTGAAACTAATGATTTAATGTTTTGTACGAGATTTCATTATTCATGATGAAATGAAAATTTGGAAAATTAGTTGTTTGTTGCTCCCGACATACTGAGAAGCCAATTCAAATTTTGTAGCTATCATCTTATTTCCCACTTATATTCGTATTATTGTTTTGAAATTCAAATGCATGCACACGTAGTGGTAAACATATTCATTATGTATCCTTATGTAATATACGTTTCATGAATGTGTATCCCTCTATTATAATTAACATCATTAATTTGTAACTACTTTGGATATATGTGTTTCTTTTTTATTTGTCCCACAGCTAGCCAATAATTTAACAACGATCCTAAACCATACAAAAAACGAAGATCAAGAAATATGTAATTTGATTGTGTGTAATATACGTAGGTGAGCAGATCATATAAACAGTCAAGGTGAGTAATTAATTAGTGGCACGAGGCTTAATTAACAGACCCCCATGAACCTATCATTTATTTCTTATGTTTAAAGTTGTTCGTAGGATATATAATAGTATAACTATTAACAAGATCCAAGAATATGAATGAACTTTTTAGCCTTTATTTAATTTTGTGCTCCTCATTAAAAGACGGAATGATAAAATAAATCTAGTCGTTATTCCACTAAATATTCCAAAAGTCAACTTAGAAAATCTTATGATATATATATGGTGCAGGAAAATTATATATAAAGCGATATATATGATTAATCGCATGGTGCATTGCAATGATATGGCCTACTGTTACATTTTTCTTCATCTATTCTTTATTTTTAAATTCGTTTGGTTTCATAATCTTGAAATGTTTTTTTGTCAATAGAACCATTTTCATCAGTACTATATAATATTCAAATGAGCTCCAAGTTTTCGAAATTCTTGAACGTGATTAGTTGATTACAACATCATTTACATAAATGATAAACGTTTCTTAGAGGAAAATTAGTTATCAGAAACTTAATTATAAAAAATCCGATGGAAGAAAGCAACAACACGATACTCATACTCTTAAGTCCTAATGATGACAATCATGGAGTTTAGGAAAGTAACACATCTCTACATTATTTTCACCTAATTATGTTTTGCCATTTTTACCCCTTAGCCATTGCCGCCAAAATCAGAGAAAACTCCTGGGGCCAGTGGTCAAATTGGGACTCAACCTACCTTTCTCTCTTTTCCTTTTTGATAGTGCTGGCACAGAAATTAAAGGGGTAATTATGTAAATATGATATCTTTTTCTCAATCTCCAAGAAGAAGGCAATTTTTTTTATGATCCCAATGTTATATTTTGAAGGGTAAACATTAAGTTTTAGTTTAGAGTTCAGTCAAGTACTAAACACATTTCATTGTTCAATGTTTCTATTCCCCAACTCCAACACTTGTATCTTAAAATAGAGATTGTTTTGGGGACACCACAATTTGGTCCCCCTTCAGATTCTAATTTTATTTCAAATATTGATTACTTTCAGTGTTCAATGCGACATACTTGCAATATAATAATAATAATTGTAGTTGATTAGTCATTGCAATATGCTTAATCAATCGAATTATGGCCAACCAGTTAGCTAATCGTTTGTTTAGTAATGGCCAGAATGCCACTGATTCTTAAAATTTTAAATTAATAATAACACAGAATTCTTCTGGTTTGTCTATCAGAAAATAGTCTTGTATTATTAAAAAAAACAAAAATTAGCGGTTGTAAGAATTCGGGTTTGGTCCAAATGGGTCGCATCTCCTTAAACTTGGTTTGACCAATTGTCTCCGTCGAATAAACGGAACACAGTGACCGATGTGTTGAGAATCTTTTCATTTTTTGGTGCACTTGGACGAACTCTTTTATAGAGAGATCGAATATGACATAATTTCAGACCAATTAATGTTTGAGAAAACAGTTTATATACAACTGTTATTATTATTGCATATTAATCTACGCTTCAGTTAAGATAAAGAGCAGATTAGAAATCTTTTGTCAAAGATTTTGGGCTCAATCAACAGTCCTGAGATCAGGTGGTCACTGTTGGGAATCTGATTGCAGGATATAGAACTAGCCATGACCCTGGTGATTCCCAGCTGGTTATACCCTAAGGAAATGGAAACTGAAAGATTTGTTGACAAAGGAGATGTATTGGTCTGGGAAAAAAGTGTTTATCTTCTGTAAAGGCGACAATGTGGTTCCAGAGGAGATTCAGAATTAGTAACTACGCGAACCTAAAGCAAGTGAAGGTGATTGAACAAGGTGGTCACATGGCTATGCTCACTACGCCTCAACATCTTTCTCAACTGTTACAGGAAATAGCAAATGTAAAATTAAGCTAGCTCTCGAGTGTATTCCTCAGGCTTCTTTACTTATATGATATGAATAAGAGAGCTTCAATATTTGTGATTGATTCTCACTATTCTACAGTTACATTGCTTACTGTATTTGGCCGGGGCAGTTTCACACTAGCTTAACCGGAGTATCTTCTACCTTTCAGATTTGCATTGTGGAGGTAAACAAAAAACGTAATGCTCTCTGGTTTATAGCTCCTGCTCTGCAGAGACAGAACCCATGTTAGCTCCACTTGTGTCAGAACCCAAGAAAAAATCGATTAGATATGAGATTCTCCAACTTACATACAATTCTACTTGTGAGCCAAGTACTTAGCCTTTAATCTGAAAAGAAGACTTCTTTGTTTTCGCATCTGATCCTTCCTGTGAAACACCAACTGAGAGCTTAAATACTTCTCTAGAAGCTAACAGGCAAGGTTAACTCTTAAATCTGATTTCCTACTAAATCTCCAAGCCGCGACACACAAACTAAGGACCACCACATTTTTCTTGACAACAAATGCATATTTCCTGGGGATTTGTGTAAAATCTAGATATTTTCAAATTAAAGAATAGCTCAGAATTTCGCAAAATCATAAATAAGCATATGACCAAAGGCGGGCGGCATGGAATTTTCATATAACAATGCCTTTAATTACATATTGACTATGCAACTGATTTACCTCTGGTCCGGATAAAATTACTCGTGAAGTAGACAGAGATCTTGGAACCTTGACAAACTGCCTCAAAATATATACTATGATAATTATGTGATAGTATCATAATGGATAGGGTGAATTTATTGCAACGATGATAGACTAACCGTCTTAGAAGAGCTTCTGGGTTGTAAGGAAATAGTTTCTTCTGGTGTAGCTTAACAACTGATTTTTGTAAAGAAAGCAGACATTCTTTGGCATTTTCAAAGGCCTGGGGACGTAGTTTCCAAATCTTTTCAGCCTCAGAAGTCTCATTCAGAAATTTCCTTCTCTTCGAAGATGAATTGTTTATATTTCCTTCAGGTGGGAATTCCACAAACAGGGTCCACGAGTCACAGACAGTGCGCAAGCATCTACGGGATAATACAGTGGATGTTAAACAGGAATCAACCAGATAAATGTGTATTTGTTTGGAAAATGCATTAGGTAATTGGAAACTAGAAAAAGCATTTAAAGAGTAGCGTTAGAGCTAAAAATCATATCCAGTCTTGATACTCAGGGATGGAGCAGTTGATAAAAATAACCGAGGTAAAAAAAAATAACCGAGGTAAAAAAAAATAACCGAGGTAAAAAAAATTAACCTCAGCAGGTACTCTGCACAGCTAACCCCAATGTCTCTAGATATAAGGTAATCAAGAAGGACTTGATGATCATAATGCAGCTGAACATAAAAAACCGGATGTGTGGCGTTAAAGAACTGCAACAATGATAACAAATAACCAAGCCTTCATGGAACATAGAACAAGAGATTCCCTTAGGCGTAAGATTTATGAAAATTACCTCTGAAAGAACTATACAAAATAGGATTACAGGATTGAACAGGGTTGATAAACGGAAGTGAATAGTTTGTTCCTCATCTTGAAGCGAACACTCTTCCCCGTTAAGCCTATAAGTAAATACCGCCCATGAGAGAGCTCACAGAAATTTGGTTAACTGTTTGCAGAAAGACAGTGTTTTATGCTACTTACAGTTGCTCTCCACGCAATGGTACAGAAAGCAATTGCAGTAGGACTTTAAATAATAGGTCATCCTACAATTAAACAGAGAAGAGATTTAATAGAATTCTACTGTATGGTGTTAAACATGGCAGATATAGTCATATGGAGATAAACTAAAACCTCATGTATGAACATCTGGATGAAGGATGTAGAAAAGTCAACACTCTTCTTGGAATAAATTCTGTGATCAGAAAATGTATCACCTGGAATCTGCCATTCAATCCATTTTATCATCTCTTCCACCCCTTTCTTTCTACATTCAAACTCACACTCCTCGTTGGTATGTCTGCCTGAATAAAGCAAACTGAAGGAGCACCGAAGGAACAGAAACACAGAAAGTCTTTGCAAATGATTGGATTGCGTCTCATTGACCTCCCTATCAGATAAACTCACAAAAAACGGAGAACCTTCCAAACAATTATCTTGGACGGGTTTAAATCTAGTTATGGTTTGTTGGAGAAAGCCTTGAAAATTTCGTTGCAAATATTGCAGCCATGAAAGAAGAACAGTACATTCTAAACTGGACTGATAAGTAAGTTTGATCATTAACACCTACACAAAGGGAGGGAAAGCAGCTTAGGATGCACTTACTATCAGAGATATATCGAGAAGGCAATGCAAAGTTCTATGAGCTTGTAATTTTAAAAACAAGTGAACGTACCAGCAACTTGTGCACTAGGTATCTTGACATGCAAGAGCCACTTTGACTTTCTAACTTTGGTTGGCACCAACGGAGGAGATCTGGAACAAGCTCGATGGTTTTTTTGAAAATCAAATGTGTAGGTCCAAAAGCATCAGAATCTTCTGCAAAGCGAATCTGCTGAACCATGGAACAGAGAAACTGAACAAAGCTCCCAAGAAATACAGTTACTCCCTCACAGTTTGCACTGCGTCCTAGAGCTCCAGTACGACCTTGGGAATTTCTTTCACCACTGGCATGCTGATGAGAAAAAACAGTATCCACTCGGCGCCAAGGCACTCTTGCAAGTGTAAAGTTGACAGATTCAAAGTACACATCAAGAAGTTCCTCATTTTCTTCTTGGCTCAAGCGCTTTAATATATTACGAAGAACTCGAAAGATACCAGAAATCGTGCACCAGTTGGCCTTTTCCAGCTTACGTTTAAGAACATCAGAACCATCGTAATCTATATCCAAACCCTTGAATACAGTTGCAGAAGAAATAGCAGGAATTGGGAAACTGTAGATAACTGCTAAGGGCAAACAATCACAAAGCAAGCGAATGAACTCATACCATTGACCTCCCTGGAAAAAAGAGTAGGTGTGAGATCTAGAAGATACAACATTATAAAAATCTCGAGTGAGGCAGACGCAACATACAGATTCAACCAGAGACTCAGATACTTCAACAAGAATGTTGCCAGCCAAATGCTGAACATGCACACTCTTCATACCAAACAAGCCAACCTGCCAAAAAACCCACAGATACCAGATCAAGGTACGCACATAAATGTTGCTACTTTCTTGAACAACAACAAATCAAAAACAACCAAACCATCAAAGGTACATCTTTTCTATACGTAGGAGTTCCCTTCAATAACTAGAAATAAAAAAAAAACCTATTCAAGATCTAGCATCATTGCAGAGAGAAGTTTCTGTGTGAAACCAAAAACGACGAACTTACAAGATCGGCCACAAGTCTTTCTAAGCATTGATATTCTTTGGATTCTGGACCATATGAAGCAGCACTAGTTTCCTCCTCAAAATCAACAGCCAGCACTCCCGCTTCCTGTTGAACGAAGCTAATCAAATAGTTACAATAGTCATCAACCAACCGTAAAGTCTTATATACAAGGACCTGTACTCGAACCAAGGAACTTATCGCCGCCGCATCACGGCCAGTTTCGGTAATCCAATATCGAATTTCTCGCAACACCTATAATACCATTTTTTCCGGAGTAAATCAAACTCAGTGTCGTCTATTAGTAGATGAGGTTCGAAGATAAAAAAGAAAAAAACAGGACCGAAACATGTACCTGCGACAGAGAAAGAAGCAGTTCTCTCTCCACTTCCTTCGTTGGCGAATCTAAATCTCTTTCCTACATGGTCCGAAAACGATCGAACGTTACGTTTATACAGAACACATACAATTAAGTTACGCTAAATCGCAACAAACTGACAGCACGATTACTAACAGCGTAGCGGCGGACACAACGATCGATCAATAGATGAAGACGAGAAGCTCTCTCTCCGGTAGTCATTTTCTCGGAAGACTGTTCCCTCTCGTCGGAAATAAAACCCTTCCCTGACGTCATACGGAACGCCGTTTTATCGTTGAGTTACGAGATGTACGGTTTAACAATTCGAGATGGGTGGCGAGAAAACATCTTCTCTTCTCGAGTTCCTTCTGTACAATAAGACATTGGAAACGACATCGTTTCTCCTCTCTTCTCGTTGCGGCATTTGATATCAATCTAACTTCTCTGACTTAACATTCAAGTTGTTCGACAAAATCTCTCATTGCTCAATTGAAAGATTTACAGATCGAATGTTTTCCAACCAAATTGACTAAAGACCAATCAAAGAATAGGTTCATGGATCTTCGTCCCTAAATCGTGAAGCTTAAGGTTATTCAGATTTTTTAAAGTGGTATTTTGTTGTATAAAATAACTAAATACGGTCGTTTCTAGATTTAATTAAACTACGTCGTGTTGCCCAGGCTGAATTGCATAGTATTAAAATGCATCTAAATATTTGTAAGGATATTTTAGATGAGATGTCGTCGTTTTGTTACCCTTTTTGTGGCTGAATAAAGTAGCTTCGTCCGTAGTAGAACTTAGCCCCTGGAACAAGCCCGGAAACTGTTCTACAAAATGCCTCAAGAAACGTAGTATCTTACAATGCGCTCTATTCGACGTATTTCCGAAACGCAGATTATGCAAGTTGTGCGCTTGGTCTGCCACAATATATGACATCTGAGTCCTTGATGCCCAATAGCTCGACTTTCACTAGCCTAGTGCAGGTCTGTGCTGCGCTTGAGGATGCTTTAATGGGATAGCTTGGTTTTTCAGATAATGTAGTTGTCCAGACATCGGTTTTTGGGGATGTACTTCAATTGCAGGCACGTAGAATCTGCAATGAGAATCTTTGAGTGTGTAAATTTCGTGGCTTGGAACACAATGATAATTGGGAGCTTGAGAAATGACAAGATAGAAGAAGGGCTTATGCTCTTTGGAAACATGTTGATGTCTGGTGTTGATCCAACACAGTCCACGTATTCGATAGCGCTGAATGCGTGCAGTAGATTGGAGAGCAAGCGAATCTTATGCATAGTAAGTTACAAAGGATGTCCACACCTAGTCCAGATGAATTTACTTTCTCTGCTGTTATATCTTCGACAGTAAAACCAAAACAAATCTATTCGTGAGAAGCTTCTTAACAAAATTGGGGTATGAAATGAATGTTTTTGTTGGAACAACAGTCGTCTTGTCCATGTACTTCAAAAAGCTGAATCTCCGCAGAAAGTGTTTGGAGTGGTCACGAAAAGAGATGTTGTTCTCTGGACTGAGATGATAGTAGGGCAATCTACACTGGGAAACAGCGAGTGTGTGCAGTCAAATCTTCATTGAAATGTTCCGAGAAAAAAAATAGAACTGATGTCTTTTCCCAGAGTAGTGTCTTAGGAGCCTGTTTGGACATGGCAATGCTAAGACAAGGTGAAATGTTCCATTCTCTTGCCGTGAAGACGGGATAGTATGTGGTGCCCTAGTAGCCATGTACAGCAAAAACGGCAAATATGACACTGCCGAATCAATATTCTTACTTGTTTTCAATCCAGATTTAAAGTGGTGGAACTCGATGCTAGGAGTTTATCGTCAGCATGGAATGGTAGAAATTGCTCTGAGTTTCTTTGAACAGATCCTAAAAACAGGTCTCACACCTTATGCAGTAACATACTTGTCTTTATTAGTAGCCAGTAGTCACAGCGGATCAATGCAGCAAGGTAAATTCCTGTGGAACCAAATGAAGAAAAGGGCATCAACACAGGGGTTAAGCACTACTCTTGCATGATGAGTTTGGTGTCAAAAGCTGAATTACTATATGCAGCTGAGCAGATCCTTAGGCTTGATCAAGAAGACATTGCAACACACATTCTGCTATCGAACCTTAATGCAGTGAATGGGAGATGGGAGGATGTTGCAGAGATGAAGGAAGATCAGAGGATTAGCTTTTGCTAAAGATCCAGGACTGAGCTGGATTGAAGTGAACAACAACAATACAAAAGTTTTCTCCTGTGGAGACCAGTCTAACCCTCAAGTGAGTCGAGCTCAAGATGAATTACATAGGTTAGAGAGTAATATGTTGTGCACATCATCGTCTAATGAACAAGATCCATTCCTTACGATACTTTATTCCGATTAAATTGTTCTAACGAGTATTCTCATTTTAATTCTAAATCACTTGTGCAAGAACTCCTATACCAGAATAGAAAGTCACGAGGTAGAGATCTTAGAGCCAAAAAAACACAATCTGTCTCCATTTTCCGTACACAAATTCTAAAATGACCAGACACACTAAGAGTAAGAGATCACTAAAGATTGAAAAATACAGACTAGAAAGGAAGAAACTGAAACCCTCTGGTAAAGTAGAAGCTTTGTGAAAAGTCCTTCATTTGAGGGAGTTCCTTGATGTTGTTGTAATGGAAAGATCCGGCCACGCAAAATACTCACCGGAGACGAATCGACCGGCGTTGCTGCTCTCTAAACCCTCGAACTGCCACGTTCCGGGCATCGGAACAGCGTGATGACCACCGTTACTCCCTATATTCGTCGTTGCAGCTTCACCCACAGTTGAAAACGGCCACACCGCTCTTCCAAGTCCAAAGCTGACGTCATCAAAACCCGTCCCGAGTCCGTTCCCAAACCCGTCTAATCCAAGAACCGACCCAGAACCATGTGTTCCCGATGCGGCGTTGGCGTTATGATTCATGAGAGAGGTGAAACTGCCACAGAGAGTTAAAGCGCTTCCCTTTGCGGCGTTTTCAAGCGGAGCGGTAACGGTATGGCTAACGCCGTTGGAGATTGACGATGGAGGGAAAAGTACAGGTGTCGCTTGTAACGGAACGCTGCTGATACCGTTGGAGTTAGAGACGGCGGATACGGAGGAGGAGGAGCAAGTGCGGGTGCGTTTTGCGGCTTTGCGAGAACCGCCGCCTATTGGGATGTCGCGGAGGGTTCCGCCGTGAGTCCAATAACGGCGACAGGATTTGCAAAAGTGACGAGGCTGAGAAAAATTGTAGTTGTTGTAGTAACAGAACTTTGTGTTGGTTGAGTCGCAGCGAGGACAAGGGAGTTGCTCTTGCTGTTCGGTGGTTGGAGGAATACCTGCTGTTACGCCGTGAGGTTTCATCGCTACCCGCCGTGATTCGCCGGAGTCAGGTGTCAGCATAATCAGAGAAGGAAGGAGAAAACTGAAGTTTTTTTAAGAAGAGGAAACGTGGGAACGAAGAATGATTGGAGCTCTTCTAGTTGGCGAGGGTTAAAGAATGAAACTTTTGTTACGAGGCGAGTGAGATTTGGGCAGTTCGTTTGGTTTTTATGGAAGAGAGCGATGGGGAAGAGAGAGAAGAAACATGCGCGGATTTAGAAATGGGGATGGAGAAGAAAGTCAGGCTTTTTTTACAGAGGGTGTTGGGTTGATTAGAGGCCACGCTGTCTCTCTCTCCTCATACCTCTGATTTTCTCTCTCTCCTCTTACCTCTGTCTGTCTCTCTCTGGTCTTTAAATTTGTCTTTATTGAGGTTATTTTGTTTTTTCTGAATTGTTGAGTCGGCTATGGATTATTGTGAACAGTGATGGCTCTGATTCCTCCCTAAACACAATGAGTCGGCTCTCTTCAGACGTAGGTGGCTCTTCTTTCAAAGTTTTCAGTTTTGAACAATGAATTACAACAGTATTCTATTTACCCAATAACAGATCACATCTTTATTCTGAAAACTCATAATATTTGTGGCCTGATTAAAACTCAGAATGAAATATTAGAGGTTATTAGATATTTTTTGGATATCTAAATGATTCTTTTGTGTTGTGTTTGCCCAAGGCTAATCTTTAAGATAAGTCATATAAGCGATGATTTAGGGTATTCAGCAGAACTAGTTTGAAATAATATATACAAGAGAATAAATTTATCAAAATATCATCACCAATTAATAAAATAACTAGTGGTATTTTACATTAACAAAAATGTCGAGAATGATTTTTGTATTGCAAGAAGTTTAACGAGAGTAAGAGTAAGAACATATATGACGACTAAAGTTTTGGTTCTAAAGTTTTTGTATTTCTATGATTAAAACTATGAGATTTGAGTTTTTGTATTTCTAGTTAAAAAAATTCTTTAAAATACTTTACGTCATTAAAATATTCAATACAAATAAATTCTTAATTATTAATATTCTATTACAATGAATTTTTAAAAAAATTTACAAACCATATATTTAATAACACTTTAACTTTTAAAAATATATGATTTGTTATTTTAATTCAAATCTTCAAATGTTGAATTCAATATCCCTATTTAGAAATTCTGCAACGGCATTCCTTTTTTTTACATAGTTGTTTATAAGGAGATTGTACACTTGGATTTCCTTTTAAACCGCAGGCAATCAGCACCTGTCATGAAAAATATAGTTTTGAATGATTTTTTATTTCAAAAAATATAGTTTTAATTTTATCGTAATATATAACTATCCCAAACACTATAAATGATACAGTGAATAGTGTGGCACACCAAAGTTTAATTGACAGTTGTGAGCATTAAACGTAATTTATCTTCGAAAGTTCAAAGATATAATAATTGACCGTCGTGGTTCTAAGTTTACTAAAATTTTACTACCATTGATATCGGGAAAACATAATGATACATATTCTAGTCTAATCTTCACCAACCTTTATAAATCACCTTTTGACATAAAAAGACAATTATTGTACTTGTCTATCTAATAACGTTAGAAGTTTAGTAATGCTTAGTAAATCAATCTGGATCGGTTGGTTCGATAAGGTTGATTGAAAATCATTATCAATCTAACTATTTTTCGTTTAAGTTGAAATTTTGGTTTTATTTAAATTTTTAAAATTAGTAGATAAACGTTAATTGTATTATATCCCATGTTTAGAAGTAGTATAGTTTAAGGTATACGTGAATGGGTCAATGTCATCATTTATATGTTTATTTGTATTCGAGTGATTGATTTAATAATATAAGCTCATAACAATATCGTAAGCGTAACTCTTCGACAATTAAAATAGTAAAATGCATGTTCCAGAAAGTTAGAAACAAGAGACACCGTTTCGTTAAATTTAACATGAAAATTGGATTTATTATATTTGTTTATTTCAGATGGAGATTTTATTATTGGAATCATGCAGCTTTTAAAATTAAAGCCCAAAAACGTGATATTGTTTCGTTGTTGGCTGTCTAAGAAGAGACAATATCGTAGTAATATGTACTAGAAACATTTTGTTTGTTTATTAGGAGATTTGTTCTTTTTTTTTTTAACATTTTTTGTTATGTACTCAATTTAATTCAAAGTATATATATACAAGTGACGTGAGTTAACTAATTGGTGGACCCTACTTTCTACTTTCCTGTTTCTTCAGTAAAACAGTTAAATTTATATTAGGCTATAACACTAAATTTGGTGTTATACTATACGTTACATCATATTTGGTATGGTATGGTATTGTACATATGAGAAAAAATGTATATATGTGATTTAGAACAGAAATCTCAAGAACATTTTCATTGAGAGTCTCTTAGTAAAGTTCTACAATATTATTATGATATTCAAGGAGGGTGTTTTAAAATCAGCACACAACACACGTTTTTCTAAGGTGGAAAGAAAATCATTTGTATTTGAATAAAAGAAGAAAAAAATAGAAGAAGTTAGGGAAAGGAGAGAGAAAGAGAAGAAGAAGAGGAAGAGCGAGAGTCCGCAATCAGAGGGAATTTGATATAATTTCATCACGCCTTGTCCCCAATCCTTCCCATCATTCTGTCTCTCCGCATTTCTCGTTCTTCTTATTCTTATTTTTTATTTTTTAGACACCGCAAAACAATTTTATCTAACTAACCACTTTTGCAGAACGTCAAGAAAATAGCCTACAAACAAAACTGATTGTGATTGAGACAAATCCGACGTTTTCTTTGAGGTGAAAATGTTCATACTGGTCTGGTCCATATGTATATAAGTAGAAAATGAGTTACAACAATACGTACATAGAAAAACGAGGCGCAGGAGTCAGAGAAAGAGGTGAGAGAATCTTAAAAAACGGTCAAAGAGAACAGAGTGAAGCTGTTGGGTCGGGTCGCAGGAAGTGGATAAGCACGCGTGACCGGAGGGAGATTTGACCCACACAGAACCACCATCTAGTTCAACAAACTTCACTTCTCTCTCTCTCTCTAGTCGCTTTCAAACCCATAACAAAAAAAAACAGAGAAAGAGAGAGAGAAAGAGAGGTGTGGTTTGTGTGTTGTGCCATATAGGACGATGTGTCATATTGTATTGCAGCCGTCCTTTCGTTGTCGGATATTCGGGTCCGGACCGGTCCTTTCAGATCAAACCACTGACACTTTTCCTTATTCTCTTTCTTCTCTGTTTCATCTCTTGTCTTTGTATGTGCATAAGATTAGGGCTAATTTGGTCTTTTAATGTATCACGCCGCGTTCACTTAAGCCCAACGGTCCAATATCTTTTTGTTTACTCAGTTACCAAATATAAACAAGTACCTAATGCAACTGATTATTCTCTTTCGCTTTTCAAGTAGAAAGCTCTACTTCAAATTTTGAGATCTTTTCTCATTTATAGACGACTGTAATTCTTTAGTATCCTACACTTTTAGATTCCAAGACAAAAAGAAAAATCATTTATCAATTAGTGTAAACCACGACATAATAGTTTAAAGTAGATTTATTTGAAAGAAGAAAATAAAAAAAAGAATCTCACAAACTCGGAATGAAAATTACATTAAAAAAAAAGAGATAAGAGAGGAAAAGATTTCTCAAATCAAAGGTCACGAAGGTGGAGAAGATTGAAAGGAGTAACGAATTTCGTGTCGCCGTATAGTAATTTGTCAGCAATTAGGAGATTAGCAGCTTCACTAGGATGGTACGGGTCCCAGAACACATGCTTTGACCGGTCCGTACAAAGGCTCGACGTTGGTCCACATGGCAATATCCCCGCCAATCTCCCTCCCGTCCCACAGCAGGCCTCGCTCGCCGTCCTAAACCCTATATATCCATTTTTTGCAGAATGGATCAACATTTGTTTAATTTTATGTTTTTATTCTCATTGTAACATATAGCTAGTACCAACTAATTCAAATTCAAGCTTAGCTTAACCAATTAGTGGTCCACACGGATTACACATTATGGATTTTCAAGATTCCTTTGGATCTATATCCAAAACTATGAATATTTGAGTATTGGATAATAAATTTTGATTTTTCTTAAATAAAAATTCTTATAATAAACTAATTAAAAATTCATGAGCTTTTGAATATATTTTCTTACCGTAGTCTTTAAAGTTGACAATGAGATCCATGACTAGATCATATACGTTTGCATAAACAAAATGTGCGTCTTTAAAACTATCTTTCAGTTCCACCAACAAGAGATCTTTGAGACGAGCATTGTATTGAATAGCCAGCTTGTTTGCCAAATCAACACACTGTTTATCCTTCAGCTGATTGATTGATTTTTGGTACGGTATACATCCGATCGGAGCCACATTTCCTACTACAAATTTCCGAGCGTCTAATTCATATAATCTCTAACATTTCATAAAAAAAACATAGTTAAGATTAAAAAAAAACTTAAAATTTTTTATTACATGTTTCTATTTCTAACATACCTTGAGTTGGTCACGGAGATGGCTAATCATGTCCTCAACAAAAATTTCAGGAGTTTGTGTTAGCCTTGCTTGAGCCGCGACGAAGGGAACTAGATAGTTGTTGAGAAAATCATTTGATCCAATGACAATAGAGAATATGGATTTCTTCTTAATATAATCTTTGGCCTTGTCTTTGCCCATAAGTTGATCAATTTGTTTTCTTGTAATGCTAAAATAATCGACTTGTATATCCATTCCTAATCGATTAACCTACAAAATTGTAATTTTAAATCGTAAATTTGAATCATATAACATATACAGTAGTTTATTGTACAATTTTATACACAATCAAGCATATGTTTTGAGTCGAAAAACAAAATTTAACACAATACTAATGAATATCAGCATAAATTTTTTCTTTCAACCAAACGTTCACGACATATAATCTAGAATAAATAATACCTAAGTAAAGACAAAAAGGACTTACAAATACACTTCCAGTAGCATTGAGAATTCCACCACCACCTGATGCGTAATTCACACCATTTAATAATGCTTCACCTGTTGCATTTGGTGCTAAATATGGAACCGCATAATTTGGCTGCCCTAACTTTTCTCCTATAGAATCAACAAAAATAAATACTATATATTAGCATATCATGAAAATTATTAAAAAAAGTTATGTATAAGTTGGATGAAAGTTTTTATTGAATTACCAACAATATCTGCTATGGTACGACCATTGGTAAACCGTCCGGTTGGATTTCCACGGGATGGTTTAAAATCTATACCATTAGGAGGACTATTGGCTCTAGACAACGTTTGTAAGTAGTTGTTATTTCCTGCGTCCACTAATGAATCACCGAAGACAAAAAATGCAGCTAAAGCGTTTTTGTCTCCTGCACTAATTACCACAAAAAAATTTGAACCGAAGAAGAAGAAGAATGTGCAGAAAGAGATGAAGAATTCAGCCTTATTCATTGCCATGAGAATAGTTTGTCAAACTTTGGTTTTTGGTGTTCTTTGACAAAGAAGAGTTTATATAGATAACTCTTCTGATCGGTAAGGAAGCTATGAGAAGCAACCTCATGTGTTAGATTTGAAACTGGGTTGTTTAACAAACATAAACTCTTTTTTGTGGTCAACATTTCCAAAATTTTAAAAAAAAATATTATTACAGAGAAGAGAAAGTTAGGACACCAACATTGTGGTGTTTTATGGTTTAGAAAATTTGAAAGTAAAATATCCTTGTTTTGTTAGTTATCTACTCATAACTCTTACATCATCCTTCAACCTGGCGAGAAACAAACAAAAAATACTAAAAGTCATATGGGCTTATTATTAATTGGGCTGACCACAACATTACTTGCTTCTAATTAGTCTCTCTCTAGTTCTGACCATTGGAATTTGGCTAAAACAAATTTTCAAACTGCTATTGCTCGAATCGAATCCAGATCACTTGATGTTCAAATTTAGTTTAATTAATTTTCTTTTACAATTTGTGACAGTGTATATATTTTAAAGACTACAATAAATTATGATTCATCTAATTTTAATGAAATCTTTATTCTCGCACTATTAAAAAGGTTAAATAAAGGTAATTTAAAATTACAAGTTGTTTTCCAAACTTGGTTCGTTATAATTTTTAACGAGCCATATATCATTTTTCTTCTAAATATACTGTTTTTTTTTATGTAGTAAAATTGATTATTGACGTAATTTTTTTATCATAGGAACTTGTTTTATCAATTACTTTATTTTTAACCTGATGTTTTCAAACAATTCTGTAAAGGTACAAAAATAAAAATATGACGCAGAATTTATTGATTATAAATTTAAAACTCTTCAATGATTTTTTTCGTTTGAATTCATATATTCGGTTCATTCCGGAAATCCAACTCTGAAAATCTCTTGAAAAACGAATCTAATGAACTACTAAGTACTAACTATCAAGGTGTTTGACAAAATGTCATGTCTTTAAACCTACTTTATTATTGGGAAACAAAATAGATTACGTTCCTCACTTCGTGTTTTTCTTTTTAATTCGACTCGTGTTATATAATGAACTGTTCGATGAATGTGATATATGAAAACGTATGGAAAATATTCGACAATATTAAAAGGGCATAATCAGTAATGATGAGGCTTTATGGTGCATGTTGTTGTGCATGGCGCACCAAACATATCATTATTAAATTTAACTTTATTGTCTTTGGACCAGTTAAAGCATAACTCATGTCCTTCTTACTAATATTCTTAATTAAAATTCTATATAAATTACAAGTATGTCATAAAAATTAAATACAATTACGATATTACATTTAATATCGTTTTACATTATCAAAAATAAAAGCAATATCATTTTATCATCACTACTATAAATTGGAATGGTAAATTAAGTTACCAACCATTGGAATGGCTCAAGAAGAATATAGATACGATTAGTAAATTTGATTTCATTTCAAAGATCATGATTTTGAAATAACACCAGAACATGTACTTTATGGTCCACGCTTTTAACAGAACAAGTCACTTTGAGTGCTGCGAGACAATAATTATATTCGTTTGTAGCATATAATAATCATATTCGTTTGTAACATAAAATAATCATGTTTATTTGTCGATTGTAAGAATTTACGGTTGTGATTGTAATAGTTTATTTTTCGTTTATATGTCGTAGATACTTGCGGTAGATATAGTGGTCAGACGTTTCGTTTTGTATCGCAATTTTTTAACTGTTAAACAGCGATATAATTAAAAATATACGATCAACCGCAACTATAACCGACAGCGATAGACAAATGAACAACATTTATCATAGTTGCAATATTGACCGCAACCATAGTGTTGACTGCAGTCACAACCGCAACCACTTGCGGCGACAAAACGAATAAAATTAACATTATTCCGTACTTTTAGCGGCAAAAATCGATTCTATAATTTTGGCGGAAAAATGATTCTGCATTTAACGAAAACGCGACAAAATGTGATTTTATGTTAATGTGATTTAACTCCAATTTCACTTTTTAATAAAAATAATTTAAACCAAAAATATTAACTAGGATTACTAGAAATAAATAATGTTGTACTGAATCTAGTAAATAATCAAGTATTTTAGTAATTTAGATATTAAAATGCAATTTTTGTATCCAATCTCTACGCATTTCAAATATCAAGATTTTGAAATATAATTCTTTGACAAGTTCAGCTAATGAATTCGCTTCTTCGCATGTAAACAGGTTAGGTGCTGTGTGAATTAGACCTAAATTATTTCGTGAATCATTGTAGAGTTGTTGTCTGTAAAACAAATGCCAAATTGGCCAGGGCTCAGAATTCAGGTTAAGATCTAAATGAAAGATGCTGATTACATCCTGTTTAAAATATTTAATTACATAAACGTTTGAATAGTTCGGTGTTGTTTTACACTTTACATACAAAAACAAAACTATTTTTTGGGGCTAATTCTCCCTTGAGCCGAGAAGCTAGGAGCCACGGATAATTCAGACGGACCACCAAACGGATCCGGCGACCGAAATTCCATGGGCGGCGAATTCTCCGACACACGCCACATTTTCACCGACCTATCTAAACTCCCACTGTACACGATCCACCGTCTCTCACCAGAAGCCGATTCTTGATCTCTCTCCACCGCCAAACACTTCACCGGACCTGCGTGTCCCGTCAAAACCGAAAGACACACGTGCTCTCCTCTTCCGTCACCGCGTTCTGACCTCCTCCAGACGCGAATCCCGAGATCGGCGGAACCACTGAACAACAAATTTCCCGCGGCGACGAGACAGAGCACAGCGAGTTTATGTCCTTTCAAAACGCCGCCGTTTTTCATATTGTTCTCACGTTCCCAGAAGTTAACGGTTCCGTCAGACGATCCGCAGTAAACTAAAGTCGCGCTTTGATCAACGGCGATAGCCGTCACGGCGCAGTCTTGTTTCAAAAGCGTCTCAGAGAAGAAATGTTTCGTATCCTTGGCTTGATCCTCTCTCCTCCACACTTTAACCGTTCCATCTGCTGATCCAGAGAAAACCAATCCGTCGAATCCCGAAACGACGGCGTTTACCGCGTCTTCGTGAGCGTTCACAGATTCCAAACATCTAAAATCCGAGACTCTCCACACTTTAAACGTTTTATCCCACGATCCTGAATACAATAGCTTCTCGTCCTCGCTCAACGCGAGACACGAAATCGCGTCCAAATGTCGAAACCCTTGCGCGCTGGTTCGATTCCGTCTCGTGAAATTGAAGTACGAGGAAGGCCCAATCGAATTTCTGATGTAATCGCGGAGATTCGGCATCGTGCCGACGCGACGGTGAATGTTCGACTCTTTCGACGAAGCTTTCCACACACGGATCTTACCGTCTTGATGTCCCGTGAAGATTTTGTCGCCGGTGAGCACAATCGCTTTCACTAATCCGCTATTCGATTTGAAACTCGAGAATTCGACATGGTTTTTCCAAACTCTAATGTTTTTGGAATCGGATCCGGTGTATAGTAAATCCCCTGATGTAGCCAAGGAATATATATGGCCTTCTTCACGGACCAAAGATCCCATGAGGACATTAGGAGAGTAGTTATTATTAGATTGGTCGGTCTGCGTCGTCGTAACTTTAGCCGCTGATTGTGTCGGTTCTACGTTGGTGGGGTCGACATGTACGGACCATGGTGATTTAGATAAAGGCGAAGATGAGCCTTCAGAGGGACAAATATCGACGTGTGTTATGTCATAAATGTCCGGATCTGGATTCGTTTCTACTCTTTCTACTTTTTCAATCTTCTGGCCATTGAGGTCTCTGCTCGGAACCTTCTTCTGCATTTGAAAAAAAAAAACCAAGAAGAGAATCAGTTGTAATCTTTGAATTTCGACGGATTTTTAATTTTCTTCTTTCGATTACAACATCATCGACGAAGAATAAAAGATTTGGAGATAATGCTGTCTATACAGAATTTATTCTATATATAGTTTATTCAAAACTGGAACCATTTATTCCGGAAGAAGAAAAAGAAGAATATAAATGCAAAGCATAACTTATATAAATCCCGTTTTCTATTATTAAGGTTGATTAAATTATTTCATGGTCCTAAGTAGATTACATTCCGAGAAACCTGTAAAAATTGATTTAAAAAAAAGAAAACCACAATCTGCTGTTAATGTTATAGCTACCAGAATAAACTTAAAGATTGAGTTTTAGCATACAAACATAATGAAGCTTAGAGAAGAGGTGGGCTTGTCATCATCACAACCCTTCTTCCATCCCATAATCGAGCTTCGAGAGAAGATGCGTTTATCATCACAAAGACAATATCTCATCAACTCCTACTACTGAAGACGACGACGGTGTAAACTAAATATATCTTAGTTTGCATTGCCAAATCGAATTCATGACTGCCCACTCGTCAGCACTCAAGTCATAGCCAGTAAAGGAGACTAAGAGCGACGGTTGATTTTCTTTGGAAAACAATAATATATTTATGATATCACTTAATAAAAGATATATGTTCTCTCACCAAATTAGTACCGGTAACACAAAATTGTAATTACTTTAGTCTTTGATTTTTTTGTTGTTGTTGTTGGTGACCCAGATATATTAATGGATTAGAAATCCGTATGTTTGGATCCGTTATAAAAATTGTAATTAGTGATCTACTTAATTAAATAAAAATCATTTTTTTAATAAGTTGACCCATTAAAATCCGAGTTCAACAGGTTTATCTGCTATTATAACGATCAGTCCGTTTTTCTTATTTTTGTTTTTTTCATCAATCGTAGACGATATATGTATATTTGTTTTACCTTCTCCATCTTTTTTAATAGAAAACACGTTACATCTTTCCATTTTGTTTTGATTAATTCTAAATTATGTACGAACAAATTATATAAATTATTATGATATTTTTAATATTATGATTAAGATTTATTTTTCAATTTTAAGAAAAAATAATATGATAAAATATGTGTTTTTGACTTTAATATAATAATATATATCCATCACTCATGATAATAAGTAGTAATTTTATTTCACTACAAGCATCCAACAAGTATAATGCATTTATACAGAATATAATTTAAACGAATATAAATGAGTTAAAAATTAAACGGACATAAATATATCGAGTATAAAATGGAGATACTTGTAAAAAATATAAATAACATATAATAGTATCTCTTTCAAAAAAATAATTTTCAATTGATATGGAAGATATAAATACATAATTTGGGAGTTCTATAAAGTTACCGTTTAAATTAGTTTTTTGGTGGTTCTCCCAAGAACTACAGGTAGTTCCGTTGGCTAGGAAGAAAACGGCAAAGAACAGCTTCATCGCCCTGACTTCCTGAGTCGAAGCAAGAGACTGACACGTGTCTGTAAGGGTTCGTTCTCGTGACTTCCTTCGTCTTTGTCCTCTTGCTTTCCCGCTCTGCCTGATAAGGGGATTTTTTTCCACAAGGCGCTTTCGTATCAACCGTTAGTTTCTCGCCAAAATCCTCGAACTTGTTAATGGAGGAATCTGTTTGACTTGAATTGGGATGACGTTCCTTTGCAATTTCTTCCGACGGAGGCTTCGAACTCTGCTGCGGACTTTTTCTCGGGAAGAACCTGATCTTCAACTCAAATTAGGGCTTACTAATACTTTGATCACCATAAGGAATCTTCGATTCGATGTTCCTCAGCTTAATCAACTCCTCCATGGATCTAGTTTTTCATTCGAAGGATTTACTGTCGACCACCTGGTCATTCACTTGTCCGTTTGGTCAGCTCCGGCAATTAAGATCGAAATTCGTGGTGTACATGTCAAATTATCTGCCAGGTAACTTAAGCCCGTCGGTCAATTGCTATTTCGTGTATTGAATTTCGTAGTCAATTGCATTATCGATTCAGTGTCTTTTTCTTAGAGGGACGGACGAAGGAAGCTCGAGAAGGATGCGAGCATCACGTGAGACGGTAGCAAATGAGATAAAGAAAGTGTTGTCGTCTATTGATTCCGAGGTACATTTGCTAATATGGTTTTCTCTAAGTGCTTATCCAATTTTGCTACTGTGTGAATGGAATAAGCTATATATCCCCAGTTCTTCATTTACTTTAGGATTGATTGGGTTGATCGTAATTATAACTATGTGTTTGGTGTATTTCCAATTGCTGATTTTACATCGTAGGGATGCTTCTTACATGAAATTCTTGAAAGGATGCTGGATTGCACTTCTCACAGAAGTAAGCTCAAGACTTCCTTCTCGATTCTTATCCTCAAGCATTTCCGTATTCAGATACATGGTATTGATGTTCAAGTTTGTTTCCCGGGTTTAAGTGACTTGGGTTGTGTTCTGGAAATGAACGAGCTAAGGAGTGATTCTGAGAATTCTGGAAATTGTAGTTTGTTAAGGAGTTCTGCTGCTGCATTTTTATTCCCTTTGAGCCGTAGTTCCTTGACACTGAGTGGCTACGGATTCAAGATTGGATATAAGATGAATAATGATACTGCTGACCTTTGTGCATTTGACAGCCTTGTCATGTTGATTACGCTGCATAATCTTCGACTTACTGATCTGATCGTACGCATTCCACAGTTAAGCTTCTCGTTTAGACCACAGGATCTTCCGGTTTTTATGGGATTGGCAAAGTTATCATCCAAAGATAGCAATTCTGTCAGAAATGGGCGTTATCTGTGGAAAGTAGCTGCTCGCCGAACTGGCTTGATGATCTCATCTCACACCAATTCATTCCAGAATTTGGTTAGTGCTGTTATCCTCTGGCTGCGCTACGTGAATGCTTATGAGTTTTTGCTATCTTTAGCTGGGTATTCCAGGAAAATGCCAGAGAAATCATCACTTTGGAAAGTTTCAAAAAACAAAAGGCATTTTGTAACTGCAAGACGTAAATGGGAGTTGATAAATAATATTGAGAAAGAGCTCCCTGCTGAAGCAATTGCACGGGCGCGGAGAGTAGCCAGATACAGAACTTTGCTGTATTATCAGAATGCTAATGATAATTATGACGAATCATCCCTATATGGCCGCTTCAATTGGTTTTGTAAGACCACCTGTGTTTTAGCTTGTATTTGGAGACATATTAGTAGAACATTCTGGTCCATAGCTTGCTTTCTCTCGCCAAAGAAACCGCTGACCCAAGAACTACAAACTGATAGGAGTAATGAAGATGATTCAGAGCAGGTATCTCTTGAATTCCATGCAGTTGTGAATCTTGGGAAACTTTCTGTCACGTTTTATCCAGAGAAAGTGTTTTCAGGTTTTATGAAATCGAAAGACAGTACTAAACACATGGATTCAAATGTTGTCATTCTTTGCCTTTCTGTCGATGAGCTTTTGATAATGTATACTGTTGGCTGTCTTACTCAGTGTTTGTCTGCTTCCTGTGGGAAACTGAAGGTTGAGTCCTCTAGTTTTAAAAAAGCCAGTTGTTTCATGAGATCTACAAAAGATCCGAGTAGTTCTGGTGAAAGAAATAAGAACCATATGCATGAAGATGTGAAAACTATTCTAGAGATGGACCCAGCACAGCCATTCTTATTTTCTAAAACAGATAACAATCATGGCAATGATCTACATGAAGGAATTCTTCATCTGCGAAAGCTTCTGAGAGATATGTGGTCGAACTGGAAGAGCAATTGCTTAAAGTTGGATAAGAGTAAATTTAAAATTTCTGATAACCCTTGTCTTCTCGTTGACATTAGAAGCTGCATGGCATATCAGGACGTTAGTAGCCAAGATTCTGGCCTCTGGAAATGCAGCATGGTACTGGGAAAATTGGATATTGTCTTAGAGTATTCATCCTTGTTTTCAATGGCTCTGCTTATTTGGCAGACACAATGGGCTCAAAGCTTATTTGTAAACGAAATTACTGGAGGGGTTCATTCAAATTCTTTGGTAGCAGGCGGGATTGATTCTGAAATGGCTAGTTATGATGAATATGGGATCTACAGACGCAATGTTGAATTGTCTTTGCATAGAGTTCATCCAGAGAGACAGCTTCAGGTTGGCATACTTATTGGTGGCCCCCAGGTCAAATTATTAGTGGAGAAGGCTGAAGAAGTGAATGCTTTAACTAGACAGAAAGATCTTCTTTTGTTTGATTTCCATAATTTTGAGTTTGTCGTCTGGCCGACTTCAAAATCAGACGTGGCGCCATTAAGGATGTTTCAAGGGCCTGATAACACAAGATCGGATAGGTCTTGGGTTCAGGAGCTGGGACTAAGTGATACTGTGATTCCAAGTGGTGAAAAATATGTTTCTCAAGGATGGAATTCCCTGTCCTCACACCTCACGTTTTCTGGTTTTGATTGTTCTTTCTGCAATGTGGCAGAAAAGAAGTGGAGTCAATTTTTTGTATTGAGACCCTTAACTATCTGCTTTTCATCGTTAAGGTGTGGGAGTTCTTATCATATCAAATTAATCCCTTTAAATCATTGGAGATTTATTGCCTTTTATTGCTGCACATGTGTTAGACTAAGCTAAATGTTGTCTTTGTTTCCTTGCTTGATATATGCTGTGGGTGTCATGTGACTCATGTTATATGGGAATTTTTTTTATCACATCATTTAGCGCTGAAGATTGATTCTTAGCTGCATTTCTTTCCCAAACTATAGGATTGAACTTAGGTGCTTCACGAATTAGTTAGTGTGTGTCCATTAGATATTCACAAACGCCAGTGATACTATAACAGAGAAAAAGGGCATATATCCAGGGTAATATTGCTTTGTCTGGCAGATAATTACTCGTTTCCTCTATCCCTGTGTTTTTGTGTATATACTTTTGCTTTCTTTTATGTGATAATTTTTACTTGCCTGCTGAGAATCACTATTCTTTTTTCCTGGAGGGTCCTGTAAGAATATGTCAGTTCTGTATACCATGACTTCATCATGCAATATTATTGTGATTGACAGCAGCCATCAATTCCATTTTATGCAATTCTATCTGAATCTGAGAGAACTGCAATCTATTGCAGAGAGCATGTTTGTTCCTTTACCGAAGCGGTTATGGATTTCTCGAGTGGTTTGGATGTGTTGATGCTGGGGCTGACTATTGTATCAAAACCGGATGACCTCAATGCTTACTTTCAGGTAAGATAAACTTTCTTGGCACTTTTCATTTTTCATGTCTATAAATTGATGGAAGCAGTATTTTTATAAGTTCAATGTGTTAAAACTATTTACTTAGGTATAAAGTCCACTGTTTACTGTGGTTACTCTCAAGTAATCATGGTTTGAGTAGGTGGTCTTTTTAGTCTTTACTATACTATATATGTACTGTCTCAAGGGTTTAGAGAAATTTTCATCTTGCGTTTAGCTGTGAGTTAGGGGGTGTAGGTCTCTGTAGGAGGAGCTCCAGTATCAAATTCCTCAGGTTCTTTGTAATTCACTAAACATATCTATAAAATATCAGTTTCTTCAAATCTGTTCTTGTCATAAATCTGCATACAGTTTCCTATCTGTTTTCTCGCTTTTCTGTTAGCTGCAGGAGTTTATATTTGTTTTGGTTAGCTCATCGAAGGGCTCCTTATCATGATTAGTATACGCTTTTAAAATCTTTGCCTTTTGTCCTTGCTTACATAGTTTCATCTTCGCTAGTGAATACTTGATAAAAAAACTCTCCAGTTATGTACATTTGTAACCCAAGTGATTGATTTCTGAGTGTAGGCATGTTGGTAACAGATATTGTGAAGATGCCTAAAGGATTTTTATTTATGATGTTAGCCAAGATGTGTATTTTCTTAATGATTTTTGACGCTCTCAGAAAAAAATCCTCCTAGACTTTCTGAATGTGGGACATGATGGTCAAGTACTTACGAGTTCCTCAATCTAAATGAACCCATCCTTTTAGATTATGAAAAAAGTACTCAAGCAAGTTTTGTTATTTTGTACCAGATGTTCCTAAGCATAGCTTCTGGGCTATCCCATGGTTTGAGCTGCGTAAGCTCTGCGGGTCATTCACTGGGACAAGAATTTTTTAGGTCTAATGCAGTGCATATTGAACATGAGATCGAGAGGACTTTTTGCAAAACTCTTTTTGCAGTTAAAGCGAGCATTAAGGTGAAGGCTATAGATGTGATATTTGATGTTCCTGCAGCAGACGACCAATTTGAGAGGATTATGGAGTTTGCTGACTCTAGAATCTGGTCTTCTCTCCAGGAAGCATGCGTTGAACTATCTTGTGAAGAACATAGGTTTTTAATTAGTGTTGATCTGTGTGAACTCCAATCTATTCTCTTCAGATGTAGGGATAATATATGGAAGAGTTCTGGCAACTTTATCATAGAATCTTTGCCGTTCAGGTCACATGATATCTTGTTCGAAGCATGTCTTTCTAGCTGCATTTTGAGTGTGTGTATGGATTGCTCAAGCCCACCTTTAATAGCAAATGAACTTGCTGAAAATAGAGTTCGGGTTGAGAGAGAAGTGGACAAGTTGGACTATGCTTCAGACTCTTTACTGTCGAACTTGACCCGTTGGGTAGACATTGATTTAGCACTGACTGACTTACTTGTAGCTACGTCCTCAACAAAAAATGTCTTGGTTGAACTTCGTCGGTCAAGTAAGTTTGTAACATCGGTCTCGATTGGGAGAAAATTTCAATCAGTCTACTGTAGAGTCGAGGTAAATAATAAATGCTACTTACTTTATTCACATATTGACTAGTTCTATATTATGCACGAACTAACTCGCCATGTTGCTGGCAGGGTGGTCTTTTTGTCCTTGAACCAGAGGCATTGATTGGGTTAATCCATGGTTACTCTGCGTACCTTTATTTCATTTCAAGTAAGATGTCAGTGATTCAATCTTCTGTGCCAGTTATTGCAAAAGTCGAAGCTGATTCAGGCAGTGAAGTTATTATATCTTCTCAACAAGCAAAATGGTACCCTGTAGAAGCGTTTTCTATAGATGTCACCCACCTTGCACTAGGTTTTGTCTGTGTTGATGAATATGGTAAGTTTTACCATCTTTATCCGTTTGTCCGAATTTTATTCGACCTCAATATGTAATTGGCTTCCCAAATAATTTATAATTGCTTGACTTTGCAGGGGGTACAAGGGAAATTGCTGTGGAGATCACTTTCCACAGTTCCCTTGATACGGCAGGCAGAGAACAGAAGTTCCTTTGTGAAGTTTCTCGCCTCTCAGTTCTTTCTAAGATTCTTGAGAGCGTGGAAAAGGACATAAATATTACTCAATTCTCTTCTCCAGCATTTAGTGAATCTTCTTCTTTCCTGTCTGGTGCTCCTCTGGAAACATCATTTCTTCAAAGGGATGTTATCAGTTCAGGTGGTAGCACACGTGTTTCAGGAGAAGTTAATTGTCTAAGAGAATTTTCCACAAACAGCACTTTAGAGGAAGAATTTCACTCTCGTTATAAAAACTATATTTTGGAAGACCTACGTGTCTCTGCATCTGTGAAGAAGCGAGAAAACATTGGCCACCAGTTTAGCCTGGCCTGGATGGGCTGTTGTTCTGTTCTCGGATTTGATATAACCATTTCTCTGTCAGAATTGCAGGTATTTTTCTTTGTGGTATAGTTATCAGGTTTGGAATATATGTGTAAACTGTTTTCAGATACTCCCCACGTTTTCACATCTATCATAGTTGCTAATAGTTATGTTTGCTGGCCTACCATGTGCTGTTATGTCAGATGGTCCTTTCAATGCTTTCATCCTTTACTGCGTTACCTGGAGGAGAAACCACACATGCTTCTTTAGAAAGGCCTTCGTTCAACAGTGAACCTGAAAGAAGTTTTGAGTCTGTAGTTCCTGATGGTAAGTAGGTATATTAATATTTTAGTCATTTGAAAAACTTTTGGGTTCTTCTCCTAATGGAAAGTTGATATATGTGTAGGAGCGATTGTTGCTATTCAAGATATACACGAACATATGTTCTTCACAGTGGAAGATAGGGGTGACAAGTGTGTTGCAACTGGTACCATTCATTATTCTCTGGTCGGAGAAAGAGCTCTTTTTAGGGTATGCAGAGTCCAATATTAGAACAACAGGAATAGAAAGAAAGTAATTAGCATTCTTTGCTTTTAAGAATAAAATCAGGCCAGAGCTACCTTTTTTCTCCACTTTGGTGAAATAATAATCGTAACATTTCCTAAGAATTGTGAATTATGTGCAGGTCACCTATCACCGCCATCAGGGATGGAACTCATCTATCTTATGGTTCTCTTTGACATCTTTGTATGCCAAAAATAACAAAGGAGAGCCGTTACGGTTAAACTATCATTCACGCTCAGACATTGTTAACGTCTCTGGACTTTATGACAATGCCCCAACACTCTTTCGGGCATCTTGTGGGGAATCTGAAAATTATAAGAGTGATATTGACTCGGAGATCTACCGTAACTTAGTCAAAGATACATTTTACCTCGTCAACAAGAAGAGTGATTCAGCTGTTGCCTTTATCGATGGTTTTCCAGAATTTGTCCGGAAGCCAGGAAATCCATTCAAGTTTAAAGTGTTTCGTGAAAGTTTGGTGACTGATAATATTACATCTGTGGTACATCCTGAGACCTATGAGCCTGAAACGCAATCTCTGATGGACTCTTCCCCCCCTTCTATTACCGTAACAATTGATGACATATATGTGACCATTGTTCATGAACTTTCAGAAACAAGAGACAGATTCCCCCTTTTTCGTGGTTCAATCAGTATAAATCACTTAACTGTACAAGTGCTATCTTCTAAAGCCAGGATTATGAGCACATCAAAGATTATAGTTATGTACTTTGATGCTCAGACAAACCAATGGTGAGAAGTTTTCTTGCCCTGGATTCTAGATGTGTATGGTTTCCTGACTTATGCTTTTTCCACGCCTGTATAGAACTCCAGCAATTGCTTATTTTCTTCCATTCGCTCTGGTGGAATAGGCGGGAGTTTATTCATCCAGTTGAAGTTTGTGCTTTCTACCGTTCAACTTTTCAGACCCAGGATCTTATAAATACTATGGTCAAAGTACCTACCCATATTTACTGCAGAGTTGGAAAGGTAATTTAAGCTTCTTACTGCATTTTCCTTTAAGTCTTACGCTATATAATTCGTTACATATTTTTCCCCTTGCATGCGCAGTTGGAGGTCTTTCTAACCGAGCTGTCGCTGGATATGCTCCTTTTTGTGCTTGGAAAATTGGAGTTCGCTGGCCCATTTTCTGTGAAAACCTCCGTTATTCTTGCCAACTGTTGCAAGGTTATTGTTTCCTTTATTTCTGTCAATGCTTTAAAATTTCTCTTACTTTTTTTCTATGACATACACTTATAGAGGAACCATGAAAAAAATCGTCTTTTTCAGATAGAAAACCTCTCTGGCCTTGACCTTATTTGCCATTTCAATGAGAAACAGACTGCCACAGTTGGTAGGAAGCAAACTGCTTCAATTTTTCTTAGGTAACTCCTTGGTCCCGTAATACCTTGTTTTATTCTGCATCAGGAGGATGCATGTGTTTATGTTTCGTAATGTATGCTGACCGTCTTTGGCATTCTCTTGAGTATATTGCTTAAGTATAGTTTTTCCCATGTTTCTGTTTAGTGTACTGCACACCTCTTTTTACCCATAAGGTGCAAAAAGTACAAAATTAAAATAATCCTTTGAACTACCTGATAGTGGAGAAACACATGCACTCCTGTCTACAGTTTTTGCAAAAAAGTGGATGCAATTATTAATCATGTGTAATGTCTTTCAAAGGCATTCAATGAACCATCAACCAGAAGCTTCTCGAGTGGCTGCGGTGCAGCTCTCTTCTGGAAATTTCATAACTTCTTCTATTAACGTTTCCTTGTTAGAAGCTAGAACACTAGCTTGGAGAACAAGGATAGTGTCACTCCAAGGTACTTTGACGTTTTTCACACGTCTATCTGTTCATCCATTTTGCACCTGAATAAGCATATCTTGCAGCTATGACTGAACTTTAGATGTGTTTTATAGATTCAAGGAGTCATCCTGGACCGTTTATTATTGTTGATATCAAGAAAGGATTTGAGGTATGTCGTAAGCTGATTTGAGGTTTTCTTTAATATCAACCGATGGGCTAAAGATGCATTTTCCCCTTATCTTTTGCATTTGTTTACAACTTGTAGGATGGTTTATCGATCTCAGTTTCTCCTTTGACAAGGATTCATAATGAAACTAGTTTTCCGATAGAGATACGTTTCCAACGGTCTAAGCAGAAGAAAGATGAATTTGTTTGTGTACCTCTGAAGCCGGGTGGCTCATTTGATGATTCAGTGGCAGCATTTAGTGCCATAAGCTTGTCCGGAGATCGGAAGAAGGCATTGACTTCCTTAGCTGTTGGTAGGTTTTTCTGGTAGGATTTTGGGCTATTGCTGCGATATTCAGAACTTGAAACTTTCCATTAAGGTTGATGTTCCCCTCATCACAATAACTTGTGCAACTAGGTTTCCATCAATCTGTCCTTCTGCGTTTTAATGACTTAAGTCCCTGCGTTTCTCTACTTTAGTTCTGCACGTAATATGAATAGTCTAGTTTCTCTTAGCTGACAGGATGATCAATCACAATGATTGTTGTTTGTGGCATTCTGATTGGCTTCACAAAATATGTGGCAGGGAATTTTTCACTCTCGTTCAGACCTGAATCTTTGGAAACTTTGTTTGAGAATGAGATGTCACTGGCGAGTGAATGGTCAGATGAGCTTGAAGGAGGGAAGGCGGTACGCCTAACAGGAATCTTTGATAAGTTAAATTATGGAGTCAAAAGAGCTTTATCGATCAAATCAGTGAACGTCTCCTTGACTACTACATTTTGCTCTGTCACATCTGGAGGTCAGTGTGTTGGCAAGGTGCATTTTCTGATCCATAGCATTGGGAGGGAAATATCTATCATGAGGCCTGAGGCATCCTCTGATGTTTTTGAGAAACAAAATGCAATTGCACTGCGAGTGCAGAAGGAAATTTTTCTTTTGCCTACCATGCAGGTGTCCAACATCCTGTCTTCCGAAGCAGCCATTTTTTTGACAGAAACTGGTAACTGCAGAAAGTATATGCTTTTGGGTAACCTATAGTTTTGCCTCCTAACATTATTATCTCGCTCATAGAACAATTCACCACGATGGAGAGACACAGCATTAGCAACCATGCGATGGTACAGAGCGGAAAAACAGTGGATTTCTATGCTAATCCTGACATGATATACTTCAGAGTCACTCTCACTGCTTCCCAAACGAGCTGCAAACCAGTCAATAGTGGTCAGTGGATTAAGAAGTTACAGAAGCAGAAGAATGCTGCAGAATCTTTGGATGTTGATCTTGATTTTGCCGGCGGAAAATACTGTGCTTCCTTGAGATTGTCCTTGGGGAAAAGAGGCATACTGGAGGTTGTGATTTCATCTTGAATTCTGTTTACTTCCTGGTTGCTTTTCCTTAAAAAACATATCTTTCTGGTTGGTGCAGGCAGCTGTTTTTACGTCATACATTCTTAAAAACGACTCAGACTGCACCTTGTTCTTCTATCCCCCTGATCAAAGGCCTCTATCCAAGTACATAACAAATAAATAAAATATCCTTTGACGGGGTGATGGCTATTTACATTTAAAAATAAAAATGCAGGGAAGAACTGGAGAAAGTTGATCACGTTGTCCCCCCTGAGTTTGGATTGTATTTGCCCCCAAAAACAGAGGGGTCGTGGTTTTTAAGGTAAGCTATCCGTGCTAAGTACATACTTTTCAACCCAATATTTTTTTATAAACTATTTCAACACCTTGTTTGGACAGATCTCGCAAGATTAATGTCATATTGGCTGATGATCAAGGAGCAACTACAGCAGTTTTGGATTTGGATGCTTTATCAGGACTTACAGAAATTAGTTTGGGAACAAAAGATGAGTCTGGATTTCGGTATACAGCAAGGTTTGGGTTGTCAGTTAAATCAGTCTCAAGTACAATGCTTGTTCCATCACGGATTGTGACTTTTGTTCCGAGACATCTTGTAATCAATGAATCAGAAGAGACCATCAACATCCGCCAACGCTATTTGCAGGTTCTTTATTTGTTTCCTGTTTCTCTAAAAAATTTTCCTTTCATTTCAGGAACGTGACTTATTTACTTTTCTTTCTATCACTTCTGGTTTCGGGAAGGATGACTCTGTAGGCATAATCACCATCAAAAGTAAGCAGAGAGCAGCCCTACGATTGCAGGAAGAAATTACAGAGAGGAAAGAACTTCATCTGTTCGAAAATTTTATCAGAAAGCACAGAAGTGACAATGCAAATCCATTGGCGTTCATTCAGTTTCGGTTGAACAAGGAAAACTGGAGTTGGTCAGGTCCATTATGCATCACTTCAATTGGATGCTTTTTCCTCAAGTTCAAAAAACAGTCAGGTGAAGCAGGCAGAGGGGCAATTCAATTTGCATCTGTAAATATTACTGAAGAAGGTTCAACTCTTGCTGTGCGTTTCCAAAAACCACCAATTACCCAACCACCATATCGAATTGAGAATTTCTTGTCTGCATCTCTCACTTACTACCAAAAGGTTGGCCACATTCTACTTAGTCTTTGTTGCATATGTGTTTTTGAAATTTCTGTGCATCATTGAGTGCTTGTTGCTTGTTAATTACAGGATTCATCAGAGATTGAAGTACTTGGACCTGGAAGTGGGGCTGATTATGCATGGGATGATATGACCCTTCCTCATAAACTAGTAGTTATAGTAGATGGTAATAGTTGGCTTCCAACTTTTTGTCCTGCGTAGAAATGATCAACGTCCATAACGTCCTAGGTTTATTAAAACCAAAAAAATCTGGCATTTTATTACATGTTATCACTCATAGGTGTTTGATTGACCAAAAAGCTGGAAAATTTTGTTTTTTCAGGTATGATACCTCTGCGTGAAGTCAGCTTAGATAAAGTCCGTCCATGGAAACCTCTTTTTAAGGCAACTCAGCGTAAAAGCATAGCCTCCCACGTAATGTTGGAAAAGAAGGCCAAAGATCATAAAACGGCCTACGAGCAATTGAGTAGCATACCGATGGTAAAGGTCGGATATGAAGTATATGCAGACGGTCTGACTCGAGTCATTCGCATTTGTGAACTTCCGAAAAGCCTTAAGGAAGACTCTGTATTCCATTCTCGTTCGAAAATTCAATTTCGAATAACCCGTTTAGGAATTCATTTACTTGAAAAAGTGAAGCAAGTAAGTCTGCATTGTACTGTTCTTTTCACTTTTGCACCATCATATCTGTATTATACAGCTATTCGTGCATTACTTTGCGTTGACCTTCTTTGCCTCCTGTACTTGATTCTGTGTTAAATGTTTATGCAGAATGGGGAGGAGAAAACTGTCCTGTCTTATTCTCCGATTTTAGTGGCAAGACTAGAGAATTTTGCTCTACAGTCCATGTTCACTGACCAACAGAAATTTAACCAATTATGTATAGAGGTATACTGTTATGAGGTGCAACAGGCTGGCTTTTGGTTTTCTGGTTGCAGAAATAAGACGGACTTTTGTGGATAATGCAGGCCCTAAATGTAGATCACAAATGGGCAGGGGCACCCTTTGCAGCCATGCTCCGCCAGCATCAATCAAATTCCAGTGAAGGAAATGGTTGTATATTCAAATGTGTATTTGTTCTAGTATCAAGTGGTTCCAGCGTCACACAAGTCAAGCACTCCTCAATAGTTTTGCAGGTATCAGGCGGTTACTGTGTCAGTCTCTTCAGCGTTCTCCTTACCTTTTTCTCGTCACCCGTCTAAATTAATGAGTAGGAAATAGAACAGCCAGAATCAACAGTATTGCCATCTATGCCTGCTTATGCTGCTTAATTTAATATTCTTATGTCTTTATGTCTTATGTGCAGCCAGTCAATTTGAACCTAGACGAAGAGACTTTAATGAGAGTTGTGGCATTTTGGAGATCGTCTCGCAGTACAAATACTCAAAGTAGTCAATATTATTTTGATAATTTTGAAATTCACCCAGTAAAGGTTTGCTCTAACTGTTCTTCTAATCGTTTTTATTTTCAAATTCTCCTCTGGTGTTTAAAAAATACTACAACCGTTTCTCATCTTTCAATTAGATCATTGCTAATTTTGTTCCTGGGAGCTCATATTCGAGCTATAATTCTGCTCAAGAAACTCTGAGGTCATTACTGCATAGTGTTATTAAGGTATCGACATCAGAACTGCACATATCTTATTAATTTGCTGTTTTGCGTGAATTCACATGCCAATGATTTTTCATGAGCTAATGCTTGTCCGGTACTTTGTTTTCTGTAGGTTCCGCAGATAAAAAATATGGTTGTAGAGCTAAATGGTGTACTGATCACTCATGCTTTGATAACGGTTCGCGAACTAGTTCTCCGATGTGTAAAACATTACTCATGGTATCATCTTTTGCTTGTATATTAAAAGTTCTTAAGTAATTTGCCTTCTGTATTAGACATTTTTTAACTTGGATAACTACTGTCAAGGTATGCAATGAGAGCAATCTACATTGCAAAAGGCAGTCCATTACTTCCGCCCGCTTTTGCGTCCATGTTTGATGATTTTGCGTCGTCTTCTCTTGATGCCTTTTTTGATCCTTCTCGGGGCTTGATGAACGTTCCTGGTTTGACAGTTGGTAAATGATGAGCATTTCCGCTGTCTTTACCTTCATTTTTGGCTTCTATATGCATCATATCTCAATGAAGGTGGAAATATCGTTTGCTTATATCTGTTGTAGGCACCTTCAAACTCCTCAGTAAATTTATTGACAACAAAGGATTTTCAGGGACTAGACGTTACTTTGGTGATCTTGGGAAAACTGTACGTACCATATAATACAGCGAACATGAATTTCTTAGGATTTTTTCATTAAACATCTTATGCAACTACCATGTTGCAGCTAAGAACAGCAGGATCCAATGTCATCTTCGTTGCTCTCACTGAAATCTCAGACTCTGTTCTGAGGGGTGCAGAAATGAAAGGTCTTGATGGACTGGTGAGGGCTTTTATCTCCTTTCATACTGATGATCAGTCAGGCTAAAATGTTGATGTCTTTTTTTTTATTCATCTTTCTTTCTTCTCCCAGGTTAGCGGTTTTCACCATGGAATCCTTAAACTAGCTATGGAACCTTCGGTGATAGGAACAGCTTTGATGGAAGGTGGGCCTGATAGAACAATTAAGCTTGATCGTAGTCCCGGTATTGATGAGGTGATATCTCACGGCCTTGTCTTATACTTTCAAATTTAACTTTTATTTTATTATTTCTACAGAGTAGAAATGAGAAACCGAAAAACCAATGTCATGCATAGAGCTATTTTTAAATGTCCATGTGATCACTTTTTCACTTTATGATAGAAGGATCACGGCTTTTTTAACAAGTAAAACCTTGAAAGAATAAGCTCCCCTGTCACTGATTTCTTCACATCTTTAGAATCATTGTCACACATTCTTGTGAGATTTGGTTGTGTATGCTCATATTAACTCCTTGCAGTTATACATCGAAGGATACCTTCAAGCCATGTTGGATACAGTGTATAGACAAGAGTATCTCAGAGTCAAAGTCATTGACGATCAGGTAATCAATAGCAAAAAAATATTTTTGTAACGAAGATTTGCTTTGGCCTTCCAAAAAATCGTAAACCAATTTTCACAATTTCTCAAAAGGACTGTTTATACCAAGCAGAAATCATGAACTTCCCATTTCCCTGACTGACCAAACACATTCATTTATAGGTTTTCCTGAAAAATCTCCCACCAAGCAATTCTCTCATAGATGAGATGATAGAACGTGTTAAAGACTTTCTCGAAAGCAGGGGTTTGCTGAAAGGAGATCCTTCAAGCTCTCGTCCTCTTCGCCGTCTCCATGGAGATAAGGTTAAAGTCAGATCCTTTTTTTTCCTGCATGAGGACCAATATGACTTGGGGATTTTGACATATGTTCTTGTGTTTGATTATGATGGACCCTGAGTAATGTGAATATCTTGATATGATCAGGAATGGAAGATCGGACCAACGGTGATCACATTATGTGAACATCTCTTCGTGAGCTTTGCAATTCGCATACTGAGACAGCACGCGTCTAAGTTCATTTCCGGTCTTAGGACAAAGAAAGAAGAAGTAGAGAGCGAGACTAATGACACTAGCTCTTCCAGCACTGCAATCTCACCGGTACTTGGTGACAAGAAGAAGAAGAGGAAGATGAAGTTTATGTGGAAAGCTGGTATTGGCAATTTCGTGGCTTCGGGTATCGTTGCTTACATCGATGGACGTTTGTGTCGACAGATTCCAAATCCAGTAGCTCGTCGGATTGTGAGTGGGTTTCTGTTAAGTTTTCTTGATAAAAGCGATGAACAATAGTTGCTTTCTTTTCTCTGATGTATTTATTCTTCTGCAGTAAAGCATGAAATAAATGTAATAAATTGCTAAAAAAAATTCGTAATAAAATGCTAAAAAAATTTGTAATAATTAATCCTTACTTTATTCCTTAACTCTGCAACAATGACCAGAAAAAATAAGAAAATAAAGAAACAATGAAATGAGTTGACACCGAAGATCCTGATTTTCACATCTTCTGTGGCAAAAACGCAGTCGCGATCGCCCGTTGTTTCACAAGAAAAACTTTCCCGTGGCGTGATAAATGGGCCACGATTGTTACTTTAGTGGGCTCAATGACTTGGCCCCCAAACCAGAAAAGGATACTGTTTTTGGTGTTAGAGGGAAAAAGGATTTTTTTTTGTTTTGGTAAAAAGGAAAAAAGGATTTTTTTTTGTTTTGGTAAAAAGGAAAAAAGGAAAAAAGGAAATCTTATAGCTGATCTGGAACAATTAATGAACCCAACGGACGTATTATTTATCTACGCAAAAAAAAAAAAAAATGTTAATCCTTTTTCCTAATCTAAAAAGGAAATTTGAACCTCTATATAATAATCACCACTAGTCTCCTAATTCTCACATTCTCTCTACTCTCTCTCTTTCTCTAGCTGTGCAAAATCTCTTCTCTGTGTTGTTTTTCTCAAAAGGCGATGGTTGTTTCCGATGATCTTCCTCCAAGTTGTACGAAAGAGGTCAAGATCAGAAGAAAACAAAGGGTAACAAGGAAAGAACTTGATGAATTAATTACCGCTGCCACAAGAGCCGCTCATGTTGCAAGGGACAAAGGATTTCACGTCGTCTCTCCCGAAGCCATACGATGCGTTAAAATCCTCAGACAGATACGAAGCATGCATCTAACTCCTCGACTTATTACCAACACTGACGCCTTTCACACTTTTCTTTTCCTCTCCAAGAATGGTAACCCTAAGATCCGGTCTGAGTCGAAATCCGTGGTTGATCACTTGAAGAGTATTCTTGCAAACAAAGTCAAATAATGGAAGAGATTCAGAAGGGTTGTTGGTTGGACGACGAATATTTTCCACATCGATCGAGAGTATATATAGACTAGGGTTTTATTTCTGAAAACTGAAAAGTGTTTTCATGTATAAGCTAGGTTTTATTTCTGAAAAGACAACTTTGTAACGACAATTTGTCCTTTTTTATCTTTCTACTTCGAAGTTTGTCATTTTTGAATAAACAATTGTCCTAGAACCAAATTGATCGTTACTAAAAGAAATTTGCATGATTGAAGGCAGCTTACGTTTTTGTTTAACAAAATAAAAAGAAATTTGTTGAAGACAGTGGATGGGGTAATGTATGTCAAATTGAGAATATTGGGTGAAAAGAAGATGATTGCTTAATATAAGGTTAAAAACACAAAAGAGTAAAACCTGTCCTGTTTTATCTCTCGTGCCTCAGCTCTGTATTTTTTTTTTGTATTTTTGTTTCATCTCCGACAAAGAGGCAGTAGTAGGGGTAGGGCTTTCTCTCCGACGATTCGTTACCCTCGCGCTTCGTCGTCTCACCGCAGCGCACTTTAGCCACCATCTTCAATATCATACGCCCACCACCGCCGGAGGTAATCGTGCGCTTCCTACACGCCGCTTTCAGCAGATTAAGAAGAAACCCTAATTCGTCGATTTCCATCACTTTGATTTTTTTTCTCTCCCTAGCTCCGCGTTTGTTTGACGCTGATTTATCAAGGATCGAATCTGGGATTTGATTTTTGTGTTTGTGTGTTTGATCAGGGGAGATTCTTCGATTGTCTTTCAATTCGTCACTGTAGTAGATCTGAGGCAATAGACTGCAGACGAATTTGACTGGGGAACCAGATCTAGGTTAAGGGCTTGATGCGTTGGAGATGTTCAGTGATCGGCGGAAGCGGGATATGGCCAATCATGGTGAAGGAAACAAGTACGCGTCTGTGAACCTGAACAAGTCTTATGGGTATCAACCTCATCACCAGTACAATCAATCTGGAGGTTATGGGGCAAACCGGGGGAGAGGGGGTGGCTATGGCGGTGGTGGTGGAGGAGGAAGTATGGTGGTCCTTTCACGCCCAAGAAGCTCGCAGCATGCTGGGCCGAAGTTATCTGTTCCACCCCCCTTGAACCTTCCGTCACTCCGTAAGGAGCATGAGAGAGTTGATTCATCTGGTTCGGGCTTTCATTCTGGAGGTGGAATCTCTGGGAGTGGTACGAGACCCGCTTCATCTGGAATGGGATGGAGTAAGCCTGCCGCTACAGCTGGTTTGCAAGATGGTGATGTAGCCAACCATAGTGTTGAAGGTGTTACCAGGGGGAGTAATGGGTTTAATATGCCCCTTGCTTCTCGGGCTGGTGCAGCTGAATCGTTGGTACGGCCTTATCATCCTGTAGATAAAGTTGCGACTTTGAGGGGTGAAGATTTCCCATCGCTGAAGGCTTCTCTGCCTTCAGCTTCCGTGTCTGGGCAGAAACAGAAGGAGGGTCTGAATCATAAACAGAAGCAAGCTGCAGGTGAAGAGTTTTCAAAGGAGCCGAGAGGTGTTTCTGCTATGGACAATTCACTTGTAGGCATGAGACCTCAAAATCAGTCTGGGAGTAGCCGGCTGGGAAATGAGCATAGCGAGAATCCCACTTTCCCAAGTGGATTACATTCATCTGAACAGGTGAGGAAAAAGGAATATTTTCCAGGGCCACTGCCTATTGTTCGTTTGACCCCACGATCTGATTGGGCTGATGATGAGCGTGACACTAGTAATGGCTTAAGAGATCGCGACAGGGATCATGGCTATTCAAAGAATGAACCATATTGGGATAGGGGTTTTGATCTTCCGAGGCCTCATGTCTTGCCCCAGAAGCATGCTGCTCCTAATCTTTTTGAAAAACCGGGACAGCGTGAAAATGAAATTGGAAAGTCCTCTTTGAATCAAGTGAGACCAGTCAGTGGAGGAGGAATGGAGGCCAATGCTTGGAGAATTTCCGCACTGGTCCCAAATGAAGTTGCAAATAATAATAAAAATACTTATGGAACAAGGCCGTCTAGTAGGGGCAGAGAAGCTGTTAAGAAAGGTAACTATGTCTTGTCAGCGTCAAGGGAAAATGTCTGGAACAATACTGGAGCTAGAGAGGCTTCATATCAACATGGAGCAAGACAACCATGGAATAATAATATGGATAAATCCAGCAACAGGGGAACTTCTACTCGGGATGGGTATGGAATTGATCATCAGAATAGGTATGAAGCCAACTCTTCCCAGTATGGCTCTGCTTCTAGAGGTTTTTTTACCTCTTAAGACAAGATTTTATTAATTAATGATCCCAATATTTACTTCTTGCAGGGATAATCTCCCTTTCTTCAAGAGTGACAAACCTCATGTGGAAGATCCTTTGATGAAAGATTTTGGTGACTCTGGTTTTGATGTCCATGATCCATTCCCAGTACTTGGTATTGCTAAGAAGAAGAAAGAGGTCTTTAAACAAACTGAGTTTCATGATCCCATCCGGGAGTCATTTGAGGCTGAACTGGAGCGAGTTCAAAAGATGCAGGAAGAGGAACGCCGCCGTATCATTGAGGAACAGGAAAGGGTGGTTGAACTAGCTCGCACAGAAGAAAAAGAGAGACTGCGGCTGGCTAGCGAACAAGATGAGCATCAGAGAAGATTAGAAGAAGAGGCCAGAGAAGCTGCTTTCAGAAACGAGCAGGAGAGGGTAGAGGCTGCAAGGAGAGCAGAAGAGTTGAGAAAGTCCAAAGAAGAGGAGAAACATAAGTTGATCATGGAGGAAGAAAGGAGGAAGCAGGCTGCTAAGCAAAAGCTTCTCGAGTTGGAAGAAAAGATTTCCAGGAGACAGGCTGAAGCTGCCAAAGGTTGCAGCAGCTCTTCAACTGTTTCAGAGGAGAAATTCTTAGATATTGCTAAAGAAAAACAGTCCGCAGAAGTTTACTGGGAAGACAGTGAAAGGATGGTGGATAGAATTACTACGTCATCAGCTTTAGATTTATCTATACCCAGTAGGTCATTTGAGACCAATGCAGCGCCTCAATTTTCTAGAGATGGTTCTTTTGGGTTCTCTGATAGACAAAAGCCAGCTTGGAGAAAGGAAGATAGTGGAAGTGGAGGCAGTTCGAGGTTTATTCCGCAAAATATGGAGAATGTTCCACATAGCCCGCATAGAGATGTAGGTGGAGGCTTTCCCAAGGAAGAGTTCTTTGGGACAACTGGATATCTCAGTGCCACTTCCTACTTCAAACCTGGATTCCCAGAGCATTCAGTTGATCAAAATTGGAGAATTCCTGGAGATGGAAGACCCTATGCCAGGAATTATGGGCTGGAATCTGATTCTCGTGAAAGTTTTGGAGAGCAATATGGGGATTCCGGATGGGGACAAAGCCAGGGCCGTGCACGCCTTGTTCCCTACTCTCCTTATCCTGAAAAGTTGTATCAGAATCCTGAGGGTGATGACTATTACCCTTTTGGAAGGCCAAGGTATTCAGTAAAGCAGCCACGTGTTCTTCCCCCTCCTCAGGAGACTAGGCAGAAGTCATCCTTTAAAAGCGATGTTGAGCATCCTGGCCCCTCAACTTCTGTTGGAGGGAGTAAGTACAGCCGTACAGGTAGGACTGATTCAACTAATCTAGCCAGTTATATAGGAGATCTTCAAGATCATGTAATGTCGGGAAAAGGTATTGATGAACATCGGTTCGATAGCAAGCTGACTGGAAGATGTGACTCTCAGTCGTCACTTTCTGTTACCAGTCCACCTGATTCCCCTGTTCATCTCTCTCACGATGATTTGGATGAATCAGCAGGTTCATCTGTCTTAGCTGCTTCCAGAAAGGGGGAAGATGCTGGTTTGCTAGAGAAGGAGGGAGTGCCAACTATATCTAGTGATGCCGGAAAGGATATCTTGATGATTGCTAAAACCTCTGTGTCTTGTTGGGATAATGAAGAGTGGACTCTTGACAGTAATGAACGGTTGCAGGAACAAGAAGAATACGACGAAGATGAAGAAGGATATCAAGAGGAGGATAAAATACATGGGGTTGATGAGAACATAGATCTTGCCCAAGAGTTAGAAGAAATGCATCTCCAGGATAAAAACTCTAACCTAGTCTTAGGCTTTAATGAAGGAGTGGAGGTTGAAATACCCAGTGATGACTTTGAAAAATGTCAACAGAACTCTGAACCAGCATTTCCACTTCCTCAGCACCCTGTCAGTTCTTTAGATGGTGAAAGACCTTCTATTGAGACAAACCGTGGTGAACAAGCTGCCCAATCTGTTGAAATTTCTGATCCACTGAGCAGGCATAATGCATCTAAGAGCTTCCAGGATACTGAAATCACAATGCAGAACTTGACAGTTCAGCCAAATAGTGAGCGGCAGTCATTTGAGTTGGCCAAAAGAGTTGACTCCACAAGTAACTCTACAGTTTCTGCTGATCCTGTTGCACCACCTCACAGCATTGGTCTGCATCCATCTCCTCTTCAGACAGTTTTTCCTCTTGTACCTTCCACTTCAGCGCATATGGAGGAGCCAGTTAAGTTTCAGTTTGGCTTGTTTTCTGGTCCGTCGCTGATACCTTCTCCATTCCCTGCCATACAGATTGGTTCCATCCAAATGCCTCTTCCTCTTCATCCTCAGTTTGGCTCCTCGCTTACTCATATCCAACAGTCCCAGTCTTCTATCATTCAGTTTGGTCAACTAAGATATACATCCCCGATATCGCCAGGGGTGCTGCCACCGCCACCTCATTCAACGAATGCTTTATCACCTTATGCGTTAAATCAAAATCCTGGATCCTTGGGGTCTGTTCAGCTTGGTCAGGGAAATTTGGCTAATCTGGTAGATAGGAATGCAGCAGCCTCCATCTCAAACCCTCAGATCAGTGTTCTTAGGAGACCGATGGATGTTTCTGATGGGGGCAAACTGAAGAGTGCTAATATATCTTCTGAAGGATCGAACGTTGAGGTTGTTATGTCACCTCAAGAGCAAGGAGAGTTGTCTGGTAAGTCGGAACTACCTTCTCGTAGAATGAGTCATGGAAAATCAAATTTTGCTGAAAGACAGTCAGGGTGCCAAGTCCAAACTGACACAACTGCAGTTAGTAATTCTAGCCTGCGCTCATCAGGCCCTGCTGAAGTTTCTCGGGCAGATTCTGGTGGTTATAGAAGATATCGGCGTCAGAGGGTTGAATTCAGAGTTCGGGAACCAAACTGGCCTTCTTCTGGAGAGATTCGAAATGGCAATGGAAGGGCACACAATTCCACAAAAAACGGGAGTAGAAAATATGTTGTGTCCAACAAGTCCCAGAAACAAGCCTCAGATAAATCAATGTCCGATTTGAATCCTGTGCAGAAAACCAATAATGGTGGTTCATTGGAGAGTAGACCTGGGAAAGATGCTGTTGGGAAGAATCCATTCGTTCCAAATTCTGGACAGGCAAACCTTAAAAGAAATATGACATCTGAAAAAGAAATTGATGCACCTTTGCAGAGTGGAATCGTTCGTGTCTTCCAGCAACATGGCATTGAAGCTCCTAGTGATGATGATGATTTTATTGAGGTAAGATCAAAAAGGCAAATGCTTAATGATCGTCGTGAACAGAGAGAAAAAGAAATCAAGGAAAAGTCCCAGGCATCCAAGGTTCTGATGCAATCTAAACCCCTAGTGCTCTACATGTAAATTGTTACCTTGCTTGAAGTAGCTTTCACTGAAAGTGAAGTTGTTTTTTTCTACAGGTATCCCGAAAACCCCGTTCATCTTTGCAGAACAGTGCTGCTGCTGCCAGGTCCAACAGAAGCCCACCAGCTAGCAGAGTTGCAACCAACAAGCACTCTAATCCTGTTTCCAACAGACAACCATTAGCCCCAATTGGCACACGTTCCCCCAAACCAGATTACCATGCTGATGAAATATCTGGGAGCAGCAAGTACTTTTGATCAATTTAAATGCTTCAAATATATTTGCGCTCTGCCTCTGTTTATCTTTTTTACCTGTAATTTCATTTTTCAGGTCCTCTCAGGCAAGTAGTGGTCTTCCAGTAATACCCAGAAATGATCAGAATCCAGCGTCAGGTTTCATATTCAGCAACAAAAATAAGGTTCTTGATAATATTCAAACGTCTTTGGGGACTTGGGGTAATCAGCTCACCGATCAGCCGGTGAGTTGATACTGTTCAAGGTTTCATTAAAAAAATTTTTGCTTGGGTATATGTTTCTGCAAAAATACGAAACAGACATCCAACAAAAATTGTTTCTGCAAAATTCTTGCCTGCATTACCCTTATCTTCTAAAACAGCTGTGTTTCATGCCGCCATCTCATACATCCTTTTACTGAAAACATGAAGCTATAAAAAAATCATTGTGTATAAAAGTCAAAAGTGGTTTTGACTCATACTCTACTAATCACGGGTTACGCCTATGCAAATATCTAAAGCCCTTTTGGTATTTTCCTTGTAGGTTATGGCCCTAACCCAGAGTCAGCTAGATGAAGCCATGAAACCCGTATCTCTTCTTTCATGTGTTACTGTTGAGAATGGTGCCAGCCGAATTAGTGAAACAAATCTGAAGTCAGCGTCTATTGTGACAAAGAACAATACTTTTCCAAGCGGCACGAGCCCAGTAAAGTCATTGCTTGCGGAGGGAAAAATCCAATTTGGTGAGCTGATGGCCTAGTAGGCTAGTAAGATCGTCATTTTGAAGTGGCTCTTTCTGCATTTAAATGACATGTGTTCTCTTTTGAATCAGGTGCAGTTACATCTTCCACTGTTAACCCTCCCTGTGGTGGGCGTACGGAGAAGGATAACTATTTATATTTTGAAAAGGATAGTAAACACGTAAATCCATCATCTGCTGGCATGGAGATTTGTGAAGCAGAAGCAGAAGCTGCTGCTTCCGCGATTGCTGTTGCAGCCATAACTAATGATGAAAATAGTGGGAATTCCCTGGGTACGGGCTCTGTATTACCTGCTGAAACCAAAATTTACGGAGGAACAGAGGTCGCTGATGGAGCAGCAAGTGGTAATATTTAATTTTTGCGAGGTCTATTCATATTCCCAAATGGATACTTGTTGTCTGAAATCATTCTTTCACTTTGGCAGGCACTGTTGGTGGGCAGCCTAGTCTATCAAAAGCTGAAGAGTCTCTCATTGTCTCTCTCCCAGCAGATCTTTCAGTGGACACCCCAATCTCTCTATGGCCACCATTGCCGAGTCCACACAACTCAAACCAAATGATTACTCACTTTCCTCCAGGCCCTCCTCATTTCCCTTTCTATGATGTGAACCCCATGTTAAGAGGACCAATCTTTGCTTTTGGCCCTCACCACGAATCAGGAGCAAACCAATCACATTCTCATAAAGGTCCAGGAACAGTTTCTGGTCCACCTACAACCTGGCAGCAGCAGGGTCATTCGGGAGTAGAATCCTTTTATGCTCCTCCTGGCGGTTTCACGGGTCCTTTTTTAACCCCACCTGGTGCTATTCCTGCCGTCCAAGGCCCTCCTCACATGTTTGTTTATAACCACTTTGCACCGGTTGGACAGTTTGGAGGGTTGAGTTTCATGGGCACAACTTACATCCCATCTGGAAAACAACCAGATTGGAATCACAACCCAATCGTGTCTTCTTCTCCGGTTGGAGATGGTGATGTAAACAATCCAAATGTGGCCTCCATGCAATGTAACATTGTGCCTGCGTCTCTTCAGCACCTCCCTATTCCTTCTCCTCTTCCCATGTTTGACCCATCCCCTTTCCAGGTGTGTGATCCATCTCACTTTAGTCATCTCAACAATGGTCCATGGACTTAAATGTTTGTATTGTGGTGTGGTCAGTCTTCTTCTCAGGAGATGCCTGTTCGAGCACGATGGCCGTACATGCCATATTCGGGTCCTCCAACAATGCAAATCCAGAAACAGCAAGACGCAGTAGATGGCTCCAATCTTCCATCATCTCAGTTTAACAACAACATGCTTCCTCCTCCTAACAGATATCCCAACATCCAAACATCCACTGCTGCTGATCCAATAATGGACGACTCGATCTCTTACAGTTCCACCACTTCTACTTCACCACCAAAGCCCGCCACCAACTTGTCTGAACCGAACAGCAACAACATTCAGAATCCAACTGGTCCTGCATTCAAGCCGCCGCCACCACAACAGCTACAACAACAACAACAACAGTCCTCCCAGGACAAAAACACGCCATCTCAACATGTTGGTGGGTCCAGCCACCACCACCACCAACATCAACAGCAGCACAACCGGAGGTCAGGCTTCAGAAACCAACCCATGGCTAGAGAGAGAGGCTTCCCAAACAACACAAAGGTGAAGCAGATTTACGTGGCTAAGCAGACTTGTAACACCAGCGCCTCTGTTACCTCCACCACAACCACTTCGCCTTCAATATGATTCATAATCATCATCATCATCCAGGTCCGTTAAAGATAATACACACATTTCCAATAACCCAAGCAGCTTTGGCTTCATAAGGAGGAGATCTGGATTTTTGGTTTAGTTTGATTTATCCCCTTTTTCACATTAAAAATAATTAGATCATGTCTTCTTCTTTGCTCTTTTTGGGGGTTTCACTAAAATGTGACTTTGGTATGAATTTTATTATGTTTGGTCAAATATTTGCAGTGAGGTTTTCGGTGTAGCCACTGTTGGATACCCAATTAACGGCTTCAATGTTTCCCCATATGTATCTGTTGTCAACATTCTCTCATCTTTTCTATACGATTAAAAAAGTTAATCTATTACCGAATCGTCTACGTATTAGAAAGAAACGGTGCTACCAGTTTCGTGTTATGTACAAAACACACATTATGACAAAAAAAGAATGACTTATGGCAATCCAAAGTCAACTTTTAGACGAGATCCATCGAACCAATGAAAAGTACTATTGATTCCTAAGCATACAAATCATTGTAAAATGAAAAGAGAAGTTCGAAACAGTTCGAATCTTAAGGAGTTTTGTACAACTTGACCAGACATGCCATTAAGATAGATAAAAACTGAAATGTGTCTTGAGTAATTACATAAGAGCCTCAGTTCAAGAACTATAGCAGGCCTCATCAACATTGTTAAGGACAACTTTTTTAGTACCCCCCATAAGCAGTAGTTCTCTTCATCATCCTCATGAATTCTTCAATACTTACTTCACCATCACCTGCAGATTGATTTATGGATTGGATCATATATCATAATCAAAGCAAGCATTGCACAGGAGAAAGAGAACACGGTTTGGAAACCTACGGTCTCGGTCTGCTTCTTCAACCATCTCTCGTATCTCACTGTCAGTGAAGCTTTCACCTAATTCCTTGGCCATGCGTTTAATATCATCAGCAGATATCTTCCCCTGAAAAATAAGGGCAAACAGATGAGATTTATGACCAATTCAAGGAGCGTAGCGGGGTTGCTCCTTCAGCATTTCAAAAGAAATTAAGATGGTTATAACCAAATAAGTAACTTTAGATAAATACATTTTTGTCAAGATCAATGATCTGGAATGCCTTGGTTAGCTCTTCTTTTGTGTCTCTTTCGCCGATCTTAGCAGTCATCATATGGACAAACTCATCAAAATCTATAGCTCCACTTCCATCTTTGTCCACATCCGCTATCATTTTGTTGATTTGCTTCGAAATTATATACCATAATTTAAAACCAACACATCAGATATCATTCTTTGTGGAGAGGAATAAACATGATTTTGAAAAGGAAACGTATAATACCTCTTCAGTCATTTCAAAACCAAGCGCCCTAATCAAAGAGTGAATTCAAGGATTAATAACCAAATCATAAAATGAAGAGAACAAAACAAACCTCAAATTCACCTCATAGCAACATTAAGCTCTTTAGCATCAATGGTGCCAGATCCATCAGTGTCGAAGAGCTCGAAAGCTTCCTTGATCTCTTGCCTCTTCTGCTGATTTAACCCATGATGGCGTCTGGGTTTCTCTTTTCTTGAAACACCTCTGTACAGACTCGACTGCAGTACACATCAATGCAAAACATTCGGACAAACATTAAATCTCCGATAATAGAGAATCAATCCAACGCAACTCTTAATTCACTAGAAAAACAAATCTGAACTTTAACCCAATTGCAATAAAAAATAGCATTTTTCGCATAAAATCTTCAAGCACGCTCGAAATGAGGCTCAACAGATACCCTATACTATAATCTTATTTTGTTTCACTCTAAGATTCGCTGATTTCAAGGAATCCCCGTTTCAGTTCAGATCTTAAAACCCAAAATGCAAAATTGTCATCTAGCAACGCAAAAACCCAAGAGATTGCTGATCGGTACACAAAGATTAAAGAAAACAAAAAAGGTACGAACCATATCTTCTTCGCCGAGACACGGATTGGGACAGATCGATGATTTCTTTCGCTGTTAATTTCCGCGTCGATTTCCCGAAAGAAACATAACATTTCTACTTTCCTCTTCTACATTCCAAAACGGTCAACGAAATGGGCCAAATGGGCCAAATATTCAAAGCCCATAGCCAGCATAGAGTATGCCACCTTGTTTACATAATTATTTATAATAAAAAATACAAACATCATCTAATCAACCTCACATAACTTTTAGAGAAAGTAAATCTGTATAGAGAAAGAAGAAAACAACGCATGCTGGCAAAATAACTTTTAGCAAACCTCATCCTAACAAAAAAAAAATTCAATCAAAAATCTAAAAGAATAAGAAAACAATGAGAAATTCACTTTATTCCTCGCCACCGCACGCACGCACGCACGCACGCACGCACGCTTGCTTCAACCACAATAGGCTTTATAGCCTTCCTATAACTTATAAAGAAAGAGATTTGAGATATCAACCACACGAATGCGTATTACTCTCTATGCATATATAAAACACAAACAAATTGTGAATGATTTATGAAAAGGTCCAAGTTGTTCAAGCAATAAAGTTTCTTCTACTTTATAGAGAATCGTTTATTAAAAAGATTTTAAAAAAACTATCTTCTATCTTCTATTGCATTGATAATGGTAATCTTGTATATTACCAAAACAAAACTTAGAAGACAGAATACAAAACAAAATAATGATTAGCTATTTAATGATCACAACTCAAATAAAATATGAATATGTAGATCTAGCTTGCACACGAATAAATTTTTGATATTTTTATATTGATTTTAAGCTATCGAAGTTATGAATTATGATTTTTTGTTAACGGGTTTAATTGATTCATAATACTTATTTTAATAGATTTTAATTATTTGATAAGAAAATGTATTGTCTTTTGTTGTGTATATATGTGTTTTAATTTAGCTATATGCATATATAATATGGTCTACGTGTTGTCATAATAATTCGTAAGCATGTTATTTTTGAAGGTAAGGTATTAAGCACATGAGGGAGCTTTAACACTTTGAATTTATTTAGTTATATTATATGTCATTTTAATATAAATTAATACTAGTCTATCTACAATCTATAACAACGTTTAATTTTAAACTGATTCAATAAATTTATTTTATTATTTGGCAATGAAACTTTTATTATTGTAAAGAAGATTTTTATTCAAAATGATGATTGAATAGTGGTCAGTAAAGTAAATAAGTCGTAATCTTAAAGCAGAAGATTGAGTCTTATCTCCAAAAGAAAAAAAATGCTCGAAACAATTAATTTTCTTGATTTTTTCAAGCTGTATTGATCTCATCTATTCTACTCACGTGCGAAAGAATAATGTTATCCTCACATTTAAATTTTCACACGTGAATACCTACATATTTTACAAACATTAAGACATCTTTTTCAAGGAAAATGTTTACCTAATATTAGATCAAACTACACACTAATAAGATAACATTTTTTTTGTCTAACCATACAATCTTGTTAATATACCATGGTCATACCATTAAATATTTATAAAGAATTTTAAAAACGAATATCATATCCATCAAATTATTTGGCTGGCTCATTGTAGATACAAATCCAAAATATTTAAATAGCGAGTCACTCACATTAAAAATATAATTAAATTAAATATACTCCGCATAAAAATAGTCTTTTCAACTAAAAAATAATTTTTGTTATCAATATACATTTTGATTTTAAAAATTTTATATTAAAAAGAAATTGGAGAAATGTAAAATGTTCTTTGCTCGATTTGCTTTCAATTTTAAACAATTTATTTGTTTTTTTTCTTTGGATATGTTTTTTTCGTAGATATAAGTTCTGTTTTAGTTCACATTTCAAGTTTTGTTAAATTACTTTATGTGAAACTGCATTAAATCAGATTTTTTTTGTCAAGTGTTCCATGTATTTTGTTATTATAATTAATGCTAAAAGTATATGTTCACTAAACTTATAACTGAACTCGGACTCTTGTAGATTGTAACTAAATTTGATAAGAACATGCAGAAGCAGTTTGGTTTGGTTTTACATATCTGTCTAAATTAGCAGCTATACACCTATATGCATATATAATATGGTCTACCTGTTTACTTAATTATTCACAAAAGAGGTTATTGTGGAAGATATTAAGCACATGTGGGAGCTTTTAACATCTTTGATTTGTTTAAGTGATGTAGCATTTGTGTTGGTTATGATATTTTCTGTATATATTAATACTAGTTAGTAGTCTACCATTTATTTAATATAGGCCTTCTTTGTGTATTTTTGTTGTTATATTTGAGTGGCTCACCTTCAAAAATGCGATGAAATCAATATATCTTATGAAATGTTGTCTTCCACTTTCCATCATCATACACAGTTACCACTTAAAAATATGTATCAAAACTAACATCATCTTTCCACATAATCTTATATTATTAAAAGAAAACTGATATATTATTTGATGATAAAGATATCAAAAAAATTGGGAAAAAAAAATTAAAGTGTTTGACACATCATAAAACATTTTTGAACCGAAGTAACGTCAAACTTGAATGTCTTAGGTTCACCTAACATTAACCAACAATAAAAATCAATTGCGAAAACCAACCCATCAAAACAAGAGATTTGACATTTCATATATTTCTTACGAAGACACTGAACCAAACCAAAGCTGTTGGATCCAATCGAGTGAACGATTGTTGTGATTGAGTGGGGACATAGCAACGGTCGATAGAGTCGAAAACCACACAAAACCAACCTAAATTGTCTAACGATAATGACATTTTGAAACGACACTTTAAAATCAACGATATTCCCATATATTTCGTAGACATATTTGTCAAAGATATAAGGAACAATCATCACGTGAAGTCGAAGTTGTCTGACCTTATTATTTGTCGTGCTAATTTAGAGGATTGATCTAAACTCTACTCACGCAAAACTTTATTATTTTGTAATTCACTTAACCAGTATAGAAGTATAGAGTAATACTCTAAAATAGTACATTTTCAAGTTTTTCTTTCAAATTTAGCATCTCAAAATTAAATTCCCAAAAATAGCACATATACTTATGTAAAAATATTTATTTATTTTAAATAAATTATATATAAACTTAAAATATTGTATTTGAGTTCATTTTTTCCAGTTTAGGGTTTAGTTTTTTTCTTTTAAAATATAGTTTTAATGCATTTTAATCTTAAATTTGTGCTATTATTGGTTTAAACTAATGATGCTATTTTTGGAATAAAAATTTAGAAATGTGCTATTTTAGACATTTGCCCTAAAATATACACCTATATTATTATGTCTCATTTCAATAAATGGAGTACCACTAGGCTTCTCTTTTACATAGTAAACTATTCACATTATAATTAAGTGTTTATTTACTAAATATAAATTAGATAGGTACATAATTTATTTCTTCTTTAAAATAATATTTTTGAAATTTTTAATATTGATTATATAAATAAAATATACAGTGAAATCAAATTATACAACTAATTTTAAATTATATGTATTTTGAATATATAATACTATTAAATAGGTAAAAAATAATAGATTTGATAAATATTCAATTAATCCAAACTTTTATTTTATAATTTTGTTTGACTAAATTTTTTAATTCTTAATATTTTATTTTATATTATTTTTATCTTTTATATCGAAAGATTAGAATTTTACATAGAATACACTGTTAAATATTTGTCTAATGTTATTTTCATAAATAATCTAATAAATTATGTATTATATAATAATTATTTTAAAATGCTCAGATAATATGAGATATCAACGTTATATATTTGTAAATCACATGTCAATGTAAAATTTTTTTGTTAAAATATTTCTCAACTAATATATTAAAAATTATATTGAGAAAAAAAATAAAACTAAATGTCTTCTAAACAGATATGAAACTAAATGTCTTCTAAAGAGATAAGAAACTAAATGTCTTCTAAAGAGATATGTCAGAGTAAGTTTGGACTGATCAGTCATATCTTAGTATAAAATAGTAAACCACATGTAATCTAAACAGACAACAAAATTTGATGAAACTAAAGGTACACTATAAAAAGCACTTAGTTTTGGATCGCCTCTTATAAATTGAGTTAATCGACCAACACGTACATTTTCATATTGCAAAAAAAAAAACAGCATCTCCCAACCCATATATATAAAACCTACAAAATCATTAAAATATATTAGATTGTGTGGTTGGGACAAATTGGACCATACAAAATGTCGCACATCTTCAAGTAACAATTAAACATCTAACTTGTAAATGTTCCAAAAGCTTCACACTCAGACAACAAAATAGTCTTCATCTTATGAGAACATTTCATTAACTCTCACCCATACCTAAGTCCAACCTTTCACATCGTGTTTTATACTGTATATTATCAATGAAAAATAGTCAATTCTAAAATATTTTATTTTCTTGATAACACCAAAACATCTTATAAGTTATATCACCCACAAATCTGATCCAATGTCTTATCTGCTCCATTATTTTTATGATCACGAGATCTAAGGTCGAAACTTCATATTTTTGAGGGCTCTTTTAAATCTGGATCGACAGCTATCAAGATAACCACTACACCGTCAATTAAAATCAACCAAAAATGGAAAAAATATTGGTCAAATCATCAGAGAGTAAGTGGCATAATTAATACTAACAAATTTTCAAAGAAATTCCTAATTTTTTATTATGAAGATATGTCAAATTTAGTATTGGATATACGAAAAAAGTAGGTAGAGATTGCATATCATGTGAGAGGGATTGCTTTGTCGCAATACAAATTTCAGTTTATATTCAAGAAGGCAGATGGCTGATAAGCCTGATATGATGGAGATTCTAAAGATTGGTGTATTTGAACATCTCTACAATCTTTTCATACTCAATATTACTCAGACAATAAAGAAAATAGCATCGTAAACTCCTCTAATACTCCAATAATCACACCCGAGCGACGTACAGTATGCAGAAGTCTATGCCGTTGACCCATTAACATATTATATATTTGACAAATGATTCATTCAAAATTTGACTATTCACACATAAGTTTAATACTAAAAACTTAATAGGGTTCTAAACGTAAACAAAAACAAGAAAATAGAGAAAAAAACAATACCTAACATGTGATTTTTTCGGAAACCAAACATGTGGTTACTCTGACAAAGTGACCGTTTTATTTGAAATTAATACTTTTAATACTAGGCAGCTTCGACGATGTTAGAAATGTATCCACATAAACTAGTGTGTTTATACGTATTTAATTTTAAATTATTACCACAGTTTTTAAGAGACTATTGAAAATTGTAGTAGTAATTAAAAATTATGCTTTTTCGATTTAACATTCAGTTTTTAATAAAGATTGGTATTGGCATGTGAGATTCCCGAGTAGTGTGGCATAGAGTCGCGTGACCATTTTTATTGCTTACCCACAAAGATTATGCCTCAATGGTCAATAGATTCATTATCGCATTAAATTAAATCACAACTGTATAGATAGATATGTAAAATGTTTTAACCCAAAAAGAGACAATCGGTGGAATTTTTTCAACTGTACAACTGCAATTCACGCGTAAGCTGCATCGTCATGGGTACTGTTTTTTTCTTTTACAAATACGAAATTTTTTAGAAAGAAACAAAATACTCTAATTCACTGTAGGATTAATATGCTGGTTTAAAACTGTTAAGGCCACTGTCAAATTTATGATTAAGTGGATAAATACAAATGAAAACTACACAGTGAATAATATCGATTGTGTCCCTAATCAAATGAGGAACATGATTTGATGCAGCGTGGTAGTGGGTAAGATATTGGCTTACGTCTAATCACTTTTTCAATCTTTTTGTTCATTATCTACAATGGGAATACTATGTTTCTAAATTCGAAACAAATATCTAATCCAACTTTTAAACCAATTTGGCATCCGGTTATCGTTTGAACCGGATAAAATTTTTAAAAGTTCAGCCAATTAAAACTTTGATGATTCAAGAAAACAGGTTGATGAGTTGATCTGATACATCTTAATTGAATTAAATTTCGAAAATCTTCAAATATATTATAAAAATATTTTTGCAGATTAATTTATTGTTTTCGGTTCTATAATTTTTGAACTAGCAACAATGTAGCTAAGAAAATAATATTTTAAGTTTTAAATATTTGACAGCAAATTAGTTAGTCCGATCGAGAGCACTATATTATGTTTTTTATATTCAGTTGTTATATTCTGAAAATATTATGTGAAATTAAAATTTTGATATTTTCGTTTGCAATTGTTTAAAATACATGCTATCTTTTTTTTACAAAAAAAAACTCTTCAATGCCATCGTATTTTAGTGGACGTTTTAGCTAATAGTGTGTAATTGTCAAATTTAAATTCAGATATATCAATATCATAAATTACTAGACTATGAATCAATTTAAACACGTTAATTATTCAAAAACAAAGTGATGGACTCTTTCTAATAATATTTGATTAACGTGATAATCTGATTTTAGCATTTGCTTGAATGTATCGATAATTTAGTGATGGGTCCTACGTGTTTCCAAAAAAATCAGAGCCGTGAAAGAGAACTAAACAAAAGTGTAAACCCATCAGAAAGGTATCTGATTCTGATTTAGATGATTAACAATACAGAATTAAAGAATCGCAATGAAGAAAATATAAAGACTTTAATCATCAAAAATTAGTCTAGCTGATGAAGTCACTAGAGATTCTCACAATATTTCATAAATACTAAAATAACCAAGAAAAGACAATTAGTAGGACCCACCAATAAAACTTGCTATAAATAAAAGAAGCTCCTTACTTTGATCAACAAAGCTTCTCTCTTTCTCTCTCACTCGCCTATCATCTTTTTCAGTTCGCCATCAGACATATCTGAAACCCCATAACTCCCCATAACTCATAAAGCTTACTTTGTTTTTTTCATATCTCTTGCCCCGAAATTCTGTTCATTTCCCAGGAAAAGAAATGGTCGATGTTGATAGGAGAATGACTGGTCTCAGGCCGGCACACGCCGCGGGTCTCCGTCGTCTCTCAGCTCGCGCCGCCGCACCAACTACTCCAACGGTCAGGAACAGTCTCGTTTCTTTCTCATCTCTCGCCGCCCAAGTAATTTCACACTTGCACACTTCTAGAATCCAAGTCCAACCGGGTCTAACCGACGTCGAATTCGCCCGAGCCGAAGCCGAGTTTGCATTCGCTTTCCCACCGGATCTCCGCGCCATTCTTACCGCCGGTTTACCCGTTGGCGCCGGATTTCCAGACTGGCGTACTCCCGGAGCTCGTCTTCATCTCCGGGCAATGATCGATCTTCCAATCGCCGCCGTATCCTTTCAGATCGCGAGAAATACTCTTTGGAGCAAATCTTGGGGCACGAGACCTTCAGACCCAGAAAAAGCCTTACGGGTCGCGAGAAACGCTCTCAAAAGAGCTCCTTTGATGATACCCATTTTCGATCATTGCTTTATTCCTTGTAGCCCGTCTTTAGCGGGCAACCCGATATTTTACATCGACGAGACCCGAATTTTTTGTTGTGGGTCGGATCTCTCCGATTTTTTCGAGCGTGAGTCTGTTTTCAGGGGATCCGACTCGTGTCCAGCTATTCTCACTAAGCAGCGTTCGGTGAGCGAGAAATCCGCTGGGTCGTCGTCGTCAAATTTCTCCAGGATGAGCTTAGACTCGGGTCGAGTTCGTGGGTCGGGTACTCCTAGATGGGTGGAGTTTTGGAGTGACGCAGCTATAGATCGTCGCCGGAGAAACTCGTCTTCTTCAATGTCGTCGTCACACTCTTCATCTCCGGATAGATACTTAGACTTACCCAGATCGGAGACGCCGAAATGGGTCGACGAATACGTGAACCGTATCGGGTCGGTTTTAAGAGGAGGCGGGTGGAGCGAATCCGACGTAGATGATATCGTCCACGTGTCGGCATCTGGTTTCTTTGAGGGTGAAATGGTAATTTTAGACAATCAAGCGGTTTTAGATGCGTTGCTTTTGAAAGCGGGTCGGTTCTCCGAGTCGCTCCGAAAAGCTGGATGGAGCTCCGAGGAAGTGTCGGATGCACTCGGTTTTGATTTTCGACCGGGGAAGGAGAAGAAACCGGTGAAGAAGCTGTCTCCGGAGGTCATCAAACGAATTGGGAAACTTGCCGAGTCGGTTTCTCGGTCATAATAATATTCCCCGATCAAGATTCTTCTCCTTTTATTTTACCCTCTGATACAACTATTAAAGAAAAGAAAAAGCAGCAATAGTTTAAACGTTTTGAAAAGGTTTAAAATATATGTAATTTTACATTTTCTCCCCTATTTTCTTATTAGGAAAGACTTAAAAATCGCCGAGCGAGTTGCATTATGAAAAACAAAATACTTTGATATTAATAAATAAATCTGGAATTTGTACATGAAATGCAGTGGTTCTCTTAATTTAATTGTCTACAGCTCAATTTGCTTCGTGGGTAGGGGCTAATGAATCTATTTTCTTATCCGGGTTATTTTTAGATTAATTACTTTATCTAAGGTTCGTTTATGGAATACCACTAAAACCTTCTAAAAGATGCAAAAACGCGCACGTGTGACGACTTTCCCAAACAAAAACGCAAAATAATGTTGTTGGGTCCCGTGCGAACGCAGATGTAACAGCCGACGTCGTTTTCTTAACGCGAAGCTGTGTTTTATGAGCTATTTGTACGATATCAAACGACGTAAGAAAAATGAAATGATTATTACTTATAACCATAAACGATTAATACGAAGTAGCAGTATTCTGTAGTTTCGTACTCATATTTGCTTAATAAAACAAATACCAGTAATAACAAAACCGTAATTTTGTGTTAAAAATGGAGAATTTGCAAGAATTAAAGTAATCAGAAGTGTTTTCAAAATGTCGTTGTAAAAGCAAAAATAATAAGTTAACAAAATAATGTTTTGTAATTAAATTGGAAAATTATTGAAGATATTATTAGGAATTCTGCCAAATAAAAAGATGTGTGCAAATAATGTTTTGTAATTAATTTGGACAATTATTGAAGATATTATTAGGGAATTCAGCCAAATACAAAGATGTGTGTCAATGTCAAACACTTCATAATCCAAAAAATAATATGGTTAGATGAGATGTATCAGACAGTCTACAGCGAAGTTATACTCAGGAATTAAAATGTTTGTTTACGTTGTGATCAGTGATCATAACCAACCTTTACTAGTAAAAGGACTGTTGTTACAATCATTAATTTTCCAAATAATATTATTCTATATTTCTTCCTAACATTTCTGGTAATATTATTTTATTTGTGCACCAAACCTTTTTATACAATATTAAAATATATCATATAAAGAGTGTAAACGCATAGAATAATATAAATAGTCAAACAGAAGTTCAATCCATATATAACTGTTCTCATCTATTCCCGTTTGAAACCGAAATAAATTAAATAACTGAAAACGGAAAACCCAATTTCAGAAAAAAAATTGGAAAGAATTATATGAGCAGAAATTTATATTTTAATTCAGTAACTGTTTTTCTTAAACGGAAACTTAATCTTTACATGTATATATGAACTTACGTAATTGTAAAATATTTACATACGACAAACAAGATTACGTTATATTGAAGATCACATAAAAAGGTCATAGAATTTATTTATTTTGTCAAAAAAAAAAAGTGATATAATTGAATGTAGTATTGTACTTGAAAATATTTGTTTTGTATGATTTACGTCGGTCCATTAAAACGGTCACTGCTACCACTAAAAGAAGCATCCGATCTGACCGTTGCTTCCTCTGATCACGTGCAGATTTCACCGTCCATCACGTTCCTCCCCCATCCGTCTCTTGACACAAACGTGACATGTCAGATCAGATCAGGACCGTTGATTCGATTAGATACATATGGACTTTGTTGTGGGCCGTGAAGCAGAGCAGCATTTAGACAATAAGATGTGTTGTCCATTGGTACGCTCAATATGTTACGTGTGGGATATGAACTATTTATTAAGTTTCTGTTTGACTTTCTACTTTTTATTTATGGTTTTTAATTTAGTCTTCAATAGACGTAGTTTTCAAAGATTCTAACTCGTTGAAAAAGAGAAAAAGGTAGTTTGTATAGTTCTCGTTTTTTTCGGCTTGGATTCATTGCAATCTATCGCTATAGGTAGATTTTTTTGAGAAAAGGGAAAAGAAAACATGCTGTACATAGTACAAAACTTTTGACTAGTCTTGCTCTATAAGGGCAACCACAAGTTTAGTCCAAGACCTTGGTAGAAACATGGGGGTTTTAAATCCATGAAGAATCCAAAAACCAAAAGTCGCTTTTCTAATGTTCTGTGGAGCAAATTCAAACGCGTTTTTGTAATGTTATGTGGAGCAAATTCAAACTCTGAGACTAAGGTACTGATTTTATACGGTGGGAGATTCGAAATGATGCGTATACAATGTTCTGGTGGAATAATAGGTTGTTTCTTGGCCGGTTCAATTGCAGGTGAAGTAAGTTCTTGAACTTCTAGTGTTCGGCTGTTTATCATAATCTGGATGGCAGCGAATGACATCTGTTAGTTGGTCCGAAGATGTCGCCAATCCTATTTTCGTGAGATTGGAGTCTTACTACACTTTGTGTCCCATACGTTATGATCCGAAGGCTGATCTCAGTTCCAAAAACAAAGTTTCATGTTATAGAACAATGTGATTTTATCAAGTGGCTTGCGGCAAAGGATATATTGCCTTGTCGGAATCAACAAACCAATTAGGCATAAACTTGAGAGAAAAAGGTGAGGCACGCGGGCCCAAGATGTAACGAGGATGTTGTACTTGAAGAGGGGTATAAAAAGAAACCAAGTAGGTTATAAATAAGGCCAAGATCAATTCTAAAACACATTAGAATAAGAGGGTTATTAACGCAAGAAAAGTGGAATTAAAGTTGAGATATGCTTGTTCTGTATACTGATGATCTTTTGTCGACACAAAATGGTGATCTTCTATATATTTACTTTATTAATTGTTTACCTCAAGAAAGATTAATGCAGAGTCAAAAAGAATAATACAATGAAGCTAATGTCGGGTACCCTGCCTCTGACTCATATTCTCCATTTAATTAGATTTATATTTAAAATTTAACAAAAATTGAAATAGAAAATATATATACATTTAAACAGCTTAAAAATAATATTTTATATTATTGATATAAAAAATCGTACGTTCATGAGGCAATTATTCAATAAAGTTAATATAGATTATTCAAAAAACACAAAACTAAAAATAAAAAGTGAGAAAGAAACAATATAAAACTATATCTTTATATGTTAAAAATGAAAATATAATAAAATTATCGTATTTAACAACCAAAAAAGTATAAAATTAAAATAAAATATATAATTAAAATTTAAAACCGATTGAATATATGGCCCATATCAATTCTCTTAGATAAAAAAAAATAGCCAATCATCACATTCATATTTTTATTTTTTTATTTTTATGAAATTTAATTATTTTTTCATTTTTATTCTTTTCGTGTAATATAATATATTAAATTATGAACTTGGGTGTATGTGGAAATCTACTCTAGTGGATGATAAAAGTAATTGCAACATACGCAAAAATAAGCGAACTATTTGTGTGGGCTTAAAAGCTGCAGACTTTTATTACGAAGGGGGCACATAAGTTTGGAGGCCCATTTAACTGTTAACCCTTACTGTAATGATTTGGACGCTCGGTTTTTCTCCATAACCGCATTTTCTTTAGTTCTGTAATGGTTATCCCAAACTCATATTTTATGTAGTATTTCATCTCGAACTGTTTTCAATTATTTACAATTCTCAAAACACCACATTATTATATTTATTTTTAAATAGATTCCTAGTAGTTTTTTTCTTCAAAATATCACAAATGTAACAATAAAAATGATTTAAGGTTCTAATCGTATTGAAATATCAGAATCTAAATATTATATATAAATTTACTTTATTTTATTTAATACAAATAAGTAGTAGTTTGTAATATTTCAAGAGAAAAAAATTAGTACTTGTATTTTGAAACAAAAACATAAAATTATGATATTTTAAGGAATTTTCATAAATGAAATAAGCCTCTAGTATCACAGTTACATAGTGATATACTACTGGCCATGTCAAATATTATATAATAACTCATTTTTGCTCGATACTATTTTTTTCTAGAATTTCAGATAAATTTATAAAAGCTTTATTTATCATAAAGTATATGAAATCCACTAGTTAATTTTTTTCCTTATCTAGAAAAAGGTTTTTAATATTTATGTGTTGATCTGCCATTTTGTACAGACAAAAATCATTTTCCTTCTATACTAAATTATACAAATATTCAATAGTGAAAAACGAAGATATTATATTATACCATATATCTCGTGAGGTGCACCGGAAAATATATAAATTGAGTACATTGAATATAGCACAATGGACATGGATGGGTGTTTAAAAAAAAAAGAGTCAAAGAATGTACCAAATACCAAAAACCTAATAAAAACAAGAAACAACAAAAAAATAAGACAGGAGATCCAATCAAAGGGATCTGTGATCTACTCTTCTTCATCCCATTATATTAAATCCAAATTATTTTCTTTCAAAAACAAATCTTTATCTCATCACCCAATTTTTTACTTAATTCTTTATATATATTAAAAAAAAATCGTATTTTCACCCGATTACGGAGGCTCCCATATTCTAGGTTTTTGACTTTTGTTTCCCTCTCCATGCATATTTGATATTTCTGTGAGCACTTTTCTATATATTAATTTCGATTTGGATTAAGCCATATTGTAATTAAGTTGACAGTACTTCTAATCCTCTCTTGGTATGAACTTATGTATTGATAAAGCTTGTGAGTATTGTTTCAAAAGTTTGTCTAGAAATTTGAAGAAAATGTGAAATAGTGAAATAGATACAGTAGTAACAATATGACAATAATTAAAGAGGGGTGCATGAACTTTATCCTGTCACAGAGAACATGAGAATTTATCCGAATAAAAAGAGTGATTGGAGAGACATAACTAAAAGGAAAAAAAAAAAGAGCATAGAAGAAAAGATAATTCGAAGAAAGTAAATTAATTCATATCTATCTTATTTTCTATATATAAAAATATCATAATGAAAAAAGATAGAAATGTGTCAGGAGAATACAGAGCACTTGTTCAAGAAATTATAAGACAAAATGATCTATAAAAACTAATATCAAGGTTATTGTAATGATCAAGTAGAAAAAATGGATATTATAGTGACCAGAAACCATCAGTTGTAATGTTGGAATCTTTACCACAGATGAACAAAATAACTAGTAATTATCAACTATGATTATTTTTGTTATCTATAAAGAAAACTATGTATATTTTAAAATGATCTAATTTTGTCGGAAATCGTGATTGATCATTTAGGTTTATAAATTTATGATGTTAATAATTAAGGAGCAACAGGCATAGATGATGCTTGGGACATGAACACGGCTTTATCACTACCTTGCCTTAGGAGGCAACCTACTCAATTTTTGTTATTCAATTATTTAAATTTAAAATTTTATGCTATTTGTTTGGAAGATCTAAATGATTTGTTATTTTAATACAGTGCCATCCTCAACCAAATAATCAAATAATACGACAAGAATAAAACTAATAATCAAAAAGAAATTCCTCGAGAGATAAAAAAAAAAAAGGTACGAACAAGACTTGGAATCTTGGTTAAAAAATTTAGATTCAGTGTGAAGGAGGAGTGATTAATTCTCACAGTAACTTTTGTTGAAGTAAAAAGGTAAAAAAGAGAGAGTAGTATTTGTTATTTTCAATGCTGAATTCTTGATTCAAAAAGTGAGAGCAGGGAAACGTCATCATTTCGTTTGGTTTTCTTACATGTTTTAATGTCACTATAAAAGGGTAAAACCAAATCTAAAGCAAGATACTGTGTCTGTCTATTTTTGTCTAATTATAGGGAGGAAGAAGAAGAAGAATCAGCGTTAATTTAATTAACAAACAAACAAACAAAAGTAAATGCTTAAGGTATTGAATACTGACGTCAAAAGAAAAGGAAAAAAATTTAACGAAGATCGCAATAAGTCCTTCGCCGATCGGCATTGGTAAGCGTGCCACATACCAATTCTCAACGCCAACTGAGATTCGAATATTAATACACAACATTCTTCCATAACTTACGTATGCACTAGCGGTTAAAAATCATTGTTTATATTTTTAATATTTTAAACGTTAATAAAAATTTATAAAATAAAAATAAACCAGTTTTGTTAATATTTTTATTATGTACATTTAACATTTTCAAATCACATATGTAGTGAATTCATTTATATTACCTTATAAGTGTGGAAAATTAATAGTTAGATAAATCATTGTTTTGTATGATAGTGTAAATAATATCTCATGTAAACAATATAATAAAATTTTGAATAATATAATAGATATAAATTAATTCACCTATTGGCAATTAATTTTGGATTGAAATCTTATACTCTAACAAGTTATATTTAGAGAAGTTATAACATCAATGTAATACAACATTTTTTAACAAAAATCAATCGAAGACATACATCTCAATTCTCTTCACATAAAAATATTGTATCCAAATTATACGAGTAAGTGACGAAAAGAACGAACAAATATTTCGCCGTCGACTGAACAGATCCCGGCGAAACAGATGGGTTCATGCAGGTTTCTGTCAGGCTTCATGTGGTTGTGGTGGTAATTAACAATTATTGTATAAAATGTAGATTAAAGTAACGGGAAAAAAAGACTATCAGACTACTCTCGTTGCCATTAGAAATCAAAGTAATTATTACTTTTCTAAATCGAAAAAAATACGGTTTAAAAAAAAAAACTAATTATTATTGTGGGAATAGGAAAATTTCTTGGTGATTGGCTGAATGGTGAGAGCTGAGAGCTGTTCATGCACCTTGATATTTGTCCAGACTCCAGAAGAGTCTTCTTCACGACCCGTGGGTCCGATATCACACCGATTTTTGACACGTGTACTTTTCGGGGAATTGAGGTCAATATTACTCTTCCAGAAATAGTAAACGAACGATTTTTTATTCGTTATCAATTACTATATATGATCCCGGATAGAGTCACTAATATAACTCCAATTGATTTTATACAAAATAATACTAAAACTTTGACGTAAATACGTTATGTTACTTTCTTAATTAAATATAAATCCACCTATAGTTAAACAAAATGCATGCTCAAAATAAAAATAAATACTCAGTGCATGCATGGAAGGCTGGAACATCCTATGTTAAAAGGAAGAAAATATTTTCAACTACTAACTAGTCTACATACATATATCTGTGCATGTGTAAAAGCTGAGGGTGGAAAAAAGAAGAAGAAATGAAACAATCGTTCTTGTCACGTAGTGGATATATCTAATATATAATATAATCGTTATTTTCACGTAATTTATACATATACCTTATATATAATAGGTTAAAAAGTAAGGATGGGTCACAAAGTGCTATAAATCTCCTTCACATCCTGTTATATTTCTGAATCTCTGATAGCAGTAACAGTTTGCATTTCACACATACCCCTCTCCTTCTCTCTTTATATCATCAAACCTCTTATGTGATTCAAACACACAAAATTTCAAGCTTTGTCAGTCTTTCTTCTTCTTCTTCTTTTTCTTCTTCCTCCATACCTTATCTCACCAGCTTCTCCATATCTCTCAAAGAAAAAAAAAAGAAACCCCATAAATTTACAAACTGAGATCGAAGAAGAGAATTAATGGATAACTCCGACATACTAATGAACATGATGATGCAGCAGATGGAGAAGCTTCCTGAACACTTCTCTAACCCAAACCCTAACCCTAATACCCATAACATCATGATGGTCTCTGACTCCAACACTCATCCGTTCTTCTTTAATCCTTCCCATACCCATCTCCCACTACTTGACCCAACCATCACTCACCACCAACCCGGTTTAAATTTCCGGTATGCCCCCTCCACGTCGTCATCTCTCCCGGTTTCTTTCGACAAAAGAGGAGGAGGAGGCGACAACGCTAACATGGCCGCGATGAGAGAGATGATCTTTCGAATAGCCGTAATGCAACCCATACATATTGATCCGGAATCCGTGAAGCCACCGAAGAGAAAGAATGTAAGGATCTCTAAAGATCCACAGAGTGTTGCGGCTCGACATCGTAGGGAGAGGATAAGCGAGCGGATCCGGATTCTTCAACGGCTTGTCCCCGGTGGGACCAAGATGGATACGGCGTCAATGCTCGATGAAGCTATCCACTACGTTAAGTTTCTCAAGAAGCAAGTGCAGTCTCTAGAGGAGCATGCGGTGGTTAACGGCGGAGGAATGACTTCAACACCGTCGGGTTTTCGTGGAGGATATGGAGGAAAAGGATGTGGGATGATGCGGCCTGATCATCACCAGATGCCTGGAAATGCACAAATTCTAAGATGATGATTTTTTAATGTATTTCATATTTAGTAGTATGAAGGGAAGAAATATTCTTGGGAGATGTGGAATTTAATATTATGAGACTATCAGAGTATAATCTTTTTTAATGTTTTTTTTCTTCTTATCTTTCCGGATTTCGATAATGTTTGAGATGGTTAATTTAAAGTCAGCTTTTGGGTGCATGGTAAACAATTAATTATAGTATTATCTAATTATCATTCCTCATGAATTTTTAATCTTTAGCTCTGATCAGTGAGACATGTTTGAGCTTTCAGATAGAGTTAGGTTTTATGCGTTGAATGTTGATTTGTCTTGTTTTTTAGGATCTATACTTATTATCATTCCTCATGAATATAATATTAGAAAAATATATATATACATCGAAGACCAAAATTTTGACAAATTACCAATGTATGTCATATAATACTTGTGGTACGTTCTTATTGCACAGATGTATAAATTTGCGAACCAACATTCTGATAGGAGTAGTGGAAGAAAGAGATTGAAGCATATTTCAGAGGAGAAGTGGATGCATATTTCTAGACACACGAATTCGTAGATACATCGAAAATTTTGGAACGACATTAATTTAACAAGATATTTGTCTTGTCTTTTCTTGGTTACAAGAGGCAAGCTTTTCGATAGTAAAGAGACTCTTGGTGTGGATGTTGATACTGAAGCTAAGAATTGGCTGAAAATTTCATCAAATGCAGATTTGTAATAGTGTAAACCTAGTTTTTGATATGACATTTGAGCTTCTTTTGGACCATTGATGAAATTTATTGGATTTCAAAAGCCAAGGATTTGATACTGCCAACTACAACTTCAATAGTTAATGCTTGTAACCATCATATGGTTTGGTCACAACCCGCGCCTAGGTCAAACAAGATACTCGCACTGCAGACTTATCTTACCACATTGCTTCTGCCTTCTGATTTTCCCGTGGATTTGCTTCACTCACATGGGAGATTCTACGGCCAAGAACATCAACAAAACAGTGGGCAAATATGGTCTGGTTTGATGGTGCAACTTCCAAGGCATACCATCCAGAGCAATACTAGTCTCTTGGGGAATGAATATACAACCTTCATGTCTTCTTTGTCGGTTGAATTTGGAAACTAGAGACCATGGTACGGTGTGGCTACAGTGAAGCAATACGTTGCCTCATTTTTCAAAGACTTGGGCTACCTCAAATCTACTTCCACACATGGACTGCATTGATATCTTGATGTGACCAGATTACTGCTAATGCCTTTTTGGTTCTCGAGAAGACGATTATGCACTCAACCATCTATAACGTGTGGAGACAGAGGAGTCATAACCAACATGCGATCCTATATACTCTTCAAGAACATTGATAGGGATGTGAGAAACAGAATCATGGCCAGTTCAAATAAGCTTACGGCTTTATGCTTATACTAAAGCCATGACCTTGTTTCCTCCTTGATTCCCTTATTTTTTCTATCTTTTTTGGCAGTGTAAATTGTTTATAGGTAAGTAAAATTTGTAACCTCTTCACTTATTAATGATATTTCCATTCTTTTAAAAACATATTTACAAGATTTTATGCGTAAAAAAATTTTAAACTAAGCATTGCTTTTGACATACATATTATAAATATTTTAAACTAAGTCGACGACGGACAAACTAACTACGTCTATATATTCTGATAACAAACCGCATACATCTATCAAATCAAGGTTGTTGTTCCATAACAGTATGCAGAAGATGAAGATGAAGAGAGTCTGATTCAACTAAACATGGACAATCTTGAGGGTTTATGATCTTTCCAGTTACTGTTTTTTGTAAGATATAATGGTGTTTGGTAATTTCAGACTTAGTTGGCAAAACTCTACTATGTTTTTTTTCTTGTAGTAAATTCTTAACAAGGTCATGGCTTTTACATTATTTTTTATTTGATCAGAGTCACATGAAATTTAGGCCACAAATGGGTGTGATACTCGGGACAATTATTTTCTTGTGTTAAAAGCCCATCACTAAATGAAAATACTGATATGTCCAAAAACTCATACAATCACGTGATTTTTTTTATTTTCTTTCTATATATTCATTTGTTTGATAATTTTAGGATCCTGAACATTCGACCAATCAAAAAAATCTTCTTATCATGAATAAGTCTACCGTAACCATTTTCTGTGTCGAAATTTCCTGAAAATACAAAAACTGTTTTCAAATCTTCTTTACTGGTTCCTTATCTCTGCTTTCCTTTATTCGTTTTTTCTTTTTAAATAATGTTTTGTACGTTCCAAAATTAGATAAAATCTAACACTTATGTTTCAGTTATGCTCTACTAATGATTACTTTGTGACTTTTACCCCCAATATATTCCAGGTTCGAAAACTTATCATGGAGATGTTTTGATTAGAAGACAAGCCTAAATATGACACTTATGAATGGCCTATCAGTCACCGTTCAGCCCCATTATCCGACCATGTCCGATTGGCATTCTAGGTTATTACATGTTGAAAATACGAAAGCCTATTATAACCCTCAAATGGAAGGCAATTTTAAAAAAAATTTGGTAGGTACGTATAGGACAAATTCTCGAGAGGAGTTTATTTTTCTCTACTCACATTAATATTATAAAAATTAGTTAAATGCATGCAAAAGTATTTTACTATACATCAGCATTCTTAATTTCGTTCGATTAAAAACAACGCTCAAAACTTGAAATATAAGCATCTAACGAAAACCAACATTATAAGCTATATGAAAGTTTGGTGCAAATAAACTACCTTTTTATCTTCTAATGATGTAATACAAAATGATTAAAATTACATAATATAAAAAAGTATCCATAAAAAGACAACATGACACCAAATTTCACTTCTTCAATCTTAAGGAACTTATTTCACCCAAAAACCCCAAAACAATTCCATATAAAAAAAACTGATATTCTTGACTAATTCGTCTAGAGTGACTAGTGGAGAATGTAAAGGTTAATTTTAGTGGCGGGTTAAAATAGTCATGTTTCAAAGCTATCATTATTAATCATAACTTCAAACAGAAAAGAGCGATAGAGTCAACACTTTAATATTAATATATTCATAAATTAATATTCGTAAATTATTTTTTATTACTAAATATAAATTAAATATTTATATAATTTTAAATTTTATATAAAATTACTTTTAACATTAATTTTTGTATATACGAATTAAGAAAATAAAAATAATTATTTTTTACGAATTTAATATTATTTTTTTGTTAGTTTAATAAAATATATTAATTATATAACCAAATTAATAACAATAATATACTTGTAATTATTCTAATAAGTTAAACTTATTTATATATTTATTTGAAATTTACTTTAGTGTTGACACATCAGCATGCTATTTATGTTAATAACACGTGAGAGTAAAATTATTTTATTAAAATGTTTCTCAAATAATGTATTAGGGATTACGGTAGTAACTTAAATCTATTTATATTTATTTGAAATTATTTATAAATTAAGGTATAAAAAATTTAAAGAAATAAAAAGTATTGTTTTTGCAAATGTAATAGTATTTTTTGGTTAGTTTAATAAATTATATTTATTTTATAACCAAATTAATATCAGTGGCATGTATTGTAATTATTCTAGTAAGTTAAACCCTTTTATATATTTAACCTGAAATTCTCTGTGGTGTTGACACGTCAACATGATATTTTTGTTATTAACACGTAAGGGTAAGGTTATTTTGTTAAAAAGTTTCTCAAATAATATATTAAGGATATTAACAGTTTAAAGTAGAAGTTTAATTATACGATGGAAGTTATTATAAACACTAATTTGCAATTCTTTTACAGGTTCCATTACTATACTGAATCCCAACTTATACTATGCTATTCCGCAAAATTGACAAAATTATCGACTAAAAATACACTAATTACGTATAACTCGTTAAAGAAATTAAAAACTGAATTCCTTTCGATTCAAAAATAAACGATGTTTTAATCAAAATTATTTGTTTCATTATAAGTGATATTATAAAAAAAATAAATGGTTACTGAATGAGGTATGGAAAACTATAAACATACAAACTACTAAGTAATGGGCACTGCAGAGAGACATGTGAGGTAGGGCCCATTAAAGGCCCAAAGGTAACGTACTATGGTCCCACATTTTAGGAATAATCTAATATATAGTAGTTTGTTATCTTTATTTACTGTTGAGATTTTCCCGCGCAGCAGAAGGACCAGAAATGTCTCACACTTCACGATTTTTAATTATTTTTTTGTTTTTGGCAAAGAGACGACGGAAACCACAATTTCTTCTAATTTTCTTGGAACCATCGACACTTACACGCCCATTTGTCTTATTTAGACGAACCAACCATAAATAACTATTTAATTTAATTTATCAAATAACAGTTCTTTTTTTGTGGAACACACAACATAAAACAACATTTTAATTTGATAAAAGAGTGTAGAGAATGTAGACAGATCTGAATATAATAAATCTTATTGTCTTTTTAATACACACGCGTCAGTGAAGAAAGTAGAGAAGAAGAAGGAGATGACGTGGAGGGTAAAACGTAAAAATAAGGTTTCATGGAGGGTAAAAAAAGGAAACATAAAGATACCTCGTATACCCAAACCAGAGAGAGAGAGAGAGAGAGAGAGAGCAGTGGAGTAGCTTCTCCCACACTTTTTCTTCTCCGTTTATCCGTCTCCCGAGGAAGCGACTCAGTCTCATTGTTACTGCGATTAAGAAGAAAGATAATGCAGAAATTGAGACTCTGATTCATCATTCTCTTCTTCTGAATTTACTTATATTCCCATTCGAGGAGATTCTCCATGGAATTACATTCTTCCTTATCGTCTTCTTCTCCTCCGGCGTCTTCCTCGCCAAAGAAGTGTTGCGTGAAAGTGGCGGTTAATGTTCGTCCTTTGATCGGAGACGAGATAGCTCAGAGTTGCAGGGAATGCGTTTCCGTTTCTCCTGTAACGCCTCAGGTGAGTTTTTTCGGTCGTGAATGTAAAGATTTAATGGAGTTAGTTTCGTATTCGCTCCGCCGTTTACGATTATTTCCCGATGGTGTTAATCTCATTCGTCATTGTTCTGGATCCGGATCAAATCTTAGTTCTAACTCTGATACAATTATTTAACTCTTTTTTCTTTTCTTATAAAACAGTGTCAATTTTTTTACCATATATATAAATAAATAAAACCATTCTGTCTTGCTTCTGCATTGTGGTTGATAAGTAACGAGCAGTGTTAAATGCATTAAAATACTAATCTTCATGGGATTTGATTGACTCAGAGATTCCAATTTTTGAATTGGGTTATGGAACGAGTCTGGCGTAAGCTTGAGATGTTAATTTGTTGAATCTCTGGATTTGTGTTCCTTGTTTTTGTCGTTGTTGTAATGTATCTGATGTTGAAGGTTCTTGCTTCGAATGTCTGTTTCTTAATGGTGCAGGTGCAGATGGGAACACATTCCTTCACTTTTGATCACGTATATGGAAGTAATGGTTCTCCATCTTCCTTGATGTTTGAAGAATGTATTGCTTCTCTTGTTGATGGTTTGTTCCATGGATACAATGCTACTGTGCTGGCTTATGGTCAGGTACAGACTAGTTTCTAAATTTGGTACAAGATTTGGTTTTTATCTTTGTCCCTTTTCCAATTTGAGTTGCATAAATGATGCAGACAGGATCTGGAAAAACATACACCATGGGGACTGCTTTTAAAGATGGTACAACCCATGGATTGATTCCTCAAGTTATGACTGCTCTTTTCAACAAAATTGATTCAGTAAAGCACCAAATGGGGTTCCAGTTACATGTCTCTTTCATTGAGGTATCATTTGTTGGTTGGTTGCTCATAGACATCTGTCAAACTTTTTCTTTTGCATATTCTAACTAAGTTTATCGAATAAGTGTAATAGAATCTGTCTTGCAACCTTGCCTTTTCAATTTTCTAGATCAATATTAGCAAGGATATTCACTGAAAGCTTCATCTGTAGATTCTAAAAGAAGAAGTTCTGGATTTGCTGGATAGTATGCCATTTAGCAGAGCCAATGAAACCCAGGGAAAGGTTGTTCTTAGTAAGTCACCTGTACAGATTCGCGAATCTCCAAACGGGGTAATAACATTATCCGGTGCAACTGAAGTTCCCATAGCTACTAAAGAAGAAATGGCTTGCTGTCTAGAGCATGGATCTCTAACCAGGGCGACTGGGAGCACGAATATGAATAGTCAGTCTAGGTGAGAATCTCTACACCCAGGCTTGAGATCAAACTTTCCCCAAGAAGCAAGACGTGACTCAAATTTACTGTTAATGATGTTTAGTTAGTATTAGTAGAACACTGACAAAAATCAAGCGTTTATGGGAAGATTAGAAATGGTAAAAATGAGGCATCATAAGCAGTGCTTTCATTAATTTCTCCTTATAAGACTAAAATTATATCTTACATAATGATTATATAATTTTATCGTAATGCATCCTAATGTATTAGCATGACTTTGTTATGTGTGATATCAAAGTCGGTCACATGCCATCTTCACGATCACGTTAGAACAGATGCGCAAAATCCCTTCGATCTCAGTGGTTAAGGACACGATAGATGAGAATATGGGTGAGGAGTATTGTTGTGCCAAGCTCCATCTGGTAGATCTTGCTGGTTCGGAAAGAGCTAAACGGACAGGTTCAGGAGGTGTTCGGTTGAAAGAAGGTTGGGAAAACTGACTTTCCTTCTTACATTCTTTTTAGAACGTTGACTTGCATCTTAAATCCCAGTTGTTCTTTTCTCTGACCAGGAATTCACATCAACAGGGGGCTTCTTGCACTTGGTAATGTCATCAGTGCACTCGCAGATGAGAAAAGGCGAAAAGAAGGTGCTCATGTTCCCTACCGCGATAGTAAACTTACTCGGTTATTGCAGGTTCATCTCTATCTTTGCACTTTTAGATCCTAATATGTGGAGGTAATCATTTTCACTATAAATAAAAGTTCTTACAGCATATTATCTTTATTGGCCTGTAAAGTTCTGTAAGGATTATTGAAGAATGCATATTACCTAATTTTCAGACATGATTGTTCTTTACATTACTGCAGGATTCACTTGGTGGAAATAGTAAAACAGTCATGATAGGTAAAGCTTTAAGTCGTAAGGAGTGAATTTCCTAGAAATCTCATATCAATTCACAAATTCAACTCTCTCTGTTGTTATTCATGTAGCTTGCATCAGTCCTGCTGATATCAATGCTGAAGAAACTCTTAACACACTCAGATATGCAAATCGTGCTCGGAATATCCAGAATAAGCCTGTTGTAAGTACCTAGGAACAACTTAGATGAGCTTTAAATTCTGCAGAAAAGCTGCACCATCAACTAACATAAAAAAATTCACATGAGGCAAAAAAAATTCACATGAGGCAAAAAAAATTCACATGAGGCAAAAAAAATTCACATGAGGCAAAAAAAATTCACATGAGGCAAAAAAAATTCACATGAGGCAAAAAAAATTAGAGGACTCAAAATGTTTGCTTGGGAGCTCTAACAGGTGATTTCTTATTTTGCTGCACAGGCCAATAAAGACTTAATATGTTGTGAGATGCAAAAGATGCGTCAACAACTACAATATCTGCAAGCTGCACTTTGTGCTCGTGGGGGAACCCCATCAGAGGAAGTGCTGGTTTGTAACTTCTGCTGAAATTCGTCAAAATGTTATTAACTTTTCATCAATAATAGTTTATAGTTCCATTTTAAAGGTTTTGAGAGACAAAATCTTGAAGTTAGAGTCTGTCAATGAAGAGCTTTCTCGAGAACTTCACATCTACCGTAGCAAGAGAGCTACTATTGACTACTGCAATATCGATGCACAGGTAGTTTCTGCATACACTAGGGTTTCTGGATAAATTTATCTGGTAGTCTTCGCCACTGCTGAAAACAAGAGTTGTTAACTTAATCATATACTATACCTTAGGAAAATGGTGTAAGTCTTACAAAAGATGATGGCCTCAAAAGGGGATTCGAAAGTATGTACTCAGATTATGAAATGAGTGAAGTAACATCAGGTTCCGTATACCGGTTTCTCTGGAAACTTATATCATGAAATGCAGACTGCATTCTCCTACCATCATTTCCTCTTATAATCTTTTCTGGTTAAAGGTGGAATTTCTGAAGATATTGATGGAGTAGCAAAAGAGTGGGAGCATGCCCTTAGGCAGAATAACATGGGCAACAAATTAAATGAACTAAGTAAACGTCTGGAGGAGAAAGAGGTTTAGTTATTACTCGATTGAAGTTTTCTATACCTATTGATAAAGATTGGACTATTTTGATAATCTTATGATTTTTATCTTTGCAGTCCGAAATGAAAATATATGGGATTGAAACTAAAACTATCAGACAACACTTCGAGAAGAAAATGATCGAACTTGAGAAGGAGAAAAGAACTGCACAGGTTAAATTAAAGCATCCTATGTTTTCTCCTTGATATTTTACTTTAACTTTTAATAAACTGAAGTATCATCTACAGGTTGAGAGAGATATACTGTTGGCTGAAGTTGAGGAACTTGCTGCTAGTTCTGATAGACAAGCAAAAGTTGCAAGAGATAACCATGCACAAAAATTGAAAGCACTCGAGACACAGATTTCAAATCTTAAAAAGAAGCAACAAAACCAAGTCGAGGTCTTAAAACAAAAGCAGAAAAGTGAAGATGCAACAAAGCGTTTACAAGCTGAAATACAATGCATTAAGGCTCAGAAGGTTGCTTCTTGTTCAGCTTAAGCTACCCAATTACTTCTATAATACTAGATCACATAATTCAGACTAACATTTGCTTCAAGATCAATCTTCTTTTGTTCTGCGGATTTTTTGTTATATCCAGGTTCAATTACAACAGAAGATGAAACAAGAAGCTGAACAATTCCGACAATGGAAAGCTTCTCAAGAGAAGGAATTGTTGCAGGTACTTCATCTTCATTACTTTTTCTTTATTGTTTTAACTTGTACCGATCTAGTCACACAATTTAATTTGTTGGGTAGCTCAAGAAAGAAGGAAGAAAAACTGAGCATGAAAGAATCAAACTCGAGGCTCTCAATCGACGTCAAAATATGGTAAGAATCTTATGAAATATATTTTTTTCCACTTGAGTGAAACACTTAGAAAACTACTGAAATAAAATCTCAAGAAAATGCATCTTATTGTCTTGCAGGTTCTTCAGAGAAAAACAGAGGAAGCAGCAATGGCTACCAAAAGACTTAAAGAGCTGCTGGCATCCCGCAAGTCTTCTTCACGTGATATATCAGGTAACCTATCTGCCGAAACGAAGTTTATTTGGTTCGGATATCAAAATCCTTTACTTTCTTTTTGCAGTGACTGCCAATGGTCAACCACCAAGTAGACAGGTAACCAGACAAGGGCTTCTAATTTAGATATGGATCTTGCCATCCTGCCAAGTTTCAAATGTGTCAGTTCATACTCTTTGCAGATGAATGAAAAAACTCTCCGGAAATGGCTTGATAACGAGCTAGAGGTTATGGAAAAAGTACATCAAGTTCGTTGCCAATATGAAAAGCAAATCCAAGTGTGCGTCTTCAGAACTCTGTTTCAGTCATGTACTTTTTTGTCTGTTTCAGTCATTTCGTTAGCTGCAAACTTCTTTCTCCCAGAAACTTTTCTAATCAATAATCAAATCTGGTTGCATTAGACAAGCTGCATTGGCCGAAGAATTAACCGTGTTGAAGCAAGAGATGTGTTTTGCCTCAAGTCCCCAACAAGAGAAAAATAGACAGTTTAGGTACAACACTGGACTTGATATGACTCAGCATTGACACTGCGTAAAACGTTGAAGTTACTTTGTAATGATTTGATTTAACTTTCTGACCTGATTATCTTTCTCCATGCATCAAATTTTTGTCACCAAACAGATTGGAGAGAATAGCTTATCTTGAGAGCATGTTGGATGTTTCCACAAATGCTCTCACAGACATGGCCTCTCAGCTCTCAGAAACAGAGGAAAGAGAGCATAGCCTACATGCTAAGACTCGGTGGAACCACCTTCAATGCATGACTGATGCCAAGTGTTTGCTTCAATATGTGTTCAATTCCGCTGCTGAAGCAAGGTAACAAAACTCAAGTAAAAAAAATTTAAATTTTGGGATGAAACACTTCACGTGTGGAAGGTTGATGTTGTCTTGTTCAAACATGAACAGGTGTAAAGTCTGGGAGAAAGACATAGACATCAAAGAGAAGAAGGAACAGATAAATGACCTCATCTGCTTGTTACAATTAACTGAAGTCCAGAACCGAGAGATACTTAAAGAGAAAAAGACAAGGGAGCAAACATTGTCCCTTGCTCTGGCTTCATCATCATCATCCTCGGTTTTAGATTCGACCCTTCTTTTAGAAATTGAAATTCAAAACTCTTTTGCGCGGAGTTATCCTTAAAAAAGCATGCAAATTTTTTCACTTCTTGCAGGTAACTTCAATAAGCTCATCAAAGCAGAATAACGTGAGCCACCCATCGTCTACATCGTCATATCATCGAGCAACAAAGCATCTCAAATACGCTGTGCCGGGTACAGTCAATGTCTCGGTGAGAGAATCAGCGGCATTATTAGAAGAGAAGAGAAAGATGGAAGCAATGAAGAGAATGGGACAGAGTGGAAAGCTTTGGAAGTGGAAGAGAAGTCACCATCAATGGCTGCTTCAGTTTAAATGGAAATGGCAAAAACCATGGAAACTCTCTGAGTGGATAAAGCATAAAGATGAGACCACAATGCTCTTCATGTCAAAGACTCATGATGATGATGATGATCACTTGTGGAACCGACACTGAGTTTTGCAAGGTGTTTCATGCTGTGTGTGAGTTGACTCGTATTACATCTGTATAGACAGGAGCCTTTTTCTTGATTTATTTGTTTGTTAATAGGTTTAGAGTTGGTCCGTTTGGTTTTATCCGAAATTTGTTTTGATTTTAAGTTGAATCATATAAAATCTTGGATTGTAAAAAGTTACAAAATAGTTACTTTTTCGTAATGCTGAAAAGGTAAAAGAGATATTATCAGACGTTATAGTAAATTACATCATAGATGACAAATGTTTATAATTAGTTCTTATGTGTAAAGCAAAACTAACATCCCCATTAAAAGGACTTTTCCATATCAAATCAAGTTATCAACTACCTAATAGAGGTCGTTAGATTTGGCGCCGAATAAAAACAAATTTCAACTTGCATTATTCTTCATAGAAAGCCAATGACACGTGTACCTGGCGCACGTTAGGCCCCAAAATCCAAAAAACATATAAAAAATTTACCCTTTCTAATCTGAAAGAAAATCAAGACACACACTTTTAGGGTTCTCTTCTGCAACGAGTACTGGAATTTATCTATCTCTTCAGTCATCCATCACCACACTGTCCTTTATATCCTGAATCATTTTGATCACTTCTCTCATCGTCGGTCTTTGCTCCGGCGATGTAACACGGCAAAGACAAGCCGTCTGAGTCATCATCTCGAGCCCATTCTCTTCATTTGACCTTTCGTCTTCTTGTCTCATTGCTCTTACCCAATCCAACATATCGGCTTCCGCCATAAACGGTTGCCTTGAAGCAGTTTTACCGGTCAATAGTTCTAAGAGGAAGACACCGAACGAGTATACATCGCATTTGGATGTGGGACTATATGTTGATTTCCTAATCTCTGGTGCTTTGTATGAAGAGAGGTCAGGATCACTGGGAGGGACAGACGAGTCTGTTAAGACACTGAGACAGTAATCTGTTAGACAAGCTTCAAAGTCTTGACCGAGTAGGATGTTTGTGGACTTGAGGTTTCCATGGAATTGTGCAGATGATTGGTGGATGTAATAAAGTGCTTGAGCTACATCTTCTGCTATCTTCAAACATGATGTCCAATGTAATGGCTTTGCCTTTGATGTTCTTGAACCTGATATTTTATAGAAATACATTGATATCATGGGAATTGGGAAACATTCATTAGTTACAGTGGAGAAGCCAGAACAATAACAACCCATAAGTTTAGTAATAGATATTTGCTGCTGGGCTTTTTATGAAAGTTATACATACATACTTCCAATTGTCCAATTCACAGACGAGTAAATATGCCAACACTCGAGCACAACTCCTAGATAAACACACAAATTCCTGTAACTTCACGTGAAAAAATTCCAAAAAGGACAAAAAGACAAAGCTTTTTAAATAAATAAATTCCGCCATTGTCTCTATGTGTGGTCAAATCTAGAGTTCCTTTTTTCGATTGATGAAACTGCAACAAAACCCATCAAAACTAGAAACGCAAAGGTTTAAGATCAAGTGTTCTATCAACTAATACCTACAATTTTGATTGAGACCAACAGAGTTTTTTTTTTCTTGTTTAAATGACAATTAAGAAACAACAATTGGGCAGCGACTCAGTGAGTTAAGCTAAAACACTAATGAGAGGGGAGATGAAAATATACCGTGAATAAGATTGAAGAGACTTCCATTGCGTTGGTAATCGTAGATGACAAGTCTCTCTCCGTTTGACTGGAAATAAGCTTTTACCGGTACGAGATTCGGGTGCCTGAGTCTAACCAATATCTCCATGTGATTCTCGAACACCATATCGCTAGTAATCGCTGTTTTGGACGGAGCAAATCTCTTCACCGTCACTATCAGTTGGTTAACCATCACTGCCTTATACGTCGTCCCTACCGATCCTCTTCCTAAAAGCTCCGCCGAAGCTCGCATCAGTTGGTCAAGTGTGTACATGGCTTCTCCTCCATCATTGACGTCGCCGGAGAAAATCAAATCTCCGCTCCTTGGGATTTGGTTTTGCAGTTCCGTGGTTTGTATTCGAATTGTAAAATTTTTGTTTTCCTCTTCGCGCTTCTGAGATTTCAAATTCGAATTCGAGATTGGAGTGAGAGACTCTGTCGCAGGTTGCGTGAACGTATGTCCTTTTCCATTTTGTTGAAACATCATCACGTCGTCGTCGTCACCGTCGTCTCTCCGTTTCTTCATAACCAGAGAGAACACGACGAGGCAGAGACCTAGGACTACTAGCGAGGCGAGGCCAATGGTGAAACCGAGCACCAACCATCCACTTTTGCCCTTTCTATTCGCTGATGAGTCCACCGGCGGAATACTCATCGCTGCGCCTTCACCGTTCTGCGCGCTTTGAGCAGTTTGACCAATCGGAGCTTGCGACGACGAAGATGTTGACGTGGCATTTGGTTTCGGTGAGCCAAAGAACGGCGAAAAACTTGAACCGCAGGACCTGTTGATGACATCACCACAGAGCCCAGGGTTGGACGAGAACGAGGACGCGTTGAATCGCGATAGAGTCGCCGTGACCGGAACCGCTCCGGTGAAATTGTTTCCGGAAACGTTAAACGACGTCATAGACGAATGATAGAGCGGCGGGAGTGTGCCACTGAGTCGATTAAACTCGAGATTCAAGGAGCTGAGTCGACTAAGAGCATTGATCTCGGACGGAATCGAACCGGAGAAGTTGTTATATGAGAGATCAAGTACAACCAACTGACGAAGGGAAAGAATGAAAGGAGAGAGAGTACCGGAGAAGCCGTTCCTTCTTAAGATTAGGGATTTGAGATTGACGAGAGGAGATAGATCGGGAATCAAACCAGAGAGCGAGTTATTCTCAAGGCTAAGAACACGGAGCTGGTCAAGATGAGTGAGAGTCTCAGGAGAGAAACGTCCCCGAAGTCCAACGCCATTGAGAACGAGGCGAACGACACGATCTTGAGAACATTCAACACCGCGCCATTGACAGTAGTCGTAAGGCTCGGTGAGAGAGTACAAAAGCTTGTCGTCGAGATCGGCGGTGGATTTGAAGGAGAGTAGCGCAACGGCATCGGAAGGCAAGAAGGAGTTAAAGTAGTTTGTCGCCGGGAGATGATATGCGGCGGAGAGACGGAGGAGAAGGAAAAGGAAGAGAAGAGGGAAGAAGAGTGTCATTTTGTGTGGGGTTTGTTTTACGGAGCAGAGCATCTGTCAGTTATTATTCGAAAGGCATTTCCTCACGTAATTAGTTTTATTCGCTTTCTACATATATTTTATTGGTATTAGATTGTTTTGGCCGGAAGGGATCAGGTTTACAATTTTATTGGTATTAAAGGTGAAGTATTGAAGATAAAAATTTCAGATGTATCATCACTATATTTATTCTCAAACATTTTAATAAAAAAATTAAAAAAAATTAAAAAAATCTATAAATATTTCAATAAATGTTTAACCATTGCAATAAATGTTTAACCATTGCAATAAATATTTCAATATTTGATTTTCTATAAATATTCATATATTACAATAATTGTTAATAATATCATATCACAACAATCACTTTAACTCAATATTTTAATTTCTTATAAATGTGTATATATTAAAATAAATGTTCAATATTTAATTTTCTATACATGTTTTTATGTTACAATCGTAACTTAAAAATTACCATTTTCAACCTTATACTATTTCCTATTTTGGGTACATTTTCATTTAATAGCACAATAAAAATTTCCTACACATATTTAATTTCTTAAAACTCTTTATTTTTAAAGCTTACCATTTTCAATATTTATTATGATTGTAGTTATGTGCTTGTCATTGAAAACTCGGCTTACCATTTAAAATTCCCAACCGATTGATATTTTTTAGCATAATTTAAAAAAATTCAAAATTAAATTATGGAAAACCCTAGATGCACAACTCACTATATAATGACCATTATTTTCGCTTCATCGTCTAACTCAAACACTTTAACTTTATAAATTAGTATACACATTTTTGTTTTTTTTTCTTCATGGCTTTAGTTACCGATCTTTATTCTCTGAAACCATTCAAAACGCAATGGAAAATCAGAGTGAAGATTTTAAAATTGTGGAAATAATTTCTCAATGGTATTGAGACTATTGAGATGGTTGTCGTGGATGAAAAAGTTTTTCTAGAACAATTTAAAATCGTTTTATTTTATTTTCTGTATATAGTATTTTTATTTTATTATTTCTACAACATTTATTTTTTCTGCATATATTATTTTTATTTTTATTTTATTATTTCTGCAGAACCAAACTATGCATGTAACTCTCAAAAAGAGTTCATACGAAAATTTGAAAAAAATTTTGGATGAAAATCAATCTAAAATAATTACGAATTTTCAAATAACTCACGTTGGTGGTCATTTTAGAACGACCAGCCATATTTACAAAATTCAATTTGCTTATACTACTTTTGTAAGATCTACTTATGATTTGCCGAATAATTTGAATGGTCCCAAATTTGTTTCTTTTGATGCTATTCATTAAGGCAAATGCAATCAAGATTTTTTTATTGGTGAGTTAGTGTATAATAAATAGTAAAATTTTGTTTTTTAAATCATAACTAAATTAGAAAATGCAACTTATAATTGAAATTATTAATGTAGATGTTATTGGACAAATATAAATATTGGAGAAGTTGAAATTTAAATTAATAATATGAAATAAATAAATAAAATTTCCGTGCATAGCACGGGTACTATCTAGTTATGTATTTAAATTGTTGGTTATTTTTTTCATATATTTAGTGTTCTTATCATATACCATTTCAAATTGCAATTGATAATAATCTATAATATATTAATTGAGAATCATTTTAACAAAGTAATTTTATGTTGATGTGTGATTTACAAATATGTCACGCTGATGTATCACACTATTAGATCATTTTAAGATAAATATTACTTAAAACATAATTTACTAAAGTATTTACAAAAATTGTCATTATACAGTATATTATATATAAATCCATAATATTTCGACATACAATGTATTTTGTCATAAAATATAAATATAATATAAAACAAAATATAAATTTTGAAAAATTAGTTAAACAAAATATAAAACAAAATTTTAGTTTAATTGAATAGTTATCATATGTATAATTTTATCCAAAATTGATACAATTTAAATCTATTTGTATAATCCGATTTTATTATGTATTTCATTTTCGTAATCAATTTTAAAAAATAAAAAAATATTTCGATAACTTATTTAAGAAGTGAACATAAACAAGTCCAAAAGTTGAAAATAAACGGCTCTAATTGAATTTCAGAACCGTCCATATGTTCATACCATTTGATTTTGTTGTTGTATTTGTAGTTTTGTATACAAAAATATATTAAAAGACATGAAAAACGAGAATATAAAAGCATAGCTTGGTTTGCAAACTATACCTAACAAAATGGATCGTCATTGTATTGGTACTAGGAAAAGGACATCGTACGTTCACATTCGTTTTTACTCTGTAGAATTATTATCTCCCAACAATCATACGATATAATAAGGAATTCTAAATTGTTGGTGCTAAGGTCGAAGGTCGAATCAGGAAGCATCACCCATCAGTTGGGTCACAGGGGTTTCCAGAGGCTACTTTCCTATCTGGTATCTTGGTAGCCTTGGTCAACTATGACAATTACAAAGGAACAGTTTCTCTATGGGAGAAGCCTATAAGCCCTCACTCCCACAGTTCTCCTGGTGTGGAGAGAGGTCTGGTATTCTTGTAAGATCCCAATATAATTTAACATGATTTAATAAAACCCCGACAAAAACACATCATTTGAATATAATTGGAATTGGAGTGTCTCATATGTAAAAGCCAACTCGAGAGTCAGGACCAGCTCTTCTTCAAGTGAAACTTTTCATGGTCGATTTAAAGGTAGGGTTGCCCAAAAGATGCAACTTCCATTCAAATCACAAGTGCGATGTCAACCTCCAAAACCTTTGAGCGTTCAGTCAAAACAGAAGAAAGAAACTGCTAATATTTTTAGTATGGCAATCATCCATCTATTCAATGTTGGTTTTAAATTAAATTTCAACAAGCAAATGGTTTAAGCGCCAAAATATATTAAATATTTTATGAACATCAAGTTTTAGGAATTTAGCTGTGGTGTAATGCTTTAGTCTGAACTAAATAACTTTGAGGTGCTTAATTCAAACCACTAACCTCATTGTTTGAATTTTTTCTAAATAGATGGACATGTTTTTAATGATCCAAAAAATAATTTGCTTTATGCAAAGAAAAAAACAGATAATCTCGGGGGGATGTTTAGCCTTCCCTCTCCCATTGAAATAATCGATGTCAGATGCATGCATCTATGCCATTATCCTTGCAGATGGATTTTCCTTTTTTTATTTCATCTTTGGGCTGATAAACGAGATTGGGTTTTGCATTGGTTCATTCTTTTGGATTCTTTATACATGTTATGTCATGGCTAGTTAGCCTGTTAAACCCATTAGCCTGTAATTTTTTAATCTTTAATTTTCATAATTGTTTTATATGTTAAGATTATAGTCATTTATGTTATTGTTTGTGTTATATTTTTTTGTTATTATGATACTTTAATATTTTAACTAACTAGATAACTAAAATGTATTATTTTATAATTTTTTTGAAGCATGGAATGACAACATCTAAAATACAAAAACAACTATTTTACAGTTAGTAAAATCAACTCTAAAATTGAGTAATGAATAAAATTAGTATTTTTATTCATCATTCTATTTTGTAGTTGGAAATAGAAGAGAACGTTAGAAAGTTATCTTTGAATTAAGAGTTTGGAGTGCAAAAAAAAGAAGAGTGAACAGTTTGTCCAGATTAGAAAGTGAGCAGTTGTCGTGCTACGTAATTGGTTACGTTGTCATACTATCGGATAATCGGATCACTAATGAGCTAATATCCTCAATACCGTATTACAAGAATTATTACAAATAAAATCATATCTTATAATAATTTGACTAACAAAAAAAATAAAATAAAACGTGTGCTCGACCAATAGATTTAAAGTTTGTTAAAGCAAACGTCATTTATACGAAAAATGGTGAGGTCGTGCCATGTTACTGACTAGCTGTGTAGTGGACATGCTTCGTTATGCTCTCACCATTTCTTTTTCTTTTTAACAGTTTGCAAACAATATCTTACTTTGAATCATTTTGTTTAGGTGGTTTTGAATCTTACATAGAATATTACTTTAGTTTCGTTTAGGTGGTTTTGAATCTTTTGATCGATCTACCGGAAAGAACACTTCTCTTTACGCCGCAGGGTTCCAATTAATTAATCTATTGTAACGAATAGTCAAAAGAATATAAAATTTCAGTTGTATTAACGTGTGTATATGTGTTTAAATACATGTAATTATAGTTGTTGTTTTTATTGTGGTTGTTGTCCTTACAGATCAGTTGGGTCCATAAGTGCAATAAGTAACCAATCATATTTATAGCTTCAAATCATTTACATATAGTTGCTTCTGATATTTTTTTTTTTTGTATAAAAGCTTTTGATATTTCCTGAGAAAAGCTTCAACCAACAAAATATGGTGGCTGTTTTCTACAAAGACATGTTGAGCTGGTACTTACTCACCCTCAAGATCCGCGAAAAACTCGATATCGAGAAGCAAGGATCTGAATCGCTTCATCAAGGTCAAAACCTTCTCGGTTTACATGAAGTCACCAGATTCGATCAAGAACCAAACAATCATAACAACGAGCAGACTTCGTCTGCGGCCAGTAAGATCGATGTAACCAAAGAGAGCCCGAGAGAGTCACGAGACGATTGGGTCATCTCAATCACAGAGAAGCTCGAGCAAGCACATAGAGATGACGACACCACTATCTGGGGAAAGCTCTGTATCTACAGAGTTCCATATTACTTGCAAGAAAACGACAACAAATCGTATTTCCCTCAGACTGTCTCGCTTGGTCCGTACCACCATGGTAAGAAACGGCTCCGGTCTATGGACCGCCACAAATGGCGTGCGGTCAATAGAATCTTGAAACGTACGAACCAAAGCATTAAAATGTATATTGACGCCATGAGAGAGCTCGAGGAGAAGGCTCGAGCTTGCTATGAAGGTCCTTCCTGTTTAAGCAGTAACGAATTTATCGAAATGCTTGTTCTTGATGGTTGTTTTGTGCTGGAGCTCTTCAGAGGAGCCGTTGAAGGATTCCCGGAACTCGGGTAAGCCTGATTTCAGTCGTTGGGTTATTTATGGTTATCTCAGATAATTGCTAAACCCGATCTAAATCTTTTTGATTTTGAATTATTTTATTTTCGTATTTGTGTAGATATGCACGTAATGATCCAGTTTTTGCGATGAGAGGATCGATGCATTCAATTCAACGTGATATGATAATGCTGGAAAATCAACTTCCTCTATTCATTCTAAACCGGTTATTAGAGCTACAGCTTGGTACAAAGAACCAAAGCGGTTTAGTAGCGCAATTTGCAGTTCGGTTCTTTGATCCACTAATGCCAACGGACGAGCCGATGACCAAAACCGACCAGTCAAAACTCGAGAATTATCTCGCAAAAGATAAAGCCTTTGACCCATTCGCCGACATGGGGGAGTTGCACTGTCTGGATGTTTTTCGTCGAAGTCTGCTAAGGTCTAGTCCTAAACCGGAGCCGAGGTTATCAAGAAAGAGATGGTCTCGGAATACGCGTGTGGCAGACAAGCGCCGACAACAGCTGATACATTGCGTGACGGAATTGAGAGAAGCTGGTATTAAGTTCAGGAGGAGAAAAACCGACCGGTTTTGGGATATCCAATTCAATAATGGTTATCTAGAAATACCGAGACTACTTATTCATGATGGTAACACGTTTTCCACGCTCTCTGAAATCCTAACCCCTTATTATGTGATATCCAGCTGTATAAAAATTTTCTTTTTCTTTTTTTTTTAAAAAAAAACTATTTATCAAAAACCCATTTTTAAAATGACATAAAATTTGGTTTTCTACGCCTTTTCTCTCATATATCAATTGGCTAAAGTAAGGAAATGTCATCAATTATTCCGTATACTAGATTTATATTCACGCCATAGATAAAAATATTCATAAATTATATTTTATTAGTAAATATAAATTAAATATTTATATAATTTTAATTTTAATTTAAAATTATGTTTAACATTAATTTTTGTATATATAAATTAAGAAAGAAAAAAATTATTTTTTTATGAATTTAATAGTATTTTTGGTTAGTTTAATAAAATATATTAATACTCTGACCAAATTAATAACAATGATATATATTATAATTATTCGAATAAGTTAACCCTATTTATATATTTATTTGAAATTTACTTTAATTATGAAATGTAAGCATGGTATTTCTGTTAATAGCACATGATAGTAATATTATTTTCTTAATTTTTTCTCAAATAATATATTAAAGATTATGTAATACCTTAAATCTATTTATATTTATTTGAAATTATTTATAAATTAACGTATTAAAAATTTAAATAAATAAAATATTTTTTTGCAAATGTAATACTATTTTTTGGTTAGTTGAATAAAATATATTGATTCTCTAACCAAATTAATATCAATGGCGTGTATTGTAATTATTCTAGTAACTTAAACCTTTTTATATATTTAATATGAAATTCGTTGTGGTGTTGAGACGTCAGCATGACATTTTTGTTATTAACATTTGTTAAAAAAGTTTCTCAAATAATATATTAGGAATATTGAGTAATCCAGAATGACAATTGAAATGAACTTGGTAATTCCTTAAAACATAAACCTTGTTGTATTTTTTGTTTATTGTGTAGGTACAAAATCTCTGTTCTTGAACCTGATAGCATTTGAACAGTGCCATAATGAAGCGAGCAACGACATAACATCATACATAATCTTCATGGACAATCTAATAGATTCTCACGAAGATGTTAGCTACTTACACTACTGTGGTATAATCGAACATTGGCTAGGGAGTGATTCTGAAGTTGCGAATTTGTTCAACAGATTATGTGAAGAAGTTGTTTTTGACACAGAAGATAGTTATCTATCTCGGTTATCAGTAGAAGTTAACCGTTATTACAATAAAAAATGGAATGCTTGGAGAGCAACTTTGAAACACAAGTACTTCAATAATCCATGGGCAATTGTCTCTTTTAGTGCTGCTGTTATTCTACTTATCCTCACATTGTCTCAAAGTTTTTATGCTGCTTATGCTTATTATAAGCCACCTTCTTAACCTTCATTACCTTACTTTTATTTTCAAATAGATTTTTTTTTTGTTCTATAAGCTAAGAACATATACTGATATTGTAACACTTGGGGTGTTTAACCCACTTATACTAGAATATTTTTTCTATATAATAATGAACTTGTTACAGAACAAAATACGATACTGGATTTGGCCTGCCATTACCCTCTCCAACCAACCACAAAGGTTCAACTCCAAAGGGGCCACAAGTATGAATATCACTATTCAAAAATTTTATATAGAAAATGATTTTCTTAAAACAAAAGGGCCACTATTCCAAAAGCTATTTTTGTGGGTTTTGAGAAGCCCAGTTTCCTATATGATACAATTTCTAGTTTCCTATACTCAACAATACATGCATTCATATGTTATTTTGGTTCTCTTTTTCCAGCCGAAAAAAAAAATTATAGCAAGAACAGTGACGAGGCCTATAAACGGCTAACTTTACAGGTTTAACTCCAAATTTAAATTGAGATCTGAAAGGAATTCTGACACACGTAGTCATTTGTATATTAATACTATATTATAATTATGAACTCTAGTACTGGTAATTAGGTTGGTGGTAATGATGTAATAATGAGAACGTACCAATAATGATGGAAGTTCTACCAAATTTATTTGGATTGGAGCAACAAATTATTATGTCATTCCAATAGTTTCTTGCTTATCATCAAAATAGGAATAAAATCAAATTCTGACATAAAACTTATCTTTAATGAAACAAACTGATGAAATGCAAATTTGTTTTGTCAACAAAAAATTATCTTCAAATATAAAACGAAAACTTTCTTCTTAATTTTTTGTGTTGACAATTTATTTCGTCATCAAAACTATCGTACAATACCAAATACTCCTATAACTAATGTTATGGTTTATATATCCACGTTGTAAAAGTTGAAAACATATTTCCTATTTAATTAAAAATTGAAAACACATTTTCTCCTTAGTTAAAAGTTGAAAACACATTTCTCCCTCAGTTAAAAGTTGAAAACATATTTCTTCCTCAATTGAAAGTTCGAAACCTAATACATAACCGCATTTTATCGTAAATCAAATAATTCAGCTGATTGGAGAAAATTAGTTTCGAATTTTCAATCGAAAGAAAAATATGTTTTTCCACTTCTACATCGTGGATATACAAACCGTAATATTAATTATAAGAATATTTGGTGTTATATAATAGTTCGGAGAAAAAAACAGATCGTCACACCTAATTTTTTTTAAGAAATAGTTTCTATAACTGTAAGCATATCTTTGATTATATTTCAACTGTTAGCACAAAAATATAATGGAACTACAAAAAAATAGACTATTGCACAAAATTTATATAAAAGTTTCTAAGCCTGAATTCAGTCCACAATGTATTTTTTCTAATGTTTTTTTACTAATCCGTGTGCTATCTTTATTTTGATAACGTATATATCTCTCAATTTCAAGTCATTAGTAAACAATATATACTAACACAATACTCGTGTGGTGATTTGTTTCCGTGATATGTGCTGAGTGTTATTTATCTATAAAACTACATATGTTATGTTCTTTGACCCAAGCATGGAACTTCTTAAGTGCTAAAAACAGAAATGCACAAAACACTATAAGGGAATAAAGAGCAATCCTAAGCAAAACATTTAAAAGTAAATGGGTGACACACTGACACCTAACAATCAAATAAATTTATTAGAAATGAATATTTATGTGTACACTTATACTTAAATATTAACTATAAAAAAGAGGTTAGGGTAGGAAAAGGGAGATCGAAAGTTAGCGTACGGCGTTGGTTTCTGGCAGACAAAAGACGCCATTATTAATTATGAACCAAAAACCTTCTTCGTTCTAACAAACACATCCTCTTAATCTAATCAACTTGTTTTGCTTTTCTATTTTATTACATGAATTCACGCCAACATAAATAATTTTATATATTTTAGTATTATGTTGTTTTCAACAGCTTTCCTATGTTGCTTTTCCTGATCATCATCTTTGTATTATTTTAGATAAATAAAATTATAGAATAATACTTTAAATTATCATATTTTTAAGTTTTTTTCCAAATTTGTAATACTAAAATTAAAATTTTTAAAATAAAACTGAAAATAATTATTTATCCTAAATAGATTATGAATAAAGATAAAATATTATGTTTGGATTCATTTTTCCACTTTAAAATTTAGAATCTTTGATTAAGAAGATATTTTAGTGTCAAGTTAGTGTATTATTGAAAAAACAAACTAATAATTTTATATGAATAAAAACTAAAAAATGTGTTTTTTTGAAAAAATTTATTCAAAAATTATATTATAGAGTGATGCTTTCATATAACGATGCATCCAAACTCGAAACATCAAACACACCTTTCACCCTGAGATTACAAAACCTAATGGCAATATGACAATGAGTGTAGGTTTAGTAATCCATGTTTCCTATATTTTCAACTCTTCTCTGTTTTTAGTTTCTGAAAGCTGTCATTGCTACTGATCTTCTCCCTTATTAATTTTTTTATAGACAATGATTTATTTTCACTTAATCGATATGCATGGTTTTTTGGAAAACAAAATCAGAAGAAATTGGTCATTTCCAAGAACGTAACATTTTCTTAGATTGCGAATCAGGCTAACTGTTAATCTTTGAAAACACTTTCTACTCCATTTTTGGTTTACTTTTTAGTAATAATCGATCTTAACGTGTTTTTATCGCAAATAGCGTTGGTAAAAACTGAAAAATTTGGTATCATTTACATAGCAAAATTAGAAATCGGAATTTTATAAAATTGTGTGATTGGTAAAATTTTAAAGATTGTCGAATCATTCGGCCATTACATAAATTAAATGAAAAACAATTGGAATATGTTCCTGTAAAGATAGGAACATGATGGTTAACAAAGAAAAGAGAAGGAACATGATGCATTTTAAAGTTATGATAAGGAACTTGAAAAAAATACAATGAGAAGTCACTATTAAACTTTGTACAAATCTCAGAATCTGCTGTGATTTACTTTTCCCACATTCCCTTTATTTTATTTGTCTTTTGCTTTTCCTTTTTCAATTATTTGGGGGAATCCGTTCCAAAGCTCGTACTTGAAGGAAATGCCAAAACCATTATTCATTCACTATGTCTTTTAGCATTTACATTGATGTACGAAAATTATATACATGTAAATAACACCCGACTCAAACATAGAAAAAATGTTTTGTACTTGTAACAATATGGTTTCTTCCACTACTATTATAAATAGACTCAGTTATATATGTATGTATCTTGAACGTTAAAGTTTGCTACAAAAATTTTAATAGTACAATTTTAATAGAATTGAAATATTTATTATATTTAGAAAACACATTAATTGATAGGATACATAAAGAAAATAATAAACAATTTTAGGGCGAGCGTTTTAACAAAACGAGGTCAGTATGTTTTTAATATTTAAATACTGTTTTTTTTTTTCAAAAATTATGTCAGCTTGTTGACCATATACAGCTTTCCATTCGTCCACGTGGATTTTATCTGACATATCTGACTTCACGAGTAATTTTATATGATTATATCAATTTGAATCACCCTTTCTGTACACCATATATTAGTTGACGTGGAAAAAACATTGCCTCGTACAGTTTGTTTTTGATGTTTTTCGTCAGATGTAAGACCAATAGTTGTCCAAAATATAATAAATCTTCGTTTTAGCTTAAAAACTGATTTCACACTTTACCTATTTTTTATTCAGAATATTTGTTTAAAAACAAACAATGATGCCAGAAAAAAAAAGAAAACAACAAATAATCTTTACTCGTAATCATCGATGGTTAAAACCGAAAGGAGACAAAAATAATTAATGGTCAACGATTTTTCGACCACTGAAATTCCCACCACCACCTCAAAAAATTCGTAAATCACACGCTCCAATGAGAGTAATTATAGTTGCATTGCACGAACAGGGACTAACTGCGTGTAGTCCACACGTAAAAGGCGCGTGGTTAAGGTTTTCCGTATTAATACGTATAACTAGCTAAGTAGCTGTCTCTTTTAACCAAGCATTCTAATTAATTTATCTTTATTTAATTCAATTTATACAGTATTTTGGTGGAAAAAAGGAGTAGATTTTTCCATATCCGAGAATAAAACAAAGTAGAAGTACGATTTCATTATTTTTCTTGCGCGCCAAACATCCGAATAATAAAATACAAAAAGGAGATACAAAAATATAAGAAAAATAAAATATTAAAATAAAGATAAAAAAGAGGACAAGCGTGAGATAAAAACCCTTCACTTTCTTGGCATTTTGTCTTCACTTCTTTTTCTCTCACAGAGAATCCAGAGAGACACATAGGGGAGAGCTGTAATGGCAGAATGAACAAAGGAATTTTGCAATCTCTTCTTCTCCGAAGAGAAAAATGGCTTTAGAAGAAGAGGAAGGGATTCTAAACGCGCCGAGTTTTATGCTTTTCTGTGAGGAAGAAGAAGTAGATTTGTGCGAGAAATCTGACGAGAGTTTTGTAAAATTTCCGTTTTTTCATCTGGGTTTTTTCGATCATGATATATTTTGGGATGACGATGAGTTATTGAGTTTGATTTCGAAAGAGGAAGAGTTAAAGCCGTGTCTTTGCGACGGAATCTTAGATGAGTTTCTGGTTCTGTGTCGTGAAAAGGCTCTTGATTGGATTTTTAAAGTGAAATCTCGTTATGGGTTTAATTCTTTGACGGCTCTTCTTGCTGTTAACTACTACGATAGGTTTATTACAAGCAGGCAGTTTCAGACAGATAAGCCATGGATGTCTCAGCTTACAGCTGTGGCTTGTTTATCTCTAGCTGCAAAAGTTGAAGAGATCCGAGTTCCATTGCTCGTAGATTTTCAAGTAAGTCTCTTAGATTCAATCTGTGTAATGTCGTTTGAGTGTTCGTTGAAATGCCAATTTTGATACAGGATTCTCTTTTGTTTTGTTTAAGGTGGAAGAGGCAAGATATGTCTTTGAGGCTAGAACCATACAGAGAATGGAGCTTTTGATTCTTTCTACTCTTCAATGGAGGATGCATCCTGTGACTCCAATCTCCTTTTTTGATCACATTATCCGTCGATACAGCTCTAAATCTCATCAGCACTTGGAGTTCTTAAGTAGATGTGAAACTCTGTTACTCTCCATTGTTCGTGGTAATGCTTCTACTGAAAGCTTTTAAGTTCACATAAATTTCATTCGATCTCTTGGATACTTGTGCTAAATTTCTTGTTTTTGGTTTTCAGATTCGAGGTTTCTGAGTTATAGCCCTTCTGTGTTAGCCACTGCAATAATGGTCTCTATCGTTAGATATTTCAAGACGTGTGACAAAGCTGAATACGAATCTCAGCTTATGACTCTACTCAAAGTTAATTCGGTATGTGGTATTACCCGAACGTAATTATCTTGGATCAATAAATGCAAATGTAACTATGTCGTAAAGGAACAAGAACTGATTCCATCATCATATTACCTAAACAGGAGAAAGTAAATGAGTGCTATAAGTTAATGTTAGACCACATTCCAAGCACGAAAAGGATGATGAACTGGATGAAACCTGCTAGTCCAACCGGTGTATTCGATGCATCATTCAGCTCTGACAGCTCAAATGAGTCGTGGGTTGTGTCTGCTTCCGCTTCAGTGTCTTCATCATCGTCCCCAGAGCCTTTGTTCAAGAGGAGAAGAGTGCAGGAACAGCAGATGAGGCTCTCTTCAATAAACAGAATGTATCTCCAATAAACAGAATGTTTCTCGATGTGTTCAGTAGGAGTCCTCGCTTATAATTTCAACAATTGATAAAAAAAAAAACTGTCAATTTAGAAACATAAGAACTGTTTTTCATGTTTTCTGTATTATCGTCTATGGTAAAACTGGCAGAAACATTACGCGTTTTTCAGGTGGTGTACGTTATCAAGTATTTCATAATCGAAAAACAGAGATCTTTTGTTTACATTTAAAAGATTTCTTATGATCTACTTTTCATCGTTGATGATGATTATCTAATTACATCTCACAGACTTGTCTCTTCTTAGGATCTTCATAAGCACCAACATTACCATTATACTGTTTGTCCTTCTCTGAAAAAAATCAGACATTATTGGTTATTCACTTAGTACAGAACTACAGATTTGTGGAAATTGTCCTTTGAATTGAAGAGACAACTAAAGAATTGGTTGGAAAACTAATAGTTTTGACAATCAAATGAACATCTCTTCTCAAGTTCTGTTGGCTTCTCCTGTTATTTATTTATTCTCATTTTTTTGAGGGTTGATTTGAAAGGATATGCAGTTGATTTTTGAGATTTTAAGTATTTAGTTTCTTTTCATATTACATAGGTACAAAAATCACTTTTATTATCTTTTTGCCATTGCCATGTCATGTCAAAACATTAAATAGAATACCTTCCATGACGAGTCTTGTTATTACTGAGGACCAAATAGCATTGAAGAGATCCAAAAAGAAAAAAAAAACAAACGAAATGTTCTGTGATCTCAGAGATATTGTGTGATTCTTAGAAATCCAATAATAATAGTTAAGAATGAAGAAAAAAAAACACAGATTCCAAACTCTAAAAACAAGTTGAAACATCGCATCATCACTTTCGTTTCAGATCAAGTTTGTCCATCATCATCGTTAATTAATTCCCATGAAAAATCAAACTATTGGTCTCTCTGATATTCATAACCAGTCGAGAGGCTCTTGAGTTACTAGTAAAACTTACCGAGCAAAGAGGACTAAACAAACAAGGTCCTCTGAGAGTCATAAGTATGTTCCAGGGAATATTCATCCAATGTAAAATTTCAAAGCCTCAATGATTTCAAATCATTGATGACTTTTAAATAAGCACCATAGGAGGTTCATGATGCTTTGATATTCCCCTGTGATGTCAAAATGCTGAAAATTCCAATTCGGTCCTATTATAGAATTCAATAATAAAAATGCTGTGAATAATCAGCATTGTTGTTTTTTAATAATGTCCGGTAAATAAGTAACTTGACCGAATATCTCAATAGATTGCGTGATTTATCAACATGGTTTGGGCCGAAATATATTCATTCATTACGGCTCATTCAGTCGAAATCGTTTTTTACCATTTAATGTTAACGAATTCTGACCGGTTTAACCATTGGTTAAAATAACCACGTGCATGTGAATGGTATACACGTGTGTCTCAATTAAAAAAAAAAGTAGAGGGCGAGACGAAACCGAACAGTCGTTTATGAATTGGACGAGAAGTTAAACGAACATACTGAGAATTAACATTCGTTTATGAAATGGAATGACACAATGAACTCGGTCATCATACATTTGTTTTTCCTCTCTCACACCGACTGACTTACTACCGTATGTTAGTATATTATTTTGTTAATTAGATAATATAGTTGTTTTCGATTTTGTGTTGGAACAATTTTTATGAACAAATTTGCATGTTCAATTGGGTAATATAACCCAAATATTGATTGCAAAAATTGTTGGAATATGAATGAGAAATGGGCACTCATTAAAAAGCTCATTAATAAGGAGGGACAAAAGTCCCACATCGGAAACTTGAGGAAAAATCCTCTAGTATATAAATGGGAGAGCTTATGTAGTAGCTTAAAAGAGTTGGAGAGAAAAGGGACCAAGCCACGCGCGCGCCGCCGCCGCCGCCGGGCCGGGCCAGGCTCGGGCTCGGGCTCGGGTCTTGGGCCTTGGCAAAGGGTCGTAGGCCCAATAAGATTCTTTTTGGGCCAAATTTTGATTATGGTTTTCACTCAAAACCAAGTCAAAACCCTAAACCATACCCACGGTTTTCTCTCCTAACCGTCCACGATTTTTTTCGTCGGTTCGGTTCCCTCCCACGTTTTAGGGTTGCGAAAACCGCTCCCTTAAGGCTATAAAAACAAGCTTTAATCCTCATTAACCTAATTCGGCCGCATTCTCTCCCAAAGTCGTTCCAGCGATCTTCCTCCTTTCTTCTTCACGCACTGTAAGTTTTTATCGAGAGTATACCGTAGATTCTTGTTCGTAGATTCTACAGTTGGGTGTTGCAATTGTAGTCTCATTGTGGTTGTATCCTGGGATTCAAAATCTCATCAAACCGCCACACTGCGGGAGATTTATTGAATTAAGGAAAGAGATCAAATCTCGCCTCCACGAATTCGTCTTCTTTTTAATTCAGTTTTTCAATCGTTTGATCCGTAGATCGTTTTCTCATATCGTGATTTTCATATCTGGTTTTTCGCGTTCTAACATTCTTAATTCAATAAATCCGCTTCCTGCTTATCGCTTGAATCGGATTGAGAATTGCGATTGATTTTTAAAACGATTTTCAAACGATTCTGATCTGATTCGTAACGTTTTTTATAAACGTTTTCACATTATTTCAATCGATCGGAATCGATTTAATAAACGTTTTCAATCTGTTTTTGTGATCGATCTGAAACAGTTCTACGAACGTTTTATAACGATTCAGTGGAAAGTTTCAAAACCTAAAACGATCTAAATATTTTTGTCAAACGGTTTCCGCGAAGGCCTAACGGCGAGTTTCGCGAAACCTGAGAAAAAAAAAATATTATTCTACAAACCCTTATTAGGGTTTCACGAATATATTATTTTAAAATATATATATATATATATATATATATATATATATATTTATAGAAACGCCTGTCAGGGTTTCTGAAAGGAGGAAAAAATATTTCTGATTCATAAAGGAGTCAAAATATTTTTCTGGAATTTCGCGGAATATCAAAAAAATTTTTGATATCCGCAGAAATCTGAGCGAATTCTCAGAACGCTTTTTAAAGCAAATTTCCGCAGAACGCAATTTTAACGATTTTTTAAATCGATTATATTGCTATCGCATTTGTTTGTGATCCATATTGATTCTGTTTCTTCTACATTTGAACAGATCCATCTGAAATGGCTAACGAAACTGCTTACGTGCCTGTTGATACCACATCTCGAGGTGCAAATGATGGGATTAACGCAAGTGAGGTGACGCCCCAGATTGGGAGTGGTCTACCACTTGGTTCATCCTCATCTTATGTCCCGTTTGTGCCTAGCGCTATAAGTGCAGGACTTACGCCGGACAAATTTGATGGGTCCAATTTTAAGACGTGGCAGCAAAAGATGCACTTCTTTCTGACCACTCTGAAATTGGAGAAGTATCTCACCGAGGTTAAGCCTGTCTTACCTCCGGGGAATACTGATCCACGAGCTCTTGCTAGTGTTGAGTCGTGGAACCATGGAGACTACTTGTGTCGAGGCTACATTCAAAGCCGCCTGGTGGACCAACTGTTCAATGTGTACAGTGAGGTCAAAACTTCCAAGGATCTCTGGGATACCTTGGAAAAGAAGTATAAGTCTTTCAACGTAGGCTCTGGGAAATATGCAGTTAAGAAATTTCTTGACTTCAAAATGGTGGACTCAAGGCCCATCATGGAGCAAGTTCATGAACTGCAAATGATATCCCAAGAGTTAACCGATGAGGGAATGAAGCTGTGTGAGACATTCACTGTGAATTGCTTTATTGAGAAGCTACCTCCCGGTTGGGTCGATTTCAAAAATTATCTCGACCACAAGCAAAAGGCTTTGACGTTGTCAAACTTAATTTCCAGGTTGCAAATTGAGTCAACACATCGCAGATCAGATTACCATCTCGATCATAATGCGAATGTAGCCGAATACGCAAGAAAGGGCAAAGGCAAGGTTGTGGCAAACAACAATGGACCTAATAAACATGCGTTTAACAAGGTCGCACCTCAAGCCTCCACAAGCTTTAAGAAGCAAGGCAACCCGAAGAAATTCTCAGGGAGTTGTCATCATTGTGGTAAGAAAGGGCACAAGTCCTCGGAGTGTCGTAGTAAGGCGAAGGGAAAAGCTCAAGCCAATCTGACTGAAGCTGACCTATGTGCGGTGGTCACTGAGGCAAACATGGTTGAGGAAAACCCTAGGGAGTGGTTCTATGATACTGGAGCAACCACTCACATCTGCATTGATCGAGATATGTTCAGTTCTTATCAGAAGAACAAGTCCGAGGAGCAGTTGATGATGGGAAACATGGCTTTTTCCAAGATTGAAGGTCACGGCAAAGTGGTGCTGAAGCTGACATCTGGACACGAAGTCACTCTCACCAATGTGAAGCACGTGCCAGACATGAGGAAGAACCTGATATCCGGGACATTGATGAGCAAGCATGGATTCGCCATCAACTTTGAGTCCGACAAATTGGTTCTTAGGAAGAATGGGGTGTACTTGGGAAAAGGGTATGTTAAGGGAGGACTGATCAAAATGTGTGTAATGACAGTTCTCAAAAACAATGATGCTTCTACTTTTTCCAATGTTGCAATGAATAAGAAACCAGTTGCTTATTTGGTTGAGTCTTTTAATTTATGGCATGAAAGATTAGGACATGTGAATTATAAATCGATGCAACGATTGATTAATTTGAACCTAATTCCAAAATGCAAAATAAGTAAAGACAAGTGTGAGATATGCGTCGAAGCAAAACTCACAAAAACTCCATCACCTCATGTTGAACGAACTACTGAACCTCTAGCATTAATACACACTGATTTATGCGATTTGAAAAGCATACAAACTAGAGGTGGTAAAAAGTATTTTGTGACATTCATTGATGATTGTACAAAATATTGTTACGTATATTTGTTACGTAGTAAGGATGAAGCCCTACAAAAATTTAAAGAGTACAAGCTCGAAGTTGAAAATCAACTTAAGAAAACTATTAAAATAGTTAGAAGTGATAGAGGAGGCGAATATGATGGACCGTTTAATGCATTTTGTCAAGAAAATGGCATTATCCATCAAACAACAGCTCCCTACTCACCAGAATCTAACGGAGTTGCAGAACGCAAAAACCGAACTCTGAAAGAAATGATGAATGCAATGTTGCAGGAATCTGGGTTACCCCAGAATCTGTGGGGGGAAGCATTGCTCACCACAAATTATATCCTCAACAAAATACCACACAAAACAACCGGCAAAACGCCGTATGAGTTGTGGAAAGGCATTGTACCTTCGTACAAATACTTGAAAGTGTGGGGGTGCCTAGCAAAAGTAGCAATACCTCCTCCTAAAAAGGTCACAATTGGACCTAAAACTGTGGATTGCATATTCATAGGATACGCACACAATAGTAGTGCTTATCGGTTTTTGGTACATAAATCAGATATATCAGATATCCATGTCAATACGATTATGGAATCAAAAAATGCAACATTTTTTGAAAACGTATTTCCGTGTAAGGATAAACTTCCGAAACGAGCACGTGAAGAGAGTGATGCAATCACCTCCACAAATGAGGCAAGCACATCTGGTACTTTAGTAACTGAAGTAGAAAATATTGAAGATGAACCTAGACGAAGCAAAAGAGCTCGTAAGGAAAAATCTTTTGGTGATGATTTCTTGACGGTCTTTCTCTTAGAGAATGAACCGAGAACATTCACCGAAGCAATGTCTACACCTGATGCGCCTTCTTGGAAGGAAGCTGTGAATAGTGAGATCGACTCCATTATGCAAAACCATACATGGGAGATAACCGATCTACCACAAGGCTCTAAGGCATTAGGGTGTAAATGGATTTTCAAAACAAAATTGAAAACCGATGGCTCAATAGAGAAGTACAAGGCTAGACTTGTGGTGCAAGGATTCCGACAAAAAGAAGGTTTGGATTTCTTTGACACCTATTCTCCAGTAACGAGAATAACTTTAATAAGAATGCTGATAAGCATCGCAGCATTGAGGGACTTGGAAATACATCAAATGGATGTAAAAACTGCTTTTTCTAAATGGTGATTTAGAAGAAGAGATTTATATGAAACAACCTGAAGGGTTTATCGTCCCTGGTCAAGAACACAAAGTGTGTAGACTTGTAAAGTCATTGTACGGACTCAAACAAGCTCCTAAATAATGGCATGAAAAATTTGACAATGTAATGATGTCAAATGGTTTCAGCATAAATGAATGTGATAAGTGTATCTATGTCAAAAATACGCCAAATGGGTATATTCTGTTATGCTTATACGTGGATGATATTCTTGTCATTGGTAGCAATAAAGACATGATCAATCAAACTAAGAGTTTGCTTAGTGGAAAGTTTGACATGAAAGATATGGGATTAGCGGATGTCATTCTAGGAATCAAGATAAATAGACATTCTGAAGGAATCATCCTATCCCAAACTCATTATGCTGAGAAGATTCTTGAGCGGTTTAAGAACTACTCAAATGGAAGTGCAAAAACTCCTGTCGACACTCAACTTCACTTGACCAAAAATTCGGGTGAAGCGGTGTCACAACTAGAGTATGCACGCGTGATCGGAAGCTTGATGTACTTAACAAACTGTACTAGACCCGATCTGGCGCACTCGGTAAATGTACTAAGTCGCTACACGAGTAATCCAGGACATAATCATTGGAAAGCTATAACTAGAGTATTAAACTACCTACGTTATACAAAAGATTATGGGTTGTACTACGGTAGAGAACCCGGAGTTTTGGAAGGATGCAGTGATGCGAACTGGATATCCGACTCCAAAAACTCAAAATCCACGAGTGGATATATCTTTACACTTGGTGGTGCAGCAGTGTCCTGGAAATCTTCCAAACAAACTCTGTTGGCTAGATCAACCATGGAATCTGAGTTCATAGCTTTAGACAAAGCTGTAGAAGAAGCAGAATGGCTTCGTAATTTTTTGGAAGATATCCCGATGTGGGAAAAACCAGTGTCAGCAATACGTATACATTGTGATAGTCAATCGGCTATTGCTCGGGCACTGAACAATCTGTATAATGGTAAATCGCGTCATATACGAAGACGACATAAAACCATTAGGCACTTAATCTCAAGTGGTGTAATCACGGTAGATTACATCAAATCAGCCGATAACCTAGCGGATCCGTTTATTAAATGTTTAACTCGAGATCAAGTCGTACAATCATCAAGAGGAATAGGTTTAAAGCCTATGAATAAAGATGAAGTTTGATGGAAACCCCACTTACGTGACTGGAGATCCCAAGATGTAGGTTCGAAGGGACAACTAAATCAAACGGAATCTGAAAAAACATTGTGAGACTTACGTCTATACCCAGTTCCTAGGATGATAAACAGTGTTGTTACCTGTATGTGTAGGATAAGCATTGCTTTTAATGATTTGAGACCATAGTTTTGACATATAAGTGGAGTATTACAGGATGCTCCTTAAAACAAAGCTATTGGCGAATCACCTTATGAATGTGAAATGGGGCCGTTTCTAGGAGAATGAAGGAAAGGCTATATTCTCCAAGTTCACTCATGATTAACCAGGCAAGTCCACGGCCACAATGGACACAATAGAGAACATAGTTCTACGAGAAATGAAACTGTGTTATACCTGTTGTCTCGGTTTACATCAAAGCTCGGGTGGTTCAAGACATCATGTTCACCTCCTGGTCGAGTAAACCCGACAGATATTAACAATGAGTGGTTCAAAGCTGAAACATGCTACCAACTCAGATACAGTGAATTTTCGTTTATACTCTCGAAAGTCATTCTGTCTAGTCTATAGAATACGTCTAGATAATAGAGTCTGTCGAGTCTATCGAGTCTGCATTGTATAGAGTCATTTCTATTCATGTGGGGGATTGTTGGAACAATTTTTATGAACAAATTTGCATGTTCAATTGGGTAATATAACCCAAATATTGATTGCAAAAATTGTTGGAATGTGAATGAGAAATGGGCATTGGGCTCATTAAAAAGCCCATTAATGAGGAGGGACAAAAGTCCCACATCGGAAACTTGAGGAAAAATCCTCTAGTATATAAATGGGAGAGCTTATGTAGTAGCTTAAAAGAGTTGGAGAGAAAAGGGACCAAGCCACGCGCGCGCCACCGCCGCCGCCGCCGGGCCGGGCCGGGCTCGGGCTCGGGCTCGGGTCTTGGGTCTTGGGTCTTGGGTCTTGGGTCTTGGGTCTTGGCAAAGGGCCGTAGGCGGGTCGTAGGCCCAATAAGATTCTTTTTGGGCCAAATTTTGATTATGGTTTTTACTCAAAACCAAGTCAAAACCCTAAACCATACCCACGGTTTTCTCTCCTACCCGTCCACGATTTTTTTCGTCGGTTCGGTTCCCTCCCACGTTTTAGGGTTGCGAAAACCGCTCCCTTAAGGCTATAAAAACAAGCTTTAATCCTCATTAACCTAATTCGGCCGCATTCTCTCCCAAAGTCGTTCCAGCGATCTTCCTCCTCTCTTCTTCACGCACTGTAAGTTTTAACGAGAGTATACCATAGATTCTTGTTCGTAGATTCTACAGTTGGGTGTTGCAATTGTAGTCTCATTGTGGTTGTATCCTGGGATTCAAAATCTCATCAAACCGCCACACTGCGGGAGATTTATTGAATTAAGGAAAGAGATCAAATCTCGCCTCCACGAATTCATCTTCTTTTTAATTCAGTTTTTCAATCGTTTGATCCGTAGATCGTTTTCTCATATCGTGATTTTCATATCCGGTTTTTCGCGTTCTAACATTTTGTGTTTGCGATAAACTACAAAAGTAATAATTGAATATTAGCGTAACAAACCCGACAATATATAGAAGCATGGATCGTAACAACAAACAGCAAATTATAAAATTTAGTTATTAGGGTCTGGCAATATAATTTATAAATTGGCATCGTGCACCGTCTTGTTCCACTTTGTCAACAACCTCTTACCAATATTCTAATTACAATTTCTCAATACACGCTTTATTGGAATAATTCCACATCTAATCTCATATATATCAACCAAAATATTCACGTGCGTCTTTCAAATCTATCTAGATTTACAGCAAAATTACATGTGAGACCCAATATTAAACATTTTTAGTGAATTTCTCTGGTTTAGATCGATCCATGAGATAGAATTATCAAGACAGGACCAACTATTAATTAAGAATGTTTTGTTAGTAAAGAAAAGGTAATTAAAAAGACATAATGAAAACTATGTACTATACAAAAACGCCGACAATATATGTATATAAACAAAGAAATACAATGGACGTAACTTTCACGATAAAGATTCAACATCATAGTCATAGTAGAATTATGTCTCCGAACTATATACAAAGCATTTAACAGATGTTTGATGTTGTTATGTATAAAATTTAAAGACTACGTCAAAATTCAATAGTTTTGTCTGTGTATTCTGGTTTCAGCATGTATATATATTAAATTATTCGTTCACAGATGCATGGTTATAAATCCGTCAAATCGTTTTTAATTGTTTTCTAACTAAATTGACAAGAAAACGGAAAAAGATATATACATTACAAAATTAATACTGAAAACAATAGTTGTGAAACCGTTGGAGGGAAGGTGCAAATGACGTTGTGCGTTAGTAACGTAGACAGTTACATACCTTTCAAAAGAGTCCTAACTGACACGTGGCAGTTCGCTTTAGTTAGTTGTTTGTTGAAGGATTTACAGGCTGGATTTTTGCTCAAAATTTTAAAATTGGAAAGTGATGATTTCAAATTCCAACTGGCCAAATCTCTCTGTCGTACTCGCCGCGTCATCAAATTTCAGTTTTTTTTTAAATTATTTCCGACCACTAACTTTTATCTGTAGTGGCCGTTTCTTTGTATCAAGTTTATGAAACAGAATATTAATCGAATTATTAAGTATCTAATTTTGTAAATCATAGAGTGAAGTTTCCTTTCTTGTTTACATGATTTTTGAATTGCGATTAAATGATACTTTTATCCCGCATGCCCATTTCACTTAAAAAACTGTTTTGTTTGAATAATGTTAAGTTCAAAAACGATAAACTAACGATTAAGAAAAGTTAAATATTAGTTTCACGAATCAAAAAGCTCTAGTACAAATTCATTTGATTGTATTTATAATAGTGTTTATTGGTCCATTATGTTGCGATACTGCAACTACTTAAAACTAATGTAATTCAAAATAGGCGTTTTGTATCCTCAAAGTTTTTATTAAGTAAAAGAAAAGGTATTTTGGTATACAGGCTGGCTTGACCAATTAAAAGTAGGAAATGCATAAAGAAGATAACGGTTAGGTTTGGCCGTTATCTTCTATATTTCAGATATTTTAATTATATTTTGTATTTTTTTTTAAAACAACTTTCTAAAATTTCACCTCAGATTGTGCGAATAATATCAGAGGTTTCCTTGTAAGTTTCCGTGATTTTGTCGCTATTAACTTCCCATAAAACCCACGCGCGTTTCCACGAGCGTGACCTCGCTTCTCTTTTGCTTTACACCCTCGAATGTATCACACGCTCCATCGTATGATCGCGTAACAGAAAAAAGAGACACGTGTTCACCTACAGCTGTATCCCAAAACTTTCAAAACCGCTTGCGTGGAAGAAGCGGTGCTCATGGGCCCATAACTTTCTCCACCGTCTCAACCGGTCACCGGTTACTTTTCTCCCTTTTCTCTTTCTCTGTATAAATACCTTTTTTCCTCTCTTCAGTTTCTCTACCTTATTCTCTGAAACGGGGAAAACAAAAAAAAAACTTAGGAAAACGTTTCTGCTTCATTCAATGGCGGATCGGGTAAAAGGTCCTTGGAGCCAAGAGGAAGATGAGCAGTTACGAAGAATGGTGGAGAAATACGGACCGAGGAATTGGTCGGCGATTAGCAAATCGATTCCAGGTCGATCTGGCAAATCGTGTCGACTACGGTGGTGCAATCAATTATCTCCGGAGGTGGAGCATCGATCGTTTACTCCGGAGGAGGACGAGACTATTGTCTCCGCTCGCGCGAAGTTCGGTAACAAATGGGCCACGATCGCTCGTCTTCTCAATGGCCGTACGGATAACGCCGTGAAAAACCACTGGAACTCGACGCTCAAACGGAGATGCGGCAGATTGGGAGATGGTAATTTCGCTGCGACGACGATGGAGGACCAGGATCGGCCGAAGAAGAGAAGATCGGTCAGCTCTGAGTCTGCTCTTCCGGTGGACACTGGTTTGTACAAAAGCCTGGAGAGCCCCACCGAAATTGACGTGAGTGACTCCAACACGATTCCATCTCCGCCGTCTCCGATTGCTGCTCAGCTTTTCAAGCCAATGCCTGTTTTCGGCGGATTCATGACGTCGCCAGTGGAAATGTCTTCGTCGTCAGAGGATCCGCCGACGTCATTGAGCCTTTCACTGTCACTTCCCGGAGCTGACGTTAGCCAGGAATCGCACAACACGTTGCTGTTTCCGCGATTTGAGGGTCAGATGAAAATTAATGTAGAGGAGAAAGGAGAAGCAATCGGCGGACGTAGAGCTGAGTTCATAAAGGTTGTGCAGGAGATGATAAAAGCGGAAGTGAAAAGTTACATGGCGGAGATGCAGAAAAACAGCGGTAGTGGTGGATTCATCGTGGGAGGTTTCAGGGATAGTGGAATAACACCGAAGGTCGAATAGTTGGAAATGTAAGAGACAGTTAGGAAATTGAATTTAAAGAGCAATTCATTTTTGGGTTGTGGAGAACTGGAAAAAAACTGTACAGAGGAATTAAAACAATAAAAAAATCTATCATCTCTTTTCTGTGGTGATTATTATCGAATACGATCTGAAATGAATAGAGTTTCTGATATAGAGCTAAACACTATAACAGTGTTTTGTGCGATTACTAAGAATTAGTTTCGAATTAGTCTAAAAATTATATTTCAACTAAAGAAGTTTGAGAGATTATGCAAAATGTGCACTTCAAATTTGAAAATCGAATAATTTTTGCTGGTTTTAGTGGTACAATATGCTCTATTGCAGATGAAACACACATTTTTGGATGTAAGAAAAACAATTGAAGAATGTTGAAGGGTTTATCTAAAAATTTCATGTGATAAATATTGTGGTAGAAGTTGTCTTGTCAAAGAATATGATCGGGTCTTTAAGAAAAACAGCATTTTAAACTTTCTGAGAGGAAAATAAGGTTGGTAGACATTTGAATATTAGATATAAAACAAACTGTACTTTGTTAGTCTTGTGAATCAATTTGTAGATATATGTTATACATTTACTCTTTATGTTCTTTTATATAAAATGTTAAGAAATTTATTTGATTTTTTTCAATTTTGTGCAAATTTTTAACTGTTTATGAAAAATATTCACACATTATTTATTTATTTAATAAATATAAATTAAATACGTATATAATTTTTCTTTTATTTAAATTATTTTTAATAGTAATTATTCAAAACAACGAATGTATTATATCTATTTTGGATAGTTAATATTATCATATAATTAAAAAATTACAGATAATATTTAATTAAATTAAACTTTTATTTTATATTTTATTTTACTAATTTTAAAATTTTTATAATATTTTATTTTGTATTTTGTTTATTTTTTATGTAAAAATATTATAAATTTACATATATTATATTGTTAAATATTTATGTAATGTTATTTTTATAAATAATTTAGGAAATAATGTTTTATATAATATATTTGATTCAAGATGTTCTAATGATGTGATTGTTTATTTTTTTTTTGTTCTTAGAATGTTGAAGTGTTTATAAATTTTTTAGAAAATTAAAATGTTTTGATAATATCACATATCAACCGAATTTCTTTATTAAAATATTTCGTATTAGACATATAACGTTGTTAATTTTTGTTGCTCTTAGAGTGTTTACGTGTTTATAAGAATCGTAGAAAATTATTTCAGAATCGTTGAGGATCAAAACAAAACAGAAAGATAGAGATTTGTTTTCTAAAAAAAAGGAAAAAGAAAGAAAGAAAACAAGAAAGAGGATATTGGATTCGATTAATTATAGAAAATATATAACTTAGAGAAAAAAAAAGTAAAGTTATTTACTCATAACGAAATTATTTTGGGAGTAAAACGTCTTTCTTTTTGGATTCGACGATCGATCGATTTGATAACCGGTCAGTCAATTTGTCGAAATAGTTGGTGAGTTTCTCTCTTTCTCTGTTTCTTACTTCCTCGACTCTCCCTCTCTCTCTATTTCTCTGTCTACTAGGGTTTAGGGTTTAAGACAATCCAAGAAATTTGGATTTACGCTAACAGATTTTGATTTACCTAATCGCTCTCAGGCATACGTGATATTCCTCTAAAAGCAGCGAATCACCCAATTCCAAAATTTTTTTCAGTAAAATTCTTTTTTTTTGGTTCTTGTTATAGGTTAGGCTTTGGAATTAGTAAGATCAAATTTCACCGCTTGATCAAATTAGATTTTGCATGAAAGTTGAATGCCTTTTCTATTTTGGGTCTAATCCTACTGTCTCAAATCAGCTTTGTGATTTTGTTTACGATGTAACAGAATAAAGTTCAAGGCTTTTTGGAGGTTGGGGGGGTTATGGTGCTTAAAGCAAAGCCAAGATCTGATATGGATATCTTAGATTGTTCTGCTAAAAAACAACCGGAAGATCTAAAAGTTGACATCTTGGAGTGTGAAAATCCTAGGGATGAGTTTCAAGAGCAAGAAGAGGTTTTTTGTCAATCTTCTTCGAGTTCTTTTGGTGATTCCATGTGTGCTCGTGATGATGATGATTCTCGGTTTGGTGATGGAGAAGAAGCCCAATCGATGTTAAGTAAAGATTATCCATTGCCTGAAACTTGTGGTGATGGGACTGAGTTTTTGGGTTTGAGGAAGAAGAAACTGACGGATGAGTGGAGGCGATTTCGTCAGCCTTTAATGTGGCGGTGTAAGTGGTTAGAACTCAAGGTTAAGGAAATTGAGTCTCAAGCAAAAGGGTATGAGAAAGAAGTTAAAAATCACTACGAGAGTAAACAGTTTGATTTGGAGAAGTCAAAATTCGAAGGGTTAGAAGGGAAATCGATTCCTTTTCGTGACCAAACTCAAAGGATGAATGTTTTTAAGAGAGGAAGAAGGAATCGAGTTGAAGAAACAACAGATGTTGCAGCTTATATGTCTAGCCATAGTTTTTTCTCTTATGCTGGTATGGAAATTGTAGCTTCCTTTGCTTCATTTCAATTTCTTTAACTATGACTACAATGGTCTAACTTTGTGAGCTAACTTTGTGTTCAGAAAAGCGGAAGCCAACAACTCTTAAAGCTCAGTATCCTGATCCAGGTGAGATCTATACATTGTTCCAGTTTCTCAAAGTTTAGATTTTAGGTGTTTGGTAGAAAAAGGAGGACTTTAGCACTAAATCTTCTATATTATGTTAGATTTTTGTACAGGCCGCAGAGCTCCGAGCAAGGAAGATGAGATTGGAGATGATTGTCTTGTTTCTGAGTTAGATTGTTCTGATGATTTCCTAGCAAAGATTCTGTGTAAGATTGATGAGGCGCAGGATAAAGCAAAAAGATTGAGGAAGCGCGTTGATCAGTTGATGTACGAATCTCAGACTGCTCAGACATCATCGATGCCTCCAACAATAGCTCGATGTCGGAGTGAATTGACGGTGCAAATTGGTAAGCAACGTGCTCTTGTAGAAGAACCATTGATGCATCATACAGCAGATCATAATCAGAGAGAAGCGACTGTGCAAATTGGAAGGCAACGTATATCTGCTGATCATACCGAAGAAGCTCCTCCCCTTCAAATCGATGGGCAATGTTTGAATAACAACTCTCCACTTTCAACTGGAGGCTTAAGATTTCATACTATCCTTGAAGATGTAAGAGAATCGTTTTTAATATTATCTTATTGTAATGTTTCTTTGGAGTTGAGGACAAAAAATGTAACAAATTGTTAAATGGTTGTTCTCTTCAGCTGCTGATGGATGAACCAGAGATGAACGATGATGAAGCAGAAACGGAGGAAGAGAAGCTTGACTATTTCAGGAAGCTAATAAATGAGATTACAGGCGTGCCTTCGTCAGAAGAAGCAGATGAAGAAGAAGATCATACACCGGTCGCGAAGAGGCATAAAACCTCTCTCTGAAGCTCTCACTCTCTCACACACACTCTCTCTATATCTTTCTCTGTGTACAGAGCCTTATCCTCCTGCTTGATCAGCCAAAACCCATATCCATAAACCTCTCCAAAAGTAGTAATATTGGTATAGTCTGTTCATTCTTCTCTTCTCTACTAATTCTTTACATTTGGCTTTTTTAGAATTATGAGACCACAACAGTTTTCATATATATATTCATATCTTTGAAAGCTTTGCTTGTGGAGAATTCATGGGAGTCCGGTACAAGAATCAAAACACATAAGCACGCGTACTAAGTGACTGTGATTAAAACAAAACCTTGTAGTAGATAAATACTGAGTTTCTTCGACAGATACACATATCTTTGTCTTGCTTGTTGTTGAGGAAAGCTAAGTCCGGCACTAGTGATGCTTGTAGAGCTCTATGTTTATTTTGTGTGGACGGTCGACATGGTACGAATTTTTGGACAAGATTTTAAGCGTATAGCTTAAAAGGATTAATGGCCAGAAAATATTTAAATTTCTATAAATATTTAATGTGATACGATGCATACCTATTTTTCACAAAATATTCTGGATGAGTAAATAATTAACTTTTATAATATTGTTTGATCAACTTAAAATATTTTGAATTTTTAGGTTTTATAGCAAGTGATTCTCATGTAAAATCGACATCGTGATAAAATTCCTTTTCATTTTTTTTGTTAATTAATATATGAAGGACATTGGGTACAAAGCAAATATTGTGAAAATTTTGTAGTATTCGTAAATTGTTCTTTTTCTCTATTCCTCATGTTTCTAATTGGATCTCACGACAAAGAAGACCAAATTCAGAGTGGAGGCTCCCACGAAGAAGAATAATTAACGATCTGAGCTCCAAATTAAAGTGATTTCTTATGTTATTTTGGAGTTTCAGTGTTTTTGATTTGATTATATTATGTTTAAAACTAATTTTTCTATTGTTATTTGAAATTTTCAATTGGGTTGGGGTTGTGAGATTGCAAAAATTTGATTTGGGAGTTTAGAAACTTGATTTCTTAATCCATTGCAATCATACATTGTTAATTTATCGATTGTATATGTTGAATCGAAGTAAATCATAAGATTGCATGCGTACTAACTGATTTTGATGAATGAGTGAAACTAATAATATTATAAAGATAGAAAAGTAATTAGCATTCTGTTTTGTTTAAAAGAAAATGAAAAAAAACAAACTTTATTATTACAAAGCGTATTTGAGCACAATTTTTACTGTGAAGGGGTGTTATCTCCGCAATTGATCCGCCGTTTTTGTGGGTCATCATCTCTCTGCGCCGCTCTCTGTCACAAACCCTCAGGTAAGCTTCTTCAATTCTTCTTTTTGAACCGATAGTGCTTTAGCATTGTTTCTAGTATTCGATGATTTGTATTGATAAATAAACCCTAAGTTTAAAAGTTTAACCTTTATTAGTTGTTGCGCCGAGTTGATCGTTCTAACTTAGAAACCCTAATTTTTGTGCAGTTATACAGTTTGCAAACTTTCGGCACCTCAAAGCTTTAGTAAAAGAATGGGGAAAAAGAAGTTCATTGATAAGAAAAAGGCTGCGACTTTCGAGTTGTGTCCTCGTGATACATCTGACCCAAGATACAGTGACGCACCGGGCGGTGATAAAGTCTTTTTACGTGTGGATCAGAACCCTGTAAACATCAATGGTTTCATTGAAGAAGGGGACAACTCACAGTTCGAAGATGCCCCTGGAGATTTAGCCTACGGTTACTCCAGTTTTGGGGATTCGAGCAATCCATTGCCTGCAGATGTGAGGAAGGAGATTCTGGAGTTGGGGTACCCTGATGATGGCTATAATTACTTGGAGCATTTGAGAGAGATTAAGAATACAGGGGGTGGTTCTAATTTCTATGCTAACCCCAAGTTTGAGGTTGATCAGCTACCTCGTGATGTCAAGGCTTATGATGCGTCCCGTGTTAAGATCTCTGGTATGTTGACTGAAGAAACTAATGACAAGTTGATGTTTAGTGTGGCGTCGAAAATTGTTAACGTCAAGGTTCAGAAAGCTATTGATCCTGAAGTGGCTGCGTTGCTTGAAAACAGTGATGGGTCTGAGTTTGGTTCCGATGCTGAGGATTTGGAAGAGGATTTTGTTATTCAAGCTAATCTTACTCAACACGGAGAAGCTTCTGGTGTGAGCAATAACGAGCTCGACTTTCCTGAAACACTGGAGGAGGCAAGGGATGGAGTGAGTCTTGGCTTGACTAATAAACATGTGACTGATAAACCTAGAGTTCCTCGTCAGATTGATGAGCTATTTGATCAGCTTGAACTTGATGAATATGGAAGTGGCAGTGACAATGATGGTTACATGGCTGTAGATGGAGAAGAAGAAGAGCTGATGGCTCAAAGCGTTCAGAATCTTATTTATGAGAAGCCGATAGAATATGAGCTTGAAGAAAAATATATGAACCCTGCAGATATATTGAAGAACAGTGACTCCGTAAAAGACAAAGAGGAACTGGACTCTGCTGCTCATATTATCCGTCGATGTGTAGAATATGCTGAAAACTTTGAAAATGGGAATGAAGATGAATTTGTAGAGATGGTCGAAGAGAGCAGTGATGAGAGCGAGAAGTGGGATTGTGAAACCATAGTCACGACATACTCAAATCTTGATAACCATCCTGGTAAAATCTATGCTCCAGAGACAGCTAGGAAGAAGAAGCTGAGCGAAACAGTAGCTAAAGCAATGAGTTCAAATGGTAAAATCATTACTCTCCAAGGAAAAGAAAAGCTTCCCGTCGAGTTTTTGCCCGGTAGGAAAGCTGAACAAATAGGTGTCAAACCGGTAATCCCAAAAGCTGAACCAATCAAGAGGAAGAGTCATGGTCAAGAGTCAAAGGAGGAGAAGAAAGAGCGAAAAAATGCTGTAAAAACGGTAAAGCGAGAAGCAAGGAAGATGAAGAAAGAGACTAAGGAGCTGTATCGCGGTGAAACGCAACGTGCTCAGAGAGCTGTTGCGGTTTCTGGTCCATCTTCGATTCATCTTTAAGGTAAAATAGAATATTCTTAGACACTGTTAAAAACAAGGTTTTTTTTTTATCATTCCCTGTAATATTTTCTGTTATGCTGTTTCATCAAGATTTTCAAATCTTGAATCTCATTTTTGGGTGTGGACGTCTTTAATATTATATATTACTATTACTTTGAGAAAGCGATTGAGCTAGAGACACCATTATAGCAAAGATTGAGTTGTGTAAATCAGAACTTCAATTTATCAAACGAACTATATAGATCTGGTAATAAAAACTAGTAGGGATTCAAGATTTTATGTTCTGTCACAAAAATCCAACCTGTGCTATTGAAGAGGATGTCGTTACAGAGACTGTCGTTGAAAAGGTTGCCGTTGAAGAGGATGTTACTGCGCTTGTTAACTATAAAAATTCGAAAGACAAAGAAATTGTTAAAGATAAATATATTGAATATGACGAAATGATAGTGAATTGACAAAACTACCACGTTACCAAATGGGAAAAAAGATTCACGCAATTTGTTTAGAACAGGATATGTCATCTTTTAAAGTATAAGAAAACTCTTTAGAAGAGTTCGTAGTAACATGTTGTTATTAGTTTTGTATATTTTGATTTTTTGTGATATCTAAGTTCCAAACTTAAAAATATTATGTAACTGTCCAACAATTTAGTACAGTTTTTATTTTTGGTATAACTATTCTTTTTAATACATCTGTTATTTTTTGTATAATTAGTATTAAAGGTGTTTTTTAGTACAACTAGTATAACTAGTCTTTTTAATACAAAATAATTCATATAGTTGAAAATAACACGTCTTTTAGATAATATACAATAATTTAACATAATTTCGAATATACAAAATATTAATAAATATTATCATAAAGTTATACTTAAGTTTTTAGTTTTACTATATTGAACATTGTTGTATTTTTTGTGATAAAATCTTGTACTTAATTATATAAATAATTAGTTTATTTTTTATAGTTGTACTTATGAAATTAACAAATTAAAATATATTTTTTCATGTTTTCAAATAGTAATAATATAAAAATACGTTTTTTATATGTTTTTCATAATTATGTGTGTAACATTTACAAAGTAATCATATAAATATTAGATAGTTCATGGAAAAATTAATAAAATGTTGGTGGATTTTTATACATGATATATCCATTAATTTTAAATAATATGCATTAACGGTTTAATTTATGGTATTTTAAAATTTGATTTTTTATATTTAACGAATTTTTACAAGCTAATTATATAAGTTGTATTAGTTATACTTGTCAATACAAATTATATAAATTGTAACATTTATACTAGTTATACGATTTAAAATCAAATATCATACGAAGAAGTATTAAATACAATTTTACAAATATATAAATAAAACAAACATCCATTAAATTAGAAAACATAATTATGTATCACTCTGAAACCATCTGTACATTTTTTTGCGATCGTTTTGAGCATTGTAGTAACCTCGGAACAATTGCGATGTATGGTTTTTTCAACTAAATCTTGTACTTAGTGCTTACTTTCAAAGGCTTAACCTAAAATAAAAGCAATCCCATCTTTACATTCAATAACCTCATTTACTTGTATATCCTGTGCAATTTCATCATCGTGGGCGAGAACATAGTTATCCAAATGAAGTTGTTCAAAATATTTATTTTCATTATCAGTAATATGAGCAACACTTCTCAACAACTGATATTGTTTTGATCTTTTAAAGTCATTGTTAAGAGTAATGATATCATCATTATCTCTACCATCACTCGTAAACCTTTTATTCACCATGAGTAATATGAACAATACTTTCCAACAAGTGATATTGTTCTGATGGTTCAAATTCATTGTTAAGAGTAATGAGACCATCATTATCTCTACCATCACTCATAAATCTCTCATTCTTTACATCGACATCACTACTTCTATCGTCTCTTAAAAGTGATTCACAACTCTAATTAGTACCTTGTTGTTCGATGATCTCTATTCACCTCCACTAAATATCCAAAGATATCAACATCATATATATATATATATATATATATATATATATATATATATATGATGGCTTATTAGTATTAATGAAACCGGATAGTAATTAAATTTCAGTTTCTTCGTTGTTGAATCTATCATAACCTTCCGACATATTGTATCAACCAAATCGGAGTAAATGACCTCTTCAATAGATTTTTTCAACATAAAAGTATAAGTTTGAGCGTCTCTTGAATTCCATTATATGTCATTTCTTTTTTTCGAATCATATCTTCCATAATCAAAATGTATGATTGTGCAACGCATATTAACTCATTTATAGCTCCAAAAGAATAAAAACAACATTAGTTTTGATTAACTTATAGGAGTTTTAGTAGTTATACCAGTTATATTAGTTATGTCAGTTATATTACTTATACGAGTTATAGTACTTATACCAGCTCTACCAAATATTATACTTATATTAGTTGTATCGGATCTACAAATTAATTTTTGTACGAACACTGCGCTTTTCAGATCTACAAAATGAGCTAAAACCCTAATCCAACCTTAATTTGACTCTAATCCTACCATAATCTAACTCTAAATCCTTTATCACTGAAGTTTTTAAACTCATTCGAAGCTATTAGTTAAATTTTTTTGAGATTTATAAAATTTAATAAAAAAACTAAATTGAGAATAAAATAATTGATTCCTACATAAGTAAAATTTTAGTAAAAGCAGATATTAAATCTACTAGTTAATTCAAATTAAATTTTTAACGTTAATAGTGGGTGGAATTGAGTTTGGATTAATATTGGAATAAGAGGTTAGAAGAAGTTGTTCATTCAAAAAAAAAATATCGATGGAAGAAAAACGTTGTTAGGAAAAATGTGGTCAAAAATAATAAAGAAGAAAAACAAATATAATTTATTTATTTAAATTTTTTATATTATAATTTATTTACTAAACAATAAGAAAGGGTAAAATCAAAAAGGGTAAAATCAAAAAGGGTAAAATCAAAATAACAATATCATTGTAATTGAAGAGGGGAAGGTGATTTATATGGATATGGGTTAATAATTTTATTTTTTAGAGGTTATAAATGTAATAAAATATAATTTTAGTTTAAAAAAATTATAAAAAATAAATGATTTTTAAAGAAGTATAAATGGAATTATTTTAAGATGATGGAAGGCATTCGAGCATATGTCCATAACGTCTCGACTACATGCATCTATTTATTTTTTTATAAAGCGTTGGCTTTCTACCACAGTCATTGTTTTCAATTATCTAATGTTCGATTAAATAAGTCTTTGAAAAAAGAAAGAAAGACAATCTTTGTTTTCAGTTGATAATTTCTATCAGTTTTTTTAAAGCGTTGACTGTCTACCACAGTCTTTGTTTTCAATTATCTAGTTTTCCATTAAATCTTAGAAAAAGGAAAAGAAAAACAGTCTTTGTTTTCATTTGATCATTTCTATCAGTTTTCGATTTCAAGAACATATCTTAAAATAAGGTGTCGAGTAAAATGACCCAAATTATTCTTTCTATTTCTGGTCAGGAGAAAGTTCAAAGGTAGGTAAATCCTAATGAGTATTTAAGGAATATAAATATATCACAAAATTAGGTTTTCAGTCAACACCACCAAGAAAAACGCCGAGAGAGAGAAGATAGAGAATTAGTGAGGAGAGAGAGAAGAAAGAGAGAAGAGAGAGATTTACAACAGGTTTGGTTGTATTGTAATTCTTCTAAGTGTATTTTTTCGCTAAAGTTGCTTTGTTGTAAAAGGATTCATCAGATTTATAGTGAAGTTTGTAGGAGACACATCCTACCCGAGAGGTACCTTAAGTGGGAACTCGTAATCAAATTTTGTGTGTTTATTTCTAAACAATCCCAAACCAACACCAAAGGCAATCATAAAGGATCCTAAAATCTTAACAAGTGGTATCAGAGCTTCCAAGTTTATTGCAAGGGCTGTGTTGGGAAACATGGATTTTGGGGCTGTTGGGAAATTTAGAAGCACAACAGATTTGAAGACCTAATGATGAGTTCAAGAATTGAGGTTGACAGGTTTGATGGGACAGAAGACTTTTCTCTATGGAAAGTGAGAATGATGGCTCATTTTGGGGTTTTAGGGTTGAAAGATATCCTAACAGATGAAAAGCTACTCAAGAATCCAGTGGTTACAAAAGGTAAATCTGGTGAAGAGGCAAAAGGAGGCATAGAAGGCAGCTCACAGATTGATCCAGCAAAGTTTGAAAAATCAGAAAAGGCTAAGAATCTCATTGTTTTGAATGTGAGGAATCAGGTGCTCAGAAAAATCTCTAAGTGTGAGATAGCGGCAGCCATGTGGTCTACCCTAAACAAGTTATACATGGAGACATCTCTTCCAAATCGGATCTACCTACAGTTGAGGTTCTACACTTTCAAGATGGATGACTCCAAAAACATTGATACCAATGTAGACGACTTTCTAAGGCTGGTGACAGATCTCAACAACATAGGAGTTGAAATTTCAGAAGAGGTACAAACAATTCTACTTCTAAGTTCTTTGTCTAACAGGTATGATCAACTCAAGGAAACCCTAAAGTATGAGAGAGATACTTTAAAGTTGAATGAGATCAAAACAACAACTAAGTCTAAGGAAAGGGAGCTAATCGAAAGTGGAAAGGTAACAAATTCTCAAGATGTAGGTTTGTATGTGGAATCAAGGGGTAGGTCGAATAACCGGTTCGATAATGATAACACATGGGGAGGCCGATCAAAGAGCAGAGGCAAGTCAAGGCAACAATCTGATAACAACAACAAAGGATGTTTCACATGTGGAGATGAAGGGCATTGGAAAAGAGATTGTCCTCATAGAAAGAAACGTGCAGAATCTGCTAACATAATAGAGCCTATTCAGCCAGTGGTCTTAATAGCCAGTACTCAAGACACAAGGGAATGAGTAATGGATTCAGGGAGTTCTTACCACATCACACAAAACAAAGATGTTTTGTTTGATTTCAAAGAAATCAATGGAGGTAAAGTTCTGATGGCTAATAATACTCATAACAACATCAAAGGAACATGGAGTATTAGAATTCAGAACTCAGATGGTTCTATGGTGATACTCAAGGATGTGAAATACATGCTAGAGGTGAGTAGGAATTTGATTTCATCTGGGTTGTTGGAAAAATCAGATTGTTGTTATCAAGAAGATGATTTGGGACAACAATTTTATAAAGACGGCAAGAAGGTAATATTTGATAAACTCAATAACAGGTTGTATTATCTTCAAGGTAGAGTTTGTAGAGCAGGGATCATGTCAGGATCGAAGAAGCTGAATAAGGAGATAGCTACACACAAGGTCGAATCAGTGGATAGACATTCAAAGAGAGTGACTTTCAGTGAGAATCTAATTCAAGGACCTACACCGAATGGTTTTAAGGCAGGTTCAACTATTCAAAGTGGAGACTTTTCTGTTGAAAACTCTAGAGAAAGTGTAACAGAGCGGAATATGGTAGATGTTGATGCTAAAACTCACATGGAAATTGTTTCACAAGGATTACAGAAATTCAGGAGTGAAAAAAGGAGTTTGAGCATGGAAACTAAGGTGAGGTTTTTATATAAAGCTTTGCAGATATTAGGAACTAAGGTGTGATTCTACCTAAGATTCAGCTAAGCAAGATTCCAGAAACCCTAGGCATACCTAATTTGAATTCGCAGCTTTGCTGTGAACTTCTTAAGAGCCTATAGAGAAGAAGAGGGTCTTCCAGGTTACATCACTGTAGTGTCTCGTTCTCGTAGAGACAGAAGGAAATAGGTTAGTTTCGAATAAAATATTTAAGCAGTGAGGGATGAGTGAAGATCAAATGTTACCTGGAAGATGCATGCGAGAGGAATTGTAGCAGGTGCGGCAAAGAATAACTCTCAAGGTAGAGCTCACCGGGCATAAGGTGCAGTAGACGACCTACAACAAAGAAAAAAGGGGTAGAAGCTTCGGGGAGGAAGATTCAAGGAAGAGCTTCAAGAGAAGCTTAATCGGCAGCGCAGACAGGGAAACTTCATGGGAGAAGCCAGAAATGGCGCTGAGAACGAGAAGCTTCAAGAGAGAAGCTAAGAAGAATCGGTGGAGCAAAAAAGGAGACTTCGAAGAAGAGAAGCCGAGAAGGAAAACAAGAAATAGGAAGAAGGTGGAGATTTGTAGAGCAAAATGGCCCAAATTATTCTTCCTATTTTTGGGGCAGGAGAAAGCCCAAATATAGATAAACTTTAATGAATATTTAACGAGTATAAATACATTATAAAATTAGGTTTTTAATCAACACGACCTAGAAAAACGCCGAGAGAGAGAGAGAGAAGAGAGAGAATTCATGAGGAGAGAAAAGAGAGAGATTTACAACAGATTTGGTTGTATTGTAATTTTTTTAAGTGTACTCTTTCTCTAAAGTTGTTTCATTGTAAAAGGGTTCATCAGATTTATAGTAAAGTTTATAGGAGACAGATCCTACCTGAAAGATACTTTAAGTGAAAACTCAGTAATCAAATTTTGTGTATTTATTTCTAAACAATCCAAAACCAACACTAAAGACAATCATAAATAATCTTAAAATAGGAAGGTAAGGTTAACCCGTAATGTGGTGATTACTATCGATGCATGTTGAATTTTCTTAATACTTAGCTTTGAAAAAAATATTATACTAATCAATAACCTTTGCCTATTTAGAACCTTTCGTTTCCCAACTCTTTCTTTCATCCCCCAACTCTTTCTTTCATCCCCCAATTCTTTCTTTCATCCCCCAAATCTTTTAAACCAGAAAGAGAAAAAAAAGTAACCAATGGAGATGCAAAACGAAGCTGCGGTAATATTAGCGAAGCATATTATCGCTACAATTGCCAACGGCTCCAACTTTGTGTTTTCACCAATGTCCATCAACGTTTTGCTCTACCTCATCGCCGCCGGTTCCAGTTGTATCGCCAAAGAACAAATCCTCTCATTCCTCATGTTGCCATCATCAGATCATCTAAACGCATTATTAGACAAGACTGATCTATCCGTTACCCTCACCAATGGCAGCGACAGAAATAATAATGTGCGTTTCTCTGCCGCTTATGGTGCTTGGATCGATAAATCTCTCTTGGAAACCTTCCTATAAAGAGCTTTTGAATAACACCTACAAGGCTACTTGCAGTCAAGTTGACTTTGCATTCAAGGTAACTGTTGTGGGAATATATATATATATCTTCTTACCATTGACAAATTTTGTTTCATTACCAAAGAGTAGATTATATGCCAAATTGTTTTGTCGCTTATTTTGAAGCCTGATGAAGTGATTGATGAAGTAAACAAATGGGCTAAATTCCACACAAATGGAGTCATCGAGCAGATATTTTCACGCAATTCTATCGAGCAGATCCGTGACAGCACACTCATACTTGCAAATGCAGTGTATTTCAAAGCAGATTGGAGCGAAGGATTTGATGCAAAGCTGACAAAATATAACGATTTTTACCTTCTTGACAACACTTCTGTGAAAGTCCCCTTCATGACCAGTCATGGAGACCAATACCTAAGTGACTACGATGGTTTCCAAGTTTTGCGCCTCCCTTATGTAAAGGATCATCGTCAGTTCTCCATGTACATTTATCTTCCTAATGATAAAAACGGATTACGTGCTCTCCTTGAAAAAATAGGCTCTACTCCAAGGTTTTTTGATAATCATATTCCAAACCACCGTATATCAGTGAGTGCTTTCAGAATTCCAAAGTTTAAGTTCTCTTTCGAGTTTCAAGCTTCAGATGTTTTGAAGAATATAGGCCTGACTTCACCGTTTATTCCTGGTAGTCTAACTGAGATGGTTGATTCGGCTACCATGGCTCAGAACCTCTCTGTCTCAAGCATTATTCATAATGCTTTCATTGAGGTGGATGAAGAGGGAACTGAAGCTGCAGCTGTTTCTGTTGCGGTCATGGTGGCGACGTGTTCAGCTTTTAAATATAGAGATCCAGATTTTGTAGCTGACCATCCATTTCTATTTACGGTGAGAGAAGACAAGAGTGGAGTGATTGTGTTCATGGGTCAAGTTCTTGATCCTTCAAAACAACATTGATTCAAAACAACAAAACGTTTGTTGTATGATGAGGTGGAACATCACTGGAGAACCATAAGATCGAAGAAACTAAAACCTTAAAATTTCTCCCTTTTTTTAATTTTATGTTTTGCAAAATAAACAAAGTAAGGCTCTCTTGGATAATATTCTAGGAGCAGAATTACTTCACATTTAATTTTCTTTTCCATGATGCATTACTTTCCAAGCTTAAGCTTATGCAAGCTCATCCTTGCGGCATTTATTTCCAATATTTCAAAGTAAAACTTTCACTTCTGTAATGGCTCTATAAATAATGTTATCTCACAGATCGTTTGGTTAGAGTTGCATCCAAACGATTTTGAAAGCATAAGATCACAAAATTGTGTTGTTTTCGTAAATTGAAACTAACAAGCGTGGAAAGAACGAATTCTTATGGCTTCATAATCATAACATTGCGGTCTACGTACGTCGGAATCATGCCATCTTATCAGTTTAGAGTTATCGGTTATTAAAATCACCTTACATTATATATATATTGACTCTTATAAAGCGCCATGTGTTTGGTTTTACATGTTTGTTTTGTTTTGTAACGTGAAAATTGCTCCAGAAGTTCCGAAATTTTTTTATAACGACTTTTGATATGAACTTTAATTAGATTTAAGACCTGAACATGGATGTTTTATGAATAGTGATAGAAACTAATCTAAACATGCATATAACTTAGATCTAGCATTATAGCTTAAACCAGAGATTCCATAATAGTAATAAATCTAAACATGCATGAAACGTAGGCTCTTTTTTCTGAGCTATCCTTCATCTTCCGTAATCGTACCATCAAAACATCCATATTCCATAACCGGTCATCCATTTCTATTCAGAAGACAAGAGTAATGATTTTGCTCACTGGTTAAGTTCTTGATCCTTGAAAACATTGATATAACTTGTTGATGGATTGGGAGAAACCATTAAACACTAGACAGCCACTGTTTTTGCTGGTTGGCTTTTTACTATTTTTTGTCTTGTAATAAATATGTTGATTCTTGACTAATGATTAGTACTAATCGTCATTTCGTCAAACATTAATTCAAATTATACTCAAATATTAATTCAAATTTCTTCTAATATAATATTGATGAGATGAGTGTAATCACTGATGGAAGTGTGCTTTAAGAAATGGTTGTAATGCAATTTACTATTAGTATACGATGTCGTTTTACTACACATGACCACCCCGAAAAAAAAGCAGAGCTTATGCAATGGAATGTTAATGACTACCACACGTGTCTAACTGTCATCCATAATCCCAGAAAATACACAAATTAAACATCATACGTCACAAATTGTTATAAATTTTTACTCAACCAACTATTATATTTAGATGTCGACTCCTAAAAAACTTATTTGAATTCTTCTTCTAGTTTAAACCGGATTTGTATTTCCAGATCAATGAGGCTTAAATAAACTAGCGTCAGATGTTAATGCCAAAATTGCTAATAAGTAATTTTTTCAGGTTGATAATAAATCAGTTTATTAATCCCCATGATTTGTTTTACTATCGACTTCTTTGCTTTCCAAAATAACTTGATAGAATTTTAAAACCAATACAAATTCTACAAGAAAAAAAAAAAGAGTTTGAAAACACTCGATCAGATAAACTTTTAGAGTTGGGACATTTAAAACAAATAACATAATGGGAGAAATACTTGGGAATGTTTCAAACACTCAACTCAAGAGACGTCTCTACTGATTTCTCATTCTGCTGCTTTCTGCTGCCCTGACTTGTGCGAAATATGGGTGAGCCTGTCAATTCATACAAGTAGTATAGCTTACTAATCTCATCCATGTACCCAAACATGATTCTGATCATGACCAGACTTAAATAAAAATCACTGCCTAAGTAATGTTCTGATACGTACCATTGCTTCTTTTGCAGTTAATCTGTCTTGATGATCATACCGGAGTAGCTTGTCCAAGTAATCAATCGCCTACATGTAAGAAAACATGCAAACATCGCTCCAAAATCTGTGGCAAAAGTCAACTGATTTGTGTTTCTAAAAGAATGAAGAGAAGAACAAGTTACCTCAGGTGATACCAAGTGCCTATTGTCGGCATTGATGAATTTGGACCAGGGCTTCCTGCTATGTCTGTGAACAAGAGGATTCGTAATTAGGCATTACTCTTTGATACTATAGAGGATATCAGAGTTTTGCTTACCTCCCAACAAGTGCCTCTAGTTGAGCATCAAGTTCTAACTGATACTTATTCAGATATGCATTCAATTCATCGGTTCCAAGGACCTGAGCCGAGGGCCAAAACAAATACTCTTTAGATGTGAATAGCAACTTAATGCCCTCTAAAATCCCAATACTTGCTAAAGAAAACGGGCATGATATAGTTTACCACAGAATTACATTACCTTGGCAATTTTTACGAGCTGATCCTGGTTGTCATGGCCATAGAAGAAAGGTTCCTTGCGGAATATCTATAAGAGAATATATTTAGACAAATCAGATGACTACTGATATTTATCAAAACAATTCTGAAAAGGAATCTGCAGATAATCATATAAATGCAGCAAAGGAAGCCTTGCAAATTCGCAAGGTACTGACCATCCCAGCAAACATGCAACCGAGGCTCCACATGTCCAAGGAATAGTCATAGTCTTGTAAATCCACTAGAAGTTCGGGTCCCTTGAAGTATCTGATATAAGAGACAACATTTCATCGAGCTTAGTTACGGATAAATACTACATATTGTAGAATTGGGACGCCTATCATACCTTGAGGCCACACGGACGTTATACTCTTTTCCAGGATGATAAAACTCAGCGAGACCCCAATCTATGAGGCGAAGTTTGCGCAGCTCATGGTCGATCATGACATTGTGTGGCTTGACATCTCTGTGCATTATACCTTGTGAGTGGCAGAAATCCAATGCCTGCAGCATGTCATAGGAAAGTTTCAGGTTATTGACCTTAATTTGTTGTGGAGCGAGAGAATTCCACAGATGAGAAGTTGTATTGGAATTATAAAAGGATATTACCTTCAAGAGCTCATAGATGTAGTATCGGATGTCATAATCAGTCAATGTAGGATACAGAACTTTAAAGTCTGTGCTGTTAACATACTCAAATATCAAGCTTGGAGTTTTTGAGTGTTGATCTCTGACAACATCAAGCAGCTTGACAATATTTGGACCTCCACAGAGATTCTGAAGTATTTTAATTTCTCTTCTAATCTGTTAAAGGATCATATAAATTCAGAAAGGTAACCCACAAAACACAAAACTAATCAAGGCAGAAGCACCATCATTCTTTTCTCATCAATCTATCCACAGCAAAACAACGGAAAGCGACTAATAAGTCACTGACTGAAGTAATGTAGACAGACACTCACCTTCTTTTTCTTGACAGGCTTGAGAATCTTGATTATGCACTTCTCGTTGCTGTTCATGTTTATGCCCTCAAAAACCTCACTGTATTTGCCTCGTCCCACCTTCCGGACTACCTCGTAATCATCTTGCTCCCTAGAAGGAAAAAAAAAGACGAAGCTCAACGATTTCACCAAAGCATCATCATCACCGAACAAATCATAAGAACTTATCATATGCAGGACGCAAAAAGTCCTTCTCCCCCAACAGATTAAACATCAGCAGCTAAAAAAATCTCAGTTTCCACAATATTTGCATCATTTCCAAAGGTTTCTATTTTAACAATTCAAAGCTAATAGACACGCTTTGTATCAACAAATATGAACGATAATCACCGGAAATGACAATAGAACTATAGGAAAGGTACCGCAGCTAAAATCAAAATCATTTACTAAGAAGATCGGGTCCTCTTATAATCTCAATTAAACATGAAACCCAATAATCTAAAGCAGCAAAAAATGGAGAGCTCCTAGGGTTTTCCTGATTTCACAAACAACGATCTTACCCCCACTGAACATTGAGCGACTCGTAATCCCAATACTCCTTTGGTCGGATCACGTTAACATCGGTATAAACACGGGCTTTCGACATCGCTCTTCGGACGGTGGAAAGAGAGATCTCGTCGATAGAATAAGGATCGAAGCGACGATCGACTCTGCTACCACAAACGTCTGAATCAACGGGTCCGGTGAACGGTAGTATAGGAGAATGCGCCGAAGGCGCAAGCAAGAATAAGATCGCGCACAATAACAGGAAGCGTCGAAGAGATACCAGAGAAAGTAGGAGAAGAAGATTAGGCGCATGTAGCATTCAGTGTACTCTCCCGCGATAGATTATTTACCTTAGTGGCATCCACCGAGTTTGGAAAAAAAACAAAAAAATAATATTTATTTTAAAACGCTGCGTTTTAGCTCAACTTCAAAGCCGTTTTTGTTTTTCTGAACAACTTTTTCATCATCTCTCTGCGCCGCTCGTCTCTCACAAACCCTCAGGTAAGCTTCTTCAATTTTTCTTCTTGAACTGGTTTTCCTTTAGCATCGTTTCTAGAATTTAACTTCAATGAATTATATTGATAAGTAGACCCTTATTTTAAAAGGTATACCTTTATCGGGATTTAATCATAGTCTAGTTGTTGCGCCAAATTGATCGTTGCAACTTAAAAACCCTAATTTTTGTGCAGTTATACATTTTGCAAACTCTCGGAACCTCAAAGGTTTTAGTAAAAGAATGGGGAAGAAGAAGTTCATTGATAAGAAGAAGGCTGCGACTTTCGAGTTGTGTCCTCGTGATACATCTGACCCAAGATACAGTGACGCACCGGGCGGTGATAAAGTCTTTTTACGTGTGGATCAGAACCCTGTATACATCAATGGCTTCATTGAAGAAGGAGATAACTCACAATTCGAAGATGCCCCTGGAGATTTAGCCTACGGTTACTCCAGTTTTGGGGATTCGAGTAATCCATTGCCTGCAGATGTGAGGAAGGAGATTCTGGAGTTAGGGTACCCTGATGATGGCTATAATTACTTGGAGCATTTGAGAGAGATTAAAAACACAGGTGGCGGTTCTAATTTCTATGCTAACCCCAAGTTTGAGGTTGATCAGCTACCTCGTGATGTCAAGGCTTATGATGCGTCCCGTGTTAAGATCTCTGGTATGTTGACTGAAGAAACTAATGACAAGTTGATGTTTAGTGTGGCGTCGAAAATTGTTAACGTCAAGGTTCAGAAAGCTATTGATCCTGAAGTGGCTGCGTTGCTTGAAAACAGTGATGGGTCTGAGTTTGGTTCCGATGCTGAGGATTTGGAAGAGGATTTTGTTATTCAAGCTAATCTTACTCAACAGGGAGAAGCTTCTGGTGTGAGCAATAGCGAGCTCGACTTTCCTGAAACTCTGGTGGCAAGGGATAGAGTGAGTCTTGGCTTGACTAATAAATATGTGACTGAAAAACCTAGAGTTCCTCGTCAGATTGATGAGCTATTTGATCAGCTCGAACTCGATGAATATGGAAGTGGCAGTGATAATGATGGTTACATGGCTGAAGATGGAGAAGAAGAAGAGCTGATGGCTCAAAGCGTTCAGAATCTTATTTATGAGAAGCCGAAAGAATATGAGCTTGAAGAAAAATATATGAACCCTGCAGATATATTGAAGAACAGTGACTCCGTAAAAGACAAAGAGGAACTGGACTCTGCTGCTCATATTATCCGTCGATGTGTAGAATATGCTGAAAACTTTGAAAATGGGAATGAAGATGAATTTGTAGAGGTGGTCGAAGAGAGCAGTGATGAGAGCGAAAAGTGGGATTGTGAAACCATAGTCACGACATACTCAAATCTTGATAACCATCCTGGTAAAATCTATGCTCCAGAGACAGCTAGGAAGAAGAAGCTGAGCGAAACAGTAGCTAAAGCAATGAGTTCAAATGGTAAAATCATTACTCTCCAAGGAAAAGAAAAGCTTCCCATCGAGTTTTTGCCCGGTAGGAAAGCTGAACTAATAGGTGTCAAACCGGTAATCCCAAAAGCTGAACCAATCAAGAGGAAGAGTCATGGTCAAGAGTCAAAGGAGGAGAAGAAAGAGCGAAAAAATGCTGTAAAAACGGAAAAGCGAGAAGCAAGGAAGATGAAGAAAGAGACGAAGGAGCTGTATCGCGGTGAAACTCGGCGTGCTCAGAGAGCTGTTGCGGTTTCTGGTCCATCTTCGATTCATCTTTAAGGTAAAATAGAATATTCTCAGACACTGTTAAAAACAAGGTTTTTTTTATCATTCCCTGTAATATTTTCTGTTATGCTGTTTCATCAAGATTTTCAAATCTTGAATCTCTTTTTTGGGTGTGGACGTCTTTAATATTATTTATTACTATTAATTTGAGAAAGCGATAGAGCTATAGACACCATTTACAGCAAGGATTGAGTTGTGTCTCAATCAGAAGTTAAATTATCAAACGAACTATATAGATCTGGTAATAAAAACTAGTTGGGATACAAGATTTATGTTGTCACAAAATTCCAACCTGTGCAGCATATTTATCCTCCCTCTCTTTTTTATTCAGTCTGCATGAATCATTCATATTTTTGGCACAAATCTGTGAATGTTCTTTAGGCTGTAGGGACCATAAACTTTTGGAATTATGAATAGTCGACAATATTTAAAAATCGTGAAACTTATAAGAAAACAATGTACCTCCTTCGACAACAGTTTGGCCATTTTTTAAATTTGGTTTTACATTTGTAAATGCTCTCATTTTACATGTTTTTGTCGGTGACATTTTTTCGCTATTGTATTATGATTTCGATCGATCAAAGATTTCATCTTCGTAAAAGATTCTTATAAGCACTATTTTAGCTTATTACGAAAGGACGTTTCAGCTCAACAACAATCCCTACCTCTTTTGAAGCTTTGAACCACATACCCCGAAACAGTCTCAATGTCGAAGGTTCTTGTTAATTACGTAACTATTCTCCATTTCTCTCGCTCCTTTGTGTTCAGTGAAGGGTTAGTTCAGGTACTTCATTGTCTCATTAGAGGAATTCGGATTAATGACAAATAAAAGGAGGAAACTCTTTTGGTTACGTGTAATCATTCCAACTTGTAATATCTTATATATGACTCATATTGACAAGGGTCTTTAAAATAGTTTTTCGGTCGATTTCTTGAGCAAGAAGAAACCGATCACCAAGCGTTTGTTGTCAAATGTCAGCAAAGAAGAAGGAGCTTCTATCCTCAGCTATGAAGAGAACCAGTGAATGGTTTCTCACTCTATTCTTTTTAATATTCTTTCTTCGTGTATTATAAAATGTAGAAAAATCTGCTATACTTTTTAGATATAATTACTTTCTTTTGCCAACAAAAAAAATATGATATTTTTTAGATCGCACCAATGGTTATCTAAAGCTCAGAGTAAAAAAAATGCAATATTGCTATTTGAAATTATCAAAAAATATTTCTTAACATACAATTATGCGCTATTAATTAAAATATAACAAGACAAATCTTTCAATTATCATATTTTTATTTGTTTTTCCAAATATATTGCACTAGCTAGCTTTTTTCAAATTACTATAAGTTTATTTAGTGACGGCAGTAACACACATCCAGAAGTGTTGGAGCTAATACACAAAGTAAGGTAGTAAAGAATTGGATGAAACTACAAGATATCTCATAAAGTTGTAACTAAATCAGAAATCAGAGAAACATTAATCTACTATTATCCAATTTTAAACAGTAACTAAATTCAAATCGGTACCCAAACGGTGGCAAATACTACACTATGACCTTTCCACGTCAGCACTACACTCTCGTCGTCGTCTTCACTCTTCATCCCCCACCCGACGGCGTGCTCCTCCAGCATCGCCTTTAATTCCGCAACCGCCTCTTCCTTAACCCTAATTCCACCGAATTCAGTTGCTCTCATTCTCTCGATCCACCGTGTCTTTGTCTCCGTTCTCTCCACTCTCTCAGCACCTTCCTTAGCCACCACGTTTTCTATTTTCCAACTTATCTCCGCCTCGTAATACCGTCTCTGCTCGCTCATAAACGAGTCTGTCGTATCGAAAGGGATCCAGAAGTAGTTAAACGCCGATCTTAACCGTGTGACTAGATTCTCGGATGTGAGATCTGCGTCTTCTTCGATTAGGGTTACGATTGTTGGGTTTAAAGATCGCAGTTGTTTCAAGAAACCCGCACGGAGGGATAACGATGATGATGGTGATGGTGAGATTAGGGTTTCTTCGGGGATGTAACGAAGCATCATGTGGCAGTTAACGACGAGAGCTTCGTTGAATGGGGAAGGGTAGATTCGTAATTGTTGAACGAGGGAAGAGAACCCATCGGAAGAAGTTGAAGGAATGATTGTGAATTGCAATTCTATGTTACGCGTAGTGGCGAATTTGACGAGTTTTAATCCGAGCTCTTCGTAGGAGATGTTAATAAATGGTGGGAAGTTGGAGGAGGAGACTACGGTGAGTTTGAGAAGCGAAGGTTTGATGAGTCTGCTTGCCATGGCATCGATGAGTGTAGGGATTTGCATACAATGAGTCAAACTTAAGTCAACGATGTGAACCGTCGAGTAACCTTCCACGGCGGTTAGGATCGCCGCGTTGGCCGCGATGAATCCGAATCTGTGCCAAGGAGTGAGGTCAATGAATCCAGCGAGCTCCACGACTGAGAACCTCTGGATTTCATCGACCGGTTGTAAGAAACCGATGGTAGGGAAGAGTGTGGGGATTTTGGAGACGGCACGTGAGAACAATGCGCGGACGAAGGCGGAAGTGAGACGTTGGGTGGAGGAGTCGCCGTCGGGTGAGGCAATGTTGTTGAGGACCCAAAGAATTTGGTGAGACAACGCTGCGTCGTTAGAGTCTATGGCAGTGGCGCAGTGGAGAAGTAGCTGTTCCATGAAGTTGGCGTCGCCGCTCACACCGCAGTAGCGTAGAGATTTGGGAGGAGGGAATTTGGTCGGGCTTAGAATCCTGGTTTTGGTCATTTGAGCCGGTTTAGATGAAAATGGTAATAATCTCTTCTTCTTGTGGTTTGGATATGACAAAGAAAAGGAAACAAAAAGAACAAAAGAGTAGAGAAGGGCTGAGAAAAACGACATATCCACATATATAAATTTTCATGTATTTTAATTCAAATATGAAAAGTGAGGAATAGAGAGAAATGAGACAAAAGAGAGGGACGAAGAAAGAAAGAGACGAGACAATAGAGAGAGTCGTGTATTTGGTAATCTTATCATTGGGAAACGCAATGTTTACGTCGTTTATGTAAGAAAAATCTATGCAGGATAATCAGCTTTTTATCAATACAGATATATGTGTCTGACTAGCTGAATATTATTTGTCTCTGTATATTTTATATATGTGTGAAATATCCAAAAAGAGGAATATCTAGTTAGGTCATAGAGTGCATAGGCATTTGATGCCTCACTATGTATAGTATGTATGAACAATTGATATGTTATATAATGTTTAGGGAAAGTAGTACATTTATAGTATTATTGACTCGATTTCTAGTGAGTTTCATAGTACATTACAATATTGGATATTTTGGGTTTATAATATATAGAAAGTATATATAGGAAGAAAGAGTAATGCTTGAAGGTGGGTGACATGTGAATAAGTGGGCAGGTTTGTATTGTATTTATGTGTGTATGTACGGCTAAGGCTTTTTGTTTGTCATGTAGGTTGCCATTATTCTCTTTTCGCCGTACTATCGCATTCATCAATAAAATCACTGCATTCACTTTACAACAAAATATCAAAACTAAAATGATATGATTTTGATCCGTTTTTATTTAACAATATTTGTACATTATCAATATTGTAGTGTCTCTTGTTGTGATAACAAATTAATATTTATATGCTCTTACAAAATGACAGTTTATTCAAACCTCATAACAAAATGACCATTCTAATTAAAACATAAATACGTATAAACTTTGTTGATAAATAACCACTTAAACATTAATTAAAAGTGGATTTTGATTAACTCATCAAAGTTTCACTCAAAATATTACACTAATATTTACTATGAAGACTAAATCATAATATCACACCAAAATTTCAATATTCGAATGTAATGACAAAATAATTTTTCACGATGATTATTGTTGAATTTAAGTTTTCTGATCAGAACTTTAGACAATTTAATATCAAAAAATTTGAACAAAAATGTACAAAAAGAAATGTTTGTATTAATCAGTTCGGCAATACAAGAGAATGACAAATTATTCAATGTTAATAATTTCGAATTAATAAATTATATGTGTGTCTATTTATGGTGCCAATAACTTTATTTTACACTGTTAACTCACCAAATCTTAAATATTTTCATCATTCAAATTCATTAATACTTATTAATACTTTCCTTCGAAAAAGTCGTCATTGCATTCGGGAGTTGGTGAGATCGAACGTTTTAAAAAAATTTTTTTGGCTTCTCAAAAATAATGCGAACAACTTTCTCGAAAATGGGCTTCAAGGTCGTTGGACCAATTTTCTTTGAGGCGAACTCCATTTTTAGGGAATGCAAAACCAACATTCAACAATTACATGCAGCCTTGGGTAAAGAACTAGAAATAGAAATATTCAATTGAATTTTTGAAAAAAAAAAATTCTTCGCAATATACATATTATGATTAGGATTATAATTCATGATGTCACTTTTTAAATAGCATAAGAAAAGTCCTTTTTAGATATACTTAGTTTTTTGGTAATGTGTTATATGATATAAAATCACCAAAAACGATGTTAAAAAACTACAGAATGTAGGCTCTATTACTACATTGGACCGAACCGGAATAGAGTGGTTAAAAGTTGTTATGGGTTTTGTCACATATCCGCGCTCCACGCGCCAAAGGAGGAGGAGAGACGGAGACATAACGGGAGCTACGTATGTAAAGTCCACTGGGCTTAATCAAAACAATACATAGTTGGAAATTTGAGTCCATGCTTTCAAGCCCATTTGTGATTACTTAATTGTTACTTATTTCGTGAAGGAGATGGGATATTACAACTGTGTATTCAATTGATTATTCACTGAAAATTGACAAACTATATTAATGGACCCTTAAAACCCATGTTCAAAATATACTCTATGTACATATAGACATGTGGTTTGTGTAAAAGGTTAGTCAAAGCTCAGAAGCTATTGTAGGACCCAAAGAGATGAAGAATGGATAATATGTTCCAGCGACGAATGAACCAGTCATGTTAAAGTCACGTGTCGAATCCATTTAGAGTTCTTGTCGAGATCTCTTCCAAATCTTCATCGAAAAGTGCTCCTCCATTCTTTTGTTAAAATCTACAAAAATACCTCTCATAAAAATTAAATATGTTAATGACGTTACATTATCAATCTTACTATAAAATTTTAATTATCTCATTTTTAAAGCTAAAATTCTTAATAACTAATAATAATCTTTTGTTCGTAGTTGAAATTAAGAAAATATTTTAGAAAAAAAAAACATCAAATGGACTCACACCGGCTTTAAGTGGAGGAGATGATGAATCTATTGGGCCTATCAGAAACTGCGGCTACTCGTGGCTTTTAGTATAAAACACGAATATTGCTGCTAAAGTATCTAAATAATTCTATCGTATTCTCAAATTAAAATGTAGAGAGAATCGTTCAGTATAATTAGCTCAGTCAAAGTAGAAAATTAAACAATTAGTTCAACAAAATTTGAAATTCATGATTAGACATTAATTAATAGATGTAATATGGACGGACGAGACTGAAAGATCGATGATGAAATAAGCCCCACTTTGATATCCCAATATTCGAAAAGATCTTTCATTAAAACCCTCAGATCGTGGAACACCCAACTTTTAATTTTGTATGCACAGATTTTTTTAATATAATCTTTATCTTCTCTGTGTTTTTTCGTGACGATTGTTCATTTTTATAGTATTTTTACAAAAGCTTAAAGAGAGGTTAGAGGTTTGTTGATGAAAAGAGAGAAATTTGGAGAGGACAAAACTTCGGTGGTCAGAAAAAGAAGGGAGAGTGACGTGGACCACAAGCATTTGTTTGCCAATTGGTTGTTGGTCCAATTTATATTTGTAAAGTGGGTCTCACTTCTTCTGTTCGAACAAAATCCATCCTCGTTTCAAATAATCTTTCATTTTTTTTTATAGGATTTGTCAATTCTTAAGCTTTGTTTTTCTTACTTTTTTACAAAAAAAATCACAGGTAATCCACATACAATGCAGTTTTTAAAAAAAATTCTATTTGATATTTGAGTTAAGTCAACGAATCCTCAAAAAAATATAAGAATTCCAAATTCAATATGGTATTGATCTATTTCTCATTGTTTCTACGCCATCATCCACAAAGCACAGTAGAAATACTTTGTTATAAGTTTTTAATGAATACAAAATAAGTGAGGAAAGAAAAAGGAAAGCTTTTGAAGATTCCACGAGAGTAAGGAGTGCAAAAAAACGGCTCTTTGCGTCGTCCAAAAGCCGCCTCTCCAAAAAGCTTAACCTTTATAATCCCAACTTTTTTTCTTCTATCTCAACTCCATGCATTTTATAATCCATATCTACTACTTCCTCTTTTCTAAATACAATATCTTTTTCTTTTTCTTTTATTTTCAAAAAATTAAAAAACAAAAATTTACAATTAATTACTGTTAACTTATAAAAATTATAGAAAATCAATAATAATAACAATCTTTCTTAGGTTATAGCAAAAAAACCTTATCTCAGGGAATCTTATTATGTAGATAAGTTTGCTTATTTAAATTTAATATCTTATTGTAGATAAATAGTTGTAAACCGGAGATAATGTTTATATATTTTGGGAAGTGATCAAGATGATTATTAAAATATCAAGTTGTGCATTATATTAATATGTGTATATGCGACATGTTGGTCCTAAGAGAATCGAAGTATGTTGGGTGCAAAGAATTTGTCTATGCATTGTGTATATCTTTGACTTCATCTGTGTTTATTATTAATGTTGAATATATCGATACAAACAAATCATTTAATTAAACATATCATCGTCGTTATCATTTAAATCGAAATTGAGAGGAATGATGATTATGAAGGAAATAATATATTAATAAACCACCGACGAATTATCATTAATCTCTCAATTACTTAATCACTTTGGTTATTTTCTCTTTGAACAGAGAGAAGAAAATCACGTAATTTGCCGGTGGTCCCACAATTTCCAACGAAAGGGCAAAAAGGAAATTTACTCAAAAATACATTTTAACCCCTCAAAATGAAAACGACGCCGCTCAAACGAAGAGATTAAGCAACTTTGCCGTTTCACCTCCGCCGCGTACGAACCGTTCGCCGGCAGCGTTGTCTGGAATGGACGCTGTAGTAACGGATCCCTCCGAGTACATTGATGGTGTTTCCGGTCGAAGCATTTCCTCCTGGGATGATGCCATTTTAATCGGAAAAGTAGGGGTTAGAGTGAGATCGAGTTCGGACGATGGTTGTTGTTGTTCCGACGCTAATCGTTTCCGTTTGGGCGGGGAAGCCGTCGATCTAGATCTGGAGCTTGCGAATCGGCAGTGATGGTAAATATTTCGGTCACCGGAATTTCTCAACATTTCCATGCAGATCTCGGATGCCTCGTCGGAAGTCAGAGACGGAAACCCCGGGAATCCCCCACCGTCAGTAATAAGATCCGGGATCGGCCTCAAGGAACCACCGCGGAGAACTGTCTCAACCGCTGCTTGACAGATATTCCATTTCCCCGTCCACAACAATCCAACGGCGCCGTTCACCGGATTCACAGTTCTCCCACAAGCTTCGTAGAGCAAGGACTGGAACAAAGCTGTAAATGACAAAAATGTCCTTACGATCAGAAAGCCGTCGTAGAAAAGGCAGCCTGAGATCTGGATAACTTACCAGGGCACTGAGATTCCGGTACAGCGGAGATGAAGGACATGAGACCAGCACGGCCGAAGAACTTAGCGACGAAGACGGTGGCGTGGCCTTGAGCTTCGGCGGATTCGATCCATTGAATACATGGACGGAGGATGCAATTCTCGCTGCAACCTTTCCGGAGAACACGACAACCATTGCAACTCATATTTAACTCAGATTAATAAATTAATTAGTGTTTGTCGTTGTTTGCTATTATCTGGGAGATTCACATGAATTTGAAGAAGATGAAGATTTGCTTTGGGTCCAAGTAAAAGAGAGAGAAGTGATTCAATGTTTGGAAGATGAAGCGCACAAACATATATATATATATATATATAGACATTGATAAACGATACTTGAGTAAAGGTCATGCTGGATTTTACTTTATTTTAGATTTTAATTAGATAACAAATTGATGTTGAAGAGAATTACAAATAGAATGCTTACTACCTGCAATACATATTTATGATGATATTAATTAAATTTAGTAAGAAGATTTATATAATTAATTTAAATAGGAAAATGTATACCATAAAATAGTTATGTTGCTTTTATAAAAAAGGGAAAAAGTGTGGTTGTTGGCTCCATTTGGTAACATTGCATTTACGAATATTGAAAATATAATTTAATCCACAGAAAAAGATAAATGGACGTTTTTCTATGGATTAGATCAATTTGAAGGAGAACAAAGGAACACAAATAATATGATGTAAGAGTTGGGAAAGTCATCCTAAAAAATGGGTCAAATATAATTATGATGCAACATATCGTTAGAATACTACTTCTTCGGGTTTGGACTGGATTATTCGGGATGATAAAAGTTATTTCATGAATGCTGATCAAAGAAAATATCAATGTCGATCTACTGTAATCGAATCTGAGCTCACTGCTTTTATATGGGCAATTCAATGTGATTTTTCTTTGGGTTATCGATATATAATTTTCGAGGATGATAATTTATTTCTCAACCATATACCGAACAACAAAGAAGAAAATATGCATATTCGTCTATATTTTCAGACGATCCGTTCGTGGGTAACTCAATTTCACGGAATCAAGTTTAAATTTCAACCAATATCAAAAAATCAAATGGCTGATTTATTGGCAACAACATCTCTTACATCATCTAATAATTGGAATATTTATCATACATGTGAGAATTTTTTTAAATGTGATTGTAAACAAGACATAGGTAATTAATAAATTTATGTTGAAAAAGGAACACAAATAATAATAATTTTTCATACAAAATATATTAATAGTTTATTTTTCATAGGTAAATGGTTGAAAAAAATTTAAGACAAATCTTTAAAATAACACTTTTAAGTTATTGTTTCAAAATTAGTATTATTAGTTTAAATTTCTAATAATAATCAAATTTTAATATTAAAATATATTTAAATTTATTGTTAATAGAAAAAATTAAACTATAAAATAGAAAAACGAATCCAAATATAATATTTTAAATTTATGTAGACTTTATTTAAAATAAATAAGTATTTCAAATAATTATGGGCAATTGACTAAAATAACACCATTTCAAGTTTTTGTTCCAAATATAGTACTAGTCATTTAAATTTCCAAAAATAGCACAAATTTAATACTAAAATAATTGAAAACTTATTCCTAATGAAAAAAATTTAAACCTTAAATTGGAAAAAGTGAATCCAAACATTATGTTTTAATTTTTTATATATTTTTTATTTAAGGTAAATAATTATTTTTACATAATAATTTATGCTATTTTGGGAATTTTAGTTTTATTGTGCTAAATTTGGAAGATAAATTTAAAATAGTACTATTTTAAGGTATTATTCAATAATTATTTGTGTTATTTTAAAATTTTAATTTTAAAATAATAAGTTTGGAATAAAAATTTTAAAAAATTTAACTTATGTTTATATTTTTTAATATATTTTGAAAACGCAATTCAGCTATTATTCAAGTTTCCAATTAAAACTGTTGACCAGTTAACGATAAGAGAGAGAGAGAGAGAATAAAAAAGGGAGAGATTCGAAGGTGATGAGTGCGAACGGCTCCGTGTCTCCGCGAATAGTTGTGCCTCCTCAACCATTGGTTATTTTCTCTATAAATTTCTATTTTCTTTTTAATTCATACGTGTAAATGTTGTTGACAAATTAAACAACTCTCTCCCTATTTATCCAATCATTTTTATGACGAATTTTAGGAATTTCAAGTTTTTGATTGATACATCTTTCTCAACCAAAAACCAGTGATTACTGACGTAATAAAATTGTTTGTTTAGGCAGTGACTAACTAAAAGCTGACCCTTGAAACCAAACAAATCCACTATATGACTCTTAATTCATCCTTAAGGGTTTTGATTCATTTAGAATAAACAACTGTTTTGGATGAAAGAGAGAGGCTTATGATGTTTTCTTACGTCTGTGACCAAGTTAAACATATTTTTCCTAATATTAGAAATGAAAAAGATGTATTATATATATCATCGAAGTGTCTGCTTCTACATTCTCACTGTTATAGTCTCTTTACATACTCCCCATTAATTTATGGGCTACATTAGTAATTAGAAATGCTTAATCGTCCATTCAACTTCTGGGTTTCTAAAAGCAATCTGTTCAGACAAATATACAGTAACCCTAAACAATTTAACCCCATAATTTTGATCGAAAACAAATGAACAACAACCCATAAATGTTACCATAGAATAATATATCATTTTGGAACGTCGAAAAGAATTTTAAATAATATATAAAAACCAATCTACTTATGTCAATTAAATTTGAATTTGAAATCCATGAAATTTTAATATAGTATTCTTTAAAACCATAGATAGTACTCGAGAAGATGCTTTGGATGGACGAAAAATATGGAAATTGGTGACGCTGAGTCACTCACAAGACTCGATATGAAAAATGGAAAAGGAAAAACATATTATTGCCTATGATACAAATAAAAAATGAGACATAGCATTTTTATCTATGAAACGCATTGTTGTGAATTGGAAAAAATAAAAATAATTGGCTTCGCCCGGGTTCGAACCGGGGACCTTCAGTGTGTTAGACTAACGTGATAACCAACTACACCACGAAACCTTTTTAATTATTTTTTAGCCTCTACTTTCTCTTTTCATCTTCTGGATTTTCCTCTCGTCTCAAAATATTTGGCCATCTCTGTCTCTGACTTCTCCCTATCACCAGAGAATGAGTGGTAAATATGAAATCCTCGATTCAACTTGCCCTTGGTTTCACATTAATGAATTGGTATCATATGGTTTTAGCAACAAGTATTGTACTCATTTCTTCTTGTACTAAGTATTTCTCATCATCACATTTCTACTGCATGCATAAACTGTGGCTTGTGAAATCGGCATTGGCAATACTAGAGTTTTGGTTTCCTTCTCTGTATTAGCTTCGCAGGCAATGTTTAATTCTTTTTCTGGTCGATTCTCTTGTTATATATCATTTTCTTTTGGAGAAATTTCTTATTTTGGTTTGTTTAAATGTTATGCGACTTGTATGCATGTTAAACAAATCATCATTTAGGGTAGGAAAATGTTGAAAACAAACAATGACTTCGGTAGTAGAATATAGTGTTTGTAATAGTTCTTATGCAAAATCTAATATATTTAACTTGTTTGAAACAATAATTGAAAACCAATTGATTGAAATATAGAAAAAACTATTGAATTTTTGAAATAAATTTTTGCAGTCTCTTTTAGATGATATATCAGGAAGCATAAATGGAGACATAAGAGAAGAAAAGAATTTAAATGAAAGGAACACCACTGGTGAATTGTATCATTAGATTGGCTTATTTGTAATCAATAATTATGATTTTATAAACAACAACATAGCCTGAAATATCATTACGCAACAACAATCTTTTCAATTTCAAACTTAAGAACCTAAACCACGAACATAGATCGAACTAAGTTCAGCTTATAGTTGTGTGAAACTGCACTAAAACCAATCTAACAAACCAGTGAGTCACTACAATCATAATCGCACCTATAATGAAGCTTCCACAACAATCTTTTAATCACAAAATCAGCAAAGTAACAGCAAACGAACATTCATATAAAAGAAGCAGCAGAAAACAATATCGAAATGGCAAAATAGAGAAATTCAGAACTAAACTTTATAGGTTTCGAAATCAAAACATACGTTCCCAAGTCCAGAACAATACAGAAACATTGATAACATTTGAGAAAAACAAAAATTTAAAAAGAAGCGATGATAGAACTAAGATAAACCTTTTCTTAATCAACGTTCTGCATAATATCCTCAGAACTGAACTTGGTTCCCTTTTCCTTATCCGCAGCAGCACGACCTTTAGCCTTCCTCTCCAAGAGCGATTTCCTGTCCTTGTCAAGACGGAGCTTCGTAATCACCACTTTAGACGGCTGAACACCGACGTTCACGGTGGTTCCGTTTACCTTCTCCCTTGTGATCCTCTCTATGTGAATCACCCACTTGCGACGGTAAACCTGAACAACCTTTCCTTCACGTCCCTTGTACGTCCCACGAACGATCTGAACCTCGTCGTCCTTACGGATCGGCATGGATCTCACATTGTACTTCTGGCGAAGGTCAGCGGAGAGCGGTGAGCTCATAATCACGCGCCTCTCGCTTGAAGAAGCCGTGAAGTGAGCCTTTCTGTTCTTCCTGCGAGAGGAGGTCACGCGAGGGTTGTACTTCATCTTCGCCGCCGGTTTTGGGGATGGAAAGACTCTCTAGGGTTTTCTTCTATGAACGAGGAAACGAGTGAGCAAGGCTTATATAGTATGTATATAGCTAACTAGGTTTACTCGAAATTAAGGCTTTGTTCTGAATGGGCTTGGGCCTGTATAAATTTCGCTCTTGGGCCAGACAGGTTAAATTGCACTTCTGGCACAGAAAGTACCATAATTATAACCTTTGTCCAAAAACATGTATTTATCCTATTGTATAAATCTTGATTTTATGATTAACAAAAATTCAATCTATATATAGATTGAATTTTGATATGCATAAAAAAATCTTTCCACTCGGAAAAGAGTAAATGGTTTACTAGTTACATCAACTTCACGTTCATCCCAAAGAGGTGTAATTGAGTTCCACATTCACTCATATGAAACTATTAAATCTTCATATAAAAATGTTAAGTCATTGTACTGATCCGTTGTGATCCAGTAATAAAAAAAATCTTTTAAATCAGATTTAAATTTAATTTATAACTAAATCTTTTTCGATGGACAATCCATCAAACAATTTGGTAAAATTATTTAGTATTAACGGCGAAAACTTTTTAATTGCAACTAAATAGATTTGATAATATCTTTATATTGGAAATACATGTAAGGTAACATGTAAGTTTAGTTTCTTCTTCAAGATCGAACAAGCAAATTAGTTTTTTCTTACTAGAGATGGTTTTGGAGAATAAATTCATATAAACTGCTTATGGTTATTACGACAAATATGTTAAATGGTAAGACTAAAGCAATCAAATTCGAACTAGATTTAAGATTAATGCACTATTATAAATATACACACACACTACAATCTAGAGAAAAATTTGAATGTAGAACCAAAACCTCTGGAGAGAGCATGTGGATGTGGTCCTTCTTCAATAGAAGGTATTGGGAAAAAGGAAAACGCATTTAAAGACTTTCACGTATATAATAACGATCACATAAATATCTTTCATACTCATTTATTTTCCCTATTACCACATTTATTGCCAATACACTGCAAGTTTTCATTCTCGAAATCCCCTAACCGGCGAATTCGAATCATTTCAGATATCACACATTATCTCTCTCTCACACAAAAGACAATGAAGCGATGGAAAAATTTAGGGTTTGTTGACACGATCAATGAAGAAGAAGACTACGTCGAGCATTCTTCTTCCTTCTCTTCTTCTTCTTCTTCATCTTTGTCTCGTACCAATCTTCCTTTTCCTTCAATGGAGATTGAATCTAGAGTCCATAAATGGTAACATTTCTCTAAACTTACCAAACTTTACCGCATTTTTTATTCGCTACGATTATTTTTCTATATTTTATTCAGGTCGTTGGCTAATAACTCAAAACCAGATGTGTTGGTACATGTGGGAGGCACAAGGTTTCATCTTCACAAGGTTACATTTTTTCACACTTTTGTTCCCCAATTTCGAACATTACCATGCATTTCCTCAGTTTCATCAAGAAAAAAAATACAAATTTCAAATGGGATGTCGCAAACTTATGCTATTTTATTTTGTTAATTGCATATTTGTGTATATATAAAAATTACCCATTTATTGCAAACTAGCAAAAAAGGATTTTTTGGACATCTACTAAAGGTGGTAGTTTTATTGTATGTGATGTTTATGTCCAATAGGATCCCCTGTCAAGGAGTGCCTATTTAAAACGTCACCTAACGGACGTCAACGAATTAATTCTCTCACCACCGTTAAACTTAACGGCCGCAACGTTCTCGTTAGTAACCGACTTTTGTTACGGCGCTAACATACAATTAACGCCGTTCAATGTCGTTTCCCTGAGAGTCGCCGCCGAGATGCTACTGATGTCCACGGAAGACGACGGAAGAAAGAGCCTGAGGAACATAACGGAGTCTTATCTCGGACGAGTCGTGTTCGTCAACGTTGAATACATCCAGATTGTTCTCCGTTCATGCCTTTCCCTGCTTCCCGAATCAGAAACAATGGCGTTTCTGATCGGAAGATGCATCGAAGCTTTGACGGAAGTCGGAGACGGAGACTGCGTCAACGGGTTTCTTGAGGAAGCCGTTTCACTTCCCGCCGGTGATTTCGTCGTCGTCGCAGACGCCGTGCAGCAGCGGTTCCCGCGCCACGATTCGCTCTACAGAATCGTTGATGCTTATGTGAAGGTTAAATCGCAAAAACTAAAAAGGCTAGTTTCGTCATTTTAATTTGACTACGTCACTTGTCGTTTTATGATTGGATGTGAGTTTTGCAGGAACATAGCGGAAAGATAACGGAGGAAGGGAAGGTTCAGATATGTAATTCGATAGATTGCGACAAACTCTCGCCGCCGGTACTTCTTCACGCCGTCCAAAACCCTAAAATGCCATTGAGGTTTATCGTACGCGCAATGCTACAAGAACAGCTCAACACGCGCCACTCGATTGTAGTTGCCGTAGACGCCGTCGCTTCCTCCGCCGGCGCTACTGTTGGTGACCGGCACGGAGGTAATTCGGCGGCGAGATACCCCTCCGAGACCCTCGGGTCGCTTCTACTGCGAGACACTGCGACGCGGCAAAATTGCCGGCTAAGAGCTGCGATGGATTCCACTAGCTCCAGGATCGAGAGCTTGGAGAATGAACTGGACGCGATGAAGAAATTCATATCGAAAGAATCGGAGAAGCAGAAATCAGATCGGATCATGGAGTCGAGGTCAAGGAGCGTGATGGATTCCGGTCGATCAGCGAGTTTCCATTGCGCTCACCATCCGAGTAACGTAAACAAAACACAGAGAGGAGATAGAGGATCGGTTTCATCCCTGAGCACAACTTTCCGGCGAGGAGGAGCATCATATCTGCCGCAATCGCAGCACCTACCGGAGAAAAGTCTAGGTAAAAGACTGATTAAGGGAATAAAGAATGCTTTCTCTTCATCCAAACAGGGAGCTAAGAAAAAGGCATCTACAGTCCAAGAGATTTATGATGGATTAGAAGATTTCGTCTGGATCAAAGACGACGATGTTGACAACAACTCTGACGAAATTCACTCTCACTACACCAACAACAAATTATCAATTTAACGATTTCAGAACTTCTGTCAGTAACTTTTTTTTGTAGCAAAGATGATTCTCTGTAACATCAAGTAATGAGATTCCACTGTTTCTCTAAGAAGATTTCTCAAATGATTTTCACGATTTTGCAGTTCTCCACGTCGAATTTTTGTTAAGCTGCAAATACATATGAAGCAAACATATTTGTTAAGCTACTGTACCAACAAAAGAATGAAACTAAGACCAAAAATCCACAAGAATGAAACCTTATAACTTACCTGCATTTCCCGTGCAACGGAAGGTAGCCATTTTTCTCCTCTTACTTTCTTCAATTCTGCGATTCTCTCTTCCTCCTTTTTTGCTTTAGCTTTTGCAGCCGCTTCTCTCGCCTCTAATCTAGCTGAGGATTTCTTAGCAGCGTCTATAGCAGCAACTAAAACATCCGATCCATCAACAGCAACTGATTTTATTCGTTTCTTAAACTGCAGTAACCGATTAAAAAAGAAGTTAGCTACGATAGATTCATAATCTGCTAAAAAACAGAAGAATTCTTGAAACAAATCAGGCTTAATAACCTCTTTAGAGTTTCCTCCAACTCCTCTATCAGGGCGTAAATTAGGCTTCTTTTTGGGTCCTTCAAGCTCATCTGGTTAAACATAAAAATAAGTTTTTTAACGGATGAATAATACGAATGACAATCAAGATTCAGATCTGGAAGTGGTGATGACTAACCTACATGATCAAAGATTATGCCAGTTGAACAGCGTTTAAATAACCGAACTCCACTGTCATTCTCGGGTTTATTCTTGGGAATATTGACAGGATCTTTCACAAAGTCTAAAGTGTTCTCCACCATTTCATTCAAAAGTTTCTTCACCTGTTTTCAAGCTTACCTTAATCAGCAACGAAAATCAACTAGACGAAGCGATAACAAAAGTGTAAACAAAAGTGTAAACTATATCTTATGCACAAAAGTGTAAACAACAACCCAAAATAAGTGATCAACTCAAATCCAGTGATTTTATTAACAAGCCAATCAAGTCCTGCAAGTTTCTGATTAATAGCTCCATTGACAAGATCTTGCAGTTAGAATCCAATAGTAAAAAACTATCTTCTCACTTTCCGCTTTGAGAAGATAATTACATTAACCATGGAAACCTTAACTGCTGTAGACATAATAATCTTCTCTATGTAATAAAGCCTTTTTGCCATCAAAAGAGCTATTTGTAGATGAAATTCGCATTATATGAGAACGTGCAAGTAATAACTAACCTTGATTTGGGCATGGGTTAGCTTTTTAGGTTTGAGTCGAAAGTCTCCATCTTCAACTGCGGGTTTCGTGGTGGAGTTGCCGTAAACGGTGGTGGTGGCAATCGAATTGATGACGGCTTTCCACTTGGGATCTTCCTCTTCGCTGCTGCTATCTCCTCCAATTCTCTCCCGATCAGCCATTCCAATACCGCCGCGTAAAATCTCTCTCCGTCTTGCGCCGAATTGCGAACTCTCCGGCAGAAGAATGTCGTCAAGGGTTTATTGCGGGTGACCTAAGTTTATTGTCGTAACTAAAATAGATAAACCTTTCCGTAATCGGGTCGGGTTTATTTTAACCCGCCAAACAGTTAAGTGAGATCAGTAATGCCAAAGAAAATAGGAGAGCCCAAACCGGATTTACCAAATCCCCATTGGAACTAAAATCGATTCTAAAAATTAACCCAAGAGTTAAACTTATATAGATAAATAAAGTAATCCTTTAATAACTTTTTTAAACTGAAGATATATCAGAAACCAACATATTTTATTCAGTTTCTATATTTCATAAACCAACATATTTAATTCAGTTTCTATATTTCATAAACCAACATATTTTAAGCTCGAAACTGGATGCTTTTAAAAGAAAAGTAACAAATCTGTGTCCTAATCATACAATCATCAAAAGTGATATGTATTAACAAGGGCCTAGTCTTTCTCTCTCTCTCTATACCTGTAAACGAAAACTACGCAACACAAACAACAACAGCAATGAATGAGCAGAACAACAAAGAGAAGGAAGAGGAAACAAGAGAAAGCTTTAAACGCTGTCTTTTTCTTAAACAATCTTCTTCTCTTCTATTGAAGGCAACCGCCATTGTCTATGCCAATATACAGAAACTCTCGACCACATAGGAAACCCGAAATTAAATTCAAAAGGCCGATCTGCCGGTCCACCAACTATCAACGGTAGCCACATATATCTGGAATCTTTCAAATCCGCCGGATTCCACCTATCAGCCATAAATATAAACGCACCAGGAATATCCGGTAACGGTATCACAAACGTGCTCTGCGAGAAAAACGTCGTCATTTGAAAAACCTTGTTCCCGCCAACACACGGATTCCCTAATGTCTCCCACGGACCCATTATGGACTCAGCGGCATGTGCCAATGCTTCATTTGGTGCCCATCCCGTGCAAGCAGATGTGATCATGTAGTAAATGTTTTGGTGTTTGAAGATAGCTGGGGCTTCTCTGCGTTGTCCCACCATGATTCTCTTCATAACCGGTTTCACATCGAGGTAATTCTCAGTTAGAGGACCAATGTGTAGAACACTGTTGTACTCTGAAGAATATATCAAGTAGGCGATGTTGTCATCATCTTTGAAGACAGTCATGTCTCTACAGTCGAATCCATGTGGCGATTTGCTGTATAAGTAATTGAATGGACCTGTTGGGTTATCGCTAATGGCTACACCAAACGAAGCTTTAGTGTAGTTTGCATCGTCAATATGCATCCACATCACATATTTCCCGGTTTCTGAATTGTAGATCACTTTAGGTCGCTCGAGAACATTGGATTTGTGTAAGTCATGTGTCTCGTCTGTTTCTTCGGCTGCTAATACAATGCCTTCGTTTTTCCATGTCCATAAGTCTTTCGACGAGTAGCATCCAACACCAATTATATCAACCTGAAACATATCCAAGAAATTGTTCTCACATTCTGATTCTAAATTCCAAGATTGAGACACTGATGGAAAAAAGAAGGTAATTTACTCGAGCTGGTCCTTTCTCGTGAGAATGATAAGTTGGTCCATCTTTATATTCACCATACCAATAGTAATTCTTAGATCTTTCATCATACAAAATGCCACCACCGTGTGCTTGAATTGGATACCCTTCAGTGTCCAACCAAATTTTCCCGGGCAAGAAGTAATGCAATGTATGATTAGCATCCTTGGTAGGACCGAAAGCGGAATTTATATCGGGAAAGAAGAGATGGCGAATCTGGGAATGCTCATCAAGAAACTCTTCGACTAAAGTGGTTGGTCTTTTGGGTTTTCGTTTGATTGCCCGGGTTGAACGCTTCCTAGGAGGCGGCATGTGAATGTTCTCTTCTTCAATTCGTTGGAGCTCACGGACAATCGGATGGTGGATTAGTAACTGAGAAGAAACTTGAACATCTACACTATATTTTCTGATATATAACATGATTAGATGAACCATGAAAACACATCCCACAATTGTCGATATTAAAGCAAAAGGTGAAAAACACAATAATGTTGATTTCTTGTTGTGTTTGTTATTCATCATCCTCATTTTTCTTCTCCCCTCTCTTTCTTTCTTTCGTCCTTCCAATATTTATCTCCACAATATGCTACCTATTTAGATACCAACAAACCCAAAACAAAAACATAAGCATCGAAATCTAAGCGTCTTAGCCTCTTAAGCTAAATAAAATGTTCTATAACAAATAAACTGTTCTAAATAAGCAACGTTGAATTGTTTTGGCATAATTCAAGCTAATTCCTTTGGGCGATTCCTGAAAATGTCATAGTGTAGGTTCCATGTGTAGTGTAAAATTATCAAATTGTAGTTCGTTACCAGATAATCAAAACGAGATTAAGAGAAATCATCTGATTTGAGGAGTTACGTTAATGCAGAATTTAATTAGCAAAACTTAAGCAGAATTTCCGACAACAGATAAGCAGAAGCTGAATCCTACAGCTCCAGCAGAAGATAACATAACAAAACGCAGAAATTTAGAAGAGAGGAAGAATCCTCTGCTGATATCACCTAAAAACCAGCAGGAGCCAAAATTTCAAAAATGCAATAATCCGGGAGATTCACGATACCTTAGATTTCTCCAAAGTGAACAATGGCCGAAACAAATACCAAATTTTCGGATTCTCCTGAGAAGAGCTCGAGTCCGGAAACGTGGAGCTATATTACAAAAACTAGGACTAGATTTGGGGAAATCAAAAGAATGGTCAGTGAAGTTTTGGTTAAGAAGGATCTGTCAGGGGGACAAAGAGAGATCTTTGATGATGATTCAGACGTGCGACCAAAAGACGCGATCGATAGTTCTTTACTCAGATAAGTTTATGGATTTCTTTATTGTTTGTACTTGGAATCTCATTCCCTTTTAAACTACTTTTTTCATTTAGGAAATGTAATGATTCCCGTTAATATATTTCCTCTACTGTTTTGGACTTTTTTTTTATAGTCAAACTCATTAATTAGAATTAAAAAACAAAGCAATGTATTTGTTGACTAAAACTCTACTTAGGAGTTGAACGGATCACATTTGGGGATTACAAATTTTAGAGACTACGAATCGCCCCTATCTCCCACATCTTTGGTATAAACCGTTCCGAATTTTGATAATATAAGGCGTAACCCAAAAGAAGTGTTTTCCTAATTCTAATGTGATGGGGCTCACAACCACATTTAACTACAAACCCTTAAACAAATCAAAATTATAGCATAATTATTAAACATGGGCTTGCTAATTAATTCAAATAGTTTATATTGGGAAACATAAGTTATTTATTAGTTGCAATACTTCTACATCAAGTGCAAATCAAGTGCAAATGTGTGGAATCTACTCTATATTTTATCTTATTACAAAAATGTTAAATTTTTATATAAAAATATTGGATTATTAGATTGGGACTCATGTAAAAAAACTTGTAATTAGTAGTATCAAAGAGAAAATTAAATTATTTTATTAATATGTATGAAAACTTTATAAGGACATTTATAATGAAATAAAGGCACCAAAAGAACTAAATTTACATTTAACTTTTTTTGAATTTTTTATGGAATTTAAAAGTATTTATCTTTTTACAAATTTAATTCCTTAATTAAAAACTATTATTTTATTACTAAACACAAATTCCAGATTTTTTAATACTTTTATTTTTCTCATTTAAGCTATTATTGTTTTTGTTGTTAGATACACTTCCATTTACATATATTTTGATTAATTTTACATTTACATCCAAAAAATCAAATTTTATAAAACAAACTAATGATTGTGTATTTAAAATAAAAATTTATTTAAGCCTATAGTGGGTCATCAATGAACAACCCACGAACCTATAAACAGATATGTGTTCACCACGCGCTTATTTTACGCGATTGGCTATTCACTATTGTTCCCAACTTCTTGTGTATCTGTCACCGAATCTGCCTTCTGATTGGCTAATTCAAAATTGAATAAAATAAATGAATTATTATTAAAATAGCACCGCATGATTGTCGGTCTGTCAACCAAAATGCCGATAATGAAACACTAACAAGATCAGGACTGTTGGTCATGTATCAGAAGAAAATTTAAACGGCCCAGATTTCGTGGATTTTACTCTATTTTATTCGCCGTATCTAGGCACAGAGAGAAAGAGTGAGTGTATCATCGCGAGATCAGTGTAGGCGACGAACGAGGAGGAGAAGAAGAAGAAGAAGCTTCTCTTTTACCCTTCGAGGAGAATACTTTAATAGGCGGATCTGATTCGTATCTGTTTCCGAATTTCTGTCGGAGTATTTGTGTTCTTCAGTGAATCATCAATGGGTTTGTTTGAAGCTTTTCTCAATTGGCTTCGTAGGTGAGAGAACCCCCTTTGAGATTGCTTCTTCGTCTTCAATTTTTTTTTTTTGGTTTTAATTATCTTGAGCTTAAAACTTTGATTCAATTTTTCTTCTTCTTGGGATTCTTTGTTGCTTTTCGAAGAAATTGGGAGATTTCTGAAGCTATACCGTCCAGTACCCAAAATTTATAACCGTAATGAGCTCAGCAGTAATGGAATCGTGTCTCCTTCTATTGTGGTCTGTGAAGCTGATTTTAACAAGGTTTTAATCCGTTTAAAGAAACAAACTTTCTTATTTGTGTTGAAATCAACCTTTTCGATTTGACTGTCAAGTTAGGTTTTTTGGCAATACATTTCTCTTTTGGTGATGACGTTAGGAGAAAATAGAATCTATCTTAGATTTCGATTGTCAGTTTTAGCCATGTCAGAGAGAAGAGCATCTTTAAGGAATCTTGTTATTAACGTGCGTCTTTGAAGGATCAAAGCAAGAAACTATTGGTGTTAACTTCAATCTAATTGAAAATAATGTCTTCTCGAGGCTCATTTTTTGGTGTCTGATTATGTCTCGATGTTCTAACCGTGACCTGGGTAAAAGTGTTTCCATTCGGTATTTCGAGTGGACATATTCACTTGTTTGTTTCCATATGCATTTGCAGCCTCTTCTTCAAGCAAGAAATGGAGCTTTCTTTGATAGGACTTCAAAATGCAGGAAAGACATCACTTGTAAATGTTGTTGCAGTAAGTGTTCTTCCCATTCTTGACACTCAGTTGATTGTAGTTCGGGATCTAATATCTATTCTCTCATCATTTTCTTGTCTAGAATGGTGGATACAGTGAAGACATGATTCCAACAGTAAGCATTACAATAAATAAAATCCGTCTTGAAAGCCAACGGTACCCGGTTTTTGGAATAACATAAAGAGATATTACTATTATTATTCTTTCATCAGGTGGGTTTTAACATGAGGAAAGTGACAAAAGGAAATGTTACAATCAAACTATGGGATCTTGGTGGTCAACCAAGATTCCGCAGCATGTGGGAACGTTACTGCCGGGCTGTTTCTGCAATCGTGTGAGGATCTTAGACTCAGGTTTCTATTCTCTTATATCTTCTACAGTTTTGTTCATGTTGAATTTTTTTCCAGGTATGTAGTTGATGCTGCAGATCCTGACAACCTAAGTGTCTCGAAAAGTGAACTCCATGATCTGTTGAGCAAGACTTCGCTTAATGGTATCCCTCTTTTGGTTCTTGGGAACAAGATCGACAAACCTGGAGCTTTGTCCAAAGAAGACTTAACGGATGAAATGTATAGCAGTTCTCTTCATCTTAACATCCAAAAACAGCACAAAATCATCTCATTTGGCTTTATCTGATCATGGTTTTATTTTCCATTGTGATTGCAGGGGACTTACGACTCTGACAGATAGAGAAGTTTGCTGTTTCATGATATCCTGTAAGAACTCTACCAACATTGATCAGGTCATTGATTGGCTTGTAAAGCATTCAAAATCTAAGAACTAATTGTCACCAATAACATATATCCTCTCTTCTTGATCTTCTTAGTCTTCCTGTGTTTTCTGAGTGATGATGATGGTTGAAGACATTTTTCGTGTGAAACAAGAGTTTATCTTTGTTTTCTTGTCTCTGCTGCTGATCTGGTCTGGTTTGATTCAGTCTTTTCTCTGTATATTAGATGAGGATTGCTTCTATTCTTAAGCATTTGCAATTTTGGAAACAGCAAAAACGTAAGAGATTCAATATATGAGCTTCTAAAAGTAAGCAACAGTTTCAAAATGGACCACAAGAAACCTGCAAAGTTACTAACAAAAACAGAAGGAAAAGGTTTTACATAAGTTAGGAGACATTACAAGCTGCTGAATTTACACCGTTGCTAACCAAACACATACTGCAGCAAATATATATCGGTTTAGATGCAAGATTGAAACTTCACAATGTGTGGCTTCACTACCTGCGCAGAAACATGAAGATTCATGTAATGTTAAAATGACATTGCTTTTGTTCTCTTTGAAATTAAGTAACATCAAAGGTTTCTTAACTCTTAGAGAGTTTGGCTATGCATCCTGTATTTCAAAGCTTTCATTGCCGCTTTTGCAAAGATCTGGGCAGCTTCAGCCTCGGCTTCTGCTTCCTCTGCCTCTCTTGCCGATTCTTCAGCTTCTGCGATTGCAAATTCTGCTTCTGCCACTGCTCTTGCAGCAGCTGCAGCAGCTTCTTGTGCTGTCATGCCCTTTATCATAAATGGCTCTCCATCTACTAGGGATTTAGTAAGATTTTGGACACCATTCTCCTCAGGTTTATGAGAATTTTCCTTGTTTCCTTCCAAAAACAATTGAGGAGACCTTTGTTTTGCTCCTGCAGCAATATAGTTGGGAGAAATCCTGTATTTGTGCTTGATCTGAAAGACAGAACAAAAGCAATAAAAGCGTTGGTAAATGAGTAAACGAAATATGTGATTTTGTAAGGAGAATTTTCAACCAAAGTGTCTCTCGTTACCTTAACTAATGTTCCAACATTTGTCAAATACTTTAGTCTTGAAGGAACACAACGTTTCATATCTGGTTGCATCTTATAATTCTCCTGAACATTTGTAAATCTACACTTAGTCCTTGATGATTGAATAGATGCAGACTCAACAAAGAAACAGAGAAGGAATGCTTAGAGTACCTCTATATACAGCAGGATAGACTTTCCATCAGGACCAAAGGGTTTCTTCAAGTTGGTAATGGCGTCCAATATAATCTTATCCACACTACAGAAAAACAAATCAGTTCTCATATCTTTCTTCAAGAAACTTAGACTAAGGTAAGCCTGTATGCTTCATGATACACAAACACATATTTTCCTTGCTCTTCCCCCATTTACATACGCAGCATCATACATCCACATACAATACGAGAAAATGCCAAACCTTGTTAAGGATCCTTTAAATGGTCTTGGTGGTTCAAAAGAACCTGCAGGAGGAGATGTTGCGTCAAGCTGTTGTCCTCCATTATCACCATTAGCCAGAGACACAATGGTAAGAGCTGTAGTGTTGTTATCATCTTGCTTAGGACCTGATGAAGGAGTCCTTTTAAGAGCAAGCTTAGCCTTCTTCCTAGATCCCCATAAAGCTGTTACACTTATATTCCTCCATTTATCCTGTTAAGTGTTTAAACCAACAATATAAGTTTCTATAGTTTTATCTCCTCTTTCAAGTTTTTCTTTTCGTGGGGATGCTTTACCTTGAGATCCACATTTGAGCGAGACTTCAAAATTGAGCTATATTCAGGATCTGAGAGTATAGTACGCCATTTTCCAGTTCCATGTTTGCCTACTCCAGCTTTAAGAGCTGTTTCTTCTTCAGATGTCCACTTCTGCTTTGGGGCTCCCATTCACAAGTTTATTCAGTTCAGAAACTCACCAGAAATACAAAAAGAACAAAACTTTCTAATGTCTCGACTTCTTTTCTCTGTCAACAGAAGAAAACATCAAAAGAAAAATACTTTAGAATCGTGAAAATTGATGGTGAAAGAAATGAGATGCAAAATGTCTGGTTTCAACTAAACAACGACTCATTCGAGATTGTAAGAGGATGTAAATCCCCAAGTTTTCATTTGGATTAATGGCTTATAAATTCAATAGAAATGCCAGAGATTACGAACACAATCAAAATCAACCTACGCAAAATCAGAACGAGAAAAAAAAATGCCTTGATCGGAAAAATCGAAATTCCAGAGAAAGAGGAATTGGAAAAATTAACAAGGAGAAGAAGAAGAAGAAGCGCATACCCGATAAAGTAGAAGCGCAAGAGAGTTGAAGCTCTGGAGAGCGTCATGAATCAAATCTTGAGTCTAAAATTGTCGAAGTGAGAAGGAACGAAGAAGACGAACTGTACAAGGAAGAATATCCGTAGAAATGAAAAAAGCATGCGCATAGACAAAAGCCTTTGACATTTATTTTCGATTCAACTACGAATGATAATGTATCGATTTTGAGAGTGGTGGACTGAAGGATCCCTTTATTTTCTCTATTTTATAAAATTCCCCTTTAAACTTAATTCAAATGCATAATACACCTCCTTTGAATTATATTAATTTCTACATATTGCAATTATATAAAAACGACAATAGACCAATTTTTCAGAGCCAAAAGTTTAAAATTCTAGTGTATTTGATTTTGAAAATCATCTGTGTCATTTCTGTTACCAAATCTTTCTAAAGTTCTGGTTTTACATTAAATGTTTGATTGGAGAGCATTATGCTTATCATTTAACCAATCATTTTTGTGATAAAACATGTAAAAAAGTATTTGGAAGTTGCAAATGCTTTACAAATGCTCATTCTCTCCACCTTGCTTTCATGTGAAACATTTACACACCATTAACCTTTACAATATTAAATAGCTTTTCAAAATTATATAATCAATTTATTTAATTAAACAACATCAAAATTTTATTTATATCATAGTTTTAATTTATATATTTAAATCAATATTTACCATGATTTTATTCCTCTTATTTTTAAGTGGGACAATATACCTTAATCAATAGTCAATAAGATAAACAAGACCCGAAATCAAATTCGAATTCAAGAAGAAAAAAAAGATCAGAAACAAACACAAAACGTGAACGCACATATACACACACATAAACAAAAAGAAATAGTTCTAAAAGTAGATCAAACATGTCTTCTAAGCAAATTATAAAATATTTTGACAAGTTACAATCGCAGCATGAAGACGGTCAACGGCGAACATCATATGATTCATCGATCCTCCAATCAAAAGAAAGCTTCCAAGAGACAACAACAACATAGCATAGCCAAACTGTAATACAAATACACACATATATCAGTAACATTCACAACCAAACATATATAAGACTTTCCATTCAAAACCATATTATATAAATATATATATAGAGAGAGAGAGATTAGGTCAACGCACCATCCTTCGACAAAGCCAGTTTCCTTTTCTTTCTTCTTCTTAGGCGGAGCCTGACCATAATGCGGAGGAGGAGGACCTTGATAAGGATACTGCGGTGGAGGACCTTGAGGATATTGCGGCGGAGGATAGCCTTGTGCTGGATATGGCTGAGCGTACCCTTGTGGCGGTGGAGGATATCCCGCCGGTGGATATCCTTCCTTAGGAGGATACCCTTTTTAAACAACAATAACAACATGGATGTTTAAAAAACAAGAAGAATGTATAAAAAAAGGAAATTAGAAAAAAAGTTGAAAATTACGTACCTTGAGGAGGAGGAGCACCAACGGGATGTTGTTGATCTTGATACATCTTCTTCTCTGCTATACTCTTGTCTGATGGGTTTTTTCCTTATAACGAACTCTCTTTGCTTCGTCTTCGCTGTGAAATGGAATAAAAATAGGATTATTGATGATAATAAAGGAGGTTTAGGGAGACAAAAGACATGTTCTCTCATGGACTAATCTTAGAAATTATAGTTAATTAGAGAGAGGATGACCAAAACCAACTCACTTCTGGAATCATTCAAATTTAAAATGCTTTAGAAATTTCACCCATTGCCAAAAACATGACTTTTTCTCATCGTTTTTATTATAGCAGACATCATCTTCCATTATTCAACTTTATATTACTATATTTTGAGAATTTCACGTCATTGATGACTACACTACACACATGGAGAAAAAGTATAATCTTAGCTTGGTGAATTGAAAGTATGAAAATTCATACCAAAAGAAAAAATTATAAAAATTAGTGATTCGAAGCTAAAAAAATCTAAAGCGCTTAAAAATAATATTGAAATCATAAAGTGAGAAGCCAGAAGGTATTTACAAACGGCAACTGCCATTAATGGTTAACTAGATTTTGAGCCGCGCCATGCGCGGAGTAAATTATTTATTATATTTTATACAATGAAATTTTATAAAAATAATATATATAATTAGTTTATATATTGAAATATTGTCTGAAATTTTAAAAATCATATTACCATGATAAAATAATATATCATAATTGTATTATGTATAATGTAAAATATAGTCTTATGGATTGTTTTATATGAGTAAAAATTCATTTTCTATGTGAAAAGATTTGAATATTTGAAATTTAAAAAATTCTAGTAAAGAAATATTTTAAAACTCAATTAAAATTAAAACAAAATATAAGTGCTTATACTAAAATCATTAATAAGATCGATAAGTAAAATATTTTGGTGTAGAAATTAAAATATGTTATCGATAAATATAAAAGAGTATAAATATAGTTTGATTATTTTTCAATTAAAATTTAAATCAAAATGTTGGCATTGACATATAATAATTTATGTATTGATTAGTAGTTGATAATGTAGGAAAAGATTTATAAAATTTACTCTAATGATTTTATGTGTATTAATGGTGATTGAATGGCATATATAGTAATTTATCTAGTAAATTAAGACTTGTTTTAAATTTGTTTTGAGAGATTATGAGGAAGCGACACCTCAGCTGGTATAGTTGTAAATAACATGTCGAGATAAGGTTATTTTTTTAAAATGATTCTCAATTAATATATTAGAGATGGTACTCTAGCTAGACGCGTTTTTTTTGGCTAGAATATTTGCTCTACACCTGACTATTGAATGTTTGTTAATTGTGTTGTTGTTACTATTAATACTATCATTGCGATATATGTTGTTTTAATATATATTGATTATAGTTACGGTTGATTACAAATTTTTAATCGTATCAATGTTTTAAACGATTAAAAATATTGCAATACATAACATAATATCTAACTGTTACAATTAATTGAAAATAGTTGCAACAAATAAATAAATAATAATTTTTCATGAAATTGCTAAGGATAAATGTACAAACTATATATTTGTTTTATACTGTCGTGTGCGACTTTATCTATTACTATTGATCGCAATATCTTTCAATAGATTCTATTACATACGATTAAACTATCCTTTATTAGGGTCTTCAGGCATCATAAAAACTAAACCAACTACTAGGAGGTGCCTAGAGATGGCGAATATTCCATCCATTTTACAAAAAAATGGTCATTTTAACGTCAGAAATACAAGATTATATCTGACGATTTAATTTATTTAGATTTTGTTATTTGAAAAACACAAACAAACTGTATCCAAAATTTTTTTGTAGCTTTCGATACAATTACCAACATTTTTACAAAATCTAAAAGTAAAAATTGTGGCTATTCATTTCCATTATGTAATGAGTAATGTAATTTTTTTAATTCCTAAAAAGCTTTGTTACAACATCATACCGAAATTCTGACAGATTCATTTTTAGGAAATTAGCCACAATGCAACAAAACCGTAAACACAAGAAATTTTAATCTTTTAGATTATCTTTTTGGTCAACAGTGATTACATTTGTGAAAACCTCGAATTCTTCTTTTCAACACACATCATCACAAGAAATCTCCTCATCGATTCGTCCCAGCACAACAACATATGTATAATTCCTCCGGCGATCCAACGGCGGTGATGGTTTCATCACCGCCATTGATTGTTCGTCACGTGACGTCATCCAACCGTAATCACGTGCCGTCGAAGTTAAGGTAAAGCTCCGGGGAAGGGCAGTGTTAGGCGAATCGCAAATTTGGAAGTTTCCGGAAAGAGGTCCAAAACCAGAGGATCCGCCGCCGGTAAGGATTCCGGTGCCGGAGCATGACGTAATGCTACGTATGTAGGCGTCACGTGCCATGACCAATAAACGGAAAGGAGCCTTAACCAACCATACGAAGCTGTTCTCTTTCTCTATGCTTCTCCCTCTCATTATTGGAATCTTAAAAATTGGAAGTCAAAGATATATAAAGACTTTATACCACATAATTTCTTAAGAGAAGAAAAGGTCAAAGATTTTAAGACAGTTAGAGAGGATCAAAGAGAAGACAAAGTCCACTGTATAAATGAATTTCTAACATCCTAAATGTGTCTACTTGGATGATTGAATACACTTTCTTGTATATGGAGAATATGGACACCAATTTCGATCTAAAAATTTTAAGAGGTTGGCTTCGTTCCAGCTACTTTCTTTCAAGCATGGATCATGTCGTTGCTTAGCAAGGTATTTCAGCCCATACATATATTTTGGCCCAATATAGACCCAATTGATTTTAAACATTTATAATATAATAGTTGTATACTTGTATATAATCTATGTTTCAAATTTAATAAAGAAATATAAATAACGTGAAAATGAAGTTTTTATCGTTATTGTTAAATTATTAATATCTCTATCAATCACCCATCCCCAAAGCTAAAACTTGATTACAAAACACGTCATGTCACATTTAAACACTTGCCGGTCCACTTTTATACGTTAGTTTGACTAGGAAAACTTCATGATACACACCCAAAAAGAAAAATACACTTTGAGCATTATCAAACTCTGAAAAAAAAATCATTTCATTTTGAATCTGCAAATTTCATTTCAAAACTGGGTCCAGTAATTAATAAAATCGTATTAAAATATATATCGAAAATAATATTATATTTTGACAGCAAACTTTTGCAGTTATGGGTCAGTACTCAGCTGCAACAAAAACAACACATGGTTCTCAGATCTCTCTGGGCTCTCCCCACACTCCCATCAATTTCACTTATTATTAAATTATCTTGATTTGGTTAGATTGTTTTTAAATGATGAATAAACTAATCACGGTTGGTTTGATGTGGACACGTGTTAAACTATGATTCGTAAAGAAAGGACCCAGTCGAAGGCAAAAGATGGAGAAAGAAGAAACGATCGAGGCTTATAGTCAAAGCAAGACACTGTCACGGTCAAATGTGTAGCTGGAGTTTGTGTTTGTGGTCCCCACTCACTCTTTCTGCTTTTTTCTTTTTTATATTGATTTACTTATTTTAGAATTTTATCTAACTCCTTTTATTTATATGTTTTATATTTTTAATAACAATAATAATCTTCCAAATATTAAAGTGACAAAATAAAGAAAGACACTTATTGGGTTAATAAAATAGAGAGTTGCCTGGTGTCAATAACAATGAGATAAAATGATTAATTAAGTAACTTAAACCTAGAAATTATCGTCGCACGTGCTAGAATTGTACATGTTACTCTTTTTTTTTTTTACTACGTGCGGGATTTTTATTTACGACTTTACCTTTCCTTTTTGTATTTCTTTCACAACATTTATGATTTTAAGTTAGCGTGGATATTAAGAAAAAGAGGATTTAGAATTTCACTGTTGTCTTTTGACTAATTAAAGATATTCCGGTTCTATATCCTAAATATTTATCACAAAAGCTTAAAACAAATTTAACACATAACTAAAGTAATTATTCCACACTCAATTTATCAATGCTTCTCCTCTGTAATTTTGAACCCTGTTCCATCATTTTTCAAAGAAATCACTTCACATATGCTATTCTGTTTTCTGTTGAGTAATTAATTTTAATTACATAGATAATAGCTTTCTTTTAATATTTTTAGAAGTGCATTTAACGTATTTACTTAAGCATCTTATAATATAAATGTATATGTACAGAATAAATATGATTTTTGAGAAATGAAATTCACTGTAGCTGCTTTTAAACGGAAACGGACTATGTTTAGTGACTTTTTAGTATTAAACTTTACATCATTTTTAATAGTATTAATATAATGAAACGGGGAGGTGGGGTCATGTGGTGGAGCTTGCACGTGTGGTGCGCGGGTCGAGAGGACTATATGACCGGGTATAGCCAGTGATTTAGGGTCACCTTATCTTTCTTTGTTTTCAATTTTCAACCCGAATCTTTCAGGAAATCTTTAATTTCTCTCTTTTTTTCCTTTTTTTTTAGTTTACCCCTTTTTCTTTTTTAATAAAATTTTCTCAAAGAAATAAAACAAAACAATCACTAGAGGGTAAGAGAGAAGAAAACAAACAAGAGGGTACGGGTTTCATCGTCATTCTCACGAATTGGTCATCTGTGTTTTTCTCAAATTCTCTTCCCTTTTATCTTCTAAGATTTTCTGGGTGCAAAGTGCAACTGGGTGCAAAGTGCAACTTAGTTTGTACTGGTTCTTTAATTTCTTCTTCTTTTCTTCTTCTTCATGATTTCTCCTTTTTCTGATTCTCGAAATTTGTGGGATACATTCACATTTTTGGGTGCGGTTGGGCTTCAATCATGTATTTATGATGTTGAAATATTAAATTAGAGTTGAATGTAATCTTCTTTTTGACCGTTGAAAAAAAGCAAAGGGGGAAAAAAGGCAAAAGAGGAAGAAGAAGATTGTGTTTTGTTTAACGCTCTTTCTGAGATAAAGACATGCCGTTTCATTTCTTCATTCTTTTGAAGCTCTCCTTTGTTTACTCTCGATAGTTCATAAAGAGATTTTCCCGAATGCTGTGAGCTAGTTAGAGTCAGTTTCTGTAAAACTTGGGTTTTGATTTTTTTTGCTTTAGATTCTCGAAAAATGCCGATGTTTCAGCCGTTAAAGAGGGATGGGTTAATTGGATTTGAAGGGGGTGGTGATGGGCACGTCTTAGATCTGGATACGGCGGTGAAGGACGGAGTTCTCGGCGGCGTTAATGGCGGTGGAGTTGTTGATGAAAAATTGGATCTGAAGAAGTTAATAAAGGAGCTTGATTTACCAGACGCACCCTCTGTTTTCATCTGCCCTATTTCGCTAGAGCCAATGCAAGATCCTGTGACCTTGTGCACTGGTCAAACCTATGAAAGGTCAAACATTCAGAAATGGTTTAACCTAGGTCACTTGACATGTCCAACGACAATGCAGGAGCTCTGGGATGATACGGTAACTCCTAATAAAACCCTTCACCATTTGATCTACACTTGGTTCTCGCAGAAGTATGTGTTGATGAAGAAACGCTCTGAGGATGTGCAAGGACGAGCGATTGAGATTTTGGGGACATTGAAGAAAGCTAAAGGACAAGCCAGGGTTCATGCGTTAAGCGAGCTAAAACACATCGTTGTGGCTCATCTAGTGGCGAGGAAGACTGTTGTTGAAGAAGGAGGCGTCTCTGTTCTCTCTTGTCTTTTAGGTCCTTTCACGTCTCACGCTGTTGGATCTGAGGTTGTTGCGATTCTTGTGAGTCTTGATCTTGATTCCGATTCAAAATCCGGGTTGATGCAACCGGCTAAGGTTTCTTTGATTGTTGATATGTTGAATGATGGATCAAGCGAGACGAAAATCAACTGTGCGAGATTGATAAGGGGATTAGTGGAAGAGAAAGGGTTTAGAGCAGAGCTGGTTTCCAGTCATAGTTTGCTTGTTGGGTTAATGAGATTGGTGAAGGATAAGAAACACAGAAATGGAGTTTCCCCCGCACTTGGGTTGCTTAAACCCATCTCCGTTCATAAACAAGTTCGAAACTTGATGGTTAGCATTGGAGCTGTGCCTCAATTAGTCGACATCTTACCATCTTTAGACCCAGATTGTTTGGAATTAGCTCTGTTTGTTCTTGACGCTTTGTGTTCTGACATGGAAGGAAGAGTTGCAGTCAAAGACTCTGCTAATACCATACCCTATACCGTTAAGGTACTGATGAGAGTTTCTGAGAATTGCACTAACTACGCACTGTCGATTCTTTGGTGTGTCTGCAAATTAGCTCCAGAACAATGCTCACCTCTTGCTGTTGAGGTCGGTCTGGCTGCAAAACTCCTGCTTGTGATTCAGAGCGGATGTGATCCAGCATTGAAGCAGCGATCAGCTGAGCTGCTCAAGCTATGTAGTCTACATTATTCAGACACCATGTTTATTTCCAAATGCAAACTCACAAGGACAATCCAATAGCAAAAGTTTAAATCTTTGACACCGATCGATCACACTGACACATATTTCAGCGGTTATCCATGAAATGGTGAATGCGAATTGTGAATCTGCCTCTGCCCTGATGTATATATAGATGAAGAGTTTGAAGATCCAGCTAATGGTTTTGGCGGCAACAATTCAAAGGAGAAAGCAGCAATCCGCAGATAGAAACACAGGGAAAGAAGAAGCTGCCCGGGTGAGGATGGGTATGTAACGGTTTCATATTTGGTTCGGTCTGCAATAAACATTGGGAACTAGCAAACACTGTAAAGTGACTGCCTTTGGTTCAATCAATTTCCGAAGAAAGAAAAAAGAAGAATTTGAAGAAAGAAACCAGATTTAGTCTCTCTTATTGTTACAACTTCTCTACTTGGGTCCTTGTGATAGGTTGTTTTCCTATTTGACTATTTACCCATAAGCTTTTGAATCTTTTTTCTTCATTTTTCTATTTTCATTTCTTAGATTAGGAAATTAATCAAATGTCTTTACTCATCATTATTATTAGTTCATCTTTGTTCAGAGTCTCCCTTATTGTTTTAATGTTAAAAAGTATTCAAAAAATTGTGATTCTTGAAAAATTAAACATTAGTGATGTTCGTTTATTTGTCGCAGTGTCTGTGGCGGTGACCTGCGGTTAGATACTGCGATTAGACGTTGCAATATTGTTGTTTGTTTTATCGCCGTAAATTATCACCGCATGTTGTATCGCAATTATTTAATCGCAAACGTTACAATTTCGTATTGATTAAAATTTTTACCGCAGTTTTGTGCGATCGATCGCAACATTTGACCGCAGAAAGCTGCGATGATCAAACGAATAACATTTAATCGCATGACGCAGCCGCAGATTTTTATGACTACCAAACGAACAGCACTGGTATCCATGTTTGAGATTCTTGAAAAATCAAACACTGTTGTGTTTCCACGGAGTGACTTCTCAAAGTACAGTACGATTGTGAATCTGATTCTTGTCTAATATCTAAAGTAAAAGTCTCCATACGTTGGTACTATTCACTGTTATAATGAACAATTGAAAAGATAGTGAGATTTGACAATTGAAAATGGGACTGAGAAAATCTGTGTGTTTTGAGTGGGTTTGTGTGTACATCCACAGTGTGTGTGATGTGAGAGCTTTTTAACGTAGCAGAGTGTGTCTGTAACCAAATATGCAGAAGAAACAAGAAATGGGCCTGTAATTTGAACTTTATGGGCTTTTGATATAAAGCCCATTTAATCAACCGAACAGCGACGTTTCTCATAGTTGAATGGTGTTTGTTGAAGGTCACGATTGAGATTACTAGAGAGACTTGTGAGAGAGATCCGGAGAAAAAATGGCATGGTTAGCCAGATCCATTGCGAATTCTTTGAAGATCGATGAGGAAAATGATGATGAAATGGAAACGGGTAAGGGGAATTGGATTGATCATTACGGTTCCGATCAACCGTCATCCCCGTCGGTGTTGCAGTCACAGTCTCCACGTGGCGTGAAGGAAGATATCTCTGAACTCACAAAGACCCTGAGAAGTCAGCTTTGGGGTGTGGCGTCTTTCCTCGCGCCACCGCCTACTTCTTCCGATAATCCGGAGAAAAATCAGACGGCCGATCATGTGGAGGAGACCGGGAAGTCTTCGGATATCGGGGAAGATGATGAGGATCTGATTGCTGGGATAAGGAATGACTTCGTGGAGATCGGAGGTAGATTTAGGACGGGGATCTCGAAGCTTTCGGGAAACATACCTGTATCGGAGTTCACAAAGATGGCTTCGAATTTCTTGCAATTGGGTTCGGAAGGTGTGGATTCGGAAGAGCGTGATGTAGTTGGAGATGCAATCGGTGTGAACGAGGAAGTAGTTGGATTTGTGAGGGATCTTGCGTTGCATCCTGAGACATGGCTTGATTTCCCCTTCCCCGAGGAAGAAGATAACTTTGATGGTACGTTTGCGATTGGCAATAGCACATTGTAATCTGATGTTCCTTAAGTAGCTAATCTATGACTTCTGATTGGAATATAATAGAAAAGTTGAGTGTTCGATGGTCTTGATACTATGGTGTATACACTGAATTGGCTTACAAAGTTTGATCGTATCCCTTTAGGGTAGTTAAAAATTGTCATATATCGTGGTTATGATTTAGCTTTGCCAAGACCAAAGTGCCTGTCTCAATTGTTGTTTCGTTTATCTTCTGGTATGTTTGTTGCTTGCTTTTATGCTGAAATTGAAGGTATTGATGTTAAGCGTATTTCCATCTCTCGTCATCAGATTTTGAAATGACTGGTGCTCAGTACGAGCATGCGCTGGCTGTGGAAAGCCTTGCATCGAGTCTGGCTGCTTTGAGGATTGAACTTTGCCCAGCATACATGAGCGAGAATTGCTTCTGGAGGATTTACTTTGTACTCGTGCATCCTAAATTTAGCAAACATGATGCCTTGCTTCTCTCAACTCCTCAGGTAAGCTTGATTCTCAACTCCACTGCTAATCATTCTTGCATTTTCCTTTGTGTACAATTTTTTCGAACTAAATCTGATGTTATGGTCTATCTATTAATAGAAGATCATACCTACTAACAATGAACCTAAATAGTATTTGAACTGGGTTTGCAAAGTTTATGGAATGTTTTATAACTAATAATGGAAAAAGAGTCAAATTCTTCTGCGAGTCACTGTGTTTTTCCTTTTTCATAAAGGTACTTGAAGCAAGAGCATTGTTATCCCACGAGCTGCATAAAAGAAACAAAGCTACAGTAGTAGTGGTGCCAGAGGGTAGTGGTACAGGAACTGCTAGTGCGTTTGCAGAACCTCTTTCTCTACATACTAATCCAAAACCAGAACCAGAGCCAGTCAAAACCATCTCTGTCAAAGCAATACATTTGAGTGAGACATCTGAGTTTGAGACAGATAAGCACGCAATTGAGAGCAAGGAGATACAAGTTGAGGACAAGCCTGTGATCGAAGAAAGTACAGCTGCAGCGCTCCAGGACAAGCTGGTGCAGAACCCAGTCAGTGGTTCGTCACCAAGAGTTATTGATGTGCAAGTTGATGATGATGCTGATGATTGGTTGAAGGAAGAAGATACTGCAGGAACTCTTAGCTCCACTGGAGCCACCAAACATCTTATGGACGAAGATGAAGATGTATCGTTTAGTGATCTTGAAGATGATGACGACGGTGTGCCTGTGAGTTACAAGAAGTGACTACTTTTTAAAAAATTCAAGGCCAAAGACTTAAACCGTTTCCAGAAGAAGAATGTACCAAGTGTGGTCAGGTAAGCGAGAAGAAGAAGAAAGAACCAAACGATGGATTTGAGTTTTGATAGCTAACATTGATGCTATTGAAAACCCTATCTGTTTATTACAATTATGAATAGCTTTTGTACCTTGTCTTCATAGAAACTGCCTGGCTTGTAAATAAACATCACCATGTGATGATGGTTATGAAAAAAATTGTTAGAAATTCATGTGTAAATCATTGATTGTATTTTATAAATCCTTAGATCTTTTGAAACTGGCGTTGTTCAAAAAATTCGAAAATCCATTTTTGAGAAATTATGAAGTTTCATTAAAATAATTACCCCTTTTTTGAGGTGGACACAAAACTAAACTTAGCCGAAATAAAAGCCAATTTATCAACCGAAAGTCGAATAACTTAACAATCCAATTATCCAATAACGGCTTGGCATGTAGTAGATTCATAAACTTTCAAATCAAGGTCAAAACTTTGCACTACTCTTCCTCAGCCATGCACTCAAACAGGCTGTCATCAGCAAGAAATAAATGATGCATTAATAGTCTAACGACAGATAACTTCATTCTATTAAAAAGTCCATTTTGCTTAGTTTTGTTCAAATAACGTGCCAAGTCCTCTATGCACAAAACAAAAGAAATGGGGAAAGATGATACCCTACCTCAGACCTCTCTCAGGAACCATCGAGCCATAAGACTGAATCACTGAGTATTGAATAACTAAGCAAGGAAAAAAATTACATCACCCATCTTATTCGATAATGCTGGAAATCAAGTGTAAGTACCAAGGCATTCAAAAAACTCCACTATACTCTCTCTCAAAGCCCCTAGAGATAGTTTGATGTGTACGCAAACCATATATCAATTCATGTACTATAACTATGCTATCCAGAATTAAACTTTCTCAAACAACGGCTGATGAAGTAATAGATACTAACACAAGCATCAAATATTTAAGTTTTGTTACCAAAATCTTTGAAATTATCTTATATAAAACCGAGAATAAATTTTATAGGTCTAAAATCATTCATCTCTGTTAGTTACTATTTTTGGCAACAAACATAAATGTGTATAATCCATTTAGTAGGGAAAGAACCGATAACAAAAAAAACATATTCTTTCGATTCCTTGATTGGAAACTTCTTGGATAACTCTATAGTAATCTTTACTTGAAAGTCTCTCAAAATTCTAAAACCTCTTTCGATTTGAAAATTTAAAATAATTTTGAAAATATTTAGATGCAGTTTCTCCCTTCAAGGCTTTTGCTCTTTATGAGAAAAAAATACAATTCTCATTCTTTAAATTTGGATCTATTAGTTCTTACCGAGACATGAAAAAACTTTAAATTTTGATTTCCTTCTCCTACCTTTAACAATTTTTTCATACTTTTTGGGTTCCATTAGGTTTCTTCTTTTCTGTTCCTCATATTATCATTCAGAGTTTGAGATATGGTAAAGGCAGCAATAGTTGCCAGATTCTTCTTTCTACAATGCCACTTGCAGTTGACTGATTTTATCCATAGAATTCATTGAATTGTTCTTTTTCCACTTGCTTAAAACTTATCTGCACACTCTGATTCGAATGCACGAAGTTACTCCGAATCTTTTGGAAATTTTGATGATACGGTCGAAAGGGGACAAACGTGTAACATCATGAAATGGAGGATATGCCACGTGTTAAAATACACTGTGACGTGGAATGATTTACACGGTGAAGTGAGTCTCACTAACTTCAACGAGACGCGATGGCTCGCCATTTCCAAGGCGTTAGCACCTCACCACCGTACACGTGTCTGGCTGCGATTTCATATTAATCAGTCTGATTATTTCTTCTTCTACATTTTCGTGAATTTCTTCCATCCAGTTTCATTTATAAAACATTGGTAACAAAAGTTCACCGCCATTATCCATTGGCTTCCACTTGAAAGATATTTTGTATAGTAGAATAATAATAAAGAAAATTTATATTACAAGCAGAAAATATATATATATATAAAAAACTGCAGAACTGCGGCAGCTTATACCACACCTTACCACCAATTGCAATATATTATTATGTACGTAATGGGTAAGTATGGATGGTATTTATCTATATTAAAATCTACACGATGAGACATGACCATACACTTTAAGGGTTTTAAATGGAGTCATATTTATATGTATATTTCAATATTTGGTAATGGATTGGGATTGGAAGTAGTTGTAACTTTAAAGACTAACTGACATATCTCCCAACAAGAACCCATGCTCGAAACTTCGAATAAAATTTCCACAGTGGATTTCTTCTTGTATTACACGCATGTATACACACGCACTTACACTTTTGTCTACATCATATCTACTTGATAGATCAGATATCTGGAGCACAATAATTGACAAAACTCTCTCTCTCTCTTTCTCTTTATTTTTCATTACGATTCTGTTATTCGTTTTGACGTCATGATTTGAGTTCTTATCCAAACTCCAATCTCAAACAGAATAAGTTTCGTTTTTTTCTCATTCCTTGGAGGTTTTTTATTATCTCATTTTCTTTTACTTTGTTGTTATAGGTAGTAGTAGCTCTGCTTTTAATAAAGGTGGTTGCTTTCATTGATTTTTCCGGTGAATGAGAGAAAAAATGGTGTTGTAAGCTTTCAGCAGCAAAAAAGGGTTTTAAGATTTCTCTCAAATAGTCTTCATTTTCGTTTCTTGATTGTCTTAATTATATGGATTTAGGGTTAACCAAAAAGTGCTTTGATTTTACTCTGAGGAACAAGAAGTGGATTTTGCTAGCAGTGAGTGGTTATGGTGCTTTTAGGGTTTATCATTCTCCTTCGATTTCCCAGAAAAGAAAGCGAATCTCTAAGCTCTTTGCTGTTCTTCTCAATCTCATCGAAGCTGCCTCTGATTCCGCCGAAGCCGTTAGCGTAATCACCAAAGATCTGACGGAATTTTTAAGATCCGATTCCGATCAAATCCCAAATAGCTTGAAGCAGATTTCCAAAATTGCGAAATCAGATGAGCTTAATTCGTCTCTAATCAGATTCACACAGGCTATGACCGTCGGGTTACTCCGAGGATACCGATTGGATTCCGGTGACGACGAATCCGGGTCGGGGTTTACGGATCGGGTAATGGATAAGCTCTTCACTAAATCCGGTTCGGGTTTCGCTTCGGCTATCGTCGGTAGCTTCGCAAGAAATTTAGTCGTCGCGCTCTATTCCTCCTCCTCCGGCGAATCTTCGATTTTCTCTAATTCAAAATTGCGTGACGCGATTTGCTCCGACGACGGGAGAAAACTAATCGGGGAATGCGTTCAGCGATTCGTGAGCACGGCGGTTTCGGTTTATCTCGACAAGACGGTCGATGTCAACGTATTCGACGATTTGTTCGCTGGTTTAACCAATCCGAAACACGGAGACAAAGTTAAGCAAACGCTCGTAACGCTCTGTAACGGCGCGGTTGAAACGTTTGTGAAAGCGTCGCGAAGACAAGCCAACGAACCGGAATTGAACCAATCATCATCTCGAACGCTGTCGGTTAATTTAAAACCGACGTGGATCGATCGGGTGTCGTCGTCATTGTCGGTACCGAGTAACCGGAAATGTGTGGTGGATTTAACCGGGAGAATAACGTTTGAAACGGTTAGATCGTTGTTAGAAGTGTTAATGGAGAGAGCAAATGGGAAAGTGGAGAGTTATGTGGAGAAAGTTAGAGAAAGAGGAAACGAAACGAGGAGATTTGTGAGAGTCAAATCGTCTCTTCTTCATAGTTTATGTTTGTCTCTGTGTTTACAGATTGTTGAAGCTCCATGGATACTGACTCCAAGAAATTGATCAAAGCTAAGAGACAAGAAACATTTTATTTTCCTTTCTATGATACACTTTTGTGTTTGTATTGGTAATTCTTGGATTCAATCAAATTCGATATAAAATAGTTTTGTTTTCTTAAATTTGAGAAAATGATTGTTTTGACTTTGGAAAGAGGAATGGGGTATGGAGTATGGGTTTGAATGATTTGGATTTGGATAATGATAAGCGTGAGACACCCCTTTGTGTTGTTTTGGATAATATGGTGACGTGGATGAGACCAAGCCCATATATGTTCTTTTGTGAAGTTTTCTTTATTAAACACATTTTTACGTTATGAGTTATTAACAAAAATATTCACTCATTATTATCATAAAACTTAATACATTTTCAACTATTAACAAACAAATTTAGCACGATATTTACTAAAATGATTTTCGTTGTTATGTTTGCTTTTACATGGAATCAAATAAAAGAATTATACAACTCGTAAAATCTAACCATTCATTTTAATGAAAATTACATTTTTTTTTAAAAAAGCACATCTCTCAATCCTCGACCAAATTTTCAGTCTCGTACTTAAATCACTTAACCAAAAATTAAGAATTCGAATTGTGAAGGCCTTCGCCCATAATTAACTTATCATAATACTCTATTGGCCCAGTCAGAAGCCTCTCTTTTAAAAAGAATTGTTTGAAAAGTTGGTCTTCACAAAGAAAAGTCAACTGATATTTTTCCCAGTCAACTCGTCTAATTTAAGGACAAAATACATCTGGTAGTTACAACCAATTTCGAAACAGAATCAAATCTTTGTTGTCAATCTTAATATAAACTTTACGAAATAAAATAACGAAACTTGAAATCCATATTTATAAACCGTGTGTGAATAATTATAATAATTAAATATCAACAAAATTCAAAAACAGGGAACATGAAACAGAAAATAAAGTGATATATAGGTTTCTAGCTGACCTAATATAAAAACTTAGTGTTTATGATTCTGAGTGTAGATGTAATCGGTGTGGGCAACAAGGGTTCGTCTGATCAAACATTCTTCTTCTCCAATTCCTTTGCAGCTTTCTTCTTCACTTTTATCTCCTTCGATTTCCTACACAATAACAACATATGCACGTCAGTGTTCATTTCTAAAATGAATTATTGTTGTGATAATATGGAAACTATTACGTAAAACAAATTGGAATAATAATAATATCTTTAAGGACCAAGCATGCAAACTTAGACAAAAACTTGCTTATATATCCACCTTTTATGTATATATGAAAATCTAATATCGCTCATGTACTTCTTCCCTTGCGAATTTAAACAATTTTTTGACATATAACTCGATTATTAATGCAAATACGTTTTGATTTGAAAGTATATATTGTGAAAATCAAAAGAAAGAAGTTAATGAACCTGGACGGAGGTTTCCTTGGAAGAAGAGGTGGTCGTCGTTGGAGCCAGTCTGGCTGCAAAGGTGAACGTTGAGCAAAGAAGGAGAGCCATGATGAAAATGGTTAAGAATTTAGTCATATTAAGAAACTGAGAGGGAAAAGGAGGAAAGATGAAGAATATAAATTATTAGATGTTGGAATGAGGAGAAGATGAAGTCAATTAGGTGAATTTATAGAGAAACACGAGTTGACAAACGGCGAGATGCTGTCGAGTGTGAACCATAGAAACTTGTAAAGAGTTAAAGATTAGCTCGCTACCTTTATGACGTCATTAACATAATTCGTAAACCGCATTTAGTTTATTAGTGTTAATTACTTAATGAGAAGATGCTCTTTATTCATGCTGTGTTATATTATTTTATGGCCCTACTAAATTATTTGATGTGTGAATGATTGCTCAAAAAAGCAAAATATCATGTGACCAGGCAAAAAAGGTGACCAGTGGATGAGACCAAAGACAGTTTACATTTTGATTTATAGTTTGGAAAATGTTTCAGTCTTAAACAATGAATAGGTCTTTATATATATACATAATAAATATGCTTATGAAGATGTTTTATAATGCGAATAAAGTTTTAATATTCGCTTTGTGCGCCATGTTTTTTTTGCATGCAATATGAGTAGCCGACCTAAGATGTATATATTATACTGTAGAAATTGATCATAGAGACAAAACATATATCTAAAATAATATTAAATGCATCTGTTATAAAAGACAACAACTCTTCGAAAATTAGTGGTGGATGTAAATTTATGTCTGGTGACATGTATGAAATGAAAAGATTCACCTAATGATTTCCACGTGCAGTTGAATGGAAAGAGGATTTGTTTCAAAATAAATATAATATATCTTCAAATGAATAAATGCAGGTTAAATAGATCTAACAGAATTTTTGCAGATAAATTATGTATATATATGACAGTATTACAACAATATTATTTGATATTTTTACGTGTCAAAAAATATATAATTATATAACATGTCAAAATTGAATAAGTTATATAAATTTATAAAAGAACAAAATTCTTCATTTTGTTCAGAAAAGAAATAAATTTTTCTTCACAAAAATGAGTCGCAAGCGGTTCACTAACTTTGGTATTAGTTTAAGATAAGTAACGAAGCAGAATAAACATATAATGTTGAATGGAAACAAATACACGATTCATCTGCATGTATAATGAATAGAATCGCACTTTTCCTACATTCATAAACTTTTTATCAAAAACAGTAATTTTGTAATATTCTAGAATTGCGTAAAAGTCATAATGTCATCTCACGTCTTGTTATACTGCTCTTGTTGATTATTCGATAATCAAAAGTAGATGTAACCCATAAGTAAGAAGGAAATTAGCGTAAACCCAATCATAATATATTACTAAGTAAACAAAATTTTAATTATATTTTATTTTCATTTGTTTATTATCAATTGCAATTATTATTAAAATTGTGAATGTGACTATAATAAAGGTTATTTATTTGTCAACGATCACTAATTACAACTGTAATTATTATAATTTTTTAATCGCAATAATTTATCGTAATTACAATCACTCATACTGTTTAGAAGCAAACATGAACCATAATTTTTTTTAATGTATTATGTTCTAATTGTTATATTAAATTGTAAATACATTACCATATTATTTTTTATCGTTCAGTTTTTGGTTATTAATTTTTACCTTATTTAATATATATATATATATATATTAAAAATTAATCTAAACTCTCAAATTGATTTTTAAAAATATAAAAATGTTTCACATATGTCATATTTATTTATTTTTGAAACAGACAAGCTTCGAAAAAATAATCACTCTAATTAAATACTTATTCTATATAGAATAAAGCAAATCAATGAAGATTTAAAGAGAGAAGATGTCAATCGTGTGAACGAATGTTTGATAAATACACAAAGCTAGTCACTACATTTTTATTAATATAGTGTTATATTCTCAATATTGTAGTTTAATATGGTTAGTTAATAAATTCACATGTGTTGGTTACTAATTGCAAAAAAAACGATAAATAGCCAAATAGTTAAAAGGTTTTCTTATTACAAAGATTTAAATTAAATATCATATTATTTTATTTTATAACACGTTATTTTTATGATATTATATATATTTTATTATTTTGACAAAAACGGATTTTCTATACAGCTACTTAGCAAATTTTAACAATGAAAAAAATATAAAATATAAGTTATAAATAGGAAAATTTGCCATGAAGAATGACAATGTGGTTTAAAGTCATGGGCGTTCTACCACTAAATTAAAACGGTTAATTGGAGGTCCCTAAAGGTAAAACTTGGGTTTTGGGTGGCAGCAGAATTCTGTGAATCGGTTTTCTCTTGTGATTTCTATGGAAAGGGACACTTGTGGTGGTTATCTCGTTTATGTCAGACTTTCTGAGCTTAGTTGAATCTGTGTCGTTTCCTTCTGCGGGGTCCCCTATTATGCTACTGGTCCTCGTCTCCTCGTTTTGGTTTTCCACGAGGCAACGTCTCGGTTTGGTCATGATACTAAAGCTATGGTTTTTCGTATTTCTTGTAAGCATTGCATTGTAGCTCGGATTTCAATGGTAAAAGTGTGCGGAAGGTTCAAACTACGATTGTATACTGTTAGAGGACGGTACTTCACGACTTCGGGCATTCTCTTTAGGTGTGTCTTCGCTGGTCTGTTTATGTTTTGATTGGCTTTGGATTCGTCTTATTGTGCTAGTTTGCGAAGATCATAGTTTCGTAACTGAGTAAGTCTCGACTAAGTTTTGTTTTGTGCATGGTCTAAGATTATAGATATGAGTAATCTTGAACATTTTATTTTAAATAAATATTTACATTCTTATAAAAAGTATAAGTAATGAAATCGAAATAAATGAATAAAGAAAATACAGACAAAAAAAGGAACGCGCATGGCATATCTTCCAAAATTTTGGTCAATAAGGAAAAAGCATATCAAAGTCTTGTATTTTTTTTCAAACAAATATTGAATGTATAATTCCATTCACATTTACAAATAGGTAAACACGATTTTGATTTTATTATTGTGATCACATCTCATATATATACAAGACAATTAACTGAGCCGAGTGAAAAGTATTGTAGGCAGCTTCTAAGGAAAAGTATCATATCGTAAATAACTAAAAAAATTGGACTGGTCGACATATTATGTTTCTTTTTAGAGAATAGCCTAAAATATTATATTTTAAAATTTTCAATAAACTATTATTGTTCAGATTAAATAGACAATAATATTTTTTTACCCATACACTTGTGAATATATATATATATAGTTTGATGAACTTTTCCTTTATAGTTGATAAAGTTCATCTTCCCAAACCGATAATTTAAAGAAGAAAGGCATTTTCAATTGCTGATTGATAAATAACCCAACATTCTTTGGTCAAAAATCCAAACTCCAACACATTAATTCGTAATTATCTTTTCTTTTTGTCCAACAACATACAAAAATATATTAGTCTTGGGATATTAGTCATTTTCTCCTTTTGTTTCTTGCCATGTTTTTCAACTACGTAAGATTCGTTTCTTACCAAATTTCAAGAACTTTATTTTTATCTTGGGATATTAGTAATTTTCTCCTCTATCACACTTCCACAATTCTATTTTAATTTAAATGATGATAAACACCGTAAGATATATAAAAAATTCATTTAAGATTACGTTTTTTAGAATTTAAAATGTAATTTTTAGGATTTAAATTTTAGTTTTGGTTTTGTGGTATTTTAGAAAAATATCTTTTAATATCACTTTGAAAAAATATTAATGATATTTTTGAAATATTTTTTTTCTATTTTTGAGAATTTCTCTTAAATTATATACTACATCAATATCACCACTAGTTTAATATGCTCGAAGCTCGGTCTATCTATTTAAATTTGTTAAAAAATATTATATATGAAGTTTGAGTTTCATAAAAATAAAATCTTTTATTTATGTGGTACGATGAATTTAGAATAGAAACTTCTTCAAACTAATAATTATCTCAACTTCATTTAGTCTTCTAGTTCTAGATTAATCTCGATGACTTTTATGTTATTTTTCTTTCATTTCGGCGACTATTTAAGGTCACGCCAAATAGTAATAACTGATATAATATTCAATGGTCAATCTATATATACGTGAGAACAATTGGAAAAAAGCAAATAGAATTAATGTTTATTCCAAATCGAAAATTGAATGATATAAAAAATTCTAGAGATAATTCTCACAGTGAGAATTTATGACCAAATCCAAATGCTTATCCCAAACGAATCCTTTTTTTACTACCATGAAGTTTTGGTTTGGTCTGTAACTTCACACAAGCATAAACTATCTCTAACCTAAATGTAGAAGAAAGGTCTCAACTCAAGTCGGGTAGTGCTGAAAGGATACTTGAACGAACCACATTTGAATGAAAAATCCAAATAAAAAAGGTTTACTTCCATCAACTAAACAAACTTATGCGACTAAACCTATTTCCACCCGTATTTTTTGGGTCTTTTTTTAACTACATAAACTATATTTTTCTTTCATAAATTACACAAATTTCATCAATTCTTCTAATTGCAGAAATTCTATTAATATTTATACGTTAAATAGCTAATAAATCTGGTTTTAATTCAAAAATCTGGTTTTAAATTAGATTTATTTTAAAATTAAAACCAGATTTTCGAAGTAAATTAAGGTTTAATAACAATTTAACGTGTAAACATTAACGAAATTTTTGTAATTTGAAGAGTTTACTTCCGTTAACTACACGAATTGATGCGAATAAATCTATTTCTTCCCGTACTTTTTGGGTCTTTCATAAGTTACATAAACTATGTTTTTCTTTCGTAAACTACATAAACTTCATAAATTATTCCAATTACAGAAATGATATTAATTTTTACACGTTAAATTGTTATTAAACCTTATTTTACTTCGAAAATCTGGTTTTAATTTCAAAATAAACCCAAGTTAAAACTAGATTTTCGAATTAGAACCAGATTTAGTAGTTGTTTAACGTATAAAAATTAATAGAATTTCTGAAATTAGAATAATTTATTAAGTTTATGTAATTTATGAAAGAAAAATACAGTTTATGTAGTTAAAAGAAGACCCAAAAAGTACGGGTAGAAATAGGTTTAGTCGCATAAATTTGTATAGTTGACGGAAGTAAACCCTAATTTGAATAATTTATGAAGTTTATGTACTTTACGGAAGAAAATCACAGTTTATATAATTTATAAAAGATTTAAAAACTACTGGTGGAAATAGATTTACTCGCATAAATCCGTTTAGTTGACAGAAGTAAACCCAATAAAAAACGACACGCTGTTTTCTATTTTCTATTTTTCTGAAGATATTATAAATTTTTAAAAATATTATAAACAAGAACCAATATGCACATATTGTGGTCAGGCAAGTCATATTGTACAAAAACGTTGTAAGCTTCTTTGTAGTGTTACAAAATATAAGTTTCTTTGTAATAATTGTCGAAATCATGGAATTTTTTAAAATATAAGTTTGATGAATTAATGTGCAAATCTCTAATTTGAGAAATTTTTTAACACATATGGTAAAATAATTTGAGAAACTTTTTAACAAAATAACCTTAATATGGTAATAATCTTAATATGGTAATAACAAAAATATCATGTTGGCTTGTCAACAGCACAACGAATTTCAGATTAAATATATAAAAGAGTTTAAGTTACTATAATATTTACAATACACGCCATTGATATTAATTTGGTTAGAGAATCAATATATTTTATTCAACTAACCAAAAATTAGTATTACATTTGCAAAAACAATAATTTTTATTTCATTAAATTTTTAATATGTTAATTTATAAATAATTTCAAATAAATATAAATAGATTTAAGTTATTACCTAATCCCTAATATATTATTTGAGAAACAATTTAAGAAAACAAATTTACTCTAACATGTTATAAATAGAAATATCATAATTACGTTTCATCATTACAATAAATTTCAAATAAATATATAAATAGGCTTAACTTGTTCGAATAATTACAATATATGTCATTGTTATTAATTTGGTTAGAGTATTACTATATTTTATTAAACTAACCAAAAAATACTATTAAATTTATAAAATAATTATTATTGTTTCTTAATTTATATATAAAAAATTAATTTTAAATAAAATTTAAAATGATATAAATATTTAATTTATATTTACTAATAAAATATAATTTATGAATATTTTTTTTTCACGCATGGTTTAGGTATAAATCTAGTATAAGACATATTTCAAAAACATGGTACTGTTATTTGCTCTTGTTTTTATTACCGTTAATATTTTGAATTAAATATTATTATAAGAGGCTAATTTTTGTTGTTGCTGCTTCTACTCATAGAAATCTGAATGTCTGCTCTCTACGAACTCTAATATCACAAAATAGCTGAGAGTATCAATCTTGATTGAAGAGAAATGTATGTATGGATTGTCGGTTAAAAGTATAAATAGGAAGAATATACAATCACTATCATAATCTTCGGTTTATATGTAAACACACGTAAATCATGCACAATTAGTAAAACATTCACATTGGTCAACACTGAAGGGTAATAATCACTAAAGTTTCTTTCAAATCAAACAAAACTTCTATCGACACGATCACTACCGATCTGTAGAAGATTAGATAACGATGTTGCACTAATAGAATTTTTTTTTTTATAAAAAAAACTCTAAGAATATAAGGATTGATGATAAAAAAGGATTATATACTTGTTTGATAAAAGATTTTAGCTTGAGAATTAAAATGATACAAAGGATTATATACTAACTAGATTTCTATATACTTTTTAGATAATTCATCAAGACTTTTTTTTTCCATAATTTAGATTTTTTGTTGTTAAAAATGTGGAACTAAAAGTTACTTATATGTGTGTGAACACCCAGATTTAACACAAAAATTCGAATTCGTTAACCGAATCAAAGATAAACCAAAAAGAAATAAAATCAATTATTTTAATTATGTAATGATAAAAAAATTAATTATATTATAACGGATAATAATCAATACTATAACAGTAAAAAAATTACGTTATAACTGCTAAATTCGTAATTAATTATATATCTAAAATTAATTACGGATTATAATAAAAAAAATAAACAATCTTCATGTATCGGAGATCATTCAAAAATATAAAAACTATTTAAAAAAATTGTTTAAAAGCTGAAGAAATTGCAAATTCGGTTTTAACAATATTTGGCATTTGTAATTTAACATATCAGTTTCCATATAAAAATCTATCTGGTATAGTAGTTCTTAACATAAAGATTAAAAATTAATAGTATCATATACAGGACCGGCCCTGACTTTAGGAAGGCCGCAAGCAAAAAGAAAAAAAAGTGTCATTTTACATTATTTTATCAAAATATTTTTTAGAATGAAGGTCAGTTCTTTTAAAAAAATATGAAAGGCCGCAAACACGAACTTATCATGTTTGGTTCAAGGACCAACTCTAATCATATATAAGTGTTGGTGTGAAAAGAATATAAAAGTAGTATTTGGCTAATTTCAATTTTAGTGTGAAAAGAATATATAAGAAATTTATTGTAAAGGATACATAAAAAATAATGCTATAATTCTCAAGTTAAAAATTGAAAGTATAGATAGCATTTGTACTGATCATTTATATTCAACTACATGTCATGATCCTATACACAAAAACTTTGACGATTTATTAACCGTTCATATCTGGTTTGTATTCTTTCCATTTTTATTCAAAGTGATGATTATATATTGAACTCATTGACTGTCCTTATCTCGAATATTCCCATTATATCGTAACATCTTTCTGGTTTGACTTTTGAGATATATAAGAAACATTTTGAGAAAAACAAAATGGGCCGAGAAGCGAGAACACAAACTTACGCAATAATATCTTAAAGTTTTGAACTTCTGTGCTCAAAGTCCAATAACAACACACTATTGATTTCAAAACATTATTTGTAAGATGCATTTTGGTACATTTCAGGCCGATACTTAAGGGAATAAATAAGCCTAAAGCATCTCCGTCTTTTACGTGAGTTCTACAAAATTTTTTAAAAAATTAGGTGGATTTCTCTCGTTGGGTAATTAATTTACCCAAATCTTTCTATATAAAATTAATTTATGTGAGAGACACTCATGATGAAATTGTTCTAAGATGATGATATGAAAATGTTTCATTATATGTTGTTTGACAGAATTATATATATAGCGATGAATTAAAAGTTAGGCTGATGATAACGATTAACGATGGTTTATTTAACAAATAGTTCCACTAATCATGTTCTATTAATACTAAGTTAACATTTAATTAGTTAAATTATACAATTTAAATACACATAAAACCCACTTATAAAAGTAAGGATTGCAAGTTCACACTTAATCTATCTGGCTTGAAAGCCTAGTCTGCATGCATGATGTATTCATAGGACCAGAAGCTTAGGCTCTATATAACCTTTTGGAGACAGAAGTATAGTATCAATGTTCTTAAATTAACAAATTAATAAAATCAACAAGACAAAAACTAAAATTAGAATTGAAATAATATATATCGATTTGTTTTAATGCATGGGCGGTTATGATTATAAACTCGGGCATTATTTGATGGATTTATATAAATAAAGATAACAGATCCAAATGATGATAAATATAACATTTTATCTTTTCGATTTGTCTATCCGTTTTAGATCTGTTGTCTGTAGAAGTTTTTCATATACTTGTCGGCTAAATCTTTGGGAAAATTTGTGCGGTATAGTGTATTTCAAGTTACATTCTATCAGTTATTTCAAGTTGACTTCTATCAATAAAAATCAAAAATATCTTTAATGCAATTTATTGATAGATGGAATATCAAGAACTAGAAAAATTTAATAATTACAAGAGCATTTTATGTTCATGATAAGACGCTTTATTAGTGATTGACATATTCACATTTCCAGAAAATGTAAGAAAAAATAAATATATTAAATTGAATAGAATCAAAATTGTGAGTTTTATATATACATATCTATTACAGGGTTTTGTTACGTTTTAAATGCAATTGACACATGAACAATAGAAAAATAAATATTCAAGGATAAGCCATGCTTGTTAATGTTATACTATTTGAAATAAAATTTCGATATTAAGGACCACCAAACTCACGATATTTTGGTGTAACTGCTTTAGTGGCCATTTCTAGTTTCAACTCGCAATAACATATGATTCTTACACATGGCTCCAAATTACTGGATCAGAACAACTATTTTTAATAAACATCGGTGAATGGATGTCATGATTTAACCCATTTTAATTAAATGTAAAAATTCCATTTTCAAAGGGCGACTTAATAAGAAGACCACGAACAATTCTAAATACTCATGAATTATTTGACATTTGATAAGACATCCATGTTATTTGAGAAAATGGATGACATGATTAAGATTTAAGCATGAGTGTTGGTTTTTGGTAATATGCATTTATAGAATAATTAAAGTTGTAATAATTACATCCACATCCCCTAACAACACAATTCAATTTAATCCCCAAATTAAGAATCTTCTACCTTTATCCTGCGCATACTTGCTAAAACGCGCCGTAATATCACACAAAGCAAAAAATTCTGTCAACTACAGAAAGTTTTCTCTAACCGTTTCTTATTTTTGTTGTTGACAGTCACATCACATGGAAGTTCCACTTTCTTCAACCTTTGTGAAATCACTCTGAAGGTGACGGTGAGACAAAGATAGATAGAGAGAGAGAGAGGTTATCGATGGGGAGGAGTCACGGGTTTAGCTATACGTTACTCCTTGTCTTCCTCTTAGCCTTTGAAACGGCACGGCGTTTGACTTCTGCCGATCCAAACGACGAGGCGTGTTTAACTAATCTCCGGCAGAGTTTGGAGGATCCAGCGAGTAATCTTCGTAACTGGACGAACTCCGTCTTCTCTAATCCTTGCTCTGGCTTCACCTCTTATCTCCCTGGTGCTACTTGTAATAATGGCCGAATCTATAAGCTCTCTCTCACTAATCTCTCCCTTCGTGGCTCAATCTCTCCTTTTCTCTCCAACTGTACCAACCTACAATCTCTAGATCTATCCTCAAATCAGATCTCTGGTGAGATCCCGCCGGAGATTCAGTTTCTCGTTAACCTCGCCGTACTAAACCTCTCATCTAATCGACTCTCCGGCGAAATACCTCCGCAACTCGCTCTCTGCGCTTACCTAAACGTCATCGATCTCCACGATAACCAACTGTCCGGTCCCATCCCACAGCAGCTAGGACTGCTCGCGAGGCTATCGGCGTTCGATGTGTCGAACAACAAACTCTCCGGTCAGATTCCAACATATTTGTCGAACAGGACTGGGAATTTCCCGAGGTTTAACGCGAGTTCGTTCGTAGGGAACAAAGGATTATACGGATATCCCTTGCAGGAGATGTTGAAGAGCAAAGGATTATCAGTGATGGCGATCGTTGGGATTGGGCTTGGAAGCGGAATCGCTAGCTTAATGATTAGTTTTACAGGTGTTTGTATTTGGTTGAGAATAACTGAGAAGAAGATGGCTGAAGAAGAAGGCAAGATTAGTCAATCAATGCCTGATTACTAAAATTAATAATCAATTAAGGATTTTGCTTATAATTAATTACAGTAAGAAGAAGCAGAAGATTCAAGATTCTTTGGTATGTGTGAGTTTTTTTCTCTCTTCTGGGTCTATTCTTTCTTTGGGATTTTCCCTCTAGATTTTGTTTTTGGAATTTTAAAAAGAAAACTACTAAAGTTTTGGCATATTTATCTCATTTGTATGTTACTTCTATTTTAAGTAATGAGAATATTGTGTAAATTTAGTTTACCAGAGGAGCTGAATAAGTGATATTATTGAGATTGTGAAATAAACAAATACATCAAACAAATTGGTAACGGATATCTCTGAGAGACAAGTGGACCCGATACTGATTTGGTTACGTTCATGCCAGTGGATTGTCAGATAGACGAAACGGTGCGTTTTGCATTTTAAAAACAGAATAATAATACATCTCTTTCCTCATTTCCTGTACTATTATGATCATCGCCACTCCACAAACAGAGGCTCATGATTATGTTTTTTTCTTTATATTTCAATTTCTTCTCAATTTAATAAAACTATATGAAAAATAACTATTACAAATACCGGTTTTCTATTTCATAAAACCGGTTCGATCGGTTAACACCTAACCTTTTTTACAATCTCATCCAGCTGCAACCACGTTGTTTCATAGCTCCAACCATGTTCATGGCTTCTCTCGTCTCTTCTGCTTCTTTCCACAATCCAGCTCCCGCGTAAATGTTCGCTAATTGAACATAAACCGATGGATCATTCTTCTCTCGCTCCATTAGTAACTTAGCAACCATCTTCCCCAACTTCAAATCTCCATGAGCAGTACAAGCACTAAACAAAGCCCACCACACATCTACTCGACACCCGATCCACTTCTCGCTGATTTTCACCAAGCTTTCCGCTTCATCGAGGAGACCCGCTCGGCCAAAAAGATCAACTAAGCATGAAAAATGATCCACATTTGGTATCACACCGTCAAGTTCCATCATTGAGTTAAAAGTTTCAAGTCCCTCTTTGACTAAACCGGCGTGACTGCAAGCAGAGAGAACCGCTGTAAATGTGGCTGCATCGGGATCTACTTTTCCTTCATCTTGCATCATCCTGTAGGTAAGAAACGCTCTCTCTCCTTTCCCGTGGCTCGCGTATGCAGAGATTAAAGAATTCCACGAGACAACATCCTTTTCATCCATCTGATTGAACACTTCAAGAGACTTTTGTAGTGTCCCGCATTGAGAGTACATGTTCATAAGAGCATTACCTATCGACGTCTCCTTGAAATGGCCGTTTCTGATGATGTAAGCGTGAGTCTGCCTTCCGAGCATCAATGACGAAACGTTTACGCAAATGCTCAACAGAGTGCTAAGAGTATAGGCATCAGGTAGGATTATCACCTCTGATTCTAACAATCTAGAGAACTTTTGCAAACCTTCAAAGGGAAACCCATTATGGTAAAACCCTGACATTATCGCATTCCATGAGATTAGATTCTTCTTCACAGATTTTTCAAATATTAGGTCCGCTCTTGCTATTTCTCCGTGCTTCGAGTGGGCAGATATCAATGCATTGGAAATTTCAATCTTTGAACTAAGCCCGACTTTGATTACACACACTTGAACTATCTCAAGGGCATCTAAATCAAGAGAGCTTGCTATAAGACTCCCGAAAGTAAACTCATCCGGTTTAACTCCTGTTCTTTGCATTCGCTTGTATACTGACATTGCAGACTCGCCCCTTTTCGCTTGGTTATAGGCCGAGATCATTGTATTCCAAGAAACCAAATCTTTGTCTTCCAATGACTCAAAAGCCTTACGAGTTGCACCAAAATCCTCAAAAGACGAATACATTGTCATAGTGGAATTGCCAACCAAAGTATATTCTTCATACCCTGTCTTGATCGCCAGTCCATGTACCTGGTGTCCCATAGCCGCACATGAACACGAACTCATAACACTGACAAAGGTCAGATCAGTTGGTCTAAGACCAGCTTCTAGCATTTGGCTAAACACCATTAAAGACTCTTCTGTTTTGAGACCAGCCAAACCATCAATCACCACATTAAATGTGACCTGATCGCGGACAGCAACACCAGCTCCTTCAAACACAAGACGGGCACTAACAGCATCTTGGCAATTGAAATACATTGTAATGAGGGCATTAACAACAGATGACGCAACCAAAAATCCAGTTTTTGTAACTAGCGAATGCACCTGCTTACCGAAATCCAAAGAACCATAGTAACACATACTCAACACAGTAGCGAATCCAAACTTGTCGGGTCGAGCACCACGCTTGCGCATTTCATGAAAAAACTCTATACTCGTTTCGTGATAGCCACATTCCTTGCAGCCAGTGATCATAGCGTTCCAAACCGCAATATCATCTTTGTTTGACATTTTATCGAACACCTCAAAGGCATACTCGATATCCCCAAGCTTGAAACATGCGCTCAAAAGTGTCGTCCATGAATAAACATCAGGCTCCTTTATGTCCTCGAAGTTCTTCTTCACTGAAGCTAAGTTCCCTGATCTCGCATAGAGCGAGAGAAGCGTATTGGTGACGTGAGAGTGACGCAATATACCTGACCTTATCGCATAGCCATGCAACTGGCCACCGAAATTTGAATCACGGAGGTGCCCCGCGGCAGTAATAGCTGACGAGACGCTGTACTGGTCTGGTCTCAGAGTTGTGCAACGGTGAACATCGGCGAAAAGCTTAAGAGCGTTTCTGTTTTCGCCGAAGCGAATGAGACCGGTTAGTCGACGGTTGACATTGAGCAAAGTAGTTGAATTTTCGGCTATGGCTGCTAAACTCTCTGTTAAACATGGTGCTTTTCTCATCAGTCATCTATAAGCTATTGTTAATTGGTCTCTTTTAGGCTTTTTTCCATAGTAATTGAGAAAGGAGAAGACTTTATAAGACAAACGGTGTCGTTAGAGTGAGAAAGAGAGAAGTGAGAGATGCGTAGATTTTCTACCGTAGTCGATCTTTTCATCACCAAACGAGTTACTCTCTTACCATCTTCTCAAGGAAATTCTCAAATCGATCTTGCCTGTAAAAGTTTTCACATTTCCAGAGTTCTGAAATATGATATCGTAGTGTCAACGGAGAGAATTAACGGTGTTGGGTTAGTTTCTTTAGATAAGAGCCCGTACGAGGGTAAGCAGGAGGATGAATTCGCCGGTGACGTCGAGAAGATATACAGAATTTTACGGAATTACCATTCTAGGGTGCCGAAGTTGGAGCTTGCTCTTAACGAATCCGGTATCGATCTGCGACCCGGGTTAATCGTACGAGTGCTGAATCGGTGTGGCGATGCTGGGAATCTAGGTTACAAATACTTTCTTTGGGCAGCGAAGCAACCTGGTTATTGTCACAGCTATGAAGTGTGCAAATCGATGGTGAAGATTCTGAGTAAAATGCGGCAATTTGGAGCTGTTTGGGCTTTAATTGAAGAGATGAGAAAACATAATCCGCAGTTGATTGAGCCGGAGTTGTTCGTTGTACTGATGCGGAGATTTGCTTCTGCCAACATGGTGAAAAAAGCAGTAGAGGTGCTCGAAGAAATGCCTAAGTACGGGTTAGAGCCTGATGAGTATATTTTCGGAAGCTTGTTAGATGCCTTGTGTAAGAACGGTAGTGTTAAGGATGCTTCAAAGCTTTTCGAGGATATGAGAGAGAAGTTTCCTCCAAATTTAAGGTATTTCACTTCGTTGTTGTATGGTTGGTGCAGGGAAGGAAAGTTGATGGAAGCTAAAAATGTTTTGGTTCAGATGAAAGAAGCAGGGCTTGAGCCAGACATTGTGGTTTTCACTAACTTGCTAAGTGGATATGCTCATGCTGGAAAAATGGCGGATGCTTACGATCTTTTGAAGGATATGAGAAGGAGAGGGTATGAGCCGAATGCGAATTGTTACACAGTGTTGATCCAGGCGTTGTGTAAGATGGAGAAGAGAATGGATGAGGCGATGAGGGTTTTTGTAGAGATGGAAAGGTATGGATGTGAGGCTGATATCGTGACTTACACCGCACTGATAAGTGGGTTTTGCAAATGGGGTATGATCGATAAGGGTTATAATGTTTTAGATGATATGAGAAAGAAAGGAGTCATGCCATTGCAAGTAACATATATGCAGATAATGGTAGCTCATGAGAAGAAAGAACAATTTGAAGAGTGTTTGGAGTTGATTGAGAAGATGAAGCAAATAGGTTGTCATCCTGATCTTGTCATTTACAATGTGGTGATCAGATTGGCTTTTAAATTAGGGGAAGTGAAAGAAGCGGTTTGGTTATGGAATGAAATGGAAGATAATGGTTTAAGTCCTGGAGTTGATACGTTTGTCATTATGATCAACGGATTGACAAGCCAAGGTTGTCTAGTCGAAGCCTGCAATCACTTCAAAGAAATGGTAAGCCTAGGAATATTCTCCGCTCCTCAATACGGAACATTGAAGACAATGCTGAATACTCTTGTCAGAGATGAGAAGCTCGAAATGGCAAAAGATGTTTGGAGTTGCATAGTGAACAAAAGTTCATCTTGTGAGCTGAATGTATCAGCTTGGACAATATGGATCCATGCTTTGTTCGCGAGAGGTCATGTGAAGGAGGCGTGTTCATATTGTCTGGATATGATGGAGATGGACTTGATGCCACAGCCTGATACTTACGCTAAACTTATGAAAGGATTGAATAAACTATACAATAGGACGATCGCTGCAGAGATAACAGAGAAGGTGAGGAAGATGGCAAGTGAGAGAGAGATTAGTTTTAAGATGTATAAGAGGAGAGGTGAGGTGGGTTTAATTGAGAAAGCTAGACCTAAAGGGAATAAAGAAGGAAAGAAGAAAGCTACATCTCATAATAAGCATAAATGGGGAGGTGAACGAAGTAGAGCTAAAGCATTGTAACATTGTTACCTCAAGTTTCCAAAAAAAGCAACTTAAGATTTATTGCTGAATCAAACAGTATTCTTGTTTTTGCTTTGTTTCAGCACATTGGCTCGATCTTCTTGTTCATTTTGTCTCTTTGCTGAACATGTGGTTGCAGGTTTCTTTCTCCTTGAACTTGACCAAAACGGCAAAACCACCGTTCCTATGTTAAGGGCTAGATTTGAGAATTTAATTAAAACGACCCAAGATTATTAATTCATAACCAAACCGAACGCGATCGGTTTTCGCTTCATTCAAAACCGAACCGAACGCGATAGGTTTTGGCTTCATTCAAAACCGAACCGAACCACTACCCTTTTTTCTGCCATACGAACCACTGCCCATTTAGTGAACGAATAAACCGAAGAAGTCTGGCTTTAATACCGATTATAGCATTTAATTAAGAACGAACAACCCAAAAAAATAACCGAATGCCCAGATTTAAACCCGGCAAAGTCGATGGCGACAACAAACGAGAAGAGACACATTGTTCCGGTGACGATCAGAATTGTTCTTCTGATTTTGCTTAAGGAAGTTTTTGTATAAGAACAACAAGATTCCCCTTCTAATCGTTAAACGATATAAATACCAGTCAAAAGCTTCAAATTTTTTCAACTAACTTATAGTATCGTCGTTTGGGTAGTCTCTCGATGTTGAGGACACTGTCTCTAGCCCGGGATCGTCTTAGGTCCAAAGCACCAATCTCGTCTTCTCCTCCTTTATCTCCTTTTATATCTCGTGTCCTCCCTTCTCCATTTTCTTCGAAGCGGCATGCGCCTAAGACGAGCGAAGAAGAAGAGCCGCCCCTAAAAGAATCCGTTTTGCTGTACCCGAAAGATCCGTCAAGCACACCTAAGCTTTTCCTTGTCCAGCCTCGTCTAGCGCCTCCTAAGTTTCTGCACGCGAAACTGAACGAAGCGCTCTGCCTCGCGAATTCGCTTGAAGAACAGAGATATGGCTACTTCGAATCTGATTTCTTCGACAAAGAATTGCCTTCTCATCTTGTTGTCCAAAACCCTGTTGCTAGATCGTCTAAACCTCGCGTAGGTTCGTCGGTGGAATTCGTTTTTCGTGGTTTAGTTTCTTCCAGGAACTTTGGATGTATTAAGAAAAATGCATCCAAATTGTTCGACGATATTCCTGAGAGACTGATGGGTGAAGTTGTTTTCAATTGCTAGATACTTATTTCGGGGCTGGAACTGTGGACAACATCAAATGCCATCTAAATGCTGAAGATTCCAAGGCAAGCAGCTAAATTGCCGCTTATCATTATCAATCTCTGGTTTTTTGCTGCATCATGCATGTAAGGAAAAGTTAAATCATGCGTTACAATCTCACTATGCTCAGGAAGAAGTTGATGCTGTGTTTGTAAACGCCATTTTGTCAGCAATTCAACAACGTAATTTGGAGGTAACTCCACAAAACCTGAAATTTCTTCTTCATGTTTTTGTTTCCCTTCTGTTCAAGCTAATGTTACGTCTTTGCGCTTGTTCTTCAGAGAATATGGGAAAAACCTGTACTAGACCGTGTAGGCCTTATAATCGAAATATTTAATGCTCATGCACATACGAAGGAAGCAAAACTGCAGGTACTGTGACAGTAAAGATCCGTCTTTTACATACAGGAACATCTATTTAATAGCTGTTTTGTTAATCCATTCACAGGCTGAGTTAGCAGCTCTAATGTACAAAAAGAGCAGGCTAGTTCGAGTGCGTGGTACTGATGGACGTCAAACTTTTGGGCAGTTTGGAGAAGCTGAAGTTGTCAGTGCCCGAGGGTGAATTTTCTCAACTTGCTATTTCATGTGTCCCCTTCACCTTTTTGGTTCTTGATAAGTTGATAAAAATGTTATTAAATCATTTTGTAGGAGAGCAGCAAGTAAGGGAGTTGGTTTTGTAGGTGGTGCAGGAGAAACTGAGCTTCAGCTTCAACGCCGAAGGTTAGCTGCGATTATATTACATTTATATTTTCCATGTCTTACCGTTAGTTAACTGAAGGAGTGCATAGCTCTCTTTTATGGTCATAACAAAATCTTGATCTACCAGAATTTCAGACCGGAGACTTCGCTTGTTATCCCAGATTAAAGAAGCCAAGCGAACACGGCTCTTGCAGCGTGCTGCACGTAGGAGACAAGGTGGTTTAGCGGGTCAGAGTTTAGCCACCATTGCTGTCGTTGGTTACACTAATGCTGTAAGTGCCTGAATTCCCCTCGTTACGCACGCACAAGGAATGTCATTCAGAAACCAAATGTTTTTAACCTACGTCCTGATTTTTTTTACTTTTTCTAGGGAAAGTCGACTTTAACAAGTGCTTTAACAAAGACTGCTCTCTACTGCAATGAGCGGTATATTTCCAATGCTTTTAAAACTATTTTAAGCTTTCATATTTGAAATTCAACTCTAGCTTCTGAGTGCTGGGTCTGAACTCTGCAGATTGTTTGCCACATTAGATCCTACACTCAAGAGTGCCATCCTTCCTTCTGGGTAAGTTATTTGATACGCGTCAAGGATCATGTCTATATCTTTACTGTATACATGATGTACCATTGAATCATATAAGTTGATTTTATTCAGAAGGAAAGTGCTTCTTAGTGACACTGTTGGATTCATATCAGATTTGCCTATACAGGTAACGGATACCTACTCAAATTCCATCTTCCATTTTTTAAGTATTTTTTTCGCTTACTTTCCTTTCCTTGTCACTTGGCTTTTTGCAGCTGGTGGAAGCATTTCAATCGACTCTGGAAGAAGTCGTAGAAGCTGATTTACTTCTGGTAAGAACTAAATCGAAATAGAAGTTCTACTCTTGCGTTACCTTTAGAACTGTAGGAATCTTGGCCTTGATGTGATTCGTTCCTTGCAGCATGTAGTTGACTCAACAGCTCCAAATATCAAGGAGCATCGTTCAACAGTGTTTCATGTCCTTAATCAAATTGGAGTACCTGAAGAGAAGCTTAAAAATATGATTGAAGTCTGGAATAAAGTAAGATTTCAATAAACCCTCTATCTTAAGTACAAGAAGCAACCATATTTTTCACACTGGGATTTTTTGTTAGATTGATTATGAAGAAGAAGAGGAAGTCGAAGACAAGCATTATCTAGACGATGTCAAAGAAGAAGAATCTGAGTTAAGCGATGGTTTAAAAGCTCAAGAAACCTTAGATACGTCTGAAGCTCAAGACACCTTTGATGCATCTGAAATAATAGTCGAAGAAAACCAAGAATGTGACTCTGATGGGTGGCTATTGTCTGAAGATGAAAATGTCAGTGACTCTGAGGTGTGGAAGGTTCGAGAAGATGCTAAACTGGATGATGTGCAGAACAATGGACCAGATGTCCGAGTTTCTGCATTGACTGGAGTTGGTCTGAAGGAGTTGATGTACCTTATTGATGAAAGATTAAAAGGTGAAGATGAGAAGCGTAAGTCTCAGACAATAGTCGAAAGGAACGAACTTCATAGCCGTAAATGGAGACCACCTCGTAAAGACGAAGAAGACTTAGCCGTTTAGCTATAGTTTTGTATGTCAATCACTTGTACTGAAATTATTTCTTGAGGACTTGTGTTTTTTTTTTCTACCACAGAACTACAGAAAACCACGTCGTTTACGGGTGTTAAAACGACAAAAGTTTGGATAGTGCTTTAAATAAACGGGCTGCAACGACGTCGTTGTGGTACAGCTTGTCATAGCCATACGCGCTTTTACAACGCGAGTATAAATACGTAGATAGTGATATTGCAGTGAGAATAGCACTTGCGAAGCTTCTCCTCTTTAGTAAATTCAAGTGAGAGGTGTATAAAGTCGCATTTTCTCGGATCTGAGATCTTAGATACCAAATCATCGTTGTTTCTGTAACATTGATCCAAGGTAGATTTGCTTTCTTTTTCTCGATTTCTCCAGGATTTTAATCCTCTTTTAGACTTATTGAGTTTCGTTTGTCTCGTGCAATATTCCTTTTCTATGCGTTGTTTAATGGATCTATCGGTCATCTGATTTCTTTCTGTTGAAATTCATTATTATTGGTGATATTTGACATAGATATTGCTAAAATAGGAGGAGAATGAAACGCAGCTAATTTGTGGTGGAACCTGCTATGCTGAGTATATGTTTGTTTCATTAATCTGTTTCACGTTGTTGATTGTGTGGGATTTCTTAATGTGAGAATTAGCTAGATTATTCGAGATCTTCGAATGGAAGAATTAACTAGGTTATTTGATTTATGTGACTTGGTTTCTTATGCTATTCAGTGTTGATATCATGGAAACTGAGCAGCTTAAGAGTGGTGTTGATTCCACATGGGTTTTCTACATTATGAAATGGTTGTTCTTTGTGATCTATGGATGTTATAAAAGGATATAAATAAATTCTATTTAGTGTTTTGTTTTGCTTTGCTTTGTAGGTCTAATAGCTTGAGCTCGATAGGATCTTAGTAATGGCTAGAAGGCAAGTAGGTTCAACACGACGTGTAGGGGATGGTGGAAGCTTCCCATTTGCAGGAGCGTTGCACTCAAAGTCTCGATCGTCACCACTATTATCTATTTGCCTTGTTCTCGTGGTATGATTTGTGTGCTTCATCGTTATTCTTTAATGGATTTGTTTACGGAGTTATGAAGTATTTGTTTACCTAAAAATCAATTGGTTTCTTTCCAGGGAGCTTGCCTACTCATTGGTTATGCTTACAGTGGTCCAGGTATGTATATGATCATCTTAGTGTATAAGTAAGTCTTTTTGCATTATAAGTAGTGATTTTTCTCGTCACCTTCATTTTTTTCTCGAATACAGGTATCTTTAAAAGTGTCAAAGAAGTCAGCAAAGTTACAGGTAATCCTTATTCTCATTTTCAATACATGTGCTTAAGATATTCTAAATTCCTTCATCTGCATTGAGCCATCGTATCAGCTTGTTGAACACTTAGATTTGTTATGTATTCGTAGGTGACTATTCCTGCACATCAGAAGTTCAAAGAGCCATTCCTGTTCTTAAGAAGGCGTATGGAGATGGGATGCGCAAGGTCTTGCATGTGGGCCCCGAGACATGCACAGTGGTTTCCAGTCTTTTGAAAGAAGAAGAGACTGAAGCATGGGGTGTCGAACCATATGACATCGAGGATGCAGATTCTCACTGCAAGAGTCTCGTGAGCAAAGGCCTTGTACGTGTGGCTGATATAAAGTTCCCTCTGCCCTACCGAGCAAAATCCTTCTCTCTTGTGATTGTGTCAGATGCTCTGGATTATCTTTCACCCAAATACCTGAACAAGACCGTGCCTGAACTCGCAAGGGTAGCTTCAGATGGTGTGGTTCTTTTTGCAGGTATCTAGCCTTAAAACTTGAGAAAAGGAGTTGATAACAAGTGTTCCTTTCAAGTCTTGGTTTTTAACTAACTCCTCAACTGCTCTAGGTGTACCTGGTCAGCAAAAAGCTAAAGTTACTGAATTGTCCAAATTCGGTCGACCAGTAAGTTTTGCTTAACCCTTTTCCCCTGAGATACATATGAGACACCCTTCCCCATTAGTGTATAAGTAGCATTAGCATAGTGTATGTTGTTAGCAATTAACATTTTAAAGCATGATTACATGACAGTTATCAATCTTCCACAAATTTCTTCAAGACAGAGAGTAAGTAAACAAAACTTAAAACTGGCACTCTTTTTTTATTGCAGGCTAAAATGCGTAGCTTGTCGTGGTGGAGCCGCTTTTTTGTCCAGACAAACTTAGAAGAAAACGAAGGACCAAGCAAGAAGTTCGAGCAGGCTGTTTCGAAAGGATTATACAAACCAGCCTGCCAAGTCTTCCACCTCAAGCCATTACATTAATCAGACACCACCAAGCCTACTGTTGTTCCACACTAAAGCATATTCACACGTAGAGCCGCAGACGAAAAAAAAGAATAGCTTAATCGATATTCTCCTTGTATTTTGTAACAGGTCAGTTTTTCTCCTTTCATGTTGTATCCGTCAACACAATTTTTCGTATTCAATTGAATCAGCATTATCACCAATAATCCCCGCATGAACAGTTCCCATCATTGAAGCAATGGAACCTAAAAGTTATCCCTTACAATGACCTTCCATACCTGCAACCGCAAACATAAACTTGATCACATTGTGACAACCCCTGACAACCCCACATATCTGAAAGCCACCTCTCGCTTCTTCGCATATCTTTTTTTCTTTCATCATTGTCCATGTCATCATCATTTTCTTTAGATATTCATTCACTTCCTGTATCATAGAGTGAGACCAATCTTCTGCCACAAAAATAATGAGAGATTAGTGAGGAGTTTATAGAACTTATTGGATATTTCAAAGTTAAAAGTTTACAAAGTAATGAGAGCTTAGAGAGGAGTTTTGTAAAATACACTTTGGCAAAATGTTTAGTAAATCTCTCCTAGAATCTTTTTTAGATTTACTACAATCGGATTCTAGTCGGTCCAATGATATAAAAAAATGCTAGTAGCATTACTTTTTCCGAAAATTTCGAATAGTACAACATCAAATATGCTTGTTGAGCTATAACGATTGCAAAATATACGTTGACTCAAATATCTTTCGGTTGTTTGGAAATTAAACATATGCACTAAAAACTAGATAAACCAAACCGGAAACATATGGATTGAGGAATAATATTTCACATGTTATTGCATAATAACATTATTTTATAGATATGACGACCCAATTGTTTTGCACAATATTTAAGCTATCAAATCTTATTAGCGGTCGCAACAGTTCCTATTATTATAAGACAAATAGGTATGTTTAGGTGGGTGAATCAAAATAATGTTGGACAAAGCTGAATTAATTCTCATAATTATTATAACTTATCGAAACAATAATATATAATGTACATTCTTTTACTCAATAGAACAAAATTATTAGATATTGTCAAAATGATATATGAAATAACATTTATATATTTATTTGAATCTATAAATATTGTTGAATGAACAGAACCGTGAAAAAGTACGGTTACAAAATTTTATCATACAACATGGTATAATTAATTGATATGAAATTTTTATATAGTTATGTTTTTAATATTAATAAAGAAAATCTTAGAAAATTTAGTTAATATGATTGCATTATTTTTATATATTTTTTAGATGCGTGAAATTTGATTCCACTTTTTTTTAATTTTTTTGTATGAAAATATTAAATTATTGAATAAAAATGTGATTCATAACAAAAAAAAAAAACATATAAACCAACAACAAACCCTAATAATAAGGGACGTCCAACGGCTATACATATTGGTTTCAAGATCTTTCACCTGATTTTCTTGTTATGTTTAAAACTTATATTTAGTTTGATTATTAGTCTATCATTCTATATATTTAGCAAATTAATCAATTTTGGGTTGATATTTTCTGTCGGTAAATATGGTTTATGTTTTCTTCGGCATATCTATTTTTCAGGATAGCCAAATTTCAAAATATCCAACTTGATCTTGTTGGTATATGTTTCCAACATTAATTTACATGTGGATTTTATCATACAAACAATTTAGATACGAATACGAATAATTAAACTTAACGTTCATACATATTGATTGTGTCAAAAATCATGTAATTTTATTAATATATTTTTGATGAGCTGTCATAAATCAGTTCAATAAACGATTTATTCAGTCGTAATTAGACTTTAATATATATATATATGTATATACATATATTTCAGATAACTCCTAAAATATAAAGCAACACATCAGGATGACATTCGATTTAAAGACATTTTGTATTGTTTTGGTCGCTAATGCATTTGTCAAGATGGAAAAAATCATCTTTGTTTGAATAAATTCAAAGCTTTTACTATTCTAGTTTTGTTTGTTTGTTAAAGTCTTCCTATTCTACTTCACCAGTCATTATTATGGTATCTCATGTGTGTTGTGTACAGTACAGTGAGGGTTAAACCATATTATATAACATTGTAGACAATTTCTTCTATTTATTTCGCACATGCTTCAACATTTTGAAATAATTGATATGTGCTCTATTGAATTTAACTTTGTATAGAAATAAACTTAAAGGAATGTGTTTACATTTGTATAAAAAGTCATATATATATAAAACAACAAATGAAGGCACTTTAAATAAATAGTATTTTGAATATTCTCTAGTACCAAATCTTGAATTTTTAACTTCAAATAGCGACAATAAATGATAACTTATAATTATTCAATTATAAATAAGTGAAAAACGGAAGTTCTCTCTCTCTCTCTCTCTCTCTCTCTCTCTCTCATGATGAGGCAATTAAACTAACATTTTTTCAAAGGAAAAATGTATATATACCTCCCTAATACCTCAAGCATCTACATCACACATCTCATTCTCCACTAACTAAACTCTAATTCAACATCTCTCTCTCTTTCACAACCGATCTCTTATTCTTCATTGATCATCAGACCAAAAAGTTCCTTTTAATATCAAAAATGAAACAACTATCGACAAAAGTGACAAGCAATGCTCATGGACAAGACTCTTCCTACTTCTTGGGATGGGAAGAGTACGAGAAGAACCCTTACAACGAAATCAAGAACCCTCATGGGATTATTCAAATGGGTCTTGCCGAAAATCAAGTAAGTATATAATATAATTTCGCGTTTTCAAGCAATCCTCAAATCTTTATTCTACTTTTTGGTACTTAATATGATATTATATATGCAGCTTTGTTTTGATCTGATAGAGACATGGTTAACTAAAAATCCAGACGCAGCCGGACTTAAGAAAGACGGACAATCTATTTTGAAAGAGCTAGCTCTCTTCCAAGACTATCATGGTCTGCCTCAATTTAAAAAAGTGAGTTATTAAATATATCTCATTGACATTTCAACAAATGTAACTTAAGATGCAAGCTAACTTTGTATTTGTGGATCCATAGGCCTTAGCAGAGTTTATGGAGGAGATAAGAGGAAATAGAGTAACATTTGACCCAAGAAAGCTTGTCCTAGCTGCTGGTTCAACCTCTGCCAACGAAGTTCTCATGTTTTGTCTTGCGGAACCTGGAGATGCTTTCCTTTTACCCACTCCTTACTATCCAGGGTAATTTCTATACCCTAATTTGTTTTATATATGTTTCATATATATATATATATATATATATATACACACATTTTGGCTTGTGTTTACAGTAATTAATTTCTTAATTACAGATTCGACAGGGATTTGAAATGGAGAACAGGAGCAGAGATCGTACCGATTCACTGCTCGAGCTCTAATGGGTTCCAAATAACAGAGTCAGCTCTTCAACAGGCATATCAACAAGCTCATAAGCTTGATCTTAAGGTCAAAGGAGTTCTTGTTACCAACCCCTCTAATCCACTTGGCACAATGCTGACCACAAGAGAACTTAACCTTCTCGTTGACTTTATTACTTCCAAACACATTCATCTCATAAGCGATGAAATTTATTCAGGTACTGTTTTTGGGTTTGAACAATTCGTTAGTGTAGTTGATGTCTTAAAAGACAGGAAACTCGAGAAGACCCAAGTTTCAAAACGAGTTCATGTCGTTTATAGTCTTTCCAAAGATCTCGGTTTACCGGGTTTTCGCGTTGGAGCAATCTACTCCAACGACGATATGATTGTTTCCGCCGCGACAAAAATGTCGAGTTTCGGCCTCGTGTCTTCCCAAACACAGTATCTTCTCTCTGCATTGCTTTCCGACAAAAAGTTCACGAGTACATACCTCGATGAAAACAAGAAAAGACTCAAGATTCGTCAAAAGCAACTCGTGTCGGGTCTTGAAGCTGCAGGGGTTACTTGTCTTAAAAGTAACGCTGGTTTGTTTTGTTGGATCGACATGAGGCATCTCATGGACACAAACACATTCGAAGCAGAGCTTGAACTATGGAAGAAGATTGTATACGAAGTGAAGCTGAATATTTCACCCGGTTCATCGTGCCATTGTACTGAACCGGGTTGGTTTAGGGTTTGTTTCGCCAACATGAGTGACAAGACACTCGATTTGGCGATGAAAAGGCTCAAAGAATACGTAGAGTCAACAGATAGTAGACGATTGATTTCTAAAAGCAGTCATGAAAGGATCAAGAGTTTGAGGAAGAGGACTGTCTCTAACTGGGTTTTCCGGGTTTCATGGACTGACCGTATACCTGATGAACGATGAAACTAATATAATTCGTCGTCCCAATTTTAAGACACACCAAATCTTCCCATTTATATATATATTATTTCTTTTTATATTTTGGAAAATGTAAGCTGTTTTACATTTTCCAAAATATCAATATATATTACTATATTTTTTTTGGTTTTAAAATCACTATATTTTATTTCTTTGCAAAATTTTATTGTTATTTTGGATGTAAGTGTTACGAGTTAACTGCACTCAATCCAAATAGGGATTTGCAATGGCTATTTGCCGTGTATCCAGAAAAAATGTATGAGATAATTACATCTGTCAAACAAAATTGTATCTTTTTTTCCGTAAAGTTTTATATCTTTTGCAGTATACAAATGTTAACCATGGTATAGTTACACATTAATTTAATTTAATTCTAATATTGTCAATGTACAATTCATTATTTCTTCCAATTGATATTGATATGTTTTCACGTATTTTGAATTTTGATATATTCTCGTTTGATTCTAGTAACAATTAATTAAGGTGGTTATATCATACTTATAACAAGGCATTAAATAGTAACTAATTAAATTGCAATGCCGGTTAGTCAAAGGAGGAAACCAATGGGCCGGTTAGTCAAAGTAGGAAACCAGTGGAAGAAAGTCAAACACTCAAACTTGTAGACTTTTTTTTTTCGAGTCCAATGGAGATTATTTAATGATTCCTGGAGAAATACAATTAGACTCTTACAATTATGAAAACGAACAGCTAATTTCGATTTATCTGGAGAAGATTCAGAGACTTAAGTCCTTAAAGAATCAATTAAACTGGTTTTAGTTAATTGCAATTATTTATTTTAAAGTTAAAGTTACATGTTATATTGCCCGAAAATACAAATACAATAAAGATTTATTGTCAACTTCTCATTAATAGAGTTTTTAAATCTAAATCAAACACATAATATGTATCGTGTAAATATAAATTATATCATAGACATAGTCTATCATTGTCTATTTACCATATAGCGGTCAAAGATTATCGTAGACATGATATAACTTATTCTTAAATTTCCAGAATTCCATGTGCTTTGTTGGTACTAGTGCGAACGAAATAATCGAGATTATTCTAAATAAATTCAATAATGTATCACTCATCAATTTTTGTTTAAATAAAAATCTAACAACATGCTCCTCCTATTTCATTTTAAATGATGTTAAGATTTTTTGCACACATATTATAAAATCATTTAATTGATTAATTTTATTTAAATATATTTAAAACTAATTCGACCAATAATAAAATAATATGCAAAATACAAATAGTCTAAACAAATAAACATTCAATTAATTTGTATTAAAAATTAAATACATTACTTAAAATGGAACAAAAATTTAGTTAACATTGAAACGAAAGAAATATACAATATATTATATTTAGAGATATTAAAATGGGTTTTAAATTAATGGGTTTTTAATGGATATTTACAATGAATATTTAGACCTATCTATTACAATTAAGATTAATGTATTTAAATGGTATCTATTTAAAATCCATTTATTAAAAAGTTTTTGCTCAACAAAAATGGAGATCCTGCTATACTCATTTATATTTTATTTTTGTTGAAATAATGATTCAAAAATATTTTTAATAATAAGTAATCAATTATTTTTTTTGCAAAAAATAAAGAACAAAAATCACGTTTGTTAAGAAAATGCAAAATTATGTCTTTGACAAAAAGTGCGGAATTATATTTTTGGCGGGAAAATTCGATTTTTGGTGAGAAAATTTAGAATTATGTTTTTGGTAGAGTAACGTGGAATTACGTTTTTAATAGAAAATGTGGAATACAATAACGATTTTGGCGAAAAAATGCAAAATTATGTGTTTTTGATAGAAAAATATGGAATCACGGTTTTGGTAAAAAAATTGAAAATTACGTTTATAAAGTAATAATATCGAATTAGAGAGAAAATACGATATCATGTATTTGGCTAGAAATGTAGAATTACGGTTTTGGACAAATGTAGAAAATACCAAAAATATAACATTTGCAAATTAATATAAACAAAACAATGTTTTATTTAACAAATATATAAAACTATTACCTATTATGAAATAAAAATTATAATATTGTTTTAATAAAAATATTTTTTTGCAACTTAATATAAAAAAAAATCAAATGCAACTAAAATGAGTTAAATGGGTTTATATGGATTTAAATGGGTCAATGTAATTATAAATTGGTTTAAATGAATAATCCTATTAGATTTTTATGATAAATGAGATTAAATGGGTAACCCTATTACACTTTTATGATAAATGAGTTTTATATAGTTTGAGATTTAAATAGGATGGACATAAATAGAATGAGTATAAATAAGATGGATATAAACATTTTAACATCCCTAATTATATTCCTTTATAAACGACAAATACTCCTTACATGTGAGGAACAATATTTTGGTCGTTGAATTGTATAATGTAACATATGGTATTTTTCCAAGTAAACAATAATATAAAGACATAAAAATGATTTTGAAGAATTTTGGTTGATATAATTATATATTCGTATGATTTGAGAATTTTGCGATTAATGCTGTTCTTAAATGTACACGACCCATCCAGAACGTGTCGTCTGTACCGTCGACCATTTATACATTTATGGTCTTACTCAAGAAATTATTATTTTTTGAGATTTGTTAATTGGTCTCGAGATATGAATTAGATCACAAATATCTATAACAGAAAAGCAATGTGGTCGGTTGTTTATATAGTGATAGATCGAAATTCATGGATTCACATATTTTAATTAGGGATTTATCTCCCTTCATCGTTTGACATTTGTGCAAGACAAAAGTATATTCTTTTTAACATACTTTAATGTAAATTTTAGTTTTGATGCCAAAATAAAAAACACATTAACATGTCAAATGTTTTATCAGATATCATTACATATAGTTTATCCATGAATTGCGTCATAGGATGAGGAGTAGGAAGATGAATATCTTTTTAATATTTGATAAGCTCGAGCAAGAGGTCTGAGTTTAAGCAATGTTCTGTTTTATTAGGCTTCAAATACAAAAGATATCAAGATTTGGTAAATGACGTAACAACATCTAGTGATACCAGCTTAGTTCATAAGCTCTGATTTTTTTATATTTTAAACAATCCAATTTCACAAATCAGAATCACAGAAGAAAAAAAATGGAAACGAAAACCGGGCAGCCATATTGATAAAAATGCATTTTTCCAGGGTTTAACTCAGATTCATAGTCCAGTTCATGTTGTCCTCGCTCAGACCCATCTGCAAACTTGTCAGAACGGTGTAAAGTTGCTTCGAGACAGGTCCAAAGCTACCTTCTCCATAAGATACTCTGCGTGTGTATCGTGGTGAAATAAAAACTCTTATGACATACAAAAAAGATGAAGCTTTACACCTTTAATCAGTGATACAAAAAAAAAAATTGGTTTTTACCTTTTGCCTTTGTAAGTAATGCTTCCAACGGGAGAGACAACCACCGCGGTTCCTGTGCAGAAAACCTCGTCTGCTTCTAGTAATTCGTCCACTGTCACATTCCGTTCTTCCACCTGCATGATACCGAATAAAACATGCTCTGCCATCACAATCCAGTAGTGGTACTCTGATCCACTTTAAAGATGATAATTTGGAGAAGGGGAGAGATTACGTGAAGCCCTTGGGTCCGAGCCACGTCAATTATACTTTTCCGTGTAATCCCTGGTAAGATGGTTCCTTTTATTTCCGGAGTACAGATCACATTGTCCTGCCAAAGAGTGTAAACATTGAGTCTTAATCTCATATCCTACACCTTAGGAATTTAGACTAATAAATAGGAGAGACATCTTATAGAATCTATATGGCATCCTTGAATTCCGAAAGACTGGACTTTTTTTACCTTCACAATGAAGATATTGCAAGATGAGACCTCCTCAAGAAATCTTTTGTAAACGCAATCAAGGTACAAAACATCGGAATATCCTTTAGCTTTCGCAATCGACTGTGCTTTTAGTACCTATTAAGTTATTATCTGTAAGGACAGAAGCCGGTCCAAAGAAAATCAATAATATTCACAAAATCAGCTCTACTTACTGCAGCATAATTGCCAATGGTTTTAACACCTCCGGTACCACCAGGGGTTGCACGGTGAAATTCACTTTCCACAATCAAATTGATTGGTGCCACACCTTCCTGACATCATTATATAAATCGCCATCATCATTTAGGAAATAAATGTACAACAATCTAAAATAATTGGATTTTATCAAAGGAGGAGCTTTGAAAAACCTTGAAATAGTTCCCAACAGGAGAAACATAGACAAGGAAAGTATATTCTGGTGCAGGCGCAAGACCAAGAACAGCTCCAGTTCCCATTAACAACGGTCTAACATATAAGGAACCTTTACCTGCAGGTGGAATCTGAAAACAAGACGTCACATGCGCTCATAACAGCAAACAAACAAACAAAATTAATAACTTTCTTCACAGATCCAGGAAAAAATTGTGTCATCTATTACCCAACGTTTGTTTGCTAACACAGTTGCTGTCACAGCTTCAACAAACTGCTCAACGGTTGGGGCAGGCATACACATCCTCTCAGCACCATTTCTCATACGGATGGCATTCTCCTCGGGACGAAAGAGGAGGATATTTTGACCGTCTTGCTTTCTGTATGCTTTTAGCCCTTCGAACAATCCCTACAGACAAAAGGTTGAAACAGAAATGCATACAAAAATAAGACTCATATAATCCTAAGTTCCAGTCACTCCCACAACACATTGCTTGACATATCTCATCATCACTTGCAGAAAAAAAGAGGATTTTTCCTCCTCACTGGATGCAACTAACATAGCGACTAAGAGGATAAACTCATCGCCAAATTGTGCCCAGTATCAAGAATCTGACAAACTTTTCCATACTTTCAAACTCTTTTAACTCCATAAAAGATTCTTGTTTAGAATAGAAAGCGCCTTACATAGAACAATATACCGTAAAGAAACAGGACTTTGAGAAACTAGGAAACAAAATCAACGGCAGAGTATATTTCGGTGTTAAGAATCTGACAAAGTCATCCCATCCCCTCAAAAATGCTTTTGCTTGTTTCATCAAACTTGTTACAGTAAAGGACTTTGAGAAACTAGGAAACAAACTCGACAGAACAAAAAAAAATTCTCACATACTTAAAATTCATAACCTAAATCCCACAAAAATTACTGTTCTGTATTTAACTTAAGCTTGGTTCGAACAACTGATTAAAGTAAAGGACATGACTTTAAAGAAAACTAGGAAACAAAAACCTGTCCATAGTTGAGTACACCGGCAGATGGGCTGACTTCAATGTTCCCAAAGCGTTGCAATTCACCATTTGAGAACTGCCCATCGAGGTTACATTTCATCACATACATGTAATCAGTAGGCTTAAGCCCGAATCCGATGTTGTCCCAATCTATGTCGGCTACTTCAGTCGCCTTCGTACTATTACCACACACCAATATACCAATCTTATAAAAATAAAAACAAAACAATTCGATTCAAATACCCAAAAACTCTGATTCCAACGAACCTGGAAGAAGAATTGCACAGCACAGCCTTGCGCCGGGTAAGGGAGATTCCGCCATTGATGACACTGGAAGATAAAGAGGAAGACGACGAAGAATGCTGAAGCTGTGAATATGATCGGGAAGAAGGGTCATACATAAGACGATATAAATAGAGAAATCGATGAAATGGTCGAAGAAAAGAGTTAACCTTGATGGAGGAAGACGGTGGCCATAAGTTCCGAGTAGAGGAGAAAGAGTGGAGGCGCGTGACGGAAGCGCGTGAAGGAAAAAGTAGGTAATTTTGACTAAGACTCGGGGAAATTGTTGCTCTCTCCATCTTTTTCTCAAAATGTGTAATGATTGCTTCTTCTTCTTCTTCTTTGGATGTCTATAAGACGACAATTGGTGACGGAGGCTCTCTCCGTTTACCAGTCAGACGTTTTTTAGCCCTAACACCTAAATTCAATTTTATCATTTTGTTTTTCTACAATTGTACAAAAAAATTTAGTATATTCTTTTCAATTAATATGTTTTATTATCATATGTTATATCATGATTAGAAATTATTTAATTAATTAACCAGGTGATCACAGGGGTGAAAGTTTGTCCTAGTTTTTTTCTATTAATATATATAATTAATAACCTTGACCTTAGCATATTTAGTGATTATGTTTTATTTTAAAATTCAAAATCATAACATATGCAAAAAATCTAAACTTTTATAATAAAAATATTGCAATGATTCAATATCTTTTTAAAAATATGATCAAACAAAAATGACAGTAAATATATTTATTAAAAATATTTATTATGATATAACTGAATTTAAAGTCTTTTATTAAATTTTCACTTTACTGGATCTATTCTTAAAATTATTTATAAATCCATGTTCTACATATTAAAAAAATAAAAATTAATTTTATAATTATCTTAATATATATATGAGATATGTAATTATCTAACTAAATTAATATAATCGGTATAATTTATAATGTTATAATATCTAAATTTACTTCTTCTTCTTTTTAATTGCAATGACATGTAATAAAAATGTAAATAACACATTAATATAAAACTATTCTTTAAAAAAAATTTCAATTAGTATATTAAAGAGCATATCTTGAATTTAAACACTTTCTTTGTCATTTGTTTAGATGGCTACCAAGTTAATCCCGAGAGAAGCATGGATGTAGATTTTGTAGGTGCTATGGCATAATCCCACACATCATTAAATCCATTGCAGCACGATGAGGGATTATGAAGACTTTGGAGGGAATATGAACAAGCCCAGATAATTTTATAACCCTATGGTTTGTTCTGTTTCATGTCTCGGTTACGTTCCTCCTCTGGTTTTGATTATGAGCTTCCACTATTTTCTTGTTATCAATGCCTATTCTCTTCTACAAGATTATGACCCATTGACTATGAATTCAATCTTTTACTCTTTTAAAGAATTTATCTTATAAGCATACCACAAAGAACTAAAATCTAGATTTGATCTTTATCTGTTTTGGGATAGACAAGCATGAGTAGGTCTTTAGTAAGTGCTTCTTCTGTTGTTTTTCTACTGAATTGTGTAAACAGAAAGATACGCTGCACAAAGAAACTTGACAATAGATTGATAGTCTCAAGTCCCTTTGCATTTGCAAGATTCAAAGAGATTTTCGTTGCCTTGAGACCTACCTGAATAGTTGCCTTAAGACCTACCTGAATACAAAGAAACTACAAATTTTATTTAGTTTAGACTTATGCATAAAAACGTAATTTTATGGTATTTTGTATTTAATCACTTGTCTTCCGGATTATAGTGGTCGTCATTTGAATGTTTTACAATCCAACTGTTACAGCAGTCAACTGTTACATTCATACATTACTGAAAAACATTATAAACGAGTTCCTTTTGTAATTTATTTAAATTGATTCACAGAAATATTATTCGGTGCAATATGAAATTCAAGTTGAGGATATAGAACATGCTCATTAAATTAGAAATAAACTAGGTGTGAATACCCATACTTCTTTGTAGGTGGAAGTATTGCATAATATGAAGAAATTATAATTTCATATAAATCAAATTTGTTGATAATGTGGAAGATGGGCAAACAGCCTGGGAAAATCACTATTCATGCCATATGACCTTATGTTTATCCGAAACTAAACAGAAAACTGAATTAAACCAGAATTTCACAAAAATGATCAAACCATATTGTTCTAGTAAGTTTATAACCAAAGCTAAAATAAAATATCTTTTGTCAACAACGAAGCAATAGTCTATTAAATTATTATTTATACGAAATTGTCTCGTCAGCAAATCTCCTATATCCTATCGTATTAGATGGCACGTCGTGTACAGTCAGAGTTCACAACTTCGTCATTTTAATTTTGTAAAAATTTAATTGCTATTATTGACTTTTTATATGCAACAAAACACAAAACTTAAAAATTAAAATCGGACCCACAGACACTCCTACTTCGGTCGATTGTAGAGATACAAAATCAACGGCTATAATCTCGTGACTACGTGTACCGTCATGCATGTGATTAGTCCACGATATCCCTCTCGCACGATCTTTGTTTTTCCTCTTCTGATTTTTTATAATCCGAAAAATAAATTGATTCTTCAGAAATCTCCCAAACATTTATTGAATTTTATTTCCAGCTTAAATCTATTCATAAATTTTGAAACGGTGAATCTTACAGAGAGAAATCTTGAAACCATCAAACTTTTGAATTCTATCCTTTGCCTCAGCTGAAATTTTCTTCTCTTCACTCAGATTTTATTTTCGGAGCGAGTTTCTGTTGTCTCTGTTCGTTGAAGCTCTGTTTGGTTTCCGAGAAAATCTGCATTACCTTACAGGAAATTTCTACATCGCATTGGGATTTTTCGTTGCTCCAAAGTGACGAAATGCCTAGCATTAGAGCTCCAGCTGCGAAGAAGACCACCACACTCACGGTTAGTTCTTATTTATCCAGAATTTCCAGTTTTATTCGTCTGAATTTCAAAACCTCTTGAATTCCCGTGTTTCTTGGTAGGTCGCTGTGAAATGTAGACCGTTAATGGAGAAAGAACGTGGAAGAGACATTGTCCGAGTGAATAACTCTAAGGTCTGTACAGAACTTGGAATTTTACCATGGGCCATAGTTTCTGATTCGGACTATTTCAATTTGAAAATTTCGCCCAAATTTTTGTTTTCGATTAGGAGGTGATCGTGTTGGACCCTGACTTATCTAAGGATTACCTTGACCGAATTCAGAATCGGACCAAAGAGAAGATATATTGTTTCGATCATGCATTTGGCCCTGAGAGCACGAACAAGGTCCGTCTCTTTGGAAATTTGTGATTTCTAGGATCTCTGGTTTTTTTTTACCCCGTTGAGAAATTTTCTGGAAAAGTGCAGGTTTCTTGGTTTGTATGTGACTTCACTAGTAAGTGACTGAACTTGTGGGATATTTGACTTGCCGTTTAAGGTTTGTGTTTTTTTTCGGGATGTAGAGCTATGAATCTAAACATGTATTGGTTTTCAGGATGTGTATAGAAGTATGTCTTCTGTAATCTCTGGGGTTGTCCATGGACTCAATGCTACAGTGTTTGCCTATGGTTCCACAGGAAGGTATGTAGTGCTGTAAGGAACTCCAATATTTAGCAGCATATATTCGATTCGCAAAGATTACAAGATAATTTTCCTAGCTACCGAAAGTATTTGGGATTAAAGTACTAGACCTTAAACTGGCTCGGTGAAGAGCATCCCTGCAAAAGTGATGCATTACGGCCTCTTTCTTGTTATCTGGCTCAATGATGCATTTTTTTTTCTTAGCGGCAAAACATATACAATGGTTGGAACTCGGAGTGACCCTGGATTGATGGTTCTCAGCCTGAATACCATATTTGATATGATTAGGAGTGACAAGAGCTCAGATGAGTTTGAAGTCTCTTGCTCATATCTTGAAGTCTACAACGAAGTAAGGCTCAGTCTGATAAAATTCGTTAATGTTTGTTTTTGTGTTTTTCGTACCCATATGAGTGTTAGTCATTCTGTCATAATGTAACCCAGGTTATCTACGATTTGCTTGAAAAATCCTCTGGTCATTTGGAGCTCAGAGAGGATCCAGAGCAGGGAATAGTAGTTGCAGGCCTGCGATCAATCAAGGTCCATACTTTTCTTGTCTTCTAGATGCAATAGGATCATATATTGTACTATAACCCTGATTTGTAGAGATCACCTTAGGTTCCCATTATGATATCATTTGGATCATATTATGTTTGTGTCACATTAATCAGCAATTCTGTTTGCATTGTGGAAACCATTTCGAAGAAATTTATGTTCTATAATTTAGGTTAAAGTTCTGCCTTTGCCTTATTTCTATGTAAGTTTTTCTGTTCAGATTATTTTTTGCTGGTAAATAGGAAAACCAAACTTTTTGTCTCCCTTCTTAGCTCCTAATATGTACCTCAATACTTTGAGGAAAACTATTTCGCTTGTGTCCTTGGAAATCTTCACCATCTTATGCGTCTTGGGGCCTTAGTTAAAGTGTATCTTTTGTAGGTCTGTTCTGCTGATCGGATTCTTGAGCTTCTGAACTTAGGGAACAGTAGACGAAAAACTGAGAGCACTGAGATGAACGGAACATCGTCAAGGTGAGCAATGCTACCTCTGAAACGAGCTGCAAATATTGGGGGGCTCTCTTTTCCAACTCCTTAGATCTCACAGCAGTGCTTTTATTCTTGAGTAATCTCCTGCATCAATAGGAAACATTATTCAGTCGTTTTTAAAGCGAACCAGTGGTGGCTCAATACGTATACAAATTTTCGTGTCAATTACCAGGTCCCATGCAGTTCTGGAGATTGCAGTAAAAAGAAGGCAAAAGAATCAAAATCAAGTCATAAGAGGGAAACTCGCCCTTGTCGATCTTGCTGGCAGTGAAAGAGCAGCTGAGACAAATAATGGAGGTCAAAAACTAAGAGATGGAGCTAATATTAATCGCTCACTCCTTGCACTAGCAAATTGCATAAACGCTTTGGGGAAGCAACACAAAAAAGGTCTTGCTTATGTCCCATACAGAAACAGGTATGTTTCAATATGTGATATTTTAATTGTTATCTTAAATAAGCCATTTTTTGGCTGACAGACGTGTGTAATTTCAGCAAACTTACGCGGATTCTTAAAGATGGTTTGAGTGGGAACTCCCAGACTGTGATGGTTGCAACTATTTCACCTGCTGATAGTCAGTATCATCATACTGTGAACACATTGAAATATGCTGACCGAGCAAAGGAGATCAAGACACACATTCAGGTGATAGAATAATTCTAGTCCACGGGATTGTTAAACGTCCAGAAGTACTTACCATTCAGTTTTTTCGCGTTGTAGAAAAATATTGGTACCATCGACACTCATATGTCAGACTACCAACGAATGATTGACAATCTTCAAGTAAGTTACTTACTTATATCTACTTTTGTTACATCTTGAATATTGTAGCAGTACATAATCTATACTTCTGGTTTCATAGAGTGAGGTTTCTCAGCTGAAGAAGCAACTATCAGAAAAGGAGTCACAACTAAGCATCAAACCCTTTGAAAGAGGTGTTGAACGTGAAGTTTCGTGGTTGGATGGTTTAAGCCACCAGATCAGTGAGAATGTTCAGGAACGCATAAATTTACAGAAGGCATTATTTGAGCTTGAGGAAACTAACCTCAGAAATCGCACTGAACTTCAGCATCTTGATGATGCCATTGCAAAACAGGTTAGACGATAAAGCTTCTCCTAATCCAGGGGTCATTATATTGCCTTACTGTAACCTCTTTTCTGTTTTAAAGGCGGCAGAGAAAGATGTTGTTGAAGCTCTGCGTAGCAGACGACAAGTAATACTTGATAATATCCGAGACAACGATGAAACCGGCGTTAACTACCAGAGAGTAAGCCCTTTCTCTTTATCATATATTTCAACTCTGCAGTTGATCTTTTCCATGGTTTGTCATATACTCATACCTGTTTCTACAGGAAATAGAAGAAAATGAAAAACATCGTTGCAAACTACAGGATATGCTCAACGAAGCAATAAATAACAACGGAAACCAGACTTATCTTCATATCCTCAACCAGTATAAGCTCCTGGTGGGTAGAATAAAAAAGCATTGTCTTATTTTCTTGACGTGGAGATTTTACATTACAGACTCACATTTGTTGTGGTTTTCTTACAAATCTAGGGGATGGGTAATACCGAGCTACAGTTTGAAATGGCGATGAGGGACCAAATCATTTACAACCAAAGGGAAGCCCAAAGAAACTTGTGGAACTTGCTCATGGGTTTAGGAGTTGAGGAGAAACAAGTGTTCGACCTCGCTGCAAAACAAGGAATCACAATCGAAGACTGGAGTATGGCATCATTTCCCGGGCTTCCTTACAGGAAACAAAGACCGAGTTTCATCCCCGCAAACATCCCTTTCGTGGGCCACTCATATTCCCAATCCTCCTGCAGTTTCCAGAGCTATAATCAAGAATCTTCTTCTAAAGGACAACAATGGGCTCCAACCCCTACTTTATGCAGAGAGAAACATCACAGTTCTTACTACTTCATGGGACACGAGCCACCTGCATTTCTAAGTCTTAGGAAAAGCCACAATGGTTGGGTTGGTGGTGGCAGACCAGATTCAAGGATCGACACAGGAGGCAATCATCGCCGAGTCTCATATCCACAAACAGTAAACAATTCTTCTCCACGGATGGTCTCTTCCCATATGGGTCCCAATTTTTACCAGACTCCTCAAAAGGTACAGTATCAAAACACACTCCCATTACATCGAAAAACAGATGATGATACGCTCAATCTCAATTCTCTTTGTTCTAACTGCAAAAATCTTATTAAACAGGTAATGTTGGTCAACACAACAAGTCCATATGGTAGTCCACGAGCTGGAATCATCAGAGGCGGCACGACCCCACCTGTGCAACCTTTCTATGGAAGTCCTCGAGCTGTTTCCGTGAGAAGCGGTTCATACAGCAGCCCACGTGCTGCCACTGCAGTATCATCCTATGGTGCAAGGAACCAACAACGAGTGTACGGAACAACAAGCCCACTTTCCAGAGCCAAAGGCGTCAAGAGCTCGTCGTACGGAGAGACTAGCCACACAAAGTTGTACAGAGGAGGCGGCAGTAAAGGTCACAATAATGGAAACAAAATTCAACGCCAACACCATTGACACTAATTTTCAACAAAGTTCCTACTTATCCGAGGCCCAGTTTTTTAAACGCCTCACACACTCACATGACTCTTTTTTTTTGTACAGTAGTTTCCACGGTATTGGTTTCATTCTGATTTGATTGATGTGTGTATATATATGTGGGAAAAAATTACATAAAAACAATTTTTCCGTTTAACCAAAAATTTTTAAATCTTTTTAATTAACTCCTGCCTTATGTTCCCCAAACCATTTTGGTTCCGACAAGGATAACTTCAAATTAGAGGGTAGAAAACCGTTTCATTTAAACGACAACGTTTACTAAACTTTAACATCTTCAAATTGGGTCACAGATGCTAACTTCCTAGGTCATCTTCTCTACGCTATCTGCACCGCCGGAATCAATCTTCGCCGGCGTCTCCTCGGCTTCTTTTGAAATTATCCGACGTTGTCTGCCACCATTCCGCACGTCTCTCGTCCGTCTCCCTTAAAGTTCAAACTCTGATTTGTGATTTCTTTCTCTCTGTTTTTTGATCGATTTGGTTGGTTGCGATTAGTTCAGTAACGTTTTAGTAGCGATTAGTTAGTGTAAGCAGATTGCATCTGTGTTGGATTTTCGAAGCTCCTTCTGTTTAAATCTTAGCTAGAGAGATATCCAAGGATTGGCAAGTTCTTGTTTGGCGAAAGCGACTCTTGTCTTTGAAATTTCTTCGGGTTTTAGCTTGAAACGATTTTACATTTGTCTTTTAGAGTTAGATACAGAGAGATGGAAACCAGGAGCGAACTGAAGAAGAAAATTTTCGAGATTTTTAAAGAGTTTATGACGGGGTAAACTTTTTTCCTTGATTCTCTTTCAAGTTTGTTCCATTTAGTCCTCTGAATCTTGGTTACTGCGATGACGATAGGATCACAAAGCTTGAGGAACTAGGGAATGCTTCAAATAGCTTTCTTCTACGGTTTCAGCAAGCACTTGGTACGTTGCTTTGTTGTATCTTCACTTGGAATTGCGAATTTGCAACCTTACTATGCATTGCTTCTTATGAAATGACAATCCCAGGCTTTCTCAAACGCCCTGCAATAGTCACTTCGTCCAAGTTGATCGAGAACATTATCAAGAACAATGAAACAAGATGGCTTAAATCATATATAGAAGCAGGCTGTATTAACATCGACGATGGTGCACAAAGCACAAGAGCTTGTAAGTTACTGATCATCTCTTTTGATTTTTTAAGTCTCTATATCTGTCAGTTTATGTGAAAGTATCATGCTTTATAAACATTATTCAGCAGTTTTCATTTTTCCTTTTTGTTGTGCTTCTTGATCTTCTGTAAAACAAAAAATATCGGAATAAGAAGTGCATACATCCCTATCAGGACTTGCTGACAATCTAATCAAAGGTAATGTATTACTCTCTTTATCGCCATATTACTCAGCTTCTACAAGCAATTATGCCTTTTCAATCTTTAAGATGTGAAAATTGCAGCCAAAGTATTGTTAACTGAGCTCAAGCGTCTCACCGATGAAGCAGCCCATGTAATTGAGACTGCCACATTGCTAGGTATAAATTCAAGTGATGAATTGCCACAAGTAACACTAACATGTGATGAGGTAAGATGTCAACAGAATCTGTTTCTCGAATAACTAACTTACCACCTCTGAAAAATGGTTTCTGAGAAGAGTAATGTTGTTTGTGCATGTGTTTGTTGCTTTAGGAGGATGCGACTGTACCTTTCGCTCAAGAACCTCAAGTTGCAGAGTACGCTACAGTTATTGCAATAGTTTACAGTATGGTGAAGCAGAACTATGCTATGCAGGTGTGCGATTTGAACCCTTCTCTTCATGTTTTGATCTTTTAAATTTGAAAAACTTATTGAAGAGAAATTGATTCTTTTTTACAGGAAAAGATTGTGAAATCGCTTAGTTTGAAGTCATCATCTGGTGAACTAGAGACTTACACTCTGATGTGGTCATTGCGTCCGTTTGTAGAAGACGAGATTATGAACAGAGCTTGGAAATGTATTTACTAGTACTCTTTTTTTTTTCATCCAGTTTTGTCTGATAAATTTGTTTATTCATTGACAAGCAAATGTATTTGTAATTATTCGTTTATTTCAAAAAGGTCAATGTTTGATGTCGGTTTAGAAGATCGGTTTGTACATCAACCAAAACTTTACACAAACAATTATAGTGGGCTTTGTTAGGCCCATTTAGTAACAACGAAGTAAAAAAAATTGGCACAAAAAGGGATTTTATTTTTGCTTAAGCGAAACAACCAAATTGCTGCGCAGATCTAGCGGTACCTTCGAATTTTTCGTGGTACGAAGAAGACGAAGATGGATTACCAGAACAAGCTTGTTCTTGCTCCAATGGTTCGTGTGGTAAGTTCAAAGAGTGAAACTGGTTCCCGCTATTTTGCTGCTGTTCTCGCTTCGCCTTTGGCTTATTCCGGGAGGTTTTTATGGTTTAGGGAACGCTCTCTTTCAGGATGTTGGCGGCGGAGTACGGTGCAGATATCACATACGGAGAAGAGATTATCGATCATAAGCTTGTTAAATGCGAACGCCGAATAAATGGTAACTTTTGGTGTAAATGTGAATTTTGAATTTGATTCATTTGGCCCTGTTTTATATCTATTTCAATTTCTCTTATTCTTTTGAAAGTGAATCTCTTTGTAAGACTCTCATACATTGTTTTGGTGTTATTGTGGTTCTTCCTGATTCTCAAATCCTTATTGTAGTTGTCCCTCTACAGTTGATGCCGGGACAACTGAGTTTGTGGAGAAAGGGACAGAAAATATTGTCTTTAGCACATGTGATGAAGAAAGAAATAGGGTTGTTTTTCAAATCGGAACTTCTGATGCTGTTAGGGCTCTAAAGGCTGCTGAGATTGTGTAAGTTTTAGTCATATTCTTTACCGAGGTTTGAAAAAGAGTCAATGGTACGTGTGTTATTCGAATTTTGAAAAAAATAACTTTCTTGTTTGATCGTATAGGTGCAATGATGTTGCAGCTGTTGATATTAATATGGGTTGCCCCAAGGCATTCTCTATTCAAGGAGGAATGGGTGCTGCTCTGTTGAGTAAACCCGAGCTAATTCATGATGTATGGCTTTTGACTTCTTTTGCACATTTATGCGTTTGTTTCTTACTTATGTATTTCAATTTTTTTCCCAATCGTGTGGTATCTTCTCCATCCCAGATTTTGGCAACACTTAAGAGGAATTTAGCCATACCGGTTACTTGCAAGATTCGTCTATTAAAAACTCCAGCAGATACTGTTGAATTGGCTAGGAGAATCGAGAAACTAGGTGTACCAGCTCTTGCTGTTCATGGGAGGTAATATACAATTTATTAGCTGGTTCTCATTCCTTTGAGCTGTTTTCTATAAAAGTTGGTGTTTAATTTCTCCTTCCATGAATATAGGAAAGTTGCAGACAGGCCAAGAGATCCTGCTAAATGGGATGAGATAGCAGATGTGGTTGCGGCATTATCCATTCCCGTTATTGCAAATGGCGATGTTTTAGAATACGATGATTTTTCTCGCATTAAAACTGCAACTGGTACATATGATAGACTTATTGAATTTATATTCAGGAGATTAGCAAATATCTCCCAGCAACAATTTATCTGCCATGAGCTAAAGTATCTTACTCGATTCACCTCTGAGGTATATAGCCCTTTTGATGTTGATTTCTTTTGTTCTTTGCAAAGGTGCTGCATCAGTGATGGTTGCAAGAGGAGCTATGTGGAATGCTTCAATTTTCTCTTCAAAAGGAAAGTCACACTGGGAAGATGTTAAAAGGAAATACCTTAGAAAGGTAGAAAAATCCCTTAAGATTACAAGAAAAAGTTTTGTGGACAGAATTTGATTGCGGATTTTGAGGAATTGTGTTGCAGAGCATCTTGTGGAGTAACGATGTTAAGAGCACGAAATACACGATGAAGGAGATGATAGCACATCATTCTTGTCTTGAACTACCCGAAGGGAAGTCTATCAACAAAGCAGACACTTTGGAAGATCTAGTGTTAGTTAACTTCTTACTTAAACTTGCTATCTACTATTTAGGTAAACTCTATATCGGTTTGACGGTTTTTACTAAAAACAAATGACCTTACCGAACCGAAACTGTAGTCGACTGGGATCTTAAGGACACTATAGTGGCTCGAGTCTCAGACCAATTTGGTTCAGGTTTAAGTCTAATGTTGTTAGTTGGGTGTTGATGTTTCAGGCAGCTTTACCAGTTGGAAGATTACTATTGGACAGTGAAGAACATTCGTCCTCTAAGACATCACTTGCATTATGTTTTGTGACCCTGAAAATCGTCACATTTGCGTTATCTTTCGAACTTTGTTGTAATCTCTTTTTAATTTTATATATAGAGGAATCCCATTGTTTTTACATAAACGAGGTTCATTTGGGGCGGACACAACGTCCAAAAACGGATCTATTAAAAACTGAAAGCAATTACTCGATTGCAAACATATAATCATGCATTCTTTTGGTCTTCCATTTTGTTCTAAACTTCTAACACACTCTAGTGTGACTGACATCACTAATATTATGCTCTCTGAGGGCTTTTATTGTAATCGTAAAACTCTAATTACTTTAAAGAGTTAATAAGGTAAATGACAAAATAAAATTCATGACAAAATTATTATACGAATTTGATTAGTGTATCTTCAAAGATTTTTGCGATCGCGTCCAAATCAAGCTGTCAAAAATTGTTCCGACAAAGATCTGGCGAAACATATGAATCTCGAACCGACAAAGATCTGGCGAAAAATGCAGTGAAGATTCAACAAAACCTCTGGATTCGATGTGGCGACGACTTTTTAGATCCGACTATGTATTCGATTTCATACATAAACCTAACAGGTTTTAAAACGTATTGGGCCCTAAGCGCATTTTACTAATTCTTAGGCCTTTTAGTCTCTGGTACAACATCGAGATCAGGGTAAGTTACCCTGGCGACGTTACTCTTGATCTGAGATACTTGTTATCGTCACCGTCTGTCCGTATTCGACGACGTACGCACCGGTAATTTAGTTTTGGTTGTTTTCCGCTAATATCGGAGATCTGTTTTTTTTTCTCGGATTAGGTTGTGACTTGCTTAGTTTTATGGTTTCTTCGTATCTACAGATTTCGATTTGATTGCGGTTGTAGTGCGTTCATAGAGAAAGAGTTAGACGATGTACAATGGATTGGGGTTACAGACGGCAAGAGGATCAGGGACTAATGGTTACGTTCAGACGAACAAGTTCTTTATGAGGCCTAGGGGTGGTAAGCCCGTTAATGGTGGAAAAAAGTTCGAGGATGATCAGGGAACTGCTGGTCTTTCTAAGAAACCAAACAGAGACATCCTCTCGAGCATGAGTGTAAACGTCAGATTCATCTTAAGCTTGCTATCCTTGAGTACAAGCTTGCTGATCAGGGTTATTCTGATTCCGAGATTGCTCAGAAGCTTATGGATGCTAGAGTGAATCTCGAAGCTGCTGCTGCTTCTGAAGAGAGTGATGCGTTTGGTGATTCAAAGATTTCTGATACCCAAACTCATCAGGTTGCTGCAAGGAAAGAGAAGCAGATGGAAGCGTTTTGAGCTGCATTGTGTTTATCTGATGATCAAGAAAGTGAAAGTGATGAGTCAATGGCGGATGCTTATGTGTGATAGAGTGAAAGAGAAGCAGGAACATTCTTTTTTGAACCGAAATAGTGGGAGGAAGTTATATAATGATGGATATGAGAAAGATGGTATTGGTAAGGAAAGCAAGAAGCAGCGGGTTGATGATGATATGGATGAAGTGAAGTGTCACAAGAAAAAAGAGAGCAAGAAGAAGAGAAGACATGATAGTTTATCTGAGCCTGAAGAACATGGCTGTGAGCAGAAAGCGCTCTAAGAAGAAGGCTAAAGGGCGTAAACAAGGAAGTAAAAGTAAGCGTCACAAGAAAAAAGAGAGCAAGAAGTGAAGACATGATAAGTTCATCCGAGTTTGAAGCACATGGCTGACAGCAGAAGGCACTCTAAGAAGAAGGCTAAAGGGCGTAAACAAGAAAGTAAAAGTAAGCGTTACAAGAAAAACGAGAGCAAGAAGTGAAGACATAATAGTTCATCTGAGTCTGAAGAACATGGCTGTGACAGCTGAAAGCACTCTAAGAAGAAAGCTAAAGGGCGTAAACAAGAAAGTGAAAGTGACCCTAGCAGCTTTGATTACAAGCTTATTACAGGAAAAGGCAACAAACAATCAAGGAGACGCTGGAAATCAAAAGAGAAAAACAGGGGGGAAGATGGGAGAGACGATCGCATGACTGGCACGGATGGCCAATAAAGGGTAAAGCCTCTATTAGACTATCATGCTTAGAGGGTTTGCCGTGAAGGAAAGAGAAAAATAAGCCTGCGAGCTTGAATTTCGGTTGGAGAGAGAGAGAGAGTAGGGTTCTGGGTTTTTATACCCATCACCTCAGAACTTTGTTATTAAGGTGTTTCATTCAATAAAAGGTTGTTCAGTAATCTTTGTGTGGTGACAACGGATTGAACACCGTGGGCCATGGAACACCTCGGGGAAGAGAATCAGAGACCTAATCCTGCCGTTGCTGCTCATCCCCAAATCATTGGAAGCTTTGAAGAAATTTTTCGCTGATTAGATGTCTTGGACGCTGGGTACTGGGGCGTAATCACTGGCCATCTCAACCTCGAGGAAGCATTTTGTATGACCAGTAGGAAGTCCACAAAGAAACGCCGTAGAAGCCAAAAGAACTGTCTCTTCTGAATCCGAAGAAGTTGAGAGTGATGACAGGTAAGAAGTTTAGGAAGTCACTTAAAAAGAGTCGACCCTCCATCCGTTCTGTTGCTGGTCAGAGACGTGGAAGAATCAAGGATGACGATGAAGAAGATGGCTATAATGAGCATAAGATGGATAGGTACAGGGGTCATGCAATCGAAGAAGAAGACAACGATAAAGGAGATGATGATATGGTGGATATAGATATAGGCAGAGACGTTGATGATGAAGATTATAAACATAGCAGAAACAGGTATAAAGGCGATTAGGAGGACAGGTTTAGAGGTAAGGAAGATAAAGATCATGAAAGAGATGGTAGTAGAGCGCATGAGTACTCAAACAAAGTGTCGAAGTCATTACAATGGCCGATCAAGTGGCAAGAGATCTTCCTAAAGTGATACAGATTGATGATTATTTTTTTCATCTGTGTGTCTTTAAGTTTCTCAAATGTTTGTGTGTATGGGTTGTTTTGCTTGCAAATAATCTACGGGACATTAAATAGGGTTACATGTTAGTCAAAGGTTGTAACAGATTGGATGCAGATCTTGATCACGCAACATCTGGCGACTTTGATCAATTGGTCACACCTCGAGTTATTGGGAAATTTAGTTGAAAATCTAGAGTATATGGGATTTTTTACTATAAAATCATATCTATGGTCATAAAATCATATCCATGGTCATAAAATCATATCCATGGCCATAAAATCTTAGTTAATTGATGATTGTTGTGTTTATTCTTCCTGAAATGTTGTATATAATCTGAAATGAGAGAGCGCGGGACGAGAGTACGGGAAAACGAAAAAACGAGAAATAAAATTAAATAAAAAAGAGAGAAAATTAGCTGCGAAGACGGGAAGACGAAAGAGTGGAGGAAGACGGAGAAGCTGAGCTCGTCATGCGCTCTACTTGCTAAACTTTTTCTATCAACTCTTCCTCGTAGATTCTCAGGTATTTTATCTTGCTTTGCTCTTTCCCTCCCCTCTTCTCTGTTCTCCCTTTCGTTGTAATTCTTCGCCAATTTCCAGTCTTCCTTTTTTCCATCTGGGTATCGACCTGAATCATTTAACCTAGATGCGATTTCCATCTCGTGGAGTTCGAATTTTAATTGGGGTTTTCTACAAACGCCGAGATAATGTTTTGTTCTGTTTCAAGTTACGTTTAATCGGGGATCAGATGGGGTTAATAAATGTGCTATGTCTCCGTTTTTCTCGAGTTTTTCTAGGGTTTTCGATTTCTGCTGGGTAAATTTTTGTTGGTGGTGCCACAATGAGTAGACCTAACACCCGAAACAAAAACAAAAGACAAAGACCATCAGACGCTGTTGATTCCTCTTCTCAGATTCTCCGGTACAACAAAACAAAAACCCATCTTCCTTAAACTAGTTTCTTTCAGTTCTTGCATTTTCTTTCCCCCTTTTCAATCTAAAACTATCTTCATTGCAGGAAAATTCACGAGGCTAATGATGTAACTGATGATGACATTAATCAACTTTTCATGATATGGAAACCTGTTTGTCAAGGTTGTCGTGTTAACACCCGTGACAATCCAAACTGCTTCTGTGGGCTTGTTCCACCGGTTAATGGAAGCCGTAAATCTGGTTTGTGGCAGAAAACGTCTGAAATCATTCAGTCCTTTGGTCCAGATCCATCCTTAGATCGCCGTGCTTCTGAATCTACACCAGCCGGTCTGACCAATTTGGGCGCTACTTGCTATGCCAACAGTATACTTCAGTGTCTGTACATGAATACTGCTTTCCGAGAAAGAGTTTTTTCTGTTGAGCTCGATGTCTCGAAACAGTATCCAGTCTTGGATCAGATTGCTCGACTTTTTGCACAGCTGCATGCTAGCAAAAAATCTTTTGTTGATTCAGATGCTTTTGTGAAGACACTAGAGTTGGATAATGGGATTCAGCAGGATACCCATGAGTTCTTGACTTTGCTTCTGTCCTTGCTTGAGCGCTGCTTATGCCACTCTGGCGTTTGCAAAGCTAAAACAATAGTGCAAGATCTCTTCCGTGGTAGTGTCTCACATGTGACCACGTAAGATTGAGCTAATTTTTCATTTATGAAGATTTATTTGGTTTTAAGACAAAACAATACCTTACATTGAAACAAAAGAACATATATGCTTTTTGGTGTCTTTATCATCCGTTTATTTTGTTTCACTTTATTGTCTTGTAGGTGCTCAAAATGTGGGAGGGAGTCTGAGGCCTCTTCAAAGGTGGAAGATTTTTATGCCCTTGAGTTGAATATCAAGGGCCTCAAGACGTTGGATGCTAGTTTGAATGATTACCTTAGCTTGGAGCAGCTCAATGGAGATAATCAATATTTTTGTGGAAGCTGCAATGCTAGAGTAGATGCCACACGCTGCATTAAGCTGCGCACACTACCTCCGGTTATCACTTTTCAGCTGAAACGATGTGTTTTCCTTCCTAAGGTGATTTCCTCGTTCTTAATATAACTTGGTTCATGAAGTCATTGTGAAAAGAACTCTCCATGTCTTGACTCATATCTTGTGATTTGCATAAAAACTCCCTTTCCTGTGTAGTTTATCGATTTTTATCTTTGGCTGATTGGTTTATTGATTTTTACCCATGGTCTTCTCACACCTTTGCTTTTTCCTTCTCCTGATATCAACTTGCATGTCTTTATGCTTAAATGTAATCATCTCTTTGTCCTATTTAATCGAAGATTAGACCTTGTTAAATTTGCATAAAGTTTTGCTTTTTTGGCTGGTTCATGTCAACAGACTACAGCAAAGAAGAAAATTACCTCCTCGTTTTCCTTTCCTCAAGTGCTAGATATGGGATCGAGATTAGCAGAGTCATCTCAAAACGAGCTGACATACGATCTCTCTGCCGTGCTAATCCACAAAGGAAGCGCTGTGAACAGTGGGCATTATGTTGCTCATATAAAAGATGAAAAGACTGGCTTGTGGTGGGAATTTGATGACGAACATGTGTCAGAACTGGGTAAACGTCCATTCAATGAAGGTTCTTCAATTCAACAATCAGAGAGTAATGGTACGGCTAGTAGTGGGAATACCACAGATGTCATCCAATCAGGCTCTCTAGACTGTAGGTCTGCTACTATTAAGTCAGAGGTTTTCTCATCCAGTGATGCTTATATGCTTATGTATAGTCTTAGATGCGGTAAACAGGAAAATCAGGAAGGACAAAGAGAAAATCCTGTTGACATGACTAAAGGAGAAGTTGAAGGTGGTTATCTTCCGTTGCATCTTTTTGAATGGATCACTAACATGAATTCATTTTTCCTTGAGAGTTGCAAGCAATTTGATTTAAAAAAGGAAAGAGAATTGAAAGCTTTGACTCAAAGGAGGCAAGAAGTACGGACAATACTTTCAGAAGCTGCTGTTCAGTCACTTGAACAACAATATTTTTGGATCTCCACAGATTGGCTTCGTCTATGGGCTGATACCATTATGCCTCCGTAAGTGCATATCTCATACATGCATATGTTGTTATTGTCTATATACCTGTGTCAACTGAACTACGTTCAACATACAATACATTTTAATTCTGCAACATAAAATCATGTCTTTTTCAAATGCATAATCTATGATTTATTACCTACACCAAACTTCTGTTTTCCCTTTGAAAGTTTGCAACTGATTTCAGTTTTTTAGTTATGACTGGTAGTGGTTAATACGAATTTATATGTAAAAAAATCAGAACACGTCCACTCTTTCAAGTGTTCTTGATGATATATTTTTTTTACGATGTAGCCCTTTGGACAACAGCCCTTTACTGTGTACCCATGGGAAAGTTCTTGCTTCAAAAGTTAATTGCATGAAGCGAATATCTGAACTTGCATGGGCCAAGTTAGAATCAAAGGTATGTGAAATACTGTGTCGTTCATGGTTAGTTCCTATCCTTTTCTCGGGACAGGAACTTTTCTTGTGTTCAAGTTTTGCCTCAGCTGCCTACTTTAACCATTTGTCCGACAAATTCGTAGTTCTAGATTCCAGTGGGCAGACTTCTGTTCTGGTATCATGTGCTAGAATTTCGTGCTAGTTTATCTCAACTTTTTAGGTGGTCATGTTATTATTTCTGATGCAATGATTTGCTTTTATGTTTAGTTCAATGGTGGACCAGCGTTAGGGAAAGTTGACTACTGCAGGGACTGCCTTATGGATGGTGCACGCATGGTTGTCTTTTCTGACAGCTATAGGGATCGAAGAACATTCATGAAAAGCATAGCAAGTGATGTTCTTTTGGGAAAGTGTGAGGATGGAATGTACTATATCTCTAAAGTATGGTATGTATTCACGTGTCCTGCGCCTTATAGGTTTCTGATTATACCTTTTTGTTTATTTGTGCGCGTTGACAGCTTGATGCATATGCGGATGGCACGTTTTTTTTATGGAGCGCTTTCTATTGTTTTGTGGGTATTTCCACAATTAGGTGCATCAGTAGACGCCATTGGGAGTCATACTTACCTACTACACTGAACCTAGGTTTCAAAAAATCTAGCTCCGTCTAAAGTGTAATAGCATGTTTCCAGGTTGCAACAATGGATAAAAAGGAAAAACCTTGATGCTCCCAGTGAAGCAGACACGGGGCCCACAAATGCAATTACGTGCAGTCATGGAGAGCTGATGCCAGAGCAAGCGCCAGGGGCCAAAAGAGTTCTAGTTCCAGAGAATCTCTGGTTATTCCTTGTTGAAGATGCTCTAAAAGTGCTACCAGAGGATAGTTCGGGCTCTTCTTGTTTCCCTTTGGACTCCAGACAATGTTGTCATTGCACAGAGGAACTTTCTGAGGTTGCATGCCTCGAGGATTCACTAAGGTTAACATGATTAGTTATTATTTTTGTTGATCGTAATACTCTTAAAATATTTTCTGACCTTCTATCTGATGCAACAGAACATTAAAGGTCAAGCAGCGTCAAAATCACGAAAAATTGGCCACAGGAAAGGGTATACCATTAACTTCACAGAGCAGATATTTCTTGTTGCCTTCTACGTGGCTGGTGCAATGGAGAAGCTATATTAACATGACTGGAAAAAATAGTTCTTCAGCACAAGAGCCTGAACTTCTTGATGGAGTTATCAGTACTCTCAAATGCAAGAAGGTACGTTCCATTTGTCAGCAGTTAGTGGGTTTCTATTTTACCGGTGGTTGGATATAGTGGGATAAAGCCCTGTGTGGATAAATGTTTTATATTAAATCAGCTTCCCTGACTGCTTTCACGGTTTCTTTTCATGCACCTATTTTGACATGTATTTGTAAATGCGGGTGAATATAACCTATCGTTTATCAGCAGGCTTATCTCATCTTCCTGCTACCAATTTTAAGCATAAAACTAATGGTTTGTTCATATGGTTGTTTTCTCCAGCACACACGACTCCTTGAAAGGCTCCCTGAACTTGTCTGCAAACGTGGCTCATTTTTTCAAAAAAATCCATCTGTAAGTTTATCATGTACCTTGAGATGATTCTAAATCTATCATGAAACATACTGAAAGTTGAAACAATAAAGCCAATATTGGAATGGGAAACTGATAAGTGTACATCATACAGGAGAGGCTTCAACTAACACTTGTCACGTGAGCATAACTAACTTGTTTCTGTCTAATCTCTAGTTGTCTTGTACCTTCTTTTAGACAGACAAGCTGACAATCATCTCTGAGCATGATTGGAAATATTTTTGTGAGGAGTGGGGAGGGATCATGGAGAGTGGAGTATCTGCTCTTATTGAGGTTGGTAACAATACAAATCAAAGTTCATCCCAAGACGTCATTGATCTCGAGAAGCACTCTTCTCCTGATGACAATATGGACATCGATGCTCAACAGCTTATTCTCAGGACATCCCCAGAGGTATTTGCATTGTTGTGTTTTAGCGGCTCTGTTTATCTTGACCTTTTATTTTGTCAACATCTTGAGCTTGTGATATCACATTGAATGGCAATGTTGGTTTAGCTATCCGCATTGGTCCATATATGCGGTTCAGATGTGTTACGGTATGCTGTTTTTTTTCTTAAAAGCAGAAGTGATGATTTGCATTTACATTGATTATTAAATTACTACCATGAATTGAGGCACATCAACAGGATCTTTTTATTTTTGCTAGATTTGTGAGGAATGCATAGGAGAGAGAGAAAGCTGTGAGTTGATGCAGAAACTTAGCTACTCCGAGGGAGATGTATTTGTCTGTCTTGTGCGTGGAAAGGAAGCTCCAAAAGCAATGTTAGAGGCATCTAACTCCAGCTTTGAGGTGGATCGGCGTATTTCAAAACGATCTCGGAGAACAAATTATGGAAGCCTGACAAGTCTGAAAGTATCTGCTACAACGACCGTTTACCAGTTAAAGATGATGATATGGGAATTACTTGGGGTAAGGGCCTTTCAGTTTGTTTCAGTAGATTATGTGCGGATATACTATGACATGGGGCTTTAATAATATGCAGGTGATGAAGGAAAATCAGGAACTTCACAAAGGCACAAAAGTTATAGATCAGGAAGCTGCAACCCTTGCAGACATGAACATATTCCCAGGCGATAAGCTTTGGGTGAGAGATACGGAGATGCATGAACACCGTGATATTGCTGGTGACCACATTTATCATTACTTCTGAGTACCCAATTGTACCATGTTTCTCTTACTTAAGCGAGATTGTCCATTAAACATATGATCCTCATGATGTTTTCAACAGATGAGTTATGCGATAAGAAAACAGGGTCTCAAGATATCGAAGAAGGGTTCCGTGGGACGCTTCTGACTGCAGATATCTCTTCTGAAGCGTGCTAGAAGCTGGATTTTGAGATCAAAGTCTAAAAACAGAATGCCTGGGAAAGAGTCATTGGACATCTAGATGAGGTAAAAATCTCATAAGCTACTTTCTCAAAACTATAATCTCAGATGTGCGTCTTATACTTTGTGTTTCTCAGTTAGTTGTGCAGGAGACGGAGACACATTACATTTTTGGGTCAGTTTTTTTTGTGTAAAGGCAAGAGCTTTGGAGCTTTAATTTGTTGTGTATCAACAAACGCAAATATTTGAAGAAAGCTTGCACATGCCGAATTTGTAGATTTTTAGGCTTATTGTGGATGGATATTTGAAGCTACTCAGGCTTATTGTATGTGTGTGTTTTTGGTGTACCCTTTTTTAAATGCGACATTGCGTTTTAAACTCCCGCTTCTCTCCTTAAATATTAATTTAATCCATCCAATTTATTGCAATTTTCATAAACATTTACCAAAGACAACAAAATAAATGACTAACAACAGAACTTCATAAATATTGAATAATAAAAATAAAATAAAAGTATAAAACTACACATTATAGAAAGTACTAATTTAATATTATATTTATGATTTTAATTATAAAAGTATTTATTTCTTGTAAATTTTGATTTAATATTGAACGATTTGATGAATGATGACAATAAATGATGAAAAAATACAGTTTAAAACACAAAACTACTTAAACTCTAAAACGTTGAGTATTAATTGGATATAGAAAGCAAAGTAATTCAAATAATATAATCAATCTAAAAAGTGATGGAATTTGAAAATTCTCTTTCCAATATAAAGTTATAAACTATAGTTTTAATTTTTATTAAAAACATACTAAGTTGTGTAAAAGAGAAAGTTAAGATAATGAATTTGAAGTTTTAAACTTAAAGAAACTTATCGTTATTAACCAGTGATGAAAATAATTTATTTTGCTATTATGTTTTCACCTGAAAGGGTTAAGATTTTGTTGTTACAGTAAACGTAGTACGGTAAATCCTTGAGATAGTATAAATTTTTGAGATATTTTTTTTTATCCGTGGAATTGCCTACTATATTCGTCATTACATAGTTTGGTGTATTTTGCATAAAAACTCAAATTCAAAGCTTTTTAAAGCAAATATTGAAAAAGAACAAGAGAGAAAAAGCGAATGGAGACGGAAAAATCAGCGAACCTTGAAATCACGAGCAGCCCAAAATGTGGACTTAGTGTTGAGCTTACCAAAAGACTTATATTTTACTATTTTGAAATGAAATAGTTTCAAACTTCATTACTACATATGTGCATATTCAAAGGCATGCTCTTTTAAACGTGATCGTTCAAAAGAACTGAAGAAGAAAACGTCATCTAATCCATATTTACAGTCATTGATCTACTCATAACTTTGATTGCTCTTTGGTTTGACTCAGTGGACACGTGTTGATCCACCTCCACTCTTGGATTTGGAGAGAAGCAAGTCTTTGAGCTGCTTGTAGTTTTTCAGCTCCTCAAGTGCATCTGATGTGCTTCGAGCCATCGAAAATTCAGATTCTGTTCCTGACACCGATCCTTGTCTCTCAACTCCAGACATTGAAGCCATGTACGTGCTTGAGTCTTGTCGTAATGGCGGTGCTGTCTTCAGCATGTGAACCAGAACTCCAACCGCTGCATCCTGCGACTTTCTCCCCATAGGTAGCGACTGTGATATAGAGCTTGAAGTTTTCCTCCGGTCAAGACTTTGGCTGCATCCAAAAAATTGCAAAATCTTATGTCTTTGTATCAACAAAGACTACAGAACATATGAAGAAGTGAAATTGACGGCCAAGGAATGACACAAGAGAGGGTAAGAGAAAGGCCAGGGTTTAAGGTGTCATTGTCAACAATTTCACCTTACCGCCTAACACAATACATCCAAATATATTAGTTAGTCTTTTCTTGATGACATTTTTTCATTTGTTTAATTCTCTGAATAAGGATTTCAGAGCTAATACTAACTTAAATATCCTTATAATGGTTTAAGTAAGGTAACAAATGGGTGTAAAAAGCTAAACTACCTGTACTGAAGTCCTGACTCGTCAACATCATCGAAATCAAAAGGGCATGAACAGTCAGGGTCATCCAAGTCGTCTTGGGAAGATAATCTACTGGGGCTCCGAGAAAACCCAAATCTTGGCGAGCCACTCGAAGACAACAATCCTGAGAAACGGCCAGAATCATATTTGCTGTCCTTTGACAGCTGAAGAGTATATTCAAAATAGAACACCATTTCAGGTGAGGCAATACAAAACAGTACGATCTCAAGCATTAAAAGTAAGAAACAAAACCTTCTGGGCTGGGTAATGGTTCATTAAACCAGGAGACTCTCCACTTCGCGAGCTCTTGTACAATGCAATCCCAGGCAAAGAATCTTGCGATGAAGGAGAGCGTCTTGTACTTCTAGGGGAGAAAGGAGGGAGTGGATTCCTACCTGGCTCAGAGAAGTTAGATGAAACGTATCTGTTCAATGCGGCTGAAGAAGGAATGGTCACTGGAGCAGTCCCCGGCCTCACATTAATCCGCGGGCTGTTACTCCCTGATATGTATCTTGGCGTAGAAGGAGAACCTGATGGCGAGAAAGGAGGTGAAAGCTGGTGATTGTCACCAAAACCATCTGTAGGTGACCAGTGGAAATCGTGTAACCCAGGTGAAAATTGGTGCGAAAGAGCAGGCAAAAATGCTTGGCTCGGCGTTGTGTAGTGAGCTGGAGGTCTTTGAAAGCCGCTGGTCCAGCTATGCGGACGTTCAGCAGATGAAATAGTCAATGGAGGCCGACCAGCTCTAACTGGAAAGGATGTGCCTTCAACACTTTTCCCTGGAGAAGGAAAAAACCTCATAGGATCTGTTGCAGGACTCCCTACATAATCAGTTATGATTCTTGGAGGCAATGTGATGTGAGCACCAAGGTTAAAATCAGATAAGTCAGAACGGTAAGTAACGGAGGCGCAAAGACGACCAGGAGGCACTTCAACTGGTGCAAAACGAAACTCTTTCATTGTTTCTGTAACTGGACCAGAGAATATATCACTGAAAGACGAAACCTTGTAAATAAGGTCATAGCCAGAAGAGGAAAGAGAGGAACACAGCTGCCTAGAGATACGATATGCAGGTAGAAGCCGAGTCTGCGCATAAAGAGAGCGCAATAGGATGATTGATTTTTTGTAAACCTTCTGGTAACGCGTTGAAGAGTCAGAATTCTGAGGAGACATAATCAGTGGATTCTCGTACTGAACAACCCAACGCTCGATCACAGTCTCGGCTGATCTAACAGTGGAATGGGCATGATCATCGTCTAAATTATCACTTGAAATCGGATGAACAAGTATGATATCAATGATCATAGAATCCAAGATATTCCTATGCCAAGAATGCAATTTCTCCAGAGCAGCAGGACGATCTCCCATCACGAGATTGAACCATTTATCGCTCTTTTTGACATTACTATGACCTGATAAACGCTCACGACTACGACCAAGGGATTGCAACGAAGGGATTCTAGAATCGAGGACGATGTGCAATGCCTTTGGGAACAAGTGCGAAACAATCTGCTCCAATCTCCCAATATCCGATGGCAAATTTTCCGGAAAATCCATGTCGACAAAAAAAACCCAAATCGAACAAACAACGGAGATTTCTAAAAATACCACAAAACCTTACTGAGATCTAAATCCACAAGTGATAAAGTAATCACGAATCGTTGTTAGAGAAAAGGAAGACAACACGACCTTAATCTAGAAACGGTGTTTAAGATAAACAAAATCGAAAGAAAAATTCGATGCCAATGCAGCAGAAAATGAGTGTAAGAGGAAGAACAGATCAAGAAACTGAGAGCAATAGGTTACCATGAGAAAGAGATAAAGAAGAAGCTTATTGGAGCATCTTAAACGTCAACGATAGCGTAAAGGTGTTTAGCACAAAGACGACGATGAACATTAAAGAGTTTCAAAGCTGGAAGATAACACAAAACGATTTTACTAATCTAGAAACAATATTTTATTACTGATTTTAAATAAAAGAAACTATCAAATAAACCAATGAGGAAGAAGAGCCCTTTTGCCTTGCTTTACTTCCTACTTTTACGATTTTACCCTTATCTTTTCCCCTCAGTTACCGAAAAGACTTCCAATTTTACACACAATGAGTCTGAATCCCACGCGCTTTCGCACAGTTAACTTTGAATGCTATTATGGGCCTAAGATTAAACCTTAGGCCTAATTACATTCGGAACATGTTTGATTTAATGGGCCCGTAAATAATTTAATAGTCCATTCATAAAACAACATATCAACAGGTTTTGAGATATCTTCTTATAAGAGAATCATTGCGTACTTTGCTATACATTTTTGCTATCGATCCATTTAGATATGTACATTCCGATATTTAGTTTGGTTTTGCTCGATTATTTTTGATTTCGGTTTTTTTGATTGATAAGATTAAACATCTATTTGATTATTTTTATATTTCGGTTTAGTTTTGGTTCGGTTATACTTTGGTTTCGGTCGGTTCGATTATTAAATTTAAAAATCGAAATAACAAAAAATAATCAAAAATAATCAAAAATAACCAAAAATAACAAAAAATAACTAAAAAATAACCGAAAATAACCGAAATATTTTTGGTTAACCAAAAATAATTCAGTTTTTTTTTATTATTTCAGTTTTCGATTTGGTTTGGTTAGTAACCAATAACCATGATTTTCTAAAAGTGATATCCGTTCAATTATTTATTTATAAATGAATACCAACTAAAATCTATTTTTCGGTTCGATTTCGATTCAATTTATTTGTCGAGACTTAGATCCTATTATTGGAGTTTCTAAATTATTCATTATGCGTACACATTATTCAAATAAGAAAAATCTAAATAGGTCACACCAAAGACATCAAACAAAATTGAACTTCAAAATTCAGTATTTTATTATTTCTTCCATTAACTAAAAAATGATTTTAGTTTTGTTAAACTTCTAAGTTTGTCCCATGATCTTATTGGTCAAACCAAACTTTAATCCTTAGATATTAAGTCCGGATTCACTCATAATCTCGCACGTATTTGATTAATTCTTCAAATGTTTAAAAAAAGATATACTCTGCATGCAAACTAATATTGTAAGAGAATATATTACAATCCCACGATATAATACTTTAAAATATTATAATCCCACCCCAATTCTAGTTAATTTTATTGAAAATTTAAATAATTGGTAATAGATATTATCTATATTCTTTTCTATACATTTTTGCTATCGATCCATTTAGATATGTACATTCGGATATTTAGTTTGGTTTTGCTCGGTTATTTTTTGTTTCGGTTTTTTTGATTGATAAGATTAAATATCTATGTGATTATTTTTATATTTCGATTCAGTTATACATTGGTTTTAGTCGGTTCGATTATTAAATTTAAAAACCGAAAAAACTAAAAATAACCAAAAATAACCAAAAATAATCGAAAATAATCAAAAATAACAAAAAATAACTAAAAATAACCAAAAATAACTAAAAAATAACCGAAAATAACTGAAATATTTTTGGTTAACCAAAAATAATTCAGTTTTTTGGATATTATTTCGGTTTTCAATTTGGTTTGGTTAATAACCAATAATCATGATTTTCTAAAATTAATATCCGTTCGGTTATTTATTTATAACTGAATAGCAACCGAAATCTATTTTTTGGTTTGGTTCGGTTTATTTGTCCATGCTTAAATCCTATTATTGGAATTTCTAAACTATTCATTATGCGTACGCATTATTCAAATAAGAAAAATCTAAATAGGTCACACCAAAGACATCAAACAAAATTGAACTTTAAAATTCAGTATTTTATTATATTTCCATTAACTAAAAAATGAATTTAGTTTTGTTAAACTTCTAAGTTTGTCGCATGATCTTATTGGTCAAACCAAACTTTAATCCTTAGATATTAAGTCCGAATACACTCATAATCTCGCACGTATTTGATTAATTCTTCAAATGTTTACAAAAAAAAAAAATACTCTGCATGCAAATTAATATTTTAAGAGAATATATTGCAATCCCACGATATAATACTTTAAAATATTATAATCCTACCCCAATCTAGTAATTTTTATTAAATGATTGGTAATAGAGATTACCTATATTCTTTTCTTAATATGCTGGTACTTTTTTACATATATTCTTAGATAGGCTCAGCAGGTAATATTTTCAATAGATGTGTTAACTTGCATAGAAATTTGTAAAACTAAGAACATAAGATTAATAATATTATGAAAGATCAGATCAAACCTGTTTTCGGAATATTTTTTTTTAAATACCACACAACTAAAGTTAAAAACTAAACCCTAAAAACCCAACAGAATAATCAAACATAATGTTTGTGGTGTTTTTTTTAAAAAAAGTTTAGAATGGTATTTTTAGAAGAAAATTATTTTGTGGTACTTAAAGGTAATTTTCGTTAACTAATTTGTATTATCTTGTTGTAATGTTATATATATAAGTTAAATTACATGTATATATTTTATGTTTATATAATATATAAACATTAAATCTCATAATCGGACACATTTTTGGCTATCAGATGTTGCCGACATCAAATTATAAAGTCACAACTGATATATATATATATATATATAACCAAAAAAACTTAATTATTCACAATCTAATGAATATATTTGCACTGTTAGACCTCAGTGCATGGTTAGATTGATGAATGCGTTAGTCCTTGGGATGCATTAGTTAAAATTGGAAGAAACACTGTAATGATTGGATTCTGACTTCACCTATTTAAAGCCCTACGAACTCTAGATCTTAAACATACATCAGACCACCACATTTCGCTACAACCGATTCAACGGACAAGATTTCAAGATAATTATATTGAACTTTTTTATAAACCACAAAATTATTTGTTATCAGATTAACACATTAATTGGATATATCTACCAATTCCAAATCATAAACGAATTTTCATTTTAGACTGATTAATTATAGCAAGATTAATTAACGGGTTTATATGTTTTATACCTGATAAATCATTGAATTGTAACTTAATTTTTTTGCTAACTGTGATGTTAAATCTAATAGCCAACTTTTCAAAACATAAGAAGACGAATTTATAGAATTTATTACCGTATTGAGATGAATGTCTCTGATTTGTTATTCTTCAAGAGGATTATAATAAATGGTTAAAGTTTTAAGTAAGGGAGAAAATATTGACCAAATGGAGAAGAATAGACAAAATAAAAATATTAAGAAGAGATCCATTGAACCTGGACATGTTAAATCTATACAAAATAGCCTATTAAAAGACATCATCAGACCATAACACTCTATACAGAGATAACCAAAGTTACTAAATCGCAAGCAAATCTTTTACACAGAAAACAAACAATTTAAAATTCATTAATGGCGAAAGGAGGTTACGTGACGGTGGCGGCGGAAGAGATAGAGGAGCTACGGAGGAGGAACAGAGAGCTCGAGAGAGAAGTGGAGGAGATGAAGACGGAGATGATTCAGTTGTGGCGGCGGACGGTGGTGGCGGAGGAGGCGGAGGAGAGACTCTGCTCGCAGTTGGCGGAGCTGGAGGTCGAATCTTTAGATCAGGCGCGTGACTATCAGGATCGCGTGCTCTTCCTTATGGATCAAATCTCTCGTCTCTCTTCTTCTCCGGTCATTTCCTCATCGTAGATTTATGTATAAATATATACGTGTATGTATCGTTGTGGATGTGTACAGATACGTTTAAGATATCTGTAGATAGATCGATGGATATGTATATCATGTTTTCAACATTAATGAAATGTTGACATCCTTTCTCAAATGAATGATATTTCTGATAAATGATATTTTGGTTAAACTTCTGATAACTGATAATTGCATAAGAAATAGACATAGAGAATAGTAGAATAGGTAAGTAACAAAAATTAGAAAACTAACATCACTGTTCTCATTACAAAAAAAAAACTAACATATTCTCAAACACAAAGGTAAGATTTTACCTTTTATTTTGTTTTAATGTTTTTTAACATTTCAATTTTAAAATGTTTTATCTGAACTTCATTTTTTACTAAGTTAAATTTTTATTTATTTAGAATTTATGTCTTCTCTCATAATTTTTTGGGCAAAAACTCCTATAATATTTGTCAAGTTCATCTTGTGTTCCTCGTATTTAATCTATTTGGTTTACCTCCAAAGCCTCAGAAGTTGTGTATCGTGGCTGTGTTTATGTATATTAAAACTTTGATTGATGTTAATAGTAGTTAATTGTATATAAAAAATAAATACTAAAAATTAATCATGGCTATGTGTTTCTTTGGTGTGACGGTCATTGACTTGGAAGAACTACAAGTGGTTCAATGGTAACGAATTGGAATATGATGATTTAGTTATGACGTCATCTATCGTTTCGTATATTCTGATCATAATCCTACTCCACGACGTTCACCAGTTCGGCAGTTCGTATCATTTGAATACCAAATTATATATAATTACTACATAAAACCTATATATCGTGACAGAAATGAATATGATATGCAACTTAGAATTTACGAAGGAAGACTGAAATTAGTGAAATATCTTATTTTATGGCTGTAAATATATCGCATAAAGAGAATACAACAAGTGTTTCAAATAATTATTGTAATAGTCAGGCATCGTGTTGTTACTTTTCAAATATAGACGACAGACAGCGATTGTCACAATAAATAATTCAGAGAACACGAGATACATTGAATCTGGACATCTAGCTATCCCAATAGACCAAAGCGCAAAAGAGGCTAATTAAAAGGATCAACACAGACAGAATTAGACAAAGGCAGCAAACACCATCAAAATAAATAGTTTCATATACAAATATTGATAAACAAAATTTCCCACAGAGAATTTGATATTGAAATAATGGGTAAAGGAGGAGGTTACGTCACGGTGGCTGCGGAAGAGGTGGAGGAGTTACGGAGGAAGAACGTGGAATTTGAGAGAGAAGTGGAGGAGTTGAAGGAAGTGATGGTTCAGTTGTGGCGGCGAACGGTGGTGGCAGAGGAGGCGGAGGAGAGACTCTGCTCGCAGCTGGCGGAGCTAGAGGTCGAGTCTCTAGATCAGGAGCGTGAGTATCAATCTCGTATACTCTTTCTAATGGACCAAATCTCTCGTCTCTCGTCATCATACCTTAAAGTCGTGGTTACAAATTCGTAGTTCGATAGATATATATGTCTGTAAATATGGCTAATAATCTTAATTAAGATCAATGCCAATCTTTAGTTTTGTTTTTTATGAAATCAAAAACCTCTCAGGAGGAAAAGTGTATATAGTTTGATGAACCAAAAATAAGTAACGTAAAAGAGAATATTAGGGGTTTCGGCCAATTCATACACGAACTTTCATCCGTGGTTACAATTCGTTAACGAACTTTGTACCTGTGCAATTTCATTCATGAACTTATTGTTTGACGTCGTAACATACATTGACTTGATTAATTAGTATTAAATATACATTAGTGCATAACGGCGTTTAACTCACCGTTAATCGTTGCTGACTAGGATAACACGTCAGCAACGACAGCGTTTTACTAAATGAGATATTAGGGAGCAAAACGTCGTCTTCTTATGGAGGTCCCTCTTCTTCTCCCTTTGTGAATCGAAAATTCGCAGCTTCTGAAATTAGGGTTTTATTCATTTTCACAAATTGGACATTCTTTGAACGAAGATGACAGAGGTAAAAGAAGACTCTGGTATGTATTTCGAATTTACTGTTTTTGCTCTCATTTATGCTCGAATTAGGGTTTCGGGAGTTAATTTTGGGGGTTAATTTTCGGAAATTGAAAATTGGTGAAGGAAGTGTGCACAACGAAATCGCTCGAGCTGTTCGAGGAAAAGGCATTCCAAGAGTTTGTCGCTGTGGAGAAGGTTCAACAATTCGAACTTCAAGGACAGAGCAAAATCCAGGAAGACTTTTTTATTGTTGTCCTAATAGATCCGAAAATCAGAAATTTCATTTGTTTAAATGGGCAGATGAATCGTTGGTTGAAGAAATTGAGCAGCTTGAAATCATTGTAGATGATGTTAAAGGAGATATGGGAAGCCTCGTGGATGGTTTACGAACTTGCGAAGCTGTTGTTCATCGGTTTAAAAACGATATTGATGACATGAAAGCAGTTATGCGTGGTTGGGAAACAAAGATTGAAGAATACAACGGTGAAATTCAGAAATTACGGAAGATAATTGTATGTAGTGTTGTGATATTTGTGTTTTACTTGGTTATTTTATCATGAAATATGAAGTATGTGTGTTTGTATAATAATCGAAATTTGATAATAATAATGGAAGCTTTTGTTCAAAAAATCGAATGTTCTCAAGTTCTCAAAAATATCATGTAGTACTTTGTATTTTGAAATATCAGATTCACATAGCAACTTGAAATAACTTGGAATCCTAAACCATGGAGCTTGAATAAAATATCTTTCACGTGTTAGATTACAACAGCCGAAAAACAAAGTATTTGGTTGAGCAAAAAACAGATTACATCAACCTTCTTAAGCAAAAAACATATTACATAATCCTGTTTACGCAAAAAACAGATTACATCAGCCCAAATATTACACAAACATAATATAATCTGCTTAAAGATGGTCTAAGAACAGGTTACATCAACCCGAAATATTCCACAAAAAACCAAAATAGGCTACACCAAAATAAACCATAATAGACATGTCAATCCACAAAAAACAGCATGACGTGTCTGCATACTAACCCGAAAAATAACCTAAACATGATCAGAATTTTGCGTTGGCTGGCTTGGTCCATCTCCGTAGTCTTCATGTATAGACTCTGCGGCAGTTTGAGAAGCATTTTTGGATGGCCTGATGATCTTGACTCCAACATTAGTACATCTCCTTGAGTTATGTCCTGCCAAACCACAATTTCCACAATGCATTGTCCTCCCTTTTTGCTCAAGGTGACCTTTCTGGTAGGAGACTCATGCCTACTTTTCATCCTCTTATGTTTTTTCTTTCGACCCTTTGATTGATCACGTGGTGGCGCTTGAATTGATAGACCAGAATTCTTCCAAAATTTTGTGCCATTTAGTGGGAGAATTGAATCGCTATACTGTTGGCGCCAAGTAGAAGTCAAATACCAGTTTGACACATAATCGTCAAGGTCAAGTTTCTTGTCAAGGATTACCCGTAAGGCATGGCGACAAGGAATCCCTGAAACATCCCACATCCGACAGCTACACATCCTTCTTCGCATATGCACCTTAAAAGGTGACCCATTCTCGGTAACTTCAAACCACCCATTTGGTCCAGCAAATGTCTTGCAGTATTTCCTGTACTTAGTTTCTAACTCAACAAATGCTGCGACTTTAGGTGTGAATGTACCTGTATGCTCCATAGACTTCATCTTGCGCAGTCCAATCCTAACCATTGCTTGTCTCCTTATTGTTTCAAGCATTTCCACAAGTGGTAATTCCCTTGCTTTGTCAATGGCACTGTTATAAGATTCAGAGAAGTTGTTGTGAACGTCTTCACAACAAGCTCTGTTTGTGAAGAAAGCTCGGCTACAATTCCTCGGATTTTTCAACATCATCAAGTCATAAACTTCGGAGTCATAGGCCCTAACTGCTTCAATGGCTTTTGTATAATCTGCTGTATTGTAGCTCTCTGCAACGGACCAGAATAATGGCTTCATGAGCGGCTTATTAGGAAATTTAGCCTTCAAGTTTCCATAAATGTGACGTGCGCACATTCGATGTTCTATCTTAGGTAACTCTTGCTCAACCGCAAGTACCAAGCCCTGAAATGAGGTATTAAATCATAAATATAATAAAATCATAAGAAGCTGAACAAAAAAAAACATAAGTATACCTTTTGTCTGTCAGATATAACCGTGTAGCCTTCTCCATCTCCAAGGTCCAAATCACATTTAACCTTCCGTAGAAACCACAACCACGTATCCGAGTTTTCCACATTTACAACCGCCCAAGCAACGGGATATATTTGATTATTCGCATCTCTTCCCGTGGCTGCCAACAATTGTCCTTTGATAGTTGATTTCAAAAAACATCCATCGATTCCTATGATATGTCGACAAGATGTAATCCATGTATTTCGAAGTGCTTGAAAACACACGTAGAATCGATCAAACATTTCCACTCCATTTTCACCGGGAATTGTCCCAAGCTCAACAGTAGAACCCGGGTTTGAGCTACAAAAAGAGAAGTCTATAAGTAAGCAAGTGAGTATTCAAAATATTATTATAATCGAACTGACTTACTCTACAATCTCTGACTTGTAATCTTTCAACCGCGAAAATTGCTCGTCATGCTCTCTTTGGATTAACTCAATTGCCGCCGCCTTTCCCTTCCTACATTGGTCGTGCGTGACCACAATTTTGTAGCGTTCTTCCATTTGCTCTTGAATAAACTTAGGTCTATAATCTGGATCCTTTCTAATCTCGTTTAAAAAAAGCTTCGCAATCACCGTTTGAGTAATGATCCTACAACTTCCATTGGGGATACAACTATGTGTTCTTTCAAAAGTTTTCACCATGAACTTCCCAATCGGTTCTTCAAATGAGCAGTAAAGTCTCCAAGGGCAGTCACTTTTTTGTGCACATTTAGCCTCGCATATAGCATATCCCCATCTCGTATATTTGACATTCCATCCTTCTTTTAGAACATACTCTACGACAGCTTCTTTGAACTCCTTTATACTAGCAAATACTTGACCAAGTTTAATCTCACCACTTCCTCTTCTCCACGTTTCATATCGTCTACTTTGTGGTTCCTCATCTTCTGAATTATCTGGAGTGTCATGGTAGTTTACATGTTCTTCATCATCAACAAAATCAGCAACATGTGATTCAACCCGAGCTTCTTCATCATAGGTTTCTTCATCTTCATTATGATCATCAATTTCATTACCATTTTGCTCCTCATTTTCAACAGCCAGTTCTTCAACATCTTCTGCCTCCATATAGACATCTATTTCATGCGTGTAATGAGCTGCTGCACACATCTTTTGAAACATTCCATCACCCGCAACCATGTATTTCAAATCAGTCAATGCCTCGAAAGGAAGCTTATACCACAGTCGCTGCCCATACAGAGACACTCTTAGATCTTCTTTTAAGCTTGTAAACAAGTTCTCTGGTTGTGTCTCTACAATCAAAACCTCCCCTCCAACATAACTCACAATGTTATTAACTGTCTCAAATTTACCATTATAGTAACAAGTGAATACAGCATCGTTCGGATCGTTTGCATCGTTCGGATCGTTTGCATCGTTCAGATCGTTTGCATCGTTCAGATCGTTATCCATACTGCAAAATCAAAGAAACAATCATAGCAAAGAGATATATATACCACTACAAATCTACAACACAAAACATACCACAAAGAGACGATTTACACAAATTATTTACAAGTTTTTCCAGAAAATTTATTCCAGAAAATCTATTTACACGAATATACAAGTTTTTACAACACAAATTATTTACAAGTTATTCCAGAAAATTATTCCAGATTTACAACACAAAAGAACACCGATGCCTTCGATAAATTCCTAACTAAACCGTAAACACACAAACCCTAAAATCGAAATTACAGGAAGAATGGTAGCTACGAGGAGGAAGAAGAAGAACATATAAACCCAACGCCCAAAAGTCCAAACTAAATCGAAACACACAAACCCTAAAATCGTACATCCGACATGCGATTCACATTCGAGAACCGATTTTCGAAAATTAAGTTTTTAAACGATACAAACTTACCTCATTTCTTCGATTAACAACTCCAGACAGCTCTCACGCGACTCAGATTGCTTGAAATTCGAAGTTTTCCCCTCCGAAAATCTTAGCCGGAAATCGCAGTCTTCCCCCTTTTTCGACCTAATTTTTCGGTTCCTAATCCAACGACGTCGTTTTTACATGTTTATAAACTGATTAAAACGACGCCGTTTAATGAAGATGCAAATACACAATTCGACTAAGATTTTATAATTTAAATTAAATCTCTAATATCTGACTAAGCAAGATTTAACGGTTTATATATAAATTTAATTAAATCTCTAATATCTGACTAAGCAAGATTTAACGGTTTGACTAACACCGTCTGGTCAATGCATGTTTCGGCTTAAAACAATAAGTTCATGAATGAAATTGCACAGGTACAAAGTTCGTTAACGAATTGTAACCACGGATGAAAGTTCGTGTATGAAATGGCCGAAACCCCGAGAATATTATGTAAAAAGTTTAAACTAAGTAAGAGTTCTCCCTAGCAACAACAATTAAAGAATAAAAAGACATTACGTTTGTGTGTGGAGATCCTTGTCATTAAAATAGACAGATTCTAATGATGACCATATAAGCAAAAGGCTGGATTACTTCTTTCTTCGTTTTCCCTTTATCTCAGGCTCGCCGCTCACTGCAATCAAAACAACAGAGTACAGTTTAGATCCAATTTAGTAATTTCATAGATTCATATATTTGATCAAAGGGAGAGTAGATAAATTGGATTTGAACCTCTAAATATGATCTTGTATCAGAAATTAGTTATAAAAGATGGAGTAAAATCACAAGATTAATTTCGTAGGGAGAAATTAAAGTTATTCTTTTTTGGGATTCTCATCTCTTTCAGTTTCCATCTCGTGACAAGGATTTAAATTCAGTCAAATTATGGAAAATGAGTTAAAGAAACGTTAGATTATAGTAAACAAAACTGAATTATAGTTAATTGAATCAAATAAGAATCATCGTGAAATACAAAGAACAAACAAAGCCAATTCAATCAGGTAGTCAAATCATGGTGGTATAATACAACAACAATTTCAAAATATTTTTCACACATTTAATCAATCAAACAGTAACCACAGCTTCTTTCTCTTCTTTTTTACTTTCCTCCTTTACTGGTTCAGCCACCGTAACATCAACCTTTTCCGGTGCAGCTACCGCAACCACATCAGCCGCAGAATTTTCGAATGAAACCGCTGCCTTCTCCACTTTCTCAGATGCTGCTGGTGTAGCCTCACATGCAGAAGAAGACTCTTCAACGGTTGCAACCTCTGGTTCAGCAGCGTGAGCTGCTTCCTTGGTTGGCTCAACCTGAGATGTCTCCTTGCCTTGGAAAGAAGTTGTTTCAGTGGTTTCTGTCTCTGACTGGTTCTGTTTCTCACCGCTTTCTTCTGTGTTGTTCTCCTGTATTATCATACCATCAAAAATCATAACCGGTTATGCCTGATTCTGTGTTGATCTTTTTTTTTAAAAAACACATATATAGAATACAAGTTTCGTACTAAAACCTAGATGGTGAATAAAAAACCTTAGATTGTTATGATGTATACCTTGGCTACTACGGTTTCAGACATTTGCTTGCTAGGTACATAGCCTTCTTCGTTGTTCATGTCTGATTCCTTGGGTCTACTCGCACAGCCACCCATTATTTTATTTTTATGTTTCTGATTTTGGTTGGGTTTAGACTGTGGAGTGTGAAAAATTCCACTAGTTTTTATTTCTCTTGGGTTTATTACTATCGACCCGAAGATTGAACAAACGAAGAGAACATAGTCAAGGTTATATAGATGAAGATGATTCCGATTTTTATGGAGAGCCTTTGGTCTATTTTGTGTTGAATAATTCAAATTGGGGATGACTAAGATTGGAGTTATTTACACAAGGTCCTCTTTGTTTGGTCAAAGTTATTTACAGATGCTTAGCTTTTAGGGATTTATTTAGGGTTAGGAGTTTCTGCTATTGAGAAGTGTTGTAATTTCGAATAGAAAAGCGAAAGCGAAGTGAATACCTTCTGTTTAAACTTTCTTTTGTTGAACTCGTGTAAAATATAATACAACATAACAATCTAGTTAAGGAAAGATTAGTAAACTTGCTTATTCGCATGTGTTAAGAAGATGTACTTACTAAACTGTGCTTTTAGACTGATCTTCGAAAGAACTTCAGACTACAAATGTGTTTAGTAAATATTTGGAACTTGGCTTATATTGAGATGAATGAATCAAGGTTTTAATGACTTGGTTTTAGAGATTTTAGAAAGTAAAGATAGCACACACTGATTTACGAGTTCAGACCTTTTGAAGGTCCTACGTCTCGCCGGAAAATCTTCCGGGGGATTCACTAAACTTTTGCTCAAACTCGAGCAAAGAACCACTCGTTTACAGTGATGTTCTTTTACTGTTTTATCTCTCTACTTCCTTAGACTCTTGTTCTTACTCTCACGCCCATATTAGTTTCTCTCTGTCTCTTTATATATTAGAGAACAGAGAAGAGGTTTACACATATGCAATCGTTGCTCTGAAAAAACGTAAGAAGAAGAAAACAATTTTCTTCTTTCTTCTTAAATTTTCCTGCAACTCGTGAAAGTAATCCTGCAGTTTGTTCCCTCTGCAGCATTTTCCTGTCTTGTCTACTGTAAAGTACATGAGACAAATCTCATCTTGCACTGATTCTCAGAAGATTGTTGCAGACAAAAGAATACGTTGACATTCTTTTAAACTTCAGTTGAAACCTTCTCCCTTTGACAGAGTCTTTCACTTACTCTAGTCATTCTTCTTACGGTTTCAACTTGTGTCTGCAACAATTAACAGAGATTTAAACTAACCTTCACAAAACTTCACCTTAGTTTCAATATCCTCATCATCAGTGACTTCTTCCTTGTTTAGATGTTTCCCCCTTTTCCGGATTTCTTTTGTTTCTCTATCTCCTAGAGATTCTGAGTAACTCCAAAGCCTTATGGAGTTTACTCACTAGAACTGTCTTCGTAAAGATATCAGCTGGATTTCTTTGTGTTGATATCTTTAAGATCTTGATTTCACCCTCTCCAATCTTGTCCCTTATGAAATGTAATCGCACATCAATGTGCTTAGTCCTCTCATGATGGACCGAGTGTTTAGACAAGGAGATTGCACTTTGTGAATCACTCATGATTTCCACTTGTTCTTGCACAAAACCCAGTTCTCCTGCTAAGCCCTTCAACCAGACACCCTCTTTAACTGCTTCTGTCAATGCCATATACTCAGATTCTGTTGTAGAAAGAGCCACAACTTTCTACAACCTTGATTTCCAGCTAATGGCATTTCCTGCTGCAGTAAACACAAAACCAGTGACTGATCTCCTCTTATCTAGGTCTACAACGTAATCAGAATCACAAAATCCCCTTACTTCAAGATCATCTTGTCTCTTATAACATAATCTGTAGTTTGAGGTTGCTTTGATGTATCGAAGAATCCACTTAACAGCAGTCCAATGATCTTTAGTAGGCTTGCTCATGTACCTATTGATGACACACATAGGGTGTGCCAAATCTGGTCTTGTCCAATTCATTGAATACATAATGCTCCCTACAGCGTTTGAGTATGGAACTGACTTCATGTAATCTGCTTGATCAAGCAATTCTGTCTCAGTTGCTGCTTTAAGCCTGAAGTGAATTCCAAGAGGAGTCTGTACCTCTTTAGCATGTTCCATACCATACAACTGCAGTACCTTATTCAGATAATCTTCTTGCAAGATTTCTAGCTTTCCATTTCTCCTGTCCCTCCTGATTTCCATTCCAAGGATTTTCTTGGCTTCACCCAAATCCTTCATGTCGAATTCAGCCTTCAGTTGATCCTTCAGCTCTTTGATTTTTCCCTTATCTTTTGCAGCTATGAGCATGTCATCAACATAGAGAAGTAGATATATGTAGGAGTTATCTGTGAACTTCTGAAAGTATATACAGTTATCATATCTGCTCCTCACATAACCGGCAGTTTTCATGAACGTGTCAAACCTTTGATTCCACTGTCTTGGGGCTTGTTTGAGTCCATATAAAGACTTCGTTAGCAGACATACTTCATCCTCTGAATCTGTTTTTACTGAGTACCCTTCAGGTTGTTCCATCAGAATGTGTTCTTCCAAGTTTCCGTGCAAAAAAGCTGTCTTCACATCCAGTTGCTCCAATTCTAAGTCCAAATTTACTACATAAGATAATAGTAGTCGTATGGACACATGTTTGACAACTGGAGAGAATATCTCTTGGTAATCCACGCCTTCTTTTTGTAGATACCCCTTGGCTACAAGTCTAGCTTTGAATCTTGGCAATTCCACTCCTGAAACTCCTGATTTTCTCTTGTATACCCATTTGCACCCAATGACTTTGCTGTTTGCAGGTCTTTTAACCAGTGTATACGTTTGATTCTGATGTAATGAGTACATCTCTTCATCCATGGCTTTCTTCCATAATTTCCAATCCTTATCTCTTTTGGCTTCATCATAACTTCTTGGTTCAGGAAAACCTCCATCCTCACTGACCATTAGTGCAAATCCGATTATATCATCTTCATGATATTCAACAAGATTTGATTCATCAAATCTTAAAGGTCTCTTGGTGATCCTTCTCTCTCTGTCTCTTGCTAACTGATAATTATCAAGATCATCCTCAACACCTTTCTGTTCGCTATCTGAATCATCTTCACTATTATTCTCGTTTCTATCTTGACTAACTTTACTTTGATCTGTTTTATCTGAAATTCCTGCATTTCCAATATTTAGATCATAAGTAAAGGGAGAGATAGAGTTTGGTACCTCTGATGTTTCTTCTGTGATTTGATTCAGCTGTTTGTACACTTGATCCTCTCTAAAGGTGGCATCCCGTGTTATTACACACTTCTTTTCTTCTACCAACCAAAATTTGTATCCTTTTACACCACTCGGGTAGCCTATAAACACTCCTTTCACTGCCCTTGGATTCAATTTCCCCTGATTACTGTGAATGAAAGCAACTGACCCAAAAACTCTCAAGTCTTCATACCTTGGTTTTGAACCAGACCATAACTCTTCAGGAATGTTCTGTTCTATTGCCGATGAAGGTGATCTGTTGATTTGATGTACTGCCGTGGCTGCAGCTTCTGCCCAGAAGCACTTTGGCAATCTTGATTCACTTAAAAGGCACCTCACCTTATCAAGAATAGATCTGTTCATTCTTTCTGCAGTTCCATTCTGTTGTGGAGTATATCCACAGGTTTTATGTCTTGAAATTCCTTCTGTTTTGCAGAATTCATTGAATTCTTTATTGCAGAATTCGAGACCATTATCCGTCCTTAGAGTCTTCACCTTCTTATCTGACTGATTCTCAGTTAACCTTTTCCATTCAACAAAGCTTGCAAAAGCTTCATCTTTTCTTCTTAGGAAGTAGACCCATGTTTTCCTTGTGAAATCATCAATAAAGGAAATGAAGTATTGGCATCTTCCGAGAGACAAGGGGATGTTTGGAGATCCCCATAAGTCTGAATGGATGTAACTGAGCTTTTCCTTTGTTGTGTGTTTACCAACTCCAAAGCTGACCCTGTGAGATTTACCATAGAGACAGTCTTCACAGAAATCAAGATTTGATACCTTTGCTTTGTCGAGGTATCCTTTGCTGAGTAAGGTCTTCATCCCTTTATCACTTATGTGACCTAATCTCCTGTGCCATAAGCGAGTTTCATCCCTAACATTTACTGAAATGTTGGCTTCACCAGGTAGAACACACCCCTTTAGAATATACAAAGTGTCTGTTTTTTCTCCTTTAAGTAGTGTTCTGCAGCCTTTCAAGATCTTCATAATACCTTCTCTTGATTGGAACCAACATCCCTGATTTTCCAGAGTGTCAAGTGAGATTAGATTCTTTGTCATTTCTGGGACATATCTCACATTAGTCAGAAGTATAGTTGTGTTGTCATCATTCTTGATTCTTATACTTTCGATTCCTTGAACTGAAGAATATGTATCATTCGCCATCCTTACTTTTCCAGAAGTTGTTTCTCTCATGTCTAGAAACCATTCTTTCCTTGGAGACATGTGAAAAGAACAACCTGTATCTAATATCCACTTTTCTTTCAATTCATCATCTAAGGACAACATAGCTTCTAAGATCATGAGAGCTGCAACATCATATATCTGTCCTGTGACATTTGACGATTCTCCTCTTTCTGAGTTGTCCTTTGATGTTGATCCATTTCTTTCTTTCCACAGCGAACATTGTTTCTTGAAATGGCCTTCTTTGCCACATATCCAACAAGTCCTTTTTGTTTTTGACTTTGATCTAGATTTTTGTTTTCCCTTGTCAGCTGACTTCTCTCTTTTAACAGTTCTGCCTCTTTCCTGGACATACAGTCCTTCAGATACATTCTTCGACTGTTTTCCATTCTCACCTAGCTCAAGTTCCTTAGACCTTACTGCTACAACAATCTCATCTAATGATAAGGTTGTTTTCCCGTATTTTAGTGTGTCTTTGAGCTGGTTGTAAGCCTTAGGCAGAGACATGAGCATGATAATCGCTTGATCTTCATCAGAAACAGAGACCTTAACATGCTCTAAATCAGCAATCAACCTCAGAAAATCATTAATGTTCTCCTCTATAGACATAGATTCATTCATCTTATAACTGTAAAGCCTCTGTTTTAGATAAATCCTATTTGGTAATGATTGAGCCAAGAATAGTTTATCTAATACCTTTAACATTGAAGTTGCAGTCTTTTCTTTGATGATTTTTTTGAGAACATTGTCTCCAACACTCAAGATGATGGTCGACCTGACTTTTCTTCTCTTTTCTCCTAGAGTTTTCTCTGATGAGACTTCTTATTGAGTCTGTGAAGTACCTTCTCCTGTTTCACCCGTTGAACCTTCTGTTTAGAAACCTCAACCTCTTCTAAGCCTTCTGCCAAGCCCAGAATTTCAATGTGAGCAAGCAGCTTTTCCTTCCAGAGCATGTAGTCCCCTTTTCCATCAAACTTTTCCACTTCGATCCTTGCTGAAGACATCCTTGTTTCAGTATTCGAAGTGTTTCACTCATTGTCCTGGAGCTCTGATACCAATTTGTTAAGAAAAGGTACTTACTAAACTGTGCTTTTAGACTGATCTTCGAAAGAACTTCAGACTGCAAATGTGTTTAGTAAATATTTGGAACTTGGCTTATATTGAGATGAATGAATCAAGGTTTTAGTGACTTGGTTTTAGAGATTTTAGAAAGTAAAGATAACACACACTGATTTACGAGTTCAGACCTTTTAAAGGTCCTACGTCTCGCCGGAAAATCTTCCGGGGGATTCACTAAACTTTTGCTCAAACTCGAGCAAAGAACCACTCGTTTACAGTGATGTTCTTTTACTGTAATCGTTGCTCTGAAAAAACGTAAGAAGAAGAAAACAGTTTTCTTCTTTCTTCTTAAATTTTCCTGCAACTCGTGAAAGTAATCCTGCAGTTTGTTCCCTCTACAGCATTTTCCTGTCTTGTCTACTGTAAAGTACATGAGACAAATCTCATCTTGCACTGATTCTGAGAATATTGTTGCAGACAAAAGAATACGTTGACATTCTTTTAAACTTCAGCTGAAACCTTCTCCCTTTGACAGAGTCTTTCACTTACTCTAGTCATTCTTCTTACGGTTTCAACTTGTGTCTACAACAATTAACAGATATTTAAACTAACTTTCACAGCATGTCATCTTTGTTAATGTTGTAAGATCAATTGCAAGACCTGGCAAAACGAAGCAAGAATAACATCGCGAAATGTTAACTAAAGACATCACTGCTTTATCCTTACATTCTACTAAAATTTTCTTTATGTATGTGAAAAAGAATGTCATACATGAAACAGATGAGCTGAACTAGCCAGACAAAGGATGTTGTATCATGGATATTGTAACACTTTCATAGTAATATTGTAAGTTGATCACAGAAAATGATGGTTTTGCGGTGCAAGTCAAGATAATATTGCCAATGATAAGTTATGTCCTTGAATCCAAATCTATTACCAGAAAATCATATACACATTGAGCTAAATTAATTGTAAACTAATGATATACCATAATTCACTAAACATTTATTTCTTTTGACAAAATAGTCATAAAACAATGAAATATTGTTTTGACGGCAAGATGCCGTCAGATCTCAGTAGCGAAATTTTCCAATCCCACAGTCATGTTTGACTTTAATCTGAAACCGAACAAATTAATGCTTTATTAGTTAGTTACCCCTTGGTAAGGGGCCAAACCGTACTTCAATGATTTCCACATACGCGTAACGTTACTGATTTGGAGCGTGACCACACGCGCTGCTCTCAGCGTTATCACCATAGTTCTTCTTTAAACCCATAGGAGAAAAAAATCAAAGTTCACATCTTCTTCTTCACTTTACCAAATGGTATCCAATTTTAGGGTTGTTTTCCCGTATCTGTGAATTTATATTGTTTTCTTCTTGATACCGTCGAATCGCATCTCTGATAAAAAAAGTTTCTGGGTTTCTTTTATCCGTATCTGGGAATATTTCAGTATTGAATTCTCCTTCTCCCGATTCGTCAAAAAGTCGCATCTATGAATCAGAATATTGAAGTATTATCGCTGGATTCACTACCAGTGGGATTGAGATTTCGTCCAACGGACGAGGAGCTAGTCCGTTACTATCTCCGGAAGAAAATCAACGGCCACGATGACGACGTCAAAGCCATCCGAGAAATCGATATCTGCAAATGGGAACCTTGGGATTTACCTGGTACCTACTTCGTCTTCTTTGCTTGATTCAATATCTAGAGACCCTGTGTGCTTTCTCTGGCATTATGTTGAGTTGAGCTAAGATTTTCGGAGTTTGCAGTTCATTTTTGACAGGATATCAGAAATGTTCTTACTTCACATCATTAGTCTCTAATTTTGATAAGTTTAGTAACTTGCTGTATATCCCATTGTAAGTGTTTCCGTGCATATGATCGATTCTGCTTTTGGGTATTTGATTTTTTGAGATACACTCACATATCTGGAGACATTCAAATCTTTTGTTTAGTGACGGAAGTTTGATTAAGTGCTTGTGTTGTGGGCTTTTGTTGTAGATTTCTCGGTGATCAAAACAAAAGACTCGGAATGGCTCTTCTTCTGTCCATTGGACCGGAAGTACCCAAACGGCAGTAGACAGAACCGGGCAACGATCGCAGGCTACTGGAAGGCGACAGGTAAAGACAGAAATATAAGATCCGATAAGAACAACATCATCGGCGTGAAGAGAACTCTGGTTTTCCACTCTGGTCGAGCTCCTAAGGGAACACGAACCAATTGGGTTATGCACGAGTATCGCGCCACCGAGATGGACCTTAACGGCACTAATCCTGGCCAGGTGATAATACTGCCACCATTGAAAACTAAATTGGCTATGTATCTTAATTACGTGTTTGCGTTGATATATTCAGAGTCCGTTTGTAATATGCAAATTGTTCAAGAAAGAAGACCTGAATTTAGCGGAAGAAGATTCAAAGTTGGATGAAGCTGAACCTGCTGTCTCGTCTCCAACAGTTGCAAGATGTTCGGCCAATGAGACTAAGTCGGAAGTATCATCTGTGGTCGCTAAAACAGAAGACGTAAAGCGTTATGACATTGCAGAATCTTCTCTTGTAATCTCCCGCGATTCTCTTAAAGAGGCGTGGGATGATGTTACCACTGTCAAGGTGAGGGCATTGCAGAATTGTCTTAGATGATTATCTTGATGTGATTTGCAAATGAACGACTGTTTTCAATCTGCCAGCTAATAGATTTCGATTGGTATCCGGAGCTGGAGTCTGTGGATTACAAGCTGTTCTCCCCATTACACTCTCAAGTCCAATCCGAGCTCGGATCCTCTTACAACACATTTCAATCTGGATTCAGTGACTTTTCGGGGAACCACAACAACAGCATCCAAATTCAGTCTGAGTACGGGAAAAATGAAGTAGATGCGTGTATATCCGAGTTTCTTGATTCAATTCTTGAGAACCCCAATGAGGTTCCTGAAAAGCAAAAGTATGTTTTGCAGTGTGGGTGCAATGGTCCTGCACCAGATCAGGTTGGTGGATGATGCGCCAGCGTTTTTTCATCAGGCAAATAGAAATCATAATCTAAGTCTTATTAATCTACTTGATTGCAGAGTGCGCCAGCGTATCAACATTGCTCGGCAGGTGAGATGAGCAATGATGTTTCAGGAACAGATATCAAGATTAGGACTCGGCAGGCACAATCCTCAGGCTGTACCAGTGGCTATATAGTGCATGGGAATGCCTCAAGAAGGCTGCGTCTGCAAAGTAATCTCAACGGTTTAAACTCGAAGAATCCAGAGCTTGAAACTATCAAGAGACAGGTGAGAACATATAACCATATTCACATAACTTACTCAATTTTCTTGTCTCTTTTTGTGTGTGTTGGGATGTGGTTTTGCATAGCAGATTGAAATCGAACCATGACATTAGTATGTTAACAAATGGATGCCACGTAGGTTGAGAACAACACGGTTGGAGAAACCATAAAGAAGAGATGTGGAAAGGTAATGAGACCAAAGAGCAAGACTGGTTTGATGTTTAAAAAGCTTTTGTCCATGAAATGTTCATACGGAGGACTTCTTAGCGCGGCCGTAGTCGCCGTCCTATTCGTGATGTCAGTCTGCAGTCTAACGGCAGTGTTCCGAGCCTTCGTGATGATCTAAAACCTTTTACTTTGTGTGTATATATATCCTATATAGTGCTGGAACCGTGTCTTTTGCTTTTCTTGTTGGTTTCAAAGGCTTTCACCTTAACCGGGCCGGTTTAAGAGGGTAATTGTTGTTTATATGTATTTAAGGCTTAAGTAACGTTATGATGACATATTCTTCAGACTATAATTATTTCTTTCACTTTATTAGGGTTCTCACATAAGGTTTTGTTATGACTCGTATTTTTCACTGTCACACTGAAATAACAACAAAATCAAAATATATCTAAACATATATTCCAGAAATAAATAAACTTTGTGTATCTAACCACTTGCACAAGATGAATTCCGGTTTCTATGGTCCATTATAACATGAGATAATCTCATGCTAATACATATAGTTTTAGCTTCTTTTTTCAATTCAAATTAACAACCAAATCGCGCCTTTCCACCAAAATATTTTTTGATAAATTCATTTTAAAATTTAAAATTAAAATTTATGAAAATAAACTCTAATCATAATTTTTTTTTAATAATTTGATCTTTAAAATTATACTAACTATGGCAAAAGCTAAAATACTATATTTTTAATTTTTTACTTCAAAAATATTATCATTAATTTTTTTGTTTTTAATAAAATATGAGTGCATAAATAGCACGAATTGGAAATCATTATCTAAAAAGACGCCTTATACCGAACAAAGCCTACCGGTAATCCGTAATCACATCGATCTGGAGACAGATAAACCTGAAACGTAACATATTTTCAGATTGGAAGAATTAATCATCGGTAAGGCCCATAACTATAGCCCATAACTATAGCCCATTAAGCAGCTTGTAATCACGATTACCGCAACACTCTCCACTCCCTTACAGTGTTCAAAGTGTGGCACTGGCACATCTCTCACTACCATTAAGACACCATGGCTATTTCTCGGGAGTAAGCTAAACCCTTATTGGCCTATTCTCTTTTCTTTTCCACGTTGCTTCTTCCATGTCGCCTTTTCTTGCGGTCTCGCTGCCAACTTTAGATTGAAGTTCTCGCTGCAAGTTTCCATGGTCTCTTTCTATATTTCGGAAATTTTCGCCGTGATTCATAATTTTATTCGGTCATATCTTAATAACTTTTACATTGAATCGTGGTATTTGTAGTTGGAATCATCAATTTTTTCTCTCTTAATCTTCCAACAGAGTAGCGGATTTGGGTTTTTCTTGACATCATTAGTGTAATATAAGCATCGATTTAGCGCGGACTGAATTATGTATATATATGCGGAAATGATGGTTAATGAGGCTCAACGAGGTTCTTAGTCAATGTTAGAATTCAGTATTTTTTACGTAATTCTATTTATGGTGTTTAATTTGGAATTTTTGTTTCTGCTGTAATCTAATTATACCCATTGGGAAAGAAATACAAATCGAATTAATTCCATTTTAGACTGCAATTTAGGTTCTCTTTATACAGTAACTCAGATGCTGTTAATGGTGTAGACTCTTACCCTCTATCGTTTTTTTTGTTGCTCTTGCTTATGGGACTGACTAGTTTCCACTCAGAACTTCTTCGTTGTCTGATTGTTGGTAGATGATTTTAACTTAGGTTCGCTTTATTCAGTAACTCGAAGAAATGGGGTCAGAGGGAAACAAGCAGAACTCCGTTGTGACACAAGTAAGCATTGGTGGATTTGGGGAGTCCACTACTGCAAAAGAACTTACAGATTACCTTGAAGATGAAGTAGGACTCATTTGGCGATGCAGATTAAAAACTTCTTGGACTCCTCCTGGGTCTTATCCTAATTTTGGGATCACGGACACTTCAGAAATCCCCAAAATTGATGATTACAAGAGGGTGGAGCCTCATGCATTTGTCCATTTCGCAGTTCCTGAATCAGCAGCTCGTGCCATGGATGCTGCGGGGCAATGCAAGCTCATCCTGAATGGCCAGCCATTAAAAGTCAGCTTGGGGCCTAAGAACCCATATACCCTTAACCAAAGAAGAAGAACGACCACACCATATAAGTTGACTGGTATTGCAATTGAGATTGGGACCTTGGTTTCCAGGGATGAGTTTCTTGTTTCTTGGAGAGCTGAAGGGGTCGATTTCCTGGTAGACCCTTTTGACAACACGTGCAGATTTTGCTTCAAAAAGAGCACTGCTTTCGCTTTCAAGGACACAGTGATGCATGCTGTGATAAATTGTGATTATAAGTTGGAGTTATTGGTGAGAGACATACAAACAGTCAGGCAGTATAGAAGTTTGGATGGCTTTGTGCTTCTTTTGCAGCTGGCTTCTTCACCCCGTGTCTGGTACAGAACTGCTGATGATGATATTTACGAGACTGTCCCTGTCGATCTCTTGGATGATGATGACCCTTGGATCCGTACCACTGATTTTACAGAAGCTGGTGCAATTGGCCGATGCCTTTCATATCGAGTTCTCATATCTCCTCGGTATGAGAAGAAATTGACAACAGCCTTAGATTATCTAAGGATGCGGAGGGTCCAAAAGGAACGTGTGAGGTGGCCTCCTAGGATTCGTGATGAGCCTTGTTTCGGGGAGCCTATTTCAGATCATTTCTTCTGCGTTCATCACAAGGAAGGAATCTCTTTTGAGATCATGTTCCTAGTCAATTCGGTGTTGCACAGGGGGGTTTTTAACCAGTTTCAGTTGACTGAGCGTTTCTTTGATCTTCTCCGAAACCAACCCAAGGATGTCAATGTAGCTTCTCTCAAGCATCTCTGTACCTATAAACGACCAGTTTTTGATGCGTACAAAAGGTTGAAGCTTGTTCAGGAATGGATTCAGAAAAATCCAAAGCTTTTAGGGTGTCATGAACAGTCTGATGATATCTCTGAGATCAGAAGGCTAGTGATTACTCCAACCAGGGCTTATTGCCTACCCCCAGAGGTTGAGCTCTCCAACAGGGTACTCAGGAAATACAAAGCTGTGTCTGAAAGATTTTTGCGCGTAACTTTCATGGACGAAAGCATGCAGACCATGAATTCAAATGTTCTCTCTTACTTTGTTGCTCCGATTGTGAAGGATCTGACATCAAGTTCTTTCTCCCAGAAGACCCACGTTTTCAAAAGAGTAAAGACCATATTAACAGATGGGTTTAAACTATGTGGTAGAAAATACAGTTTTTTAGCATTCTCGGCCAATCAACTGAGAGATCGCTCCGCATGGTTTTTTGCTGAAGACGGGAACACAAGAGTGACAGATATAAAGAAATGGATGGGAAAGTTCTTAAACAGGAATGTGGCAAAGTGTGCTGCTAGGATGGGCCAGTGCTTCTCATCCACATACGCCACTGTAGATCTCATGCCTCACGAGGTTGACACCGAGCTTCCAGACATTGAGAGAAACGGGTATGTTTTCTCTGATGGGATTGGTACTATCACTCCTGACCTCGCTGTTGAAGTAATGGAGAAACTTAAGTTGGATATGCATTGCACACCTTGTGCTTATCAGATCCGTTACGCAGGTTTCAAAGGAGTTGTTGCTCTTTGGCCATCAAAAGGTGATGGAATCCGGTTAGCCCTTCGACCTAGTATGAACAAGTTCCTTTCAAAACATACCATCTTGGAGATCTGTTCCTGGACTAGATTTCAACCTGGTTTCTTGAACCGGCAGATAATTACCCTCCTTTCTGTACTAGGTGTTTCAGATGAAATATTCTGGGGTATGCAGGAATCCATGCTCTGTAAACTGAACCGCATACTTGACGATACAGATGTGGCATTTGAAGTTCTGACAGCATCGTGTGCTGAACAGGGAAACACTGCAGCTATCATGCTAAGTGCAGGTTTCAAACCAAAAACTGAGCCACATCTACGCAGAATGTTGTCTTCTGTCAGAATTGCACAACTCTGGGGTCTCAGAGAAAAATCCCGTATTTTTGTTACCTCAGGAAGGTGGCTGATGGGTTGCCTCGATGAAGCAGGGATACTTGAGCAGGGCCAGTGCTTTATCCAAGTCTCGAACCCATCTTTAGAAAAATGTTTTTCCAAACATGGGTCTCGTTTTAGGGAGAAAAAGACAGATCTGCAAATAGTCAGAGGCTATGTAGCCGTTGCTAAGAATCCTTGTCTTCACCCAGGCGATGTAAGGATTCTAGAAGCCGTTGATGTACCCGAGCTGCATCACATGTATGACTGCCTAATTTTCCCTCAGAAAGGTGATAGGCCCCATACAAACGAAGCTTCTGGCAGTGACCTTGACGGGGACCTGTATTTTGTAGCTTGGGATCAGAAACTAATCCCTCCCAGCAGAAAAAGCTGGCCGGCTATGCACTATGATCCAGCAGGAGAGAAGACTTTGGGCCGCCCTGTCAACCACGAGGTCAATATCTGGCTCCCTGCTATGCTTTTCGGTTAACTTAGATGTCGATGCTTAAGATACATATGTGGGCGATTCTAGTATAACTCTGATAAATCTGAAAGTGCAGGATGCTATGTATTTAGATGCTTGTAGTGATTATTTGTGTTTGCTTCCGCGGGGTCATAGACTGCACCAGTGCAACTGCAGGAGCTAAGATAGTGACAGATAAGAATCACACATTGTTGATTCTGACCTAACTCTGCAGCATGCCTCTCTGTGACTTTTTAGTTATTATCAAGTGCAGTAGTATCATGTCTGCCAATCTAGTTATGATTTCTTTGTTTATTTTGTTTTCCTTGCGCATGCAAAATAAGTCTTATGTAATTGATCGCTTTTATTACAGGATATAATAGATTTCTTTGTTAGAAACATGGCGAGTGAGCAGTTGGGAACAATCTGCAATGCACACGTCGTTCATGCTGATAGAAGTGAGTATGGAGCCATGGGCGAAGAATGTTTGCTACTGGCAGAACTAGCTGCCACAGCAGTTGATTTCCCAAAGACAGGGAAAATCGTGTCAATGCCCTTCCATCTAAAACCAAAACTCTACCCAGATTTCATGGGAAAAGAGGACTACCAGACTTACAAGTCGAACAAAATCTTGGGTCGGCTTTACAGACGGGTAAAAGAAGTGTATGATGAAGATGCAGAAGCTTCCTTGGATAAAAGCTCAGACCCAATTGACATCCCTTATGACACTGATCTTGAAATACCAGGATTTGCAGATTTCATCACTGAGGCATGGGGTCACAAATGTTCTTACGATGGGCAGCTAATTGGTCTTCTCGGGCAATACAAGGTGCAGAAAGAGGAAGAGATTGTAACGGGCCACATATGGTCCATGCCTAAATATACAAGTAATAAACAAGGCGAGCTGCAAGAACGACTGAAGCATTCTTATAATTCCATGAAAAAAGAGTTCAGAAAAGTATTCGAGGAAACAAATAAAGACCATGGAAATCTCAGCGAAGAGGAAAAGAACGTAATGTATGAGAAAAAAGCTTCAGCTTGGTATCATGTCACTTACCATCCCAAGTGGGTTAAAAAGTCTACAGAGCTGCAAGATCCAGATGAATCGTCTATTCATGCAGTGATGCTGAGTTTTGCTTGGATTGCAGCTGATTATCTAGCAAGAATCAAAATCAGGTCACGTGGAATGGGAAAGAATATGGACTCAGCCAAGCCTGTTGATGCTTTGGCTAAGTATCTTTCTCAACGTCTCTAAAAGAGGTAACGTTTGGAGCCGTAAGGCCACTCTGCCATAGATCTGTGGAAATTCACAGATACTTCAATGTGTATATACATATATAGCTAGTTTGGGTGTGCTGCTCTTTGTGTTCTAGAAATTGACTTGACGTTTTGAGTACCTGGAATTTGGAAGCTCCAAATTTTGGAGATTTGGTTTGTTTGATTGAGAAATGATTTGATGGATTGGATGGCAACTAAAGTTTGGTTCGATTCAAACTGAAAAGATTGTAGCTGTATTTTAGTTTAAATCTTTATAAGTTTTGTTCTATTTATCGAATAAAAATTAATTTTAATGGATCAAATAAAAATTAAGAAGAAAGTCCAATTATTAAAACATAAAATTTTAAATTTGAAAAGTCAAATCAAAAGTTATTATTGTTTTAAAGTTGTCGAGTTGGTTCAGACAATTTGATGTTAAAACAAAGAAAAAAGAGAGTAAATTTAGCTAGCTAAATTTTGGTTCGGGTAATTAAAAATTCAGAGCATTTTTTTTTTGTTATTGAATCACAACATATTGATACAATATCTTAATATTTTTATACGAAAATTTAACATATTCATACGAAATAAGATAAAATTGAATTCCAAATCTTTGAGATGAACTTAAAAATGGTGCAACCGGTAATGTACTTACTCTTTTCCAATTCAGAACATACCTTAGATACTAAAAAAATGAACAACTCAAAACAGGAGGCACATAATTAAACAATAGGTTCTTTTAAAGTATACACTAAGTTGGTATAAAATATTTCAAACAAATTTTTTTTATTCAAATAATATAATATAATGCAATTCTACACTATAATTTTCCTAAATTTCAATTTTATATAGCTATAGGCAATTATGCAATAAAATAATGCAATGAAGGTAATTTAACAAAAATATTATAAGTCAGATAATAATGGGAGTATAAAACATAGGACAATTGTATAAAATAATATTTTTACAAAAAAAAAATTGTTCCAAAAATAGAATGATTAGTTTAAATTTCCAATAACAGCACAAATTTAAAATTAAAATATATTAAAACTATATTTTAATAGAAAAATAAACGTTAAATTAAAAAAAATCTAAATATAATGTTTTAAATTTATGTGTAATTTATTTAGAATAAATAAATATTTTTACATAGTTATTTGTGCTATTTTGAGATTTTTAATTTTTGAATGTTAGATTTAGAAGATTTTTTTTTAAATGTTATTTAATGGTATTATTTTAAAACATATAACTAAAAAAAATCTAAAACTTAATATTTATTAGCACATTATATATTTATGATTTTAGGGTGAATTAAATAGTTGGTTTGTGTATAAGAATTAAAGAAATTTGCATGTCAAAATCTGATATATAAAATTTAACAAAGAGAAATCCCCGAAATATATTTGACGTTAGGAAAGGGAGCAGTGTCATGGAGGATGATCCAATCTTATGCATCGATGGAGTTTTGTATTATTCATATATACATTTATAGACCATGCATGCATGTACCTTAATTATGGGTTAATTAGGACTTTAATTATATCATAGCTATGTTTTACATATTTTAAACTTCTCTCTTGATGAGCAATTAAGCTAGTGGATTTGTGAATTCTAGTACTTTATTTAATTAAACATGGAATTTGATCTATCTATCTGGTTGATAAGCCATTAATTATTTAGTAATGATCCAAACTCGATAGAACAGATTACTAATATATTATTTGAGAAATATTTTAACAAAATAACTTTATTTCGATGTGTTATTTACAATAGTGGCATGATGATGTATCATCACGAGATTTAAATGAATATAGAAATAGGCTTAAATTATAGAACAATTACAATAAATGTCATTCATTTTAATTTGATTATAAAATCAATATATTTTATTAAACTAACCAAAAACAATTATTTATTTTGAAAAACTAATCTTTTTTTATTTCTTTAAGTTACATATACAAAAATTATAAATAATTAATACAAAATTATAAATAATTAGAATATGTTATAAATTTGATATTTTAAAATTTGAGTATTTGATTTAAATAAGAAAATAAATTACTGTTTCTAATATTTTACGAATGAAATTTATTTTACATATAAATCATCAATTATTTAAACATAATAAAAACTATCATTATATTAAAAATAATAAATAATACTTTAAGTAGATATAATCGGATCTTAAATTCTAAATAATAATACTTCACAAATAACAATAATATATTTTATAACTAAAATTATATTATATTTATTAAGTAATTATTTTATTGTGCGTATGCTACAAATATAAATCTAGTTCTCTATATAAACAAAAGATGGACAATAAGATTTGAAAGATATAGTAAGTCAATCTACAGGAACTCAAGAGAGTGATAAATTAATATATCTATTTTTATGTATACAAAATAGAATACCAATATACAATTTATTTGATTCAATTAAATAGTAGATCATGTGATTGTTTGAGGAGATTATAATTAAAAGTAAAAAATTAATTATACAATTTTGAAACAGTAATTTAATACTTGTTTGACACATAAAATTTATAAGTCATCTTTGAGACTAAAGATCTCATCTTTGAGATACTTTCAAGATTGCCTGCCAAATCCATAGCAAGATTTCGATGCGTTTCAATGGACTGGGCTGCCATTCTCCGCTGTCCAGATTTCAACGAACTGTTCTTGAAGATGTCTTACTCTCGTCCGCGTATTCTTTTCACTTTTCAAACCGAGGGTAAGTGGTCCTTCTTCTCGTCACCACAGTCTCTGATTTCAGACCAGAACTCGTCTCGTGTACTTGTCGTCGACAATCATATGCATGTTAGTAGAGATTATTTCTTTGGAGTATGTCCTCGTGTCTCCGGTTTGCTCTGTACTAAAGATGAGTGGGTTTTAAGTGGAAGGAAAAATGATAGGATGATGATATGTAACCCTAGCACAGGAAGATCCAAACCTTTACCCAAAGTGAGAACGTGTAGAGTCGTGGTTAAAACATTTTTAGGGTTTGATCCAGTAGAAAAACAACACAAGTTATTGTGTATGACAATTCGTGAAAAACCCTTTATTCATAGATCTGAAGAGCATCAAGTTCTCACCTTAGGATCAGGAAAATTACGTTGGAGAATGATTGAGTGTTCAGTACCTCATTACCCTCAATCTCTAGAGACTGAAATATGCATCAATGGAGTGTTATATTATCTAGCTTCGGAAATTAGGTCTTGGAAAATTTGTATGATAGTTTGCTTCCATGTTAGGTCTGAGAAATATAAGTTTATCTCTGATGAAGCTTTTGAGAGTATCGAATTTCCTGCGACTCTAATAGATTACAAGGGAAAGTTAGGAGTACTTCCTAATTCATCTGGTTTTATGAATGGAACATCTACTAGTTTCGAGTTGTGGGTGATAGATGATATTGAGGAACATAAATGGTCGAGACATGTTCATATATTGCCATCTCTATGGAAGAATCTAGTTGCAGAGAATGAGCTATATATTGCTGGGATCGTTGGTACTAGTGAAATTATCTTTTCCCCATGCATCTTGTCAAACCCTTTCTATCTCTTCTGCTACAACATGGGTAGAAACACTATCACAAGAGTTGAAATCCAAGGGCTTGGACCAATCAAGGGTCAAAAGATTTACACCTTTCTAAACCATGTCGAGAATGTGAAGCCTATTATGTAAGTGCTTTTGCATTAAGTTTTACAAAAAAACTTCATATGATCATGAGACCTAGTTTCCTTTCTAATTAATAAGACTATATATCATGGAGTACTCTTGATATTGTTCGGTTATTGTATGACAATCTTATATTTACATTTTGTTGTGTTGATCATTGTCTGGTTAATTACTATATGCTTACTTATGATCTTGTTTACATTAATGTTCCAATACATTCGGAAGAAATTCAGTTTTAGCTTTTCAAACAGTAAAATCTTCTCTTATATTTTTAAACTTTTCATGTTTTTAATTTCACTAAAAAGTTTCCTCACACTACTTAAACTTTTTTTAATTAATATTAACAATATAACGACATATACTAATTTTAGTCAGTGGATATTTCATAGTTTTCAAAAACAGTTTTTTGTTTGTTTCTGTGTCTCACCTTGTCAGACAAAAGATAAAATATTGAAATTTGGAAGATACACTACTTTTATATTTTGTTTGGGTGTTACCCATATGCCCAATGGGGCTCTTGCTCGTACGTGTGAGTTAATCTCTTGAATATATATTGCAAAAGAAAAGATTTTGATGTGGATGGAATTCAAGAACAATGAAAATGTTAAGTGACATGAAAGAACTCACTTCAAAGAACTCGTAAAAATAATATGTTTTAAGAGAAAAATATCTACAAATAAACAAAAACCCTAATAGCCTCCCTTAAATCATTTGTATTCTATCTTCTTAATATTAAAAAGAGAAATGAGTTTATAAAAAAAAATAATATATTATTTGAAAAAATCACATGGTTAAAAATAATTATTACATGGCGTTTAGTCAAATATTACATAACAATTTTAAATATAAATTTATTTTAAAAAAAATAAATTAATCAAATATAACATGATAATTTAAACATAAAAATTATTTCTAAAAAAATCATATATATTAAACTAGAAGTGAGTTTAGAAAAAATATTTATATACCACTAAAAAATAACATGGCTAAAATAAATTATGATATTACGTTTGATCAAATGTGACATAGTAATTTTAAACATAAATTTATTTTCAAAAAAGTAAATCATATATATTAAATTAGAAATAAGTTTAAAATGATATTTAATACCATATATGTTTTCAGTTTTATGGTTTTGTTTACATTTTATACATTTATAATTGTTTTAAATAATTAATTTGGTTTGATAAATTACGATAAATAATATGTATTTTTCAATCATAGTTATTACTTTAACATGTTTATTGAATTGTTCATGTTCCAATTATATAATTGATAATCTAAGAAATCAATATTTAAAATAGAACTTCATTTTACAAAAAATAGCCAAAATATATAAAACTAATGGTTCAAAAAAAATATAAGCAAAAAATAAGAAAAATATAAAAAAGAAAGAAAAATATAAGAAAAAAACAAAAAAAATATAGGCAAAAAACAAAAAAAATATAAGCAAAAACAAAAAGAATATAAGCAAATGAAAAGTTATGATTTCTATTATCTTTTCACCTTTCAAAATCTTGAAAAGATTGTATCACAAATCAAATAGAAAAATTAATTCCAAAAGATGATAACCGTAAAATCACCATGCATTACAAGAAAAATGAGTTAATTTGTTTTATTTCTAGAAACAACATTTCAAAAAAAAATTTTAAACAGAAGTGAGTTTATAAAAAATGATGATATTTTATTAGAATATATGTTATGGCTAAAAAAAATTATAACATGACGGTTAGTCAAATGTGACATGACAATTTTAAATATAAATTTATTTAAAAAAATCAATTAATCAAATATGACATGATAATTTTAAACATAAAATTATTTCTAAAAAAATAAATTATATATATTAAACTAGAAGTGAGTTTAGAAAAAATATTTACATATCATTAAAAAATAACATGGATAAAACAAATTATGACATGACGTTTACTCAAATGTAACATAGTAATTTTAAATATAATTTTTTATAAATAAGTAAATCATATATATTAGATTAGAAATAAGTTTAAAAAGATATTTAATACCATATATGTTTTCAATTTTATTGTTTTGTTTAGATTTTATGCATTTATAATTATTTTAAATAATTAATTTGGTTTGATAAACTACGATGAATCATTTATATTTTTTCAATCATGTTTTACATGTATATTGAGTTGTTCATGTTCCAATTATGTAATTGATAATTTAAGAAATTAGTATTTAAAAATAAAACTTAAGTTTACAAAAAATAGCCAAAATATATAAAACTAATGTTTCAAAGGTGTATTATGTATAAGTCCGTAATGTTAATATATAATCGTATGCAAATATAGTTTAAATATAGGTTAAAAACATAAGGATACTACAAATTAAAAAATAATAATTTTAGTAGTTTTAAATATATAAAACACAAATAAAATTTTTCTTATATAATAAATATGAAACATAATATATTAATATTATAATCAAATTTAATAATGATATAAGTGTATAATATGTTATACCCACACAAGTCGTGAGAAAATTATCTAGTATATTACTAAAAACTTATAATATTTCATTACAAAAGCTCCCAACTCCAATAAATAATCCCAACTATTCGAAAAAATCACTTTTGTTGTTCTCATCAGTGAAATTAATCCAGTTTTGGACAGCTACAACATGTAAATTCACATTATGTGACTTTAGAAAACATATAGCAGAGATTCAGGGAATTCAGTCAATACGGAAAAATGGGATCCAAATGTGAAACAAACTAAAAAGGAACAATTATCTAAGGTACACTTGTATTTATTTTGAATTAAGAATATATTTTCAAACTAAAAGCTTAGTTATTAGATAATCTATATATTATGTTTCTAATTGGATACTATTATTCATAAACAGAAAATTATAAAATTAAATCTGTCAAAAAGATTTTGGTATTTCCAGACATATCACCAAAGAATAATTTTTCAATGGATATCCAAAAGAAAACCCAACTGACTTCTAACAGCATATTTCCACAGACATATAGAAATACTTTAATTGATCATTTAACTTTAAAATAATAAATATAATTGAAAAATATATTTAATAAATAAACTTGAACCAACATTTAAAAATAGATAGTAAAATTAAATTAAACACATTTCATTATAATTTAAAATGTATTTTAAAATACAAAATTACATATTTGCAAAGTCATCCGCTAACTCCGGAAATTTAGATTTTATAAAATTCATTAAACATAATCTCGTCTTTTTAATTTCTTCCAATGAATACGTCAATGCCAAAACTGTTTTTCTAAACTCTGCATTATCCCGAACAAGGTTTTCATTGCAATTTAAAAATTTTACCAAAGATGTTGTATCTTTGCTAACCGCAACTTTAGCCAATATTCGATCACAACTTTTTGAACCAGATATTTCCTACAAAAAATTAAAAATGTATGAGAACATTTACAAAAATCAATATAAAAATAAATTAAAAATCTGTATCAAGAACCAAGGGATTAATTTCATCTTTAGGCAATTCGGGTGAAGAACATGAATCACGTTGTGAATGATGCTGAGATAAAATGTCAACCTCATTTCCCAATTTTTTGATGATATCATTTTCCAAACTATCTTGGATGTGATCAACTTTCTTATTGGTGTGCACATCCTTTACAAGTTGTAAATAATCAGAAACCACACCTCCAAATTTTTGCTTCACAAAATGATAAAAATTAAATGATATTAAATAACTTTTGCAAAACAATAATGAAAAACTTAAAAACACTAAAAGTTTACCAATTCTTCGTTTCGTCTCAAGCAACTGGTAGACCAAACATCCTGAATGTACATTCCCTTATCACCTGGATCGCTTTTCCATTTTTCTGAACAAGTTTTCGAGATAGATTCGGTACCGGATGATTGCTAATACGAAATAAATTTATTTCATACCGATTCGTTCAAAACCTTTGGCTTTTCGTTCTTTTTTTTCCAATTTTCTTTCCACCGGTTCATATTGTAAGAAAATTGCAATGCAGTCTCTTTTTCAAACTTTTTTCCACCAATTTTGTATTGCTGGAATCCCATGTAAATTTTTGCTGTAAAAATATAAAATTACTAACAATATAATTAAAAACCCAAAACACATTAAAAATATAATTAAAATCAATTTACCGCAAACATCTTAAAATGCATCTGGCGTTCTTCAGATCAAATATATTTAAATCCCGTATAGGATTTATCGAAGATGGAATGCAACATCTTTAAAATAAACTTACTTATATCATTGTTTGATATTTCAAACCTACGAAAATCAATATAAAAAACATTAAACATTTTTAATTTCACATAAACATTAAACATTTTTAATTTCACATATATAAAAAAATTGTTTTTACCATGTCAAATTGATTTGACGGTTTTGGATCGAGCATGGTGAGTAATTCGCTGGTTTTCGAACTAACTTTTAGAGTGTCATATGGCAAAAAGCATCATTATTGGATTCAGGAACTTGAGACAATGGTTGACTTGGACCCAATGTTGTTGAACTGTTCTTTTGTCGTTGTTGAAACAATCTACACGAATGGTCTAGTGGATTAAACTAGTGGATTTGTGAATTCTAGTACTTTATTTGTTAGTTATACAATATTAAACATGGAATTTGATCTATCTATCTGGCTGATCAGCCATTAATTATTTAGCAATTATCCAAACTCGATAAAACAGATTCTCTATATAAACAAGAGATGGAAAGTAAAATTTGAAAGATATGTAAGTCAATATACGGGAACTAAAGAGAACGATAAATTAGTATATCTATTTTTATGAATACAAAATAGAATAGCAATTTTGATATAATAAAATTAAACTTACAATTTATTTGATTCAACTAAATAGTAGATCATGTGACTGTTTGAGGACATTATAATTAAAAGTAAAAAAAATAATTATACAGTTTTGAAACAGTAATTTATTACTTTTTTGAAACATAAAATTTAAAACTCTTATTGATATTGTATTCAGTAATATATTATCTAAAGAAATACATATAAATAAAGAAAACACACATGCATAGTCAATTATTATAAAAGAAAAACATAAGGTTTTTTTAATTATAACATTGCAAATAATCTTATATATAAAGAGGAAAAAACTGGCCAATAGACAAAGAAAAATCTATAGATATGATATTTTAAAATTTGAGTATTTGATTTAAATAAGAAAATAAATTACTGTTTCTAATATTTTACGAATGAAATTTATTTTACATATAAATCATCAATTATTTAAACATAATAAAAACTATCATTATATTAAAAATAATAAATAATACTTTAAGTAGATATAATCGGATCTTAAATTCTAAATAATAATACTTCACAAATAACTATAATATATTTTATAACTAAAATTATATTATATTTATTAAGTAATTATTTTATTGCGCGTATGCTACATATATAAATCTAGTTCTCTATATAAACAAAAGATGGACAATAAGATTTGAAAGATATAGTAAGTCAATGTACAGGAACTCAAGAGAATGATAAATTAATATATCTATTTTTATGTATACAAAATAGAATACCAATATACAATTGATTTGATTCAATTAAATAGTAGATCATGTGACTGTTTGAGGAGATTATAATTAAAAGTAAAAAAATTAATTATACAATTTTGAAACAGTAATTTAATACTTTTTGACACATAAAATTTATAAGTCTTAATGACATTATATTCAGTATATATTATCTAAAGAAATAGATATAAATAAAGAAAACACACATGCATAGTCAATTATTATAAAAGAAAAACATAAGGTTTTTTTTAATAATAACATTGCAAATAATCTTATATATAAAGAGGAAAAAATTAGCCAATAGACAAAGAGAAATCTATATATGTATAGATAAGGTTGTAATAAAGTATTGTGGTAGATAGATAGAATATATATATATATATATATATATATATATATATATATATATAAACCAAAAGGTGGCTATCGTATTGGAACTCTAGGAGTTTAATGTCCGCCATGAAGAACCGAAAGCATCTTATCATCTCTGCTTCGTCTTCATCAACGAATGGATTAGGACAAAACCTTGGTCCGTTCCCTAAAGATCTCATCTTTGAGATACTTTCAAGATTGCCTGCCAAATCCATAGCAAGATTTCGATGCGTTTCAATGGACTGGGCTGCCATTCTCCGCTGTCCAGATTTCAACGAACTGTTCTTGAAGATGTCTTACTCTCGTCCGCGTATTCTTTTCACTTTTCAAACCGAGGGTAAGTGGTCCTTCTTCTCGTCACCACAGTCTCTGATTTCAGACCAGAACTCGTCTCGTGTACTTGTCGTCGACAATCATATGCATGTCAGTAGAGATTATTTCTTTGGAGTATGTCCTCCTGTCTCCGGTTTGCTCTGTACTAAAGATGAGTGGGTTTTAAGTGGAAGGAAAAATGATAGGATGATGATATGTAACCCTAGCACAGGAAGATCCAAACCTTTACCCAAAGTGAGAACGTGTAGAGTCGTGGTTAAAACATTTTTAGGGTTTGATCCAGTAGAAAAACAACACAAGTTATTGTGTATGACAATTCGTGAAAAACCCTTTATTCATAGATCTGAAGAGCATCAAGTTCTCACCTTAGGATCAGGAAAATTACGTTGGAGAATGATTGAGTGTTCAGTACCTCATTACCCTCAATCTCTAGAGACTGAAATATGCATCAATGGAGTGTTATATTATCTAGCTTCGGAAATTAGGTCTTGGAAAATTTGTATGATAGTTTGCTTCCATGTTAGGTCTGAGAAATATAAGTTTATCTCTGATGAAGCTTTTGAGAGTATCGAATTTCCTGCGACTCTAATAGATTACAAGGGAAAGTTAGGAGTACTTCCTAATTCATCTGGTTTTATGAATGGAACATCTACTAGTTTCGAGTTGTGGGTGATAGATGATATTGAGGAACATAAATGGTCGAGACATGTTCATATATTGCCATCTCTATGGAAGAATCTAGTTGCAGAGAATGAGCTATATATTGCTGGGATCGTTGGTACTAGTGAAATTATCTTTTCCCCATGCATCTTGTCAAACCCTTTCTATCTCTTCTGCTACAACATGGGTAGAAACACTATCACAAGAGTTGAAATCCAAGGGCTTGGACCAATCAAGGGTCAAAAGATTTACACCTTTCTAAACCATGTCGAGAATGTGAAGCCTATTATGTAAGTGCTTTTGCATTAAGTTTTACAAAAAAACTTCATATGATCATGAGACCTAGTTTCCTTTCTAATTAATAAGACTATATATCATGGAGTACTCTTGATATTGTTCGGTTATTGTATGACAATCTTATATTTACATTTTGTTGTGTTGATCATTGTCTGGTTAATTACTATATGCTTACTTATGATCTTGTTTACATTAATGTTCCAATACATTCGGAAGAAATTCAGTTTTAGCTTTTCAAACAGTAAAATCTTCTCTTATATTTTTAAACTTTTCATGTTTTTAATTTCACTAAAAAGTTTCCTCACACTACTTAAACTTTTTTTAATTAATATTAACAATATAACGACATATACTAATTTTAGTCAGTGGATATTTCATAGTTTTCAAAAACAGTTTTTTGTTTGTTTCTGTGTCTCACCTTGTCAGACAAAAGATAAAATATTGAAATTTGGAAGATACACTACTTTTATATTTTGTTTGGGTGTTACCCATATGCCCAATGGGGCTCTTGCTCGTACGTGTGAGTTAATCTCTTGAATATATATTGCAAAAGAAAAGATTTTGATGTGGATGGAATTCAAGAACAATGAAAATGTTAAGTGACATGAAAGAACTCACTTCAAAGAACTCGTAAAAATAATATGTTTTAAGAGAAAAATATCTACAAATAAACAAAAACCCTAATAGCCTCCCTTAAATCATTTGTATTCTATCTTCTTAATATTAAAAAGAGAAATGAGTTTATAAAAAAAAATAATATATTATTTGAAAAAATCACATGGTTAAAAATAATTATTACATGGCGTTTAGTCAAATATTACATAACAATTTTAAATATAAATTTATTTTAAAAAAAATAAATTAATCAAATATAACATGATAATTTAAACATAAAAATTATTTCTAAAAAAATCATATATATTAAACTAGAAGTGAGTTTAGAAAAAATATTTATATACCACTAAAAAATAACATGGCTAAAATAAATTATGATATTACGTTTGATCAAATGTGACATAGTAATTTTAAACATAAATTTATTTTCAAAAAAGTAAATCATATATATTAAATTAGAAATAAGTTTAAAATGATATTTAATACCATATATGTTTTCAGTTTTATGGTTTTGTTTACATTTTATACATTTATAATTGTTTTAAATAATTAATTTGGTTTGATAAATTACGATAAATAATATGTATTTTTCAATCATAGTTATTACTTTAACATGTTTATTGAATTGTTCATGTTCCAATTATATAATTGATAATCTAAGAAATCAATATTTAAAATAGAACTTCATTTTACAAAAAATAGCCAAAATATATAAAACTAATGGTTCAAAAAAAAATATAAGCAAAAAATAAGAAAAATATAAAAAAGAAAGAAAAATATAAGAAAAAAACAAAAAATATAGGCAAAAAACAAAAAAAATATAAGCAAAAACAAAAAGAATATAAGCAAATGAAAAGTTATGATTTCTATTATCTTTTCACCTTTCAAAATCTTGAAAAGATTGTATCACAAATCAAATAGAAAAATTAATTCCAAAAGATGATAACCGTAAAATCACCATGCATTACAAGAAAAATGAGTTAATTTGTTTTATTTCTAGAAACAACATTTCAAAACAAAATTTTAAACAGAAGTGAGTTTATAAAAAATGATGATATTTTATTAGAATATATGTTATGGCTAAAAAAAATTATAACATGACGGTTAGTCAAATGTGACATGACAATTTTAAATATAAATTTATTTAAAAAAATCAATTAATCAAATATGACATGATAATTTTAAACATAAAATTATTTCTAAAAAAATAAATTATATATATTAAACTAGAAGTGAGTTTAGAAAAAATATTTACATATCATTAAAAAATAACATGGATAAAACAAATTATGACATGACGTTTACTCAAATGTAACATAGTAATTTTAAATATAATTTTTTATAAATAAGTAAATCATATATATTAGATTAGAAATAAGTTTAAAAAGATATTTAATACCATATATGTTTTCAATTTTATTGTTTTGTTTAGATTTTATGCATTTATAATTATTTTAAATAATTAATTTGGTTTGATAAACTACGATGAATCATTTATATTTTTTCAATCATGTTTTACATGTATATTGAGTTGTTCATGTTCCAATTATGTAATTGATAATTTAAGAAATTAGTATTTAAAAATAAAACTTAAGTTTACAAAAAATAGCCAAAATATATAAAACTAATGTTTCAAAGGTGTATTATGTATAAGTCCGTAATGTTAATATATAATCGTATGCAAATATAGTTTAAATATAGGTTAAAAACATAAGGATACTACAAATTAAAAAATAATAATTTTAGTAGTTTTAAATATATAAAACACAAATAAAATTTTTCTTATATAATAAATATGAAACATAATATATTAATATTATAATCAAATTTAATAATGATATAAGTGTATAATATGTTATACCCACACAAGTCGTGAGAAAATTATCTAGTATATTACTAAAAACTTATAATATTTCATTACAAAAGCTCCCAACTCCAATAAATAATCCCAACTATTCGAAAAAATCACTTTTGTTGTTCTCATCAGTGAAATTAATCCAGTTTTGGACAGCTACAACATGTAAATTCACATTATGTGACTTTAGAAAACATATAGCAGAGATTCAGGGAATTCAGTCAATACGGAAAAATGGGATCCAAATGTGAAACAAACTAAAAAGGAACAATTATCTAAGGTACACTTGTATTTATTTTGAATTAAGAATATATTTTCAAACTAAAAGCTTAGTTATTAGATAATCTATATATTATGTTTCTAATTGGATACTATTATTCATAAACAGAAAATTATAAAATTAAATCTGTCAAAAAGATTTTGGTATTTCCAGACATATCACCAAAGAATAATTTTTCAATGGATATCCAAAAGAAAACCCAACTGACTTCTAACAGCATATTTCCACAGACATATAGAAATACTTTAATTGATCATTTAACTTTAAAATAATAAATATAATTGAAAAATATATTTAATAAATAAACTTGAACCAACATTTAAAAATAGATAGTAAAATTAAATTAAACACATTTCATTATAATTTAAAATGTATTTTAAAATACAAAATTACATATTTGCAAAGTCATCCGCTAACTCCGGAAATTTAGATTTTATAAAATTCATTAAACATAATCTCGTCTTTTTAATTTCTTCCAATGAATACGTCAATGCCAAAACTGTTTTTCTAAACTCTGCATTATCCCGAACAAGGTTTTCATTGCAATTTAAAAATTTTACCAAAGATGTTGTATCTTTGCTAACCGCAACTTTAGCCAATATTCGATCACAACTTTTTGAACCAGATATTTCCTACAAAAAATTAAAAATGTATGAGAACATTTACAAAAATCAATATAAAAATAAATTAAAAATCTGTATCAAGAACCAAGGGATTAATTTCATCTTTAGGCAATTCGGGTGAAGAACATGAATCACGTTGTGAATGATGCTGAGATAAAATGTCAACCTCATTTCCCAATTTTTTGATGATATCATTTTCCAAACTATCTTGGATGTGATCAACTTTCTTATTGGTGTGCACATCCTTTACAAGTTGTAAATAATCAGAAACCACACCTCCAAATTTTTGCTTCACAAAATGATAAAAATTAAATGATATTAAATAACTTTTGCAAAACAATAATGAAAAACTTAAAAACACTAAAAGTTTACCAATTCTTCGTTTCGTCTCAAGCAACTGGTAGACCAAACATCCTGAATGTACATTCCCTTATCACCTGGATCGCTTTTCCATTTTTCTGAACAAGTTTTCGAGATAGATTCGGTACCGGATGATTGCTAATACGAAATAAATTTATTTCATACCGATTCGTTCAAAACCTTTGGCTTTTCGTTCTTTTTTTTCCAATTTTCTTTCCACCGGTTCATATTGTAAGAAAATTGCAATGCAGTCTCTTTTTCAAACTTTTTTCCACCAATTTTGTATTGCTGGAATCCCATGTAAATTTTTGCTGTAAAAATATAAAATTACTAACAATATAATTAAAAACCCAAAACACATTAAAAATATAATTAAAATCAATTTACCGCAAACATCTTAAAATGCATCTGGCGTTCTTCAGATCAAATATATTTAAATCCCGTATAGGATTTATCGAAGATGGAATGCAACATCTTTAAAATAAACTTACTTATATCATTGTTTGATATTTCAAACCTACGAAAATCAATATAAAAAACATTAAACATTTTTAATTTCACATAAACATTAAACATTTTTAATTTCACATATATAAAAAAATTGTTTTTACCATGTCAAATTGATTTGACGGTTTTGGATCGAGCATGGTGAGTAATTCGCTGGTTTTCGAACTAACTTTTAGAGTGTCATATGGCAAAAAGCATCATTATTGGATTCAGGAACTTGAGACAATGGTTGACTTGGACCCAATGTTGTTGAACTGTTCTTTTGTCGTTGTTGAAACAATCTACACGAATGGTCTAGTGGATTAAACTAGTGGATTTGTGAATTCTAGTACTTTATTTGTTAGTTATACAATATTAAACATGGAATTTGATCTATCTATCTGGCTGATCAGCCATTAATTATTTAGCAATTATCCAAACTCGATAAAACAGATTCTCTATATAAACAAGAGATGGAAAGTAAAATTTGAAAGATATGTAAGTCAATATACGGGAACTAAAGAGAACGATAAATTAGTATATCTATTTTTATGAATACAAAATAGAATAGCAATTTTGATATAATAAAATTAAACTTACAATTTATTTGATTCAACTAAATAGTAGATCATGTGACTGTTTGAGGACATTATAATTAAAAGTAAAAAAAATAATTATACAGTTTTGAAACAGTAATTTATTACTTTTTTGAAACATAAAATTTAAAACTCTTATTGATATTGTATTCAGTAATATATTATCTAAAGAAATACATATAAATAAAGAAAACACACATGCATAGTCAATTATTATAAAAGAAAAACATAAGGTTTTTTTAATTATAACATTGCAAATAATCTTATATATAAAGAGGAAAAAACTGGCCAATAGACAAAGAAAAATCTATAGATATGATATTTTAAAATTTGAGTATTTGATTTAAATAAGAAAATAAATTACTGTTTCTAATATTTTACGAATGAAATTTATTTTACATATAAATCATCAATTATTTAAACATAATAAAAACTATCATTATATTAAAAATAATAAATAATACTTTAAGTAGATATAATCGGATCTTAAATTCTAAATAATAATACTTCACAAATAACTATAATATATTTTATAACTAAAATTATATTATATTTATTAAGTAATTATTTTATTGCGCGTATGCTACATATATAAATCTAGTTCTCTATATAAACAAAAGATGGACAATAAGATTTGAAAGATATAGTAAGTCAATGTACAGGAACTCAAGAGAATGATAAATTAATATATCTATTTTTATGTATACAAAATAGAATACCAATATACAATTGATTTGATTCAATTAAATAGTAGATCATGTGACTGTTTGAGGAGATTATAATTAAAAGTAAAAAAATTAATTATACAATTTTGAAACAGTAATTTAATACTTTTTGACACATAAAATTTATAAGTCTTAATGACATTATATTCAGTATATATTATCTAAAGAAATAGATATAAATAAAGAAAACACACATGCATAGTCAATTATTATAAAAGAAAAACATAAGGTTTTTTTTAATAATAACATTGCAAATAATCTTATATATAAAGAGGAAAAAATTAGCCAATAGACAAAGAGAAATCTATATATGTATAGATAAGGTTGTAATAAAGTATTGTGGTAGATAGATAGAATATATATATATATATATATATATATATATAAACCAAAAGGTGGCTATCGTATTGGAACTCTAGGAGTTTAATGTCCGCCATGAAGAACCGAAAGCATCTTATCATCTCTGCTTCGTCTTCATCAACGAATGGATTAGGACAAAACCTTGGTCCGTTCCCTAAAGATCTCATCTTTGAGATACTTTCAAGATTGCCTGCCAAATCCATAGCAAGATTTCGATGCGTTTCAATGGACTGGGCTGCCATTCTCCGCTGTCCAGATTTCAACGAACTGTTCTTGAAGATGTCTTACTCTCGTCCGCGTATTCTTTTCACTTTTCAAACCGAGGGTAAGTGGTCCTTCTTCTCGTCACCACAGTCTCTGATTTCAGACCAGAACTCGTCTCGTGTACTTGTCGTCGACAATCATATGCATGTCAGTAGAGATTATTTCTTTGGAGTATGTCCTCCTGTCTCCGGTTTGCTCTGTACTAAAGATGAGTGGGTTTTAAGTGGAAGGAAAAATGATAGGATGATGATATGTAACCCTAGCACAGGAAGATCCAAACCTTTACCCAAAGTGAGAACGTGTAGAGTCGTGGTTAAAACATTTTTAGGGTTTGATCCAGTAGAAAAACAACACAAGTTATTGTGTATGACAATTCGTGAAAAACCCTTTATTCATAGATCTGAAGAGCATCAAGTTCTCACCTTAGGATCAGGAAAATTACGTTGGAGAATGATTGAGTGTTCAGTACCTCATTACCCTCAATCTCTAGAGACTGAAATATGCATCAATGGAGTGTTATATTATCTAGCTTCGGAAATTAGGTCTTGGAAAATTTGTATGATAGTTTGCTTCCATGTTAGGTCTGAGAAATATAAGTTTATCTCTGATGAAGCTTTTGAGAGTATCGAATTTCCTGCGACTCTAATAGATTACAAGGGAAAGTTAGGAGTACTTCCTAATTCATCTGGTTTTATGAATGGAACATCTACTAGTTTCGAGTTGTGGGTGATAGATGATATTGAGGAACATAAATGGTCGAGACATGTTCATATATTGCCATCTCTATGGAAGAATCTAGTTGCAGAGAATGAGCTATATATTGCTGGGATCGTTGGTACTAGTGAAATTATCTTTTCCCCATGCATCTTGTCAAACCCTTTCTATCTCTTCTGCTACAACATGGGTAGAAACACTATCACAAGAGTTGAAATCCAAGGGCTTGGACCAATCAAGGGTCAAAAGATTTACACCTTTCTAAACCATGTCGAGAATGTGAAGCCTATTATGTAAGTGCTTTTGCATTAAGTTTTACAAAAAAACTTCATATGATCATGAGACCTAGTTTCCTTTCTAATTAATAAGACTATATATCATGGAGTACTCTTGATATTGTTCGGTTATTGTATGACAATCTTATATTTACATTTTGTTGTGTTGATCATTGTCTGGTTAATTACTATATGCTTACTTATGATCTTGTTTACATTAATGTTCCAATACATTCGGAAGAAATTCAGTTTTAGCTTTTCAAACAGTAAAATCTTCTCTTATATTTTTAAACTTTTCATGTTTTTAATTTCACTAAAAAGTTTCCTCACACTACTTAAACTTTTTTTAATTAATATTAACAATATAACGACATATACTAATTTTAGTCAGTGGATATTTCATAGTTTTCAAAAACAGTTTTTTGTTTGTTTCTGTGTCTCACCTTGTCAGACAAAAGATAAAATATTGAAATTTGGAAGATACACTACTTTTATATTTTGTTTGGGTGTTACCCATATGCCCAATGGGGCTCTTGCTCGTACGTGTGAGTTAATCTCTTGAATATATATTGCAAAAGAAAAGATTTTGATGTGGATGGAATTCAAGAACAATGAAAATGTTAAGTGACATGAAAGAACTCACTTCAAAGAACTCGTAAAAATAATATGTTTTAAGAGAAAAATATCTACAAATAAACAAAAACCCTAATAGCCTCCCTTAAATCATTTGTATTCTATCTTCTTAATATTAAAAAGAGAAATGAGTTTATAAAAAAAAATAATATATTATTTGAAAAAATCACATGGTTAAAAATAATTATTACATGGCGTTTAGTCAAATATTACATAACAATTTTAAATATAAATTTATTTTAAAAAAAATAAATTAATCAAATATAACATGATAATTTAAACATAAAAATTATTTCTAAAAAAATCATATATATTAAACTAGAAGTGAGTTTAGAAAAAATATTTATATACCACTAAAAAATAACATGGCTAAAATAAATTATGATATTACGTTTGATCAAATGTGACATAGTAATTTTAAACATAAATTTATTTTCAAAAAAGTAAATCATATATATTAAATTAGAAATAAGTTTAAAATGATATTTAATACCATATATGTTTTCAGTTTTATGGTTTTGTTTACATTTTATACATTTATAATTGTTTTAAATAATTAATTTGGTTTGATAAATTACGATAAATAATATGTATTTTTCAATCATAGTTATTACTTTAACATGTTTATTGAATTGTTCATGTTCCAATTATATAATTGATAATCTAAGAAATCAATATTTAAAATAGAACTTCATTTTACAAAAAATAGCCAAAATATATAAAACTAATGGTTCAAAAAAAAATATAAGCAAAAAATAAGAAAAATATAAAAAAGAAAGAAAAATATAAGAAAAAAACAAAAAATATAGGCAAAAAACAAAAAAAATATAAGCAAAAACAAAAAGAATATAAGCAAATGAAAAGTTATGATTTCTATTATCTTTTCACCTTTCAAAATCTTGAAAAGATTGTATCACAAATCAAATAGAAAAATTAATTCCAAAAGATGATAACCGTAAAATCACCATGCATTACAAGAAAAATGAGTTAATTTGTTTTATTTCTAGAAACAACATTTCAAAAAAAAATTTTAAACAGAAGTGAGTTTATAAAAAATGATGATATTTTATTAGAATATATGTTATGGCTAAAAAAAATTATAACATGACGGTTAGTCAAATGTGACATGACAATTTTAAATATAAATTTATTTAAAAAAATCAATTAATCAAATATGACATGATAATTTTAAACATAAAATTATTTCTAAAAAAATAAATTATATATATTAAACTAGAAGTGAGTTTAGAAAAAATATTTACATATCATTAAAAAATAACATGGATAAAACAAATTATGACATGACGTTTACTCAAATGTAACATAGTAATTTTAAATATAATTTTTTATAAATAAGTAAATCATATATATTAGATTAGAAATAAGTTTAAAAAGATATTTAATACCATATATGTTTTCAATTTTATTGTTTTGTTTAGATTTTATGCATTTATAATTATTTTAAATAATTAATTTGGTTTGATAAACTACGATGAATCATTTATATTTTTTCAATCATGTTTTACATGTATATTGAGTTGTTCATGTTCCAATTATGTAATTGATAATTTAAGAAATTAGTATTTAAAAATAAAACTTAAGTTTACAAAAAATAGCCAAAATATATAAAACTAATGTTTCAAAGGTGTATTATGTATAAGTCCGTAATGTTAATATATAATCGTATGCAAATATAGTTTAAATATAGGTTAAAAACATAAGGATACTACAAATTAAAAAATAATAATTTTAGTAGTTTTAAATATATAAAACACAAATAAAATTTTTCTTATATAATAAATATGAAACATAATATATTAATATTATAATCAAATTTAATAATGATATAAGTGTATAATATGTTATACCCACACAAGTCGTGAGAAAATTATCTAGTATATTACTAAAAACTTATAATATTTCATTACAAAAGCTCCCAACTCCAATAAATAATCCCAACTATTCGAAAAAATCACTTTTGTTGTTCTCATCAGTGAAATTAATCCAGTTTTGGACAGCTACAACATGTAAATTCACATTATGTGACTTTAGAAAACATATAGCAGAGATTCAGGGAATTCAGTCAATACGGAAAAATGGGATCCAAATGTGAAACAAACTAAAAAGGAACAATTATCTAAGGTACACTTGTATTTATTTTGAATTAAGAATATATTTTCAAACTAAAAGCTTAGTTATTAGATAATCTATATATTATGTTTCTAATTGGATACTATTATTCATAAACAGAAAATTATAAAATTAAATCTGTCAAAAAGATTTTGGTATTTCCAGACATATCACCAAAGAATAATTTTTCAATGGATATCCAAAAGAAAACCCAACTGACTTCTAACAGCATATTTCCACAGACATATAGAAATACTTTAATTGATCATTTAACTTTAAAATAATAAATATAATTGAAAAATATATTTAATAAATAAACTTGAACCAACATTTAAAAATAGATAGTAAAATTAAATTAAACACATTTCATTATAATTTAAAATGTATTTTAAAATACAAAATTACATATTTGCAAAGTCATCCGCTAACTCCGGAAATTTAGATTTTATAAAATTCATTAAACATAATCTCGTCTTTTTAATTTCTTCCAATGAATACGTCAATGCCAAAACTGTTTTTCTAAACTCTGCATTATCCCGAACAAGGTTTTCATTGCAATTTAAAAATTTTACCAAAGATGTTGTATCTTTGCTAACCGCAACTTTAGCCAATATTCGATCACAACTTTTTGAACCAGATATTTCCTACAAAAAATTAAAAATGTATGAGAACATTTACAAAAATCAATATAAAAATAAATTAAAAATCTGTATCAAGAACCAAGGGATTAATTTCATCTTTAGGCAATTCGGGTGAAGAACATGAATCACGTTGTGAATGATGCTGAGATAAAATGTCAACCTCATTTCCCAATTTTTTGATGATATCATTTTCCAAACTATCTTGGATGTGATCAACTTTCTTATTGGTGTGCACATCCTTTACAAGTTGTAAATAATCAGAAACCACACCTCCAAATTTTTGCTTCACAAAATGATAAAAATTAAATGATATTAAATAACTTTTGCAAAACAATAATGAAAAACTTAAAAACACTAAAAGTTTACCAATTCTTCGTTTCGTCTCAAGCAACTGGTAGACCAAACATCCTGAATGTACATTCCCTTATCACCTGGATCGCTTTTCCATTTTTCTGAACAAGTTTTCGAGATAGATTCGGTACCGGATGATTGCTAATACGAAATAAATTTATTTCATACCGATTCGTTCAAAACCTTTGGCTTTTCGTTCTTTTTTTTCCAATTTTCTTTCCACCGGTTCATATTGTAAGAAAATTGCAATGCAGTCTCTTTTTCAAACTTTTTTCCACCAATTTTGTATTGCTGGAATCCCATGTAAATTTTTGCTGTAAAAATATAAAATTACTAACAATATAATTAAAAACCCAAAACACATTAAAAATATAATTAAAATCAATTTACCGCAAACATCTTAAAATGCATCTGGCGTTCTTCAGATCAAATATATTTAAATCCCGTATAGGATTTATCGAAGATGGAATGCAACATCTTTAAAATAAACTTACTTATATCATTGTTTGATATTTCAAACCTACGAAAATCAATATAAAAAACATTAAACATTTTTAATTTCACATAAACATTAAACATTTTTAATTTCACATATATAAAAAAATTGTTTTTACCATGTCAAATTGATTTGACGGTTTTGGATCGAGCATGGTGAGTAATTCGCTGGTTTTCGAACTAACTTTTAGAGTGTCATATGGCAAAAAGCATCATTATTGGATTCAGGAACTTGAGACAATGGTTGACTTGGACCCAATGTTGTTGAACTGTTCTTTTGTCGTTGTTGAAACAATCTACACGAATGGTCTAGTGGATTAAACTAGTGGATTTGTGAATTCTAGTACTTTATTTGTTAGTTATACAATATTAAACATGGAATTTGATCTATCTATCTGGCTGATCAGCCATTAATTATTTAGCAATTATCCAAACTCGATAAAACAGATTCTCTATATAAACAAGAGATGGAAAGTAAAATTTGAAAGATATGTAAGTCAATATACGGGAACTAAAGAGAACGATAAATTAGTATATCTATTTTTATGAATACAAAATAGAATAGCAATTTTGATATAATAAAATTAAACTTACAATTTATTTGATTCAACTAAATAGTAGATCATGTGACTGTTTGAGGACATTATAATTAAAAGTAAAAAAAATAATTATACAGTTTTGAAACAGTAATTTATTACTTTTTTGAAACATAAAATTTAAAACTCTTATTGATATTGTATTCAGTAATATATTATCTAAAGAAATACATATAAATAAAGAAAACACACATGCATAGTCAATTATTATAAAAGAAAAACATAAGGTTTTTTTAATTATAACATTGCAAATAATCTTATATATAAAGAGGAAAAAACTGGCCAATAGACAAAGAAAAATCTATAGATATGATATTTTAAAATTTGAGTATTTGATTTAAATAAGAAAATAAATTACTGTTTCTAATATTTTACGAATGAAATTTATTTTACATATAAATCATCAATTATTTAAACATAATAAAAACTATCATTATATTAAAAATAATAAATAATACTTTAAGTAGATATAATCGGATCTTAAATTCTAAATAATAATACTTCACAAATAACTATAATATATTTTATAACTAAAATTATATTATATTTATTAAGTAATTATTTTATTGCGCGTATGCTACATATATAAATCTAGTTCTCTATATAAACAAAAGATGGACAATAAGATTTGAAAGATATAGTAAGTCAATGTACAGGAACTCAAGAGAATGATAAATTAATATATCTATTTTTATGTATACAAAATAGAATACCAATATACAATTGATTTGATTCAATTAAATAGTAGATCATGTGACTGTTTGAGGAGATTATAATTAAAAGTAAAAAAATTAATTATACAATTTTGAAACAGTAATTTAATACTTTTTGACACATAAAATTTATAAGTCTTAATGACATTATATTCAGTATATATTATCTAAAGAAATAGATATAAATAAAGAAAACACACATGCATAGTCAATTATTATAAAAGAAAAACATAAGGTTTTTTTTAATAATAACATTGCAAATAATCTTATATATAAAGAGGAAAAAATTAGCCAATAGACAAAGAGAAATCTATATATGTATAGATAAGGTTGTAATAAAGTATTGTGGTAGATAGATAGAATATATATATATATATATATATATATATATAAACCAAAAGGTGGCTATCGTATTGGAACTCTAGGAGTTTAATGTCCGCCATGAAGAACCGAAAGCATCTTATCATCTCTGCTTCGTCTTCATCAACGAATGGATTAGGACAAAACCTTGGTCCGTTCCCTAAAGATCTCATCTTTGAGATACTTTCAAGATTGCCTGCCAAATCCATAGCAAGATTTCGATGCGTTTCAATGGACTGGGCTGCCATTCTCCGCTGTCCAGATTTCAACGAACTGTTCTTGAAGATGTCTTACTCTCGTCCGCGTATTCTTTTCACTTTTCAAACCGAGGGTAAGTGGTCCTTCTTCTCGTCACCACAGTCTCTGATTTCAGACCAGAACTCGTCTCGTGTACTTGTCGTCGACAATCATATGCATGTCAGTAGAGATTATTTCTTTGGAGTATGTCCTCCTGTCTCCGGTTTGCTCTGTACTAAAGATGAGTGGGTTTTAAGTGGAAGGAAAAATGATAGGATGATGATATGTAACCCTAGCACAGGAAGATCCAAACCTTTACCCAAAGTGAGAACGTGTAGAGTCGTGGTTAAAACATTTTTAGGGTTTGATCCAGTAGAAAAACAACACAAGTTATTGTGTATGACAATTCGTGAAAAACCCTTTATTCATAGATCTGAAGAGCATCAAGTTCTCACCTTAGGATCAGGAAAATTACGTTGGAGAATGATTGAGTGTTCAGTACCTCATTACCCTCAATCTCTAGAGACTGAAATATGCATCAATGGAGTGTTATATTATCTAGCTTCGGAAATTAGGTCTTGGAAAATTTGTATGATAGTTTGCTTCCATGTTAGGTCTGAGAAATATAAGTTTATCTCTGATGAAGCTTTTGAGAGTATCGAATTTCCTGCGACTCTAATAGATTACAAGGGAAAGTTAGGAGTACTTCCTAATTCATCTGGTTTTATGAATGGAACATCTACTAGTTTCGAGTTGTGGGTGATAGATGATATTGAGGAACATAAATGGTCGAGACATGTTCATATATTGCCATCTCTATGGAAGAATCTAGTTGCAGAGAATGAGCTATATATTGCTGGGATCGTTGGTACTAGTGAAATTATCTTTTCCCCATGCATCTTGTCAAACCCTTTCTATCTCTTCTGCTACAACATGGGTAGAAACACTATCACAAGAGTTGAAATCCAAGGGCTTGGACCAATCAAGGGTCAAAAGATTTACACCTTTCTAAACCATGTCGAGAATGTGAAGCCTATTATGTAAGTGCTTTTGCATTAAGTTTTACAAAAAAACTTCATATGATCATGAGACCTAGTTTCCTTTCTAATTAATAAGACTATATATCATGGAGTACTCTTGATATTGTTCGGTTATTGTATGACAATCTTATATTTACATTTTGTTGTGTTGATCATTGTCTGGTTAATTACTATATGCTTACTTATGATCTTGTTTACATTAATGTTCCAATACATTCGGAAGAAATTCAGTTTTAGCTTTTCAAACAGTAAAATCTTCTCTTATATTTTTAAACTTTTCATGTTTTTAATTTCACTAAAAAGTTTCCTCACACTACTTAAACTTTTTTTAATTAATATTAACAATATAACGACATATACTAATTTTAGTCAGTGGATATTTCATAGTTTTCAAAAACAGTTTTTTGTTTGTTTCTGTGTCTCACCTTGTCAGACAAAAGATAAAATATTGAAATTTGGAAGATACACTACTTTTATATTTTGTTTGGGTGTTACCCATATGCCCAATGGGGCTCTTGCTCGTACGTGTGAGTTAATCTCTTGAATATATATTGCAAAAGAAAAGATTTTGATGTGGATGGAATTCAAGAACAATGAAAATGTTAAGTGACATGAAAGAACTCACTTCAAAGAACTCGTAAAAATAATATGTTTTAAGAGAAAAATATCTACAAATAAACAAAAACCCTAATAGCCTCCCTTAAATCATTTGTATTCTATCTTCTTAATATTAAAAAGAGAAATGAGTTTATAAAAAAAAATAATATATTATTTGAAAAAATCACATGGTTAAAAATAATTATTACATGGCGTTTAGTCAAATATTACATAACAATTTTAAATATAAATTTATTTTAAAAAAAATAAATTAATCAAATATAACATGATAATTTAAACATAAAAATTATTTCTAAAAAAATCATATATATTAAACTAGAAGTGAGTTTAGAAAAAATATTTATATACCACTAAAAAATAACATGGCTAAAATAAATTATGATATTACGTTTGATCAAATGTGACATAGTAATTTTAAACATAAATTTATTTTCAAAAAAGTAAATCATATATATTAAATTAGAAATAAGTTTAAAATGATATTTAATACCATATATGTTTTCAGTTTTATGGTTTTGTTTACATTTTATACATTTATAATTGTTTTAAATAATTAATTTGGTTTGATAAATTACGATAAATAATATGTATTTTTCAATCATAGTTATTACTTTAACATGTTTATTGAATTGTTCATGTTCCAATTATATAATTGATAATCTAAGAAATCAATATTTAAAATAGAACTTCATTTTACAAAAAATAGCCAAAATATATAAAACTAATGGTTCAAAGAAAAATATAAGCAAAAAATAAGAAAAATATAAAAAAGAAAGAAAAATATAAGAAAAAAACAAAAAAAATATAGGCAAAAAACAAAAAAAATATAAGCAAAAACAAAAAGAATATAAGCAAATGAAAAGTTATGATTTCTATTATCTTTTCACCTTTCAAAATCTTGAAAAGATTGTATCACAAATCAAATAGAAAAATTAATTCCAAAAGATGATAACCGTAAAATCACCATGCATTACAAGAAAAATGAGTTAATTTGTTTTATTTCTAGAAACAACATTTCAAAAAAAAATTTTAAACAGAAGTGAGTTTATAAAAAATGATGATATTTTATTAGAATATATGTTATGGCTAAAAAAAATTATAACATGACGGTTAGTCAAATATGACATGACAATTTTAAATATAAATTTATTTAAAAAAATCAATTAATCAAATATGACATGATAATTTTAAACATAAATAACTTTGAAGTAATATTTAAAAATATACAGTAAAATTAAATTAAACACATTTCATTATAATTTAAAATGTATTCTAAAATATAAAATTATATATTTGCAAAGTCATCCGCTAACTCCGGAAATTTAGATTTTATAAAATTCATTAACCATAATCTCGTCTTTTTAATTTCTTCCAATGAAGACGTCAATTCCAACACTGCTTTTCTAAGCTCTGCATTATCCCGAATGAGGTCTTCATTGCAATTTAAAAATTTTACCGAAGATGTTGTATCTTTGCTAACCGCAACTTTAGCCAATCTTCGATCACAACGTTTTGAACCAGATATTTCCTACAAAAATTTAAAATTGTATGAGAACATTTACAAAAATCAATATAAAAATAAATAAAAATATAAATTAAAAATCTATATCAAGAACCAAGGGATTAATTTCATCTTTAGGCAATTCGGGTGAAGAGCATGAATCGCGTTGTGAATGCTGCTGAGACAAAATGTCAACCTCCTTTTCCATATTTTTGATGATCTCATTTCCGAAACCATCTCGAATGTCATCAACTTTTTTATTGGTGTCCACATCTTTTAGAAGTTGTAAATGATCAGAAACCACACCTCCAAATTTTTGCTTCACAAAATGATAAAAATTAAATTATATTAAATAACTTTTAAAAAGCAATAATGAAAAACTTAAAAACACTAAAAGTTTACCAATTCTTCGTTTCGTCTCAAGCAACTGGTAGACCAAACATCCTGAATGTACATTCTCTTATCACCTAGATCGCTTTTCCAATTTTCTGAACAAGATTTTGAGATAGATTCGGTATCAGATGATTGCCAATACGAAATAAATTTATTCCACACCGATTCGTTCAAACCCTATGGCTTTTCTTTTTCTTTTTTCCAATTTTCCTTCCACCGGTTCACATTGTAAGAAAATTGCAATGCAATTTCTTTTTCAAATTCTTTTTCCACCAATTTTGTGTTGGTAGGATCCCATGTAAATTTTTGCTGCAAAAATATAAAATTATTAACAATATAATTAAAAACCCAAAACACATTAAAAATATAATTAAAATCAATTTACCGCAAACATCTTAAACAACATCTGGCGTTCTTCAGATGGAATATCTTTAAATCTCGTATAGGGTTTATCGAAGATGGAATGTAGCATCTTTAAAATAAACTTAGTTATATCATTGTTTGATATTCCAAACCTACGAAAATCAATATCAAAAACATTAAACATTTTTAATTTCACATATATAAAAAAAATAGTTTTACCATGTCGAATTGCCTTGATGTTTTGGATCGAGCATGGTCCGTAATTCGTTTTCTGGAACTAACTTTTCGACTGTCATATGGCAAAAAGCATCATTATTGGATTCAGGAACTTGAGACAATGGTTGACTTGGACCCAATGTTGTTGAACTGTTTTTTTGTCGTTCTTGAAACAATCTAGACGAATGATCACGGCCTCGGCTATGACTACGACTTCTGCTTCTGATTGGGCTTTTCGATTGGGAGCTTTCATGTTTCTTAACCTGCATGAGAGCAGAACACAGACCTAACATGAATGTTAATTTGTGAAATCATGATTTCAAATGAGCCAACATCGATTTCTTGCCTAGACAATTGAGATTACGGAATTCACATATGTTTTTATGAATGGGAAGGGAAAGAATGAAGCATCTAGCAAATAAAGTGAGAACCCTTCAAATGTTAACTCAAACATTAATAGTTCAAATTTCAAAACTATAGTTTTAACTTTCAAATCTAGTTAAATCCTTATTTCATTTCTTAATTTATGGATACGGTAAAAGAGGGCAAACAGATAAAGATAGATTTAGATAAAGACTGGAAGGAGAAATGGTACCCGAATATAACCTCTAGCCCAGGGGTTTCTGAACTCCGTATCATCAAGTTTCCTTATCTGAAACCACAAATTTTTAACATAGGAAATTATACAAAATATAGCTTGATATATGGCAAGAGAAAAGAACAGAGTGACTTACAGCATATTTCATGTCATCATAATTGGTGTAGTCAACAACACCATAAGTTCCTGATCATATTGTTAAAGATAGCCACGAGTAGAAAGAAAAAGACAAGTATAATATCATAAAAACAAACGCTGCTCGAAGCTGAAAAAAGTAAGATACTACTAAAAAAGTATGCCATTTTAATTACTTTAGTTGGGCATACGAAAGTGCAAACTAACGCACCACGATTGTCTCGAGTGACCTCAGCAAAGCACACATCACCAGCTTTCCGCATATGATCCTGAAAGATGGTTTAATACATATAAAAATAACTGAAAAGTAGAAAACAAACTGTTGCAGCATAACATCAAGTATCATCACACCTTCAAATCTTGCCATGAAGCAGATGATGGGAGCCCACGTACAATAACTGCAGAGAGACATCCAAGAATATAGAAACATCAGAAAAGGTGAAGATTCAGCCAAAACTTTATCAATAGCAGCAAATTAAACAAACCTCGGAATTCAGAGCGTCGTGAGACACCACCAAACCAAGCAGATCTACCACCTCCACCACAATAGCCGCCACGACGATCATTTGAAGACTGTCTTCGACCACCATGGGCAAGCTCAACCTGCATTCATGATGATTAAAAATAGAGAAAAAAACTATAAGCATCAAAAGGTATAGTCAAGCAGCCATAAAAGTTTGCATTCTGCTGTCCAGGGCATGTGGGGGTATAAACCAATCTTGTCTAAAGCCAAATAGTAAGGAAGTAATGAATGTTTGATTACCCTCAAACGACAGCCATCAAAGTTATATCCATCATGCCCACTTGTTGCATCTTCAGCAGCCCGAGCACGCTCAAACTACAAACATTCAGCACAGCTTGGTTAGCTTAAACTATTGTAAATTTGGTTAAGACCATGTAATTTAAGACAAAGAAACGTACCTCAACAAAGCAATAACATGGAGGACGAGGTGGAACCTTCAACTCCATATCCACTATGCGGCCATACTGCAATTGAGATAGTGATTTAACTGAGATAATCCGCTCAAAAATTCTCTCAAAACAGTTGGGATTTCATGCAGAACCAATTGAATCAAAAAGGCAGCCAGAACTAACCTTGTAAAAGAGATCTTTAATCTCATGTTCTCTAATGTTGCCGGGCAAGTTACCAACATAGATAGACCGAGAAAAGCAACCACTCATTGTTTGCAATGGTTGTTCAAAAAAAGCAAGAGGTGACTGCAGATATGAATAAAAAGAAACAAATAAATAAAAGTCTAAAGTTTAGTGCTATAGACAAAGAAACTCCACTCAGACAGCTTTCCATTTAGAATCAGCGTCTACAAATAATGATGACAGGAACATGGAAAGGCCGAAATATATATGAAGCAAAGCAAGTGAGCAATCCTTGGTAAGAGCAGTGCTCCACAAGCTCCAAATGCTTATTTTGCTCCACTGTTCGTCAAAAGCTATTACAAATTTTGAAATATATTTTTCTCCAGATGTTCCCATTATTATTTTGTAGAGGTTTAACTCATCTCAAACTGAGCAAGAATCTCCAATAAGAATTAAATAAATATGAAATAACTACACATCGATCTCCCATTCCCTCTCTATATCCCTAATTTCCCTATTAACCACTGCAATGCTCAGGTTCCAAGCGCTTGCCATCTATCATAAAGAAAGCACGTCATGACATCATGTAACATTGACTCATGCATCTACCTTGTTCAGCTTCCTTACTTAAATATTACTCCGTTGAAACATACAAAACAAATTTCACTGTTACCGTATTTTTCAATCGATCAGATTTACAAACTTTCATGACTTGGAAACTCTTGAAAAAATAGTTCCAATTCTACCAACAAAAATGAAGTATTTCAGTATGTTTCATAGCAGATAGCAGACAAGTTATGTTTCAAACACTTCTCTTTACAATGAAAATTCCTCTTTCCTCAGTAAGGTTGATTAATCAAAGACGAAAAAAGGGAACCTACCAACTCATTATTAAACTATGCAATTACGATTATAGAAAGCGCAAATAATACAGAATTTGGCATACAGAGGAACCCCCAATTGAATCAATCAAATTGAGCGATTCAGGTAGAAATTTATTCTACAGATAAAAGCCAAACTACAAGAGAGTGAAGACATCTAAATTTTAACTGTCTATCATAACAAGCTTCTAGGAAATTGAAAAACCATATTAACTGCGACGAAAACAAGAGAGACAAAGCCGACAACGCTGAGGCAGTTGAAACGACCAAAACATGACAGTATAATGAATGAAATCAAACACGACACCATTAGTATTCATAAAACCTCAAGTGAGAGAGGTCAAATGATTTCATACCTGGGATTAGCTGCAGCACAGAAGAAGATTTGGGCACAACCTATGCGGATAATCGATCGTTTCATACCCAAAGTTTACTCGGATGTTCCATTTATACCCAATTGTTGGAGCAGTGCAAACTAATACCTGAAATTAAGTAAAATTCAAATTTTATACTCAAAGAATTATTATTGTGCAAATTTATACATGAGCGGTAACGGGTCAGATTTCCGTTAATGGATGCTGATGTGGCTGCCACGTAATGCCGACGTGGCGGGGGAAGTGGGACATCGCAGGTCAATCTCAAAACGATGTCGTTTTGAAAAGTATTAAAACGAAGAAAATAGGCCATTTCATACCCGAAGTTTATTCGGATATTCGATTTAGACCTAATTGTTGGAACGATGCAAAATTATACCTGAAATTAAGTAAAATTCAAATTACATACCCAAAAAACTAATATTGTGCAAATTTATACATGAGCCATAACGGGGTTAGGTTTCCGTTAACAGATGTTGATGTGTCTCCCACGTAATGCCGACTTGGCGGGAGAAGTGAGACATCATAGGTCAATCTCAAAACAACGTTGTTTTGAGAAGTATTAAAATGACATCGTTTTGAAAAGTATTAAAACGACGTCATATTGAGAAGTATCAAAACGACGTTGTTTTGATATTAAATCGGTTTTAAAAAAATAGAAAACGACATCGTTTTGATACTTCTCAAAGTGACGTCGTTTTGAGGACTCGTTTAACACTTCTATTTTCCATCGACTTTCACTTCTTCTCCTTTCACCGAAAAAAAGAGAGAGCAATAAGATGAAAAATTGAAACTTTTGAGAACACCGAAAAAGAACACAGAACAAAAGGCAAAAATGAGATAAGAAATCTTTAGACAGCTTCCTAGGTTAATGACGATGGCCATAGTCTTCTGGAAATAAGAACAGGATCTCAAATTTTTTTGCTTAAATTTTACGAATGAGAGAGAGAGACAGAGAAAGAGACGTGTTGTACAAGTATGCGAATAGATCAAATCAGAAAAAGACAAATGGGGGAAGACTAAAACTCCCAAAACCCATTAGATTCATAGATGAATAATGTTCAAAGAAAGTTTAAATAATTTATTGTATTATTACATTGAAAGTCGATGGAAAATGGAAATGTTAAACGAGTATTCAAAACGACGTCGTTTGAGAAGTATCAAAACGACGTCTTTTCTATTTTTTTAAAAAATCGATTTAATATCAAAACGACGTCGTTTTGAGATTGACCTACGATGTCCCACTTTCCCCGCCACGTCGGCATTACGTGGCAGCCACATCAGCATCTGCTAACGAAAACCTAACTCTGTTATGGCTCATGTATAAATTTGCAGAGTATTAGTTCTTTGGGTATGTAATTTGAATTTTACTTAATTTCATGTATGATTTTGTACTGCTCTAACAATTAGGTTTAAAATGAACACCTGAGTAAACTTCGGGTATGAAACTCCTAATTTTACTCGTTTTAATACTTCTCAAAACGACGTCGTTTTGAGATTGACCCTGCGATATCCCACTTCCTCCGCCACGTCGGTATTACGTGGCAGCCACATCAGCATCCGTTAACGGAAACCTAACTCTGTTACGGCTCATGTATAAATTTGCACAATAGTAGTTCTTTGGATATGTAATTTGAATATTACTTAATTTCAGGTATGATTTTGCACTGCTCCAACAATTAGGTATAAATCGAACATCCGAATAAACTTTGGGTACGAAACGGCCGATTTTCCCAACCTATGCTGAAACAAACGAGATAATACGAACTTATATCGAGGGTTTGTTCTTTGTCCTTTATGGTAGTCCTTGAACTTTTATAATTTACCGTTTTGTGATCCCTCAACTCTTTTGTTTTTTATTTTTTCGGTCTCATTGAGCAATTTGTTTTCCAATAGAACCTCTAAGTTAATATAACGAACAAATGTTCCTCTTTCAAGGAGTAAACAAAAGTAACCTGTTTATAAACACCAGCCAACATTTGAGCCTTTAAAAATTGTTTAATGTATAATGCTTACAATGAGTTTTCTGAAAAGAAATATTAAATTTTCTTTAATCACATTTCAAAATTGAGGTGTAGAAACCTAAAACTAAAAAAAAAAAGAATGCTGGAAAACCCAAAAAAAAGGTTTCATTGCAACTTTGAGTTGCAATGTATGGTACTCAGGCCTGGTGAGGTCTTTCTCCACGAAATTATAAAAATGCTTACTTTACCTGAAACATTACAAGTGAAACAAGAAAAATGATGTGAAAACTACCAATCATGAGATAAAATCAGCAAACTGGTCACGAAAAAACTAACACACAATAATGCTCAAGATGAGCTAAATCAATAAATGTGAAATTCCAAAAGATTGTTTTTTTTCAACTTCAAACCATTGTAACAAAAAATTTATAGTGTTTATGGGATCGTCAATTTGATCAAGTTTATGGATAAAGAGAAGAAACAGTACCAGTGTTGTGAATTGATCTTCAATCATCATCATCGTCTTCTTCTTCTTCTTCTTCTCCGTCATCATTGTCATCAATGGAATACAAACCTTCAGACTCTTCTTCGTATATCTGAAACTCTCCATCACTCCCATCAACAGCAACGTCTCCATACAAACCAGGTTCACTTTCTGGAAAACTATCGAACAAACTTTGAAGATACGTTCTGGAGCTGTTCTCAGTATCAAGATCTTTTAATCATATAGGAAAATCTAAAGAAACGGCAAGTCAAAATGGGTGTTTGAGCCAAAAGCAGAGCCCTAAATTCTTAGTCTTAATTCAAAAAACTCAATAAAAAGGCTAGAAATTGAAGGATACATCCATGGGAAACAAGAGATATCTCATTGTCTCCTGCAGCCTGCAAAAGGCAGAAGAGGAACAGAGAAACGGTGAACCCTCGCGAATGAAGAGAACAGTAGAAACTTTCTTAACAGAATATTACCATATCGAGTTCTTCTTCCTCCTCCTCCTCCTCTTCTTCATCCAGGTCATCATCATCTCCATCCTCATTAACATCAACATCAACATCAACATCTGCGTTTGCGCTTTTACACTTGTCCATGTCTTCAGAGCCTACAGATTAAACTCAGTTCAGTAGCTATCTTTTCGGAGTCTTCAAGGGAAACAAGTTCAATGACTGATGACAGTAAGCATAACACGTGTTTATATCCAGAGAATGTTTACCTCATTTCAAAAAATTTATGACACACATTTCTAGTTAATATATTTATGCACATAGTCGTAGAGCAGAATGACCAGTCAATTTGACTTAGTTTCTGAGGCCACCTAGTTTCTATTAAAGTTTTGATGAACTCCAATAAATGCTTTCTATGAACACGAAGGCATGATGGTCAACACAGAATCCACTGAATATACGTCGCAAAGCACCCTCTAGACTTTCTAAAACGTTAAAACAAACGAAAGCATAATTTTGTTGATGACTTTACCTTTAGTTGCCTCTCGGTGCTTCACTAGTGATGATTTAAGCGTCTCTTTCTGAATTTGAATTTTCTCTGACCTTTCAAACTCTTCTTGAATGGATTTAAATACATCTTCAAAGCCTGGTTCAGGAAACACCGACACAAACCTCACAGCAACACGGAGTCTCAAAGTATCAAGTATGGGTTCGGAGAACCATCCTGTTTTATGCTGCAAACAAAAACAATGAATCAGATCATAAAATTTCAGGACTTGCCAAATTTTATCTATTAGTGCAGATGCGTATTCACGATGTTGACTCTATGAACAAAAGATGCTGAGAACTCACGTTACACGTACTCTGCTTGGGAGGCTTTCTTATCTCTTGCTGGATGTACTCGTCGTCAAGTTCAAACAGTTGCAAAAATGTTTGGCATTTAAAAGGGAAGAGTTTAAAAGCACAAATGTCACTCCACCTTGGCTTTGACCTGCAGCAAAGAAAAGAAAAAAACATACACTAAGACTTTTTCCTGCATAAATCCAATGGTTCAGTTGCAAAATAAATCATGCCAAATCTGTGATATAATCCTAAAACTATCCTGGAATGCTATAAAGAGTATTCACGCTTGGATCTCCTGAAAATGGCTGGGCCATTTCAATTATGTAGGAAGAGTTCACAACAGAAATAGAAAAAGACTTACTTGTTAGTTGCATTGGCATCGCAATAACTCCGCAATTCAGGTGGAACCCTGAATTCCATTCTCTGATATCTGAACACACAAAAATGAAGATATAGGTGAAAACAAGTCATTATGCGCCCATCTGTGTATCACCTCTTCACCTAACAAATGTCACGAACCAAACAAGAATAATATACAAATCTATTTCTTAGGATAAAACTCACACACGGGACTCAGGATCATTCCGTGGATCATAGCCTCTTTTAATCCAGAACCTTAGGAATGGACCACTAGAGAAATAATATGCTGCCCTGAGCAGATACCTACAGAGAACACACAAAATTTATCAATGAAGGGAAAAATGTAGTACTTAAAACACCTCAATACAAGAAACCTGAATTCCAAGGCTATCGCACCTGTTTAACATATGATGTGTACATTTGAGACCTTTATCAAGTAATCGTTGAACAACAGAATCTCTTGTCCAAATAGGTCGCTCTTCAAACAATGCAGACACTGATACCTGCCATTGCCAGTGGTGGGAGCTGGGAGCAACAAAGTCTTCCCAGTTTAGTTTCTTTGGGATCTGTATGATAGCTAAGGACAGACCAAACAAAACTGTCTTTCTACTTGCGGTATCCAGATGAGAAAATGTCAAACATGAATTGAAAGAACTAGTATACAAAAAGGATATCTTTGACATTAAAATCAATTGCAAATACTGGGCCAATATCAATCTGCATAATAAAAGAAATTAGCATGAGAGATATCAATTAGCAAATGGAGAAGTAAGAAGCTGAAAACAACTATAAGTAAACTGGCATGGCATCTTCCCAGTCCAGCAGTGAACATAAGAAATCCCACGTTCTTGATGGTTCATAAATGAAACCGAGAGTTTTACATGCTTTTACAATGCATTTGGAGGATTCAGATATAAGTTTTGCAAATTAACGACTATCATGCCAAACCTCTAATATATAACCCACCACTTCTTAGCACTCGAAATCCAATTGCAGGTTTGGTTAAGAAATGCCAACCCATCAAGAAAGTCCCAAAACTTCACCATTACAGTAAAATTAAGACCAGACAATTAATTACAGATAGACAATAATGGCTTGTCCTATCGAAGATTAGATAACTAAAAGCCAGTTCCCAATAGTCCATTTTCTAGTTTTTGTGCAACCAACAGTCTGTGTTTTCTTTATTTAGAAAACTCGGAATTTTCATTTCCTTATTTTACCTCGTAAAAGTTCTGCGTTGCCGCATCATCTTTCTTTTTGGGACCAGATGTTGCCGGAGGTTTCAACCTGTAATCACACTAGAAAACTGAATTTGGCACACACTATAATCGTAGTCAATTCAATCAACTAATTTTCTCTTCATCTTTTGCCTATAACTAATATATTCAAAAACTAACGGCTTATGCGACCAAATAAGAAAGGAATTTTTTTAAAAGAAATAGAAAGTGTAATCTCACGCCAAGTTGTCTGGAATATCTTTGGGTGCAAAGAACTGTGGTAATAACATCATTACATCTTCATCAGCCAGGTCCATCAAATTACTGTTTCCTGCACATATTACATATATAGGTGATCACATCGGGAATTTGCAGTTAAATGGAAAAGAGAAAAGAAATGCAAGCAAATCACCTGCAAGAGAATCCACCTCCATCCACTTTCTTTTTTTCTGCTGCGCAATATCCGCGTGAATGGGAATAACATGCTGATAGTCAGCCATGCCTAGACAATGTATATGAGGAGAAATTTTGAAACACGATAAATGTGAGATACCAAGTCAATTCTCATGTAGAATACAAATGCAAGTGGTCCAGAGGAGAGCTACGCTCTTACCATCGAAGTGAAATGATTCCGACAAACGAGATACAATATCTGCACACAAAGCTGGACTAGCTTCCTCCAAACATACATCACTAGTGGCAAGAACAGCAGGTTGAATTTCGGGTTTCTTGATATCCTGCTTAGAAATTTTTAGCAAAAAAGCATTGCAAGGACGTTGTTCCCCCAATGCAGGATGTGCATAAGGATCTTCAGGCCGGAAACGTAGCTCAAGCTTGTTTGAAATCGATCCCCTTGCCTCCCAACAAAAAAAGACTCAAAACTAAATGAATCGTCCAACACTTGAGCACAAACTTGTCAGTAACCAACACCAAATCATAAATGTGGGAATCATGCCAAGAAATTCGCACATTTTTGTGTTGATAAGAGCTATATGAAGACAAATTCAGTAAAAGAAAAAGACTTTAAGAAAATTACTTCTGTAATCCCTTGGATTCCTCCGAGAGTCTCGATGGCTCGGGAAATAGAAGATGGGTAACCAGGGAAGTGCACTACAAACGCCTCCTTGCTTGGCAAGGTACCTGAGATTGTTCCATGTTCTATGATTCCCATTGTTACTGTAATACATGAAACAAAAAGAGATAAACCCCATGCGTTTCTAGCCAATGCAACGACGGTAGAAGATTATATAAGTTGTATATATTTCACTTCCATTGTGTTGATTTTTCCTACTATAAACTGTATAACCACAAAGACAAAGAAAGTGAAGAGGAGTCATGAATTAAAATAAACTCGGAAATCTATTATCCCGACATTGGACTCACCGGAAAATAGAAGTTGTGGATGATTGCTTCAGGTTATTCTGTTTCTCGACATCGGCGACGGCAAATTTCGTTCACGGCTTCAAGAACCCTTAATGTTTTGCCCATCCCCCCAAACGGCATCGTTTGCCAAAGAAAATATTAAAGAAATTATTGTTATGAATTCGGCTTTACTGCGCTTCGAACTGGGATTTTGTTGGGCTTAGCTCAGAAGACGGATTTATCCACGACTCACGAGCACGTTGACTTTTATTAAATCTGGGAAGAAATAAATAAGAAAGAAAATATTGAGGATCCCAATTGCGTCACTGCGATTCGAACTAGGGTTTCCGTACTGAATCAATATTCGTCAGCTCTTTGTCGATACAAACCAAAGCAAAGGAAGCTTTTCCCTCCAAAAATCCAGTTGATTTTCCAACTGATCTGGACGACATTCTTCGGGAACTTGATGGCCTCGCGGTTCCAGGAAGCTTCACTGGTTACTTCACCATCGTATCCTAACTCCGTCGCTTGGTCATCGGAAAATCTAATCGCCGTCGCCGCTGGCCACCTCGTCATCATCCTTGTGAGTTTCTGCTCCGTTGAGTGGGTTGATTGAGTTCTCTTTAAATGTATTGAGACGAGTTTTAATTGTCAGAATCCGGCATTGCCTGCTGGACCTCGTGGATTGATCACAATTCCTAACGCCGAGCCTTATAAGATAGGCCTTGTTCGCTCACAAGGTTTGTTGTTACACTTCTCACTTCTTCTTTTGGCCTATTTCAGATCGTATGAAACTTAGACGAAAAATGGTGACAGATTCTTTGACGTCAAAATTTACAGAAATTCTTCCAAGTGAAAAAAGGCAGATCAAATTTTCAAAATCCTGTTTTTCTGTTTGCAAATTCTTCTCAAAATTATATTTGAAAATGAGATTTTTGTTTGTTTGTGATCAAACAGAGTTCGTTTCGAATAACAATCTACTACCAAAATGTTTTTCTGGAAAACTTCTCTAAGTGAAGCTGTGTTTTCAGATTTGCTGATTGGTGGACTCTTACCTTCGAGTTTGAAGAGGGAAAGGCATCCATGTGTTCGTTCCCTCTCGTGGTCTGACATAGGAATGTCTCCAAACCACGGGTATTATGCTCCGTATAGTTTCTGTCAACCTTTTCATTTGGTTTAGTCTTTTTTTCCCTAGTTTGGTGATTCAAATAACTCCGCTCAGGTGCTTACTGGCTATTTGCACAGCAGAAGGAAGGGTTAAGTTATACCGACCTCCATATTCTGATTTCTGTGCTGAGTGGATAGAGGTAAATCATAACGTTTCCTTTGCACTTACAACAAACCTATGCATTACAGTTGCTTTCTCTTTTTTGCAGATTTTTGATGTATCTGATATGCTTTATGAGAATCTATCAAGCACTGACTTTGGAGAGTCCAACCATCCTTCTACGTCTGTATCTAAGGTAACTTGCATCTCTTAAGTAACCACTTTTCAGTCAAAAAATATATTACCATGAAGTACAGCTTAGTTCTTCCCCCATGCTGTTTACGTGATCCTTTAAGGGATGTCTAGGGTCTTTCTTTCGTAGAATCACCATTACATTTAGATAAGGACTCATTTTAACAAGTCGTTGATATCTTTTGTTATCCTTTCTTTACGTAAAACAGTTATGGTGGAAACTATTGGTCCATCCATTTTTCCATTTTGATGTAATTGTTATTTTTATCTCGATTTTTATCATTAACCAATCATGCATAACATTTCGATCCGATAAACTTTTATCATTGCAATAGTCACTGTTCTTTTACCGCAGGATCAAGTGGTACAACATGACCATGGAGGGGATGAAAGGAATTCAACTCTGAAGGCACGTAATCGAAGAAGAAAGAGGGGAGACAACATGTATAGAGAGCATTTTTCCTTTTCTCTTAATATTTCTCAGATGCAAACTACTTTGGTTTGGGATATCAGATATGGTTTATCGTTTAATTATTTTTTCTGCTTCAATCACTTAACTAACTTACTCACCTATGTGACTACGATCTAGCAACTTGCATGAAAAAATTTCTACAGATCAAGCGTCATGTTCCAAGCAAGACAGTCAAACGGTACTGCCTCATTTCTCTTCATTAACTTCTTTTCTGTTGTTTTTATTTCTTTTGAAAAGCTCTTTCTTGATTCCAACAACTTATTTCTATTACTCTCTTTTTGGTATTTTCTGAAATAAGCTTCAAATTCTAACCCTGTTTTCCTCCACACTGAATCTTAACTCTGTTCCTGCATATTATATGAATCGAGGTCATTTCATCAAGTAAATTAATATCTTGAGCATATTTTGTATGTGTGTGGATTTATATTTGTTTCGCTATTGATGCATTTAGACTCTTGTCACCATGCATTGTTCACGCCACATGGTTATTAAAAGTTTTGACCACTCAAGTATCGTCTAGTAAGAGTCAAAACTTTACATTGTACTCGTATCTTGTTTGATTCATTATGTTCCCAGGTACTTGAGATTGAAGCATATGAACCGCCCAGCAATGCCCACCATTGTCACTCTTTGCCTAAAGCTCCCAAAAAGTGCCCCCAAGAGATAAGTCCAGACAAGTATGTTTCTCGTGAGGCATTAGTATCCTGTATTTCCGTCGCCTGGTCATCTCTACTAAGATTCTCATCAGAAGGTTCTTGTGGGAATATGCTGAGATTCTCCCTGTTGGCAATTGGTTCAAAGGCCGGTTGTGTTTCCATATGGAAAGTCCATGCACCAGAATGCTATCACATAGAACGTGGCAATGTATCTCCCATTGTGGAACTTACTGCTATAATTCAGGCTCATAGCTCATGGGTTTCAACGTTGAGTTGGGGAATTTTCGGCTGTGATTATTTGAATCCCCAATTGATGTTGGTTACTGGGAGTTGTGATGGTAGGTAAGTTAGTGTTATCTTACAAGAAAATTGTATTCCAAAACAAAAATGCCGTCAGTGAATTGATAAGTATTAGAGATTTTGAACTCTCACTCTTGGAAATGAACCATTTTAATGTCCATGCATTTGTATAGGTTTCTCAACATTTTCTGTCCATTTCTTTCCACATTTTTGTAGCGTTAAGATTTGGATGAGCAACAAAGAAGACTTTCAAAAATCGGTTGACGTCTATAAATCTTCATTTTTTCTGTTGGAACAGGTAAATAACCTTTTTTAATATCTTCTGCATGTGTATCTTGTCCGATATTCTAAGGCACAGCTTGGGTATATATTTTTAGTGATTGGAGCCGTCCTGGACTGTGATTGTGATCCTTTTGTAGTTTTTCTTAACAAAAGTTGGATTCGTGTTTAATGTTGTGTTCATTTTTGTCTCTATAAATCTTTGAGCTTTTGGACATTTTTAATCATCCCAATATTATATCCATTTCCTTGATTACGGAACCATCAGATCTGTTCCTTATCGGTGTAATTACCATCTCTTTAAATGTACAAGGATTTTTTCATCAAGACAAGTTTTATGTTTTGACATTTTCCGGCTTTTTATAGGTTGTAACAGAGAATCCTGTTCCAGTTTCAACGGTTTCATTTGTTGTAAACAATCTCTCTAATGCAATGCACTTGGCAATTGGCAAGGGATCTGGTTCCTTCGAAGTATGGAAGTGTGACATATCTACCAGAAAATGTGAACAAGTTGCTTCAATTAATGCTCATGACCTAGTAGTAAGTCTTCGTTATTTTGTTATAAACCTTTACCTCAATATATGGCTTCGATTTATCATCATTTTCAATGTCTTTTAGGTTACAGGTTTAGCTTGGTCATATGATGGCCGTTGTTTGTACACTTGCAGTCAGGTAAAATATTTCTTCTCTGTTAGATCAGCTTTTATAATGGTCTTCTGTGTGACACACATTAGCGATTTATTTTGAGCCACAAACTGACCTATGAGCTGCATTATGCTCTATCGACTGTATTTCTTTTTCAGCTATATAGGTTGCATTAACTGCTTTGAATTTTTCCAGGATAATTATGTCCGCAACTGGATCTTATGTGAGAATACCATCTCTGAAGTGCCAATTCCCGCAAACACTCCTGGTCTCAGTAGCACAAATGATGTACGTCACTATGTGTTGCTTTAAATCTTGCTTCTTTTTTTCTCTCTTCCTCTGTTTTATCTTTACAACAATGAAAAATTCTCAGCTTCCTGATGATTTCCTATCATGTCTTGGTGTTGCATTGTCCCCTGGAAACCTCGCTGTTGCTTTGGTATGATCTTCCCAAGAACATGATTTTATTTGACTAAGCTATCACAGAATACAGAAAACTAAGATTTCTCTTCAAATTTGCAGGTCCGCAGCTTTAATGTTGAACTCTTGAATCCGATGTATCAAGCCCGGTAATTGTCATTAAGAAACGTGTGTGTCTTGCTCATTGCAAAACTTGACCGTTTGTTCCTGCTTTTCTTCAGGTCGCAGAAGGCTGCTGTAGAATTTCTCTGGAATGGTGCACAACAATCTGGTGAATTAAAAGATTCTTCAGAAACGATTACCGAAGCTATTCTGGGTTTCTCTAAGAACGAATTCGCATACTGGGAATCTAATTTTCTCTGGTCGTTGAAAGAATTCAAAGATTTGAATAAGCCACTAGTTCTCTGGGATATGATAGCTGCAATGTTGGCGTTCAAAGAATCAATGCCGGAGTTTGTTGAATTGGTAATAACCAAATGGCTCTCTGTGTCATACCTTGGATTTCATGCTGATATCCCCATGGAAGATCTTGCGCCAAAGATTTCCAAATGCTTTTCTGCTGTTCCTTCCAGGCTGTTACACATTCTCAATGTAATATCCAGACGTGTAATTTTATCAGAGCTCAAAACGGATGAAATCAATAAAAAACTGCAAGGTCAAAGAACGAACAATGAAGAAGAGATTGGTCTGTGGCTCAAATTGCTTGAGGAAAGCGAAAGAGAAATCCGGGAAAGATTGGTTGGTCTCAGTTTCTCGGCTTTTCTAATCTCTGAGCCATCTCTGGGTACTGTTTCGCTTTCCAGTAAGAATTGGCATCCAGCTGGATTGGCTCAGTTGCAACAATGGGTTGAGATAAATCACGATATTGTCCATATTCAGCTCCAAGCACTTTCTGCAGAAGTCAAATCTAGGCTAACAAAGTAAGTATCTCATGTATCTGCTTCTTCCCTTAGTTATAACACACTAGAATGTTTCATATTCATATATTCTATGTTTCTAATTCATCACAGATCAAATAACTGCTCAGAAACCACATTAGAGGAAGAGAACTGTCCTTATTGCGCGGCGCCAGTCCTTTTCGACTCACCAGAAGAAGCCTTTTGCCAATCTCCACACAATAACAAGAAGAAGAAGAGCAAAGAAAAAGAGAGATTTGATCAAGGACACAAGCTTGAGAGGTGTTGTGTCTCAATGAAGGTATGTCCACCAATTCCTTTGTGGTTCTGCAAATGCTGCAACCGAGTGACATTAGAACTCGCTCCAGAGACTTTATTTGCATTGCCTTCGTTTCCGAATGATCTCAAGTCGCTTCCAGAATCTTCCTTTAGCAACTTGAAACCATTCTGCCTCTTCTGTGGAATTCTCTTGCAGAGAAAGCAGCCGGAGTTTCTGCTCTCTGCTTCACCTGTTTGATAACGTAAAAGGACAATGAATTTTAAATTGTATTTATTGTTTGTGTGATCTTTTCTTACATCTTATACTTTTTAAGATGGTGAATCTAGTCACCAGTCTTGTACCATACAGCAACCAAATGTTGTAATGTCACGGTGGCAAGAAGACCTTAGACCGTATTTAAATCAATGTCCACGAGATTTAGAGATGTCATTTGTTTAAGCATTTTGGTGGAGTTTTGATCATTTCAATTTTATTTGTTATTCGATTAAAAAAATAAAAACTAAAATTTGATTTTCTTGGTTTATATATTTATAACAAGTAATCTAAAGTTCGTAAAAATTTAGAGTTATTAGATTTACTATATTATAACATCAATAAAAATTCTTTATAATATTGTATAATATTTTTTATATAAAATAGGAATTGCAAACTTATGCTTGGTTCGTTTAAAATCAGAATCGACTGTGTCCAAACCGTATTTTTTAACATTAAATATAATTAGAAAGGTAGATTTAATGCAACAATTTTTTATATACCTCAGCATATATCATATATCATATATCATATATCATATATCACACAAAAATATGTTGACTTACAACTTACAATATCTCTAATATATTATTTGAGAAACTTTTTAACAAAGTAACCTTATTTTGACGTGTTAATAACAAAAATACCAGCTGACGTGTCAACACCAGAGCGAATTTCAATTTAAATATATAAAAAGGTTTAACTTATTAGAATAATTACAATACATGCCATTGATATTAATTTTAATTTCTTTAAATTTTTATACGTTAATTTATAAATAATTTTAAATAAATATAAATAGATTTAAGTTATTACCGTAATCCCTAATATATTATTTGAGAAATATTTTAAGAAAATAATCTTACTCTGACGTGTTATTAACAGAAATATCATGATACCGTATCATCACTATAGTAAATTTCAAATAAATATACAAATAAACTTAACTTATTAGAATACAATATATGTCATTGTTATTAATTTAGTTAGACAATTAATATATTTTATTAGACCAACCAAAAAATATTATTAAATTCATAAAAATAATTATTTTTCATTTCTTAATTTATATACACATTAATGTTAAAACTAATTTTAAATAAAAGTTAAAATTATATAAATATTTAATTTATATTTATTAATCTCTAATATATTATTTGAGAAACTTTTTAACAAAGTAATCTTATTTTGACGTGTTAATAACAAAAATACCAGCTGACGTGTCAACACCAGAGCGAATTTCAATTTAAATATATAAAAAGGTTTAACTTATTAGAATAATTACAATACATGCCATTGATATTAATTTTAATTTCTTTAAATTTTTATACGTTAATTTATAAATAATTTTAAATAAATATAAATAGATTTAAGTTATTACCGTAATCCCTAATATATTATTTGAGAAATATTTTAAGAAAATAATCTTACTCTGATGTGTTATTAACAGAAATATCATGATACCGTATCATCACTATAGTAAATTTCAAATAAATATACAAATAAACTTAACTTATTAGAATACAATATATGTCATTGTTATTAATTTAGTTAGACAATTAATATATTTTATTAGACCAACCAAAAAATATTATTAAATTCATAAAAATAATTATTTTTCATTTCTTAATTTATATACACATTAATGTTAAAACTAATTTTAAATAAAAGTTAAAATTATATAAATATTTAATTTATATTTATTAATAAAATATAATATTTATACCGACGTTAATTTTGACGTGGGTATAAATCTAGTTGAGTAGTAATCAATAATAGTTTAACTACTTGATTAAAAAAAACACTAATAATGCAGACTGCAAATTTACAGTTAAGAATATATTAAAATGTACAATTAACAGTTAAAATTATCTTTCTGTTTATTTTGAAACGAAAAGGAGGAAGCTTCTCAAAGACATAAAGTAAAAAAGAGATAAAATATTCGTTTTTTTTGCATTGGAGAGAAATATAAAAATTACAGAGGATGATGTGAAGAAGCCATAAAATTAGTACAGAGCTTAGTTCTGAAGACGAAAGAAAAGTTATTTAATTTTATAGCCAAAGGGTCTTATTTTCCTTCTATTCTACTCAATACCCTTGAGGGAAATATTTCTCCCCTTTTTTCTACTTTCTCTAAATATTTCCCTTACAAAAATCCATTCTTTTCTGTGTTCAGTCGCTCTTATGCTCATTGATCTTTAAGTTGGGGTTTTCTCCATTTATGGAATCCCATTGATCGAGATAAGTCTCAGGTTTCATAGCAATTCATGATCTCTTCTCTCTCTCTCTCTCTCTCTCTCTCTCTCTCTCTCTAGGTTTCTGTTTTTTTTTATATTCTATTCTCAAATTCTCTTCTGTTTTTTCTCAGTTTGGTTTGTTTTGATGCAGAAATCGGCGAGTTTGTAACTTGTTTCTGATCTTTTAGGGATTCACCTTTTTGGTCCGATCATGGCTGTCGCCGAGAATGCTGGTGTGAAAGTGGACTCGTCTGGTCAGAATTTAGAGAACAACAACACTGCTTCTTCAGCAGCCGAGACGACGCCGCCATGTCGTGATGATCAGTGCCCTAAATTAGATTGCTCTCTTGAGTCATCGAGTTCTCCAACCAACGATTCGACTCCAGAAACCGACGATCGGATCAATGAGACTGCCAAAATGGGTCAGACTCCTAATGGGTTTAACAGAAATGCTTTCGGGTCGAAATCGGAGAGTGGCGAGAGAGAAAACAATGGAGGGTGTCTCAAGAGTGAGATCAAAAACTTGGCTGATGCGTTTTCTAAGCTCAATCCGATGGCTCAGGAATTTGTTCCTCCTTCACTGGCTCGAAGTCAGTCTGAGGCTTTGCGAAATGGATTAGGGTTTACTAACAATTATGCAGCGCAACCTGTTCTTGCAGATGGGAATGATCATTTTACTAGAAGGGTACATATTTCATCACTCTTGAACATTTTCGCTGAATACGTATCTCGGTGTTTTGTTTTGTTTTATTAATAAGAAGTTTGTGTTTTGCTATGTTTGGCTGGACAATCTTGGTTCTTCATTTGTTGTTGCTGAATAAATAATCATTTGCAAGTTTTGATTAGTGTTATATTCGATCTGTGCTGTTTTCTTTTGCTTACTCGGTTACACTTTAAGATATTAGCTGTATTTGCTGTGCAAATATCCTCTTCCAGTCTTCTGTATGCGTTTTGAAATTTTCAGGGATTCACTAGAAAGTATACATCTTTTCTGTGGACATATTTCTACAAACAATGGAATTCTCTGCTAGATGTGCAAAAGGCAAGTATGGGAAACTGTAGCATGATTTGTAATTCATGTGCTTCCCATTTTCCCATTTGCTGCAGAGAAGGAGCTTTGGTCAAGGGAAGCGAAGAATGAACAAAAGGACAAGCTTGGCTCAGAAGGAAGATGTAATCAGGAGAACTGTATATGTCTCCGACATCGACCAACAGGTAAAATAAAGGGAAGTTATTGGCTCTCACTAGCATTTTTCTCTTAAAATAGTCCATTTTATACCACTGCCTCTCTTAATTTTTTTTGTTTGTAGGTTACCGAGGAAAACCTCGCAGGTGTCTTTCTTAATTGTGGACATGTAATGATCTTTACTATGTTTACATTTTTTTATTATCTGCAATAATTAGTCTCCTCATATGATTTTGTCATTTTGGAATTGAAAGGTTGTTGATTGTCGTGTATGCGGTGACCCAAATTCTGTCCTGCGTTTCGCTTTCATTGAATTCACCAACGAGGGTATTTTCCGTGAACCTTTCTTTACAAGTTAAGAGTTCTTTCAGTACTGCTTCTTACCTAATCAAGTGATGTTACTGTAGAGGGAGCTAGGGCTGCATTGAGCATGTCAGGAACGGTACTTGGTTTTTACCCTCTTAAGGTGCTTCCTTCCAAAACCGCTATTGCACCTGTTAACCCGACTTTCCTTCCGCGGGCAAGTTCACATAATCATGGCTTAACTTGGTTTCTTTTTTTTAATCAGTTTAATGAAATCTTGACCATAATGATGATTTTTTCGTCCAGTCTGAGGATGAGCGTGAGATGTGCGTTAGGACTGTTTACTGTACCAACATTGACAAGCGGGTAGTTTGATTTCCATTTACCATTAATTCGATGAGACATTATCTTATTTTTGAAACTGTTAATAAAGTAAAGCTAAGTTTCATTGATGTCATGTTTCTTCAATTTGTAGATCACTCAAACTGACTTGAAAGGCTTCTTTGAAATGCTTTGTGGAGAGGTACGGGAGTTGGTTTGGAACGCGACAGGTTATTTATGCTTTTATATGTATATTGTGTTTTCCTCTATGCAAACAATTTTTGTCATATATGTTTTATAGGTCCATCGTCTGAGGCTTGGAGACTATCACCACCAAACCCGCATTGCTTTTGTTGAGTTTGCTCTGGTAACTCGATTGGCCTAGTTTTATTTATTAAAATGTTCCCATTTTGGAAATGAGTTTTGAACCTTTTGGTGAATGAATAGTTTTAGTTGCTAGTTAAGATTCTACTATTTGAATTGCAGGCCAGTTTGATACATTTAATGCAATCAGGATTATCCTTTATAACATGATGCATTGCATTTTATAGAGCTTCTTTTTAAAGATTGTCTCTGAGCTTCTTTGAATCTCAGAATTAGGTGTACAAACTCTAATATAAATTTACATAAAAGGGTCCAAGATTCAAAGTTCTCTTTGTCAATGGAAATTTAAACTTTGCTTTGTTCTCTCAGGCGGAAAGTGCAATTGCTGCTCTTCACTGCAGCGGTGTTGTCTTGGGCACACTCCCTATAAGGTAAAGATTTCGACATTTGAACCTGTCTTTTTCTTTTTCTCTTTTGTTCTCATCTAGTTTTAACTTTAATCTACCTTGGCCTATCCCCTTATGTCCATTTTTGCATGGTAGGTTTGTGCTTATTTCCGTTACTAAAAGCAAACTTGACATCAATCAGTAGAAACTAATGAAAAGTGTTATGTCATACTTTGCTCACCCTTTCCTTAATACTATTTCTGGTTCGTTATGTGATATCTATCCTGGTGTCTACATGTGTTTAAAAATGTTTTCCATGATAAAAATGTAGAATGAGTCTCTTCAGATTTGGCTTTTTCACTGTGAATCTTGTATTCATCTTTGTGTTGATATGTGTTACTGAAGGGTAAGCCCATCAAAGACACCAGTAAGGCCACACTTTCCTCGCGCTGAGTGTAACTGAAGTTATCGCAAAGCTCTGGCTGGAAATCCCCACAATATATATATAGAACAAAAGAGAGAAAGCAGATGAACAAGTCTAAAGAAGAAGGTACTTGAGACGTTTTGTGTTTATATTTCAGTCTTTAGTTTTATTCGAAGTTTGCTTCGCAGTCGCAGAGCCTGTCCGGTATCTTTGAATAACTTAAGAACTTTTGGGTCTGAACTTTCTCCTTTCTATAGAGTCGCCAAAAACAAAGATTGTTTTTTTTGGTTGATGAAATACTCTTTTGGATATTTTTATGAATTATTCAAGACATCTTGGAGCAATTCGTTGTTCTTTTGATTCTTAATTTCAGTTAGATATCGTCTGAATTCGTGTCTGGTCTGATATTCTAGTTGCTTTATATTGTGCTGCTGCCAAGTGTTCGTTAGATTTTTCAAACTATTGAGTTTTTTTTGGCTGTTTGTCCAAAAAAGTTTACTTTGGCTGTTTTAGCGTTTTCCGATAATACATAGTTTTCTGTGTTTCGTTTTTTAGCGTCATCCTATTTCAACTTCCAAAGTATATAGCCACGTTCTTGGCTAAGGAGAAAGTGATAATATGGAAAATATACCAAAGAAGAAAAAAAGACAGCTTTCCCATAAAATTCCAGTAACTTTGTTGTTAATAAATTATAATTAAACAGAGTATATAACACGTAATCAAAAACCACCAACAACTCGACGAAAAGATGCTACGTGAGATTTTTTGCGTCACAAGGCAAGTCTACCACTGCCTGAGCGTGGCTTGGTCCCGGCCACGAAGTGTACCAAGGTGGTAGATATCAAACCGGATCGGTTGAGATAACAACGAACCGAATTGGCTAGAGAGCGTTGTCATTTTATCCGCAATCGCATCGTTATTTTCGGTACGACATCGAGGAATTGCAATTTTAAATTAACCAAACCTGTTATATATTTAATTGATCCAGGATTTTTTTGTTTTCTTATCTGCACTAAACCGGTTTATTAGACGGTGGATTAGTATGTAGACGTATCTATTTATTATTATTTTCTGCTTTTCTCATCCGTCGTTTGAACAGTTTTTTTTTCTTGTTGATCTTTGATTAGCTTACTATTCAACTTCGTCGCCTCACTGTCCGATACTTTGACTTTTTTTTAACGATCAAATTAACTTTTGTTAACGTTCCGGCAGCGATGGGTCATTGTTACAGCCGGGCCGTTTCCACCGTTGAAAATGACGGTGGAGAGATCCCCGCCGGAGCCGCCCAGCTTCAAAATCGGTTTGAAAACAACCACCAGACTTCAATTCCCGATTCTCCGGTCGCGTCTGGTGCTTCTGAAGTCAACCCTTACACCATTAGCCCATTTCAGAGTCCGTTACCGGCGGGAGTAGCTCCGTCTCCAGCGAGAACACCGGGTAGAAAGTTTAAATGGCCATTTCCACCTCCTTCACCTGCGAAACCTATCATGGCGGCTCTGAGACGGCGACGGGGTGCGGCACCGCAGCCTCGAGATGGCCCAATCCATGAGAATAGTGAGGAAGTCGATCACGGAAGAGCTGGCGGAAGCGGCGGAGGCGGAATAGGGGAGAGGTTAGATAAGAATTTCGGATTCGCGAAGAACTTCGAAGGGAAGTACGAGCTCGGGAAGGAGGTAGGTCGAGGGCATTTTGGTCATACTTGTTGGGCGAAATCGAAGAAAGGGAAGATCAAAGGGCAAACGGTTGCTGTCAAAATCATCTCTAAAGCTAAGGTATAGGTTTCAGCTGAAATTGTGATAGTGTGATCGCAAAAGTAATAGAATGGTACTGTTTCATTACTGTGTATATATGAACAGTGCTCATTTAAGTGCAGAACTGCCGAAAAGATATATTAATTGTTATAAATAGTAGCTTTTGACTCTGGAACATCTACTATAGCAGTTTTATCACCAAAAAAAAAACAAAAAAACCTAATGATCATCAGATCTTGTGTTGATGGTGAATTGGGATTTGTGGCATTTCAGATGACATCAACTCTATCAATCGAAGATGTTCGACGAGAGGTGAAATTGCTAAAAGCTCTGTCTGGGCATAGGCATATGGTTAAATTCTACGATGTATTTGAGGACGCAGATAACGTCTTTGTTGTTATGGAGTAAGTATATGTTCTATTCATGCTTCCATGCATCACACTTGTATGTTGCCTTTCCTGAAAAGTTAATGTTAATAATCTCCTTCTGTTCAGATTTAGAAGATTATTTTAGTTATAGGATAAAGGTAGGCTTACTCTAATGGTTGCTGCTTTGTGACTTATAAGTTTTCTACAGTTCCCTTTCCAATAATCTCTTATCAGGCAATGGCCATTAGAATTGTAATAGTACCAGTGGTACGAGAAAGTTTAGGATATTTGGTGGACTTGTGATATTGATACTCGATATTTTCAGGTTATGTGAAGGTGGAGAGCTATTGGACAGAATTTTGGCAAGGTATATAATCAAAACTAGTCTTTCTCTGTTTTTTTCTTTTTGTGTATTCCACCTTATATTTTGGCCTACTCAGGTTATTTAGCTAGCTTTGTATGGCATTTAGAGTATAAACTGGTACTGTCTATATCTTACTGCAGAGGTGGTCGATACCCCGAAGCAGATGCTAAGCGTATTCTTGTGCAGATTTTATCTGCAACTGCTTTTTTCCATCTTCAAGGCGTTGTGCACCGTGATCTGAAGCCGGAGGTACACATTTTGCTTCTAGCACCGTAAATATCACATAACTCGCTGCTGTCTTTTTCTCAAAAATTCCTATATTATTCGTATCCAGAATTTTCTATTTACCAGCAAAAATGAGGATGCAATACTCAAGGTTATAGATTTTGGTTTGTCAGATTTCTCTAGATTCGGTAATGATCTATTTCTTTGTTCCTCTTTCTTATACATGAACATGCTTCTAGAGTTTTACTTAGGGACTAAAGAATGGAATGTTTGTTGTGTGTTGATCTTTAATCAGATCAGCGTCTCAACGACGTGGTCGGAAGTGCGTACTATGTTGCACCTGAAGTACTCCACAGATCTTACAGTACGGAAGCAGATATATGGAGCATCGGTGTCATATCTTACATACTACTCTGTGGAAGTAGACCCTTTTACGGACGAACCGAGTCTGCAATTTTTCGTTGTGTCCTTAGAGCAAACCCTAATTTCGAAGATTTGCCATGGCCTTCCATATCTCCTATTGCCAAAGACTTTGTGAAAAGGCTTCTGAACAAAGACCATAGGAAAAGAATGACAGCTGCTCAAGCTTTAGGTAAGTTCTTTACCAGTAGTGTAAAACTAGAGACATTGATAGGTAAAATGAAAACATGAGTATGATTACATTTGCAGCTCATCCATGGCTTCGAGATGAAAATCCTGGTTTGCTTCTGGATTTCTCGATCTACAAGTTGGTGAAGTCGTATATTCGTGCATCACCTTTCAGACGAGCAGCACTTAAGGTAATTGTCTGATACTAACTTCAACCGGTACCTTTTCATTTGTACTTACAGATGTCATAACAGATATGGCAATATGGATCAGGTGCGTTCGTTACCCAACGAGTTTTTCAGAACATTTTAGGAGCTTAACAATTCTCTTTTGATTTTTCACGAAATAAGTAAAAGAAGAGATTCACATGACAGAAAATTTCTTCAGTTTGTTTCATCCTATCTTTTGTTCTTGGTATATTGGATTATTTGTCTTGTATATATCTTTATGTTCTGATCACTTGTACCAGTCTCTATCCAAAGCTATACCCGAAGAAGAACTTGTGTTCCTTAAAGCACAGTTCATGCTTCTGGGTCCAGAAGATGGAGGCCTGTATCTTCACGATTTCACTACGGTCAGTGGGTGATATCGACACTCATCTTCCCTGGTTTAACAATGCGATTGTTCTTCACTTGGTGAACCTAAAATTCTTCTGATCCCTGATCAGTAGTTCAAACTCGTGTGGTACTGCAGGCTTTGACAAGATATGCTACGGATGCTATGATTGAATCTAGGCTTCCTGACATTTTAAACATGGTACGTACTAACACATTGATCTTTTGAAACCACCATTATTACTCTGCAAGTCGCGTAATTGCATCTGTAATACTTTTTTTCTGTTTGTTTTTTTAATTCTGTTGATTGAAGATGCAACCCTTGGCACATAGGAAACTAGATTTCGAAGAGTTCTGTGCGGCTGCGGTTAGCGTGTATCAACTAGAGGCTCTTGAAGAATGGGAACAGATCGCAACTATAGCATTTGACCACTTTGAACGTGAAGGAAGCCGAGCCATTTCCGTCCAAGAATTGGCTGAGGTATGTAGTGACTTGAATAATATCTCGGGTATTTGTAAAACCGATATCTTTGGCATGAATCTTGGGTTTCCCGCATATGTAGGAGATGAGTTTGGGACCAAATGCGCGTCCTCTGCTCAAGGACTGGATCCGGAGTTCGGATGGAAAACTGAATTTCTTGGGCTATGCCAAGTTTTTGCACGGTCTGACTGTTCGAAGCTCGAGCTCAAGACCAACAAGGTGACTTGTAAAACATACTGTCTTTTCAAGACAAAAAAACATGAACTGGAAAAAGGTACCTCTTTTGTGTTAAGCATTTTGTTTTCAGAGGAACCATTCCAAACCAAGCAAAAAAAAAAACAAACAAAAAGAGGAAAATATTTTTTTGTATATTATTTTTCTGTAGTATAGAATATATTGGATGGGTTGTTGCTGTTGTTGTGTTTCCTCTAAGCAATGTAGTATTGTAGGTGTAATAAATCAACGGTACGAATACAATAAAACATTATGCTAAATTGCTCATATACTTTTTACATTGGAAAATTAACTAATTTAACTATCTTCCCCGCGTGGTGTGAGACATATGTGACATATGTTGATCAGTCGATGAGATTTTGACATATTAAAATACCAGATTTGATAATATCAACTATATTCGTACGTAGTTTGAACACGAGTCATAAAAGACAACATTGTTAATGCAAACCATTACTATTAGATCTAAACTGCTTATTTATAATAAATTTTACATTATTATAAAATCTCATTAAACAGCATATATCTCTTATTGCATTCAATGACTAATTAAAACTAGAAGATTTATTTTGAATTGTATTAAATGTGACTCTACATAACTGTGAATATATATATTATCTTTCCTTTTCAAACAACAACAGAATTATTTATATTGTGTTTTGGGAAAAGGGTTTTGAAGATGAAATTGGTGGCTCTCATGTCGTTCTTCCTACTGTTTCTTTTGTGTTCTTCAGGTAATCTAATATATTTATATAAATAATATTTTAAATCATCTAAACAAAGAAATATTACGATTGATATTTTTCCAGAAAGGTATTGAATTAGTTAAATTTTTGATATCCAACGTCTACTCTGATAATATGGTTGATCACGATTTAAATAATAATATAGTTTTATATATATGTGAAGTCACATATTTGTTTTGCTCTTGTTTTTAGGGTTTGAGGACCATCAAGTTACTCATACCAACCAATATTCCTTGAATAATGTAAGAAATCTCATTAAATAAAATGCTTATTTTGATTTTTCTCCCATATTATCAATGATAAATCATTATTATTTTGAGTTAATTTTTATCAACATAGTCAAAACAAAAACTAACTATTGATGAACAAATATGTTATGCAATATAGGGTGAGGAGAGTGGTTTGAAAATTAATGATTATCCAGATCCGGGTCCAAATCCAAGACATGATCCAACAAAACCCGTTTATCCTGGACATCCTCCATTACGACCGAAGAATTGATAGCCATGAATCATGATGAAGCAAAGATATGTAAGATGGATTGGAACATTCCATTATGAGTTCGTTTTATCTCCTAAATAAATAAAGTACTGTTAAATAAATATATTAATTTGGGCTAAAAATAAGATCTGAACCGGTCAAACAATGAAAATTATGATTCAAAAATATAAGTCTACAAACATTAAGTCTTGATTTTTTAGACTCAGTCCACTCAATTAGGATTTTTCCTGAAACTCCTAAATAAATAGTTCTATTTAATATGATAATTTATATAATAATTTATACATAAATTTTAATAATACAAGTGTTAATAAACCATCTAAATTTGAAGTTCTTTTATTTTACATTTGATTTCGTATGAGTTTCTTATAATTGATTTGGTTTATTATTTGGATTTGATAAAACTAGGTGTGTGGTTCTTTGATTTAAATTTATTCGATGTTATAGAACAATATATTTAAAAGTTGTTTAACAAAGATATTTTTCAAGTATTATATTAAAAACTTTATAAATATAGAAAAACAAATATGAACGATGAGAGTAATTATAAATTATTAGTACCATTAATAAAAGATTTAAAAATCAAAATTTAATAGTTATTAAACTTATAACAAATCACAAAAAAATAATTGTGTAACTTAATTCGTCGCTCTCTAACTGTAATTAAAACATAATTTCGAAAAAAAAGAAACCAAAAGGATTTTAAATTTGTAGGTTTTGTGGATTTCGAACCAGACGGATCACATCAACAAGATTAGCATACCTACTATTAAAAATTAAAAACTAGTAAATTGTTTTAATCAATAATAGTTTTGTAATAGTTAATATAGTAAACTTGTGATTTGTATAATTGATCTACTGAGCCACTGATCATTTGATCTCAATATCAAATATCTTACTTTCAGTTTGTTTTTCAAACATTTAGCGAAAATACTGATGGTGCAATCTCTACCAATATGCTCATTATTTTCCAGTAATTGTTTTTATCTTTTAAAGAAATTAGAAAAGGAATCTACTCTGAAAGGAAAATAAAAGTTTGGTTATTTAGTGCATATACTAATCGAAGGCTGAATAATACCAATTTCGATTTGGATGGATTTTTTGGAATAATTGATAGTTTTATCAATGGTGCATAAAATACAGAGTATAAAGAAGTAGAAGAAAACATGAAAGCTAAACTCGAGAACTTCTCAAAAACTTTTCATTAATCTTTTTCCCGTTGTTTACAAAAGCGTATACAACTTATATTTATATGAAAGTGTTACTGTCTAAAATCCATTCTTCTTCAATTGTTTTACGCCATTTGTTTCTTTTCTCCAATCACAGCTTGTTTGTACGATCACATATCCTTCCTCTGCTTTTCTCCTTCTGCCATTGTCGATTTTCTGCTCTTTATTAAACCTTCTACAACTTGTCTCTTTTGTATAGTAGCCACATCACTCTTTCATCTTGAGCCATTGTCTTTTGTCCGAACCCCAAATGTTGTATGCCGAAATTTTGCATTTCTTCTTTCCTTCCTCTTATATACCCCCTCAAACTTGTGATTGGCGGGAGACAAATACCAAGTTTGCAACGAAGAAATTCAAAGAATTACCAAGGAAGAGACTTAGTAAACACATCAGCCAGTTGAAAGTGAGCTGGAATATGACAAGTTTCAATTGTCCCAAGAGCCACCTTTTCCCGAATGAAATGGTAGTCGACATCAATATGTTTAGAACGACCATGAAACTTCGGTTGGCTGTCAAACGAACAGCAGACAAGTTGTCACACAGGAGACGATCTGGTGTAGACTGAGGAATATGTAGTTCACGCAAGACGGATGATATCCAGATAAGCTCAGTTGCTGTCTCTGCTAAAGCACAGTATTCAGCCTCTGTAGAAGACCGGGACATAATAGAGTGCTTCTTAGCTTTCTAAGAAACTAAATGAGGACCTAGCAAGGTGTACAAGCATGCTGTGAAACTCCTTATGAGTTTATATCCTGCCCAGTCACTATCACTAAAAGCATGAAGTGATAGTGCTGTTGCAGATGAGATATTCAGTCCAAATGTGCTCGTGCCTCTAATGTATCGTAACACCCGTTTCAATAGAACATAGTTTGCAACAGTGGGAGCGTGCATACGCTGGCACACAATATTTACGGAGAACTGAATATCTGGACGAGTCAATGTTAGATATTGAAGTTTGCCCGTTCTGCTTTATATTTAATCAACCACACTTTGACACATGTATTTATTTGTAGTAGTCAAGGGGTAAAGAAAAAAAATCAAATTTTCGCATTAATATAAAGAGAGCTTTACTTGAATTTGAAATCTAATTATTAAATGCATTTCACTTTAAATGAGCGTTTCAATTAAAAATGCAAAAATGCTTTTATAAAAGAGAAATACCCTCTAATAGCATCAAATTAATTTTTGCTGACAAAAATAACACCTCGACCACATAATTCCAAATCTAGCATTTCATCTATTAACAAATAACTTTATTATCCTCACATAAAAACTCCTAAACACTTCCTTCTTCTTCGTCACAGGAGGCGGTGCCCTTTTCTCTGGATTTAGTCGACTTCTTCAAATCGCGACATTTGCAGCAACTCCGGCGACATTTGCACTTACTCCGGTGACATTTGCAGTAAGAAGATCGTGCTCTCCGGAAAGTAACGGTTACACCGGCACGATCTCCGTCGGAGGCCGCTCCTTAAAAATCGCATCTTGCGATTTCTTTTTCGGCGAGATTTGCAGAGGTTTGTTCTCTTCGTTTTCCGGCGAGATTTGCAGAGGAGACACGAGATTGTTTCTGTTTGTTAATGGTGATATGGAAAAATATGTTGTAAATCTAACTTTTCTTTTTTGGTGCAGTGGTTCACAATGAAGTGCCAACATGCTTTGATAGTGATGGCTGATAATCTTTATTACTCGAAATTTCGAGAGTATTGCAGAGTAAGTTTGGTTTTACTTTGTTATCACAGTTTTTAATTGCACAATGTAGCCATTATTGCGACTGGTTATGACTGAGTTCTGTAATTCAAAGTTGTTCATAAATATTCCAAACATAAAGTTATCTTATATATGTTAAGTGTGAATTCAAATCTGAAACTAATATCAGGATATACAAATTTAAAGAGGTAGTTAGAAAAGTCTAGAGAAATTCAATAACATACATGACTTACACCTTGTTAGTCTAGATGATGAGCAAACTAGTTTTCAATAAAACTTCTTCAAGGATTACAAAATTCAAAGCTTGTTTTAGCAATAAAAGAGGCAGACAGTTAGAGACAATAGAATGATTCATACCATTGTTCTGAAAGAGTTGGCCTACAAAAGGCGTAATAGTGTCATCCATGCACTCCTCCACTATGAACTAGATCCCTGCCCAGAAATGCGCAGTTAGGCAAAACAAATAATTACAACAACATAATTTATGTTTTTTCTTTCACTCTCTTAGAAAGAATAATAATTGTCCATCGCCCAGAAATGAGCAGTTAGGCAAAATAAATAATTACAACAACATAATTCATGTTTTCTCTTTCACTCTCTTAGAAAGAATAATAATTGTCCATCATCTTCTACACAGATCTAAGACACAACAAGCCTATTCTCTGAGACAAGGAGCCTAGCAGATAACTCAGGTTACAAAAGCCTAGCAGAGAAGCCACCTCTTTTACTCTCATACATCTAAAAAATTTTGTGTTCTGCCACTGTATGGCCTGTCTGAAGCCCTTTCTTTCATCTAAATAGTCATTGTCCAAGTTATGAATGTGAATTTTCTTTTACTTGATGCTTTTATTTGCATTTTTTTTAGGAAAATATGGTAGAGATTTATTGTGTTTGTGGAGAGTGGAAATTAAATGAAATGGTCAAATGGGAATTTTTAGTTGAAATGGAAAAAGGAGCCTCTGTTTTTGAAGTAGATGAAGATGTCAAATATGATGATTTACTAGAAATGGTTTATGAAGATTTTGGAATCGATCGCTCTGTACAAAATAAGGCAATTACCCTTAGCTATGCCCTTCCACTAAGCACAAAGGTGATGATAAATGATGCTCCACCTGTGTATTTGCGCAACGATCGTCAACTACGCACTTTCATAAATAAGCTAAAACAAGATGTTGAACTCATTCATCTCTGTGGAATAGTGCGTAAAATTGCAACTCATTTTTGATATGTTTTCTTTCGATAATGAAACGATTCGTGCATAACTTCCTAAATTGTTAGAAAAGTTTCCTAAAAATTGAAAAAACCTTTCTAAATGTTACAGTACATAAACTTGTATTCTATAAAAATTTAATTTCCACACTTTTTTTGTAATTTAATTCCTCTCTGTTTTAGGTGAGTGACAAATGCAGCATCATTTTTCTTGAGTCCGTAAATAATGAAGCAAATTGTAATGTGGAAAACAGTCAATGCACTCAAATGTTGCAAAATCTAGATGGTGATTCATGTGTTGATCCAACAATTTTGTGTGAAAAACAACGGGTAACATATTTTTCATATTTATTTCAAAGAGATTTGTATAAATAGTTCCATTTTTAGAGAGATCATATTTCTTTATAATTGCATTAATATTTTTAAAACTTTGCTTTAGGCCCAAGAAAACAGTGATATCATTGTTGTTGAGAATGTTGGAAACAACATTCAATCGAATATTGTATGCAATTCAGAGATTTGTCAAGTGAAAAATACTCGATTTACAGAAGTAGTAAGAACTTTAAATGGTGATTCTTGTGTTACTCCATCTTTTTCACATGAAAAACAACATGTAGCATTGGATTTATATCTTTTCTTACAATGGTATATATATTGCCTTCTGCCGATTTATGCATTCTTTCCTAAAACTGTTTTTGTGACAGTTTTAAGTTAAAATAACAGAGATTATTTTTGTCATTTTACATTTAAAAAAATGCTATTTCTAAGATTTTAGATTAGGAATGCTAATTTAGTCACTAAATCTAGATTTAGTGCTAAATTAGTCATTTGCCCTTTGATTAATTATTACTTATTATAAGAATGAAAAAGGTAAAAAAATTAATTTTCTGTTTTAGTCAAAAAGAAATCTGCAACTATTTTATTAAACTGACAATTTTGGACCTTTCTGTTGAATAAAAGGTTGGTCAAACAGCCCTAAATAAGACTTAAATCTGAATAAATCAATAAAATTAAGATTTATTTGCCTAATAAAATAGTTGAAAAATGGAAATGTTTTTAAAAAATAGCAAATAAATTTTGAATTAATAGAAAATATTAGATCAAAGCGTATATATGATAAATTTTACAAAATTATGAAAAATCATTAAACAACTTAATTATAATCAATAATAAATATATGTCTCATTGCACCAATAATTATTTTGAAATATTTTTGCTTGATGAATTATGAATATTTTAGCTGTACTGAAAAGGCAAATATATAACTAGAAGATTTATTTTGAATTGTATTAACTATGCATAAACCCAAAAATGTAATTAAATGATACTGTATCAAAGAGACTAAAGACATGTTTTTTTTGCCAAGACAATTATTGTGCCAATGGGAAACTACGCTATATATGTATATCTATATAGCTTTACATTTCAAGTGAACACAATTATTTAGTGTGTTTTGAGAAAAGGGTTATTGAAGATGAAGTTGGTGGTTCTCATGTCGTTCTTCCTACTGTTTCTATTGTGTTCTTCAGGTAATTCAATATATGTATATAAATAATATTTCAAAACATCTATACAATTGATATTTTTCCGGAAATGTATTGAATTAGTTAAATTTCTGATATCCAACTTCTAGTCTGATTATTAGAGTTTCAGCACTTAAAAAATGTAATAATATGGTTGATCACGATTTAGATTTTAATATATTTTTATAAATACATGAAATCACATATTTGTTTTGATCTTGTTTTTAGGGTTTGAGGACCATCGAGTTACTCATACAAACCAATATTCCTTGAATAATGTAAGCAATCTCATTAAATAAAATGCTTATTTTGCATTTTCTCCCATATTATCATAAATCATTATTTTTCAGTTAATTTTAATAAATCAACATAGCATATTTGTCGAAAAGAAAAGGTAACTGCTGGTGAAACAAAATGTAATGCAATATAGGATGAAGAGAGTATTGTGAAAATGATGGATTATTCGGAAACACAGCCAACTCCAAGAACTCCCGAGCCAAGACCCAGTGTTCCTCCTGGAGGTCCTCCACCACTACATAAAAATAGCCATGAATCATTACCAAGTAACAATATGTAAGATAGATTACAACATTCCATCTATATAATTCTGATTTGTACTCCCATACTAATTATTATAAATAAATAAAATTATTATTATGAATTTTTTTTTATCGTCTAAATAAATAAATATATTAATTTAGGTTTGAGATCTTGGTTGGGTACCGGTTTAGGTTTTGCAAAGAAAAGTAATCTTTCATTTCTGTGTTCTAATTAAAAGAAAACTGTAAAAACCGGATTCAGGTTTTAATAAGTAGTTCGGTTTACATCACTATTTTCCCAACAACATAAAATAGATATATATTAAATAGATAAAAAGAGAAAAGAAAAGAATTTGACGATTTTCCGGTTTAGTAAAACCGCTCCCATAGATAACCCGGTATAGTTCTTCAGTATTCGTCTAAGAAAGTATAGAGAGTGTCGTCTTTCTTGGTTTTACGTCGGCTAAGCAAAGCCTTAAGCAATCGTTTGCTCTTACTCGGTATTTGCTGCTCTGTTTCTTTCTGGTTTTCTTTCTCGAACGCAACTCGAACCGAAGCCGATCTTCTTGGTTCTGATGGATACTGAAATGCAAAAGTAGAATCAAGAAGAGATAAATTGATTGAGACAAATGCTTTTTTCGGGTGGAAATTGTGTTAGAATCGAAGCTTTAATACCCGTATAGGAGTTATAGCTCTGTTCTTGGTTGGTGTTGTTGGCCGACTGATTGATGCTGATTTCCGGATAGTGACTGATCCCGATCTTAGTAGTGGAACCCGATGAGGTGAGACCGATCTTTTATCTGATTAATATCACACATAATCATGTAAAAGAAGATCAGATTTTTAGATCGTTATTCAAAGAAGAAAAAGGATCTACTGAGGATTTTACCTTGTTCTTTTTTCGGAATGGTTGAGGTAAACGAAAAGGTTGCTGATCGTTGAGGTGGTTGCCGTGGAGGTGGAGTCTGAGATGTTGATTTTCTGCAGAGGCAATTAGATTAGAAAGCGGTTCAATATTACCCGGTTTCATTACTTTCGTGTTTCAGATGTCGGTTTTATGCGTTTCGAGTTTATACCTTACGGGTGCTGGAGGCGTTTCCCGGATTGTAGCACGAACAGCTTTAAAAGAGCAAGAGAGAGCCAAAACAAGATTTCAGGTTAGGAACAGATCTTAAAGTCTTGGATTGTTTAGACAGAAACATATAGAAACTATCAGATTACCATTTCGGAATTGGTTCCAATCATCTGCATCCTCTAAACTGCTTCCAAAGTACTTAAGCTTTTCAAGATTGGTAGCAGTCATAATTTCACCAGCTGATATAAGAATGCAGCTTTTGCTCGTGAGTCCCAGAAGTTTCTAACCACCCGAGTGCGAGAGAGAAAGAGAATTTACCGGGTAAAATGTATCGTTTATGGAACTTTGGAGTCTCAATCACAAGTGATTGCTGTGAACGCCCTTCATGATCCATATACTCTTGGCACATCCTTAGCCTCTATAGTTTTTAACCCCACATTAACACCAGAAAAGAAAAACTCAGCAACCCAAAAAAGAAAATAGATCTGAGAAAGAACCTAAAGTAGGAAACTTTACACATAAAAACAAGTTTGGTGAGGAACTTTTATCTACCTGTTCGATGCAAGATACTCTTAACTCGGTCTCTGATACTTCATCGACCTTTTCATCAATAAAGTCGTTGACTTTATACGTAACAGAGCCTAAATGATCAACTGTATTCACCAAAGCCTTCACTGCGTAATCTTTCAGTGACTCAACAACTCTGCGTTTAACTCGAAAAAACAACTACTGAGAAATAAAAAACTGAGAAGAGCAATTTTTCTGAAGCACTGCTGAATAGTAACTAACATCTGCCTTTTATCATCGGTTGTGAAAGATAATTCAAAATACTCAGCTGCCGAATACAATTGCGTTCGCAAGTTCCTCAAGTCCTGAGAAAAAAGAAAGCAGAGTGCGTTTCCCAACTTTAACCTTCATGGATTCGAGAAAGGAAATATCATTGAAAATTGTAACAATTCTTGGACCTTCGATCATAGAGACCATTTTCCTTTCACTGATCTATCGGTTTCACGCATAGAAAGAATGTTAAAAAATAGCTGTGCTGAATAGCATTTTCTTTCTATTGGATGGGGACTTAAATCATCATAAACAAATAACAAAAGAGCAAAGTTTTGCAAATTCAGAATCCACCTTAAGACCATCAGAGAAGAACATGATTTGCTGCATAGAGACCTCATCATAACTAGATGCTTCTCGAGACTCAGGCATTGTAGCCACTGCACTCTTTTTTCTTCACAGAGAGTGGGACAGTGGAATCTCAAACCTGGCTTTCCTTGTGACTGGAAAAAAGGAAATCGCCAAATAATTCTAGATTGTCCAAAAACACTTGAAAGCCACATTTTTCGAATTAACATATGAACATAAAGGATAAAAATCTTGTTCAAAAGCCTACACTCAAAAGATGTAAGAAGATCTAAGCAATCTATTCGTCTACGAACGAAAACTCTTTCCAAGAAAGGCAACAGGTTTTTCTCAGATAAAAATTCTTGGACTGAATACATCCTGTTGCGCAGATGTTGTGTTACCACCAAGGGGACAATGCCAAAGTATAATAATCTTCAATAAGAAAACTTTTACATTGATCCATATAACTTGATAAAAGAAGAAACAGACAAGAAGTAGAATCCACAGCTCTAAAAAAGCAATCAACAGTTTGATCTAAAAGAAATAGATCTTCTTTGAACCTTTCATTAGTACTCTTTTAACTCTATAAAAATTACAAAAATTCCCAAGAGGAAACACTATGGATTAAACAACACGAGAAATAAATAAAAAGAGAAACTTTAGGAGAAGGTGCAAGTGTTTATGAGAAAGGGAGCAAAATTCAATTAAAAAAATAATAATTTTTAAAATTAAAGTAATACAGTTTTTCAACAACCACAGATCTAACTAACATGAGATCCTCAAGAACATTAGAACTACAATTTTTCTCTTTTGATTAAAATCTCACAGAGTTATTGTTTCTATTAACCCTGAAACTCTTCAGGACCACTAAAAAGGCACCAACTTGTTATACTGTAAGAGCAGAACTACCAAAACAAAACCCAGTCGACAGAAAGTTTCGACCTTTCGAGTCAGTGCACCTGAAATTTCAGAGTGGAATCAAACCTGCAAACTGTGATTATTCAATCTAAACCTCTCACTCTTGTTCCTTTCTGCACGAAGGACAGATCCGATTTGTCTGAAAGAACGAAGATTTGAAGACAGTAATAGAGTTCGAATTTCGACGGAGAACGCGGAACGAAGTGGGTATTGTGTAGAGATTGGGTGGAGACTTAAAGGAAGGAAGTGAGCAATGTCTGGTACTCTAAACCTCTGACTAATCCCTTCATTTGCGGAGAAACGCTCGCTCTTTTTGTTCGCTCGTTTTTTCTTTAATTTATTTGTGATAAATTTTACCTATCGAAAATAAAGCAGTAAACTTTTTATTAAAGTTTTCGAAATCAACAAAAAAAATTAAATTTTGTGTTCTTAGTAAAAAATGATAAAGTTATCACTTTTGAAGGATTTATCACCAATATAATGATCATGTCGTGCGGTGCTTCAAGGATAACAAATGAAGAACATACAATGATTTAAGGGAAGCACGTCTTTGGACTGCCATATAATTACAAGATTGCTTTCCTCTAAATCATTCTTCTTTATTAACTCAGAGCTTTTGCTTTTAGGAGTGATTACTATTTTATAGATTTAGGGTCACTCAAAGAGCTCTTAGACTCCTCATTTTTGCAATCAAAATTTGAGACATCATTTCTACAAAATACAAAGATATTGTTAAAAGTGTTACTATTCATTTTATGTATGAGCTATTAGTTTTGTTGTCCTTATTAAAAAAAAAATTCTACATCATTTTTTTTAGATCACTAAATCAAAATTTATTTATATTTATTAATTGTTTTATGTAATTTACTCTACATATTGTAACTAGGAAATACAGCTAAAATATATTTAAGTAATAATGAGGTTTTTATCAAGCAGAAAAAATAATATGATGTTTAGCATCATTTTGTCCTCGATTTTTCTAAAACCAAAAAACAGAAAATTTTATCCAACTTTTTATTAAATTTTTTACACGGTATTTATTATTTTAATTTTAAAAACAAATATTTTTATTTACAATATTTACTTCCTATCACCAACCAATAAATTAAGTGGGTTATTTTCTTTTGATTGCATAACTATTAATTTAAAAATTGAATACCAAAACTTTTTGGTGCAACCAGTAGAAGATTTAATTCACCATGTCAGTTAGTAATAGGATTTATTACGTTGGATATGGGTTCCACCCAAATTTGAATGGCTTTTAAAGCTGAGTGCGACATCCAATGGTCAACAATTTATTATAATGTTGCATATTTCAATTGATTTCTTTCATTTGTAAGCATTACACACTACTAACTTGATGAGCAAAACTATTTCTTTAGCTCGCACCAATTTTTTTTAATGGTTGTTGAGCTTATTTTGCCGATTTATACTCATACACAATTTTTTTTGTTTCTTTTTAATTATAGAGTGATATAAATAAACTTGATAAGACATGTTCATTTATTAATGTCATATACAATTATGTAACATAGAGGATATATATATTTCATACAAGATAGCGAACCAACCACACACATGTAAGTCTTTATTTAACAAAAAAAGAAAGAAAGATTAAGACCCTTGCTTCTAATGATCATGCCTCCAGCCTTTCTTCCCAAACCCAGTAGGACTTTGACTAGGACTAACCGGTTTACGTCGGCTATCCATTTTCGGGCTAGGACTTTTAAGACCAGGATAACCAGTTGTTACTGCTCCACACGAATTTGATGAGTCACAACCCGATCCATTAATCGACCCGTGTTTCGTCGAAGAGTTCCAATACGGCATAAAATTAGTTCCTTGAAGCTTCACGGTTGTGTCTTGGTCTCGAACTTTAGCCTTTGCAGATGCAGTCGGAGCCATATAGCTTGGTATATGGGTTGGGCTTTTCCGTTGCTTATGGGCTTGTCTATATGATCCAAAATCTATATATTCTCGATCAATTAAACCGATTATCTTGTTTTTGAGGCCAGTCGGAGTGGTCATGTCCATGTCCACCGTCTTCTCTGATACATCATCGGGCGTGGTGGTACCAGCCACGGCTGTAGGGAAAGGTGGATATGGAGGAGGATTGTATGATTCAGGACCGGGACTAGAACCCGTTTGATGGCCTGTGTATGGTTGGGAAGACATCCAATGGTCAAGCCAGTTCCAAGCCCATTGAGTTCTATCAGACGCATTAACACCAAATCTATTTGTCTCGTCATCATTTGTGTGTTGCATTTGCCGCTTCAATATGAAAACCATACATAGATTTCAGATTTCAAGTACAACAACAATTTCTAAATTAACAACTAATAACATATTTAGAGAGAAGAACAATATATATTAGGATATAATAAATAGAGAGATGACCAACCTGGTAGGTGTATGCATAAGCAAGAGCTCTCTCTCTTTTCATCATTCCCTCAGTCCTCTCTTTATCCTGTATATTCAAAAAATTCATTAGATAATAATTTACCAATATAGTAATTTCGTGTTTTTATATATATAGAATGTAATTTCTTCTAAGAGAATACCAGGGAACATGGTACGTAAGAATTCTTCACATTACCTTTACGGTATTTTGGTACAGGTTGGTTCGGTTTACTTCCTGCAATTTCTTCGGTTTCTCGAGATCTGCAAACCCTACAAAACCATAGCAAAATTTATATACGTTCAACATCATAAATGCATATATATTGGGTGTATCTTTGTTCGGTATTTCCATACCGGACCGCTTCTCTTCCTCTTCAAACTGTTTCTTAAACCGGTCATGAGCCACTTGGAGCCTTCTCGCTCTGACTCGGGCTTGGACACGGACCAAAGCTTGCATACATTTCATGGTCATTTGTGCCTGTTTTCGTACGTGGTTGCCACGAACCAATGCTTGTAGCCTAACTAGTCCTTTTAAGGCACGAAGTGCTCGTCTCGCCTACAATTAATATAGAAAATAAAATCCACAAAGCCGGTCATAATCTTTGGATAAACCGGATTTATTAACTTCTTAAATTGCTGGTTTAGTATTAGTGTACAGTTACAAGTTGCTCACAACGAAAATAACTTTTTAAGGATGGAAAATTACCAAGTATCCCCTGTAGTGCGATTGGATGAGAACTGCGGCGGTATCTTCCTCTGTCTGGCGATTGTAGCCGGCAAGACGAACGACTTTCGCAGCGGCTTGTGCGGCTGCAACAGCAGCTTCAGCAGCAGCTGCCGTGGCTATAGCCACAGCCATAGCATGTTTTCTTTCTCCAACGGTGGTTGCCGTAGTAGAAGCAGTGCTCTCGATGTCATGGGAAATCTCCGGCGAGCTTTCCGCCGGAAAATTTTCGAAAGACACGACTTCTTGTGTATCGTGTTGCTGCTGCCACCTGTCGGCGTTGTTGTTACTGATGTTGTTCTCTCTCTGCTTAAATACATCATCAAATGTGATATAATCATTGATGTGATGATAATCAATTATTTGAAACATTTCCATCTTTACAAGCTTTTTGGATATGATAATTTCTTCCTTTTAATTTTATATTTTAACTCCAAAGTATTCAACTTTTTACTATAATTAACTACGATCCAATTTTATTAAAAACTTGTTTTTTTGTTGTCTGCTTATATATAAACGCCTATGAAGTCCAGATTCTTCAAAAGACCACAATTAATTCTGAGAAACAACAAGAGGTTAGAGTTGAGATCCAAAACAAATAGAAAATGATAAAAAGTTGGTGGGGCTAAACTTTCGATAGTGGTAAAAAAGGACATATACTATAGTAATGTTAAGATATGCATATATCTATAGATACAAGTTGACATATATATTATATATATGTAGGTGGGGAAATAAATGGGTTGGAGTGATGGCGAGGGAACAAAGCAATGCACATGAAATTTGGGAGAAGGAAAAAAAAAAGATAGTTTTTTAGGTGTCATGAAAATTATTATTTCTATGTTTTTAAATTATAAGGATCCTCCTTAATTAATCTTCAATCTCTTTCACAAGGGACCAATCTTTTCGGATTTTAATCATAAATCGGTCTTTACATTTATTTTTTGTAACTCAACTTGTCATACGTTTATATAATGAAAGATGGCATTCTTTTCTCCCTTTTAAGCTATAATATACATAAATATATCTTAGGATCACTTATTAAATGGTGCACATATAACAAGAACAAAATTTTCATATTGCTAGTAAAAAAAAACAGAATTATTTATCTCTCTTAATAGTGCCATGTAATGAGTTAATTTAGGGTTAGTAAAACTGAGCATGACTAATACCATCAATATTGCTTATTTAACAAACAAAAAATATTGCTTAGTTCAAGAAGAAAAAGACATTAAACCAAAATTGCTTAATAATTAAGTGTTACTTATGCGATCACATTATTTTCCAAGTTCAAGTTATGTTTTGTCAGAATTAAGTGCTAAAAAACGTTGTGTATATTTGTATTGATCACTATAATTTTTGGATAAAATAGCTTTAATATTTTTATATGAAAATTTATATCCCAATACTTTTAAATAACCCACCTAAAGTCCTAATAAATTCCCAAAATATGTTTGTAGTAATTTAAATAGATAATGTAATAAATTAGGGTATGATTTAGATGTACCTTAGAGTCTTTAGGAGATGATTTAAAGACTTTCTTCACCGTAGAGAACCATCCACCACTTCCGTTCTTCCCCATTTCCGGCAAAACTCTTTGTGCATAAGCTTTGTTATTAACACTGAACAGTTAATTTAAAAATCCAAAATAGCTAAAAAAACTATTCCAAGTAGCGAAAACTACCTTTAAGAACACTTACACGTAAGTTTGAGCAATGTGATCAAGCCAATGAAGATGTTTCTGAAGTTTAGAGAGAAAGAGAGATAATGAGAGAGATAAGAGGTGAGAGAGAGAGAAATCACAGAGAGTTAAGTTGAGAGAAGGAGGAAATGTCTCATTTCACCACCGATAATGAAAATCATTAACGGAGTCACGTTTGGGTTCGGTTAAACGCCGTTAAGTGTTTTTACGAAGTTCACGAGGTTTCTTCTAGTTTTGTCTTTTCTTTATATTCTAAAGCCCAATCACACTTCTTTCTCTTTTTTTTTTGGGCTGACGATCTATTTCCCCCTCGGAAGTATCATATAGCACTACGTCCACCCCAAACTAAAGCATAACCTTAAATACACATGAGTACAAAGTAGTAACCCTGAATCCCCCTAAATCGAAAGTTGGAAACTAATTTACCCCTCTATAACAAAGTTGTAAACGTTAGGCCACATAATTATGGTTAATGTTGGTTTACTGTTTCGAAACCTAAACAGTAAACCGTTCGTAACCCAGAATTAACCCAAAAAACCAGACCCGATAACCCGAATTAACCCAAAAACCAGACCCGACCCGAAAAATCACCCAAAAAATCCCCCAGATCCGACCCGAATTAACCCTAAATTGCGAAAATCCCCAAAAAAATCCCCAATTTCGAACCCTAGAAATCGAAGAACAAAATTGAGAGAAATCGAGAGAAATCAAGGGAAAAATCAAAGAAGGTGAAGCGATGTCGTTAGTTGTGCGTGAAGACGAAGCAGATGAGTTCGAAATCGATGAAGAAGCGATAGACCGTGACGATTTTCAAATCGAACAAATCGTGGAAGGTTTTCACGATGAACCTCCAATCTTGCACGACGAATACCCAGAAAGCTCAAATGATGAAGAAGAAACCATTCCGGAGAGTGAACGAACAAACATAAGACGTGGCGATGGAAGATTATACACGGGGCAAACATTTGTGAATGGAGTTGCATTCAAGGAGTCGGTTCTCGACTATGCACTTCGAACTGGCCGCAACATAAAACAATATAGGTACGACAAAGAGAAAATAGGGTTTAAGTGTGTTGGTAGTGAGGGTTGTAAATGGCAAGTGTATTGTTCTGTGCATTCGAATTCGGCATTATGGAAGATTAGGACATTAAAGGATGAACATAGCTGTGTGCCGAATGGGGAGTGTGAAATGGTGAAAGTTCCAGTGATAGCTAGGTTATTCATCGATAAAATTAGAGAAGAGCCAGATTATTTTTTGCCGATGAAGCTTGAAGAACTTATTCAAGAAAGATGGAAGATTAAAGTGTCAAGGCCACAATGTCAAGCTGCGAGAAATAAGGCCTTGAAATGGATTGAGAGGGAGTATGATACGCAATTCTCGCGTCTCCGAGATTATGGTGCTGAGATATTGCATTCTAACATCGGTTCGACTGTTGAGATTGACACTTCGACAAATGAAGAAGGTGAAGATGTTTTCAACCGGTTTTATGTTTGTTTTGATGTTATCAGAAGGACATGGAAAGAGACTTGTAGACCACTTATAGGAGTTGATGGGTGCTTCTTAAGAGGCAAAATGAAAGGTCAGCTATTGGTAGCTTTAGGGAGAGATGCAAATAATGCTATCTATCCAATAGCATGGGGGTTGTACAAGTTGAAAACAAAAACAATTGGTTATGGTTTGTGAAGAAGGTGAAAATTGATTTTAACCTACTCGATGGTGAAGGTTACATTATGATATCAGATCGTCAAAAGGTAATTAAGTATCTTGGTTTTTAGTTTGTTGTATATGGGATTTTAATCCATATTGTGTGGCTGTGTTGCAAGGATTGATTAGAGCTGTTGAGCTAGAGCTGCCTAAGATGGAGCATAGAATGTGTGTGAGACACATCTATGGGAATTTGAAGAAAAACCATGGAAGCAAAAAGCAGATGAAGCCTCTGATTTGGAATTTGGCGTGGAGCTATAACGAGCCTGACTATATGGATAATTTGGACAGACTCTTCAACTACGACACAGGTGTGTACAATGATGTGATGAATTCGAATCCAAGGACATGGTGCAGGGCATTTTATAAGCTTGGAAACTATTGTGAGGATGTGGAGAACAACTCCACAGAGTCGTTTAACAGTTCCATAGTAAAGGCAAGGGAGAAGCCCTTTGTGCCAATGCTAGAGACAGTGAGAAGACTTGCAATGGCTCGTATAGCCAAAAGAGGTTTCATATCGAATGCTCATACAGGTTTGTACTAATAACTGTTTTTTTAGCCTAATTTTTCTGTAAAATTGTACTAATAACTGTTTTTTTCAGGGATATGTACACCATATGTTCAAAGCTTTCTTGCTGCAGAGTTGAAGCATGCTTCAGAATGCAGAATAACAAGAAGCACAAACGGTATGTATGAGGCATACTTGAGTGGTTGTTCTTTCCGTGTAGACTTGGAAAGAAGAACTTGTACATGCAAGAAGTGGGACATTTGTGGAATTCCCTGTGAACATGCCTATGGAGTCATCTTATCTAAGAAGCTTCAACCTGAAGATTTTGTCTGCCATTGGTTCCGGACATCCACATGGAGGAGAAACTATTCAGAGGGTATTGTTCCGATGAGAGGGTATAGATTTTGGCCTTCAACACATGCTCCAGACGTGCATATACCTCCTGAGCCGCCACAACCTGGAAGAAAAAAAGTAAGTAAGAAGGATAAAAAAAGGAAAAAGGGCCAAAATGAGTCACCAACGAAGATGCAACCAAAGCAAAAAAAAAGGATTATGCACTGTGGTATATGTGGTGAAGCTAATCACAATTCCAGATTTCATAAGAAGGATTCCTTACAGGTTTGGTTATGTGTTATTTATAGTTTATTTGAATAACTATTTGTAATATATCTCTAATTTGGTTAATATTGCAGGTTAATCAAGGACAGTCTTCTCAAGTGGTATCTTCCCAAGGTGGACCTTCTCAAGTGGTATCTTCCCAAGGTGGACCTTCTCAAGTGGTATCTTCACAAGGTGGACCTTCTCAAGGTGGACCTTTTCAAGGGGGATCTTCTCAAGCTATAGTTTAGGCAATGTTTAGGCAAGGTGGTTTATGGACAGTAGGTAGGCTGGTTTTTGGGGATTTAGGTAATGTTGTTTAGGCAATGTTGTTTTCGGATGGTTTTTGGATGATTTTTGGGAGCTTTTAGACAATGTTGGTTGTAGGTTTGGCAATCTTCGGATGCCTTTATTATCCTTATGTATGAACCTTTATTATCCTTATGTATGAAAGATTTGCAACAAACACAAAACAAATGGAAGATTGGCAACAAACACAAAACATCCATACAAAATTTTCTTCAGAGTTGAACAAACATAAAAGACACTAAAACAATGGCAAATGGAAGATTTGAAACAAACATCCAAGAACAAACATAACTATCATCTTCTTCATAGTGTTTTTTACTTCTAAAACTATGAAGACACTAAAATGCATCCAATGATGACCATACATCCAAGAACTACACTAACTATCATCTTCTTCATCGTGGTTTTTACTTCCTCGAGTTGTGCTTCCACTCTCTTTAAGATCTCTTCTTCAATTCTCGCTTTAACCTTCTCAATCACCATTTTTTTATCCTCCATTCTCTCATTTCTCAACATTCTCAATTCTTCTTCAATTGTTAAATTTCTCTTCTGTAATGTCTCAATCTCGTTTATCAATGCTTCATCAACCCAACTGAAAATGTGGGTATCATTCATCAACTTCACAACAACAAAAATATTCATCAACTCAACAAATCGAATAACATGAGCATTTGAAATCGATTAGGTTTTAAAACAACAATTACACACTACCATCGAACTACCTTGTTTGATGCAGCAAACGAACACCTCAAGTACCTTCGGTACGGATTTGACTCCGATTTCGAAGTCTTCGACGCGACTTTTGCCCCACACCAACATGCTTTCGGCAAACCCAGAAATCTTCCTCTCCCATGCCCACTCGATGATCCAATTGAAATTTCAGAAGCATTACTCATCTCACCTCACGATTTCGAGTTCTCCAAAATCCCTAAAATCGATTTAGGTACTCGATTGGGGATTTAGGGTTCTTAGGCAAATTGGGGAAAATCGGATATGGGTCGGGTTTGGTCAAGACGCGGGTCACGGGTTAGTTTCGGTTTACTCTTAAGGTTAAATGGTTTAGAATCTGGGTACATGTCGTGAACCAAGGAAACCAACATTTGTGGAGAAATTGATTCGAAGTTTCGATTTAGGGGGATTCAGGGTTACTACTTTGTACTCATGTGTATTTAAGGTTATGCTTTAGTTTGGGGTGAACGTAGTGCTATATGATACTTCCGAGGGGGAAATAGATCGTCAGCCCTTTTTTTTTTTGTAAAGTCTTCTGACATTTGTGATGATCCGGAAAAATAAAATATTGAAAGAAGACAGTTCAACTCATCATTATGTAAAAACAATTATTTGGCTTTTCTTAAATTTGTGGACCTAATTCCATATTTACATATTTCTGAAAATGAATTACATTCTTGCCACGTTAGTATATGTTTATTCGAACATATTTTTAAAGAGAAATATTTTAAAATAATATTTTTTTAACTTTTTGTTTTAAAATTAGTCATACAAATTAAAATTTTCAAAACTATCATAAATTATTTTATGAAAAATACTTATTTATTATAGCTAAACTATAAATAAAGTTAAAATATTTTGTTTGAATTTTTAGTTAGAATTTAATTTTTACTTATTAAGAAAAAGTTTTAAGGTATTTAATATTAAATTTGTACTAATTTTAAAATTTTAAACTAATTGTACTATATTTGGAACAAAATTTAAAAATACTATTTTTGTCAATTATCCTATTTTTAATTAATAATCAAATAAATTTTGAAAGTGAAATAGAAATCTAATCTTAGGAATTTGATATTTTCTATAATATAAATTATCTGATTCAATCTATTTATTTCGTAAAAAATATTCTATTTCGAAAAAGTTGAAAACATTATATATTCATCTAGAGACGATCGATATTATCACATGCTGAAATAATTTTATAAAAACTATATTTTGTGAATTTATCAGATTTTTTATTAACTTATATAATACAAAAAATTGTTGGTCCATATCTAAATTTAAGATTATATGATTATGAGTTGAAATATATCCAAAGTATTTATGAATTGCAAAATTTGTTATCTTGCTATACTATAAAATATCAAATGACGCCGTTAGTTGAGATGTATAAACAAAATTAGAATGGAAAAAAAAAAAACAAATATGACAATGTGCCGTTGTTTTATAACGTCGACATAACTTATTTATGCAGAGCAAAGACCTACACCACTTCTAAATTGGACCACCTTTCCATATCACTACTCACTCTCTTTGTATAATATTTTTGTATGCATCAAATATTGTCAGAATTTAGTTCAAACAGATCACGAAAGTTGTCAAGATATGAGTTATGTAACAATAATACAAAATAAAATTTTGAGAAATTACCAAAAATTTTCATTTAAAACTAACTAAAAACCTTTTAACGGAGAAATTATATTCTAAATTTAAAAATTAATCTAAAGATAATATTATAATTTTATTTGTAATATATCTAAAGATAAAATAATTTGAAAAGTACTATATTATAAGATGTTTTCTAATATAGAAAAGATTAAATACATCAATCCTTAGTGATATATCTCTAATTTTAGTCATCAAAATATCATTCAAAAAGATGTTACATATTGCAATAGGGTTTAAACTTAACTGAGTTGAAAGAGATATTCATAACCTAATATAGTTTATATGCTATAGTCTCGAGTGAAAGCGGAAACAAAATAATCATCTCGAGAATTTATTAAGCCTTTCATTTTGGAAACGGTTTAGAAAATCTTCACGATTTTCTTGGAACGAATGCTAGATTTCTTCTCTTTTGGGTTTCAACTTTGTCTTTTTCACATGCATAATTTGATTAAAATGCACCAGAAAAATAATAGAATAGTAAAAGAAAAATATTCACCGACGTGTTTTGCCCCGAAAGAAAACAAAACGAAGTTGCAAGTAACACTTTTGTCTAAAAGAAGTGGTTGTGTTTTCGTGTTCCAAAGGTTGGAATTCCTGGTTTGGTCTCCTCACAAGGTAAGATTGAAATGGTTGTGATTGCATCAGTAGCAACAATTTATATGAATTACTGAAATATATTTGGTCAAAATAGGTGCAATAGAGTTAATTCAACATATTTAACTCAATTTCTACCATTAACTACTTAGCTTCACCCATTAAAGTCTCGAAATTAGTTCTTGGTCATTCTCGTACATTCTGTTTCTTTCAATTGCATGTGACTACATTAGATGCATTTTGTTCTGAGTAAATTTGACAATTATGTTTTATGAAAGAATGTATTTTTGATCAGACTTTGCATCAAATTGTAGATGTTGTCTCATTCCACCCCACTGGTTGTTCAAGATTCTTCATAAATGATATTTTTTGGATCGAAAATGACATTTTAGCAGGAAAAAAAGTCTTAATTTGTATCGGTTTGACTCTTGACCCATGTACATATGATTGATATTTGTTATCTAACATCTCTCGAACGCTTTTTAGTCTTATATGTCTTTCTGTGTGGCTATTTCTATTCATATTGGAACGTAATGTTTTCTAAACTTCAAATCAATTTCACAATGTTTACAAAAATTTGAGTATGCAACCAGATTGTAATGAAGAAAACTATACACAGACCATCAAGTGGATCAATCTTGCTACATACCAATGTTAAATTTGAAACCAAAAGTAAACATGAGAAGTGATTTATCATAGCTTATTGTCCCAACCAAATCCCTAATTACATAAAGAGTTAAGTAATAGGGATATAAATAGAGACACTAATAAACTCGAGCAGACGATAATCAGCAGCAGGGTGGATCCTAAGAGCTGGATCTACCTACATCTTCTCCTTGAGCCACCTCCACCACATCAGCTTCTTCAACATCACCATTCTCCCCAAGAATCTCTGCCTTTTCTGTCTTTTCTTCCTCTTGTTTTGAAGGAAATAGCGAAGCTATGCTCATTTGTGTACTCCTCTTTTTCGCTTCTGCTGCTTCTAACTCTTTCGCCTTTGCCTCCGCTTTCAATCTCTCTTTCTCATCCATAAGTTTCTGCAGATCATCTTCTCTTCCTCCTTTCCTCAACTCTTCTTTCACAAACTCTTGGATTTCCTCACTCACACTGACCGTTTCATCGTCCAGCATCTCGTCCACAATCTTAAGCATCTCATCAAGTCTCCCAGCTTCACTTAACGCCCTCATGATGAATTTGTAATCCTCATCATCCATCTTGAGCTTGCTCACCATCATATCGAAGAAGGATTTTGCATCATCAAGTTTCCCAGCTTTAACTAACTGATCTTGCAATCGGTTATACACCCCCAAGTTTGGTCTTAGACTTGACTCAACCATCGTTTTGTAATACACAGCTCCTTCGTCTATCTTACCTTCCTTGAAACAAGTGTCCATTAACAACCCATATGTGTACTCATCAGGCTTCACCTTTTTCTCATCCATTTCACCATAAAGCTTCTCAGCGTCAGCCAACAACCCGTTGTCGCACAGTTGATTCATCAGATTGTTGAACGACAAAGTATCCGGACTACACCTAAAATCACCCATTTGCCTGAAAACCTCCATAGCTTCCTCAAATTTCCCATCTGCACAATACCCATTAACCATCACATTAAAACTTCCCAAATTCAAAGCCAAACGCTTTGGTGGATTATGTTCCTTATTCATCACATCAAACAACTTCAAGGCCTCATCGAATCTCCCGTTCTCGCTCAAAGCCTCCAGCAAGTAATTATGAGCCATAGCACTCATCTTAACCTTTGAGTTCTCTCCAACAGCTTCCTCATAACACTCCATGGCTTCTTTCTCCATCTCTTTCATGAAATATCCTTTCATCAATTGCCCATAAACCACACCATCATCAACAAACCCACCAAGCTTCTCCTTCAACTCTTCATAAAGCTTTAAAACACCATCGGCATCAGTTTTTTTCACACATCCTATCATTAGATAACTATAAACAACAGGGTCTGCAACAAAACCTCTAACACCCATATCTTCCTTAATCTCCATTGCCTTCTCAAGATTGTCATTATCAACTAACCCTTTAACCAGGATCCTAAAAGTAGCAATGGAAGGATTCAAAGGCGCACCATCTATAAACAGCTTGTAATGTTCCAACGCAACTTCGGGTTTTCTAACATCAAGATAAGCCTGGAAAATTAAGTTGTATGTGATGATGTTAGGGGCGATACCGGCTTGATTGATGAAACTATGCAACTGCAGAAGCGCGCCGTATTTGGATTGCCGGAGCTGCGCCGCCAAAACAGCGTTCACTGTGAAAATAGTGGGCCGGCAATTGGAATACACAGAGTGACGCGTGTACAGAGCAGCTTCTTCCAAATCATTCTCTCGAATCAATTTCAGAATATGATTGTGGAGATCGAGACGTTTTCCGGTGAGAGCTGACACAGGCTCTGGCAATTTCGGGACATTGGGGTTCTGGATAGGTCTAGGGATTTGAGGTTGCTGCTGCTGTTGTGACTGGGATCTGTTGAACGAATTGAGAGGTGGCTCCATGCGAAGACGACGCTTACGACGGCGACGTTCGGCAGCGGCTTCTTCCTGCGTCGCGAAAGACATGTACCGGACGGCGACAAATGGCGGCGGAACACGGGAGCGGTAAGCTCTCGCGATTGTTTGCAGGTGATTCAATAACGCAGCTTTAGAAATCGACATGGTGGAAATAATTCTTCTGGAGATTTCTCAGTGAAAGTAAGGAAAATTGTTTCCTTGAGAGAAAATGGATTAGGGTTCTTGTTAGGGTTTTAGAAGAGATTTGGAATTGGCGATGATGTAGTTGTGGGGTTGTTTGGAAAGTAGGATAAGTATGTTTTGGCGTTGGAATAGAGAAAGACACCAAGGAATTCACGTGCGCTTTGGGCTTCTGGCTATTTTGGGCCATAAGCTCGATTTTTAGAGCGATCCATTGTTTTTTTTCTCTCTTTTATTTTGTATGCCACATCCCCCACAACACTACCATTATTACTTTCAATTATTTTATAAACTTGAATTAAAATAAAAGAGTAGGTTATATAAATTATAGTTAATTTTGGGTAATCATTTCAGTATATTAGCTGTTTTTCAGTTTGAATTAAAATGAATGATAATGTATAACGTATGAGAACATTTGAGTAATGAGTCGAACCAAAGTTTCGAAAATCGTGGACCCTACATTCAGTGTCGGTCGTGGATAGTGACCTTATTGACTTCAGTCACATGGGTTCTTCTCCGTCAGGACCGTCACCGACACATACAATTCAATTTCTCCCGATTTTCAGCAACTCTAATTATTTTACAACAATAATGTTTGAATATAATTTGATCCATTATAGCTTTGAAAACATTCAATGCGTTCAAAAGTAATGTCACTACACATATACCCCTTTAATTGACACCAAACAACACATTATAGTATTTCTTTACTGGGTAATCTTCCCATTTTATTCAAAATTTATGTGTACAGACTAGCTTGTTTATTGAATGTATAGACATTAGTCACCAATTACTTCATCGTCCCGAACTGAATCAATTGTATTATGAAAACAATGTAAAATTATACTGGAGTCTTGAACTGATCGAATAGAATTAAAAAAGAAAAAAATATAATAAAAAAGTTAAGACTATATATATATATGATCAATCATGTGTCCTTTAATATAATTGAGGACGTAAGAATGAAACAATTCATCGTTTCCTTACCTAAATGTTTAATCCAGCCAAGTAAGAAACTCCGGTCGAAGGCAACCACGACGAACCGTATATAAATTCCGACACTGTAAAATGGTTTGCTTCAGCCGTCGAGTTGATGACCCGATACCCCGGCCAATTTACACGTTGCGCAAGACCCGACCCGGGTCCAGTGTTCAAATACTCTCCATAATACAACGTATCTAAAGCAAATGTTGTGTTCCATTCGAGCCAGCCTCTTGTGTGTATATGACTACCGATATACGATAACATGTACACTGTCCTAGAGAATAGTTTCCAGGGTCGGCCTAGATAAGTTTGGATAGTACCGTTTGTTGCTAGAAGATCGGGTGTCGCTAAAACCCTAGATGCATGTATCGATATACCTGTGTTTTGGTTTGGGTCTTTTCTGTTTTGAGCCGTGATTGTGTTTTTCTGAAGATCCATGGGTTTGCGTGCATAGATGCTACAATTTTGTAACACTACTGCTGCATTGCCGAAGATAAAATCAACTGTACCATAGATATCGCATTCGCGAAAGAATTGGCGATTTGAATGGACGTAAAGAGTGTCTTGATAACCGATTATATTGCATCGATAGATCACTGCGTGGTCGGCTCCAATGCGGAGAGCGACTGCCTGATGCTTTGCTGGACCGGCCCAATTTTCAAATGTAATGTCCCTTGCAATAAATCCGGATCCGGTCGCAGCTGAAAAAAGAACAAAAACAAAACAAGAAACACACAATTACGTTTTGTGTTGACTAACTCTTAAAAATTTGTTAATACATATTTGGAGCTGGAGTCAGGAAACAACCAATTAGATATAAGTTTTCACCGTTTTGTTTACTTGTTATTAGACTTTTGCATATAAAATACATTTATTCGGTTATTCTTATTATTTGTGCTTTCCTTTCAAACAAAACAAGCAAATAATTTGGTCAATACGCGTTTTATGTCTAAATATAGAGGCAACAAATGCAAGTTGTTAAGTGGGAGGATACTCATCCCCCAGTGGTCTTCACCTACAAGAGAAGGCCCAAGAAGATAGGAGTGGATCCGGTTGGGCTTAGTGTTGCTACTAATGGGCCAAAGGAGAACAACAGTAACAAGACGAGTTACCACAGTAAACCAGGAGTTAAACGTCAACATCACTGCCAAGAAGGATCGCCAACAGAGGGAGGGGGAGGAGATTCGGTTAACAGACTATAAAAGCAAAGGAGACGAGAGAGAAAAAGGCATCCAGTTTCATTAAGCAAATTCAGGTAAAGGAGGGGAGAGTGATCCTTATAAACATTCTCAGGTTCTTGTGTATAATCTTAGGATTAAACATAAGAAAAATCTACTAACGTACTCTACTCTTATCAATTGGTATCAGAGCTCTTTCCTGCAACCATGGTGAAGAAAGGAGAACAGGGGCGTGAGACAGAGGCTACCATGAAGGAGATGGTGCAGACCGACCATGATCGCATTCAGGAGTTGGAGGTAGCAGTGAATGAAATCAGGCAACAGATGGGGAAGCTGAGTGTTCTTGACCGTCTGGAGGAACTACTCGATGGAGGAGCAGCACGTACACTTCTGACGGGAAAAAACATCGTCGAAGGTACGGTGGAGAGAAACAGTGAGATCAGTCAAACCACACAGGGGAACCGTGGTGAGGGATCGGGAGAAATGCCGAGTGAGCTGCCTCATCACACAGAACCCGTGTCGCGGAAGATTGACTTACCGGTTTTTGATGGTACGAACGTCGACGCGTGGGTGTTCCGTCTCGAGCAGTTCTTCGAGATGGGGCGCTTCGACGAGGAAGATAAGCTGAAGGCCGCGAGCATCAGTCTGGATGGGGAGGCTCTGGAATGGTTTCGGTGGGAGCGGGAACGAAACCCATTTCGCGGGTGGGCTCATCTGAAAACTCGGATCATGGAGACATTCGCCCCGGGGGAGATGGCAACACCGGAGGATCGCTTGCTAACTCTGAGACAGGAGGGAACAGTTCGCGACTACTGTCGCGAGTTCAGGATGCTCGCAGCGCAATCGCCGGGGCTTCAGGAGAGGGTTCTAGAGAGGATCTTCATGATCGGCTTGCACCCTAGAATCCGTGCTGGGGTTAAGCTTTTCGAGCCACGGAGCATCGACAGAATGATGACTCTGGCTACTGGAGTGGAGGAATTGACAAGAAAGGGAGGTTCGTTCGAAATCGAAGAAGAAGAAAGTCGCACTTGGAAGGTGGGGAAGAAGGTGGAGCCCTGGATGGAGCGAACGGGCTATAAGCCCAAATGGGCCAACAGGGAAGTTACGGCCCAACATCAATTAGGGCGAATTAAGGAGGCAGGCCGCACAGAAGGGCCCAAAACTCAGCTAGGGCGAACTGAAAATCGGAGGCAGCCCTATCGCAAGCTCACGGAAGCTGAGATGCAGCAGAGGAAGGCGCAGGGCCTCTGTTTTCGTTGCGACGACCGCTGGACAGCCGGTCATCGGTGTTCCTACCGGGAGTTGCAGGTCTTCATTGTGAAGGAGGATGGTTCGGAGATAAGGGTGACGGAACAGGAGGAGGAAATCGCCACGGAAGAAGAGAGGATCGAGTGTGCAGAGCTGTCGCTGTACTCTATGAGGGGCATCTCGACACCGCGTACCATGAAACTGAGAGGAACGGTGCAGGGAACGGAGGTGGTGTTGATGATCGATTGTGGGGCAACCCACAATTTCGTGGCAGAGTACTTAGTGCAGAAGTTGGGGCTGTCGACGGAGAAGACTCAGGGGTATGACGTATTATTGGCGACGGGAGTGAAGGTGGAAGGGAAAGGCGTGTGCAAGGGAGTAAAGGTCCAGCTTCCCACCATGGAATTCGAAGCTGATTTTTTACCCATCAAGCTTGGAAACGCCGATTTGATCTTAGGGATGCAATGGTTGGTGACGAGAGGACCCATGGTAGTCAATTGGAAGCTGCAGCGTATGAGGTTTGAGGAAAATGGGAAAGCTATCATCATCCAAGGGGAGCCCGAGTTATGCACCACCAAGGTCTCTCTACGGGCTGTGTGTAGGGCTATACAGAAACAGGGCAGTGGCGTTTGGGTCGAATGTAGAAGTAATCAGCTGAACAACGCGATTACTATCACAAAAGATGAGGTAGCAGGGGACGCACTACTCTCAAAATACCAGGGAATATTTGCAGAACCAGAAGGATTACCCCCCATGAGGAATCATGAGCACCCAATCTTGCTAAAGGCAGGTGCAGAACCAGTAAGAGTAAGGCCGTTCAGATATCCTCAAATTCAAAAGGGAGAGATTGAAAGGCAAGTTGCAGACATGTTGGCAGCAGGAATAATACAACCGAGTTGGAGCCCGTTCTCTAGTCCGGTCTTGTTGGTGAAAAAGAAAGACGGAAGCTGGCGGTTTTGTGTGGACTATAGGGCACTCAATAAGGTGACAGTTCCGGACAGCTACCCAATTCCGATGATTGACCAGCTGTTAGACGAGTTGCACGGGGCACGGGTATTTTCCAAGCTGGACTTGCGCTCCGGGTACCATCAGATAAGAGTAAAGGCGGAAGATACACCAAAGACGGCATTCCGTACTCATGATGGGCATTACGAGTTTCTCGTAATGCCTTTCGGGTTGATGAATGCACCGGCAACGTTCCAGTCGCTGATGAATTCGATTTTCCGGCCGGTGCTACGAAAATTCGTATTGGTGTTCTTCGACGACATCCTGGTGTATAGCAGGACAGCGGAGGAGCATGAGCATCATTTGGAGGAGGTACTCCGATTATTGCAGGAGAATACCCTTTTTGCTAACCAAAAAAAATGTTTATTTCGGCAGGAGAAATTGGAGTATCTTGGACACATAATTTCAGCTCATGGAGTGATGGCAGATCCCACAAAGATACAAGCGATGACTGAATGGCGTCAGCCAGCGACGGTGAGGGAACTCAGAGGATTCTTAGGCCTTACCGGCTACTATCGTCGTTTCGTGCAGAACTACGGCGCAATTGCTAGGCCATTGACAGATATGCTGCGAAAAGATAGCTTTGGGTGGTCTGAGGAAGCAACCACAGCGTTCTTAAAGCTAAAAACAGCCATGACAACCGTACCAGTACTCGCATTGCCAGATTTCAGTCAACTGTTCATTGTTGAAGCAGATGCCTCAGGACACGGGTTGGGAGCCGTGCTGATGCAATCCCAGCAGCCTATCGCATATTATAGTCGAGCACTAACCGAGAGGGAACGTCTCAAATCTGTTTATGAGAAAGAAATGATGGCCATCGTCTTCTCGGTGCAAAAGTGGAGACATTATTTGCTGGGTCGTCGGTTCATCGTGAGGACTGATCAACGAAGTCTCCGATTTCTACTGGAACAACGTGAGGTTAGTCCTGAGTATCAAAAATGGTTGACAAAGTTGATGGGGTTTGATTTTGATATACAGTATAAGCCCGGGAAGGAAAATCGAGCCGTAGATGCACTGTCTCGATTCAGCTCCAGCACTGCATTGATGTCCCTCACTCTGCCAGTGGCTGTTCAGTTAGAAGAGTTGCAACAAGAGGCGTTAGCTGACCCAGACTGCAGTAAGATTATTGCCGAACTGGAGCAGGATCCCCTGTCCCACCCAGGATATGAGATGATTCAGGGACGGTTACTCTTCAACGGTAAGCTTGTGGTTCCTTCTAACTCACAGTTCATCTCCACCATTTTACAGGAGTATCACGATAGTAAGGCTGGGGGACATGCGGGGGTATTTAAAACACAGCGACGCATTGGAGAGCAGTTTTATTGGAAGGGAATGATGACCACAATCCGCCGATATGTTTCAGCCTGCCATACCTGTCAGCAACAAAAATACTCAACGCTTTCACCCGGAGGTTTGTTGCAACCCTTGCCCATTCCGGTTCAGATTTGGGAGGATATCAGTATGGACTTCATTGAAGGACTACCTAAATCGGAAGGTATGGACTCTATCATGGTATGCGTGGACAGGCTGACAAAATACGGTCACTTCATTGGGTTAAGACACCCTTTTTCGGCGCCAGAGGTTGCAAAAAAGTTCAGCCACGAGATCGTCAGATTACACGGGTTTCCAAAGACTATTGTATCGGATCGTGATAAAGTCTTCCTAAGTTCTTTCTGGAAGGAGCTGTTTCGCTTATCAGGTACTAAACTCTGCTACAGCACTGCGTATCACCCTCAATCAGACGGGCAAACAGAGGTAGTCAACCGTACCCTAGAGACGTATTTACGCTGCTATGCGGGAGAAGCTCCCAAAACGTGGGCTGCCTACTTACCATGGGCAGAACTGTGGTATAATTCTGCTCACCACACTGCTATCAACACCACCCCATTTCGAGCTGTGTATGGTAGGGATCCCCCGGTTCTGCTGAAATATGAAGCAGGGTCTACGGCCAACGGTGAGCTGGAGAATCAGTTGCTGCAAAGAGACCGTGCGATAGAACAGTTACGTGGGCAACTACTTCGCGCACAGCAGGTCATGAAGAGGACAGCAGATAAGAAGCGTCGAGATGTGAGTTTTGACGTAGGAGAATGGGTTTACCTCAAACTAAGACCTTACCGTCAACGTACAGTAGCTCGGCGCGTGAATGAGAAGTTAGCGGCAAGATTCTACGGGCCATATGAGGTGGTTGATCGAATTGGAGCAGTGGCGTACCGTCTCCGTTTACCGGATTCAGCGCGGATTCATAATGTCTTCCACGTGTCTCTCCTGAAGAAGGCGCTGAAACAAGACGAGAGGAGCAGCCCATTGCCTCCACAGCTGACAGCAGAATGTGTCATGGACATGGAGCCAGAATCAATATTAGCTGTACGCGCTAATCCAAAGGTTGGTCAGGAGGAGTACTTGATCCACTGGAAAGGGCTAGAAACACATGAAAGTTCGTGGGAGTTAAGATCGGTGTTGCAGAAACATTATCCACACTTTGATCTTGAGGACAAGATCAATTTTAAGGGAGGGAGTGATGTTAAGTGGGAGGATACTCATCCCCCAGTGGTCTTCACCTACAAGAGAAGGCCCAAGAAGATAGGAGTGGATCCGGTTGGGCTTAGTGTTGCTACTAATGGGCCAAAGGAGAACAACAGTAACAAGACGAGTTACCACAGTAAACCAGGAGTTAAACGTCAACATCACTGCCAAGAAGGATCGCCAACAGAGGGAGGGGGAGGAGATTCGGTTAACAGACTATAAAAGCAAAGGAGACGAGAGAGAAAAAGGCATCCAGTTTCATTAAGCAAATTCAGGTAAAGGAGGGGAGAGTGATCCTTATAAACATTCTCAGGTTCTTGTGTATAATCTTAGGATTAAACATAAGAAAAATCTACTAAAATACAACCAATTAGATATAAGTTTTCACCGTTTTGTTTACTTGTTATTAGACTTTTGCATATAAAATACATTTATTCGGTTATTCTTATTATTTGTGCTTTCCTTTCAAACAAAACAAGCAAATAATTTGGTCAATACGCGTTTTATGTCTAAATATAGAGGCAACAAATGCAAGTCAAACAAAACATAAATTGGATTTATATGTATTTAATATTAAATACTAGCTAGTATTTGAGAAATGTCTTTACCTAGAAATGTTGTTATATGCAAGTCAATGAGCCATGACTAGGTTTTTCAAGCATGTCAACTCGTCATGTTATATTCACCCACAATAGTTTATATCTATTTTATTTGCATTGCCTCGTCGTGTTAAATTTTGCAGGTTTAGATTAGAAATTCGCATATATATATATATATATATGTGGGTCAGTAATTACACGGTCTACCTACATCTTTAAAGAATCCACGTGATTGTGTTTATCATTCTAGACATGAATGCATATATGTATTTCCAAATGCGCATATATATCTCTATGAATATATATACATCAAATATCAATATATGAAGCATGCGTTTACTTATGTATGTAACTGGATGTGGTTATTTAGGAATGAATATATTAAACTTTATCAAAAGAATGTTTAATGAATTTGCGTAGTGTGTCTTTAACGTACATTAATTAAGAGACAACAAAAAACATGCATGTGAGTTTGGTTGGATTAGCGGCAGCATCACATAGGGTATCCGACTCAGTGTTATAAATGTGCAACTGCAAACAGAAAACCTAAGTTGATATGTTTCTTTGCAAAACTCATGTGTAAGTGTGCAACCTAACTGATGTATATGTTCTTTGTAAAGCTTTTTGTTTTGGTTCCACAAATGCTAATCGCTTAGTTAATAATTCAACATGGAAGAACGATAAACACTATAAGTTTAAAATTAAACATGGAAAAACGATAAACACTATAACGAATAAATATTCTGTTATAATTTGTTGCTAAACCCATAAATTAACATGTAGATTTGTTTGGATATCATATTGAAATTTAATTTAAAGGTTTTTGAAAAAAAATTATAGGTTTTCTATTAAACACAAGAACTACGTACAAATTAGGTGTCGATGACCATGAATGAGAAAAGTTTGGTAGAAATTAAAGTTGGTCTATGCTATGAAGATTTTAAATCCGAAGTGGTAGAAAACAGGTAAATTGACGTTTGTAAAATTTCTTTGTTTGAAAAAGATGATTAATACAAAAAACGATTACTTATTGGCTTGGCAAAAAAAACTTAAGAAACACCAAAAGAAAACTCAAAAATCACTATTTTCTCTACAGATTTATTGGTCCATAATATTTACTTTTACTGGTCAAAGACATATAACTACTATTGTTTTTTCTAAAATAATAATAACTTAAGTACTTTTCAAAATATACTTAAATCGAGCTTTCTTGAGTGGTCCAAAATCCATATGAAAAATAAATACAAGTGGTAAAAGTTAACTAGTTTTGTAAATGATCCTGACTTTAAGAGAATCTGTCGGACACTCTAAACCTATCAATCCGAAATCTATACAACTAGCTCAGGCCGGCCCCCTTCACATATCTGATTCCAAGAACTTTCCTTAATATATATATACTTTTTATGTAACTTATTCGTATACCTAACTCCGTCAGTTTTTTTTTTTTAAATCAACGACAAAGAAAATGAAATGTATTATCTCATAAATGTTGACCACAGTTAAGCTTTTTCCATTTTTTTGCTAAAAAATGTTTTGATTTTCGACCCGCATGTCAGTATTAGAGTTATTTAATGGCAAAAATAATGTTGGGTTTACGTGTTTTACCTTTAAGTTTTAATGTTTTTCATCTTTAAGTTTTTATTATTTATCATTGAAAGAAAAAAAATAAGCGAGGCAGCGAAACCTCACCAAACGTCGCCGTGTGGAAAGTGGTGATGTTGTCAAATATGCTTTTTCCTCCTGAAATGACTGTTTTACCCTTCCCATCTCCAACGAACATCAAATTAATTTTTTTTCTACCGACCTTGAGGTTGTTCTCTTCGTACCTTCCAAAAAAATAAACACATAAGGTTCACTTAGATAGCACGCAATTATTAACCCCGTCAGTACGAAAGTTACTTTCGTCATTTATTCACGGACGTCGCAGTTCACAATCCACAATGGAAGGGTAAAACCATAATTTTACCTTCCGGCCCTGACGTAGATAATAGTCCGGCGAATACTGTACTGAGGAGCCTTCTTGATGGCTTCCGATATAGTTTTGCACGTGCCGTTGCCGTCTTTCGAGACGATAATATCAGCTTGTATCTGAGATACTGGCATTTCCAATATCTCACGCTCTCTTCTCTTCGTCCATCTCGGGAATTTATTGTCTCGTTTACTATCCTCCCATTCCAAAAGCCTCCGATTATGTATTGGCACTCCGGCGAAATCGTTTCCGTCACTGCTTGCCGCGAATATTGCAAGACAATTGCTAACGAGCTCAGAGAGATTCTTAAGCGCCGCCGTCATTTGATCTTTCACTCCGCTCTCACCAATGCCGTCGAATCCCTCGGCGCACGTGTCATGATTTGTCAGAGCCGTGCTCAGCCACGTCATCACGTCTTGTGGTGTAGTTTGACCGCCGGAGACGGATGCGATGGATGAGAGCGCGCGTGAGAGAGCGTCGACGGAATCGTCTAGCAGTTCGAGGCAGGAATCATAGGCGGAGCGGACAAGTGGTGGCATGTCGAGGAAAGAGAAAGAAGAAGACGAGTAAAGAGCGTGACTGAAATGGTGGAGCGTCATGTTCACCGTCACGTGAATCATATCTTTGGCGGAGGAAGCAGCGATTGAGCCGGGGAAGTCCATTAGTGAATCAACGCATAAGTCGGTGAAAAGAGTCTTCTCGCAAGCTTTGGAGATTGCTTCGCTTGGTTTATGAGAAAGGCCACGGACGTGCTGGGACGATTGGATCTGTGATCGGATTCCAGCGAATATTGCGGCAGCGAGGATTAGTGCGAAAGCTACGATGATTGTCGACACTAGTAACTTCTTTCTACTCCGATTAATATTCTCCCGGTGTGCTGACGTGGAGAACTGGTATGGATTCGGAGCCGGAGAGGTGGTTGTGGTGACAGAACCATTTGGTTTGGATTGTCCGAGCCTCTCGTACTCCATTTGCTCTAGTTTTAGTCTACATTCCTTAAGTTGTAACTTGTAAATGTATATATATGAGTGATAGTGAGAGAGTCTTGTGAAGTATATGGAGAATTAATTCTGCTTTATTAATTTTCTCGTGTTGTTCTAGTTTTAATTGCTTTGCTTCTGTTAGTCATTGTTTGTTAGTGAACTTTTTGTTATTCGTGAATTATAAACAAATAATCAATCACATTTTTAGAACATTTTTCTGTTTGTTGTGTCATTCGTTGCTTAATCTATTAGGGAGCTTTTGTTACGACAGAATTATATTTTTCTTTTTGGAACATTGTAAATGATTAATCTATTATCTTTTTGCACGTAACTAATTGTAGCATTTCTTTTTCAGTAGTTCATTTAAATATAATATAAAAATCTTGTTGCGAGGAGTTACCTGGTAATGAATCCTACGCTAAATTATTTGAGTTCGAAACGTATCGTACACTTTAAAACATTTGCATATAAATCCTGAAATTGATATATTATGTGTGCAGTGTGCTTATTAAAGAACATGAGCTGGAATCTACCAACCAATGCTAAACTTGATGATGAAATGATAGTGCAACCATAAATTAGTCCCATTACTTTTAATTGTACCATTATATTAAGACTATTTCAAAACAGTTAACATGCATTAATTAAATATATGTATTGTTTCAACATCAAACTATTAAAAAACACGACTCAGATAATGTCAATATGAGACTAGAAAGAGCCCCTAAATGTTTCTGATTACACAGACATTTCACGTTGTTCTTTTTCTGTTTTCAATATTTATATCGAGTGTATTTATATTATCCTAATGGATGTACCTACCTTTCTATGTGTCACTATGATTGTTCAATTTCTTAATTAATGTCGTGATGATACATAACTAGCTCCTTATTAACCTATTGGCTATTACTCATAGCGGGTTGAACTTAAATCATGAATCTTTAAAAATGTATTTATTTTACAGTAATACTCTAAAAATACATTTTAAAATTTTTGTTTTAAATTTAACATTTTAAAATTAAAAATTTTAAAACAACATAAATAATTATGTCAAAATATTTAATTTATTCTAAATAAATTTTACATAAATTTAAAATATTATATTTGGTTTTCTTTTCTAATTTAAGATTTATTTTTTCTATCAAAATAAAGTTTTAGTATATTTTAATTTTACATTTGTGTTATTGTTGAAAATTTAAACTAATAATACTATTTTTGGAACAAAAATTTAAAAATATGCTATTTTATAGAATTGCTCTTTACTTTATTTAGATTTTTCTATCCACATAAAAATACATACATATTTATATAAATTTACAGACTTTAAAATATCTTAATATTATGAAAAAGTATATTTACAATACATATCCGAAATGTTTTCAATAGTTATTCAAATCCCCCAGAGTTACTTTTTGGATTGACATAATCTTTAAATTAAAAATGTAATTGCATATTTAAAAGATCAAACGCAGGTGCACACAAGAATCTTAGTTTGATCCACATCTAATTTTAATTATTTAATTTTGAAAAGTACTTAAGTTATTGTTATTTTATAAAAGAGAACTCCACATCAAAAACTTATAATTAAAGATCACTAGTCATTCCAAAATTTAACAAAACATACTAAAAAATAGTCGGTGCCTAAAACAATTTAGTTTTTAATCAATTGACAATGAATACATTGATACATGCTACTTAATATTATTATGTAGATTATTCTGAATTTTTGATGTTTGATTCTAACACATTTTAATGCTTGTCTCGAACCAAATATCATTTTATGACTGACAATAAATTTTTAATACAACATTTTACTTGAGTCAACAAACTAAAACTTGATATTATATTAAATTTCACAATTTTACAAATAAAAACTAATTAATAATAAATAGATTAATTTATGTTAATTCTTTTCAAATTTTTGATTTGAAATCTTAATACTTAAAAAATTATATATGATAAGGTTTTGTGCTAATTCAAAAGTATTGTATACAAAACTGTAGTACAGTAGAAGTTGGTGCTTTGTCATCAATCAAAACTTGTCACCAAAGTGTTTGTTATTTGGCTCTTTATAGCGACGTCTTATCATACTCCTTTTAAATGCAATTATATTATAGTGATTAGTTAAAAATCCTTCCATATAATCACGATACTGATTATTGACCTAATTAAATATACTTTTAATCAACTACAATATTGTTTAACTTTTGAATTTCAATAAAGATTCAATCTAGTATTATATATTTATTTTTATAGTCTGTATGAATGCAGTAGTTGTTTTTCAAAAAAAAAAAGCTCTTATACTACTTTTTTATAACTTCGGATTCTGAGCTAAGCAAACGAAAGTAGTCGTCTCCTTTTACAAAAACACATAAAGTAGATGCTTTAAAAATAGAGTTGTGTAAATCGGTAATGAATGAATGATGATAACTGTAATGATGATGGTAAGAAAGACATACCATGTGGTGTGGCTGTGACGATATGAAAACATAACAACCATCTCACAATGTGTAACACACAGTGACAAGATGTCAAAAAAAAAACAAACAGACAGACAGACAAAAACGTACTGCTTATTAAACACAGTATCCGCGAACGATATTGTGACAGGTGTCATATTTTGAGTCAACGTAGACTATTATTTTTAGTTATGAATTTTAAACAATACTAAATAACAATTATAACTAAAATTAATACTAAATAAAAACAATATTTTGATAAATCAATATTATTAGTTATGAATTTTAAATTTTATTTTAGCTAAATAATAATTAGTTAGATAATACATCATGGTATTTTTGTACTTTACACCTAGAAAAAGTATACTGTTCAAAACTTTTAAGAATTTAAGTAAATGTTTCAGATTTATTTCAAAGTTTGGGGTATTTATCAAAATTTCCCTATAATTTATCTATTTATTTAAAAAAATTAACTATTATTATAAATAAAAACTTTGATTTAAGAACTACAAAGTTATAACTAAATGTTGATGATAAAAAGAATAAATTTAAATCTATGTAAGTATTATGGTCAAAAAAACTATTTCATGAGATTATGAATATAATATTAAATGGCCCCAAAATAATTTTGTGGTCTTTTGAGTTAGAGAAAAGCTACATAAGCTGTTGAGTGGTTTTCTTCACTTCTGTTTCTTTGTATCCTTTATTTATTTTCACACTGCCTTCCCTTGGCGACCAAACAAGACCCAAAAAATTGAATCTATATATATTATGTGTACCCAAGACAAAAGAGGTAACCCAATAGAAGGCCCAATCCAGAAAGGATAAAGCCCATAAGAATTACAAGACACGATCTAAGCTTCGCGAAATAAGAGATGCTCGAGACAAATCAGTTCCCATGACTTTGAAATTTCAAACTCACCAAAGAAGATTAATTAACATGACATTAATTTTACGAAATAAAGATAGCTATCTGCTTTGCAAAGCGTGCAAATTTTATAGATGATCATCACCATCTATAAAATAGTGTCTTTTCATGTTGTCTGGTATTTAGACCAAATATTCAAAATCTTGAAAATTAAATTTATATTTGAAATTATCATGTCAAAATTTGACTTAACATCATGTTATAAATTTGTTTACTATTGCAAATTTTCAGTTACATGTAAACATTATCTAGAGATTCTCATTTAATACATAGGATATTTGGATTTAGGTTTATGGTTTTAAAGTTTAGGTTTTAGTATTTAAACTTAATTTTAGTTTAACATTAATTTTGAAAAAAACTTTTATAATATTAAAAAACTATTGTAACAATTTGGGACCAAATTAATCTTTATAAGATGAATTCAATCGTTAATATCATATTTGCTGAATTTGTCAATTGCATTATAACAGCCAAGTAATAGATGTTGTACCCTAATTTAATAAATTAATAACTACATAACTAGAAAAACTATTAACAAATTTTTATAAATAGATATAAATATCAAAGTGTCTATCGTATTCACAATGTTGGAATTAATGTATTTGAGATAGTTTTTTTTATGATGAAATTAATTTGATATTAAATCCGAATGGATATATTAGATGTGTGAAAATCTCACATTGGAAGTTGGGGACTTTCTACACATGTATATAAAGAATATGGATCACTTCACTCATTGTCAATTGGTTTTGAGTTGGATGCCCATGTTTTCTAATAAGATAATAAAAAATAAATAAATGTAAACAAAAGACGGGGTAGACTGGTAGACAATGAAAAATAAAGTCGGTATGGTGAATAGACCCGTGAAGTCAATTTTTATGACCAACGGTATCGTTGGTTTCAATGAATGCGTCGTCGTTGTTAGCATCGTCGAGTGTTAGAACAAAGAATTCATATACTTATTAATTTCTTGTGGACCTATATTATTAGAATGACTTAGTCAAATGACCAATTTACTAACTGAAATTAAAAGAATATGTCCATAAAAATGTAGAAATATAGTGAATGGCTATTTGGCATGTGGAATATTTCATTTTATCTTCATGAGGGAAAGTATAAGGTTTTTAATATTAAATATTTATTTACCTTTTACAATTGTTTTGCAGCAGATTTCTAAAAAATAATGCTATAAGAAAAACCTAAATCTTTTTATAATATGACATGACTTGAAAACTTAAAAACATACATAATTTTTTTGCAAGATATAAAAATAGTTATAAGTATACCACAATAAATAATAGAACGAGTCTATGTAGTATTGAAAATAACAGTATAATTATCGACATTATTTTATGACCATTTAGCCCATTATCTTTATTATTATTATTGTTATTATTAATATTAGTTTCCCTATTGATAGATACTTTTAACATATTTATCTGTTGTAGCGTGTATAAATTTTGGTCACTTGAAGAAAAGATCAAAAGATTCATATATTTATCTCCCAGTTATCGATTAAAAAACAGAAAACTAGATATTATCGGTGTGATAGATTTTTGTACTGTCACATTTTTTGCTTAATCGTCTGGTTTTTATTTACTAATGTCGTAATTATAGTTGTCCAAAAAATGTCTAACGAAGGATAAAAAGAATGTCGTATATTAAAAAGATAGTCCTTTTCACAGAAAATAAAATAAAAGATATTCTATTCAATTGAGTATTTGCATGGAAGTACTAGAAACAAGTTGTCTATGGTTAATGGAATTTTAAAATTATATTTCACAATTTTTAATATATTATTTGAATAATATTTTTAAAAAATAATTTTATGTTGATGTGTTATTAACAGAAATGTTATATTGACATATCATCACATTTTTAAATAAATATATAAATAAATTTAATTTAATAAAATAACTATGATATATATTATTATTTGGTTAAAATTAATATATTTTATTAAACTAACCAAAAATACTATTAAATTTATAAAAAAGTTATTTTTTTATAAATATACAATTTTTTAATTAAAAATAATTTTAAATAAAATCTAAAATTATATAAATATTAAATTTATATTTATTAATAAATAATATTATATAATTTGTAAATATTTTTCCCTACGTGGATATAAATTTAATTTAGTTGTTAAATTATAGATACCTTTTATACTTTCTGTCTAAAATATTTTACTTAACTTACTCCACACGTGTATTAAATTTATTATTTCCTTATAATGTACGAAGATAATAAATAGTATATATTTTAAAAAGGAGAATAAATATTTTATAGAAGTACGGTTAATTAAAATATTTTGCCTAATAAATTTATAAAAAACTTTGGTGCTTTAATGGAAACGCCACAAATATTATTAAAATTGAGTATGTGGGAACAAGTTATTGCAAACTTGGTTAGAAAATAATTCCAAAACTTAATATAAAGAGAAAAGTGGCATCGCACAAATGGAGGCAGTATTAAGAGAGAGAGGGAATATATATATTATAGTGAATAATAGAGAGAGAGACGGTAAGATCGAACAGCAAACCATGGAGATTAAGACACGACGAGACACATCAGAGGCAACCATGAGGAAAGAGAAAGAGGAAAAGGAAGGAGAAGAAGAAGAGGAGCAACCTCTTAGTCCGGCGGCGCGTGTGTTCCATTCGCCGAAGTTTAACTGTTATGTAATCACTGTGATTGGCGTTAAGAGGAAGATCGAGCCAGATGTGATTATCGAAGGATTAAAGCAAACTTTGATAAGACATCCTCGTTTTTCCAGCAAATTGGTTAGTCTCAGACTTTTCTTTAATCCATTTCTAAACACTTTTTCAACTATTTTTGATTGATTTATTTTTCATTGACTTTTCTCTTTCGAGATGGTGTTTCTTTGACCTGTATGGGCTATTGGTGTTTTAGGTTTTTATTTGTTTCTCCTTGCAAAACTCAAACCAGAAGTTTATGAAAAAGCCACAAAAAACTCGGAATAGGAAAAGTTGTAAAAGAAAGAAACTCGAAGACCAATGAAATATTTATGGTCAAAAGAATATATACACTTTTAAAATTGCATTCCAAATGGGAAAATATTATTCCATTTTGCACAAAATGCATTTAAATTATACATTCGAATTCATTATGAGAATAGTAATTATGACAATTAAAAAAATACTGTGGATAAAAATATATTGTTCATGATGTTTTGATTTTGACAACTTAATTTTTATTCAAACTTTATTAATTAAATATATATCTTGGATACCTTTTCTACTTTTATGTAATTATGTAAACTTGGTTTTTGTTTTTCCTTTTACCGTACGAAAAATCTATTAAAGTCTATTATTTTTGTTTCCCGTCTGTCTCTGTCTCCATTTATTAGATTTGAGTTTTATACGTTATTTAAATCCTTAACATTGATTAAAATAATAAATTACTCGAAGGTGAACAATTGGAACAAGAAAAGACAAACACAAAGATGGGTTCGGACAAACGTGGCCATTAACGATCACGTCATCGTACCGGACATCCAAACACAAACCATAGAAAACGCAAACGCGTTTCTTGAGAGCTACGTGTCCGACCTAACGACGGTTCCTTTAGACATCTCGAAGCCATTATGGGAGCTTCACTTGCTCGATTTGAAAACCTCCGACGCTCAAAACGTCGCAGTTTTGAAGTTCCATCATTCTTTGGGAGATGGTATGTCCCTAATGTCCCTTGTCCTCGCTTGTATGCGTAAAACATCGAACCCCGACGAGCTCCCGACTCTACCATACCAGAACCGGTCGTCGTCCGGGTCATCCCGGTTAACGACCGGTTCAAGGGGTGGTTTTCGGCTCTTATGGTTAATTATGGTTTTATGGTCGACGATTATGTTGGTTTTGAATACGGTTTGTGATGCTTTGGAGTTTATTGCTACTGCAATGTTCCTTAAGGATACTGAAACACCGATAAAAGGCGATTTTCGGTCAAGTAAGAGTAAACGGATGTGTTTGGTACATCGTACCGTAAGCTTAGACGACATAAAACTAATCAAGAATACCATGAAGATGGTAAGATTCCCTTATATAATATTTTAGGTTTCTGAATTCTTAGCTAATAAATATTTTTGTGTGTCTACTGTCAAACACGTTGATCAAAGTTTAGATTTTTTATTTTATTTTCTAGACTGTCAACGATGTAATACTTGGAGTAACTCAGGCTGGTCTCTCGCAATACTTGGAGAGAAGATATGGTAAATTCATATATAATCTTAGACAATTTTTATATATTTGAAAATCACATATTAACAATGAGTGAATTCTAATAATCTTATTATAAATTTAATAGGAGAGAAGAAGATAATAGGAGATCAAGAATCTAAAAGGAATTCAAATAATATGCCTAAAAGAATAAGACTAAGATCAGCTCTACTTGTAAATTTAAGACCCACCATTGGAATCCAGGTAAATTTCATATATCCATTTTTGTTTTAACGAAAATCATATAATAAATTTATTTTGTATCATTTTAAATAAAATTTTGGATTAAAACAGGATCTAGCTGATATGATGGCTAAAGGATCTAAATGTAGATGGGGAAATTGGATCGGTTACATTGTCTTTCCGTTCTCTATCGTTTTATGTGATGATCCATTGGAACATCTTCGAAGAGCCAAAAGGATCGTAGATAGGAAGAAAAACTCGTTAGAAGCGGCGCTAACATTTATCGTCTGTAAATTCATGATCAAAATGTTTGGAGTTGAGGTTAGTTTTGAAATAGGACATTTTTATGTCATCAAACCAAACCTAACTCACCATTTATGTCATCAAACCAAACCTAACTCACCATTTATGTGTTTGTTAGTTGTCGTTAATCTAATCTTGTAAGATGAAATAAATGCAGGTTACAGCTAATATAACAAACAGAGCATTGTCAAACACAACGATGTCGTTTTCAAACTTGGTTGGTCCTATTGAAGAAATTAGCTTCTTTGATCATCCAATCACTTACATGGCCCCAAGTGTTTATGGCCATCCCCATGTAAGATTTTAGACCATTCTATTTTGTATCATAATTATTTTCTCTTTTCTAATTTATTGACTAAAGTTCAATGATTTCATTGGTCTTTGATTAGGCATTAACGATGCATTTTCAGAGTTACATGAACAAGATGACAATTTCTTTGACCGTAGATCCAACGGTCATAAGTGATCCTCATCGGCTACTTGACGACTGGGAGGAATCTTTAAGAATTATCAAAGCTGCTGTTCAAGAAAGAGTCTCTGCTCATCTGTAGATTGAGCTAAAAGGTTTCTTTTCTTCTTATTCAAAGAAAAAAAAATTACAATTTAACCCCAAAATAGGATAAAGGGGATTACTAAAAAAATTGTACCACTTACCAATCTGTACAACTGTAAATTGATGTTTTTTAGTTTGTCAATCAATAAATCAATTGATGTTCGGGTGACATTCTATAGAAATATTCATTTTGTGTGTGTTATAAAATGGGTTTGTAAATTTATAATCACTCCGACGATATCATTGGCTAAAAGTCTAGAATATGAAATAATAATTGTTTTGGACAGTTAGCTGTATACAATTCTTAAATAAATGTTGACAAGAAATTATGTGACGAAAATTGGGCGGTCGATATATTTAATTGATTGTGTCTTTGTCATCGTGCCGTGTGTCAGGTATGTTTGGAACTCCGACTAATTAATTAAATTAAAAAAAAATTAATTAATCTAATATGTTTAATATTTTAATTAAAAATATTTTAAAAACTAAACCTCGTCTGACGTATCACATGGTAAGAATATTTTAAAATAAATATTACAAAAGAAAATTAATAATATTTTGATAAATGATTATGATTTTACAGTTGGCAATAAACTTTTTTCTTTTTTTAATTGCGACTTCAGATTCCATTTGACGAAATATATCTTTCAGTATAATCTCCAAAAATGTGTATAAACAATAAATAACGAATAAAAGATTTTAACTGGAACCACCGTTTTGCTCTTCCTCCAAAACCACCTGTAGCAAATTCTCATAATTCTTCTGCCATTGATCATTCATCTGTAATGCTTTTCTGTATTCAAGTTTCATTCTTTCCATTTCTATCTCCGTTGCTGCAGAGCCTTGTTGCTGAAACAACACAAAAACATTTAGAGACTTTTGAATAAGACAGTTTTTCCCCCGAGAGAATTCAGGGTTTGGTTTGGGTCATTTATTTCCCAAGAAAGAAGTCTGTTTTTGTAGAAATTAGAGGAAACACAAACCTGAAGTTCTTTAACTTGCTCGTTAATAAGGTCAGCACTGAGGAAAGAAGAGTAAACTGGAACATCAGAAAATGGCGGTGGATCAACCATAACTATACCATCCATAGTATCTTCTCCTGATCTTTCATATTTGTCCAAAGGCGGAGGTAATGATGACCCGTGTTTTTTCCAGGAAGATTGTGCTTTGTTGGAATTAGCCACATTCGTTTTTCTAACAACTTTAACATTGTTTACGGGTCCTGTAAGAAGATGTTCGTGAAAAAATAATTTTGCATAACTAAAACTCAAAACACAAGAAAATGCTATCACAATTACCTTTTCCATGGCCAAAGGTACGAACAGGATGACGTGATCTGGGATCCCAAACACAAATCACACCATCTTCTGATCCAGAAATCAAAAGGTTTCCGTCTGAGCAATATGCTAAGCAAGTAACAGCTTTACTGCTCAGGACATTTTTTGAGCCAATAAAGATAAGTTAGACCATTAAACACATTGAAATAATCAGCCATAGTAAATGTTAAAAATAAGCTATCAGTTGTTAATTTATACATCAGATGCAACACATTAAGAAATGTGATCATAACCATTTCAGAACTCAAATATAGATATTATGATTTTAGATACTCGACTTGACTGTGATTGTAACGTAAGGAATGGGAAATACCTTTGTTCAGATACTGAACCAAGAACTTGTGTCCCATACTCACTTGTGGCATTAATGGCACCGATATAAATTTTGCTATCTCTACCACCAGCATAGAACACACAGCTGCCAGGGTCCAATGCAAGTGCATTAATGGCTGAAGGAAAGATGATATTTCTCAACAGTTTCCCCTTTGACAGGCTCCAAACCTATGAGTTTGGATATCCAACCAAGGTCATGATGTAAAAAGCTATACCAGGGTTCTATAATCGCTAAAGATGGAGATTTTTATATTTGAACAAAGAGGTATTTAAAAATGAATCTCATTAACAATACAGGTATGTTTACCTTCTTATGTTAGCATTTACCAAAGAGCTTAACTTCACTGCTATTAACAAATACGTAAGATTAGTGATCCAAATAAGTACCTTGCAAGTCCGATCTTCCGAAGCAGAAACTATCACAGCATTGCAGCCTCCATAGTCTATAACAATGTCAGTGACAGACATTGTATGTTCATTAAAATTGTGCTCGTAGAGAGTGTTCCCTTGCTGCCTCTGGAAATCATCAAACAGCCTAACTAACCACAAAGAGCAAGGAATAAGAATAAAGGCAATGCCTTGCCAAAAAATTGAAACTGGGAAGGAAAATATCAGAATACACAATGTTTAACCTTATAAGAGACCAGACTCTAACAGATCCATCTTGAGATCCTGACACCAACAAAGAGTCGTCTCCAGAGAACACTAAGCATGTTACTGAACGGTAATGACCGTGCCACTTCTTGAGCAACTTCCCAGTCGCAACCTAATTTCACAAGTTTAGACCATGGAACTCAAATACGCTTAATCACCAGCAGCGAAAAAAGTTGCTACCTCCCAAAGAAATATATCTCCAGAGGTTCCACCACCAACTATGTAAGTTCCTTCGCTGTTTGCTGCAAGAGACTTTATGGACTCCACAGGGAAGCTCCTAACCTCTACTTGAGGCTACAACCAAACAACACATATTAATCCCAGAAAATTATTCAGAGAAAACAAAGATTCTGGAAAGAATTAATTAGGCATGATTTCTCTGATTGAGGAAGATTTTTCCAACACAGTAAATTAGAAAAAAGTGAGTCAAGTCAAAGAATGACAGAGAGTAACCTTATTCCAAGACCAGAAGAAAATGGAGCCAGAGGAAGTGGACGCGTTGCGGAGCTGAGAGGCGGCGAGGAATTTTTCGCCGACGGCTGTGAGACCGTGAGCGGGAGAGGCACAATGCTTGAATCGAAGCTGCTCTTCACCGGTTTTGAGATCCCAACTTCCAATTCCGCCATCGATCGATGATGAAGCAATAACAGAAATCTCCATAGCTACTGCTCTCTCTTTAGAGGAAGAGGTAAGAAGAAACTGTTTTCCAAGTGTTTGGGTTTTACGATATAAATTAGGGTTTATAAAATTTGTAATGAACGTTTTTAATTTAAAAGTAAAGGGTTATAATGTAAATTTATAATATTTACATTTTATTTGGACATGGTAACAAAATGAATGAGCACTTCTACCTTCCATATCCCGCCAAACTTTATGCAATGAAATTTAGATACACATGTGGCAATCGACTTATCACAACATCTGTAATTTGCAATTTATTAATTTCTTAAGATCTTTTAAGGTAAGCTAAGCATTTTAATTGATTGTTTTTTTACAGCAATTCTTATTTTAGAAAAAAAAGAAAAAAGAGGATATACGATTTTTCGAATTGATTTTTTGTATAAAAGAAAAAAAGCTTGTCTTGTTATCACATGTTTAAATGTAGCCTAAATAAAAGGAATACCATTAATCTTTTTATACCTTTTTTATTTTTGGTAAACCAATACACAATCACAATCTATAAATTCATTCACTGCTCATGATATTGACTACAATTTTTTATATTTTGCTTATCGAGAAAGGTATTGACTATTACTTATTATAATTACTTTCATATTTTCATTCAAGTAATGTTTCCTGAGTCACTATTCTAGATAGTTACTATTTTATTTGAAATAAATAAAGGGAGATATATATGATATATTCATTTTCTTACAGATGAAGATGATTCATACCAGTTTTTGGATGCTAGTGGTGTTAACAATATCCGGTTTTCCGATGATGGAATCCACCATTCAAAGCAATAATGCTTCAACAAGTACTGAAAACAATAAGGGTATTGAATATTTGGCTTTGAATTGTCGGAAACACAAAGCAGTTTTGACGGATTTTGGAGCTGTTGGTGATGGAAAAACCTCAAACACGAAAGCATTTAGAGAAGCCATAAGCAAGCTTACACCATTGGCGGCTGATGGTGGAGTCCAACTCATTGTTCCACCGGGGATATGGCTTACCGGAAGTTTCAATCTTACAAGCCATTTTACCTTATTTATCCAGCAAGGAGCAACTATTCTTGCTTCTCAGGTACCTTCAAAGTTTTGACCTATATATAGTATTGTGTTAGGAAGTATTCTTTTCAGATAAGAATAATCATAGTTTGGTCTTAAACAAACAGGACGAATCTGAATACCCTCAGATTCCGCGTTTGCCATCATATGGAGATGCAAGGTTTGCTAGTTTAATCTATGGAAGTAACCTAACAGATGTTGTTATCACTGGTAAAAGCACTCAACGAAAAACATTAATATATCAAAAATGTTTAGTATGAATATGAATGTATAATTAGTTTATAATTATACATTGTTTTATTAGGTAACAAAGGGACCCTCAATGGTCAAGGGAAGCCATGGTGGGTGAAGTATCGTAGTGGTGGTTTCAAGATGATATCTCGACCATTGTTGATCGAAATCATTTTCTCTGAAAACATCCAAATTTCTGATATCAATTTGGTCGATTCTCCAATGTGGAATGTTCATCCTGTGTATTGCAAAAACGTTATTATAAAAAATATCAAAATCGAAGCCCCTATTGATTCTCCTAACACCGATGGAATCAACCCAGGTATTTTATGTTCTATTTCATACATTATGATGCATTTTAGTGATTGAGAAACACTCATGTTCTTGATTTGGTTCCTTAGATTCTTGCACGAACACATTAATAGAGGATTGCTCCGTAACTTCCGGCGACGATTGCATTGCGGTCAAAAGTGGAATTGACCAATTCGGGCTCGCAACCGCAATCCCAACACAACAAATTTCAATCCGACGTCTCACTTGCGTTTCTCCCGACAGCGCAGGCATAGCAATCGGAAGTGAAATGTCCGGAGGAATCAAAGACGTTAGAATCGAAGACGTGAATCTAGTCGACACGCAATCCGCGATCAGAATCAAAACCGCCATAGGTCGTGGTGGCTACGTCAAGGACATTTTCGCTCGTAGGTTTACAATGAAGACAATGCAATACGTTTTCTGGATGACCGGTTCGTATACACTGCACCCTATAGGCTTTGATCCCAATGCTTTGCCGGCGATTAGCAATATCCATTACAGTGACATGACCGCGGAGAACGTTACCATGTCCGCAAAGCTCGAAGGAATCAAGAAAGCTCCATTTACCGGGATTTGTATCTCTAATGTGACTATGACTTTGTCGCCGATGCCAAAGAAGCTACAGTGGAACTGCACGGATTTAGCAGGAGTTACGAGCAAGGTTACACCGGAGCCGTGCAATTTGTTGCCGAGCAGCGGAAAGAGCTGTGATTTCCCGACTGATAAGATTCCTATTGAGAGTGTTGTGTTGAACAAATGTTATGCTTAGAAATGTATATATGTTTTATCTTTTTTATATGTTCATTGATCGCATAACTAATAATATCAAACTAGATTTATATCTACGTCATCCGTGGAAAAAAATATTCGTAAATTATATTTTATTTGTAAATATAAATTAAATATTTATGTAATTTTAATTTTTATTTAAAATTACTTTTAACATTAATTTTTGTATATATAAATTAAGAAAGAAAAAATAATTATTTTTTTATGAATTTAATAGTATTTTTGATTAGTTTAATAAAATATATTAATACTCTAACCAAATTAATTAAAATGACATAAATTGTAATTATTCGAATAAGTTAACCTTATTTATATATTTATTTGAAATTTACTGTAATGATGAAATGTAAACATGATATTTCTATTAATAACACGTGAGAGTAATATTTTTTTTTTAATTTTTTTCTCAAATAATATATTAGGGATTGTATAATAACTTAAATCTATTTATATTTATTTGAAACTATTTATAAATTAATGTATTAAAAATTTAAATAAATAAAAATTATTGTTTTTGCAAGTGTAATACTATTTTTTGGTTACTTTATATATTGATTCTCTAACCAAATTAATATCAATGACATGTATTGTAATTATTCTAATAATTTAAACCTTTTTATATATTTAAGCTGAAACTCGTTGTGGTGTTGACACGTCAACATGTCATTTTTGTAATTAACACGTCATGTTAATGTTACTTCGTTAAAAAATTTCTCAAATAATATATTAGGGATGATATATGTTCAATTTTCAAATTCTGTCACCATAGTTGTTAACATGTATGTATATTATTTATTAACAACATTCAAGATAATGTTTTTCAATCTCTTGGTTTTCAATATAAAAGTAAACCGATATATTTGTTTTGTTTTTTTTTGTCACTGGGTCACAACGGGCCGACCCAATAGCTTCATACGAAGATTTAGCACCCTCCTACGAGGGGCGGTGGAGTCGAACTCCACACCTCTAGGATGGACGTAGAGGTGGTACAACCACTAGACCACTTGCTCATCCCCACCAATATATTTGTTATGAATAGTAAATCATTTATTTCCAACAATTCTCTAAAATAACATTTTTAATGATTTATTCCAAATATTAGTATCATTAGTTTAAATTTTCAATAATACCACAAATTTAAAATTAAAATATATCAAAACTTTATTTTAATAGATAAATTAAATTATAAATTATAACAAATAAATCCAAATATAATGTTTTAATTTTATGTAAATTTATTTAAAGTAAATATGTATTTTTACATAATTTTTGTGCTACTGGAATTTTAATTTTATTATGTTAGATTTAAAATAAAAACTTTAAAAATTACTATTTTAAGATATTATTTTTGAAATTTAAAAAAATAATAATTATATTTATTAAGGAACCGAAACAACTATCACATATACATTTTTTTTTTATAGAGGAGTTACAAATAAATGAACAATTATTAATATTTGGGTACATTGGATGCATTGGATACAATAATTGCTTCCGCTTCGATCGACTGACTTTGGTGATTTGGTTGGAGGAGATAACTAGTCACGTCCACCTCGGTTCCCACGACCTCGTTTCACCTACCATGTCGTGTAATTTGTTAATGCATTTCCTTAGCCTTTGTTGATGCCTTGATGGTTTAACCGGTCTTTCTCGAAGGATTCTTCTTAGACCCGAATAGAGATATTAAAATGGGTATATCATTAATGGGTTTTTAATGAATATTTACAAAATTAAAAATCCATTTACATCCATTTCTTAGAATTGATATTAATACATTTAAATGAGTATTTATTTAAAACCTATTTATTAAAAATGATTTTACTTTAAAAAATGGTTATCATATTAAACTCATTTATATTTTATTTTTGTTTAATCAACAATAATTCAAAAAATTATTTTATAATAATTAACCAATAATTTTTTGTATAAATAAAGAATAAAAATCATGTTTTAGTAAAAAATATAAAATTATATTTTTAACGTGAAAATGCGGAATTGTGTTTTGGCGGAAAAATGCGGAATTATATTTTTCTGCAAAATAATGAATTATGTTTTTGCCAAAAAAATGCGAAATCACGTTTTCGACAAAAAAATAGAAAATTATATTTTTGACGGGAAATATAAAATCACGTTTTTAGAAAAATACGAAATCACGTTTTTAGCGAAAAAATGTCGAATTACGGTTTCGACGGTAAAATTATGAATTACGTTTTTGACAGAAAATGTTGAATTATGTTTTTGACGGAAAAATATAGAATCACGTTTTGGATAAAAATGCTTAATTTTTGACAAAAATGTAGAATAATTCTAAATGAAGTAATTTTATCCATTATATCATTTAAAAATGTTAGAAAACTCAAATTTCTTATGAAATATATGAATTTTTTAAATATTTTATTTTATTAAAAATATATTAATATATATATATATATATATAAACTTATATTTTTAACAAATAAATAATTTATTACCTATTTTTAAAATAAAAATTACAATATTTTTTTTATTAAGAATATAATGGTTATAAATAAATATAAACAAGAAGAAAAAAATATAATCTAAAATGGATTAACTGAGTTAAATGGATTTGAATGAGTTTAAATGGGTTAATGTAATTATAAATGGATTGAAATGGATAACCCTATTAAACTTTTATAATAAATGAATTTTATAGGATTTAAGATTTAAATGAGATGGATTTTATATGGAGTGAATTTAAATGGAGTGGATATATACCCATTTTAACATCCGAAGACCCGAATGTGTTCTTAGATTAATTTTTAGATTCTGACATGTACTTGATGAGATGTTAAGGAGAGATGTGGTCTCTTGTAACTCGTTAGTTGCTAGTACGCGCAAAATAAGAGATTTCTCCAGCAAGGACCAACACAACAACGGATAATGGGTATATGAAAAGCGTGATGCCTCTTGAAATCGTGGAATTATTTTCGAGTATGCATGGAAGCTGATGGGTTCTACTTGATGCAATCTCAATCATAAGTGTTTTATGGATACATATGCTCTGTCTCGATAAGAAAATTCATGGATACATCGAGAACAGGCCGGTTCGATAAAGAATTGGGCATTGATTTTTTTTCTTTTTAAATAGCTCTGCTTGATCTATTTTAAAATTAGGAATATTTTTACAAATTTTTTAGAAAAACAGAGCCTTAATTTGACATGTACGCAAAAATGCGGATGTCTAGACAGAGGAAAAGATGTGTTTGAGAATATGGTTCTCGTGAAACTGTGCAAGACTCAGGTCTCGTCTTTGATTCAATTGTGTGTGTCACAACACTTGTTGCTTTTAGCCATGCAGAATACTTGCAGAAGGTCAAAGTTGTTGCAAACTCATGACAGATCATTACAAGATCACTCCTCGGTCAAAGCATTTAGCTTTTATGGTGGATCTTCTTGGCCGTACAGGAAAAGTGAAAGAAGCTTTATTGATTCATTCATGAAATGATAATGGAACCGAACCAGAATGTTACAGGAGCATCATTAGGAGCTTGCAAGGTACACTATCCAACATAGACATCGATCTACTAGCAGCTGATAAGCTTTTTCTGTTAGCAATCAGATCACTATATTTTGCTTTCTAACATATACACAAAGGCTGGAAGCTGTGAAGAGGTCACACAAATTAGATATGTAATGAAAAACAAAGAGCTAAAGAAGAATCCTAGAGCAAGCAATGTTGAGGTCAATGGAGAAAATTCATACATTCTTAGTAGACAACAAGCGACACCCGCAATCCGATGAGATTTACATATAGCTGGATGTTCTAGCGAGGTAAATGAAAGAGATTGGATATCTGATCTTGATCCAAAATATGTGCTCCATGATGTGGAAGAAGAAGATAAGAGATACATTTGGTTGTTCACGCTGTGAAATTAGCTACTGTATTCTCTTTGATGAGCACAGAGGAAGAAGAAGACAAATGCCATAAGAATAACAAAGAACCTTAGGATTTGTGGAGACTCTCATGTTGCACCAAAGCTTATCTCGTAGATAACTTCTCTCGAAATTATCGTCACAAACACCATTAGATTTCACTTTTATCGTCACAAAAAATGTGTTATGATTTTTTTATAAAAGTGATGTGCAAAGTCATTTTACAAACTTCATGTATTTGCCAATTTTAGGTTGCTTCAAAGTCATCCTATAGATAGACTCATATTTTGTAATGTAAATTTATATCTGCCCTTACAAAAAGTTTGTATTGTAAAGCATTGAATTGACTGTTCTTTTTTTCTTAGAAAAAGGAGAGGATATACAATTTCTAAAATTGAATTGTTTTAATAATAGATAAGTGCTTATCTTCTTATCACAAATTTTATTGTATCCTGAATAAAAGGATATATATAGCGTTAATCTTTTTAAACCATTTACCTATTTTTGATTAATCAATACACAGTCATAATCTATAAATTCATGAGATTGACTACATTTGTTTAAGAGAAAGACATTGACTACCGTCTCTGTAATAACAATATCCGGTTTTCCAATTTTTGACCACCGTCTTACAGATGAAGATGATTCACACCAGTTTTTGGATGCTAGTGGTATTAACAATATCCGGGTTTCCAATGATGGAATCCACCATTCAAAGCAATAATGCTTCAACAAGTACTGAAAACAATAAGGGTATTGAATATTTGGCTTTGAATTGTCGGAAACACAAAGCAGTTTTGACGGATTTTGGAGCTGTTGGTGATGGAAAAACCTCAAACACGAAAGCATTTAGAGAAGCCATAAGCAAGCTTACACCATTGGCGGCTGATGGTGGAGTCCAACTCATTGTTCCACCGGGGATATGGCTTACCGGAAGTTTCAATCTTACAAGCCATTTTACCTTATTTATCCAGCAAGGAGCAACTATTCTTGCTTCTCAGGTACCTTCAAAGTTTTGACCTATATATAGTATTGTGTTAGGAAGTATTCTTTTCAGATAAGAATAATCATAGTTTGGTCTTAAACAAACAGGACGAATCTGAATACCCTCAGATTCCGCGTTTGCCATCATATGGAGATGCAAGGTTTGCTAGTTTAATCTATGGAAGTAACCTAACAGATGTTGTTATCACTGGTAAAAGCACTCAACGAAAAACATTAATATATCAAAAATGTTTAGTATGAATATGAATGTATAATTAGTTTATAATTATACATTGTTTTATTAGGTAACAAAGGGACCCTCAATGGTCAAGGGAAGCCATGGTGGGTGAAGTATCGTAGTGGTGGTTTCAAGATGATATCTCGACCATTGTTGATCGAAATCATTTTCTCTGAAAACATCCAAATTTCTGATATCAATTTGGTCGATTCTCCAATGTGGAATGTTCATCCTGTGTATTGCAAAAACGTTATTATAAAAAATATCAAAATCGAAGCCCCTATTGATTCTCCTAACACCGATGGAATCAACCCAGGTATTTTATGTTCTATTTCATACATTATGATGCATTTTAGTGATTGAGAAACACTCATGTTCTTGATTTGGTTCCTTAGATTCTTGCACGAACACATTAATAGAGGATTGCTCCGTAACTTCCGGCGACGATTGCATTGCGGTCAAAAGTGGAATTGACCAATTCGGGCTCGCAACCGCAATCCCAACACAACAAATTTCAATCCGACGTCTCACTTGCGTTTCTCCCGACAGCGCAGGCATAGCAATCGGAAGTGAAATGTCCGGAGGAATCAAAGACGTTAGAATCGAAGACGTGAATCTAGTCGACACGCAATCCGCGATCAGAATCAAAACCGCCATAGGTCGTGGTGGCTACGTCAAGGACATTTTCGCTCGTAGGTTTACAATGAAGACAATGCAATACGTTTTCTGGATGACCGGTTCGTATACACTGCACCCTATAGGCTTTGATCCCAATGCTTTGCCGGCGATTAGCAATATCCATTACAGTGACATGACCGCGGAGAACGTTACCATGTCCGCAAAGCTCGAAGGAATCAAGAAAGCTCCATTTACCGGGATTTGTATCTCTAATGTGACTATGACTTTGTCGCCGATGCCAAAGAAGCTGCAGTGGAACTGCACGGATTTAGCAGGAGTTACGAGCAAGGTTACACCGGAGCCGTGCAATTTGTTGCCGAACAGCGGAACTACTAAGAGCTGTGATTTCCCGACTGATAAGATTCCTATTGAGAGTGTTGTGTTGAACAAATGCTATGCTTGAAAATGTTTATATGTTTTATCGTTTTTATATGTTCATTGATCGCATAACTAATAAGATCAAATGATGTATGTTAAATTGACAATTTTTCCACCACAAATATTAACAAATAAGAATATTATTTATTAACAACATTCAAGATAAATTTTTCCAATCTCTTGTTTACATAATTAGCAAATTTGTGGAATTCTCTTTGAGCTATATATCTGTTTGTTCTCGTTTTCGCTCTTTATGTTTCGTTTCTCATCAGGTGCTCCAGTTAGTTTGTCCATATATATGGTTTTTAAGCTCATAAAGCCGGCAAATCCCGCCAAGAAAACCCAGGACTAGTGACACGATTGCAATTATGATTCGGTTTCATGAAGACAACAAACAAATAAAATCACGACCATATTTGACGGGCACTTCGAGTGGAAGAGGCTAAAAAGTTACCTTAATCTCAAAACCCTTGTGCAATTGTCAACTCACTAATCATTGTGAAAGATATACACTGGGATTCGTCTATAAGCGTTAAACTTATGACAGCCTATGCTGCTCTAGAAGATATGGTGTCATCGCACAAGGTGTTCGAGGAAATTCCTAAGAGAAACGTAATCATCATTAATGCCATGATCAAAAAGCTATGTAAGTAACGTGTTTTACCATTAAGGTATTCAAGTCTTCGACCTGATCATTACACTTTTCCCTTGTATTCTAAAGGCATGTTTCCTGCTTTTGGGAAGAAAATCCATCTAAGCATTGTTAAGTTATATAACGTAGTAGAACATTATTCTGATAGCTAACTGAAACAATGATGAAAACAAAACTTAGAAGAGAAGATTGAACACATTAATAATGCATATGGTAACGAATTTGAGAAAATTAGATATGTGGTGGCGTTTTTTTAATGTTAATTAATCTCTGCCGTTGTAATTTTTTTTCATGTAAAACATTGAATTGATTGTCATCAATTGATTATTTTTTTAGAAAACAGAAGAGGATCTACGATTTCTAAAACTCAATTTCTTTAATAAGATATAAGTGATTCAGTGTAGCCTGAATACAAGGAAATATATAACGTTTATCCTTATACTATTGACCTTTTATGGTAAATAAATACAAAATCACAATCATTAAATTCATGAGATTTGACTAGTTATGATATTGACTGAAATTTATATATATTATATTGATTATCCATCTTCTATATATAATTACATTCGGATATCGATTTTTTATCTTATACATGGAGTTTTTTCTTGAACTCTCAAATTTTAAAGTAATTTTTTTCTGATTCACTGTATTTTATTCTAGATATTTATTGTTTAATTTGAAATAAATAAAGGGAAGTATATCAGAATCTCTAATGTATTCATGTTCTTACAGATGAAGATGATTCAGACAAGTTTTTGGATGCTAGTGGTATTAACAATATCCGGTTTTCCGATGATGGAATCCACCATTCATAGCTATAAGGGTTCAAAAAGTAGCAGTAAGGGTATTGAATATTTGGCTTTGAATTGCCGGAAACACAAAGCAGTTTTGACGGATTTTGGAGCTGTTGGTGATGGAAAAACCTCAAACACGAAAGCATTTAGAGAAGCCGTAACCAAACTTACTCCATTGGCGGCTGATGGTGGAGTTCAACTCATTGTTCCACCGGGGAAATGGCTTACTGGAAGTTTCAATCTTACAAGCCATTTTACTTTATTTATCCAGCAAGGAGCAACTATTCTTGCTTCTCAGGTAATATCTTAGAAAGTATTCTTTTCAGATAAGAATCAGAGTTTAGTTTTATTTTGTGTAAGAATAATCATAGTTTGGTTTTAAACAAACAGGACGAATCTGAATATCCTAAGATTCCGCGTTTGCCGTCATATGGAGATGCAAGGTTTGCCAGTTTAATCTATGGAAGTAACCTAACAGATGTTGTTATCACTGGTAAAAGCACACAACGAAAAAACATTAATCTATCGAAAATGTTTAGTATGAATATGAATGTATAATTAGTTTATAAGATCGAACATTTCTTTTAATTATTTAGGTAACAGAGGGACCATCAATGGTCAAGGGAAGTCATGGTGGGTGAAGTATCGTAGTGGTGGTTTCAAGACGATATCTCGACCAGTGTTGATTGAAATCATCTTCTCTGAAAACATTCAAATCTCTGATATCAATTTGGTCGATTCTCCAATGTGGAATGTTCATCCTGTGTATTGCAAAAACGTCATCATTAAAAATATCAAAATCGATGCCCCTGTTGATTCTCCTAACACTGATGGAATCAACCCAGGTACTTTATGTTCTATATTTTCATAAATTACATTTCGTTAAAACACTCATGTTCTTGATTTGGCTCCGTAGATTCTTGCACAAACACACTAATAGAGGATTGCTCCATAACTTCCGGCGATGATTGCATTGCGGTCAAAAGTGGAATCGACCAATTCGGAATCGCAACCGCAATCCCAACACAGCAAGTCTCAATCCGACGTCTCACTTGCGTTTCTCCTGACAGCGCAGGCATAGCCATCGGAAGCGAAATGTCAGGAGGAATCAAAGACGTTAGAATCGAAGACGTGACTCTAATCAACACGGAATCTGCGATCCGAATCAAAACTGCCATAGGTCGTGGCGGTTACGTCAAGGACATTTTCGCTCGTAGGTTTACAATGAAGACAATGAAATACGTTTTCTGGATGACCGGTGCATATAAACTGCACCCTATAGGCTTCGATCCCAAGGCTTTGCCTAAGATTAGCAATATCAACTACCGTGACATGACCGCGGAGAACGTTACGATGTCCGCGAAGCTCGAAGGGATCAAGAACGATCCTTTTACCGGGATTTGTATGTCTAATGTGAGTATATCTTTGTCACCGAAGCCGAAGAAGCTACAATGGAACTGCACGGATGTTGCCGGAGTTACGAGCAAAGTTACTCCGGAGCCGTGCAGTTTGTTGCCGAACAAGGGAAGTACGATGAACTGCAATTTTCCGACCGATAAGATTCCTATTGAGAGTGTTGTGTTGAAGAAATGCTATGCCTAGAAATGTGTGTTTTTATTTGTTCATTGATCGCATAATCTAATAAGATCAAATGATTTATGTTCAATTTATGTATTTTGTCCATTGTTAACATTCAAGAATATTAATTATTAACATCATTCAACAAAATAATTTTCAATTGCTTGTTTTTCAAGATAAAAATAAACCAAGATAATGGTGATGAATCGTAAACCATTTATTTCATGTCTTCAGCTTTTTTTGTAGTACTCAGAATATGTATTCATCAACATTTAACGTTTTCAAAAACCAATTCTATTTTGCAAAAATAATGAGATGTCATTGAAAAAAAAAATATGGGATCTTCGGAACCATACCCTCAGCAACAGACATCTTTCCGCTAAATGGGATTTTCGGAAACATAGATTACATTTTAAGGTGCCTATAGGAAGAATCCCAACCGGAAGCCGACCCCACCATATCCCCATGGATCATGTGGTTTAGCTCTGGCGATTATCCAAGGAAGCTATCGTCCCAGGAGATCCCTATATCAAAGACGATGCAGCTCTGGACTCAGCACCAGTGGCTTGCTTCGTGGACGGCTCATGGAAAGAGGGAAAACCCACATCAGGGGTGGGTTGGATCCTTAAAATGAAGGACGGGGCAAGTGACCTTATTGGCATGCGAGACACGCACAGAGGACAATCTCCGTTACACACGGAGTTCTTTAACCTTCGATAGATGATGTTTAGCCTACACAAGAGGTGAAGATTCTGCAAAAAAATTTGCATAGATTCCATCGACTGAATCCGGCTAATCAATAATCCTGAGAAATGGCTAGTATTCACAATGGAGATAGAAGAATTTAAAGTATTCCACAAGTATTTTCTAGAGTTTACACTCATCTAACAACCAAAGGAAATGAACGGACAAGCGGATAACTTATATAAACAAGTAAAGGAAAGGAACACTATCTTCTTATAAATAAGCATTTCAATACTTCATTGGTTTGAGGACACTTTAGATGTCTTCTAACCAGCTGAATATTGTAATGTTTATTTCAAAATGACAAAAAAACCAATTCTATTATATTTAACGAGTTGTTAATGTTTTCCTACATTATGTGATAGAAACGGATGTTACAGCAATTGATAGATGAAATATCACCTGGATGGTAGCGTAGAATATTATTCATTAAGCCAAACTCTGACAAAATAAAGATACGACATATAATACAAGAGTTCATCGATCCTCTCTGTCATTGAGGATTTGAATTATACAAACTAACACAAGTAACTGAATGTGACACAAGAGAGCCACTTATTTCCAAACAACGTAGAACTGAGAAAGTACTAAAAAACCACATCTATATATATAATAAAGTTGTGATCAAACTGGTATGTGGTCGGCTAACAATGAAACCACATAATCTTTCATGAACTCAGGATGTGTGAAAAAATCAGCAGTGTCTACGTAGAAAAGCTCAATGACCCTCGAAAAGTTTAGCAATCGCAAGATGATAGGGAAAGGAAACGTCGAGTGAGGCCTCGTCATCAGTTCTTGGTTTAGACTCTTCCATGAGTTCAATGCCATTACCTTAATCTCTTGTTTTGCTTCCTCCCATGAAACACCATACTGCTTCATGTAACAATCAATGGATGTCCCTACGTGCTTTCTTTTATGCTCAAACTGCATTGATTAGTTCACGAGACTGATTATTATTATATTTTTTGTAATCAAAGTTAGAATCAGGGTTTCTATTATGTAGTAAGGTGAGTAAGTTAATGTTTACCTCGAAACTGGAAATGTCATCACAAAAGCGGCTTAATAGTCCATAAGTCACGAGAGGTGGTGGGAAAGTGCTTAGCAGTTGAAGCACATCAAGTGTTCCTTCATCCACCTTTCCTAGAATTGATATTGTTAACAGTGTTAAACAAGCCGATGTATAAATTCCGTTCTCTTTGTACTCATTGAATGTGGCCACGTAGTTTTTGTCCAACCACTTTGCTTCTTGAAGATAGCCTTTAGCCGTTACCATCATCTGCTCATGAACACCAATATATATATAAATTACAATATACTTATATATATATTTTAATAGAATATGTTAAAACGTGAAAAATCGGATATGAAAATCACGATGTAAAAAATGATTTGCGAATCAAAAACGATTGAAAACCGAATTAAGAAAAAGACGAATTCGTAAAGGCGAGATTTGATCTCTTTCCTTAATTTAATAAATCTCACGCAGTGTGACAGTTTGATGAGATTATGAATCACACAATACAACTACGATAAGACTATAATCGCAGCACCCGATTATAGAATTTACGAACAATAATTTACGTTATACTTTCGAAACTTACAGTGTGAAAACAAAAAAAAGATGGATTACCGGAAAACGATTTTGAGAGAGAATATGAAAGGTGGCGGTCAAGATTAGGTTAATGAAGATTAAAACTTGTTTTTATAGTTTTAACGGAGCGGTTTTCACAAAAGGACACAAGACCCAAGATCCAAGATTCAAGAACCAATACCTAAGACCCAATACCTAAGACCCAGCCCGAGCCCGGCCCGGTCCAGCGACGGCGCGTGGCTTGGTCTGTTTTCTCTCCAACTTTTTTAAACTAATACATGAACTCTCACCTTTATATACTAGATATTTTTCTTCAAGTTTTGAATATGTGATTTTTGTCACTTTTCATTAAATTATCCAACAAACTTATGGCTTATTATGAGTACAGTGATTCATTTATCAGTCATATTCCAAAAGTTTTGCAATAAATATTTACGTCATATACTCAAATTAAACATGTAAAATATTATTCAAAAATTTGTTCCAACAGAATATACGTCATACCGATTTTTTGGCATAAATACCGCATCCTGGCCTCCCTTCTTTCTCCAACTCCTCCTCGAGATTGTCAAAGAAATCTAACACAACCCGGTGAAGGTATCTCATGCTCTCTGGTAGCCCTTCAGTACCGCTAGGATTCCAACTCAACAAAGCATCTGTAAATGGCTCAAGTTCTTTAATCGTGCCATAAGCATCATATGTGTCATCAACCACTGTCAAAATAATAATAACTTTGGCAAACTGAATCCTTGATTGTGAATAAGAGGGCTCAAAATGGGCTCCAACTGCCCAAAAGTAGCTTTCAACCACCCTATTCCTTGCATACGGCAATTTTGAATTTAGGTTTAGATTTTTATACCACCTACAACATATCAAAATCATTCAACCATTATTTCATGTTTGTCCATTAAAAATGTTCTTAGGTTGATAAGATGTCTAGCTCAAAACAGTACCTGAAGACTTGCCCAAGCTCTTTGCGGTATAACATTTGAAGAAGATTAAAATCTAGTTTAGCAAACTCAAGTAAGGTCTCATTGTGAGAATCTTCTTTCTCATAGAATGAGATATATTGTCTTGTCTCTATCCTTGAGATACCCCTTGGATATGCATGTTTGAGGGCATTCTTGATGCGGACCGCGAGATGAGGACTAGATTGAGAAACGAGTTCTTCCAAATGAGATCTACAGAAAATGAGAGCTTTATCAAGAATATCTTCACCATGGATGCTCCAATGTGCAGCTTCATAGAGGCATAACAAGCCTCTCACATCCTCAGCCAAGTGTTCCTTGAAATCTCCATCCTCGTTCATGAACTTGTCAAACACATCTACAAGTGAATCAGTATATACCAAGCTTGTTAGTAAAATTTGTTTGGATAGATTTACTAATTTTTAGTTCATTTATATACTTTTTTAAAAAAATATTCTAAAATATCATATTTTTTCACGGATAACAGAAATATTTTATAAAAAGATTTGGTTATCCGACATAAATCAGAAATGAAAATAAAAATTATGTTTGGATTATTTTAATTTATAGTTTAGATTTTGTCCCATTAGAAAAGTTTTAGTCGTTTTTATATTATGTTATATTTTTACCAAAAATGCTGGTATTTTTAGAATTTTTATTAAAAATATGATATGTTTGAAAAAACACCTATTTTATTAACCGGTAACTAGATAATTTACTCATATCTTGCGTGAGTACAATATATTATAAATTTAAATCATTAATATATTTAATTAAAATATTATATGTATTATATTATAGAAGATGAATTTTATTTGTGTTTTATATATTTTAAACTACTAAATTATATCTTTTCAATTTGTAATATACTTACCTTATTCTATTCACCCATTTAAAACACCTATTTTATTAACTGGCAATTATTCTATTCACCCATTTAGTTTCTAGTATTTATTTATAAAACAAAAATATTTAATACACATATTCTGATTTTTTTTTGTTAACGAACATATTCTGATTATTATGATCAGTTCAAAAGACACTAACTTCGATAATTTGTGTGTTAAATTCTTTAAGAGTTTAACACTCACCGATCGAAAGCTTATAGCCGAACTGCCTAAAAACTTGAAAGACAAGAGAAACGGTGTATAAATCGGACTCATCGTCTCTTATCATCTGCATGAAATCATGACAACTGAACAACATCTCCAGCTGCTTGAGGATTTCATCTTCAAAGTGATAGGAGACACCAAGGCGACACAGAGCATCGATGAACTTAATGTTCTCCATCGGCTTCATTTTCGATGCCATAAACGAATCTTTCACATTTTCCTTGAGTGAACTCAGCCTCTCTTTGTTGCTCTCACTATCCTGTACATCAATACCAACCAGAGAGAGAGAGAGAGAGAATAAATTTATAATATTTTCATTATGCTATATGAACAAAAGAAGGTACATACCAAATCCAAACAAGAGAAAGATGTCAATGGATCTTCCCATATATTCACTGGAAATTCCGCTAATGGCCGATCAATTTCTTCACTCTTGGCAACAGACAAATTATTTATTAGCTCCATGCTTTAAGTTTTCTTTTTCTTTTTCTTTTCAGAGTGTATTTATAGATTCAATTAGTACTCAATGTTCTTTGCTAAAATTGTGGTTACTTTAGATTTCTATATATATATATATAGAGAGAGAGAGAGATGGAATACACTAGTACTGTCTATTTTTTTCTTGAATTCAGAAACGTTATCTATTTATTTTGGAGGTGTTAGAACTTTTCTGCACCTAATATATTTACTATATCAAAAATGATAAGGACATGTTATAAAGGAGAAAACAGCATGAAACTTTAGAAGTACAGAAATCTTTGTCAAAGTTATTTTGAAATTCGATTTTTCTTTTTCCATTTTTGGTAAGTCCGACGAAACGAGAGGAGTTATTTTGATAAAGGTTGGGTATATGTTTGAGTATATAAAATTATTATACAAACTATATACATATAAATAAATTCGGATAATTCAGATATTGGAATACGATAAGGATGAATTCATATATTTAAAATCACTACCCCGATTAATGTCAACTCTCAATAGAATGGATATTTCAAATAATTTGGTGAAACGAATCTAGTTTAGCATCTATATTATTTTCCAAAATAATTTGGTTAAACGAATATATTGTCCAAAATTATGTATAAAAATATAAATATAAATCACATATTTTCTGAAATTATTTTCAAAATATATAATTTTATTAATAATAAAATTTAATATTTTTGTTTACAAAGTAAAATGTACGAGAAAAGCACACATATAAAAAAAATTTCATCAGCTGCTAATATTAATGTTTTTAAATTAAACGAAAAAAACTCTGATTTTAAATTATAAATATAAAACAAATTTTTAATTGAAAACACAAAGCATATTTTAAAAAACATTGTGGACTCTAAAGAAAAATCTAGACTGATTTTATGCAAACTTTTAACTTCAATGTTAGCCAATATCTAATTACACAATATTTTATGCAAAAAGTGATGCAATTTTACAAATTTGGATATTTTATCAAATGGTTGAATAAATCTTATTTAGAGTTCTAAGATTGTTGTTAATCTATTTAAATGTTTAATAGTTCTGTATATACATGTATTTTACCTATAGGATTTATTCACATAGGTTGAAAATAATAAAATTTTCGAATCTTTAAGTTTACTATAGAATTTCACCTATATGATATTTGTATTATTGATTTTATATGTTATAGGTGAACTTCTGTAGTATTCGAAATATATGGTTGAATTTTACATGTATTTCACCTATAGGACTTATTCATATAAATGTTATTTTTATTTATTTGCATTGTGTTATCAGATAAAAATAACACAAATATTATATTATCAGATGTTTCACTACACAAAGCAAATTTCAAATCTTTAATTTTACTAATAATATAATAGATTACATTATAGTTAAAAATGTCAAAAAGCACTTCCATAAAAGCCAATGTTTTTAGTATATTAAATACAAATATTTTTAATGATTTTTTTCGTTTGTTTTCGAAGACAACAAAAAACTATGAATGGTGTCTGTCTGTCTGGTAATAGTTGTCGTTGAAAGTAAATACTTAAAGGAGACTACGTGCATCGATGCACACCGCGTGGCAGAAATTATTAGCTGTTTTATCTATCTGAAAACTACGTTTGTGCCCACGTGAAGTTGTTTCCATTTTTGTCCATTTTACTTAAATAAATGATCTCTATTATTTTCCACTTTTTGAAAACAAGACAAATCTCAGTGGCATCAAAATCTGACGACGACCCGCCCGATCCAACAACCCTACAAAACTATTGTAAATAACATATAGTTTTTTCACTACCACTAAATCGTAATACCCAAAAATCAAATAAAAAATAACTGAAAATATTTGAAACACTCTTAGAGAAATATATACAACTTCTGTTTAGAAATCATTCTTTTTAAACTTGATTCATTTGAATCTCTACATATTACAAGTGATAGGAAAAATAAAAAATTTGTGTTAACGAGATGATTAACCCAAATTAGTGTTTCGTTTACTAAGTTATATTGAGTTAGCTATGAATTGTTATCACTTTCACAAGAAATAAGATGTTTGAATATTAAACAAACAAAGTGTATGATTTTTGGGAAGCCTTCTACTAAAATCGAACGGTCATAATATATAATCAGGTTATGGGAATCACAAATATTTGATTATAGGAAAAAAATCACTTACCATAATGTCAATATCAAAGTTTACTTTTATATGCACATACTATTTTATCGAATTAAAATCAATTCCATCTCCATGTTAATTTATGTGTCTTGTAACTTTATCTTTACGAAAATTAATAATAACTATTTCATAACAATAATGTATTTACTCTCATTAATTTTATTATCTCCGTGGGAGATATATACTTGATGCAGCTCAGATAAATACATATTTAAAAAACAAAATATTCACGAAAAACATCTTAAAAGTGTTTTTTATTATTATAACATATATTTTTTTTTATTGTTTTCATATATTTTGATAGCCACATGATCACATAGAGCTAACAAAATCAACGATTTCAACCACTTTATCAAGTAGAGAGTTGGAGTTCACTACTCTACAATTCAACCTGATTTCTCCTTGAGTTCCTGTAAGAGGTGTAATGTTTCCCATCCTATCCATTGCCTCCACAAAAGCGTTGAAGAATGTTTGTGTGTCATCAGCATATGCTCTTACCAAGGGGACTGTGTCTGTGGCATTGGGGCTAGAAAACAACTCTTGGTCGCTTTGAATAAGACCCTTTTGTTCTTTAAGATTCACATAATATTTGTTGTCGAAAATTGTAGGCGTACGTAAATCAAAGTCCACCAAAGCACTTAGATTACCATTACTAGGACATAATCCACGAAGAGTTTCGAGATAAGTAGTGTTGAGAGTAGGATCAGGTAAACCAGTGTTGGTAAAGTTGTATAATCTGTCCATTATAAACCGACATTGGTTTTTACCAAATGTATGACCACCTAACCAAAGAAAGACCATGACATTGATAATTACTTATAAAGTTATATATTAAACAAAATTTAATTAGTTTTATTATTTACCAGAGAGAGCGACGAGATCAGAAGGACGATCAAGACCAACTTTTTGAAAACTGGCTTTAAGTTGTGGAAGTGTGAAAAATGGAGCCGGAAGATTTGCATTAGCGAGATCCAAAAATGCTTGTAAGCTATCTCTTCTGCCCAAAGGAACCCTCCAACAAGGACCTCCTGCCTATAATATAATGATTATTACATCCAAAATAATTATTATTTTAGATATTTTTTTGATACATGGATTAGAAGAAACTGACCTAATAATCTAATATTTTCATACGAATGTCAAACATTTTTATACGAATGAAGATAGAGTCGAATTGTACACCTTTGAAATAAATGCAAAATTGATGCAACTATTGATCCACTTACTCTTTCCTATAACTTTTTTTTGTTTTACTATTGTTTTTGACATCATTATTATTATTATTATTATTATCATTCAAAAGTTTCATTTATGAAAGTTGATTGTACACTCCAAGTGAAGTATTTTTAATTAGTAGAATTTGATGAGGAATATGTTAAATATCACTTTTTAAGTTTTTGTTCCAAATTTATAAGTTAAACTTAAAATTATAAAAATATCATAAATTATTTTTTTTAAATAGATATTTATCATAAATAATTACAAATATAACTAAAATATTATATTTGGATTTATTTTTCAATTTAAAATTTAGTTTTTCCTTATTAAAAAATATTTTAAGGTATTTTATATTAAAATTTGATACTACTTTTGAAAATTTAATCTAATAGTGTTATATTTGGAAAAAACACATAAAATAGAGTTATTTTTGTCAATTGCCCAATCATAATTACTATGTTACCTAAAAAAGTAGTCATATCCTAACCAATTGTACATTCTCGTGATGAGATTTAATTTTGTGAATGAAACCTATTAATCATATCCTAACCAATTGTACATTCTCGTGATGAGATTTAATTTTGTCAATGAAATTTATTAAACATCTGATTTTCTTCAAGGGACCCCGCGCGTTTTGAATATTTTCTCCATTAATTTCGAATACGTGTCAAATATATAGTTGAGAAGTTGATAGTAAATATAGATTGTGACATTGTCAACTAATTTTATATATGTAAAGTGACGACTGAAAACAGTATTGTAATGAATAAAAGAATGAAACATACCAAAGTAACAGATTGTTGAGCAGCGATTGTGAGCATATCGGCGCATGAAACAGTTCTCGGGCATGCCTTCTCCACCGCAGCTTTCATTCTATCAATTACAGGAAATCCTCGAGCTGAATTTGCGTTTGCAGCTGCATCTTTCTCTGTTTGGAATGATGTTGTGTTATCTAACAAGATCGATGCGTCACAACCCTTTTAAAAATCCAAAATATGATTTAACAAGTTATTAATCAATATATTACACGATATATAGTTAAGGTAACAAGTTATTAATCAATGTCTTACACGATACATATGCAGTTCGAGTACTGTAAACCATTTCTTTTTTCCCAACAAATTCATGTGTTATATATTGAAAAATCATGATAATCATTGTGATCACGACTGACGTCAGTTCATTTCTAATTTTGTAAATTGAATCCATAAAATTTTTAATATATTAATTGAGAAATATTTTTAAAAAATAATTTTATGTTAACGTATTATTAACATAAATGTCATAATGTGTTATCATCACAATCAATTTCAAATAAATATATAAATAGTTTAAGTTATTAGAATAATGACAATATACAATACTGTTTTTAATTTGGTTAAATAATTAATATATTTTATTAAATTAATCAAAAATTATTATTAATTTTGAAAAACAATTATATTTATTTATTTAATTTACACATACGAAAATTAATATTAAAAATATTTAAAAATAATTTTAAATAAAATTTAAAATTATATAAATATCTAATTTATATTTATTAAATAATATTATATAATTTATGAAATTTTTTACATGCATGACGTGGGTATAAATCTAGTATATTATAAAAGTAAAACTGTGTAACTTCTAATTTTTATAAAAAAAATAATTACTTTTACTACAAAATAAATGTTGAAAATTTGGTTTGATTCAAAATTTACCTATTTCATAATAAATAACTTTTAAACATTTTCACACATATTAAAACACATGGTAATACTTACACTATTTTCGACAAATAATTTGACTTTTTTGTATTCTATTTTGTTTTAGAATTTTACTGCTATTAACTCGAAGTTAGATTGAAGGTTTTAACTACAGGTTACAGTTAGTTTGAAGCATAATATCAATGCTAAAACAAAATTTAATTTGGAATGGAGAGGATGTAGTAACTAAAACAATTTTGTGTGCTAAAAGTTTAAAACCACAAAATTTTCATAATGTAATAGAAATATGGAAAATAATATCTTACATTAACAAAACAATCGTGGAAGTGAAGACGAAGGATGCTCGCGACGATACGAGGATCCGATCTTAACTCATTGATAATAGTATCTCGTACTATGTCAGTGACATTAGGACATGAATTGTCGTAGAAAGTTGGGGTAAGTTGAGCATCGGAGAGTGACTTACTAAGCATAAGACATGCCAATGTGATTAAGATTGTCCAAGTGGACGAAGATGTTGAGAAATACATCTTTTTTTTTTAAAAGAAATAAACTTATTTAATTAGTCGAGAGAAGATGTGGAAAGTCTATACCTTAAGGTATCCTTTTATAGGCAAAACTGTCAAACTTGGAGGCTTATTATTTTCTCAACTTAAGGCTTTTTTTTTCCTCTCGTAACAGCAAGTGAATGCTCTTCTTTTTTGTCAAATATCTCAACTAATTATTTTCTCTAATGTCAAATATTAATCAATAAAAGGGATGAATTTCTGATTGCTAGAAAGAAAAAAATTAATGGAATAATAAGAAACTAAGACTGAGATATGTAATGAAAATGATGGTTTTAACAAGTCTAAACTATTTGTAAAGACTAAGACAATTTGTCCAAAACAAAGTCCACTAGTGAAGCATGGCATCAACAACTCACATGTAGTTGAGTATTAATATTCTTTCGTTACGACAAATCACATAATCTTCTGTAGAATATAATGATTTCGACTTCCTTCTACACTAGTTTGCATTTGGAGCTTCCTACCATCACTATGCACTGAATCCTCATGCATGCTTGTCATTTGTGAGCTCGATCCCCATTTTCTCTGGACTTATTGAACTCAAACAAACTTTTTACCTTTTTTATCCCTTCACTCGTATGAAACTCAAAATTAGTTCCTTATATGTCACACCATAAAATCATACACACGTTTAAATATGGAGTTCTTTTTTTAACTTGAAATATAAATGCATGTTGATAATAATAGATAGCTAATCAATTATTTATAATCTATCTCACATGCATTACCATTTCAAAATATATGAGTATTAAATCTCTCTGCTCTTGGAATCTCATCCGTTTTAGCTTTATCACGCAAGTTTCCTCCCAATGAAAACACATCTTGTATCCTCAAAAGCACTAGTCTTGTTTACTTTACAGAGGTCCAACTATTTTATATTCCTTAAACAAATAATACAGTAAAATATCTATACAAAGTTCAATCAAATGTGTAATAATGGATAAAGTTAAGAATTTAGGTTCAAGAAGTTCATTAACATATGAGAGAGAAAAAACGAGAGAGATAAAAGAAAAAGAAAACACAACTACAAAAGATCGAAAGTCATCATTTTTTCTTGTTTTTCTTCGATCTAAAATCGTTCGTTCTATAAAATAACTAGATTTTAAGAAGAGTAAGAAAAAATGCATATCTAAAAATCAACTAATAAAACTAAAGCAAAAATAATGATTCCAACTAATAAATAAATTAAAAGAGAAGACAAAAAAAAAGGAAAAAGAAAGAAGTAAACATGGAAACGGCAAAAGAACGAATATTAACGTGAAGAGCTTGAACCATGTGATCCACCGCTCGACAATATATTTGTTTAAGCCAAGCTTTTTTGTTACATCTCTTCGAATGATTTGTTAGATATTCATACCAGTTTATAACGATTTATAAATATACGAACTATCATAACATTATTGGAAGTAAGATATAAACAAAACACAGTGTAACATGTATTATAAATAGGTGGTTTACTCAAATCAGCTCGATTATGTGTTTGAGAAGAAAAAAAATTATTGACATAAAGCATCGATCCTTAGGTAGTTCATTTGTTCCATTGGTACCAAAACAGCACAAACCATGAAACAAAACCACTGAACCAAAACATTCTGAACCACTAGATCAGTTGGGTCTGATTAGAATACGATTTGGTGTTATTTTATTTTGAAACTTTAAATTTTACGACACAATCACTTGTGTTCAACTTTTTTGTTAATTGACATTTTATTCACAAGCGGACTTATCGAGCTGTAGTGTGTTGAGCCGTAGTGTGTTGAGCCGTCGACCAAATTTTGTTAGCTGTAGTGTGTTGAACCGTCGGCCAAATTTTTAATCCTAGTTAGGTTAGCCCAGAAGTGACTAATCGATCAAAGATTCATATGCAAGCATGCACTCATACAAAAAAAAAGAGAAAAAATACATTACTAAAGCCAAAGTCAGCTTTAGAACAATCATGACAACTCTACCATCACAAATCCATCTTAAACTATCCAACAAAAACGGATTAAAATCTTGATAGCATAAATTAAAAAAAGTAAAAACACAGATTCATAAGACTTATTGCTTCCTTCCTCTTCCTTTCTTCATAGGCTGTGTCTCCATCTGTTCTTTCCCGGTGACTTCAGAGAGATCAACTGCATTATACAACCAGCACAAATTATTCCACAGAGTAAGCTGTAAACCCAATAGTCGTGAGGATGTTAACACCGATGTACCAATGTTAGACCTTTGCACAATAACACAGAGTTTTCTAACGTTACATGACATGATGCACATTCGATCATGAAGTTTCACTCTTTCTTTTAGTTTGGTGGTTGGAAAATGATTATATATAGTCTCTCACAAAAAGAAACTAGACACCAATTAACCGGTGTTAAAACATCGAAGCCCTATATACAGGGCTTTCCTCTCAAACATTAAGAGATATGAATGCATACTCGAATGTGAAGTTCTATTATTTCCTTAAGTTTGCTAAGCTAAAATGAAATTTTACCATCAGGTCCTCTGGCCATGAGGGTGAAAAATATATTATTCAATTTCTCCATCTTCTTTGCTTCTTGTGCTTGGTCTGTCTTGAACTTGAGACACTAAGTTAAAGAAAAGGTAGAAATAAAAACTATCATATGCTTCATATAAAAATGTATGCACTGGCTGAAACAAGAGGACTGTAACAGGGATGATGAGCTAATAAACCACAGAAGTTGATGCAATTATTTAAGTAAAAGCTTTGCCCAACTCAACGACGTATACTAAAGTATCTCACTTTGATTAACAAACACAAACATGCTTCAACATCCACCAAGATAAACTGCTCTCAAAAGTGAATTATATCTGCTTATTTATAACACATGGCCGACCAAGAAATGTTCAATTTATCAAGATGTAAGAAAACAATGAAGCTTTAGCTTATTAGCAATCACAGTCACCAAGCTAAAACCAAAGCTAACCATATAAGAACTACAAAGTAGGAAGAAACACCAACTAAAAAAGATTACTCTAGTAATCATCATGGAACCCTAGATTACATTCTCCAAATTAGCATCATACCATCAAAACTATCAACCGGATCAGATATCAAATATCAAATTCCTTACAATTGCAAATACAATGGAGAAGTATCTATTATTAATACAAACTCCAAGAGAAAACAATTAGAAGAAGCGATCATGGAGAAATGGTCACAGTCAGTTACCTCTTTGTTATCAGTAACCTTGAGAACCAACTTGCCGTCGCAATGTCTATACTTCATGACATACCGAGTCTGCACCACAAAGTTGAATTCAAATATCAAATTCATCAAAGCTATAATCTCTGTCGATTCATCAATTCTATTTTGAACCGAAAAATGTACATTTCAGCTAAAGTCGCAAGATTTCGATCAACATTACGAAATTCAAACCGATTATCAGGGTTTATCGAACGCTCAAAAGAAATCAAGGGATTATAATCAAAATACCATTAAAAAATCCAAATATCCCCAAATCAATTCTAATGATTGAAATCTAGAAGGAGGAGAGCAGAAAACAAATAACCTACAGATTCGGGATCAGCTCGGAATAGCTGAACGGCTCGATCCACGAAATCTTCCCAGGAAACGATATAAACCATAGCGATTGAGCTATAACACCGAAAGGATTTTGGGCGACGGAATTGTATGCAATCTCCGGAAGAAACAGCCTGCAGAATTTGCGAAGTAACCTCCACGAAGAAGCAGAGAGCGTAAACGGCTTCTCTTTTTTGGCAAACAAAAAACGGATACTCATTTGTGTTTCCGGAACAAAAAAAATTTTGAGTGATGATTAAACCGGAATAAATCCGGTAAAACCGAACCGGTCGTTAGCGTTAACAATTTAAGTAAAACCGGAGCGGTTGGTTCTAAGTAAAGCCCTAACCGTTCTTCTTCGAAACTGCAACTTTTTGCTTTCCCCAAATCTCTGAAACTCTCTGTTCTTCCCCATCATGCTCTCTCGTTTATTCCTTAGACCTTCGAATCTCCGTCTCGTGACCCTAGTTTCATCCAAATCAAACTCTCATATTTTCTCCTCGTTGATCCGCCCGCTTTCCACAAAAAGTAGTGGCGACGGCGGAAATGGCGACGGGAATAGCGTACCGTGGAGCTTTTCTGGAGTAAGCGATGAGAAATCCAATCCTTTCTCTTCTGATGATTCTTGGGATTCCTCCGGAGTTGCAGGATCCGTCTCGTCTAGTGGAGAGGGCAAATGGCCAGAGGAGCCGAAGCGTTGGAATATGACGGAGGAACAGGATAAGGTTGTGTTCAACACCGATGGAGAGGTGGCGCAAGGGATTGAAACCGGCCGAAAAATGAGAACCAATGACTGGGGGGAAACTAAGCGGTGGAATACGAAGGAGGGAGATGACCAAGTCGTGTTTGGTAGTGGAGCTGAGGTGGCTAATGGAATTGAAACCAATGGAGAAATGAAATCAAATGAATGGAATTGGTCTAAACCATGGACTTTAAAGGAGGAAGATGAGAAGGTTGTGTTTGACACCGACGGCGAGATGCCTCTTAGCTTTGAAACCAGCTTGGAAAACGTGGAGGAAGAGCGTGCGAAGAAGGAGGCGATTGAGAAGGAGGAGAAAGAGCTTACCGAGATTATCAAAGGTGAGATTCCTGACTTTATTAGCTGACTCTTGGGTTTTGATTTAATTTGAAATGCACCAATACTTTGGAAATGTGTCTAGATATGGAATCGTGGGTCAAATCGGTAGCTAATGGAAATTTTTTATTACATGACTTTTCCGTGTTAAGGTTGCATTTGGATAGGATGTTCATTCGAGTAGAAAGGTTTTGCAACCAATAAATTGATAGGCATGTTCGATATGCTGGTTTTTGAAGCGTGGATGCTTGAGAGACACCACACATTTGGGTAAAAATAGTTTTGTTTAGTGCGGAACAGTTTTGTGCGTAATGTGTGGTTTCCGTTATTTGTGTTTCACTTCCATTGTCTTTACATGAGATTGTTCTTTCTTATTCTTAAGTCCGCTAGAAATGTGTTTGCTATTGACAATGCTCAGTCGAATGAATTGACCAATTCACCATTTTGATCAAACGGGTGATATTTGACTCCGCTGCTAGTAAACTAGGCACCACAAAGTTTCGAAGCTTTTCTGATTTGGAACTTACTATTACAGGTCCTGATCGAGCATTTGGAGACCTTATTGCTAAGTCGGGTATAACAGATGAAATGCTAGATAGTTTGATAGCCTTGAAGGATTTCCAAGGGGTTGAAGGATTGCCTCCTCTGACTGAGATTGAAAACCTGCGTCGTGAGAAGAGTTCAAAGAAGTCCTCAAGAGCTGAGATAGAACTCCAGATGCAAGAGGAAATTGCCAAATCACGAGTGAGACAAGTGGATGAAACAGGGAGAGCCTATGGAACTGGAAGAAGAAAATGTAGCATTGCCCGTGTTTGGATTGCACCTGGGCAAGGAAAATTCCTTGTTAACGAAAAAGAATTTGATGTCTATTTCCCTATGCTTGATCATCGTGCTGCTCTTCTGCGCCCGCTCGCTGAAACCAAAACTTTAGGTAGTTGGGATATCAAGTGTACTGTTAAAGGCGGTGGTACTACAGGTAAAACTCCTTCAGTCACCTCATTTTCTTCAGTTATAGCCACTAAGAGCTTAAATGTATCTATTAACAGTTGTACACTAGCAAGTGAGTTTTATAATGGTGGTCATAAATTAACATATTAGATTGCCATATCTTTACAAAAATCAACAATTTTCAAAGCATTTAGTCCGTTCCTAACTGTGGTTAATCGTGTAGTCAAATGTTTGGTTTAAAGGTCAAGTGGGAGCTATTCAATTGGGTATCAGCAGGGCATTGCAAAATTGGGAACCAGATATGCGGACATCGCTTCGAAACGGTAAACAAGATACCACACGACTGACTCATATTAGTGTAATAAAATATGTGGATATTGTTCTTTAGAAGAGATACAGGAATGTATTTGGATATCTGATTGATGATTCCGTTTGATAGCCGGTATGTATTCACGTCTGTTAGATTGATTAGTTATTGTGATCTTTTTTATCTCTCTATGTTTCAGCTGGTTTCTTGACAAGGGATTCTCGAGTTGTGGAAAGGAAGAAACCTGGAAAAGCTAAGGCGAGAAAGAGCTTCCAATGGGTCAAACGTTAAATCCGAAAATGCGTAGGATATCTTCGTTTTTGGTTTCATTTTCATATGATCATTTGCTTAAATAACTTGTTCATATGATCTCTTACGACTCAAGTCTCTTAGAAACTTGAGTTTCTTTGGTTTGCGAGTCCGACACATGTTTTGTTCCGACATTTTTCCTGCTTCAAAAGGTGCATTGTTGTTCAAACAGTTCAACTCATTATATGAATTACATTATTCACTAAATCGTGATTGTTTTGATAAAACATAAAAAAATTTCGTCAAAAGATCAAACGGTTTCTCGCATCCATAAGTTTCTTGATCATGTATTACTTTTCTAATGCAGTTTAATTTGTCATGAAGAGAATTACTAAATTCGAATTTCTTTTTAAACGTTTTTTTTATAGAAACAACTTCGGAAATGTCTTCTTCTTACTTGAACCTATTTTTTTAGTTGGTATGGTTGGAAATTTAAACTAACAATATATTATATTTAAAACAAAATTATTTTTTTAATTGTTTGGTACTTTTCCGAAAATTATTTACATGTGTCTTTTCCAAGTCAATTATTTACATGTGTCTATGTTACGTTTCTTAATTGTTCAGTATTATTTCATTATAAAAACAAAAGAGTTACAGGTGAAGGCAAATAGGAATGAAAATATCAATTAACAAATATTTATTAGGACGATCTCTTGTTTTGGGGTTCCAGTGGTAGGAGAGACTCCTCAAGTTGAAGCTATCTTTTGATTCTTTTCTTTTCTATCTTCCAATTAGGTAAATCCGTTGACTCATTACCGAGTCAGCGACTCGTCCGAACCATAAAACGATTCCAATTCGAGCAATTCCACCTTTATATAAAGCGGCTTTGTAACATGGAATCGAACATATGCTTGTAGAAAGTTAATCGACTGAGAGAAAAGTGCCGAAAATGGATAGTTTAGATGTGGATGAGACGATCTTCGTCTCGGTGTCGGAGGAGGTGGAGAGGAGCAAAACGACGCTGTTATGGGCGGCGCGGAACTTTTCCGGCAAGAAGATTTGCTTGCTTTACGTCCATCGACCTGCCCGTACGGCCTCCTGGAGTGAGATCTTCTGCTCTATTTCTCTACAGATTACTGCTCTGTGGTGAATTGTGGTTAATGCTTTTTTCGATGCATAGATCTGCTGAATTATAAACCTTAGACAGAATCGAAATTTCGTGTTGTTTATGGGAGAAGAGCATAACCTTTCAATATAGTGTAGTGTGCTCATGAATCATAACCATTAAACAAGTCATTTTCATGATTAGCCATTTAAGAGTTTAGAAGAAGAAAGCAAATGATTCAGACAATGACCATATTTGGTTGTACTGTTAATAAGACTAGCTATTGGTTTTTCTGTACATTGTACAAAACTTTGTAAGACTGTGGGTTTTGCTTCGAGATTTGTGTACTTGAGATTCATAGCATTTTTGCTTTCCTTTTACCAGTTCATTGCAAAGGATGTTAAGACTTAGTAACTTCTGATAATATTTTTTTTACATACAGCACACAAGAAACTTGCCGGTGGTACCTTTAGGAAACATGCTGTCAAGGTGATTGAGCGCGTTGATAAACAAAAAGTGGATGAGCTTATGGATTCTTATTTTCACATTTTATCTGAAACTGAGGTAACTAAGTCTCTCTTTTTTCGTGTATTGCTATTGGTGTTTAAGTTTAATTGAAATAAGGCAACTCACTTTGAATATTCTTATGATGTTGTTAGATATAATTGTTCATGTAAAGATTTAAAATAAACGGAAAAAAACTTTCATGTTTTTGGGTCCTCATAAATTTAGAGCTTAAACTCTTTTAATTTTTAGGCATTCTTAGTCAGGACCTTTTCATATGATAAGCCAAAGAATTGACATAGTTCTTTTTAGGTTCGAACAGATAAACTTTGCATTGCAGGGCAAAATATCGAGGAAGGTATTGTAGAACTAATTGCTCGACACAATATTAAGTGGTTTGTAATGGGAGCTGCATCAGATAAGCATTACTCGTGGTACGATATGATTCTATATTTCTCTTATAAATTATCATTGTTTTCATCTAACCTCAGAAATTCATATTAACCATTTAAATTTGAAATGTAGGAAAATGACGGATTTAAGGTCCAAGAAAGCCATTTACGTTTGCAAAAACGCTCCTGATTCTTGCCATATTTGGTTTCTGTGTAAAGGTTACCTAATTTTTACAAGGTAATTTTTTTTCCTTTTGAAGCTTGCAGAGTGAGTACATGAGATGTCATAAATCATCGTCTTTCCCAAGCTAAACTATTAGGATACATCGTAGAAACTGCAATATAATATATTACGTGATGGGACTTTCGTTCTCGGATTTAGCTAGCCTACAGCCTACAGTTGACTGCTTCTACTATCTGTTTTTGTTTTGTACCTCTATTCATATAACTAAAAGAAACAATCTTAAAAACAGGGCAACAAATGAGAATAGGAGTAACAGTCAAACAATGCCTCCCCTAGTACAGCTGGATTCAGATAATGAGACAAGGAAATCAGGAAAATTGGAATCCTCTTATATGAGGAGAAGGTTAAGATATTGGCGTAGCCTCCTTGAAGAAGGTAACGGTTGGCTTGGATTTTGCAAGGCCCTTCTGCATACCATTTCCTTTGCTATCAGGTACATACTGTCTCTGTATGGTAACTTTGTTACAGAATTGTGCAGATGGTGCGAAAGACACAGGTCAATTGGAGAGAGAAAAGGTGGAACCAAGACCAACTTCTCATTTTTCTTCAGGTTCGGGTTCTTCATTTGGAGAGCCGGTTGGTCCAGAGCCGGCTGGCCCAGAATTAGTTGGCTCAGATACCTCAACTACCTCAAATGCTGAGGTAGGAAGAGTTTTCCTCATCTTTACTCTCATCCTTTATACTGATGGTACTGGTCATGTAGTAACTATATATCAAATTAGTATTTCCTTTGCGTGAAAATACTTTATTTTGGTAAATAGTTACAGGGGCTGGTTTGTCTTCAAGTTCTTGATAGAGGGCGAGGTGTTTTAAAATGTGACTTTGTGGAAACGATTTATGAGAGTAATTTTGTACATCTGATATATTGAATACTCTACTTAAAAGTATCAGGGTGCTCCCACATTTTAATATGACAAGCATTTAATCTGCCTGGTAATTGGTGCTATGGAATTTCAGGAGAAGAAGTGTGAAGGAAATGCAGTGCGTGAAGTTCACAGGTACGATAAAGCCATGCATGATATTGGCCAATCAGAGAGAACTGTCTATGGGGAAGCTCAGTTCGAGTGGAAAGAGGATGAAAGTACCATGGAGGCTTTATGCAAGGTTATACGCCTGATCCACTTTTCAGTTAATTGGAGATGATAGTATCCAAAGTGATAGGATCCATCCATTATTTGTGCGATTGATAAATCAGTACGTCTTGTTATAACATGCAAAAAGGCTTAACATAAGGAAATATTTCACCGGGGATTCCTAGATTGCTAACATATTAGGTACAGATTTCTGTAGTTGAGAAAACCAATGAGTATGTAGATCCATGTGTGTTGTGGATCAAACAAATGAGTGAACGTAGATTCTTAAGATGAGCAAGCTTTGCCTAAGAGGGCGCTATATATTTTGCTGTCAAAAACTATAGTTGAGAATAGTTTATGCCAGTGGTGGAGTATCTTAAGCCGCTGGCACTTTATCAAATTTGTTTTTCTCGGTTTAATCTTCTTTTTTGTCTGTCATGCCATCTCACAGGCAAAAGCCTTGGACGGCTTATGCATTAAGGAATTGAGTCGAAGAAAGAAGATGGAGGAATTACTGGAAAAAGAGAAGGATGAAGTAAAAACGCTAATAGAGCAGAACAATGGATTCATGAAAAAACTTGAGATGGTTCGGGGTCAGAATCTTAAGTTGGAAGGCCAGATCAGGAAACAGCAAGACTTGGAAAAAGAACATGGTGAGAAATTTGATACTGCTATGGAGCTCTTGAAAATTTTCAGGCAGAAAAGGGATGAGATCAAAATTGATCATGAGAACGCGATAAAGGAAGTAAACGCATTGAGGAGATTGATGAAAGGAGAGATTGAATCGTCTTCCGGGTCACAAATGCTCGATTATTCCTTTATGGAAATCAATGAAGCTACTAACGAATTTGATCCCTCCTGGAAACTAGGAGAAGGCAAATATGGCAGTGTCTACAAAGGGAATCTTCAACATCTTCAAGTTGCTGTAAAGATGTTGCCCTCATATGGCTCCCAGAATCACTTTGAGTTCGAGCGTCAGGTAAAAGACCTTATCTATACATATAATGGCTTAAATACATATGTAAGCATCCTCAGATATAATTTATGATTGTTTTATGGATTTTTCAGGTGGAAATTTTAAGCAAGGTAAGGCATCCAAATCTGGTAACATTAGTGGGTACTTGTCCAGAGTCTCGGTCTCTCATTTATCAATATATTCCTAATGGAAGCCTTGAAGACTGCCTTTCATCTGAGGACAACGTTCATGTGCTTTCATGGGAATCTCGGATCAGGATTGCCTCTGAAATATGCTCTGCCCTCCTGTTTCTTCATTCAAACATTCCTTGCATCATTCATGGAAACCTAAAACCGTCCAAGATTCTCCTCGATTCCAATCTCGTCACCAAAATCAACGACTACGGGATCTCTCAGCTAATCCCGACCCCAGTTGATGGAATCAACAAATCTGATCCTCACGTAGATCCACATTACTTTGTTTCTGGTGAAATGACACTGGAATCAGACATATATTCGTTTGGAATCATTCTCCTTCAGCTTCTCACCAGAAGACCTCTCTCTGGCATACTGAGAGACGTCAAATGCGCTGTTGAAAATGATAACATCAAAGCAGTTTTAGACAATTCAGCAGGAGACTGGCCGATTGCCCGAGGCAAAAGGCTAGCTAATGTAGCCATCCGTTGCTGTAAGAAAAACCCGTTGAATAGACCAGACTTAGCCATGGTTCAACTGGTTATAGATCGAATGAAAGCCCCAGAAGTTCCTTTATCAGAATCATCGTCATACACGAACCAGAAAGTTCCACGCAAGCCTCCATCTCATTACCTATGCCCCATTTTCCAGGTATTTTATGAGAGTTTCAATACCTCATGATCGGAGTTAAGACAAAAACTTAAAACTCTTTGTATTGTTGGGAACACAGGAATTGATGAAAGATCCTTTGATAGCAGCAGACGGGTTCACTTACGAAGCGGAAGCGATTAGGGAATGGTTAGCAAATGGGCACGATACGTCGCCGATGACAAACCTGAAGATGGAAGATTGCAATCTCTTACCTAATCACGCTCTTCATCTAGCTATCCAAGATTGGCAAAACCAATGGTGATCTACTTTTGCCTCTCCTTTTGGGGGACAAATAATGCTATTTTATTCTTAAATCCCTTCTGTATTTTAGATTGTCACTTTGTAAATTTACGCTCAAACCTGTGGAAAATTCCCACACATATTGTCGCAGTTATTATTCCTTTGCGAAAAGGTTTTACGTAGTGTCTATTGGTTTAAAAAATGTTTAAAGTTAATCATTCTCTCTTAGTATTTACTATTAAAAGTTTTCAAATTTGTTTACCTAACAGTTTCTACTTAACACTTCTACATTTTAGATACTCTTACTTTTTTAATAGAACAAAAAATACCTTTAACAATTACGTACGAAATATATAATCTTAAAATGAAAAGTCATAAACAAAAAAAAATAATGATCGAAAGTATGTAGGAAATATTGACAGTTTTTAACCAATAAATGTCGTTTCTTTTTCCCGCAAAAAAAAAGAGAGGAAATTTGAAACCTCACGTAGAGAATATAAAGCGTTGAAGAGATGGTATACTCTATCTACATTGACATATTGACTGTTAGGTTTTTGGTAAATCAGAGACATCAAACATTCTTTGCGTCCTCACCGACTGAGAATTTCACCAATCATCATCACCATCATCATCATCATGGTTTTCATAGATTTCGGATTCAACCGCTTGGATACTCTTACCTCCGATCAAGACCACAACCTTCGACAATGGTACTACTCTTCGTTAGACCCTGACCTTCACCGTCTCCGTAGCCAGATATTCGAGGCGGTTTATCGGAAGACCGATTTGATTAGCGCGAACGACGAATTGTGTCACGAGAGAGATGCGCTCAGGCGAAGAAATCTGGAGCTTGAAGCTGGATTCCCAGAGGCAACCAAGAGAGATCTTGAAGTTTTTAGCGAAAGAGTCAGTGAACTGGAAGAAGAGACGAAAGAGAAATCTAAATTTCTTTCGGATATTGCAGAATCTATACGATCTGTGGAAGATCGCTTATCGAAATCGATCCTGTATTCAAACGACGAGAATGTTGCAGAAGGGAGAAGCGAGAAGCTAGATTCAGAGGAATATAATCCCAAGTCGATTTTGGAGTTAACCAAGGAGGTTGAAACGAAGGTAGAGACGCTCATGGAATCGATGGAGAGGAAGAAGATGGAGCTAAGTACAAGTGTGGAGTTGTTGGAAGAGGAGAATAGAGATATTAGTGTCTTGTTAAGGGTTGCTTTGTCTGAGAAACAAACTGCAGAGAAGCAATTGAAAGAGACGTATGAACAGAAAAGATCACCGTTGCTGCAAATCGCAGAACGAGGGTTGCATAAAATAGGGTTTGGATTCGGGTTTAAGGAAACGATACAAGAAAGTTCAGATACAGGATTTCTCGCCAAGGACGAAGAAGAAAATAGTCTGGTATGTTCATTACTTTAACCACATCCTTGTAATTCTAAGTTTTAGCAACAAATCAAAGAAAGGTTGTAATTATAATGGAATTTATGACAAGAACAGGTTATAGCAGTAGAGAAAACGATGAAGAATCTACGGAAAGAGATTTCTCAGTTGAAGATATCCTTGGAGGAATCAAGGTAATCCTGTTTCTTAAACTCAACACATAGATGATTATTGTTAAACTTGAATTTTGATTAATACACGAGAAACATCTGAAAATGAAGAGAAGAAAACAAAAATTATCATTTACTTAATCTGACAGGTTAGAAGAAGAGCGGTTGAAGAAAGTTACAGAGGAACAAGCTCAGACAATAGCAGAGAATACAATGTATATGGAAAGGCTGCGAAACCGAGAGAGATTTCTATCTCAAAACGTAATGTATTCGCAGTTGGCTCGCTTCTGTTCTGGTTTTTAGCGAATCGCTTACTCTCGAGTGTTTTTTTCTCTTATTGAAATAAAGGTGGAAGATCTAGTGAAAGTAATAAGAGAAGTTGAATCAGAAGTAAGCAGATGGAGAGAAGCTTGTGAGCTAGAAGTAGTGGCCGGGCAGAGAGAAGTCGAAGAACGTGATCAAATCGTAAGTTTCATTCACTTATTCCGAACTGAAACATAATCAAAAACCGATACAAACAACCATTATTTAACAACAAAAAAGCTTTTGTTTACAATTCAGATAGCGGTTTTAAAGGCAGAGGTTGAAAAGATGAGATCAGCATTGGCGGTATCGGAAGAGAAACTAAAACGGAAAGAAGAATTAGCCAAAGCCGCAATGACAGCAGAAGAAGCGGCAGAGAAATCGCTTCGATTGGCCGAGAGAAGAATAGCTGAACTACTCAGCCGCATTGAACATCTCTATCGCCAATTGGAAGAAGCAGAGTCTACAGAACGCAAACGCGGAAAGCGCAGGTATGTTTGGTGTTGGCCGTTGTGGCGTTTTCCTATCGCCGCTCCTGCTTCTGTGACCGGTAGTGGCAGCTCTTCGTATATGAGCAATAGGGCATTGTTACGATATGATGTGTAAACTAAATATTAACACGAAAGGAAAATGTTTGCAAAATTACATAAAACTACTATAAAGTTTTAAGAAAAAAAATTCCAATCAAAGAAATAAACATCATAGAATTTATCATTTCAACACATCCGCTTAATACTGTAACTGCAGAAACAAGACGCAAGCGGTAAAACAACTAACGAAAACGGGACCGTATTATCGAATAGTAAAAGCGCTGTCGCTTTAAGAAAATGTAAAAAGGTCTCTTCGTTAAATGGGCCCAGTAGAAATCATTTTCGTTCGTCGGTAGCCAAATTCTAATCTCAAGACGACGATGAAAGAAGCGGAGAAACCAGAAAATGTTACGGTGAAGAAGATCGCTTCGTCGTGTGACGTAGAGGCGCTGAAGAAATGCTTGGAAGAAAACAAAGGCGATCATTCAAAATGTCAATCTCAGGTAGAAGCTTTCAGATCCTCTTGCGCTCTTCCTCAACCCAAGAAAAAACCCTAATTCCTTAATTTAGCAGTAGAAGAAGAAATCTTCTGTAATAAACTCAGACCTGTGTGGTCTTTTGAGATAGCCTGATTTTCTTTATCCCTTAACATTGAATTATGCTTTTGCATCGATGCTTCTTGAGACATTATGCATAAACTGCATCTAGTCTCCTTTAGTTTCTCTCCACGAGGTTACTAAACCACTTCAATGTTTCTCATCTCAATTCCACACTTTAGAGTCTTGTTAGACTTCTATAAAACTTGCAACTGATCATTAGATCTCCTTATCATCAAGTATGTCATCAAACTTTAGTAACTTCCTCTTTCCACTTATGAAGTTGCGACTTTGACTGAACTTTTTATGTTTGACATCACACTAAAACGTCAATGAATCCTCTCCAGCCTACACTTTAAGCTCATACCATACGTGTCTTTTACTTACTCTCTCAACATAACCTTTTTATATTTTAGCACTGCCTGAATGAACTACAAACTCAGTTACCCTTGTTTTATTTCCTCTTAAAACAACCTTGTAGCTACAGTTTCTTGATAATCTTTTACACACTTTGATTATCAATTTGTAGACCTTGATTTTCCAGCAGATTTTTCTTGTTCCAACAAATCATCACCAATACAAGCACGAATTTATGCCTCGGTAGACTTCTCTGATTTGAAATCACACTCTTATGTAAATCGAATTTGATGTCACACATATGTAAGTGGCGTTTTTTGTATCACTAGAAATTCGGATTTTCTGAGAGATTAAGGTTTTTCGCTAACAAGTTTCTTTAGAATAAACGCGTTCTTGATCACGTAGATATTACTAGTTACTATGTTAGCTATAGCTTTTAGCTTTTTCATTGTGAAGTTATGTCGTATGAGATGCTTAATGGTTATGAATATCATGATTCAAATGCTTCATATCTCGATTTCTATTCTGATTTTTACCAATGCATACGTTGAGTTTTATGGGAATATTGTTTATATATTTGTTTGGACCGGTGCTGGTTGGACCGTTCTGAGTTTATCGTTGATTTCTTAGGTTTTATGCGTTAGGTCTATAGAGTTAGTGGATTCAAATGATTTGGGTCGATCGGGCGCCGTTAATTTGGTGAATTTAATTCAAATGATGGTTTTTCAACTTTACCTCTTAAACTCAATATCTGATATGATCAAATACATAAAGCGATGTATGACAAAAACTCAAAACCTAAAAAATCTAAACAGAATTGGATCAAACATCTCTACCAACTCTAAGAATAAGGCACATACAATAAAAACGACAACGGCACCGTATTTTCAAAGAGGGAAACCGCTGTCCCTTTAAGAAAAGTAAAAAAAGTCTCTCAACATGTTTTTAAATTTTTTTAATTTGATATTAAAATATTTAATATCAATAACAAATAAGGTATATCTTCCTTATTCTTTTTTAGCTAATTTTTGTAGAATATTTAAAGTAATAAACGGGTCTTACTTCCATCACATTGGGCTTTTAGGTTAACTCAATACTGTAGATTCAAGTCTGAGCTATCGGAAAAAAAAACGACATCTTACGAGAATTGTCCTTTGTAATTGTAAGCAACACCTAATCAAATTTGAGATTTTTTGCTAAAACCCTCTTGAGTTTGTGTGTTCAGAGAGAAAGAAACAAAAGCACGAATCATGACTGCGACTGAATTTGGCATCGTCTACGCCGTACACATCATCACTGTCCAGTTTGGTTCCGTCGTATCGGTAAGTAGGAATCCTTGAAGCTCTTTCTGAGATAAGGAAGTCTATGATTTCTGTATAACGAATTTGATCATGGATTTTGGTTTCATTGCAGAAAGTTTGCGAATGTCTTTTTCGTCGGGGACCTCTTTCCTCGCGAGACATCTCCCGCCTAGCGGATTCAGAGATCAGTCATAATAAAGTCAAGGACATTTTGTATCTCTTGATTCAACACAATTGCGTTCAAGCTTTTTCAGTTGAACCGCCTGGTTAGTCTGGTTTTACTTGTTGATTTGGCTTGCGTTTTTCACCTTAAGGGTCATTTAACTTCCTGGCAGTTTCTGCTTTGCATTGTGGTGAAATGATTTTTTTGCTACTGCTGAATGGTTTGGATTTTGTGATCGGCAGATCTTGACTTAGATACCAACTACAACAGATAGTATTCAAATATTAAAGAATTGCTAGTTTTGTTACCTTGTTCTTTCTCCATAGCTATTTACAGCGGAGTTGTGTTCAGATAACAATGCGGTTTTCAAGTTATGAAGCTTGTTAAGTTAATGAATAGAAATGAATGCAGTTCCCAGTGTTTTGGTAGGTTTGTTAATGAAAATACTCCTTTCAAGGTTTTTTTGTCGAAAATCAAACGTATTCATGAACACTAAGATCGTGCTCGGTTCAGTGTAGGGTTCAAGTTTATACTTTTTTTTTTTTATCTCAAACCGGTGTTATATAATTTGTTGTTGTTGTTTTTCGTTCATTTTGAAGAATTCTTAAAGTTATTCTATATAGTTTGACTGACTATGTCAATATTAGCAAACATATGAAGAGAAAAATCTTGACAGTTTTATTTGTTTATTTTTGGCATGCAGATGGATCAGAGAGCAAAGCAATTGTACAGTACATTGTGCTCTTTAACAACATTCTTCATCGTGCGAGGTATAACAAGTTCTCTAAGGTTGTAAACGAAGAACTTGGGTCTCAGGTTATACTCTTGCATCTTCATCATTTTGTTTGTTTCTTTGGCATCAGGATGCACTGATCTTCTACTTTTGATCTATTTGTACAGAGCGGTGCAGTTTTTGATGGTTTACTTAGTAACGGTAGGCTTACCTTGGGACAGTTGATAGAAAGAGATAGAGGTGAGGCCCATTATATTATGTGTATTGTGTCTGGTGTTATATTGGTTTACTCTCATTGTATGCTTTCGTATTTGGCCTTTCTATATCTCCTTTGATCACAAGGATGCTAATCTGTAAAATACGATTTCATACATGATCAGATTCAGAAACTACATTAGGTCCAAAAACAGTCAGGGATTCTCTTCAGAAATTGGTTGCTGCACGTTTTGTTGAGCGCATTCCTTCTCCCGAACCTGTTCTTGGAAAAAAAGAAGAAGGGACGGCTCCAAAGAAAAGAGGTTCTAAAGCTGCCAAGGTAATTGATCAGATCTTTCTGGTGTATGGTATGTTGATACTTGATAGTTGATAGGAAACTAATAGCTCTATACATTGACAGATATCAGTTTATTGCTTATCTTACCTTTCAATTGCAGCAACATGACTCTAAGTTTAATTGTTATTCCTTTCGATACTAAGAACAATCTCTTGGAACTATGCAGATAGCTAAAGAACCTGAAAGCTTAGAGGAATGTATTCTTGAAGCAGCAACTCCAGTTGAAGCAATAAGGTTTCCACTTTTATCCGAACAAGATTCAAATTCATCTTTAGCAGATAATGATAGCAACATCTCTGAGGGGAAGGTATTAGCACTCTCTTACCATAACCAGTTTTCGATATCTTAGATGCGTTTAATTCTCATTGATGTAGTGCTGAATGTATTTCAGCGTATACAACGTGACGTGGACTCATCAGATCCTAGCACTGAAGTAATCTGGCGTCCTAATTTCGAGGAGCTCATCCGCCGTCTTAGGCATAAGGTTAGTTACCCATGTTTCTCTTTGAGGTTCTTTCATGAGGCATAGAAATGTTCGCTCAATGGCATTTTAGGTATTGTTCTCTGGTTTATGGTTCCACAACTGATATGAATCTTTTGATCGCCTGTTAACATTATTAAGGCGTGTGTGGAGATAGTGAAAGAGCGCAGGGATGAAGAATGTGTCATTGTCTTGAAGGCAATGTTAGAAGTAGGAAGATCTCAGGAGAAGAAGGTGAAAACTGACAAGTCGGGTAATATCTTAATTTAATACAAAATTAACTGAAGTTCCCAGTTCCCACTGTTTCTGGTACAATTAATTGATCATATTACACTCTCCAGTCTCCACCTGAAAAAACACCTATGAGTATATGTTGGGAACTTTGATCTATGAAGCATTATCTTCTTTTCAGTTCCAATGTCATTGGGTTCCATATATGAAGAGGTTATAAAGACAGAAGCAGGCCGCAAGATGCTACAAGAGCAAGTTGAAGCACGCCTTGAACAATTGAGTGCAACATCTTCTTATCTCCCAGCATTTGTGATAGAAAAGGATGATACATACATAGTTGGTATAGTAACTCCATCTAACATCTGGTCAACTGATACTTGGATCCAAACCTCTTTTTAGATTTATTTCGTTATTTCCTTTGCAGATTTTAAATCTATTATCAGCCTAGCACAGAAAGATGAGGTGTGTTTCATATATATGTATATACATGTATGTTTAACTTATCCTGAAACATATCTGAAACTGAAAAAAAGAGATCTTTGAGATGGCTTTTAGATAGAATCAGTAGTTATGAGAAGATATGGGAAAGAAGCATTCAGAATGTTCAGATACTTATCACAGGAAGACCGTTTTGTTGAGACTGATAAGGTTAGTGACTGTGATTAATATAGAAACATCTTAAGTGATGATAATGGTCAACTTTTTTATTATATTTTTCTATTAAGATTGCTGATGCCGCGCTGACGGAAAAGAAAGACACGCCGCAAATCCTTTTGAAGATGTGGAAAGATGGTTACTTACATATGCAGGTATGCATAGTTTTAAATGTTACAACGTTGAAACCAAATCTTTTTAAGAAAAAACTGAAAGGATTCATTATTCTCTTGTAGAAATTGGCTGTCACAGGTGTATACATGCCGTTTCTATTATGGAAGGTAAACAAGCTGATTGCGTGGAGGCAAATGTTGGATGAGATGTATCATGCTTGTTTAAACTTGAATCTCAGATTGACCCATGAAATAGATTGTGAGAAAGAGGTTAGTCATATTTCAGATGAATTGAATTTTACTTTAAAAGTAGTTTTTTGATGGGTTTCAAGATGATCATAATGGTAATAAGAAGTGGTTTGTGTAATTGTTTTCTTTTTTTCCTTTGGCGTGGCAGTTGTTGTTGCTGCCACCCTCTAAACTGCAAGGAGAATTGAAAGAGAGACTGGATAAGGTGAGAGCTAAGAGGGCGTTGCTCACTTCCACTAGGTTTAAACTTGATGATGCCATTATGCTTTTTCATGATTTCTAATCTCTATTAATTTAAACCCATTTCTGTTTTTTTCTTCTTTTATAGATTTTGGTCGATTTAGTTCTGTTTTTTCCAACAGTTTTTTTTGTTTTTCTGTGACCACAATAATCATAAGTTGTAAATTTAAGGTGATTGATATTGTTTCGATATAAATGCCGTTAAGTTTCTTTGTACACATTCTAATAAATTTTTTCTAGTTAATATTAAGTAAACTGAATAAGACACTTATCCTCAAATAGAGTATGAAAGAAAAAAACTTGATATTTTGAGTATTGTTATTATCAAAAGATACAACACTTTTACACTCAAAACACTGCTGTATATTGTTCATACGATGCTGAATTAATCAGTATGCAGAATAGAAGAATTTGGTAGGAGAGTAGGAGCAGAACAACAAGTTCATATAACAATTTTACGAAAAGCTAAAAAAATAATTGGAACAGAACTAAATTTGTGTTTTTTTACCTGATAAAATTTGGTTAGCCCGAAATATTAAGGCCCAAATATAAGGGCCCAAATAAATTCTCGTAGGAAATTTCTTATTTATAAAGAGTTGTAATTTAGGGTTTTCTTTCTCGAAGCTTAAGCAACCCAAGGTCTTCCTGAGGTAATTTGTGAATCGATTTCTCTCTGTTTTCTGTGATTTTGTGATGTTCAAGTTACAAGTGATTTATATAGTCGGGTTCCCAGATTTTGTATTGACAAGTTATTTATATTTTGTACCGTAAATGGCGTATAAACTTTTTGGAGCCCCCAGAAAAATTGCATTCTCTGAAAGATTGTATCTCGGTAGCAAGAAAAAGATTTATCTTTACTATATAGTTAATAAGCTTGTTCTATCTGTTTTGGTTGTTTGTTTGATGTTATAGCGCATTGAGATGGCTTAGCTTTGCAGCATGTGAGGTTACAGCAAACAGTTGAAATTTCAACCCATTAGATACAGAATATAATAAACTAGCCTCTTACCGACTTTGTTTAACCCTTTAAAAATCCTAAGCTTCGAAGGAAAGTTGGTAAGATGGAGTTTTGTCCTACTTGTGGGAACATGCTGCGTTACGATCGTCCGAGATTCTTCTGCTCGACCTGTCCATACATCGCCTGCATCGAGAGACAGGTTTTTACTTGATCAATCGAAACCACTCTGCCCGTTTGTGGTTTCTTGGTAAATCTTTTATCTTTCTTCATGGTTACAGGTGGAGATAAAAAAGAAGCAACTGTTGGTTAAGAAATCCATAGAACCTGTTGTAACAAAAGAGGATATACCAAGAGACGCTGAAACTGAAAGTATTTTGAGTCTCCTGAGTCTATTCTTATGTTGCATTCTAATTAGAGCATGGGTTTGATCTATATAATAAGATTTAGGTTTCTTTCTATAATACTTGATTAAATGTGTATGGAATAATACATGGATCTCTCTTAGTTGTTAAGTCCTTAGGTTGGGATCTTCTTTATCCTACTGATTACCACTTTTCTTGAATTCTTTGTTTTCTAGCTCCATGCCCAAGATGCGGCCACGACAGGGCATACTTCAAATCAATGCAGATTCGGTCAGCCGATGAACCAGAATCAAGATTTTATAGATGTTTGAAATGCGAGCTAACGTGGCGTGAAGAATGATGACCTTGTGGCTCATCTTTAGTGCAATTTCAAGAAAACCAATCTATATAAACATTACATTTCACTATGCTCTTTTCTGGTTATGCTCGTCTGTGAGTTTTGTTCCACCATTGGGAAGCTCTGCAATTTTTGATAGCTTTTCAACTGGCTGTATATTGTTTGATAACATTTACTGATATTCGGAGACCATATCGTTCATGTTTACACTCTGCCTTTGTGAACTTTATCTCGTCCATTCCTTCTTAACATAGCTGTGACCTGTTCACTCGCACCTAAAGTATTCCCTGGATCAAATCGAGTTCCCGATTCATCCAACAAAGTTCAATTTCAGATAAGAAAAAAAAAACACACTTCTCAGCATCTGCGACCATTCTCAAACGCAGGGAAATGGTTTTAACTTTTGGCACAAATTCCTTCTTCTATAGTAATGTATCCATTCTAAAAATATATCAATACAAAATATAAGGATACCAAAAATGGGAATTTGTCGACTTGGATTTTGTTTAACATCATAAAACCAATGTAGATATGCTCTCTCTTTGACAGTGTGCACCTATTTTGACATGAAACAAAATTTAAATACATTATGGGTCTTTTGTGGAGTCACTACCTTTTAATTTAATTTGGGTTACTAAATTTCGTTTCGTGTGAGTTACACAACGACTTATATGTATCTATGCAAGCGCTTTTTCGCTATTATACAACAAAATTTTATAGGCGAATCTAATATTACGAACCGGTCTGGTTATGCTTCCTCCAATACCTACTCTCCCACTGTTCGATTCTGCTAGTCGTACTCTGTCTCCTTTTCATAACCGAGTAAAACGACGCCGGATCATAAGGAGGCGGCATTGCGCAGGGACCACTCTCGTCAGGCCGTTTCACCAGTGATTCCATCATAAATTTCTGCTCATTTCCATCCCTTGGGCACGCCATTAACTCTGAGCAAAGCTCGGTGCCGTTCTGAGGAATCTCGGGTTTAAACCGGAGGAGTTTTGAGTATTGGGTTAAGAGATGGTACATGTAATCGTACACATAGTCCATCTTGAGTTCTTGTTGCACAAACTCACTGGCCTTCTTTCCAATGTTTTGTGCCTGGTCAGAAATAAACCCCACAGGAGGAGATATTTAGACCAGATTCTCAATTAAACATTTATGAAATGCTTAAAAAGTGAATCTGATTCATCATACGCAGCAAATAGAGATTGAATCCAGTAAACTACTCTAAGTAGGTTCACTACCCAATGTGTGTGGATTGAAAATAAATCAACATTTGTGTGTGTCTACGGGCGCATACTATTATATTGAACCAGGATTGAGAACTGGTTACAAGGCCGCCTAATCTTAAGACTAATACATCATACCTTTAGCATGTGCAGGTTGCCCCAATCAACAGCAAATTTGATGGAGCGGCATTTGTCATCTTCCTTGACAGGCCAATAGTGGTGACCCGGAAACATACCTCGTGTGAAAAAATCATAGTAATGAGGTTTTACCAACAATGTCACCGAGTCACAAGCAAGAATGTACTTCTCGCTCACCGACCAGGCAGACCCTTCTATGTAAATCTTGTACCTGCATAACAAGATTTTTGCATAAGACATTTCTTACAAATCCAAAAGTAATGTAAAAGTTTCTCTTTGAAAAAATTACATGTTACCTGTGATGGCATTGGCTCGCTAAGTCTGATTGCTTGTAACCTTCCTTTGATTCCCGGACCCAGTCCTACAATGCACACACCAAAATAAAGCGCATACCAAAATACTATATAAACATTTACCAACATTAGGATTGCGAACTCCAAACTTGTGCACCATAGTACATCAACCCAAAAGAACTAAACATGCAATTTTAGTCACGGATCCACCTCTTGTAACGAAATTCATGTTGATTAGTACAGACATAGCTGCTAATGTTCTCCAATAAGGGAGTCATATCAATGTCAACAAGCTGCCAAGACCGGTCCTACTCAAGTTGTTCGAGTAGATAAATGGATTCCAATTGTAAAACCTTTCTTTTAGTAATGCAGGGGATTCCAAGAAACAGGAATCGAAACTGGGAATCTCTTAACTAATTGAATCACAACACAAGAACATTGTTATATCGACATGGATTCCACTTACCTGGCGATACAGACGAGCTTTCCAGTCATACTCCTCGGAAACATTACATTTCATGAGATCTTGTCTCGTCTCAGCGACTGTCGGATTCCCTTTCCAGTACGCATAAGGTTCTCTATCTATCCATTTGGTTCTTTTGTTACCTTCTCTGAGTTCTTTCAACAGACTCTCCCATGGCTTTATATTAACCTCAGCCCTATAAAACCAATGCAATTCTCTTGAAACTTCCCTAAACAACTTTTTTCTTAATCTACAAGTCAACAAAAAATTACTATGGGATTTAAATTTCCAAATCCAAAAACTACTGTGGTGAGATTGCAAAACCTAGAAAAGCTATAGGTGCATTTACCATCCCCAATACGACCAATCCGGAAACACGATGTCGAGCGTCTCGTTGTTACCACAGTAACGGAACAGCGGCGGCGGCGCCGGATGGTCAACTCCAGCGAATTCTGCCGCCCTCACCACCGGCCAATCCACGCAGTCAAACATCAGCTCGAGATCCGGAATCTTTCCCGGATATCTTCGTAGGAGCTGAACGAATCCCCAGATCGTGAACACATCTCTCGTCTGAAAAGCCTCCCGAAACTTCTCAACGTAGATTCTCCCGTTGATGATAACCAGCCGGAAATTCGCCGTCGCATTGGCCCGTTCCAAAGCTTCCCTCGTGATCCCCGTCTTCTCCCACGGCCGTAGATCCTCGTGGATCCAGCGGAAGTAGTCGGGACACGTAGTGGATGGAGAACGTCCGGAGTCATCTTCTTTGGTGCCGGATTGGAAACTCGTCGGGTAGTTGTTCCTTGGGCAAGTGACCGTCTCGTTGCCGGAGAAATCGGCGCAGTTTAGTGTGAATTCTTTTGGCTTTGCTGTAATTAGCTTAGTGGCGTGAGGGTATTTCAGGGATTTCCTTGTTTCTGTCTCAGTCACGGTCACCGTTTCTTTCTCTATCAAAGCCTACAGTTTAAAAAAAAAAAATCTTAAAAACGGAGTCGTTTGAATAGAGGTGTTCGTTTTTTGACAAAAAACAACCACGTGGTTTTTAGGTCCCACAAAGACACGTGTCACACACTCCGTGACTGTTTGACAAAAAGTAATGGTGACACGACGAACCAGGCGCAAATGACTTTTGACGCCATCAAATAAAATTCCACGTGGCAAAAGTAATAATATGGTGTTAACAAAAAGAAAACACCCAGGGACAAAACGACAAAGGGGGTGTCGCTTTATGATGAAAGACAAAGAAGATTGTTCGTACGGAGGGGTCGAGGAGGAGGCGCGTGGAAAGGAAGGCGCCGAGGAGGAGGAAGAGGAAGAGGGAGAAGAAGGCGTAGGATCTGTTGGAAGCTCCGGTGCTGGTTTTGACGAGGGGAGACCAGATGGTATCGAAATGACGAGAGTGCCCTCCCGTTAACCCATAGGACGGCGAGTTCCTCATCGTCCCTCCTTGCTGTTGCATGTCCAAGAAACAGCAAATTAATGATCGTAGGAACTGTTGGAAGCTCCGATTTCACCAACGAAAAATGAAGAAGATAAAGAGAGAGAGCTTTTTGTGAGGAAATGAACGAAAACGAAAAGTCAGGTTGCAGAATAATGTGAACCAGAGCAACAAGGTTAAATTTAAATAACTTTTTTAATGTTTGCAAGACGTTGAAGGGTGTGTACCTCAAAAAAAGGCATAATTTTAAATGCTTCTCGGTATAATGGGAGACAAAAATACAATTCTTTTGTACATATTTTTTATAAAGTTTTTTTTTGTATTTTCACAATGCTTTCTTTTTGTATTATATTATAATATTAGTGTTTTAAGCAATTTTAATATTTTTTAAACTAGTGTTTTAAAGTTTTCTTAAGCAATTCTAAATAGTGTAATAAATCGGTAAATAACAGAAACGTTAAAAAAAGTGTGAGGTAAGGTGAATTGCAATCAAAATAAGGTGATTTTTCGGAAAAATTAAAATAATGCTTTAAACGACAATAGGACGACCTTGGTTAAGGCAAAGATCCGCTAAGCCCATAGAACAAAACCTTTTAATTTTATTGTTCCAAAGTCCAAAGATAGGCATAACTATATCGTCATTTTCAAAACCAATCAAATAATAGATATGGTCATATAATTTCCAATCTTGGTTCGTTTTTAAACATCAATCTTTTTATATAAAAAAGTGGCAACGAATAACAAACCGAGCATTGATTTTGGACCACAATAAAGTACATTGGATACACATGTGATTTCGGGTAAATGGACCCTTTTGTTTATCCCTTTTCTAAGTGCTTTGTTCAATATCCTATTGTCGACGATCTGGTTCCGACAGGACATTTACATCATATAAATAGCTGTCTTGGTCGGAGTTTTTATTGTTCAGTAAAGGGTTTAGCGGGAGCCTTCCCTTAAATATCACTATTATGTACTATAATCAAAAGTGCTTAGATGAGATCTTTTGAATGTTTATTTTTATTATTCTGAACCAGTTTCATTTATTTTGGAAAATGTAGTCATCTTTTGCAGATTCTCAAAATAGAAAACGGTTACATATATCATAATTTTGGCTTCTTAATTTGATGGAAACATAATGATGGAGAAAAAAATGAATGAACAAATCTTTTTAGGAGTGCCCACTTTCACGACTGACAAGTTTAAATTTAAGCTCATGCTTTGTGCTTAATAACTATCCTCCATGTCCCTACCTTAATCACAATCTTCACACCAAAAATCACGACATTGTATTGTCCAAACAACGAAAAATCGAGTTACTCGAAACACTCTTTAATTTGATTTATAATATCTTTGTTGAATTATTTCATCACGATTCATAATGCCTCCAACTCCAAGAAATTGCATTTAATTTAATAAACCAAAAAGATAATATAGTTTATACGTTTCTAAATTTTATTTCTCAATTATTTCAATGTCATTATTTCATACTAAAATATATATTAAAACGTGATAAGATATTAACTAAAAAAAGGTGAAGGGTTCTTTGAAATAAACCAGTTTTTCATATATATTTTTCTTTTAAAGTAGGGTCTGCTTCTATTATCAGTATCAACTATACATTTCTAGTGTTTATAGATTTGGCGGTGCCATGTTATTCGGTCATGACGTTGGCTAAATACTCTGTACTCAAAGTGCAAAATCGTGAGTCTTATTTATGTAATTATTTACAAAGAAAAATACAATATAATAGTACAAGTAATTGGAAGAGTAAGAGCGATATGATTTGGGGCAGAGACGAAAACCTAAAGGCTTAAAAGCTTAAGGTCTCAGACCTTTTTTGTTACTATTTCACGCGTGCTGTCTTCTTCCTTTGTCGCCCAATTTCACAACCCAATAACTTTTTTTATTTTTTTGCATTATAATAAATTATGAAAATAATATCAAATCAAATACCTATAGTCTATATTTACACACATATATATAATCTACCTTTGTGTTCTGCTTCATTCTCCTGAACTGAGTATTAGCTTCGAGGGATTTTATTTTTGCGAGGAATTGAGAATGTCTGTGAGTACCTATCGTACTGATTCTCCTTCGTTTAAGATTTACACATATATTGTACATATTGAAGAAATGAATATTATGTATTTGTAGATGGCAGTAGAGATAAGAGTTCCAAACTTGGATTGTGAAGGATGTGCTTCTAAGCTTAAGAGGACTCTACTCAAGCTCAAAGGTATTGAATACTAATCTAATTGACTAATACGAATGCATGCAATTCTCAAACAAATCTAAGTTTTGTGCGTTTTTTACAGTTTGATATATATTAAGTTTTAGTGGTTTTTCAGATTCATTTCAATAATAATTAAGAACTTCTTTGGTTCGCTGATCCGGATTGAACATATCAACCAAAAGTTAACCGTATAATCGATCTAATTAAAGCAAATACGATATCTCCGGTTATTGTTTTAATTAATTCTCCGGTTATTGTTGGTTTACATGTAGGAGTGGAAGAAGTGGAAGTAGAGATGGAAACTCAAAAAGTGACGGCTCGTGGATATCGGTTAGAGGAGAAGAAGGTATTGAAAGCGGTACGACGGGCCGGTAAGGCGGCTGAACCATGGCCATACCGGTTAGGTAATAGCCATTTTGCCTCTTTCTATAAATATCCTTCTTATGTGACCAACCACTATTACTCTGATGCCCACCGTACCGATCCAACCGGTGGTGTCCACACTTTCTTCCACACTCCGGCCGTTTACTCTGTCGCAGTGGCCGGCGATGAGATCGCGGCTTCGCTGTTTAGCGATGATAATCCACATGCTTGTACCATTATGTAATCTCATTTTCTATATATATACACAAATATGTTTTTTTATCTAAATCTTTCCATACCCTAATTTAAGCCGTTTATCGTGGCTTCGTCCAAATTTGATTTTGAATTGTTTTTTTTTTCCATTTTGTAAAACTAATATTGGAATGATAAAATAAATATAAAACTACTTGTAATACTACTCGTTTTATATAGAGAGAGGTGTTCAAAATCAAACTTGATTATTAAAATCAGCACCCCGAAAACTAATTATCATAAAATTTCAATCTCTCACTACTAATTCAAAGAGAGCACTTCTTCATGACAACACGCTCGATTGGAATTAAATCAGACGGAAACGGACAGTCTGCATTCTTCGCTGCAGCTTTCTTCTCTGGCAACAAACTACAAGGTTCCGGCTTAACTCTGCTCGTAACTCCAGCCACATTAGTACAGTTCCATTGCACTGCTTTAGCTTTAGCCGCCAAAGATATAGTCACGTTCGAGATACAAATACCATTAAACGGATCTTTCTCAATCCCGTCGAGACTCGCAGACATCGTAACGTTCTCAGCCGTCATATCACGGAAATTGATATTCGTAACTTCTGGCAACGCCTTGGGATCGTATCCCCCATCAGGGTGTTGATTGTAGTTTCCGCTCATCCAGAAAACGTATTTCATCGTCTTCATCGTTATCCTTCTAGCGAAAATGTCCTTAACGTAAGCTCCACGTCCTGCAGCGGTTTTTATGCGGATGGATGATTCTGTGTTGATTAGAGTCACGTCTTCGATTCTAACGTCTTTGATTCCTCCAGACATTTCGCTTCCTAATGCAACTCCTGCACTTTTCGGAGAGATGCATGTGAGCCGTCGGATCGAGAGTTGTTTACTCGGCATACCGAATCTGATCCCGTATTGGTCCCAACCACTTTTGACGGCAATGCAGTCGTCGCCGGAGACTACGTAACAGTCTTCGATCAATGTGTTTGTGCAAGAATCTGATAAAGGACCAAACAAGAAACAGAGTCGTTTTAAATTTCAAACACACAACAACAACAAAAAAAAGAGGATGACAAGATGTGCCACGTCAGAGATATCGCCAAGTCACCTACGATATCTAGAAAGTCACTTAAGCTACTAGTATTGCCACGTAGGATTATTCCCGTTTACCTGGATTGATTCCGTCTGTGTTGGGAACATTGACGGGAGCGAGAATGGTGACGGATTTGACGATGACGTTGTTACAGTAGACCGGATGAATATGCCACGACGGAGAATCGATCAAAGTGATGCTCGAGATCTGAATATTCTGGGAGAACAATAGTTCGATCATATACGGTCTAGTCACCTTAAACTGCTTCTTTTTGAATTTATCCCACCAATACTGTCCTTGACCGTTGATCGTCCCGTTGTTACCGGTGATAACCACATCGGTTAGGTTTGTACCGGAGATGAGACTGTTGAATCTTCCGTTTCCGGTCCCGTCTCTTCCTTTCCCGTACGATGGCAATGCACCGATCACTGGCCATTCTGATTCATCCTGATGTTTGTCAAAAACCGGAGTTAGTAATTCAATCGCCATGTATCAAGCCGAACCGGGTGCGTAAGAAAACCAAACCAAACCGTAGCCGGTTCAGTTAATTACCTGAGATGCAAGAATGGTGGCACCGTGTTGAATAAACAAAGTGAAGTGGCTGGTTAGGTTAAAGCTTCCGGTGAGCCATTTTCCAGGAGGAACAACGAGTTGAGCTCCGCCATCGCTTGCCAATTGACTGAGCTTGCTTATGGCTTGTTTGAACGCTTTTGTATTAGAAGTTTTTCCATCTCCAATCCCTCCAAAATCAGTTAGTAACGCACTGTGTTTTCGGCAATTCAATGCTGAAAATTGAATCTTGGAAGTCGCCAAATTTTGGTGAAAATGAAATATAGCCAAAAAGACTATAATTCCAAACACTGACCTAATCATCTACACAAAATACAAAAAACAACACGATTGAATGTGAATGCAGTCGGAGAATATAATCAAATTAGTAAATTTTGCAAAATTATAAATATATCAATGTTTCTTGAAAGTATAAAAAACTTTTCTTTACCTTTAGATATTTTAAGAAGAAAGAGTCAGAGAAGTGTTTTCCTTCTCGTTGATTGTTTGCTGGAAAGATCAGGGACAAAGTAATATTTATAATGGTTTATAGGTTTTTTTCTAAAAATAAAATAAAAATACGAAATAAAGATTTCAGTTTTTGTTTTCTTTTTAATTTTAAATAACGTATAAATTTTTGGCAAGAACGAATAACGTACACATTTGTTATAAATTCTAATTATGTAAACTGACAAAAATCCGTAGAAAATAGCCAAAAATTCTAAGACATGGAAATAATATATCTTACATCCGTTTGAATTTGTACTGTCATTTTATTTCCATAATTCAATTCTAACGTTAAACTCGTACTATAATCTTGAGATTAGTATTCGCACTGCTGACTTCAATCTTAACAAAATTAAATTTAGTCTATTAGATTTGTAGAGATATGGTATTCATATATATGGATTTTATACCATTAAATTATATGTTTTGGTTTCATTTTCTGTTGACTATTTAGAATTATCCTAAATAACAATTTTATTTAACAAAATCATTGGTCAAAAAGTAAAATAACAACTTATACTAAAACTAATTCTAGAATAGTTTTATGGAATTATTGACAAAAAGATAATTTTAGAATAAAACTAATTTTGCTTCTATGTTTGAAGAATTAACATAAATATGAAAATTTAGTCATTGCAATAAAGAAAATTTGCAATTAGCTGAATAACAAAAAACTAATATTTAGCAGAAAACGACGACATGTCTAATCTAATTTAATGACTCTTACAAAATTTAGATTAACGTAATAGATCCTGTAGGGATATTGTATCTATATGGAATTAATATCACTAAATTACATAATTGATTTCATTTGCTTTTGAGTTTTGACTATTTTGAAATTTCCTAAATAACAGTTTTATAAAAATCATTTATCAATCTTATTTAAGAAATTTATTGGTAATAGGTAAAATAAATATTTAATACTAAACCTAAATTTGGAGTCGTTGACAAAAATAGATAAACTTATAGAATGAAACTAAATTTGTTTTGTATAATTAAAGGACTAACATATTTGAAGAATTAGCATAGATTTGAAGAATCGACATAAATTTGAAAAATCTAGTCATATCAATTAAAAGTTGGAATGTAACAACACACAGTATTTTATTTATTCATTTTCTTTCCGTAAACGTAGAGTTTGAGAAATTAATAATGCAGGTGAAACGAATTATTAGTAGCTTTTTGAATGTTTTACATGTCGAACTTAGAATAAAGTTTATATAAACGGAATAGCTGATTCATAAAGCAACATAATCATTGGGGGGGGGGAAAAACTTATTTGCTGGATAAACTAAAACGATTGTTACACATCAGAAAAAAAAATTAATGTTTAGTTGAAAATGAAATCTTTTCTAAATCTAGTCTTTAATATATTATTTGGGAATCATTTTAAGAAAATAACCTTATCGTTATGTGTTATTAACAGAAATACCATGCTGACATGTCATCACCACAATGAGTTTTAAATTAATATAGAAATGGGCTTTATTTACTAGAATAATTACAATATATGTCATTGTTATTAATATGGTTACATAATCAATATATTTTATTAAACTAACCAAAAATATTATTAAATGCGTTAAAAACAATTATTTTTCATTAATTTAGATATACAAAATAATATTAAAAATAATTTTAAATAAAAGTTAAAATTATATAAATATTTAATTTATATTTATTAATAAATAATATTATATAATTTACGAATACTTTTCCCACGCATGGCGTGGGTATAAATCTAGTTATGAGTTAAAAAAGAAATTAATGGTCTGTATTTGACAATAGACATGTCAATATTAGTCTTGACCCGTGGGTCCCGCCCTGTTTGACCCCGCGGATCCTACCCTGTTTGACCCATGGGACGAAAGCATGTCGAAGTAAAAAAAAAATTTATTTGTAAGGCGGGTGCAGATCGAGCATTAGTTAGAGCGAGGCGGGTGCAGGTTGCAACATTTTAAGTTGCAAGTTCGCGGGTACCCGAAAATTTTGGACTCAAATTAATTAATCAAATTGAAGTCCAACTAATTTAGATCCAAAATAATTTAAACTCAAAAAAATTTTTTTACTAAATATTTTAATTAAATTATTTAAATATTTTTAGAAACTTTAATTAAATTTATTAAATATTTTAATTTAAATAATTTTATTAAATATTTTATTTTAATTAAATTTATTAAATATTTTAGTTTAATTAAATTTATTAAATATTTTAGTTTAATTAAATTTATTAAATATTTTAGTTTAATTAAATTTATTAAATATTTATTTGAATTAAATTTATTAAATATTTTATTTGAATTAAATTTATTAAATATTTTTAAAAGTTTTTGAAAAATGAAGTAGGTCATCCGCTAACCCGCAATACCCGATTGATTAATGCAGGACGGGTGCGGATCTGAAAAAATTGATTCGCGGGTTTTGCGGGTAAAAAAAAATTATGGAAAAAAATTTGTAACCCGCCGTGGGGCGGATCAAACGGAGCGGGTCTGACCCGCTTGACAGATCACATTTTCAAAACGTAAAAATTGGGGTAGACTAAAGTTTAGATACGAACCAAAATTTTCAAATTCATTTGAATTTTGGGAATTTAAATAGAACCAAATTATAATATAAAACTGAATTATTCATTAAAACAATTAGTATTTTTAATTATATATATATGTAACATATTAAAAGATATTAAAATCTGTAATATTAGTGTTGTTATTTTATCAAACTAAATAAAAATATAATAAAAATCTGAATAATTATACCAAACTATTTGGCTATGAATAAAAACAAACTGAGATATGTTAACTTGGTTTTTAGTTCGGTTATTTGGATTAAACCCATCAACAACATTATAAAATATGTTAGGTTTTTGGATTAATTTGATATTTTTAAACCGATTTGTTTTCAAAATTTTTAATTTATTTTAACCAATATATATTGTACTATATATAAAATTTAATTATAAAAATGTATTTATGAATTCTAAGTGAAATTGAATTAACTGAGTTTAACAAATTTTCTCTAAAATTTAATCAAATTTGAACAGAAATTAAAACTTTACTTCGGTTCAACAACAAATTTAAAGAATCAAATTTATCAAAACCAAATTCAACCATAAATTTATTTGGTAAAATTAGATTGATTTGGAATCCCAACTATCCAAAACTCGGACTCAATCTAACGGAACTATATGAAATAGTATGCCTGGCCAAATCTTTCTTAAGTACAACAAGTATGTTTTTGAAGTTTTATTTTTGGGAGCAAGAATTGTAATTGACTGATTGTTTTTTGCTATTGTCGTTGCTTCAGTTTATATGGAGAATTGACTTTTGATGTTGCGTATTTGTAGTTAGGTGGCCATATAACAATTTTACGAAAAACTAAAAGAATAATTGGAACAGAACTAAACTTGTGTTTTCTTGCCTGATAAAATTTGGTTAGCCCCAAATATTAAGGCCCAAATATACGGGCCCAAATAAATTCTCGTAGGAAATTTCTTATTTATAAAGAGTCTTGTAATTTAGGGTTTTCTTTCTCGAAGCTTAAGCCGTAGCTGCCGCTCTGTCGTCTCCTGTATCCTTACCTCAAGCTTTCTCGCGGGAGCAAAACAGCAGCCATGGCGGAACAGGTGATTTGATCGCTTTCCCCTATGCATTACACTCGTTGCAATCCATCGACACTTAGTTATTCTCATGGTCTTTCTTTTGTTTATGTGTTGCGGATTTTCAGACTGAGAAAGCTTTTCTAAAGCAACCCAAGGTCTTCCTGAGGTAATTTGCGAATCGACTTCTCTCTGTTTTCTCTGATTTTGTGCTGTTCAAGTTACAAGTTATTTATATAGTCGGGTTCCTTGTTTCTGTTTATTAGCTCGAAGAAATCTGGAAAGGGAAAGCGACCTGGAAAGGGTGGAAACCGATTCTGGAAGAACATTGGTTTGGGGTTTAAAACTCCTCGCGAAGCCATTGAAGGTTTGTTTCCTTTTATTTTTATAATTCTCATTTCGCTTCAATAGTTATTCTAGGTAGAACTCTGCATTATGTTTTCATATAGTTGGTTGATCCTTGATCTGCAAATTCATTGGTCTTCTCGTCATTGCTTGAACACGACAAATACTTGAGCTTTGACTTTATCTCGCTTTGTGCGGCCAACGCAACTAATCCTTGGAGTATTTCCATCCTAATTGGACCTGTGTTACTGTTTGTTTTCCTTAGTTTCGATCAATCTACTTTGTGTTTCACTAGATTTTGAATTGTTAGAACGGGCAGTGATTTGAGTATGGATACATAGTATTTATCTTCTGATATTTTAAGTCAGTTTTGACCATTGTGTTTGTTTTCCTATGAAACAGGATCATACATTGACAAGAAATGTCCCTTCACTGGAACCGTTTCGGTTAGAGGCCGTATCTTAGCTGGTACTTGCCACAGTGCCAAAATGCAGAGAACCATCATTGTGCGAAGGAATTACCTCCATTTTGTGAAGAAGTATCAGAGGTAATACATACATTCATAATAATAGAAACTTGCTAGGTAATTTACATTGTTAAAAAAGTAATATCCTTATCTTTTCAGGTATGAAAAGAGGCATTCAAACATCCCTGCTCATGTCTCACCATGTTTCCGTGTCAAGGAAGGAGACCATGTCATCATTGGCCAATGCAGGTTATGATCCGATTCAGAACGACAACAATGTCTGGTGATTTTGATTTTTGTACAGTTGATTTGATCTTTTTTTCCTTTCATTATTTGTAATTTCAGGCCATTGTCAAAGACTGTGAGGTTCAATGTGTTGAAGGTGATACCAGCTGGTGCTTCCGCTTTTGCAAAGAAGGCTTTTACTGGAATGTAAGGTTTTTTTTCTATGTTAGTTTACGTTTCTCGATAGAGCTGAGTTCTCTTATTACCCTTTATTTATGGAGATTTTTTTTCCGATTTTAATGTTTCATTCACCAATTTTTCTCTACTTTCCTGAAACATTTTCATCTCTTTATATAGCCTAAGTTTTTTTCTTAATATCTCTCTTACAAAGTTTGATAACTGGATATAAAAACCGGTTAGACCGAGTCGTCCATCACTAGTTCCATCCAATGGGTTATTTCGCTTTGGTAGAATAGATGGTCTTGGTTAAACTCTTTATTAGTATTTTAAAGAATTACATATACATCAAATAATAATAGCATAGAAATGAAACGGCTTTAATAAACATTAATGTTGTACATATCACACGTATTATTATTTTCTATACTTAAAGTATCTCATATTACATCGGACAAATTTCCATTTATTGGTGCTCAGTGATGAAACCATCAAACAAATTTCTTTCGGAAACTGAACTACAGAAGTCATCCTCGAGCAGAAAATCTGAATTTTGTATGAAATCACTCAAAGAGTTGTTTTCAGAGTGTCGTAGGTCACACGTTCCGATTAGTCCTCCCTCTTCCGGTACAATAAGTTCTTGTACATAACTACAATTTTGGAGTGATTGTTCCATAACGAAAGTGTAATCTAACCATTCGGAGAACACGAGACTTGGCCAAAAGCTTGATATTATTTTAGCATTAAATGATTCTCCGACATTGATAAACGAAGAACATCTTTCGGCTGTACTCTCCGATTCCTCAAGTGAGTTTGTGGTTGATGGTGTTTGATGGAATCTTGTGGTTTCATGTTTTGTCGGAGTTACTACACTCCGGTTTAGATATGAATGCCAATAATTTTTTATCTCGTTGTCAGTTCTTCCAGGCAAATATTTTGAGATCTGAGCCCATCTTGTAAAAGAAAACACTAGTTTTATATTGATAATTATTTAAAACTAATCTATAAACTATAAAATAACAATATAGTTTAAACTTAAAATTAAACACCAATTTTCAACTTTAACCTAAACTATAAAAAGAAATCCGAAAATCATTTGTCTATTTTCTTAACTTACTTGTTACCGAAGATAGAATGGAGTGAGAGAAGTGTAGTTTCCTCTTCTTTAGTAAAGAAACCCTTCTTAAGTCCAGGTCTTAAATAATTAACCCACCTTAATCTACAACTCTTCCCATTTCTCTGCAATCCTATAATATATCAAACCAATTAATTCCAAATTTATGATTACTTAGAAAGTGATACATTCGAGCACGTATATGCACAAACGTCTCGTTGGATTCTACAAATGATAATAATATCCTATTCCCACAGACTTAATAATGGTATATTCAAAATTATAAAATGAAACTACAATTTAACATTTTTCAAAATAAAGTGATTAAAAGTTACCAGCAAGAATAGGAATAGTAGTCCAGCATCCATGGCCATTTTTGAGCACATAACTCTTAAGCTTCTCATCTTCTTCAGGTGACCATAATCCTTTCCTTTGCTTCTCCTTGGATTTCATTTTTCTGTTTGCTTTTTCTGATTTATACACCATTTTTATTTTCTTTCTTTTATTTATTTAAATTGATCAATATGCATATGATACGGAAAGGAAGTACATATTTAGATTGGAGATGACAATCTTTGGGACAGATAGATGTGGTTCGAAAGGGGGAGAAATATATAGGCAGTTTTGAATGGACTTTATTTTATTTGGTAACACAATAAATTCATTATTATGTAGAACTATTCATATGAAAGAGGGTTTTTTCAACAAGAAAATAAAAATATTTTGTAGATAATATCTCTCATTTCAAACACTGCACCTAATCTTTACTAAGGTGGAGCCAAACTCTTTGACTTTCAGTGTCATAGTTTCAATACGACAATGTATTTTATTAACTAAGTAAAATAATATTTCTGTATGAAATACTATTGTTTCTGGAAAATCAGACACTTGTAAATCTGTCCTTGTTTTGTTTTGCCTTAATAAAATATAAACTAGATTTATACCCGTGAGAAAAATATTTATAAATTATATTTTATTAGTAAATATAAATTAAATATTTATATAATTTTAAATAAACTTTTAACATTAATTTTTGTATATAAAAATTAAGAAAAAAATAATTATTTTTTACGAATTTAATAGTTTTTTTGTTAATTTAATAAAATATATTAATCTTTTAACCAAATTAATAACAATGGTATAATTATAATTATTCTAATAGGTTAAACTCATTTATATATTTATTGTAGTGATTACACGTCAGCATGATATTTCTATTAATAACACGTTCGAGTAAGGTTATTTTTTTAAAATGTTTCTCAAATAATATATTAGAGATTACGATAGTAACTTAAATTTATTTATATTTATTTGAAATTATTTATAAATTAACGTATAAAAAATTGAAAGAAATAAAAATTATTTTTTTTTGCAAATGTAATAGTATTTTTTGGTTAGTTGAATAAATTATATTCTCTAAACAAATTAATATCAGTGACATATATTGTAATATCAGTGGCATGCATTTATTCTATTATCAGTGGTATGTATTATCTAACTAAATTAATATCAATGACATGTATTCTCTAACCAAATTAATATCAGTGGCATGTATTGTAATTATTCTAGTAACTTAAACCTTTTTATATATTTAACGTGAAACTCGCTGTGGTGTTGACACGTCAGCATGACATTTTGTTATTAACACGTCAGAGTAAGATTACTTTGTTAAAAAGTTTCTCAAATAATATATTAGGGATACCACAATAGTCCACTGGTGGCTGGTGAGGCTTTTTATTTGCTTGCAGTTAATTTAATTTTCTGTGAATTTTCTTTCCTTTTTTCTCAAATTGTTAATCATGAAAATATGACTTCATTACAAGAAAATATGATAATTTTCTATGGAGAAAATTGAAAACTGTTACAGCTACTTATTTTTCTAAGCATAGAGAGTTGAAGAAGACTTTTGCAATCTTTAATACTTGCCTTCCTCAAGAAAAACTCTTGTAAAATATGAAATACATGCAGAACATTATTATAGGTGAATTGGCTTTTGTTTGTTTGTCGTTTGTCTTAACCCATTTATAATAAACTGCTGATTTGACAATAATATATAATTTAATCAAATATACTAGTGTTGTTGTTCTGTCACTATTCAAATTCACACTCGGGTCATAAAATAAACAAGTGGCTTAACATTAACTTGACATCAATACTACATTTATGTTTGTAAAATATAATATATATAATTTTACAAAAAAAATACTGAAATGATGAGGCAATTATACAGTTCTATATGTTTTGGTGTAAATTAGAAAAATATCAAAACATGGAAGAGAACGTTGTTTTTTCAAAGATAATACTATTTCTTTTATGGGAAAAGACATTTATCTAGGTTTATGAAATCTTTTTTGAAATTTTAGAAAGTTTATCTAAACATGATATTTTTGTACTACAAAAACAAAAAGAAAATTAAAGGCATGAATATTTTTGAAAGTTCCTAAAATTTGAGCATTTCTGAAGCTCTGATTGATTATTATTAAATAAATCATGTAATAATATAATATAGAATAGAAAAAGTCTCTATGGATGAAAATAAAACAAGTATTGTTTGGAGTCGACCCTTTGCCTCCATTTGCTGATAGAGAAGTTGACGAAATATCAAATTGTAACTAATATTTTAAATAATTTTACCTAATATTTTATTTTAACTAATATTTTTGTGTCAATGGTTAAATCATAAATTTAAACAGAGTCGGCTATGAATTTCGCGACCGCAAATTCTACCAAATTTTCATCTTTGATTAATATAAATATGTTATTCTCTTAAGGCATAATGTAATTCAAAGCTGTTATATGACATCATAGGATCCAAAAAGTCTCCATTTTTATTGAGCTTACTTCTTCCAATTTTAGCTATAGACGATTCATACTTAGACCCTGAAAATTCTAGATAATTTCTCAAGAGGGAGTGTTTCTTCCGAGTACATTGCCTTACTCCTCCTTTGCAGCATCACCATTTGCAACATCCTTCTTTTCTGTCGTTTCTATGGTTTTCTCGTGCATGCTTTCAGGAGTTTCATTACAGGTACCTGCGGAAGCTTCTTCTCGGTTGTGTGTACAAGGACCTTCCTCTGAGTCAGCTTTTGTTTCAGAAGGTTGTGAGCTTTCTTTGGCTTCTTCATCTTTCTTCCGAATGGTTCCTACTTTAACATACTTGCTCATGAACTTGTACTCCCAGTCTTGCAACGCCTCTAGCTCAAATGGACCGAGACCAGAGATGTCTCCAGTCAAGTCGTTCTCCTCAAACGACATCTTTGCCAGAGCCCGGCTTGCATCTTTCCCTGCAAACAGAGCATATGGTCCACCTGGTCCATAGAACATTCTGCAAGATAAAAATAAAAGAACAGATGTCATGTGAGTATGTGACCAGTAAGGGTCCAATAGAGTTCGAAGACTGAAACATTACGATATGTATACATATACATCCACATGCACGTTTCTGTGTGCATTAATGAATATAGCTGTGTGATTACTTCATCTCACCAAAAACCTAATTACCAAACAGATGTTTTCAGTAACTGGATTGTAAAAGAGCTCTGTCTTATTGTGGTTGACAAATCAGGGATCAAGACAACTGTAAAGGGGTTATCTGCAGACAATGTTAGCTAAAACTTCTATAAGTCTCTTCTGCAGACGACCGGATTCATAATACATCACAAAATTATAACACACTTGTATATTATGATTTTCATATGTACTCTACTGATTCAAGATGGTTTTCATATTACATGTTTTTTCCAGGATGGACAAAAGTAGAGATCTTTTCGGTAACTTGATTACAATACAAACTTCTAATGGTATTGTTCCAAGAACCGAAATGAGTAAACTAACACTAAAAGATGGCAAAAGAAAATAAAAAGCAGACGCTACAACATTATGAAAAAAGGAGAGTTTATTCATACCAAAGAACAAAGGAGGGAATATTCATATTAAGATAGCCAGAAAAGATCACACCAAGTTAAACAATAACTCACCAAAAGTTCACAATTTCACGAAAAACAATGAACTTTAACAAAGGATCCATACATAGAGGCATATTTATATATATGCATACCAGTAAACGATGCAGACAAGCAGAAGTAGATAGTAACTTTAACTTGCAATTATATAATTGAACAATAAACCAAAAGACCCAATTTTTAGCAATAATCTCCAGAATCCTAACACACAACTACAATAATTGATATTTCACATGATTAACTCACCAAGCACCCAAAATCTCGATACTCTGATATAGAGAATGTAGTTTCAATCGTTTCTGTTATTTACAAAGATTATCAAGTATACCTGCTCTGGGAAACATCATAGATCTGGCCCTTGATCGCCATGAGAAGGGGCTTTTTGGAATCGGAACCGTCATACTGCTTAAGCTCATCCTCGGTGATTTCTCCGAGCTGAACCGGCGGCGGAAGAGGCTCCGACTGCAGCTGTACCTCGGTAGAACGCGGCCGGTGAACTTCAGGAGAGACGAAGAAACCGGAGAAAACTTGATAGACGGCGAAAGCGAGAGCTAATACAGTGAAAAACGCAGCGGGAGATAGTCCAGTGTAAGCTGTAATGGTTTCCTTCAGCGTCTCCCATACTTGCAGCACCATGATGTATCAAATTATCAATCGAAAGTGAGAGAATCAGTGGACAATAACTGACTTGTCAGAGCCAAGTTTTGTGTAATGTTGATATCTGTCTTCTAAACGTCCTGAGAATTTATAATTTATTTGCAATATAAAATTGAAAATAAACTCGCTAATCGAGAATTAAGTGTTTAAATAAAACAAATGGTGAAACATGCGGCGACATTTATAAAACGTTTTCCGTTGATTTCCAAGGACGACCATTTTAAAAAAGTGTTCCTAAAACGGTGCCGTTCTGGACTTAGAGTGTAGTAGGTGAGAGGAAAATGATATTGCAAAACAAATGCGACTCATTTGTTTTTGTTTTGTCGGCAACAAATGTGACTTAATATCTTCTCTTATATGATTACAATTGTATAGAATTAAAAACTTTGGCATCTTTTCTATATATTCCTACATACAAACCATTAACAACAACGTACTAATTCACGCACGTGTCAAAGAGATAAAAAATCTATAAATTATTATATTTTTAAATTATTAATTATAAAATAATTTAGTTAGTAATACAATAATAGTGAATATTAATGATAAAAAATATAAAAATGTACATATTGAAAATGCTAATTTTATTTATGTTCCTATTCATGGTAAAGGGTTGGTGATCTAGAGTTGATCACTACATAAAACCATTGGCATTGCCTACATTTATATACACACAATACGTTCAAACAAAAACAACCCACAAGAAAAAAAAGAAAGACAACTCAAACAGTAAAAGATGAAGAAGTCAAGTCTTCACAGATTAAAATCATAGAAATATCAAAGATGCAGAGAGCTCACTTCATCAACCTTCCATTCTCCTTCTTCATACTTGTACCATCTCACAATCCCTTCATCATTCTCAGTCCGCTGACACATGACACAAGTTCTATGCTCCATACATGTCAAGAAACTCTTGAGCCTCGTCGCTTTCCCCATTATCGTCTTATCGAGCTCTCTAACAATCACTTTCTGCTGCGGTTGCCACACCTTGTACTCCACGATGTGTGAGTGCGATATGTTGAGCACTTCCAGGCTCGGTAATCCATCAAGGATTTTGATGAGGGCTTCTCGCTTTATAGCTGAGCATCTAAGGCTCAGTGTCTTGAGGTTTGGGAGGCACATGATGAGAGTGTTTGCAAAAAAGATTTCAAATGGACCCATGATCTTGAGCTCTTTGAAATTCTTGCAGTTCTTGGCGATTTCTGTTAAGAGGTAAGGCGGGTTTGCGATGCTCGGCATTGTTAGTGACTCGAGATCTTTCCAGATTCTTATCGCTTTGCAAATCCCAGTCTTCTTTATTCTGTTCCATGCTGGTAAGACGACCCGTCTCAACCCTGGACACCTGCCAACAATCAATACAATATCTTTTAGCCTTTACAAGACTCAATGCAGTTACAAAAGTATATGTATAACAATGGATTTTGAATCAAAATACAAACCAAACCGAAGAAATTTTATTTGTTCTACTTGATATAGAACTCTCCCAACCGATATAGCCGAAAAACTAAACCAAATTGACATTCAAATGCTCACCACCTATTTTCAACATTCGTAGAAGTGAAAAAAAGGGGCATAGATGAAGCATATTTAACAGTTTTGATGGAAAAATTTGGAAGGAAAGTTGCCGAAACAAAAAAAAAAAGACTTACCTTTCTGCGGTGTACGTAAGTTGATCATCACTCAAGAACAAGTTGAAATGGAAAATCAAGGTCCTCGTGTTTCCTCCACTAAGATTCATGGAGAGTTTCAGGATCCTGGTGAGGGCCTCATCAGATCTGCGTTCCACATAGACATAAGGCTCCAGAGGGATCTTGATGAAACTAGATCTCATGTGGGACAAATCAAGCGTCTTCCACAGAATTGGATCACAACAAGCCGCTCTCCATCCTCTACAAACATGAGCTAATCCCGAAGTCAACTCAAAAACGCTAAACTTCTGAAAAATTCTCACTAAGATGTCAGTGTCCAATTCTTCCCATCTCCTCACTCGACGACTATCATACTCTTCTTCCATTCTTACTATGCCCTAAAACAAGCAGAAGAACATTGATCAAATATTTCAGCCCTTCATAAAATATCCAGTGATTCCTTAAGCTCTTATTAAATAAGAAAAAATCAATCAATTCTGTTATTCTCTCATAAATGTGAGATTCTAATTAATCAATTTTCCTGAAATCCCTCAATTCCCATGATCTATTCCTATCAATCAATAATTTGTTATTGGTATCTAAAACGAACCAAACAGAACGTATAGTCGATAACTAAAGCTGCACACCATTCATGCTCAAAGCTTAAAGCTTTTTTTTGTTCTTCAATTGAAAACCAATAAACCATCTATTTGATCAGAGAGCTAAAGAAAAGCAGTAGAGTTATGCAACACATAAAAGATCCTAGGCAATTCAGAGTCTCAAACTCAGAAGAAATAGAAATTCAAGATCAGCCATTATTATTAAACACATCACATCAACGCAGACCAAAAGAACACAGAATTACTCGATTTTTTTGGGGTAAAGTAATCAAATTTCTAAAAATCAAGAGGACTAAGATCCACATGACTCTAGCCACAAATCTGATTTCTTGACATTCCCAAATTTAGTCGAAATGAAAACGGATAACACGACATAGATCTTGGAACCCCATTTCTCAATTCACAATCGAGATGAAACAAAAAAAAACGTAGATAAAATTAGATTAAAAGAACAGAAATCTGAAACACGCAAGGCCCTCTGAGAAATTAAGAAGAACCTTGGAAGAGCAAAAATCGTTTGGGAGGACGACACCGTCACTAATCTCTCCCTCTAGCCAACGAAAGTAGATATGAGAAAAAAGGTTGGTCACAATGATCGGTTTTATTAGGTTTGTTCTCTTAAATGTTTTGAGTTTTGGTTTGACGGAGTTTTCGGACAAAACCGGGCTCTCTCAAAACAACACAAAACCCTTAGAGCCTCCTTATCCTTCAGGTCAAGAATCTCTCTTGCGTTGACTTGAAAAAGAGTAATTAAATCTGACGGTGAAAAACACTCTGAATAATCTAATGGTTGATTATGTAACTTTGTTAAGTGGGTGATGATGTTATGAACGGCGGCGATGCGTGCAGAAGACGAGAAATAGAGATAAAAAGAGAGAAAATTTCTTCTGTTAATTTTTTCGCTTCCTATCTTTTTCCCCAGACGGGCCGACCCTTAAAAGAATCTCTCGCTTTCTCGCATTTCTCCATCCAAAGGCCAAAGGCGTAGACGGTAAAACGAAAACCTTTTCCTTAGCTACACATTTCTCTTTCTCTGTTTTTGCTTGTTTGTTTGTTTGGTTTTCAGTTTCACTGAAGAAGCTTAGGTTTCTGTTTCTCTGTTGTGTTAACTTCGGAAAGGTGGAGGCTTTTTTATTTGTCAGGTCGTCTGGTTTCGTGTGTGTTTGGTGGTTTCATTTTGAATTTTAGGAATCTGGGTGCTCTTCATTTGCTTGTATGGATTTTAAAAAAAAATGCTTACTTTGAGATTAGGGTTGTGTATTCGCTTATCGTTTTATTCAGTGATAAGTGCTTGTTCGGTCGTTGCTAAAATGCTTTGGAGATGAAGCAAAGGTCAAGCTTCGTTGAAATGGTGCATTTATGTGTTTAAAAGGATTAGCTTGAAGTCTCTGTCTGTGTATCCAAAATGATAACTCTTTGATTGGCTGATGCTCTCGACTGAGCCATAGGTTGTAAGAACTACTTCATTAAGCAAGTTTAAATGTGAGATAATTTCCAACCCATTGTATGTTAGCATCATAACACTTCTTGGATTTGGTTTTTTCTGTCTTTTTTTATTTGGTTAGAGACAATCTAAGTATCAGTAAAAGGTTTGGCATTCAGTTGCTTGTAGCTTTGTTTTGGTCTTAACCTATATATAGCTAGAACTTACGATTTACCTTTACCCAATGCAGCCTCCAACTCTGAATTATGGCTAGGTTCTTGGCTAATTTTACCGCTTGTCCTTTACTTGGTCCCGGAAGACATCTTCAGTCCGAAGAATACAGAAAACCAAGAAGATGTGTGAAGATGATGTACAGTTTACAAGCACCAGTTTTGAGAATCCAGAGCTTCTCAGGGTTAAGGGCTTCCAATGCATTGGATCTTATGGCTAGGCCTGGTCAAGATCTCTTTTTTAAGGTTAACCTTTCAGTCTCATCCCGGAAAGGAAAAGCTAGCCGGTGTGTAACCAAAGCCATGTTTGAGCGGTTTACCGAAAAAGCAATTAAGGTCATAATGCTGGCTCAAGAGGAAGCACGGAGACTGGGCCATAACTTTGTTGGGACTGAGCAAATACTGTTGGGTCTAATTGGGGAAGGGACTGGAATCGCAGCAAAGGTTCTTAAATCCATGGGGATCAATCTTAAAGAATCCCGGGTAGAGGTGGAAAAAATTATTGGGAGAGGTAGTGGATTTGTGGCAGTGGAGATCCCATTTACTCCTCGTGCAAAGCGTGTCCTGGAGTTGTCACTCGAGGAAGCTCGACAACTCGGTAAGGATCTGTTTCTGTTTATTAGTATTTGGGCTTGCAGCTTCCTATGTACTGTCTATACATAAGCTCTCTTGACTGACGAAATTTGCATGTTTCTTAGTAGTTTCACAACGTTTTGTTATGTTGAATTCTAGGGCATAACTACATTGGGTCAGAGCATCTTCTGCTTGGTCTTCTTCGTGAAGGGGAAGGTGTTGCGGCTCGTGTCCTGGAGAATTTGAGTGCAGATCCTAGTAACATCCGGACGCAGGTAATTGCATCGATTCATAATTCTCACAATCATGTTATGTCTTAAGAAACAATTTCTTGATTACATATTGAGCATCACTTTTCAGGTTATACGTATGGTTGGGGAAAACAATGAAGTTACAGCAAATGTTGGTGGAGGATCCAGCGGTAACAGCAAAATGCCAACACTTGAAGAGTATGGGACTAACTTAACTAAACTAGCAGAGGAGGTAATAAAAATGGCATACTCATGTTGAAGAATCTCTGAAGAAAGTGTCATGTTAGTCTTGATTGAAGGTTTTTTGCTGAAATTTGTTTTTTTTTTTACTTTCTGTTGCAGGGTAAACTGGATCCTGTTGTTGGAAGACAGCCACAGATCGAACGTGTTGTCCAGATCTTGGCTCGAAGAACCAAGAACAACCCGTGTCTTATTGGAGAACCTGGAGTTGGTAAGACAGCAATAGCTGAAGGACTCGCACAACGAATTGCTAGTGGTGATGTTCCCGAAACAATTGAGGGGAAGACGGTAAAGATTCTCCCAGTAGAGCATTTATGATGACAAGAGTGGACAAATTTATATGTTGCAAGTATTTACTTTGATATTTCTTTATGTCAGGTTATAACCCTTGATATGGGTCTTCTTGTGGCTGGAACAAAGTACCGTGGAGAATTTGAAGAAAGATTGAAGAAGCTTATGGAGGAAATCAGGCAGAGTGATGACATAATTCTGTTTATTGATGAAGTGCACACGCTTATCGGTGCAGGAGCTGCCGAGGGTGCAATCGATGCGGCTAACATCTTAAAGCCAGCTCTTGCAAGAGGTGAACTGCAGGTAAAATTTCCCATTCTTTATATTGGGCTAATGATGTCAAAATGTAAATTTACAGAATCGGATTACTCAAGTTTATATTTTTACGGTTGTAGTGTATTGGTGCAACAACATTGGATGAGTACAGGAAGCACATTGAGAAAGATCCTGCACTGGAGAGACGGTTCCAGCCTGTGAAGGTACCTGAACCAACTGTAGAGGAAGCTATACAGATCTTGCACGGTCTGCGTGAGCGATATGAAATCCACCACAAGCTTCGGTACACCGATGATGCATTGGTTGCTGCTGCACAACTGTCACATCAGTACATCAGGTTTTTGCCCTTTTTGGTTTCAATCTTTCACCAACACGCAACATTTTGACAATGTCTTAGACAAGTTGCCGCATGATCTCAACCCAATTTCTTCCCTTGAATGAACAGTGATAGGTTTCTTCCTGACAAAGCGATTGACTTGATTGATGAAGCTGGGTCTCGGGTTCGGTTACGCCATGCTCAGGTTCATATTTGCATGTTCCTCACGCTACCAGAAATTGTATTTACTCTGTTTAGGCTGATTCAGAATGAAATTTTTGTTTGCTTAGGTCCCCGAGGAAGCTAGAGAGCTTGAAAAGCAACTCAGACAGATCACTAAGGAAAAGAACGAAGCTGTGCGGGGTCAAGACTTTGAGAAGGTACCGAGTTTCCTTGCTTTCGATAAACTCAAGATTAGTGTTTACAATTTCCGAGTTCTTTGTCAGGCTGGTTCTCACCGTGACCGTGAAATAGAGCTAAGGGCTGAGATAGCTGCTGTTTTAGCGAAAGGTAAAGAAGTGAGCAAAGCCGAAACTGAAGCTGGAGAAGGAGGACCTACTGTCACGGAATCTGACATCCAGCACATTGTCTCCACCTGGACGGGAATCCCGGTAGAGAAGGTGTCGTCTGATGAATCTAGCCGTCTTCTCAAAATGGAGCAGACCCTTCACACAAGAGTCATTGGCCAAGATGAAGCTGTCAAAGCCATTAGCCGGGCCATCCGCCGTGCGCGTGTTGGACTCAAGAACCCGAACCGGCCAATAGCAAGTTTCATCTTCTCTGGTCCAACCGGTGTGGGGAAATCAGAGCTTGCCAAAGCCTTGGCTGCTTACTACTTCGGTTCAGAAGAAGCAATGATCCGTCTTGACATGAGTGAGTTCATGGAACGACACACGGTCTCAAAACTTATTGGTTCACCTCCAGGTTATGTAGGATACACAGAAGGAGGTCAGTTAACTGAGGCGGTTCGACGCAGGCCCTACACACTCGTTCTCTTTGACGAAATCGAAAAGGCCCATCCAGATGTTTTCAACATGATGCTTCAGATCCTAGAAGACGGGAGGCTAACCGACAGCAAGGGAAGAACTGTGGATTTCAAGAACACGCTTCTGATCATGACATCAAACGTAGGAAGCAGCGTGATAGAGAAAGGCGGTAGAAGAATCGGGTTTGACCTGGACTACGATGAGAAAGACAGCAGCTACAATAGAATCAAGAGCTTAGTGACTGAGGAACTAAAACAATATTTCAGGCCGGAGTTTTTGAATAGGTTAGATGAGATGATCGTTTTTAGACAGTTGACGAAGCTAGAAGTCAAGGAGATTGCTGATATAATGCTTAAAGAAGTGGTGGTGAGGCTGAAGGAGAAAGAGATTGAGCTACAAGTGACGGAGAGGTTTAAAGAGAGAGTGGTGGACGAAGGATTTGACCCGAGTTACGGTGCAAGGCCTCTTAGACGAGCGATTATGAGGCTTTTGGAAGATAGCATGGCGGAGAAGATGCTTGCAAGGGACATAAAAGATGGAGATTCGGTGATTGTTGATGTTGATGCGGAAGGAAGTGTGGTTGTGTTGAATGGTAACAATGGAGATGGTGGCTTTGCTGCTCAAGATGCCATGGAAGATCCAATTCCTGTCTTGTAACTGACTTTTTTATTATCTTCTTTTCGCAAGTGTTTATTGAATTGCGTCTCATTTGATTCGTTTTTGTATTTTAAGATTTTTGTTTCCGGATTGCTTTTCCTACGATGCAGGATTTCGTTAGTGTTGAATTGAGTTAATGACACTGTTTATTTTTCCCCTCCCAAAAACTGGACTTAATTGCGAAGATAAGAATACCAAAGCATACACATGCACAGTGAAGTGTGAAAAGGAATAAAAAAAAATAGCAAACACGCATAGATTTTTTCGTGAAACTTACATGAAGAGAAATATACAAAACGAAAAATGCAACAAATTATATAAGAGAGGAAAGACTTGACTAAGAATCAGCATCGAGATCGTGATTCGAAGAAGTAGGAGATGAAAGTTGATCGATTTCTCTTCGAGAAGCTTCCCATAACTGTTGCTCTATTCCCAGTTTCCTTAGCTCTATCAATCCTCTTTCCACTGTAGACGATCAGAAAATTTCAAAACATTAATACAAAAAAAAATCAATGGAAACGAAATGGCTCGAGTCTGATTTTACCATCCAAGGAATCGTGACAAGTCAGAGATTTCCCGCTGCTGCGACTGATCCATAACTTGACACGTTCTTCTGCAATATCTTCTTCCACACCGTGTAACTTAGCTCTGCCCCAGAAGTACATCAGCCATGCCTGAATTATGTAATTTAAACTTGGTAAGTTCCAAAGCTCAACATCTGTCTAAAGGCAAATTCGCAATCAAGATACCAATGGACATCCATCAAAATCCAACCATAAAGGTCTTGGAACCAAACTAGCACTGGACATTCGTAAAGCCCATCTTGAGATGTGGCTACTTTTTGTTCCACATGTTTTTTTTTTTGATGTGATGAATAATAAAGGTTGATAATTCTGACAGTGAGCAGCATGGAGGATAGTGTCTAGTGCGGTACAAAAACAACTGAATTGAAGGAAAAGTATATATTATGGGAAAGTACCTGCTTAAAGGCAACATCTTCTTGTTCCGCTTCACCCAACTCTGCAGTTAAGACAACATGAGAACATCGTTAGAAAACGAAATGTCATGATATGGCTGATGGCGTTGAGATATGATGATATTATGTGTATGGAAAAGATAAATTTTTAAAAGACAGTTCTTTTAGGGAGGCAGTATGGATGGTCCTATCCCTAACCCGGTCGAGAAAATCCAGATTCTTTTTTTCTCTCCTAAATAAATACTCATGCACTATAAAACCGAGCAGATGTGGATATATACTAGGTGCAGCCTTTACACAAGATCCAAGCTGGTGAGTTCTTGACCCCCCACCAATAACATCTATGTTGAGGTGGTATTCAAAGAGAAGAAAGAAAAATGGCGTTCTCTCTCTTAGGATTAGAGAAACTTTTTCCCTTACCATATGTATCTATAAATCTGGATTCTCCATAACCTTTGGAATCTGTAAGATATAGGAGAACAAAACATTACACATTTGCTTTTAGTTATGCAAGATGCCAAAAATTTATTGCCCAACAAGAAGAAATGCCAATCATTCAAGGTGCAGCTGTCTTATAAAGAGTTTAGAAGTATCTAAACAGAACACAGAATGCTCAGCCCCACAGTGCAAACATTTTAAGAATCGACGCAGAAAAAAGTCGAGCATATATTTTTCATTGTGCATTAGCCTGGTGTTAAAAAACGTAATTTTACATACCAGATACAGATTGACGAATTAAACTCGGTTTTCTCTGCTGGGCAAATGCCAGCATGATGGCATCCTCAACCTGAATTTCAAAAGAGACAAGAAATTGAAAAAGTTGTCCTTGGAGATCTATGCTAGGTGACAAGACTTAAAAGGCAACTAAAGAATTATGGACACCTTTAATGATGCTAGCTCTCTCAAACCCATCTCAACTGAAAGCATACTTTCAATATTTCCTTCTCCAGTTAGATCACTCAAATCTCTGGCAGCCTTACTTCGATCATTCCCACCTACTTTATTACATATGCTGGTAAATATTTTTTTGCAAAAACAGTAAGCATGAAAAGCTCTAACATTTTAAATTCTAGCAGATGGTAGATTTGCCTTTATCCCAAGATATATCCTTGGCCTTCTGTGCTGCAGAGGTGACGAGCTCAAATGGAAGTGGAGCCAACGCTGACCAGTGCTCATGCCTGGATAGTGATATATCAGCACAAATGCCTACAGAATGACACCAAAGTTAAAGAAAAGATCTATGAACTTTCACGAATATTTACCTCACCAAGAATATGTGCCTTGAATTATTATTGGATGGAAATGAAAAGTGTATCATGACAACATTTTCTTTAGTTCAAAACATAATTTTTTGTTTGTTTAGGAATGGATGAATAACCTACCGTGTTGCACAGCCAAACCCCAATACCGGGCAAGCCAGCATCTCTTCAGGACTACTTCTTCCTAGATGATTCAATAACTGATAAATTCAGAAACTTATAAACAATTAGTAGATAATGAGACCCAAGCTTTATCAACAGACCATTTCGTCTTGTGTTAAAATCATCCTTTGAGTCATTGTGCGAAGAGACTTGGCTTCAGACTCTGCTTCTTGAAGTCGTTCTGCAGCAGTTGTAGCTTCGTCTTTCAAGCTCTGAACATAGCAGGGAAAAATAAGACAGGCTTCATCATGCAAATAAAAATGGTGCATCGAATGGAAACCATAAAAGTTTGGGTGAAGGAACTGCAGAGAACACCAACGCATCCCACATCCCTGGGATTCAAGAACCGCAGAAAATAACTACATCAGTGTAACTCACCTCAAGTTCTGCACGTAGAGAAACAATTTCTTCATCCTTCCCATTCTTTTTCTGTTTAGCAGCATTTAGAGCAGCCTGTAATAGGTAATTTTTTCTCCACACCTTAGATTGTATGTTTTAAGATAGCATACATCACTTTGATGTAGGATCACAATGGTGGAGAAAGAAACTCAACTAAAGAGAAGAATAAAAATCTGAGCGGAAAGTAAAGGTACGTAATCTCTATTCACACTAACCTCTCTCTGACGCAGTGCTGCTTCCTTTCTATAGAAAGAAACAATTCAACATGAGCGATCATAACTACCACCCATTGTTATGGAAAAGAGAAACACAAAATGAAGCAAAAGAAGGCACACGGTCCCACCTGCTTAACAATTTCGCCTCCAGAGATACTCCTTCACCAAGAGAGGCAACCTTTCAGGGAAAAAGATCAAACAAATGACATGTTGCACAACTGCCATTACTAAAACACAGTTGATTCGAAGTAAAGAAATAAGCAAATCACTGAATCTGCATGTGCTAAACACATAAGAATAAAACCAGTCCATGTGTATATGTTTTTATCTAAAAATAGCCAACTAGATTCCCAGAAAACCTGCTTATACTAGATATTAATCAGAGTATAAATTCATAGCATTTGTATGCACGTAACATCTCCACATGGATTGTCATGAACATACAGAACTGTACATATTTACACCCTCTCCTTAATACAAACCTAAAAATGCAGATAAAGCAACAAGGCAGGAGGCTGCATCAACAAGATATCGATTGCTGACATAAGTCAAATAAGTATTGTCACAAAGGGATGCAAACTAGTGGAGAATATTTTCCCTCAGATTTTTAAGAAGCATCATCAGTAATAAAATGGACTACTCAAGACAACTGGTTCAAAAACCTGTTTCTCAAGCTCCTTAGCCCTAGCTTCTGCTTCCACCTTTTTTTCTTCTGCACGACGAAGCTGTAATCAAGAATGAATGTCATGCACAAAGGCGATGAACAGATTTATTATTTAAAATAAGTTCAATGACAGACATCGAACCTTCTCCAGTACAATCTCATTTTCCTCTTGTAGCATATCAAGCTGCAGTTAAAATTGAATTAGCCTCAAGTCAAATTTTCTGACTCATACACATATTCAGATCATTGTCATAATGTGAATACAAGGTAAATTGACCAGATATCCCAAAGGTTAAAAGAAAGTATCACATACTTCATCACGAAGAGCTGAAGCTTCCTGCTGATCACCCTTGTCTTTCGAATTTACTGATGGTAAATCAGCAAAAAACCTAAAAAAATTCAATATTAGGAATTAGCAACAACCAAAACCAGCGTCAATCACTGTCTCCTTGAGCAAGAAGTTCATTGACTTCCCTTGTCTCGTGAATCTCTACAGCAAGCATTGTTATTAGGCTCTGTGGACAAATATTTAATCGAGAAAAAAAAACAGATTTTATAGCAACTCCAAAGACTTAACTAAACTGGTTTGGGCATATTCCAATAACCACATGTTCCCTTGGCTACCAAGATTTGAGAACTTCAAAATGAAAATAGCAGCAAGGTTTCACCTTTTATCTCTGTTCCTAGGTGGAGGATCAAGTGGAGGAATAGAATTCGGAGCTTTCACCGACACCCTGCTAGGGGGCATTAGATTAGGAGTTGGAGTCGTGGATCTAGCAGACATCGACGGCCTTCCGGCGGAAGCAGAACGCACTGAAGGCACTTGCTCGGCGAAATTCCTGCCTAACTAATTAAAGCATAAGAGGAAATCAATTAGCCCTAAAGAACCATATTCAACACAGCTACAACCAAGCCCAGAAATAACAAACAGCTCATAACATAACCAAATAAAGCTGATCTGAGCTAATTCTAGAAGCTGGAATACGGAATTCACCGCAGGCGACGGTGATCTAGTGCGGGGAGCGAAGGAAACAGCCGGAAAATGACTGTTTCCAATGCTGTTATTGCTTCCAGTGGAGGAGAGAGAAGAAGGTGCATGGCGAGTAGGTTTCAGAGCAGGAGATGCAAATCTGAGGCTTAGATCTTCATCCTCATCTTCCTCATCTTCGTCCGCGTTGTCTTTGTTCTGCAAGGCCATGACCTGAGCTAATCGCTGGGCCGCCGCTTTGGCAGCGACGTTCTGAGTCCGCTTGGCGGTGGAAAAACCTCCGACACCTCCGAGTTGCTTCCGGTGAGCAGGAGACATTGCTGGTGACGTCGACTCCGTACTGTTCGATGATTCGCTCCACTGGCGACCATACACCGGACTACCCGCCCTCCTCCGATCCATCAGTGTATTCGTGAATCTACTTGTTAGCTGGATGCAACCGCAGTACTAAGCAAAGCAAAAGGAAGGTGAACCAGATAAAAAGGAATTTCTCGGGAAAAAGCTAGATTTTCTCGAGGAGAAAAGAAAACGGAAGGAAAGAAAACGTTCGGTGAGATTTGTTGAAAATAGTAGAGACACGGAAACGACATCGTTTCCGCGTTGAAGAGGAACACATGCTAGCCTCGCGGGAGAACAAGTGACCTGGCCACCGTGGCCGTGGGACCCAGCAGTCAAGTTGAATTTTTTTTTTTTTTTTTTGTATATTTGATTTAGTATTATTATTAATTTGAATTCAAATACAAGTTAGAAATGAACCAAATGATCAAAATATTTATATTATATTATGATAATGATAGTTTCTTTTGATAAAGTATATGATCATATAATAGTTGATAATATCTTATCTGAATCTGTCAACTTATTCTTTCTACCATAAACACGAGAAGATACTGTCATACTGTTTATGTTTCGTTTAAATCATAGTATTAAGTAAATTTGAATCAGCGAACGGAATAATATAATATAACGACTATTCAGTGCAATTGGAAGTCCATGTTGACACGCAAAGAGTCGTGATAAACCAGTATTTGAATGTTTTCTGACGTCATTTGTCATGTCGATGGTAAAAAGATGCAAGATACTTAGGGGGGTAAATATGACATTTTATCCAAACTCAGCACCTATAAATTTAGCCGACCTTGCGAAGAAAGGAAAAAAACATTTCTCTTCGTAAGAAAAGTCAAAAAGAACAGAAGAATTTTCTATTTCCTCTTCTCCTGAAATGTCGAGCAGATCTTTGATCCCAAGCTTTCTCTACTCTACCGATCATCGTCTGTTTCAGTCTCCGGAGCCGGACACGATCATGACGCGGCTTGAATCACGGCCGTTGATTTCTCTGACTTCTTCAGTCTCATCGAACGGTCCTAGTTTCGTGATCCCGACTCCGAACGAGAAAGTAGAAATGTACTCGCCGGCGTACTACGCGGCGTGTACAGTTGGCGGGATGCTCAGTTGCGGCGTGACCCACACGGCGGTTACGCCGCTCGATGTCCTCAAATGCAATATGCAGGTGAAGTGCCGACCAAACTGTCTATTTTCTTCTATAGTAGAACCAGTATTAACACTTTCGGCTGTCTTTCAAAAGCTACATGTGTGGTGGTAAATCATTAGCAAAACAAACATTAATTTAGTAATAATTAAACAAAAACTGTTATTTGGTTTGTCATTAATAAAGCCATAAAATATTATTAGTAAAGGTTGTTGATTCTACTTTACCATTGAACTTTACACCTGGTGTCAATGAGTCTCTTGTTTAACACGGCATCGACTCTTCAAATACGTCGGAGACTTTTCAACATAATGCATTATTTGATGTGCGATCAAAAGAGAATCTGGACCCACAAAAAAGATGATTCTTATAAAAAAAGAACCCGTCATTTCCTACCTATTTCAGATTGATCCATCAAAGTACAAGAACATAACCTCTGCTTTCAAGACAACAATCAAAGAGCAAGGGATCAAGGGTTTCACGAGAGGATGGACACCGACGCTTCTAGGGTACAGTGCACAGGGAGCGTTCAAATACGGTCTGTATGAGTACGCCAAGAAATACTACTCAGACATTGTTGGACAAGAAAACGCAGTCAAATACAAGACACTGATTTACCTCGCTGGCTCGGCATCTGCTGAAATCGTCGCTGATGTTGCTCTCTGTCCAATGGAAGCTGTCAAAGTTAGGGTCCAGACTCAGCCTGGTTTCGCCCGCGGGTTATCTGATGGTTTACCAAAGATCATTAGATCGGAAGGCGTTGGCGGGTTATTCAAAGGGCTTGTTCCTCTCTGGGGACGCCAGATTCCATGTAAGTACTCCACAATGCTAAAAGAAAATCTAGTGTCCAGAAGATGAGAGTTTCAGTAAAAAAAATTTCCGTTTTGCAGATACGATGATGAAATTTGCTACTTTTGAAAACACTGTGGAGCTCATATACAAGAAGGTGATTCCTACCCCAAAGGAAGAATGCTCGGAGCCAGTTCAGCTTGGGGTTAGCTTTGCCGGTGGATACATTGCTGGAATTTTCTGCGCTGTCATCTCACATCCTGCAGATAACTTGGTCTCTTTCCTCAATAACTCTAAGGGAGCAACTGTTAGTGATGTAAGTTAAACTCCATACAAATCCATACTTCACCAGAACATAAAACAACTCAGAGCCGTCCCCTGATACATGAGGCTTACGAAAACATTGGCTATATATATCCGCAGCTACGGACTTGGTATTGATTCTTTCACGTCTTACAGGCTGTGAAGAGGCTAGGGTTATGGGGTCTTCTTACCCGTGGCCTTCCACTTCGCATTTTCATGATTGGGACACTTACTGGAGCGCAATGGGTTATCTATGATGCTGTCAAAGTTTTAGCTGGATTGTAAGTCTTCCTCGCCTGCCCTTAGAGACATTCTCTTCAATACTGAAAAATCATTTTATCATCAACATATGAGAAACACTCATCAAGAACTTATATTTCTCATTTTCTTAGGCCAACCACGGGTGCTACTCTTCCAGCTGTAAGTGCATAAAATTACAAGGAAATTCCTCGCAAAGCTGTCACACTAAAGCAAAAAACGGGAAACAAAACTCCCAATTGTTATTCTTATTTTGCTTCTACCTTGTAATATAACAAAACGGTGTTCCTTACAACTAGCTGTTCTGTTCTACCGACTCAAGAGTAAACATAATTTCACTTTGCAACCAATCCAAACTCTTGTGATGGGTTTGATGGAAAGATAGTCGAATACAGCCCTAGCAAATATGTGTCTAACTTCTTGGAGGTCATCAAAATATAATGAATAATCAATTTTATTGTCTTGCTTAGGCACAAATTCTTCTGCGCATTCTGTTTCACACACTCGAATAATCTTCTTACACGTAATTGCAGTTGTAATGGTATGGAAACACTTATCAAGCTGGTTTAATGGATTTTTTTTTAAATTTAAGTGACAGAGATATTTACAGAGATGATAGGGTTTTGACTTTTGAAGATGAAAAAGGAGGGTTTAAGTGACACGCGGGCCGTTGTCATTTGCATCAACGTGAGTCGATGCCGTTTAGATGTTACCCGTTAGAACATCTTGGCGTTTCTTTTCAAACTATCCTTCGTTTTTCAAGCTACTTAATTACTAACGCAGCGTTTTGTTTGGTGAACAAACTGTGTGCTGTCTCAGACTTCAGGAGGAGTTTTTATCAATGTTTATACTCGCAGATCAGAACTCCTTTGGACGATCAAGAAATTCACATCGTCTCCTGAAAAAAGAATCGAAGCCGAAACTTGCTGAGGGAATCTATGAAGCTCTTGCAACTGATATTCATAATAGCTTTAACTACTGGAATCTCTGCTGTTCTTATCTACATTATCGGCGTCTCGAATCTCTGTAAGTATACACTCCGTCGCTATCCCATTGTCGATGTTTGTAGTTTGTATTCGTGATTTTCTGAAGTATGGCGATGATAATGATAAAGAAGATGATTCCGTGGGTTTAGACGAGTCGAATCGGCTTGGAAATGAAGATATAGAGGCGTTGCAGTCCTTGCAGAACGGATTCCAGAAGTGCGTAGTAAGTAAATTTGGTTTAGAGATCTATGTTAGCTTGATTACATTGTTTTCAATGAGCATCAAATTGCTTTCCTGCTCCATTTCGAGTGAAATCTTACTTCTACGAAATTTGGAACAGAACGTCTTGATTTGGTGTATAATATGGTAATGCTGCAGAGTGCAAATGGCTTGGGACTACAAGCTACTACTGGTAGAGATTATTGCAGTGTGTTAATAAACTTCCCCAGGGATACTGTGCCGAAATGGGTAAATGCTCTCTTCTGACCATTTATTGAGTTTAGTCTGATTATGTAACTTTATACATCGGCAGAATTAAGCTTGTCGTAATCCTCGTCTTAGTGTCTAGCAAAATGTTATTTTGAATGTTCTTACTGAACCTGGATTATGTCTAATAACAGAAAGATCCTAAGTCTGGAGTTCTTGAAGGACTGTCATATGAGTTCAACCTGTGCGAAGCAGTAGCTACATGGGAACAAGTGGGTGTTGCAGTTCTTAAAGTCTCTGTTAGCTTTCATTTCATATAATTTGTAGTAGTATTTAAGTGATGTACTGTTGGGTTGGTTGACCAGGTTAGGAATAGCTCCACCATACTCACTAAGGAATACATTGATGCCTTACCAAATGGATGGGAGGATTATGCATGGCGAAGAATCAATAAAGGAATACAACTGTAAGTATTGACTGACATAAGACGAGAGATGAAGTGTGTGGTAATTGGTATTGATATTATTTTCCGTTTTTCTATTCCAAAAGCTCAAGACTTGCTAAATTCGATGGGTCTCAATTATATTAAATCTGTGTTGTTTTCTTGGCCTTGATGAAACTCATATCCTGGTGCAGTAATCGTTGCCAGAATAAATCTTTATGTATCGAGAAGCTTTCATTGGTTCTTCCTGAAACACCACCATATTTTCCCCGGCAGTTTGAGCGATGTGCTGTTATTGGGAACTCTGGTGATCTGTTGAAAACAAAATTCGGAAAGGAGATAGATACTTATGATGCGGTTATTAGAGAAAATGGTGCTCCAATCGAGGTTACTTAATACTTATGCGTTCTTAATTAGTTTAACTTCCAGTTCTCGTGTTCCATCTGTAGTATCACTTATCTTCGGTAGTGATTCTGGAATATCTTTTTGCAGAACTACAAGGAATATGTTGGAGAGAAAAGTACATTTCGTCTTCTTAATCGCGGGTCAGCAAAAGCCCTTGACAAAGTCGTGGATTTGGATGGTACTGTATAACTCTTGTTTTCCATCCTTCATGATCAACCTTGTTTTTCTTTTTCTATTCATTTGTGTGTGTCACATTTCTGAGGCTTGCAAATAAATTTTCCGCTTTCTGTATGATCTTCTTAAATTATGCAGAAAAAAGGCAAGAGGTCCTGCTAGTAAAAACAACAATCCATGATATCATGAACAAGATGATTCGGGTTTATACACTGCACTTATTTGTCTCTTATCTCATTTGATTTTGAATATCTCTAATTCTGTTTCTCGTCTTCAAAACTCATTTGAGGATTTTTTTTCTCTGCAGGAAGTCCCAATAAGAAACCCTGTGTACTTAATGCTTGGTGCTTCATTTGGCTCAGCAGCCAAAGGAACTGGACTCAAGGCTCTTGAATTTGCTCTCTCCACGTGTGATTCAGTGGATATGTATGGTTTCACAGTGGATCCAGGTTATAAAGAGTGGTATAAAGTCGACCCATTTTTGTTTTTGTTTTGTTGTCTACTTTGTTAACCATGTTTAGTCCTGACTGCAGTTTCTTGTGATATTCTTTCAGGACTAGATATTTTTCAGAATCGCGACAAGGACATACTCCTTTGCATGGCAGAGCTTACTACCAGATGATGGAATGCTTGGGTGTAAGTCTTTGGTTGCTCATTTTTCTTCATTATTCATCAGATCGAAGTGCTGAAATCAAGTTACCCAATACTAGCTATGTTTTTTTCTTTTCTTGTGGCGATAACAACTTGATTCATTTATTAGATTGGCCTATATAGATTCAGAGGTCCTTGCAAACTTTTTGGTTTTGACTTATTCTCTGATGTATATTTTCTTAAGCTCATTAAAATACACTCTCCCATGAGAGCTGACCCAAACCGAATCGTGAAATGGGTGCCAAGCCGCAATACAATGAGATCTGCAAGAATTGCAGCAGAGAAGCTCTTAAAGTAATCGTAACACCAATTTCATCTTCTTTCTTTCCATACATAATCCGCCTCAAAAACTCATATTCTCTTCCATGATCTCTCATAACTCGTTGAATGTGCAGGAGAGTTGGAGCAGGATCTGCAGACCCATTAGCTTCATGCTCGATAGTAAAGAAGAGAAACAAAGACAAGCGTCCAAAGATCTCTCACCTCAGAAACCCCGTGAACGACCATCAAAAATTTGTGAGAAGCACGACCATGTACCCGTTGGAGCACAGTCCAGGTCATAGTCAGCTTTGCATTACACAAGCTGACTGAAACTTCCTCTATTTAGAAATCGATTTATCGCCATACACTAAAGCACAAAGCAGGATCCATGGACGAAAATAGATTCAAAAGCAAGTCCATCATCCTCTGCTATAGCGCCATAGTAGGGAGTTTAAGATCATGGAAGTGGTGACAGTCTTACGTGTAATCTCTTGAGGTTAGGGTTAATTCTTTTGTTATCGTATTTCCGAAATTTTCTTCACCAGTCATATAAATGTTATCCAGTTCAATCATAGAGAATTGAGATAGAACTGGAAGCTCGAGATTGGTTCTTCCATGTCTGACTTTAGCACATAAGCAATATGTCTTTTGATGTTCTGTGTTCTCTTAGATAAGCACATAAGCAAAGTATGATGACAGAAAATGATTAAACTACTGTAAGAATTCGAGTAATCCTTGTTCTCAACCCACGGCAATACAATTAGATAAAATGCGAGTGATTAAGCCTTTACAGTCCTACCAATCTCTAATGGACAAAAAGCCATGTGTCAAAAAAAAAAATAAACTCAAACCTGGTCAGGGAAACCAAAAGCTTTCTCCTCGAGCTCCTCTTTAGGAATAGTCTTTCGAGCAGTTTCTTGACGGACCGGATCTTCATACTGAAAACAAACATCTGCAATCCAGATTCTCTTAGCAATGTACAAAAGATCATTTGGTTAGGACAAATGAATCTCACCAAATAACCATTTTACAACACAACCATGACCATATTCTCTCAGCAATGTATTTGACAGCTACCAAAACCAGTCGTCTGATTTTTTTCTTGCGAGGATTGGAATGTTTTCTTTGAGTTATTTGAAGGGTCCAGTGAAGACACACCCACCAAGCTTTCATCTGATCAAACGATTCCAATATTTCCATGGGAGTTGATGTTTCTATTCATATCGAGAAGCAAATGGCATGGGAGCAAATTGAACAAGTCTGATTTGCCATATTGTAGACTGATCATGGCCTCAAGATGTCATCTGAGAGAATGAAACAATGAACCAATACATTCCATGTAGCAATATTTGGGACAATCCCTTCATTTTGCATCCTCTCAAGAAGAATCACTGCATCCTCCTTACAATTAGACCTGCATAGACCCCAAATCACAATTGTGTATGAGATCACATCAGGCCGCCACTTTCTTCCTCCACATGAAACTTGATCCAACATCTTTACTGCCCTATCAGATTTCCCTTGTTTGCAATATGCTAAGATTATCATATTCCTTGTTATCTCATCTGGAGATTTACCATCCACCACCATTTTCCCAGCTAGTTGAAAAGCTATCTCAGGGTGACCTGCATTGCATGATCCATGTAAAAGCGTGTTGTAAGTAGATGAGCTCCACTCCACACCTCTCAAGGAGATCTCTCGGGTAAGACCATAAGCTTCTTCCGTTCGGTTTGCTTTTGAGAGCCCATCAAGTAGCTCATTGTATGTTACAATGTCGGGAGGACAACTGTATTGCTGCTCCATTTGTCTGAACACTTTCTCTGCCCAGTCTAGCTTACCTGCATTGCATAAACCTTTGATAAATGCATTAAATGTCGGCAAAGAAGGAGGGCATTTCTCTTTGGACATGATCTCTATAAGAGATTCAGCTTCTTTGAACTTGGTGTGCCTACAAAGGGCTTGCACCATGCTGGTATACACCACAACGTTTGGGCAGCATCCATCAGTTAGCATCTTATTCCATATATCAACTGCGCCCTTGAGGCTACCTCTTTTGGCAAAGCCGTTGATAAGAGAGCCATAGGTTCTGATGTTTGGAGAACATCGGGTTTCTTCCATGTAAGAAAAGACAGACAGAGCTTTTTCCATATTCCCATGAAAACAAAATCCTTGTACCAAAGTATTAAATGCTACGACGTTTGGTTGTAACCCAAATCCTTTGGTCATCCGGTTCCACAACTCTAGAGCATCGATGGTCGTACCACTTAAAAAACAACCCTTCACCAGGGAACTCAATGTATGGATATTTGGACGACATCCTCGTTTCAACATCTGTGCCAGAAGCGAGAAAGACAGCTCGATTTTCCCAGAATTGCAAAGCGCATTGATAAATGTTGAGTATGAGATAACATTAGGAGATATCCCCTTGTCCACCATTTCTCTCATCAGGTCAATTGCCCCTTTGTAATCATGGTCTTTGCATAACCCATTAACCAAAGCGTTATAGACGCTCACAACAGGTTCAAATCTTGCTGCAAGTTCCCTACCTTCCTTCACCAGACCAAGCTCACACATCGACGAGATCACTGTGGTATAGCTCACAGCATCTGGAGAACAGCCTTTATTCGACATCTCTACCAGCAACTTCTGTGCACCATCTACTTTGTTGTTCTTACACAACGCCTTAAGAAGGACATTATATGTGAATACATTGGGCTCAAACCCATCTCTCTTCATGTCTCTATAAACTGTATAAATCATCTGAATCCTGTTCTCACCGAGTAAAGTATCCAAAACATGGTTATAAATCTTAACCGAAGGATCACACCCGAATTCTTTTATCCTATAAAACATCTCCACAGCTCGTTCAGCTAAACCCACTTGCCGGTATACACAAATAACACTGACAAACAAATCTTCAGAACAGTGAAACCCTTGGAGTTTCATTTGCTGCAAAAGATACTGGACACTATCAATCTGACCATCACCCGCAAGCTTTCTGATCATCACCTCGAATGTCAAAGGCGTGTGCTTGAACAGATTTGAATTGGCAATCGATTTGAAGAATTGCAATGCTAAGGGGACACAGGGCTCCTGTCTCAGCCTCTTTACCACATCAAATTCTTTGATCTCAGTATCAGGGTTTGGAGCATCCAGGAGAAAACTCCCACTGAGATTTGTATTGAGGACAAATGGAATAATGGGTTTTTGAACTTTCAACAGCAACGAGCATCCCTCTTTGAGATACATGACAACCAAAACGGAAATCAAGAAGGTGACAACTTTTGCAAGTGTCCTTGAAACTCAACGATAAAAGAGTCTCCTTTTTTCTAGAAACCAAACACACAATTCGATTTTCTAAACTTACATTACTTGAAAGACGGACACGGGAAGTTAAACGGCGGTGTTTCGTTTGAGGGTTTTGCTCAGGAATTTTTCGGTTTTGTCCGTTTTTGCTCACATATTTTGATTTCATCACATCGTTCGGATTCTTCCTTCACTCCTAAATTTTCATATGAAAATGTTGGATAATATTACAGTTAACCTAATTAAATCAATTTCATTGTAGACGGGTGATAATTGGTCGATGCCGCGATGGAGAATTAAATAACCTAATAAACTTTTAAGGTCTTAGTCTACTAATGGATCATACTCTGTGAAATCGGGGTATTGATATGCGGTTGAAACTTCTATTTCAGATCCAGTTGGGTTTCCTCCTCCACTAGCTCAGTATCCTGATCTCGCCAAGGAAATTTGGTCAATACAAATGCCACCAAAATATAAGCATTTTTGTGGCGATTATTATCTAAAGGTCTATCGGTCAAATCTCACTTATATCGCCGGAAGATAACTCATGATGATAAATGCTATCGCTGCTGTATCTCTGAAGAAACAGAACTCCATACTTTTTTCCTATGTCCGTACGCCCAGATGCTATGGAGGAAGATGGGTATATGCACTACTAATATATGTGATAACAATTCCAATATCTATGCTAATATCAGATATATCATGGGTAGCTACAAAAACTGCCCACAAGAATCTTCAAATAAATACCTTCCATTTTACTTACTATGGCGGATATGAAAATCAAGGAATGACTTAGTGTTTAATAAACACGATGTGTCTGATGATACTTTGCTACGAAGAAGCCAAGAAGATGCACATGAATGGTTATCTCACCTCACATCTTTGGGTCAGAGTCAGGTATCACCATGTACAACAAACAATCGTGTACAATGGCAAGTACCTCCGCACGATTGGGTCAAATGTAATTATGACGCAGCTCATCATAATGGTAATAAAGCTTCAGGTCTAGGGTGGGTTATCCGGAATGATCGTGGATCATTTATTACTGCGGGAAATGGGAAATTTCAAGGCAGAGAAACGGTCATTGAAGCTGAACTATCTGCTCTGATTTAGGCTCTACAATCTGTATGGTCGCTCGGATATCAACATGTTATTTTTGAAGGAGACAATCTTACAATAAATAATCTTCTCAACGGAGTTAATACTAATCGACATGTTCAGCAGTACATTCATACGATACAACAATGGATCCCTAAATTTCAAGACATTATCTTCTCCTATCAACAACGGTCAGGAAATAGAGTTGTTGATATGTTAGCATCATCTGCTATCAAATCTCCTGTTGATTGGAATATTTTTATTGCTTGTCCTTTATTTTTATTACCAATTGTAAACAACGATTTTCAATAATATATATATTTCGAAGGCAAAAAAAAAAAAACTTTTAAGGTCTTAGTTAAAAGAAATATTCTTTTAGGGGCAAAAGGTGAAACGTCCGGAAGTTAAAGGGTTCTGTTTTAATTAACGAACTGTTAGTATATGCAGAAGTATACACGTGTCCGGAACTCTTTTTCTTCCCCTGTCTGTCTCTCATCTTCTTGCTCGACACTCTCTCTCTCTCTCTCTTTCTCAATATGCACTTCTGATTCTCCACATAAAACCTAAATATCTAAACAAAGACTTACCTCTTCTTTTTCTCCCGTAGCTTCACATACACACAATACTCGAGTTTACGACTATGGCGGTTCTAGTCTAAGAAACTGAAATCAAGAAACGATTTTCTTCATCTTTCTACAAAATGGCAGAATTGCAGCCAGAGGATAATAATTATCAGCAAGATAACGGTGGCATTCCTCCTCCGCCAGCTTCAACATCAGCCGAAGCGTCTGCAATTACAGCCGCTGGATCGAAACGACTGAGGAGACCAAGCGTTCGATTAGGCGAAATAGGCGGCGACCAGTACCACCATCCCCACGCGGCGTACGATTCGCAGGGGAGGAAACCGAAATGGACACCGACGGGGACCGGTAACAGAAAAGATATGAGCAAATCGTCAAGGACTCGAACTCTAACGAATTTGAGTTCTGGGTACGAAAATAGCGGAGCCCTAGAAGATGAAAGAGAAGGGAATCTGGATTCTTTTGGGGTTGGGAGCTGGCGGGTCAAGAAACGGGTCGGGTCATCGACAACAGCAGCGAAGCGAGTCCGATCCAATTGGGTGTCGAATATTGGGGAAATCGACCATGGAGATGAGAAAACTAGCGAAGGGGAAGAATTGGAAGGTGGGTTTAGGGATTTCAGCAGAGAAGACTCGGGGAGTCCAGTCAAAGAAGAGTCTTTGGTGAGAGACGGTGGGTTTTACGGTAGAAGAAGATACGAAAGTAACAATAGCAGTGGAAACAGAGAATTGGAATTAACAGAGCCGTTGAATATGGACGGAGTTGGTGCCGTAGGAGGAGGAAGAGAAGGAGTGAAGATATGGCTACAAGAGTTAGGGTTAGGGAGATATTGGCCAATGTTTGAGATTCATGACGTTGATGAAGAGGTTTTGCCATTGTTGACATTGGAAGATTTGAAAGATATGGGGATTAATGCCGTTGGGTCGAGGAGGAAGATGTTCTGTGCAATCCAGAAGCTTGGCAGGGAGTTCTCATGAGAGAGTGCGTGGAGAATTTTGATCGTTTAAGAAGGGTTTTTGTTGTTGTTTTTGTTGGTGAGATAGTCAGCCATGGCAATGTAAGCTTGCAATTCATGAAAGCCTTTTCTTCCTTTTTTATATATTTAATTCGTTGATTGTTTCTTATCTTTGCTGTTTGTTGGAATGTAGCATTATTTACACTAGTATTAGTACAAGTGGGGCAAAAGAGAAGAAAGAAAGAAAGAAGGAATTTAACTCTTTGATATCTCTCTCTCCTTGGCTTGAGATGTCTCCATAGATGTTCTTTTGATGATAAAGAAGTTGCAGCCGAATAGGTGTGGCCTAGATAGTGATTTGCTATAGAAGTTTGAAGGAGATGAAAATTTGTAGAGTCAAGCATTTGATTAGCATAGTAAAGTGTTTAGCTTATCCGCAATTGCAGAAACAGGAGCAAGTAATTGACTCTTTTTGGCATTTGCAAACAGGAGACATGGATATGGTAAAATCAGGTATATTGGGTGGATTAGAGTTAAAATGCAAGTATCGTCAATTAGGGTTGGCTGTAGAATAATGTAGAAGCAAAGCAAAGAATCACAAGGTCTAATGGAAATAATGCATCATTGTTTCCTCAAGATTCCGAACTAGTTCAGAAGATCCAACATGCTTTCTCTGAATCTAGAGTAAGTCATATCATGATCGACCTTTATGGGCTAAGTACGACCTGAAAGGCTTGTAATATGAGATGCAGACATTCAAATGCCAACCACCAACGACCGCGATTGCAATCTGTTCTAACTTTCAAGGAACGCTATTCGGTTTGAATTTTATCAAAAACTAAAATAGTAAAATAGTAAAACAATAAATCTATTTGTAAGTAAATTTTGATTTACCACAAAAAATAAACAATTAATTTGTTTCGAGGATTATGGGTTGTGTTTTTGTTTACAATATTTTAAAAACTTTCAAAACAATGAATTTAAAATCTAAAAACGACGCATTTCACTAAGTCTCTCATAACTGAATCTTGGTGCTCTAATTTGACTCTTGAGATTTTTCCTAGTCAAACAATGAAACTTAGTTTTCATTTTTGATTTTGACCTTTGATAATGTTTTCTTTTTAAGAAGTTGAAAGGTCAAAAAAAAAAAACTCGAATCAAAAAATGCGATTGGTTTAACGAAATGGACATCATAGTTTCGTGAAGCACAAATGTCATCAATAGCATCTGTAATATCGGAGCAACAATTTAAAGAGGGAAACTATACAATTAACTCCGACAAAACCAAAGAAACGAAATGAAAGAAGAAGACGATCTCACAAGTTTCACGACAAGTAGAGGGGGACACGACAAAGACAGAACAGCGAGGAAATTGTATACTAATGCTAAAAAAATCTCTTTTGGTAAAAAAATACACAACAGTATTAATCCAGTTTGATGCCATGTTTTTCTTCTTCTTGCTTCTTTGGAGCTGCCGGAAAATATTTGATTCCGGTTAGGTCACCAGCTTTGCTTATGACCTGTCATAACACATTGAGAATTCTAACTTACAAATCTATATGTTGATGAACTATAAAACAGTCTGTTTTTCAGGAGAAAAAGCAAGTGAACTCAATGCAAGATTTTTTATTTTTACCTGTAAGGCTTTAATAAGATCTTCTCTTGAATGAGACGCGGATATGCATATACGAGCCCTGGCTAGCAATAGAGGTGTAGCTGGGAAACCGACAACCACAACTGCAACCTGTTAAGAGTTTTTTTTAATATCCATTGTTGGAATCTCTCTTGTGTAGAAGCAAATGAGGTATTGGAAACAAACAACAAATAGCATAAGAATGACTTACGTTTTCTCGCAAACATTCCCTTGAGAAGGCTGGTATTTTTGCTGGATTGTATAGCATTATTGGCATGACTGGCGAATCATTGTCTCCAAGAACTTCAAACCCCATCTTCTGTAACTCAGCCCTGAAAAAGTTGCTGTTCTCCCTTATTCTTGCTAACTTTTGTGCACCTGTCAAGGTTTTACAAGAATTTTAAGACTAAAAAACTTCGAGACTATGAAGCTCAAATAACAAAATAAACTATAGCTATACCTCTGTTTGAACCGTCCTCTCCAAGGATAACTTTTATGGCTGAGATGATTTGTTGAGCAGAAGGAGTTGAAATTGATGTCGCGTAAAGGTGAGCCGGGCAATGGTATTTCAAATATTGGATGAGGTCCTACAGTAATTGAAACACAATATGCTATAAGCCTTTAGTTGATTTTGAGATGAAGTGCACTTCTTGCCTAAACAATCACGTGGTCTGTTGTGTAAAACTATCCTCAGCGTATTAGCTTTTCTTGCCTAAACAATCACGTGGTCTGTTTTATAAAACTATTCTTAACGTATTAGCTTTTCTTGCCTAAACAATCACGTGGTCTGTTGTGGTAAAACTAGCCTTAGCGAATTAGCTCTTTACTCATCTTTGACAAGGTTTATTGATTCATTATAAGGGGTCAATAATTGCATAAGATAGTTACGACCACTTATTATATATTTCTAAGTTTTCCTGAAAGGTCCAAATTTTGATTTATCGAAACAAAATAAATCGAGAACATGTGTAGATAAAAGATAATTAAATGAAAATAAAGGTATATATTTGCCAACCTTGGATCCCGCAATATAGCCACCACAAGACCCGAAAGATTTCGTGAAAGTTCCCATCATTATGTCCACATCAGCAGTGTCAACTCCAAGGAGTTCACAAACGCCCCTTCCTGTTTTTCCAATTGCTCCAATACTGTGAGCTTCATCCAAGTAAACATAAGCCTGAAACAAGGATATGCAAGAAGTTAAGTTACACATCAGCTAAATCAAATTAGTCTAGAAATGTTTGATGTTGCAACTTGCAAATGTTAAATTAAGTTGATCGAGTCACTTAATCTCTCATCAATGTTGAACACGAAGAAGTTTACCATGTTACCTCACCTTATATTTCTTGCATATTGAGACAATCTCGGGCAGTTGGCAAATTTCCCCTTCCATGCTGTAAATACCCTCAACAACAACAATAATTTTCTTCCACGGTCTGTGTGTCCTGGGTTGTCCCTCAGCGATTTGTTCTTTCAATACTCTTTCCAAATGAGCAGGTGCTGAGAAGCAATCAACAAGAGAGCATAAAGATAGGTCACCCAGATTGGATAAAAATCTGGAAAGTTAAGCATATGAAATGCTTACTGTTGTGTTGGAAAACTCGGATAGTGGCTCCTGAACCTCGAGCACCATTGACAATTGAAGTATGGTTCAAAGAATCACTTATTATCAACCCTCCCTATACACAAGGCGCCAACTGAGCTATATAACATGGGTTTTTGGGATTAACATAAGCGAACATCACAAGGTGTAGCAGCATACATACCTTTCCAATCAGGACAGGAATGATAGCCGAATTTGTTGCAAAGCCCATGCCAGTGACAATAGCAGCAGGTTTTCCCACATATTTAGCAACACATTCTTCAAGTTCTGCATGCACAGATGTAGTTCCTGATGGCAGAAAAACAGATCTCAGACACAAAGAGAAGAGACTGTTCGAGGCCTAATACGTAAAGACATGCACCTGCATCAACGCGAGAGCTACATGTACTTGCTGAAAATTTCTTCAATGACTCAATAACACGAGGCGTGCAATATTCATCAAAAGAACCAAAACCAAGATAATTGTACGACCCCAAATTAAGGCACCTTCTGCTCTGTGTTGTGCGCCTGCACAGTTTTCAACCTCTACATTGGTTTCATATTCTCCCAATGTAAGCATGGAAGCTATAAATGTGAAATAGAAAAGCACGAGAAGACAGACTCACTTTAACGTCTTGTTGTTGTCATTAGAATACCTCTCCACAACATCAACCCAAGCATCAGGTGCACTCGATATGGGACGTCCAAAACAATCCTTCATAGATATGAAGAAAAAACATTAGGAATCAAGCACCAAACCTTTGAAGCAAGGAATCTATACTAGGAAAAACAAAGACTTCATAAAAAATAAACCAGAAAACGGAACTTAAAACTATTTCGACTTTTTGCATAATTGAAGGATCAAAGACTTCATCCTCCTCACCAAAACATATATCCACCATAATTAATGCCAAGATTTAACAGTATGTTGAAAAAATGCAGGGAGAAACGAAACAAGAAGTACCTGAATCCGATGATATAATCGTCTAATGTAGAAATCCTCATGCGCCAAGCAGATCGGCGCGTATCCCTAAACGAAAAGTGAAATCAGGAGCGAAAACGCAAATAAGTTAAGGGAGAGTTGGCAATTATGTGGAGGGAGACAAACCTGGAGATTGTTGGTGCTCCACCAATCGAAGATTCGGCGGGAGTAATCGCGAAGCTGGCCAAAGGTGAAGAGCAAGCCGTAGCTGAAGTACGTGGATACAGCGGTAAGATATGGGATCGTAATCATTGTCCAACTCCACCTCGACTTCTGCTCCGAACAATTCTTCCTCCCTCTCTGTGTGTGTGTCTCTCTCTCTCTCGCTTCGAGTTTGTAAAAGTATTCAATAATGAGATCTGGAAAAATCTGCGCCTTCTCACGGGAGAGAGAGAGAGAAATGAGATTTGAATTCAATCTCTTCCCTTTCGTCAAAAAAGAAAGGAATCGGATCAAAACCACCTTTTCTCTTCGTTTTAGTTTTTTCTCTTTTTTTTGTTTTGATATTTTATAATGATTTTGGGATTTTAGAATAGTCAATAAAAAAAATCAAATGACGAAAAAAAGACAAGTCAATAATTCAAGAAAATATTAAATTATTCAATAATTCATTTCATGTTAAATAATACTAAAAAAAAGAAAGATGAACGAAACTTTGTTATTATTGATGTTGTACAAAGTGAATAAGGAAAGATAAGTGCATCTATTATTTTTTATAACTGCATGTATTTATAGAGGTGATAAACCGACTTCAGTAAATCGGTGAGAATAATCATCATTTCTAATACTCCCCCTTGATTATTCGTTATTGTAAAAATATTACGTACTGCCTCGTTAAAAACTTTATCATGTAAAAACCCAGTAGGATAAAAAAATGATAAGGGAAAAAGAGTACAGATACGTAATCTTCCCCTGAAGAACATGAATATAATTTCTTCATAGATCCCGTAAATAACGCATTCCAATATTCTGAACATGTTTTCTGAATGTTGTTGTAGGAAGTGCCTTAGTGAACAAATTTGCTGCATTATCGCTTGAACGAATATACTCGATGTCAATTTCTTGATTTTTCTGTAGTTTTTATATATAAGAGAAGAATCTCGGAGGAATATGTTTTGTCCGGTCATTCTTAATATAACCTTCTTTGATTTGGGTGACGCATGCAACATTATCTTCGAATAATTTTGTTGGCTCCTTCTTGTTGATTAATCCACTTGCTCCTTCTATATGTTGAGTCATAGATCTGAACCATACACATTCTCTACAAGCTTCATGAAGGGCAATGATTTCAGCATAGTTTGAAGAAGTGGCAACCAAAGTTTGTTTTTGAGATCGCCACGAGATCGCAGTTCCACCAATTGTGAAAACATAACCGGTTTGAGACCGAGCTTTATGTGGATCCGATAAATACCCAGCATCTGCAAAACTAACCAAACCAAACTCGGGGTTTCTAGGATAAAATAATCCCAAATCAATCGTACCTTGGAGATAACGAAAAATATGTTTTATTCCACTCCAATGTCTGCGTGTAGGTGATGAACTATATCTTGCAAGTAAATTTGTAGCAAATGATATATCTGGTCGAGTGCAATTTGCGAGATACATAAGTCCACCGATAGCACTCATATAAGGTACTTCAGGGCCTAATATGTCTTCATTATCTTCACAAGGTCGAAATAGATCCTTGTTTATATTAAGTGACCGATTAACTATTGGAGTACTCAAAGGATTTGCTTTATCCATATTAAAGCGTTTTAATATCTTTCGTATAATTTGATTGATGCACAAATATTCCATCTTGGAAATGCTCAATTTGGAGTCCTAGACAAAATTTTGTCTTTCCAAGATCTTTCATCTCAAATTCTTCTTTCATATGAGTTCTTGTAGTATCAATTTCCTTTTGAGTTCCAATTATATTCAGGTCATCTACATAAACAACAATGATCACAAAGCTTGATGGGGATTTATTTATAAATACACAAGGGCATATCACATTGTTAATATATCCTTTTTTCAACAGATATTCACTTAATCGATTATACCACATGCGTCCGGATTGTTTTAACCCACATAATGATCGTTGTAATTTGACCGAATATAGTTCTTTGGGTCCTTTAGAGATCTTTGATCCTTCTGGAATCTTGAATCCTTCTGGGATTTTCATGTATATATCACTATCAAGGGTTCCATATAGGTATGTAGTCACGACATCCATAAGATACATTTCTAACCTTTTGGATGATGATAAACTCATTAAATATCTAAATGTAATTGCATCCATGACCGGAGAATATGTTTCTTCATAGTTTATTCCTGGTCTTTGAGAAAACCCTTGTGCAACAAGACGTGCTTTATATCTAGTGACCTCGTTTTCCTCATTTCTTTTTCTTACAAAAACCCACTTGCACCCAACTGGCATTACATCTTCAGGTATAATTACAATGGGTCCGAAAACATTTCTTTTTTGTAGAGAGAATAATTCATTTCTCATGGCTATTTGCCATTTTTCCCAATCAGATCTTTTTTTGACATTCTGTTACAGACATTGGTTCTGCGTCATCATTTTCATTTTCAATTTCTTTGGATACAGAAAATGAGAATATTCCATTAATATCTTCTATTTCATTTCTAACCCATAATTTTCTATTTTGGGTATAGTTAATTGAAATCTCATATGTTTCTATATTGCGTTCGTCTTCTGAACGGAGTTCCACTTCGTGGTTTTTAAAAACTTGTTTGCATATGTCTTCCGGACATTCCGTCTGAATTGGTTTCTCTATAATCTTTTCAAAAATATTTTTGAGACATTCTTTGTGAGGTTTTTCCAGAACCTTTTGATTTTGTTCTCCCAAATACTTTTTCTTACGGGGATTTTTATCTTTTGAGCCCATCGGTCTCCCCCTCTTTAACTGAACTCTGGGTTCACTTATTTTATTGCCATCAATATGTTCTACAGGAACATTAATTCTTGATGGGATATTCACAGCGGGTAAATATGATTTCGTCACTCGTTTTGTATCTATGAATGCATCTGGCAATTGGTTTGCAATATTTTGCAAATGTACGATTTTCTGAACTTCCATTTCACGTTGTTTTGTGGGAGAATCAAGATACAACAAAGATTGCGTACACCATTTAATATCTTCTTGTAGTTGTTTAATTCCTCCCCCTAACGTAGGAAATTCTTCTTCATCAAAATGACAATCGGTAAATCGTGCCGTAAACATGTCACCAGTTCGTGGTTCAAGATACCGAATAATACTTGATGATTTAAATCCAATATATATTCCTAATCTTCTCTGTGGCCCCATCTTTGTTCTTTGTGGTGGGGATATAGGAATATAAACCGCACATCCAAAAACTCGGAGATGAGATACATCAGGCTTCTGGCCAGATGTTAATTGTAATGGAGAATATTCATGATATACACTTGGTCTTATTTGGACCAATGTTGCCGCATGCAATATAGCATGACCCCATACTGAAATTGGGAAATTTGTTCTCAATATTAACGGTCTCGCAATGGGTTGTAACCGTTTTATCAAAGACTCAGCCATACCATTTTGTGTATGAACATGTGGAACCGGATGTTCAACATCGATTCCGAGAGCCATACAATAATCATTAAAGGCTTGTGACGTGAATTCACCAGCGTTGTCAAGTCTTACTTTCTTTATAGTATAATCAGGAAATTGCGCTCTTAACCTGATTATTTGGGCAATGAATCTTGCGAAAACCATATTTCGTATGGTTAACAAACACACATGTGACCATCTACTAGATGTATCAATTAAAACCATAAAATATCGAAATGGCCCACATGATGGATGAATAGGCCCACATATATCACCATGTATTCTTTCTAAGAATACTGGGGATTCATTACTAATTTTGGCTGGTGATGGCCGAGTAATAAGTTTTCCTTGAGAACATGCTTTACACGAAAACTCGCGTGATTGAAAAATCTTCTGCTTTTTCAATGGGTGGCCATTAGAATTTTGCATAATTTTTCTCATCATGACTGATCTAGGATATCCTAATCTTTCATGCCAGACTTTAAATGTACTCGTAAACTTCTGGTTTACTGTATTATACGATTCAATTATATTTATTTTTGTGTAATATAATCCAGATGACATCATTGGTAATTCATCCAATATTTGTTTCTGCTCCCATGTAATGCAAAGATATTCAATGTTATTTTTGCTCATTGTCTCTATGTGATATCCATTTGTACGGATGTCTTTGAAACTTAATAAGTTTCTATGAGACTCGGGGGAATATAAAGCATCATTTATTTCAAATTTTGTTCCTCTAGGCATTGAAAAACTAGCTCTTCCGGAGCCTATGATAATATTTGCATTACCCGATATTGTATTCACGCTTCCGGTGGAATCTTTTATTTTGAGATAAGAGAAAAACTTTTTATCTTTAAGTATTGTATGTGTTGTAGCACTGTCTGCTAAGCATCTATCTCCATTCTCATTCTCAAAGAGATACATTTTCTGGATTAAAATATTGATAAAGATGTATTAATAAATGTTAAACACATATATTTCAAAATCAACTTATATTATAACAAAACTATTTTACATTAATTAATTAAAGTTGAAACTTACATATATATTTTTTTTTAAAAGACATTAAGTTTTGTTTTTGTTCATAGGAAACTAAATACAACTTTATATATATAACATTAAACTTAATTATCTTGTTCTTTAGTATTCTCGGAATCAACCAGAAAATCAGCAACATCGAGATATGCATTTCCATCGAAAGAAGATCCGGGTTCATCCGAGATAAAGTTGGTTTCACTTTCTTTTCCTTTTTGTTTCTGTGATTCTTGATACAGATTAACCAAATGTTTTGGTGTACGACAGGTACGAGACCAATATCCTTTCATGCCATATCTGTAACAAACATTTTCATATTGTATATTTTGACGCACAGCAGGTACACGACCAACTTTATTTTCGTGGACTTTATTCTTTCTCCCGAATTTGAATTCATTAGGACGAAAAAATCTTCCTTTTCCACGTCCACGTCCACCTCCTCGTCCACGTCCACGACCACGACCATGGCCTCGACCACGTCCATGTCCTTGCCAATTATTGTAACTGGATGATGCAACATTCACTTCTGGGAATGGAGCTGATCCAGTGGGACGAGATTGATGGTTCATCATCACAAGTTCATTATTTTGTTCAGCAACAAGGAGAACTTGCATTAACTCCGAATAACGAGTATATCCCTTTGCTCGATATTGTTGTTGCAGGATTACATTTCCAGGATGAAATGTTTGGAGAGTTTTTTCAATCATATCATAATCACTTACTTTTTCTCCACATAATATCATCTTAGAAGTGATTCTGAACAACGCGGAATTATATTCACTTACACTTTTATAATCCTAAAACCGGAGGTTTAACCACTCATGTTTGGCTTTTGGTAAGATCACATATTTCTGGTGATCAAACCGATCTTTGAGTGATTGCCAAAGATCTGCAGGATCTTCTTTTGTGATATATTCATCTTTTAAACCATCATGGATATGGTGGCATAAAAATATCATGGCTTTTGCTTTTTCTCATCGGATGTTGTTTCCGACCTATCGATGGTACCAAGAAGGTCTTTCGCCTTTAAATACATTTTTGCAGCTACTGCCCATGTCATGTAATTTTTTCCAGATATATCAAGGGCAACAATCTCGAGTTTTGCCAAATTTGACATTATAACTATACACATAATAAAACAATATGTTAAACATCAATTTTATATAAAACAAAATTATTTTACAATTATTTTTAATAAATAATTATGATAAAATTTTGGGTATCGATTTTAATTTATTAATATTATTATTATATATATTTTTAATAAATATGTATAATTAGTTTTAAGAATTTAAACATAATGATGACATAAATTAATTTATGATAAAATTGTAAAACATTAGTGAATATAATAACACATAAATTAAAATAATTTCAAGAGACATGACCTACCATATAATATTTAGAAGGCAGAGACTACCATATAATATTTAGAAGACATAGCCTACCATATAATATTTAGAAGGCAGAGCCTACCATATAATATTCAGAAGGTAGAGCCTACTATATAATATTCAGAAGGCAGAGCCTACCATATAATATTCAGAAGGCAGAGCCTACCATATAATATTCAGAAGGCAGAGCCTACCATATAATATTTAGAAGGCAGAGCCTACCATATAATATTTAGAAGGCAGAACCTACCATATAATATTTAGAAGGCAAAGCCAACCATATAATATTTAGAAGGCAGAGCCTACCATATAATATTTAGAAGGCAGAACCTACTATATAATATTTAGAAGGCAGAGTCTACCATATAATATTCACATGTATTAATAAAATAGAACTAGATTCATACCCACGCCATGCGTGGGAAAAATATTTGAAAATTATATTTTATTAGTAAATATAAATTAAATATTTATATAATTTTAACTTTTATTTATATTTATGTTTAATATTAATTTTTGTATATACAAATTAAGAAAAGAAAAATAATTATTTTTTATGAATTTAATAGTATTTTTTATTAGTTTAATAAAATATATTACTTATATAACCAAATTAATAACAATGATATACTTGTAATTATTCTAATAAGTTAAACTCATTTATATATTTATTTGAAATTTATTTTAGTAATAACACGTCAGCATGATATTTCTGTTAATAACACGTCAGAGTAAAATTATTTTATTAAAATGTTTCTCAAATAATGTATTAGGGATTGTGGTAGTAACTTAAATCTATTTATATTTATTTGAAATTATTTATAAATTAACGTATAAAAAATTTAAAGAAATAAAAAATATTGTTTTTGCAAATGTAATAGTATTTTTTGGTTAGTTGAATAAATTATATTTATTCTCTAACCAAATTAATATCAGTGACATGTATTGTAATTATTCTAGTAAGTTAAACCCTTTTATATATTTAATCTGAAACTTCATGTGGTGTTGACACGTCAGCATGATATTTTTGTTATTAACACATCAGAATAAGGTTACTTTGTTAAAAAGTTTCTCAAATAATATATTAGGGATTTTACCTTATTTTAGTATCTCAGGTAGATGGTAGAAACATTCGTGCTGATAATGTGTTAAATAATACTAAAAAGAAGAAAGATGAACGAAACTTTATTATTATTGATGTTGTACAAAGTGAATAAAAAAAGATAAGTGCATCCATTATTTTTTACAATTGCATGTATATATAGAAGTGATAAACCGACTTCGGAGTATGTGAGAATAATCATCATTTCTAACATTTCATGTTTTTTTAAGGGCAAATGCTACTTTTTATGCTAATTTGAGATTTGTGAGTAGAAAGATGAAAAGGTACTACATTGACAAGACTTTAACCAAAACATAGACTAAGGTACGTCAATGTCGAATCTCGTTTAATATAATGTCTTTTATGTTCTTTCTTGCTATGTTAACATTTTTGCAGATGCCTTCTATGATCAAAGTACACCCAGTGGCCTCTATGTTCTGTCTTCTATCCTTCTTCTTATTTTGGTATTCTACAAAATATTTTGATATTGTGGTATCGCGTTCACTACTAAATTTTGAAATATTGAAGTATTTTTCTTCAATGCAATTTAGAAAAAACAAACAAACAAACCTGAATCACAATCTTGTTTTTTTCTTAAACCATTTTATAGTGTAACTTGCTTAAACCGTAGACTATAACCGTCCTATACCAGTTCCGGTTCTGCTTCTACATGTTGCTGCATCAGTTATCTCAACGTGCAACTCTCTGGAAGCATCATTGTCTGAAGACTCTGAGCTATCCTCACCTGCTCTTTTATACTCAGGCTCATCTCTGGTCCTTAAATTTTCGTTAACACGGCTTGTGATTTCCCAGCTCCCTCCTCTCCTTCCCCTGCTCGACTCTCTCGAATGCATTATACCACGTCCTTCAGTTTCTTCTGGTGGAAGCATTCTACTCAAATCCCGTAATGTGACCGATGCTTCCATGTCCTTGTCCATGTCACCCAGCTCTTCTTCTACTGTATTGTGCCACACCGGTTTTCTCCCCATCTCTATGTCGTGGGAAACTTTCTGTAAGCTTGGGCTTGAGATTCCTCCGTTTACTGTCCTTGGTGGGATTTCTGGCTCTTTTGATACCTTTGCTCTGAAACTGTTCCGAGATAAGGCAACTTTTGTGCAGAATACTTCCATGAAATTCCCAATTATTCCTTTGTTGAAGGGGTTCTCGTGTCTCTCATATCGATACCTAAAGTTTTCGTATGTCGACTGCCAGATCAAAATGTATCACAACAACAACAAAACCAATGTTACAATCAGCTAAATTTTACAAAGGTTTCAGGGCATAATGAAACACGAGCTTTAGGGTTTAATGATTTTACCTGATTGGTACTGATTAGGTACAAGTGGAAACCAGTGAGCCCACCAACAAACCAGACCGAGATGAAAGTGTATATTATTAGTGCAATGGAAGCAGGAGTTTTGATTAACGATTTCCAAATGTTTATCTTTTCACCATCCATAATGCGCTTGACATAGATCCAGCAAAACACATGGACATAGATGCAGAGAAGAGCCGAGCAGAACACAAACATGAAGTAGAACCTGTAGTTTCTCTGCATTCACAAACCCCATATTACCGTTAGTTTTTCTTGAATCCTCCTTGGCAGGTTGATTATAAAGTTATTTAAATCATCTCATTTAACCGACTGGTTATTATCTGCAAAGAAATTCTAATTCTGATATCCAAATTTAGAAACTTTAGATATGGATAAGACGCATGTTTAGAGCCTCAAATAATCACAACTTGTTGAGTCGAAAGAATATTCATTACCAATCCAATGCACTGGCCAAGCCAAGGACAGTGATGATCAAACTTCTCGACGCAGTTGTTGCATATAGAGCAATGAGAAGCACGGGGTGGTCTATAAAGCATGCATGTATCACAGTATTTGATCTTCACAGTGATTCCATTCACAATCATATCCTTTGTCCGAGGCAACCGACTCTGAGGAGTATGAGCAAGACGTGGTTCTCCATTATCTTCAGGTTCAGGAGGGTATAGATTACGTGGTATTATTCCTGGGTCTCTCGCCGAGGTTAGAAGAAGAAATATTAGATCCTGTGAACACACAAAGATTGACATTTATTATCAAGATGCCAAGACTAAGAAGATGCAGCAGGGATATGTGTAGGTGAAAACGGAATCAGAACCAGGGAACAAATATTCATGAGAAAAGAGGAACTCACTAATAAATTCAGACCAACGGCAACGACTAGTATTGATACTCCTCTATGGTGAGGGAAATCATCGATAAATTTTCTCCCAACGAAAACACAGAAAATAGTGACAGGAGCTGTAATCAAGAAGATGGTGATTAGTATAGATCGAGCATCAGGTCCAAACACGAGCCTTCCTCCAAGAAAGAACACCTGGTAATAAAAGGATAAATAGAAGCATCAGTAAAAGATCGGCAGAAGCTTGTTGAATCAACAACTTCAAGTGGTTAACTACTCTTGTAATTATGAGAACACGCCTCTTGAGTCTTGAAAAATCTTTACTGAAATCGGATAAACGTGAAAAAGCTCTAACTTTGTAAAAGACCCACATCTTTGACAGCCTAAACTATGTAAACCAAATCTCATCAGCTTACGAAAACACATTATCCAAATAACCTCTAGAAAAGGACGCGACTACACGGGGAACTGTTAGGAGACCAAACCAACCCAAACCGGTTAAAGCTGAATCATATGCTACCATGGTCTCTGCTGTATAGAGATTCTCTAATGGTTTCTTGTAAGGGTCGTCTGAGCATCCAGTATCTCTAATGCTCTCAGGAAAGCACAAATCTTGGTGAATCATTGGGTGAAAACTAGTTTAAACGATGGACAAGTAGGATTTGAGGGCTTTCAAAGTCAAATTCCAAATTAAGAAAGAGGATGAGCAAACCCCCAAAAGAAAACTGTAAACAACTTCCTAAAATCATACATCTCAAAATTAGGGCTTACAAGTCAACTTATTAGTTGCGTGAGCTTCTGAACCCGAAAAAAAAAAGAAGATAATGATTAAGCCATAACTTCTGGGAAACAACAACAATGTAAAATTCCACCAAAAATCTGAGAATATCAATTCAAATCATAGTCAAAGACCTTAAATTTAAACCTGACCCAGAAAAACAAAATCATAAAGAGAAGACGCTCACGTTATTCCCTTTCCACCCTTTATAAGTTCTGATCAGCTCGTTTCCACCACCGCCGCCGCTAGAACCTGGAGCTTCGGGACGGCGATCTGACGGCTGCAAGCCTAACATCGGAAACGAGAAAGATTGCGCTTTTGCTACGAATCTTGAGCAATAAATTTGATAAAAAGGAGAGAAATTATGAAGAAAATTTCCTTATAAAAAAAAAGAATGTATTATTGACTTGAGACAGAGAATTATGTTTAATTTGTCGGACTACTTAGCCCCCTAAGCCACCTTTCCCCTTTTACGAGTCAACTAATTTCAATAAAACATTAAATTAGTAGAGTTTTTTTGTAAATTAATTATTTTTTTTGTTTCTGTCACAATTTAGTGGATGTGTAATAGACTCATCCAAATTCTTTGGAACTTTAGTGAAATCAATCTTTCACAATAATATATATAACGTTTACATTGAGCAAACTGAGAATTTAAGATGAAATTTCGCAGAACAAAATAAAAGTGGCAAAACGCATAATTCTAGTTTACTTTCGAATTTCGACTATGAAATTGTTATATCCGTAGATGACACAAATATTATATAATTTATTTTATATTATCAATACAAATTGCATAATTTCAAAAGTAGTAATTAATTTTTCTACCAAATTATTGATGATATATGTTCATTCCATGGTAAATGTGATCTTTGGTGGATTTAAAATTATTTGTTGACATTTCTGACATTAATACCAATATTGATCCAAAATGTTTGATATCAAACGCATAGATCATTCAAGTATTGTAAACTTGTACAGATTTTAATTAACAAAGACAAAATTACTGATCCATTGAATCAATTAGCAAAACCACTACAATTAATCACTTATTACCAAATCATTTTTTCTAATATAGTATAGATATTTTCCATGATAAATTAAGAAGATGCTTTCATTTTATCAATATATAAAAATATATTATATCCTACGTACGTACACTGATTCGACTTTCCATCATGCATGAGTCTTGACTTTCTTATACGTAAGTTTTATGAATTAGTGTAAACATACATTCGTTTGGTATGTTTTGATTATAATTACTACTCAGGCGGTGTGATAATCGCTGATTTGACTTTTTCTCGAGTAAACTTAATTGTCCAAAACCAATGTAAAATAATCCTTATTAAATTTTGCAGATTGATCATATATATGTGAAATCATTTTTTTACAATATTGGTATTGGATATGAACATATGCATGGAACCACCCATGTGTTCATATTGTAGTTGTTGGTTGATATATATCACAATTGTTGCAACATTTACAATGGTCATCGGATTTATACTTGCTTTAAAATGTATAAAGCAATACGTGTTGAACAGTTTCTAGTCAATTTTGGTATCATTTGATGGACCCTCTTGTCGTTAAGATAACAACTATTTTGTTTTTCTTGTTACAATTTCAGTGGAACAAAGTTAAGTACTAATAAAATGATGTTAGTAATGAATACCATTTACTAAATCCTAGTCAAGCTACCAATTGATTCTTTGATCTAATAATACTAAAATTTATTATGGATCAAATTCTCGAATTTCCCAAGTTTGTTAAAAAAAAACAACATATTATATTAACTTTTTAATACTAATACATTATTAGCACATGTGTATTTGAATTTAAACTTAATACAATTGATGATTAATCAATCGAAATTAATCTACTACCTACAATATTTGTGCTTATGATGAAAAAGCTATATGAATAACGACTTCATGATGCAAATCTTTCCGATAACACATGGACCCACGATGGACAATTGTACTTACACCACACTTGTAATAGGCAACTTTCAATGCAATAGATAAGATCACGATAAACACTACAAACAATATTATGGATTTTCAAATAAATTTTGTATTTACTAATATGTAAAATTTAGATTTTTAGAGAACTGAATTTCAACCTGGTATAAAAAAGCTTTAAACTCCCAAATGTATTTTTATTATTAAGTTATTATGTTTTAGTTATTGGCATATTACGTGATAACATCATACACAATATTGATGATTTGAAATTTTGTCCCGGTGGTTTAAAAAACTATCAAGTAAAAAGAAGAAAAATACAATCGTGAAACGTAAATTTTGTTAGATGTTTATCTTTAAGAAAATGGGGCCAAACATATATTTTATATATGTATAGCTAATTAAAGCAGTTCTACAGACAACCCATTTCCTCTTGTATTTCTCTGGTCTCGCGATGGGCTTGCATGAGTCGGCCTACCCGAAAAACAAAATCTTAATATTTTAAATATCAATAGTTGTTCTTTTAGATGAGGATACGAAAGAAAGACTTTTTTGAATAAAAAAGTATATAAATGTATTGACATATAACCACCAAATAACAGATAAGAAAGCATTTAACTTAAAGAAATATTATAGTACATAGGCATTGGAAAAAATGTTGATTTCGTTAACGAACTTTTGGTTGTTGATTGAACTAGTTTTGGTATTTTTTCCCAATTTCCTTAGTTGGAAAAGAAACACAAACTGTTCAATCTAAATATAAATATGTAATTTATGTATGAGAAATCGTCGTTTTCGATAAATAATATTTAGATTCACAGTTATCATATTTTCGTGATTTTTCACGATAATACTATAATTCAAGAACGCAACACTTCCGAACTTTTTGATCAATGTCATGTAATCAAATTGATAAATTCACGCCCGATCTAAAACTAAAATAAGAGTTAGTTATATATGATCAAATGATAATCACTACAACAATTATACAGAAGAAGTGGCATAATGTGATACGCGGCAAAATAAAGAAAAACCATATAGGGGAATATTATTCTTGGTAAAAAGATGCAAGAAACTGATCTCAAAAGCTTAGAAGAAACAAAAGAAAAACAAAGCACACACGAAATCTTCTATTTTTCGTACTAGAATAAGAACTCAATAACAAAAAGAATAAACAAAAACCCGTTAATATTTTGCATCATTTTCTTAGGATTAAAGATTGAAAGATGATTATATATAGAATGAAGGAGATTACTGGTTTTATTAGCCTTTTTCTAAGGCATGACGGCAAGATCCTTGAAGTAAACATGCTCCAAGGCGGCCCTTGCGTTGATTCTTTTGCTCGGATCCATTAACAGCATTTTCTGAAACAAATAAAACAGAAGAAACATACTATCATCTTTCTATTTTGGTTTAGTATTTTCAAGCAAGTCCTACTTATTGAATATTCTTCATGTTTAGGCCAGTTTGGTTTTGTCTTAATGAGGTAAAGATGACCACTTTTGGGTTTTGAGGCAAACATACATAGGAGCCAAACTAATGCCTCTGGTTTTGGTTTAGAAACTATGTAGGCTCTCATTGGGGGGAGGTTTAGTCAGCCGTCTCATCGCTCACGGTAGACCAAATGAAACAAAGTTAATGGCTTTTTAAGACAACTAAAACCTCAAAATGTTTTAAGTTTCAGTAGCTGAGGTACAATATCAGATTGATGCATATATATACATATGGCCAGTGAACTTACAGAAAGGAGATCGATTCCATCGGGATCTAGATTCGGGACAAAAGATTCCAAGTCCTGTGGTATTGGAAAAAAACACGGGCAAGATTCATATTGTGCTGTGACGTCTTGTCTACTGAAAACAAGCTGTAGACGAGAAGAAGTGAAATACCGTTGGTTTCCATTTAGGAAAAGCAGATTTGTAATCTGGCAGTGAAGTTACCCCAGGCCATGTATCCTCGTATGGCGTTCCCATGATTCTGGGAGAAGACAAAAACACATGCAGTAACAGGGTTATAAAATCAGTAAACACTTCAATATCTGTGTTCTTTACTACTTCTCAACAAAAATTAGATCTCAAGTTGAGACTGTTTTCAGAATGCTTTGTGATATCGTTGCAGACAAGTTCTTTCACATTGTAATGTATAGAAGAAATGAAGTAAGAAAACATATATAAAGAAATTTTAGATCAAGAAAGCTAGTGACAGAAACCTGAAAATCTTGAAGAGTTGATCAATCTCGGAGTCTCCAGGAAATAAGGGCTTTTGGCTGATCATCTCGGCAAATATGCATCCAACAGACCAAATATCAACGGGTGTAGAGTAATGATGAGATCCTAGGAGTATCTCTGGTGCTCGGTACCAGAGAGTAACCACCTAGAAGGAATAATAAGCAAAAACTCTGTGAATCACCATGATGAGACCTGAACTCTGAACGTAGCATTATAATTTCCATGTTACTTTTGAATCCAACATAGTTCAACCGTCAAAGAGAAATGTCCTTTAGGTAAAGACTTTGAAATCTATTTGAAATGGCTAAGTCTTTGTTCACATTTATCAGATGCAAAAATGGGATAATACTTAAGTGGTTGTGTACTTTCTCTCTCTAATACAAATCTATTCTAATACAAATCTATTCTAACACAAATATGAAGTCCAGCTAAAATATTTCACGACGGAAACATATGAACAAGAATTATGCTCTTAGGTACCTCATGGGTAAATGTCCTGACAGGGATACCGAATGCTCTGGCCAATCCAAAATCTGCAAGCTTCAGTGAGTTCGTGCGGCGATCAATCAACAAATTCTGTGGCTTCAGATCACGATGGAGAACCCTGTGAGAGTGGCAATATGCAATTCCACGGAGAATCTGGTAAAGATATGTCTGCAAACATAGATGAACAGCTGTGTATTGAGTACTAAAAGCGCATCTGAAAGACATTACATAACGTAGATTTCAACAATATTCAGTGAGGTAGAGATGTTAAAATTACTGAAGCAAGGTGATGGCATCATTACAAACCAAACAGCTCAATAAGACAGTATTTTTTTAGGGGTTTCTGATTTTTTAATTTTAAAAGTGCCTTCGCATATATAAAACAAAACCTAAAGTTTCTTATCACCCACTTTGATCATATGTAGATCCTTTGAGAAATCAGGAGATGAATCCATGTGCTTTTTGAGATCCAAGTCAAGATACTCAAAAACCAGATACAAACGCTTCTCGCTATGCACTACATCCTGCAACCTGTGTACCAAAAGACAACTGAAATTGTTCACCAGATTCACGCTGTATTAATTTTTTTACAATGGTATTAACTTCATACTTGACAATGTTGCTATGCTGCATTTCTTTCAAGAGAGAGATTTCTCTAATTGCTGTGCTAGGTACACCTTCATCCTCCTGCTCCAGCCGGATCTTTTTTAAGGCTATAGTCTCATTGGTCACCTTGTCTCGTGCCTTATAAACCACACCATAAGTTCCTTCACCGATCTTCTCAACTTTCTCGTACTGCATTATTACTTTAGTATGCACATTTAACCAAGATTCGTTAACCAGTGACTATAGACTAAAAAATTTCTTTCACTAACCTGATCCATCAATTCCAGAATAAACAAGCTGTGAATGGACACAATGTGAGGCAACTCTGGGCTAGTCCGAGAAAACTTCACCTGCATATTGATAACGAGGCATTACAGCCCATATTAGTTAATCTATCTAAGCATATTCTAAGCAACTGATCTCAAAATTGAAGTCAAATCTGTACATAAAGACGCAATGAAACAAAAAGATTTCAGATCCGGACTACCTTACTAACCGAGTGTGATTAGACAAGCTTAAATCGTTTAACAGATATTATATGAACAAATCAGAAAAATGCAAATAAATCCAGAACAGCGAACTCATATTTCCAATCCAGAGAAACATGGAGCGAACGAACATAAACACGACAACAGAAAGCAACAAAAAAAACTCGTTTAAATCTAGTTGAAACACTAGGAAACGCCACTGAAAATGCGAAATGGGGAAAACAAGTAGAGATCAGCATCGAAGCAGTAAGTTAATGCGAGATGGAGAGAAGAGAAAGCGTTTGGAATTGTGAACAAGTTCAAGTCAGAATTCGAACGGAAGAGAAGTTCCTCCCAACTTAAAAACATCGGAGTTTAACGAAATCATCTTACCGACGAGGATCGGTTGTAGTATCGGTGACTGCCACACCGACGGATTCTCTCTCTCTCTCTCTCTCTCTCTCTCTCTCTCTCTCTCTCTGGAAAAAAGCAGTAGAGAGAGACGGTGATGGTTTCTGTGTAGCTTGAAGAGAACTCGGTAAGGGGATTGACTAATAAAGTAAGGGTTTTATTTTTCGTTTTTGTGTGGAAATTGTGTTCGTTATCATTTTCTTTTTCACTAAATCGAATTACCTAACCAAATTAACTCTGTATGAATTGTATTTTCTTTGTATCCAGAAAAAGAAAAGAGAAAATTGTTTCAAGTATATACATATCTTTTCTTTATGTAGTTTGTTACAAATCTAGAATACTAAGATTTTGAAGGGTTATAACTTATAACAGAAGGATTAGACTAATCTATTTGTGACTAATTCATGGTGGACAAAACCACTTTAATTCACTATTTGCAAATCTTCGCATATTTATAATTCATAGATTAATATTTCTTTATTGTAATATAAAATTAAAAGGAGTAACTGGATTATTAATTGTATCATTTTTATACATACCAAAAGTGTTAAGTTCGTCTAAAATTAAATTTATCACTCGTCTGTTGCGTTTCAAGAAAAATATATTCAGTCTGTGATATTGACTAGTATTTTGATAAATCTTTACACTTTGCACCAACCCCAAGATAATTTGCACAATGATATATGTAAGTTGTTTAATTTAGTTTTATCTCAATAAATAATTCAACATTTAATGTACGTTGAAAAGTCTTTGCACTATTTACCAACCCAAAAATAAATTAACAATAATTCCACAATTCACTTTCTAAAGATGTAATGAGAGACAGTAGTCTTATTCATTAATTAGAATCTTGAATAATGCTGATTTTATTATTTAAAATTAGTATTTAATTTAGCAATTAGATTCACATGGCTTACATCACATGTTGTGATACTACATATATGTAAATTTCCTATGAGAAATTACTACTTTATACATTTTCACAGAATTAATATCAAAATAACATATTTTAAAATTTGTTTTTCTAAATTTAACATCATAAAAATAAATTCTCATAAATAATCCAAATATTTATGTGAAAATATTTATTTATTCTAAATAAATTATACATAAATTTAAAGTATTGTATTTGGATATTCATTATATTCTAGTATTTTGATTTAATCTTTTTCTTTAACCCAAGATAATTTAATGATATATTTAAGTTGTTTAATTTAGTTTTATCTCAATAAATTTCAACATTTAATGAACGTTGAAAATGTTATTTTACACATTTGCCCTTTTCACAAAGTTACGTAAATAATGAAAAATTAAGTCAAAGATAAACCGATCTCGCGATTTATTTATTGAAATAAATCCTTTAACTTGTTATTTCCACGTATTAAATTATACATCCAAATATATAATTTGGTGAATAATGAGAATTAATTTAGTATCTTACTACACGTAAAATGCATAAAATAGGTGGTAAGATGCATAAAGGAGGGAAGCAAACACTTGGCCCATTTCGGCCCAGTTAGACCCCAAGTTTTATATGGGCCTAATATCTGTTTTAGCAATGGTAAGTCTTGAATACGATAAGACGTTGAAGGCCCAAACAAACAATAAATTTCCAAAAATAATAATAGATCAAAAAGGTCCTACCGGGAGTCGAACCCAGGTCGCTGGATTCAAAGTCCAGAGTGCTAACCACTACACCATAGAACCGGATGAACATCTATAAAAGCTTACTAATATAGATACCAAAATATCTAGAATAAGAGTGGTTGACCATTTCTATGGTTATCTCATAAGTGTGTCCATTTTCTTTTCTTTTTTTTCAATATATTGGATTATTAGAAATAACAAAAAGAAACATCACATAAGTAAAACGTATTCTCACATATTAGAGAAAAGAAGAAGCACATATATGTGAAATGTCTACATAACTTTCACACATGATAACTATTCGTAACTAGTTCAATTTATTGTGGGGTTTTTAATGCGTTTCTACTCCTCGAAAATCATGTAGATATTTTGGATATTTTATCAAAATTACAGAAATTTTTATTTACATTATTTTATTGTAAATATATTTTCCAAAATAAATTACTCAAAAAAGAAAAGTGAAATAAAAGAAAGAAAAGGATATTTCCTCTGTAGTTGCCAAGTAAGCCCCCCTCCCCTCCTCATTCTTTAAGGAAAAAGAAAATTCAATCTCTCAAAATAAAATACGATGTGAATTCATTTTAAGTATGAAAATGAGCAACAACCAACATCCAACAACAAAAAGTACAGAAATTTTTATTTACATTATTTTATTGTAAATATATTTTCCAAAATAAATCTACTCAAAAAAGAAAAGTGAAATAAAAGAAAGAAAAGGATATTTCCTCTGTAGTTGCCAAGTAAGCCCCCCTCCCCTCCTCATTCTTTAAGGAAAAAGAAAATTCAATCTCTCAAAATAAAATCCGATGTGAATTCATTGTAAGTATGCAAATGAGCAACAACCAACATCCAACAACAAAAAGTTCGTATACTATTTTTTATTCCAATAATATATTTTTATATTGGAAATATAATATATCATTACATATTTAACGAATTATAAAAATTTAAACTTTTTATTTTTAGTTTAAAATTTTGAAAAATAATTAGACATATATATCAACAGATAAATTATTCATCTCAACTAATAAAATATAAATTTGTGTACGTGGATAAATAATACGTATGTGGATAAATAAGTAGACATACATTGAAAGGTATTGGAATACTTTTAAATGACTGCATTCTTTGATTAAAATCACAATATACACATCTATGCATATATATACACGTAAATTCCATTAATATCTGTGTGTAATGTATATAAGTATTATGATTTAGAGTATTTTTAAGGAGATATACTTAATAGCCTAATTACAAAAGTAATAATAATACTAATAACATCAATAATAATAATAATGGAAAGTGACACAAATTGGTGCACCAAAGGTCCAAAGCTACCAGCCAACTGTACACAAGACAAAAAATATTTTAAACGTTTCCCTTGATGGATGACGACTGTGTTTTAGTTTAATTTAGACTTTTATATTCAATAACAATTCCTAACCATTAAAGGCAATATAATATCTGCATAATACATATATATAATGTGATTGTCCACTATTTACATTGTGGAGATTAAATAATAAAAAGCTAAACTAATATAATTTTTTTATCAGTCACACATTTGATTAAAAAGCAATTTGTAGTTTAGTTGCTTAATTCGGAGGAACAAATTAATGTTATATGTTCTTAATTTTACTATAATTATTTTGAAAGAAATTTGTTAATTAATCATCGAAATTGTTTATATAACAAGATGAATTTAGACTGTTAAAGTAGATTTTGAAAATTAGGAAAGAAGAGTAGTGAGATAAATATGCAACGAACCAAGTTGACAAGTGTTATATCTAAATTTGGGGAAGATAAACAAAAATCATATATGTCTTTGTAATGCACAACAAACAAAAGAGAAAAAAGAAAAGAAAAAAAATTAATGGAAAGAAGAAAACAAAGTTTTGATATTATCTTCTTCTCTTTCAAGAAAAGTGGAATGTTCAGTCATAAAAAGACTAATAAAAGCCTTCAATAATGAGTCTATCATGCGAATGAATATAAGAAAAAAGAAAAGAAATTAAATTGGTACATTATAAGTAAAGTCTTATCCTCTCTTAACAAATTTATTTAGTTTTTGCTAAAAAATAATAAATCTTGGGTCAAATAATAATACCTATAAAATAATGCTATACATTTTTGGTTAACTAATTAATTTATTACCAAGACGTTTGTAACAACGCAAAGGCTTTTTATAAACCTCCCAGTCCCATCCACGAAAGCATACAACACATTCTTATGGGCTTCAAACTCAGTTACACCTAAAATCAATTTCGTAGTGTGGCAAAGACATGGCACAAGTTCTAGCAGAGAAATGAAAATTTGTCTTAATAATGGTAATAGGAAGAAAATCAGATACTTTCACCCAAACATATAGTTTATGTTCATGAATCTTTTAGTCTATGTACTTAACTGTATTTTGTGTTAAAACAATTACAACATTCAAAATAGTTTTGCAATATTTATCCATTACGTTTTATAAATTAGCATAATTGCTTTTTGACAAATTCCATTTTTATTACGCGCTAAAAGACATTTTTTAGAAACTTCACTAAACTAATATTTTCCAAAATAACAAAAAAAAAAATTTATCATATATATTACATAATAATGTACGTAACATCAAAATTCTGAATAAATACTTAAGTTTTTATTGATAAGAGTATGTAATTTTTTGAGTTACTTTTTATCCTACAATTGAAGATAACAATAAAGGAGCACATAATAATTCGAACAATGTATTGAAATATATAATCCGGTAATATATATATTATATAATACATTTTAGGTTAGAAAAATTATAAACTAGAAATTAATAAAATCGTAGTCGTAAAAAATAGATTAAGAACATAGATGTACGTGATCAATCATGACTGCAACTTGACTCTTACTTGTAATCATTTAGTGCAAATTCGCTCAATGCCAAATTCATTTTCATTGGAATCTATTACTGTACGGACAACAATGGTCACATCACGCCGTCATCGAAAATTAAAATATTAACAGGTAAGATATAGTAAAAGTCAACGATACTAGAGTAAATTAAGAAGGAATACAAATCATTTTTTCAGTTTGTTATATCGTATATTACTTGGGGCTTTATTACTTGATACTTATGTTTAAGGTGAATATATATTTTTATGTTAGCTCTGATTAAGAAGACTGGAGTATAACTGACTTGTAAAAAAAAATCTCTTAAACGGAATAACATGACCATTACTGAAAAAAGCTTAACATGATTGCAAATTTTTTAAAGACTAATATTCTAAAATTATATTTTTTTTTGAAAAAATTTATTCTAAATTTAGTATTTTAAACTTAAAATTTCAAAAATATCATAAATTATTTTTTTAAAATACATATTTACTATAAATAAATTACAAATATAATTAAAATATTATATTTATGTTCTTTTTTCAATTTACAATTTAATTTTTCCTCATTAGAAATAAATTTTAAAGTATTTTAATATTATATTTATGATATTTTTAATAATTTAAACTAACGAAGTTATATTTAGAATACAAATTTTAAAAAGTGTTATTTTTGTCAATTGTTCTTTTTAAAATACATGTTAGTCTTGTCATTAATCTTACAAGATTAAGAAGTTAATTTGATGACTAAATACAAAACAGATTTTCCACAAGATTTTTGATATGATAAAAACATATGGTTCTTTCATTTCCATCGTATTTATTGGTTATCAATAAAATTTATTATACTATATAATGGCAATAACAATCAGTGCACAAAAATCTTTAGATCTTTTTCACATATCGCAATAGTGTGGATATATATAGCGAAAAAGGAAACAAAAACAAAGAAATTATTCAATACATTTAAATCTTAAAAAAAACATTAATTACCCACTACTAGTAGAAAATAAACAGAAAAAGAATTCGTAGTGATTAATATTACTATTTCAGAAATTTCATACTTTTATACAAATACAAGACAAAATCAATTAAATCTTCTTATTCAACCTTATAATAAGGTTAAGGACGGCAAGAAAAGAAGCAAACTTGACACATTATCTTATAAAAATAAAGAAATAAATAATGCATATATTAAGTGGCAATAACAAAACTGGCCGATCATATCATATCTTTTCCAATCTTTCTTCTTTATTTATAAGATATCAAAGCCAACGTGATCGCTATCTTCATGGATGGTTTAATGTCGTATATAATAAAACACAATTTTGCATGAAAGCAAACTCATACATCAGGCGTCACGATGGAAATTGTTAACCATGATTTGCCAAAAAGTTGGGAGTAAAAAACCAACCATGACATCATTATACTACAAGTTAATGGACTTCGATGTTCCTTGTAATATTTTCATATTAAATTACTGTGATTTCTATTCATATAAAATCTTCGATTTTTACGAGGTCAAGTGTCCGACGCATCCCATATATATTATAGTTAGCAAAAAATGTATGCGAAAGAATATACAACTGTGTTTTGTCAAAATAAAATGGAATGATTCGTTGCAATGATTGAAATGTAACCATAAGATGACAAAAAAATGTAACCATAAGATGACAAAAAATGTAACCACAAATTTCAGTATGTAATATTCACTATGGCTCAATATCTATACCATGAATTTTTCTCAGTCTAGAAAAATTATACCAAGTAAAATAAAAATTCTAACTCGTAAACTATTTTGTATTGCTTCTTTGGATTTTCTTTTGGATTTTCCTTGGATTTTACGACAATATCATAAAACTAAGATTATTTTTTCAACTTTTAAAACTAGACTTTAAATTATTTACACTATAAAATCTTTAAAACTATTTACTAAATCCAAAATACTAAACGTAAACCCAAATATGTAAATTTTAAATTTTTAACAAAAAAATTTAGTGCTTTCGTATCTTGAAAATAGAAATTTATTATTTTTCGAAAATGAAACTATTGATATTTGTTTGAAAGAAATTTTTTTGGTGCTATTTTGAAATATATTTTTTCAATACATAAAGGCTCTTTTTATTTTGAGAATCCCGATGGTGAACCATGCCTTGAATTTAGTGCTCAACAACCAGAGTTTGGTAGATGAAAAATATGGCCTATTTTCTTGCTATTATTTTATTCATTAACGTATATTCTACGTGTTTGAATTTGGGTAGCTACTCATCAATAATAACAATTAGATTACATTCTTCTAAACAATTTGAAAAAAATAAATGAGGTAATGATTTCATCATCTTTATTTATACCTATTATACATGTATAGAATTCAATTTTATTTTTATTTATATAAAAATGTTAAATGATCGTATAAAAAATGTTGTGTTATTAAATCGATTTATTGTCGTACAACTAATAAAAAAATCTAAATAACAGTATTAAAAATTTCTTATTAGCTTAAATTAATGGAAAAAAAGCTAACGATCGAAGAGGAAACAAATATGTTTATTTTTTTGGGTAAAGACTAAAAGAGGAAGGAAATATGAAGAGAAGAAGATTGGATGGAGAGGCTGAGAGCAACTACGTACAATAGAAGAGCCACATTTTATTTTTGTGTCTCCTTTCCTCTTCTTTTACTTTTCTTTTCTTTGTTTCATATTTGCCTGTCCTTATTAGAGAGAAAAAAAGTTGATAAAAAGACAAGATCTCGTCTAAAAACCGTCCAGAAATTACTATACTTTTTAACAAAAAAAACAATTATAACGAGCTAAAAATATAAAATTTTGAATATTGAAATTGTACCAAATCTTATTTTAAGAATTTAATGTAATAGCTGAGAGCTAATATTTATGAGTCACTGTTTATGTTTGAAACGTCAATTATTTTTTAAGTTTAACCGGTAAAATAATATATGAGTAATGAAAAATATATACGAGTTGTAAAAATTAGGATAAGAAATCAAAAAGTAGAAAACTTAGAAAACAATTTTATCCAATAGTTAAACCAACATATAAAGTATCAAAACTGAAATTTTTACTTATCATGAAGAAGTGGTCCTAATTATTACAAGTTATAGTTATGCAACTGAAATACTTTTAAAAAGAGTGGATTTTAAGGTAACAAAATTATTTTAGTAATATTTTATATATTGGATTGATAATATCATTATACAGCATAACAAAATAAAATTGAACCTAAATCAAATTAAATCTAGTTTTTACAACTAAATACACATTTGATATTGTCGATATTTCATCATTACTTTATTGTGAATAATGTTTTTAATATACACGTGAATTGGAAAAATTGAAAGATAATATTAGATGAGGACTAGTCCACTACATCAAACTAATGTTGATTATATTATCATCACAAATATTAAAAAGATAGAAATATCGCAGTGAATTATCTTTGAATATAAAAAAGTTAAAAAGGAAATGTAGTGTGTGTAGCCTTTCTCTAAAGCAAAGGCTCAAATTGTATGAACTTTCCAAGTGGTGCGCTTATATGGTGGAGGAGGTTGGAGTTTGGAAACGTAACCACTTAGTTATGGGACTTAGCTATTTTTTTTTTTTCTTTCTTTTTCTCACTTTCTTTAATTTAATTTTACATCTATATCATCTTCGTATGTATATTCGTGAAGCATGATTAAGTTTGTAACTCATAGTCAATATAATAATATCTTAAAATGATTTTAAAGCATGTAAAATACCTAAATATTTGTAAAGTGGTAAGGTCAAACCATAAAAATAATACTATAAAATAGCAATATTTTAAATTTATTTTCTGAATTTAGCACAGTAAAACTAAAATTTCAAAAATAACACAAATTATTATGTGAACATGTTTATTTAACTTAAAATAAACTATATATAAAATTAAAACATAATGTTTGGTTTCACTTTTTCTAATTTAGTATTTAATATTTTTCATTAGGAATAAGTTTTTAAATATTTTAATATTAAATTTGTATTATTTTTAGAAATATAAAAGATTACTGTTATATTTGAACAAAGATTTGAAATAATGCTATTTTATTCAATTGCCCAAACCATAATAGAAATTATAGAAATAATTTTATATTAAATAAATTAAATAGAATTTACAAGTAAAAGAAAATGTTTGGTATTTTTTGAATATTTTTCCAGTTTTTTGTTAATAATAAGGGGAGGCTTTCTGTAGTTTACCATGTATCCATCACTTCGATTTTATATTTGTTAGTCCAATATCAGGTTTATTCCATTTAGAAAATGATAGTATTTGATAAAGATTAAAAGCTTAGTTTTTCGACAATAAAAGAGAGTTTAAATTCAAGGAAATGATTTTGAGCCAAGGATATATAGAAAAATAATATCAAATGGTGATCTTGAGCCAAAGAAGTTATGAGTTCAAGCCAGGAATTTGTTTTCATAGTAAAAAAGGTAAAATTCCTACATAAAATTTAGAAGAGAAAGTTATATCTATCTCAGAAACCGTTAAATGAAAAAAATAAATTTGTTCATACATGAAAAAATTACACAAGCAATCATTATTTTTGCATTGGTATTCTCTTAATTTGCACCTATTTTTGTGTCTAGATAAAACTAATTTTCTGAAAAAACTTTGGGTGTTTTCCACCTAATATATGTCACCAGTTCGAGATTTAATTATATTTATTTTCATCATCTCGATATATTAATTATATGTACTCTATTATATGATAACATTATTGAAGACTTAGCTATAAAATTTGACTCGAGTCTGGTGACTTAGGTAGCTAACCCACACAATGGAAAAAGACAAATAATCATTTATATTTTTATCGAGAAATAACCATTTCTCTTTAAATGAAACTTGCGAAAAAAAAACAATTTTTATATTTATACAGAAATAAGGGAATTTTTATCAATCATTGTTTATAGTGGGAAGATTAATTAAATAACTCATTGGAGAATTACATAGAAAAACAATAGTATATTTATCCTTAAATTCTGATATATGTGTCTAAGAATCGATTTGATGTTAAGCCAACAGAGACACTAGCATTTGGGGGTATATACACTTATAATTAATATAATGTGATTTATCGTCAGAAATTTAATTTATAACAAAAATTGATCATGAGTCATGACATCAGACTAATCACAAGAAGCCATTACGTAAACCTAATCTAAAACAGTTTACCAAATAAAAAAAATGAACCGGAACAATCAAATCAAACCATATAATCAGATAACTTATAATTTCAAGTATATATTTATACTTGTAATCTTTATTAACTCATTATATTTTTATATTTAACTACTTTAAGAATGTTTTCAAGCGTCACAACAATCCGATTAGAAACATTCCTTATGTGTTCCATGCGATACAATTACATAGCAAAGGTGACGCGTCTACTGGCAAAAAAAAGCTTATACGTATAAAGTTTGCCACTTGAAACTGTTAACAGCGATTTCTAGCTTTGATGAGTGCGCGACAGTGTTTCTTAAACCGGATTAGACCGACCGGTTGAAACAGTTAGACCGTCAAGCAGATAGTTAATCAGTTTGGTTGATCACCAAAACCGGATCTGAAAGACCAGTCAAATTCCTTTAAAACCTGGCTAAAATCGTTAAACTCAAAAACTGGTTCTTGTATTTTGAAACTATTATTTTTTTACCGTTTTGTTCATTTATTTAAATCTGTTTCGAATTTTTAATCTAAGTAGATATATATATTGATGTAAGGATATTAGAAGATTGAAAAACATATAAGAGAAATTCTACACATAATTCAATTTTAGAAAGAAAATAGAAGAAAAAGATCGAACTACTAGGGAGGCGAGTGGACTCGTGGTTTTGATAAAGAAAAATAAAGAATATAATTCAATTATTAATTACAAGAAAAGTCTGATTCAAATAATAAACAGCCGTAAATATTCTGTGTAAGTTAATCTTGATAGATTAGTTAAAGGTTTGGTCCAATTAATGACTGATTATCTAAAAAGGTCTCTAGTAAAATAAAACTTAAAATGACATTTTCTCTGAAACGAAAAGAGTATATGGTTACAAAGAAACATGTGACTATATGGATGCATAGATAGAATCTAGACATGTTTCTGGAAAAAAAGAGCTTGCCTAAACTGAGACTGACAAGAATTATAATTAGTACAACTAATTAAGTGTTTATCTCTTAAGCCAAAACCCCAGAAAGTTATTTTGGTAATGAATTTGTTTTTCGTACGTCAACATGTATACAATTTGGTATTGAATATCGTGTGAATTATTGTTATAGGTCTATAACATTTCTTTTTCTTTGTCTTTTTTTTTTTTTTAAATACAACTACAGTGACACGATGCTTTTGAATATTTTATCTAATAATTTTCAAAATATTATTGTTCACACAAACGTTTCTCTTTTTCCCCCTAACCCTCTATATATATGTGAAGTCCTCGAAATGCTAAGCTCGTGCCATTAGCTTTTATATTAAGAGAAAACATTGCTTACAAATCCAAGTGCAATCTCTCTTCTTCTTCCTCCTATAAACCCTAAACAGTTATATAAACTACACCAAAAGAAAATCATGCCTCTCTTTGACACTCACAACACATGGGCCTTTGTCTTTGGTTTAATGGGTATGATACTAACGTTTGTGTTCATTTCCTATAGATACTTTTTATCAAGTTCTGAAACCCTAATTCTAAATTCTAGAGATTTGATATCGATTTATTAATACCATTTTCTTGTTATATTCTTCTATACTTTTTAGGAAATGTCATCTCCTTTGCCGTGTTCCTCTCTCCTGTGTAAGTTGAATTCACATCTAATGCCTTTAAAATCTATTTGTGTCATGTACTAATCTTGCTTTCATAATTCAATGTGTCAAAATGAATATTTATATATGTATACATACACTAATATTCTTCATTATAAGTGAGCAATCTTGATATTTTATGAAATGGATATAGGCCAACGTTCTATAGGGTTTGGAAGAAGAAGACAACTGAAGGGTTTCAGTCTCTTCCTTACGTTGTAGCGCTCTTCAGCGCGACGCTTTGGCTTTACTATGCGACACAGAAGAAAGATGTCTTTCTTCTCGTCACCATTAACGCCTTTGGATGCTTCATCGAAACCATCTACATCTCCATGTTCCTTGTCTTCGCCCCCAAGAAAGCTCGGGTACCTAAAACCCCTCAGTTCATACATATACAATCAAATAAAATCTCTAACTATTGAAAACTCTTCTTAATGATGCAGATGTTTACAGTGAAGTTGCTACTTCTTATGAACGTTGGAGGTTTCTGTCTGATTCTACTTCTTTGCCAATTCTTGGTCAAGGGAACCACACGTGCAAAGATAATCGGAGGAATATGTGTTGGATTCTCTGTCTGTGTTTTTGCAGCTCCTTTAAGCATAATCGTAAGTGTTTAAGTACTGATTAGAGGAGTTAATCAAGTATATATCACAAGTGATTACTTATTATCTAGATTCAATGATTAATATATTCTTTTGAATTAAAAAAAAATAGAGGACGGTAATAAAGACAAGAAGTGTGGAGTACATGCCCTTTAGCTTATCTTTAACCCTTACAATCAGTGCTGTGATATGGCTCCTTTATGGTCTCGCTCTCAAGGACATCTATGTTGCTGTAAGCCATTTCCTCTCTTTATATTTATGAATTTATATTTCACGTATACATATATGTCTGTATAGCTAGATTCTTTTATATATATATATGTATATCGTCTAGACACATGCACGTAAACAGATCACGTATTCTGAAAAAGAAAAGGTTAACATCAATTTTTACTATAAAAAGGGAATATATATGTCTTAACACTATATCATGCCTTGAAACATCATAATCATATGTTTTTTTCATCATTATCATAATCTATATTAATTAGATGAAGTGACTGCTTTTGTTAGTAATGTACCTGAGACTTTAAGGTTCTAATCATAGATTCATATATAAAAAAGAGATACGGAATAATTAACAAAAGATAAACAATTGATTAGAGAAAGCAAAACACTTTTGTTTGGTATTGTCCTTTACTATCAAAACTATAAAACAAAATGATAAAGAGAGTTGCTTTATGTTACAAAGAAACATTAAAGCTTTTGCAAAAGAAGTTTAATAAATATTAAGTTCTTTTTATCTTTATTGTTTGATAGAAATTATATTTTGTACGTAACTTCTATAGATGCCGCACAAGTTTGCCATAAACTTTACTTTTATTGTAAATTAATTCATAAGTTTGGAAAGTGGAAAAGTGAGTACATTAAACAAATATCATGTTAATTATTGCAACTAAATGAAATATATTTTGTAATATTATTGCAGTTCCCTAATGTGATTGGTTTTGCTCTCGGTGCACTCCAAATGATTCTCTACGTGGTCTACAAATACTGTAAAACGACGCCGCATCTAGGAGAGAAAGAAGTGGAAGCCGCTAAGTTACCGGAGGTGAGCCTCGATATTCTGAAGCTAGGCACAGTTTCATCCCCTGAGCCAGCGCAAATCGCGATCGTTCGTCAAGCGAACAAGTGTACCTGCGGAAATGATCGTAAGGCTGAGACTGAAGATGGACAAAACACTAAAAACGGCAAGCAATCCTCTTCCGCAACAGCAACATGAAACAATAAACCATTTCGTTGACTATGGGCAATGTTGACTTTACCCCAACTTGATATACCCACCCACCACGTGTACCCGTTACGCTGTCCTATTTTTCTGAGTTTATCAAGTGTGCGAAGTAGAGAATTAATTTTCCGGAAAATATATATATGCATTTTCGGATGTTGTATATGTTTTTCCGGAATTACAATTCTCTACTTCTTTTTAAAATTTTATGTAATTACCTATTGGGGATATGTATGTTTCCTATTTTCTGATTTAACGAAAACTATTAAAATTACTCATCTTAATTTCCACTATTAAAATGATAATGATACATGATGGTCCAATTTTTTTAGAATTATTGACATTTCTGAATACATATTAAATTTTGTAAGATTACTCTGAAGTCTGAATCTACTTTTCTCTACATCAAAAAACTTTCAAACTGTGTCCAGTTTTGGTTGGTTAACTCCGGTTTCTTCCTTGGTTTAAATAATAGCATAGCGTATTCCGGTTATCAATCTATCTACGTACCAACAAATATAAACTCACTTACACAAGAATTCTCGTCTGATCAAATCAGTTCTACACGGGAAAAATGAGACACGCCAAGACACTCATGGTTTTATAAGTTCTCCAACATTTTAGATTCGACTTAGAACCTTCTCAGCCGCTGCGATCGTGAATTGGATGTCTTGAGGAGTGTGAGCCAAGCTTGTAAAACCGGCCTCAAATTGAGAAGGTGCCAAGTAGACACCTTCTTCCAACATTCCTCTGAAAAACTTTCCAAACTTCTCTGTATCACTCTTCTTCGCATCCGAGAAATCGTAGACGGGTCCTTCTGTGAAGAAGAAACCAAACATCCCGCTTATGTGACCGCCACACATCGCATGTCCGGTTTTCTTCCCGGCTTCTAGTATTCCGTTTGTAAGCTCTTTCGTGATCTTGTCTAAGTATTCATATGTTCCGGGCTGCCTTAACCGCTTCAGCGTGTGGATACCCGCTGTCATAGCCAGAGGATTACCACTTAACGTACCAGCTTGGTACATTGGTCCTGCGGGGGCAACCTGCAAAAGGACAACGAGTGATAAAAGCTCAGGACTTTCTCCTTCTCAAAATTGTTTTGGTTCAGGCTTTACCATTTCCATAATGTCTCGTCTTCCACCGTATGCTCCAACGGGAAGACCACCACCAATGATTTTACCCAGAGTTGTTAAGTCAGGTGTGATTCCAAAATATTCTTGAGCTCCACCATATGCTAAACGAAAACCTGTCATGACTTCATCGAAAATAAGAAGAGCGCCATTGTCTTTGGTGATCCGCCGTATTCCATCAATGAACTCTGGTTTAGGTGTAATGAAACCCGAGTTACCAACAACAGGTTCGAGAATGATTGCAGCGATCTCGCCTTTGTTTGCCTCAAATAGCTTCTCAACCGCAGCAAGATCATTGTATGGAGCTGTTAGAGTATCTGAAGTAGCTGATTTTGGGACACCGGGCGAGTCCGGTAGACCTAAAGTGGCTACACCACTACCTGCCTTGACAAGGAAAGAGTTTGCGTGGCCGTGGTAACAACCTTCAAACTTGATGAATTTCTGTTTTCCGGTGAAAGCACGGGCGAGACGGAGCACGCCCATACACGCTTCAGTACCCGAGTTGACAAACCGAACCATTTCAATGCTTGGAACAGCTGATATGACCGTCTCTGCAAGAACATTCTCTAAGAGACAAGGAGCACCAAAGCTTGTTCCTTTCTTCATCGTCTCAGCCAAAGCTCCAAGAACCTGCACTTGACACAGGTTTATCAAATACAAAGTTCAGCATTCTAGAAATCAACAAAGTTGGAAGAGATTTAAAGAAACAAACCTCGTCATCGGCATGGCCAATTATGGCAGGTCCCCAAGATCCAACATAGTCAATGTATTCATTTCCATCAATGTCTCGCATTCGTGAGCCCTTTGCGGAATCAATCACTACTGGCTGTCCACCGACAGATTTGAAGGCTCGTACAGGTGAATTCACACCTCCAGGCATTAAGTTCTACACAATAGATTAAACCATTTTCAACAATCAGAACACAATGAAACCAAAAAAATAATATTCTCAGATTATGATTCTATCGCATGTATTTTATGTTATTGCATTTCCTTGAAACGTCACCAAGATAATCAATTCGACCAAAATTTTCTTAAAACATTATCAATAACTAGTTGAATTCGGATAAGTTGAGACAACTACGATTCCCAATTCTTATTTATCACGATTAACCATTGTTTAGACAATCTAGAAGGCTGATTTAACCAACGCAACGAAACATGAAGGCGTAATATTTATCGAAAAACTTGAGAAGCCTACCTTGGCAACATTGAAAGCTTCCTCGGATTTCTCAAGAGTGAAGATCTTCTTCTTCTTCTCTTCTACCGAAACCGACATCTTGATGCAGCAACGGTTGGACGACGAAGACGAGGAAGAAGAAGAGGCTCTCTTCGAGATCTTTGCGGAACACGAAAACCCAAGAGCAATCCCTGATCCTGTAAGTGTTGCTGCCATTGTCGCTATCTCTTTGCTACTCTCTCGCTCGACGTTCGTAAAGTACAGAGAGAGTCAACAAGATAAGGCCACGTTGATTTTAAGATTGGAGATGAGCTCACCCGATGTTTAAAATTAAGACCCGATATGGTTGGATCAGACCCAAATCTGAAACGCAATTTTTTTTGCCGTTTTGACATTTTCTCAATCCAACTAATTATTAAAATTGACCAATATTTTGTGAAATTACATAAAATAACAACTGAAACTTACAAAGTGTAGAAATAATGACTTGGTATTATTTGTTTCTTGTAAATCATAATATGGCTGTGAAGTTTTTAGTATTATACAATTTTTAAATCTTCATAAGCTCTTCAAACACGTGCATCGCCGAAGCAGGAAGGCCAAGCAACACATTGATACCCTTCATAACGCCTCCATCGGGCAAAAACAAAATCACTTCCCTCCCCGGTAAACCAATCGGTCCAGAGAAAACCGATTCGCCCCAACCGAAATCCAGTTTATGCAATGTCAATTTCGACCACGACGTAATCAAAAGCGTCGCGGTCATACTAGGCCGGGTCCGGTTTACCTCGAAGTAATCAATAGCTGACCTCATGAATTCGTCTGTAACCAACTCAACGGCTCTCTTGACCAAACCAACCGAATGAGAAAAAGGTTTCCCAACCAATTCACCCGATGACGTCACCAGACCGGTCAATACAATCCCGTTTCCGCAATATCCTTCCGGGAGTCGTGGAACGAATCTCGAACGTCCATCAGCCGCGAACAGAAGCTTAACCGGTTGGTCTGGTTTAAACCGTAGCGCCTGGCAACGTGATTTCCAAAGAAACCCGGTTAAGACTTGAAACGTCGAAACCTTGTCATTATTGTTATTACTATCTTCCTCAATTGCCATGGTCTTGAGCTTCTTGAGCTTTTCAGGTTCGAAGAGGAATGATTTGTACACGATTTTTTCTTCGTCGTACAGTTTTCCGGTGCCGGATATGTCTTCGATTTCATCGAATTCCTTGTGTGGGAACTCGATTTTGGGCGGGTTTCTTGGCCGGAGAATCGTACGGTCCAAGAAAGGCGGAACGGATAAAGAGAGGCCCTTGGCCGTCTCGCACCACGAGTTGAGAAACTCGATGGCTGCGACTCCATCGAACATGTTGTGGCTCATGCTGAGTCCTAGGACAAAGCCACCGCACTTCAAATTTGTTACCTGATCAGGATGAAAAAGGAACACGAATTTTTGTTTAACATCGAATGGCTAAACTTTTCTGAACATTCCATAGGATCACTTATATCAAATGGCGGCTAAATAAGAAAAAGTATCCCTAAACATTAAATACGGTGCCTAAAACATGTCCATGTCATAGTAAAGATAAACTTGACCAACATCCTCCGACAAAACCTAAAATTTATGTAAACTAAAAAAAGCAACAGTTAAGAAAGAGAATGATCAAAACCTCACCTGAACTACCACCGGAGGAATCTCAAGAATATTCCTTGCACCTGGAACGTCGTAAACAAGTTTCTCGAGTGTCTCCAGTCTATTCTCAGAGGTAGCCTCTTTTATCATCTCAATTCCACAATTAGTCTCAGCTTCCACGAACACTACTCCTTTTCCGGTGCAATTCACGGCGATCTTCCCTTCCGCGCTGATCGTCAGCCTTCCAGCGACAGGATAGTAATGAACAAGAACCTCAGAGAGAGATTTCTTAATCACTTTGTAGGATTCTTGATTGGTTCTTGACTCCGATTTAAAGTAATATAACGTTTTGACTATGATGGCTATGTTTTGATCGAGATTGGAGAGATAGTAAAGACCATTTGGAGTTTCAGACACCGGAGTGACGAGAACAGGGTTTTTCCTGGTCACGGATAACTCGAACGAGTCAGCCATAGTTGAAGGGTTTTGGATGAACAAACCGAAAAGAGTTTTGTTTCCAATATGGTGAAAGGAGAATAGATGTAATTGATAAACAGGGTTGTGTAAAGATTAGGGCTATGAGTTACTTGTCTAGCAAATAGTTAATGTGGGTTAATTTATACATTTTTTCTAGTTTCCGGACAGATGATTGAATAAATACGTATATTTATTGGGTATAATTAGTTAGTTGGTCGATAAGAGTGATTTATAACAATAGGGTCATAACTGATGTAATGTGTCTGTATATTACTGTATTCCAAAAGTCAAGATTGGATATTTCTTTTAAATAACGAGGAATTTTAAAATTGGTTGAACATCATTTTAAGAAATTAAATCATTCCTGTTTATCACGATTTTATTAAAATATTTGCAGAAATTGTGTAAATGTTCAAGATTTCTAAATTACATCATGTGTGATTCACTTACAAATAAAAGCTATATAGAAATTGTGTAAACTTTCATAAAGTGTGAATTGATTAGTACGTAGCAGGTTTCTTTTTCATATAATTATCTTTTTGTCAAAATATTTCTTAATTCCATAAATGAACCCATGTTTCTATCAAGATGTAAAATATTAATTGGTATGAATAATGAATATAATAGTTAATCATAAATGCCATTTGTCCTGTTATAATAGTCTGATAACGAGTGCAACTTATATTAATGGTTTTGTTTGCAGAACATGTTTTTTCTTGTTGATCTTAATAATATCTTAGTTTATTGCAGTGCAACAAGACACGTGTAAATAGATGGATTTTAATTCGATAATGAATGGATCTTAATTCGATAATAAAAAGTCATTGTTCTTCATATACAAATCCGGATAATAAATTTGTTTTTCGACAAATCATGCAAACCGAACAATTTTTATTATTATAATTATTGAATAATTTATTTCAATTAATCTATGGTTTGATAAAAAAACTGTACATATGTATGAAATATCAAGAAAATAATTATCAACTTTCAAACAAAAACATCATTTTCTACTCAAAAATATATTCTCTCATTTCCTTCCATTTTTTCTTATTATTATATGTTTCATATTTGTTTGTTTATTGGATCTCCATCACCTAGTGATATAACCAAAGTGTAATTGTTTATTTGTAATTCTTCTTTCTATCATTCTCCGGTTTTAAGTTTGTTCTAATATATTAAGTACTAATATTATATACTTTTGGGTTTTCAAAACATTAAATTAAAATTTACATTATTTATTATTCAAAGCATAAATTATTATGTTAGCAAATAATATTAAACATTGATTAAATTTTAGTGGATTCAGATATATAGTGGATAACCAAAATTTTTATGAAATAAATTTAAAATCAAAATTCAAATAGTTTGGAAAAAAATGGATTAGTGGTTACATTATTTCTATTTTTATTCCAATAGTATGAAGTTTGACTCAATTTTTCATTGTATAAAAATATTAAATTTTTATATGAATATGTTGGATTATTGGGATGTTTTGTTATGATTCAGATAAAAACAAAAGTTCAACTACTTTTAAAGAAATTGGGTTGCGGAAATCCCATATGGGATAATGAATACTTGCATTCCACAAAATAGTTGCTGAACATTAGTAGTTGCATTTGAAAAAAAAAATTGTGAATCCAAGTCATAAAAATACTTTAAAAATGTTTAAATATCCGATTGGTATATAGTTTTATTTGAGTATATTTTATTAACGAGCTGTAATGATGTGAACGTATAACAGCCACTAGCCAGTAGCTAGGAGAGTCCACAACTAAATAAATAAATTAAGTACTGAATCACCAAATCATAAACGTATACATTGAATGCAACTACTGTGTCGGCAAGTAACATTGGGACTACATCGGTACCTTTAAGACAGCAAAATAGTTTTGTAAGATTCTTTTAATAATGTGTAGTTTCAGTACACGGAAATTTTGCAAATACAAATTTAATTTGTCGCATTTTCAAATTACGAATTAAAGGTTGACAAAATTTTAATTTATTCAGCGAAACAAATTATAATAACATTAAAATTCAAATTTAACTAAAATAAAATTCTTTTATCATCTTCTTTAATCATTTTAATTTTGTGGTTTAAACGATTTTTTAAACAATGATAGAAAATAGTTAAAAAAATAAAGTGAGTTATCTTGAAACCAATAAAAAATCTTCTTATCTTAAAGAAATTATAGAACTAAATGTAAAAAAACAATTTGTCGATTTTTTAACTGTGTTCATTTTCTCTAGTTGTCTTTATCTCATTTTTAATCAGGAAAAAACAATTATTTTGAAACATAAATTCTAATATTCACACGTGAATAATTTTAGATATTTATAACATTTAAAAATTCTTTCTTTGAAAAAAATGTGATCTGTGTTAGAACAAAACAGTTTAACTAGTCCGAATTTTAACATTAAATCGAGTTGTATATCGATGACCATTAAAAAATTTTTTTTTCGAACTGACCATTCAATTCAATTCATAGTTTTTTAATTATTTCTTAATATATTATTTTTAAATTTCATATAAATATTTAAATAAATTTAATTTAATAAAATATTTTAATAATTAGTCTGAATTTTAATATATATGTTATTATTATTTATTTGGTTAAAAATTAATATATTTTATTAAACTAACTAAAAAATATTATTAATTTATAAAAAACAATTCTTTTATTTCTTTAATTTATATATACAAACTTTATTTTAAAAATAATTTTAATAAAAATTAAAACTATATAATTATTTATTTTACATTTATTAATAAACAATAATATATAATTTACGAATATTTTTCTAAATCCACCGGACGTAAAAATCTATATATAAATCTAGTACTAAATGATATGATCATACCACAATCACGTCTATTACATGCAAATGCTATGTATCAAGTTAGAGGTTCATTGGTCCTCCCACTAATACTTGTAAATGCTATGTTTGTGGGTAGTTGTGGTTTTTAGCATTTAACAACAATGATAGAAACTGTTTCACATAAGTAATTGTCATTTAGAACGTCTCCAATGATAGAGTATCTCGTAGTTTCTCACATTAATATAAGAGGAAGGAGAGATGAAACGCAAAGTTTCGGCATACAACATTTGGGCTTCGAACAAAAGACAATGGCCCAAGAGGAGAAGAGTGACGTGGCTGCTATACACAGGAGACAAACTGAAAACAGAGAATCGACAAAAGCTGAAGAAGAAAAGCAGAGGAAGGATATGCGATCGTATAGGCAAGTTGTGATTGGAACAGATGGCATTAAACAATTGAAGGAGAATGGATCTAAGACAACGACATTTTCATATAAATAGAATTGTATACACTTTTGTAAACGGGAGTGTGAAAAAGAAAGTAATGAAAAGTTCTTGAGAAGTTCTTAAGTTTTCGTTCATGTCGTCTTCTTCTTCTTCCTTATATTCTGTTTATTTCATACACCATTGTTAAGTCTATCATGGTATCAGAGCGTGGTGAGGGAGTGATAAGTGATATGTTTCCATTCCCAAGTCATATTAACGCTGGGAGTTTTGTATCCACAAAACTTACTGACGAAAACTACTTAGGATGGAGACTTCAGATGGAAGCTCTTCTCAAAGGTCAGAAACTGTTGGGTTTTGTTAATGGGAGTCAAAAACCACCTATTGAAAAGATTCGAGTCAAGTTTAACAACGAGTTGACTGAGGTAAGTAATCCTGACTTTGAAGCTTGGTTTCAAACGGACCAACTCATTCAGTCGTGGATATTTGGAACATTGTCTGAAGAAGTTTTAGGATATGCATTTGGTCTTCAAACTGCTCGAGATGTTTGGGTCATGTTGGAAGAAAATTTTAATCAAAGTTCAATGTCACGTGAATATGAACTTCTTGGTGCACTTCAGACTATGTCAAAAGGGAACAAAGAGTTAAAAGTCTTTCTTCGAGAGTTTAAAGATGTGTGTGATAAGTTAAGTTCTATTGGGAAACCTGTTTCAGAGTCGATGAAAATCTATCGCCTTCTACAGAGTTTGGGAAGGGAATATGAAGCACTAGTCACATCTATTCAAACATCAATGCATAAGCCGCCTGTTCCAACATATACAGAGGTGGTGTCTCAACTTATTGGGTTCCACAATCGAATCCAGAAGTATACTACTTCCTCTGCTAATCCCCAGTTAGTCTTCCAAGTACAAAATGCAGAAAATGATGGAGTCTTCAATCAATCTCTTGGTGAAGCCTTCTCACAAACTAATGGAGTTTTTACTCAACCTACTGGAAGTTTCCCACCACCCCCTCGACCTCAGTATGGCTCCGGTTATAACAATCCAAGAGGAGGCTACAGAGGATTTCGGGGAGGCTATAGAGGCAGAGGAGGTTACTCTTCTTTTGGTCGTGGTTTCTCTCAACAAGTGACAAATTGGCAAGGTCAGAACCCCTCCACTGGACAGCCTAATCAACGTCCAACATGTCAAATCTGTGGAAGAGTTGGACATGTAGCTCTGAAGTGCTGGAACAGGTTTGATAGCTCTTATCAGAGTGAAGAAGTTCCTAAAACGCTGGCTGCAATGCAGATTTCATCAGCTGCTCCGCCACAGAAAATGTGGTATCCAGACTCTGGAGCTACCACACATATCACTGGAGCTACAAACACTCTTCAGGACGTCTCTCCCTACTCAGGTTCAGAGACAGTGATGATGGCTGATGGATCATTTCTACCTATCACTCATGTGGGCTCAACATCCCTGTCTACACCCACAGGTAAGTTACCTTTGAACGATGTCTTGGTATGTCCTGGAATACAGAAACCTCTCCTGTCTGTGACAAAATTATGTGATGATTATCCTTGTGCTGTCTACTTTGATTCTAATCATGTTTATGTGTTGGATAAAAACACACAGAGAGTAATGATTCAGGGAAAAAGACAGGATAACCTTTATTTGTTGGAGAATTCAGAAGCTATGGCACTCTTTTCCTCACGACAACAAGTGGTTAGTGATGAGCTGTGGCATATGCGTCTTGGGCATCCAAGTCCTCAGATTCTCCAGTATCTAAAGACTTCTAAAGCTATCCTTAGCAACAAAAGTAATTTTAAAGTAATGTGTGAGTTTTGTCAAATGAGCAAGAGCTCAAAACTGTCATTTTCAAAGTCTGATTTTTGGGCAAAAGAACCTTTGGAGAGGATTCATTGTGATTTGTGGGGTCCTTCTCCATATGCTTCAATGCAAGGATTCAAGTATTATGCTATATTCATAGACAATCATTCTCGCTTTTGTTGGTTTTATCCTCTACAAAACAAATCAGACTTCTTCACAACATTTGTGAATTTTCAGAAACTAGTTGAAAAACAATATTGCACGAAAATCAGAATACTTCAGACAGATGGCGGTGGAGAATTCACAAGCAACACTTTGAGAGATCATCTCACAAATCATGGAATTCAACACTACATTTCATGTCCTCACACACCTGAACAGAATGGCTTGGCTGAGCGCAAACATCGTCATATTACTGAATTGGGTTTGGCCATGCTTTTCATGAGTAAGGCGCCTTTTAAGTATTGGGTAGAAGCATTCTACACAGCTACATACTTAATCAATCTTCTCCCAACTCCAGTTCTGCAGTTTCAGACACCATTTCAACTTCTTGTGAAACAACAACCTGCATATACGGCTTTGAGGGTGTTTGGTTGTGCTTGTTATCCGTATCTTCGCCCATATACTTCTAACAAGTTTGATCCTCGTTCATTGCAGTGCGTGTTTCTTGGATATCACACACAATATAAAGGTTACAGATGCCTACATGTTGCTACGGGTAAGTTGTATATAAGTCGACATGTTGTCTTTGACGAAACATGTTTTCCTTTCAGACAACTTACTGCAGAATCATCACCTGAGGACATGACTCCCCTTGCCTCCGCCTGGTATCAATCTACAATCTCTGCATCTAAGGTGCCTCCCTCACGATCTTTGGACCCTACTGCTCATTCTGCTCCTCTGTTTCAACCTCTAAGTGGAGATTCTTCAGGCTTGTCTACTACTGAGGAGGAGGAATGTCCTGGGCGTACGGCAGGCTTTGATCCTGATCCTATAGGCGACAGCATTCCCTCTTCCTCTGTTAGGCCAGATATTCCTGAGACAATCTCTCCTTCACATTGTGCTCCAATTCAGTCAGTAGTCGATTCATCCAAACATCACATGGTAACAAGATCTAAAACAGGTAATACTAAACCCAATACTCGTTATATTCTGTTTAGTGGTACTTCTGTTCCTGTGACTCCAAAAACAGTGTCTGAAGCCATGAAAGTACCCGGGTGGAAGAAAGCTATGGAAGATGAAATGCAGTCAATCCTGGATACAAATACTTATGATCTTGTTCCTTATGATCAATCTATGAATGTTCTTGGGTGTAAATGGGTATTCACAGTCAAACTTCAGGCCGATGGCTCAGTGGAAAAACTTAAAGCACGTTTGGTAGCAAAGGGCTTTCATCAAGAAGAGGGGCTGGATTTCACAGAGACTTTCAGCCCAATGGTTCGTAGTGCAACAATCAGAATTCTCCTCTCAATTGCGACTGCAAAACAATGGCAAATCACTCAACTTGATGTGAAGAATGCATTTCTTCATGGGGATCTTCAAGAACGAGTTTATATGTGCCAACCTCCTGGTTTTGAGAATCCTACATTGCCCACTCATGTCTGCAGTCTCAAGAAAGCTCTTTATGGCTTGAAACAAGCTCCTCGAGCGTGGTTTAACAAGTTCAGTAATTATCTACTGGAGTTTGGTTTTCTCTGCAGCAAAGCCGATCCTTCTCTCTTCATTTATCATCAACAAGGAATCACTATGGCTTTACTACTGTATGTTGATGATATTCTGTTAACAGGAAGCTGTCCTATCTTGATAAAGTCTCTGATTCAGAACCTTCACACTGTGTTTTCAATGAAAGATCTTGGTCCTCTGAGCTATTTTCTTGGTATTCAGGCACATTATCATTCGAATGGGTTGTTTCTACATCAGTCCAAATATGCAGAAGAGATTCTTGAAGCAGCTGGAATGACTTCCTGCAACCCAATAGCCACGCCTTTACCTCTGCAGTTTGATGAAGCTTCAGATACCAGTTTGTTTCCTGCTCCATCTTATTTCAGAACGTTGGCTGGCAAACTTCAATATCTCACCTTGACACGTCCAGATATTCAGTTCTCTGTCAATATTGTGTGCCAGCGTATGCACGCTCCCACGGTTGCAGACTATGTTCTATTGAAAAGGGTATTAAGATACATTCGAGGTACGAGTATGTTTGGCCTGAATATCTCCTCTGCAACATCACTATCACTTCATGCTTTTAGTGATAGTGACTGGGCAGGCTGTAAGCTCACAAGGAGATCCACCACCGGCTTTTGCACCTTTCTAGGTCCTCATTTGGTTTCTTGGAAAGCTAAGAAGCAGCCTACTGTGTCCCGGTCGTCTACAGAGGCTGAATACCGTGCTTTAGCAGAAACGGCGGCTGAGCTTACCTGGATATCATCTGTCTTACGTGAACTCCATATCCCTCAGCTCACTCCAGCTCGTCTCTTGTGTGACAACTTGTCTGCTGTTCATTTGACAGCAAACCCAAAGTTTCATGGTCGTTCTAAACATATCGATGTCGACTACCATTTCATTCGGGAAAAGGTGGCTCTTGGGACAATTGAAACTTGTCATATTCCAGCTCACTTTCAACTGGCTGATGTGTTTACTAAGTCCCTTCCTCGACAACCATTTGAATCTCTTCGTTGCAAACTTGGTGTTTGTCTCCCGCCAACCACAAGTTTGAGGGGGGATATAAGAGGAAGGAGAGATGAAACGCAAAGTTTCGGCATACAACATTTGGGCTTCGAACAAAAGACAATGGCCCAAGAGGAGAAGAGTGACGTGGCTGCTATACACAGGAGACAAACTGAAAACAGAGAATCGACAAAAGCTGAAGAAGAAAAGCAGAGGAAGGATATGCGATCGTATAGGCAAGTTGTGATTGGAACAGATGGCATTAAACAATTGAAGGAGAATGGATCTAAGACAACGACATTTTCATATAAATAGAATTGTATACACTTTTGTAAACGTGAGTGTGAAAAAGAAAGTAATGAAAAGTTCTTGAGAAGTTCTTAAGTTTTCGTTCATGTCGTCTTCTTCTTCTTCCTTATATTCTGTTTATTTCATACACCATTGTTAAGTCTATCAATTAAAAAGGTTAAAAAAAAATGAAATGTCTTTTTCAATTGAAAATTCTATAAAAAAAATTTACGGAACACTTGTTATCCAATTTCTTTTTAAAACTTAAATTGAATTATATTAGAAATATTAATATTATATTGATGAAATACTCTTTTGCAGTCTGACCTTTCTTACTGGCTCTTCCTGTACTTCCATAATCAATGAGACACAGATTCAATTATTAAAATGAGATTTTAGCTTTTGAAGCAGAGCTGAAAAATCATTCCAACCTCGATATCTTGATACCTTTATATTGCCTTTCTCTTTAGAAGAATTGTCTTTATCAACCTTTTGCTTCTTCTTGCTTGATGATGATGTTGATTTGTTTAAAACAAGCTTGTCTCGATGCGATTGGGAACAACGAAAACAAACAAATCCGAGAATCTTTCCCTTTCGAAATGTCGAAGAACCCTAAAATCTCTTTTTCGTTTTTCCCCTACGATATGTGTTAAATTGAACGGAGTTATGTTATGTATTACGGAGTTAGTTTAAGTTAAACGGTGTTATAAGGTCCGCTATAGATATTTCACGAATTGTAAACGAAAGACAACATCACGGTTTATACTGTCAAATATACAAACTTAAGGATTTAAAATGTCACTGAAAAAAATTAAAATTTAAAGTGTTAGTGACTGCCAAATTCGAGGTTTTTAATGCGATTTTCCCTAATAAATTATGTCGCATTGATTCACATCGTGATCACAGAGCTTCCTAAGTAAATTTCCGAGTTCAAGAACGAGCCCATACACATTTGATTACAAAACTAGAAAATTGCATTACTATCCAAAATATAAGATAGTCACATCTTCCTTCACAATTTGAGTTATAATCGAATCGTTCCCAAATCGCATGTTTACTCAACAACTTAACTTCTACCTTTGATTTGTGTGGCTAATATATCTTCCGTGTAGCAGGCATACATGTCACGTGTCTCAACCAAACCAGATTCGATATAAACAAACATTCTTGATAAATTCACACAAACTCAGGTTCTTAATCTTATCATCTAATCAAGCATGGATTCCGAAATCGCAGTCGACTGGTCTCCGGTGCTCAAGATATACAAGAATGGCCGCACTGAACGTCTTATGGGCGAAACTACAGTCCCACCATCTTTAACTCCACAAAACGGCGTCGTTTCCAAGGACGTTGTTTATTCTCCCGAGAACAACCTTTCCGTTCGTATTTTCCTCCCGGAGAAAGCCGCAGAGACCGGTGCAAAGCTTCCTCTCCTCGTCTACTTCCACGGTGGAGGATTCATCATTGAAACCGCTTTTTCTCCCACTTACCACAACTTTCTCACGGCGGCGGTTTCTGCGTCCGACTGTGTTGCGGTCTCGGTGGATTACCGGCGTGCACCGGAGCATCAGATTCCGATCGCGTACGATGATTCGTGGATGGCTCTAAAATGGGTTTTCTCCCACATCGCCGGATCCGGCTCGGAAAATTGGCTGAACAAACACGCCGATTTCAGCCAAGTGATTCTCGCTGGAGACAGCGCTGGAGCGAACATCGCTCATCACATGACGATGAGAGCTGCGGAAGAGAAACTGAGTCCCGAATTAAGCGATTCAGGGATCTCGGGAATCATCTTGGTTCATCCTTACTTCTGGTCGAAAACACCAATCGACGAGAAGGAGACGAACGATGTAACACTGAGGAGGAAGATCGATGGGTTTTGGATGATGGCTAGTCCCAACAGCAAAGACGGATCGGATGATCCGTTTATCAACGTGGTGCAATCAGAGTCAGTGGATTTATTTGGATTGGGTTGCGGAAAGGTTCTGGTAATGGTGGCTGAAGAAGATGCGTTGGCGAGACAAGGTTGGGGTTACGCGGCGAAGCTGGAGAAGAGCGGTTGGAAGGGAAAAGTGGAGGTGGTGGAGAGTAAAGGAGAAGGCCATGTTTTTCATTTGATTAAACCTGACTGTGAAAATGCTCTTGAAGCAATGAAGAAATTTGCAGGCTTTCTTAAGGAAAACAAGTAATTGCTGTGTGGTCTATCTCTAATATTTTAGTGAATTTCATACGCATTATCCCAAAAACTTTAATTATACAAATAGTGATCATTAATACATAGTTACAAAAAATTTCGGAATAATTGCAATTAGTACAGCAATTTGCTACAACGCAAGAAGCATTAAACCTTCTATGTTTAGTAAGAGAAATTTTATGCTAAGGTACTGTTAATGAAATATAGACCGGAAACGTCATCAGGAATAAGTCAGAAGCTTCGGTATGAATGATAAAGTAATCTGAAAAAGGTAATTTGCCTTCTTGAAGAAAAGAGTAATCTATTTTATCTCAGCAAATCTTAAGCCACACCAAATCAAATAACACTAAAATAATAACAAGTTTTCACCATTATCATTTATGGAAAGTTGCAACACAAGAAAAATTACAAACAGAGAAGATAACATTTGAGTCACAGCTTTGCTTTGGGTTTTTTGTTCCGCAGCTACTTATTCAGATCAATGATTCAAAAACAAAAATTCTAAATGAGGGAAGTAGCCAGAAACCTGAGAAACGAAAGCTTTCTAGACAGCAATCCCAAGAGATTTCTTGAACTTCTCAACCTCTAGATAGACAGTTGAGTAAGGTAAGAACTCAGAGAAATAGTCTCCACTAAGGTGGTTTATGGCAACAGCAAGTTTCGGGATCTCTAAGGTTTCTTCGTTGGTGAGCGTTCGAATAAACCTTGCTGGATTGCCTCCCCACAGTTCACCGGATGGGATTCTTCTACCAGGTGGCAAAACAGAACCAGCTTCCAGGATTGAGCGGGTCTCAACCAGTGAACCTTCCATTAGTATTGAATGTTGCCCAATGATGCATTCAGGTTCGATAGTGCATGATCTTAGAAGACTGTATGCACCAATTGTCACGTACCTATCTATCCATGTCTGTGCTGGTAATCCTGAAATTTCCAATTTCCAAAGTAGAAAGTAACTTCCAAAATTAGATTATTAATCTATCATAACGAAACCAGAACTGCGGAAACAGAGTAAAGGTTTGTGTAGTATGTGACCAGAACAAGAGATATTCTTACCCTTTAAGATGGTTGAATTGACAAAAGAATGAAGACTGTTTAAAAATAAAGGGCCATTTTCGAAAATGAGACCCAAATGATCGTTGTAGAAAGATAACTCAATGTCTTTAAAGTCCAGAGCTTAATCAAACCAAGAGAATCTGTTGTACTTAAGATATAGAACCCACCTTGGTAATACTAAAAGAAAGGTTATATTCATTCAGCTTGATGCAACTTTAAAATCCAGGTTCCAACCACAGAACAGAAAATCAAGTTTGTGCAGAATTCTCCGTAAAGTAAAAACCTTAACATAGTTCCTGAGCTTTTCCAGAGCTTCTAGGCAACTTTGTACGACTACAGGAGATGGTCTTTTGTGGTGTTATCCGATTCCATCGTGCTAATCTATTCAACCTCTGAATACCCTAAATACTAAGATCAAGCACATATCATCAATGAGCTTCTTGATTCCAGTAATCACTAATCACCTCAAGAACAACGCGTTTCTATGCACACTTGTCTCGTTAGGCACAAAATGCTCGGAAGGATATCGTTACTGAACAACTACCATTCAGGATTATTGAATTACGAATATTTCCAATATGCTTACTTGTACACAGAACTTCAGAGAAAAATGGGAAAAAAACACCTCAAACACGAGCCTCTATCTTTAGATAATCGAAATGGACGATGAAAAAGAAACCCTAGATTCCAATAATCACTGATACCATTTCCGTAGCAGCAATAAATCAACTTCTAGTAGAGAACACATAAATAATTTAAAATGGAATCACCCAGAAACTCAAATTCGAGAAAAAAAAAAGAAGAACCTGTTGGGGACGACCACGCGGCATGGACAACACACCGCTCCTGGACATTTGAGCAGAATCCAACGGTGATCTTGTTGAGATCTCCCCTCAAAACGGCACCGTTCCAGACGGACGAGCCGTCCCATACGGTGACCTGACCGGCCAACACCACGTTAGGCGCAACGTAGGCGTCGACGGCGACCTTCGGTAGCCACTGACCCAGGGGAATGATCTGTCTTTGGCCTCTATAGTCCCACTTCACCCGATCCGGCGACGGCGTCACCTGCGATTTCGGCTTAGGTACTTCCGTCGTCGCCACCGCTACCGCTTCCGCAGCGAAGTATCGCCGAATCAGATTCGAAGAAACGGACGACGCGATGCCTTTCCTACAAATTCGAGCTAACGGGGTCGCCATTGCTATTTCTTCAAGGATCTGTGGAGAGAATGAGAGAGAGAGAACTTTCCGGTGGAGGAGACAGAGGGGTCGTCAGTCTCTTCTTCGAAATCTGAAAGCATGAACCGTACGGTAATATTGGGTTGGGCCTATATGAGCTAAGCAAATATGAGCCCAGTAAGTTTGAACGTAAGGGTAGATTTTGGTCTTTAAGAAGGGTAATAAGGTTGATCTTCGATCAGCTAAAGTTTAGGATATTCCGTTCGTTTTTTATGGTTATTTTTTGTTTCAGTTTTTTCGTTTGATAAGAATAAAGATTTATGTAGTTATTTTTATATTTCGATTTGGTTTTAGTTTGGTTATATTTCGGTTTTGCTCGTTTCGGTTATTAAATTTAAAAACTGAAAATAACCAAAATAATCGAAATAACAAAAAATAATCAAAAATGATCGAAAAACAACCAAAAATAACTAAAAAATAATCGAAAAATAACAAAAATAACAAAAATAACAAATAATAACCGAAATATCTAAAATATCCGAAAATATTTCGGATAATCGAAAATAACTAAAAATAATTCGGTTTTTTTAAGATATTATTTTGGTTTCAGTTCGGTTTCGATTAGTAACTAATAACCATAATTTTCAGAATAATATTCGTTTGGTTATTTTTTTATAACCGAATACCAACCGAAATCGATTTTTCGGTTTGGTTTTGGTTCAAATTATTCGGTTCGTATTATTTGTTCAGCCCTAAGCTAAACGGTGTGTAGAAACTCAATTGTTTCTTACTTTTTTTTCCCTTAAGAGTTTGGTCAAAACAAAGGCTAAGCTTAAAAGACATTTTTGTATGATAGAAAAAAATTCTGAAAGATAACTACTAGCAACAGTTTCACAATAATTATGTAGCCTTTTCACTTGTGTGTTACTGATGGAGCGGTGGCAATGCGTGCACAGTTGTCCTTGAGAAGAGGATGGAAGAACCGGTGCAATGGAAACATATGAAGCCAACACTTTGTATCTATAGCTGAAAACGCTTTACAACATTCTGCTCCAAGCTTTTGAAACTGACCAGAAATAATCGATTTTTGAATTTTTTGAACACAACCTTGAACGTTAAAGAGATATGACCAACATTTTTGCGATATCAATATGAGAACCCGGCGGGGAATGTCTAGGAATCATATGGATTTGAGCTAATCCTGGCATTACTTGAAGAACAATGGCCATAGCTATAAACACAATGAAAGGTAGCTTCTGAATTGCTTTTTTCATCTCTTTTATGCTAGTTTTTGTTCTTTTTCTTGTTTTACAATAATGGTAAAAAATAGTTAAATGCTTGGATGTTTGGGAGATAGATGGACGTAGTTTAGTTTTTATAGGGTCACAAAATTGAAAACGGGTGTATTAAATTTGAAACGTTAGCAAACATTTAAAATTTTAATCTACTAATAATCATAAATAGTGTAAGAATTTTGAGAATATGGGATCATAAATGACAGGCTTAAGATACAGAAATTAATAAACCAGTAGTTTTACATTTGATTTATTATATTACGATGATATGATATATTTTATTACTCATTATCAGACCAGACCGGAAAAAGAAAGGCTAAAACCGGTATGTATAAGAATAGTTATGCTTTAACCGGTTTCTACTCAAACCAACCTCATGCAACTTAGCTATTCCAATTTCACTGACTATTCATCAAATTCATATTAACGCATTGAGCAAATCATAAACGAAGAACAAAATTAAACCGGAAGCCAAACAAGGGTTACACAAAACCCTAAATAAAACAAAGCACATTTTGAAAATTATAACTTAATGCATATTCAGATTCATATCCAGAATATTTCCACCACATATAGAGTCATAAACAAAGCTACAAAAAATTAACAAACTAACAAACCGGTAGGGAGAATAGAACCGGGTACAGTTAACCGGTATAGATGTGGAGTCGTATAGCAATGGTAAAGATGGTGATGAGACCGAAGAAAATGATAGCGTGGACGAGAATCGATGCGCCACTAGTCTGCATATTCCCGAATTCTATGACTCGACCTCTCGCCGGAATCTGAAAAAGAAGTCCCGGAGTCAAAAGCACGAACAGGATCACAGCGATCACCACAGGACCCCAATCCGCCATACTTAGACCAGTAGAGAAAGAGAAAGAGAAAGAGAAAGAGAGAAGAAGAAGTTAGCGAGAGAGAAAACGATTGAAAAAGGAAGAGATTTTGGGATTTGAAGAGTCCGAAACTTCCTCGTGTTCTGTGAAAAGGAAACGGCCGGTGGCGATGGCACGTTCGGTTTCGTTGTTTTCGAACGACGAGACACGCGAGTCTCGTGACTAATGTTTACAGTAGTATAGTTATTGATATTTGCTGGATTATGACGTTAAAATGGGCCCTGAATCTCAATCTGGCCTAGTATATTTAAAAGAGTATTAAATCTTAACCTAGGATTTAATGATAAAGAAAAAAAGATACATGAATTACGATTAGTTTTCTTGTTTCCTAGGAATTCATAAATTACATACCTTATCTTCTTTATCAGACGCAAAAATTTACCATTACGATTATTGTATATTATTGTTAATTTAGGTGATGCATCTACATACACCACGTAGTTACATATGTATCGCAATTTTTTTAAGCCGATTAAAATAGTGGTACGATTAAAAATCTACGATCAACCGCAACCGTCAATGATAGACAAACGAGCAACATCTACCGTAGCTGCAACCGCAGTGTTGAATACAACCGTAGCTGTATGCGACAAACAAAAGAACAATAGTATATTTTTTATTTCCTAGGTTTTATGATCATGTGAAAACTCCTCATTTTCATGTACTAAACCCGGATGGGAATACTTGACCGCCCCTTGGTTTTTTTACCGGTTAGGTATTTCATTTTCTATCGTTATGGTTTCACCTTAGATTTAGAAAAGTAATATAGATGGTAAAAATTTAGTCTTACATAACTCTCTAGTAAAAATAGTCTTATATTATGGGTATTTTGTAAAGATTTACTGTAAATCTTATGTTGATATTTCATATTTTCAACTAACTCTTGTTTAAATATGCAATTCATATGATCAAAAATATAATTGCTTTATAATTTTCTAAAAAAAGTATCCGAGTTTTTAAGCATCATCGATCTAAAGAGTACGCTGATCTTTAACATTATCGATTTAAAGAGTATGGTGATCTTTAACATCATGGATCTAAAGAGTACGCTAATCCCATTGAATATGTTAAGCATCACTAAACTCACAACCAACAATTCATCACTTGGCGTCTGCAAATCCGTGCTCTCCTTCAAACAAAGAGCATCTTCAACAAATATTCATCAAATAACGAATTTGATAAAGAATAATAGTAAAGATTTATATGTCTATTTAGTTGCAAATACAAAATGTCATTAAATAAATTAAATCGAAGATTTTTTTCTTCAGATTTGATAAAAAAACATTAGCTGATGATATAAAAAGGAAGGAAGAATCAGCTACATCGCTATCGACCTTATCCACTTCATTCCCAATTCTTTGACAAAAACGGTTTCACACCCTTTGATCAAATCACAACAACAAATCCACACCGACCATTCGTAACACCCAATGGACAACATCAACAACCTGCAACTGCCTACCTCCGCCGCTGGAATCCCTCCTCCTCCTCCTGGAACCTCCGTCTCCTCCGCCGGAGGCGCCTCTTACCTCCACCTTCTCCAGCAACAGCAACAACAGCTCCATATGTTCTGGTCCTACCAGCGCCAGGAGATCGAGCAGGTGAACGATTTCAAAAACCATCAACTCCCTCTCGCTAGGATCAAGAAGATCATGAAAGCCGACGAGGATGTGCGTATGATCTCTGCCGAAGCACCGATCCTCTTCGCCAAAGCTTGCGAGCTCTTCATACTCGAGCTAACGATTCGATCCTGGCTTCACGCCGAGGAGAATAAACGCCGTACGCTCCAGAAAAACGACATCGCCGCCGCGATTACAAGAACCGATATCTTTGATTTCCTCGTCGATATCGTCCCTAGGGATGAGATCAAGGAAGAGGCGGCGCTCGCAGGGATGGTGGCTCCCGCCGGGATGGTGGCTCCCGCCGCGAGCGGCGTGCCTTACTATTATCCGCCGATGGGTCAGCCGACTGGTCCTGGAGGGATGATGATTGGGAGGCCTGCCATGGATCCGAGTGGTTTCTATGTGCAGCCTCCGTCCCAGGCGTGGCAGAGCGTTTGGCAGACGACGGCTACTGGCGATGATGCCTCTTACGGCAGTGGAGGAAGCAGCGGTCAGGGAAATCTTGACGGCCAAGGGTATGTTTCCTTGTATTACGCCGAATTTTGTGCAATGTACTTCATTGATGATTATAGATTATCTAGGGTTTTAGGATTTGGAATCACAAACAACCTCTAGTCTTCATCAATCTTATTTTGCAAACAATTCTGGAATCAGACGCCTTCCTTGAAATATAGATTATGTTTCTCTTTTGCTGAATCTGATTGGATCCGTGACCTGTAATCGCTCCTTCGGATTTGAATCATTTCATTAACCTACATTTCAATGTCTTTTGTATCATGTTTGCAGTTAAGCTCAGAGTACTCCTGATGATGCCAATGTGCCTGCTATTGAAGACAACAGATATTAGTCGACCTTGAATTGAATTTTGGATGTTTCTCATAGATTACGATTCATGCCTGAATTCAATAGACATTAAAACAAAATCAGTAAAAAAAATTATTTTTCTCTGTTGATTTATAATCTGCCGTTTCTAATTTATGCTTCTTTTTCGATCTTATTTTACTTCTCCCTCCTTCACCTCTTGGGATGAACTTGTATGAGAAAAGGCAGTCTTGTAGGGTTCTTTTTTCAGAGGCTTCAATGCTTGCAACCCTCAAGAAAACCCAATCGGTGTTTATGTGGATGTGTGTATGAACTTGTGACATAGCAATTTTGCTAGCAGCGATGACAAAGATGTTATTTTAATTGTTAATATTTGATAGGAACAGCTTATTACAAAGCATTTTGTAGGAACATTTGTCACTTTTTTATCTACTCTCAATCTTTTCGTTTTGTAGGCTAACCCCTTTGACAGGTATTGATCTTTCTCTAACTGTAACTTCTGCACTCTTGAGGCACCTTTGGATATCGCTTTCTGTCAGAGCAATAGTCATAATCCAGGTACAACTTCCTTGCATTCATATACAGTTTTTTATCTCTAGAGCTTAGCTGCCAATTCTCTTTGCGATTCCACCAGAATTTAGGAGCAGTGCATTTCTCTAAGCCAAAAAACGTAGTTACACAACCTTCAATCTTTGATGCCTGGAATTTAGCAATGTAAGGCATCTGCGTGGGATCAATTATCGATCTGTTTTGCACACTTCCACTTACGAACATCGTCTGCACCGATGGGTAGTAAATGTCTGGATTCTTTCTGTACACCCGGATCGGTGTATCGTCTACATAGAACCTGAAATTTGTAGAAGTAACTTTATTTCCTTTGTTATGGATGATAATCAATGGATTAGGTGATGATCTGATAAAAATGTATCTCCTTACACAAGTTGATGTTGGTTCCAAAGAAACCTATAGGAATGGTAATCTTCGGCTGGATCAAACCAGAGATGAAACCTCTGATCTTTGTCTCCTTCACCGTACAGAAACATATTTGTATTAAGCAAATACGGTGGCCCACTCCCCAAAATCTGGAAACAGAGCTCGTCATGGCGGCTTGATTTGGAGATTAACTGCCATATAGCATTCAAAGAGGAAACATATTTCAAGAAGCCCTCCAGGTACGTAACATGATCATCTTTATTTAAGGTAAACATAAGTAAATGTGATTCATACTTACGTAGAAGGAAGTAATGACTCCTTTAGACTTGGTTTGGGGTGCCTTGATTCTCATGTTGAAAGATCCTGAACCGTATATCGAGTAGGATTCAAACCCGGACCCTGTTAAGGAACATGAGACCAATAATAAGCATCATCTAGACATCATACACATATAGAGACAAATACACACATTAATAGACAGAAACAGATAGAAACCAGATTTATGATCGAGGGTGAGTTGGAGCTCAGAGGTTTCATTGAAAACAAAAGCTTGATGTCCCCATGTTATGTAGTAATTATTGGCCCATGTCACGAACCCAGTAGACTCTTCAAGTGGAGCCGCAGATGCAACCGTTACGACCACCATAACCATCAGTAGAATCATCTGATCAGATCCTCTCATCTTCATCTCTCTTGTCACTTCAAGTGACCACAGTAGAACACGACTCTCTTTGGCTATGTTATATAAGAATAGAGCAGCCACGTACGTTACGTTCTTGTGTGTGTTTTTTATCTTCACCAAATGGGTCTCTATTCATTGCATCATCATCAATTCATCATCATCATCATAGTCTGTTTCACCTAATTAGAATGTTATTGAGTTTAATCCCTACAGGTTGGTTTTGAGCTGTTTGCGATTAACTTTGTAATTTAGTCAAGGTGAAAGCTGATTCCAACTCGTTTAATACGCATCAAGCAATGGTTTTTGAGCTGTTTGCGATCTTCATGTATAATGAGGTGATTATTGAAAAATGTAAGAAATATTCAGAAAATTTGTATAAGAGATAAATAAAGTACAAATTTAGTTTTTATATTTTCACTATACATGAAGATTGCCCACTTTTTATATTATTATACGTAAACTAATTGTGAAGTTAGTAGTTATAATATAATTAATTGTTCACCGTTACATTATTAATTATTGTTTATTACAAAAATAATTAATTTTTTAATTGTTAGATGATTAAAATAATCGGTTTGATTTCTTTTGCATATATGTTGGTCCGGTTAAAAGATTTAAATTTTGAAGTTAAATGCGATGTACACGATCAAACAATTCCATACTTTTCTCTTCCGAGTCATTACTATTGTTCGGATTATTTGTTACTAATCATATCAATATTCAGTTTTTCCATTTTTAGTCGAATTAAATCTTTGCCAGGATGATTATTTTTAAATAAAGTTGGTTAATGCATATATATGTACACATATTTCCTTCGTTCTAATCCGTTTATGACGAAGATTCCGTGTTTGTTTCCTGCAGTAGCATCTAGTTGGAAGCCGCAGCGTTGACAATTGTTCATTTGTTAAAACGTGATACGTGATAGCTGAGGAGTTTTGTCGCTTTTGGTTAGTGATCAAATACTAAAACATGGTTGAGATTATATCGTGATTGTTGGCATGGTCGAGATCTAACCTATTTCATGGTTTTGAACTGAAGTTGTAATCATATATATTTAAACTTTTTTCACTATAAAAGTTAGTTGAATGTTTAATTTTTTCTATGTCAAGGGCCAATCTTCGGTGTTGGATGGCTTCAATAATTAATTATGTTTATCAAAAACGTGCCGCTAACTAATTAAGTTTCATACTTGACGTAAAAAAACTTTCATATACCATTTTTCTAATGAAAATGAAAAATAATTAAAATATATATTATATTCTGTTACTTGGTGAATAACGGACGCTTATCGACGCCGTGCATGAATGTATTACAATCACCGTTGTTCTTCATTGGAAAACCACCAAAAGCAAGTGTTAGAATCCCAATATTTCTACCTATCATATTCTAGAATATTGCCTTAACTGGTTCTCTCTCTTCGATTTTATGAGTTATTTTTAATAATTATCTTTATTTTATTTTTTTGATGATCGAATAATTTTTTTAAATAAAATAATAAATAATATCTGTGTAAAGAAAAATAAAATTTTTAATGTACAAGCTTTTAAGTAAATATCTTATACAACTGAACAGAAAAAAGTATAAAATAGATGCCGTAATAAGTTCACATTTTTGTAAAGATGTCTATAATCTAATTACATTCATAATTTCACATTAAATTGAAACATATATATCGGGATCAAATCATTTCTCTTACTTAAGGTTAATACTAGTTATTAAATCGATCTATTATGGTCGAGAAAAAAGTTTATATTTTTAACTTAAATTGTTTGTTCTCAAATTTTAGAACTCATACCTTTTTATAAAGATTCATATTTTCTAATATTCTTGAAAATTTTGAGCGAGCCACTTTTGCTTCATATCAAATGATTTCATATACAATATTAGAATCAACTCCAATGTACGTAAAACAATATGGGTTTTTTTTTGTCTTGCCTTGTTGTCGCAAACGTTTTATGAGTCACATTGGTATGGATGAAAATAATCGGTACTAAGACTAATAAGAAACCAAACCGGACATTGTGTTCAGCGTTCAGACAATCAGACCGAATCGAATCTGAGTTGGGATTGGAATTATGGACGAGGCAAAGTCAACGGAACAAACATGTATAAAATCAGTGTGTCAAATAAAACCCCCTTTTATTTTATATCTCCAGCCCTAAAAAACGACCATTCTCCTGAAACCCTAATTTCCAAACACCAATCCGATCTCAGAAGCTATGGAAGCCATTGAATCCGCAATCGACCCTCTCAGAGATTTCGCTAAGAGCAGTGTACGGCTCGTCCAGCGCTGTCACAAACCCGACCGCAAAGGTACGCAAATTTAAAATTTGTCTTTGTTGCGATTTTGTTAAGAGTTTTAGTGTTTTATCTTAGATCTAGAGATATTGATTCCTCAAATTTTTGTAATTTTTTCCCCAGAATTCACCAAGGTTGCTGTACGTACGGCGATTGGATTTGTGGTGATGGGTTTTGTTGGCTTCTTCGTGAAACTCGTATTCATCCCAATCAACAACATCATCGTTGGATCTGCTTAGTTTACTTTACGAGGTTTATTCCCATCTTCTTATACCTGTGTGATTCTCGTAATTGTTTATATCTCTTTGGATGCATTTAGCTAACATTAATGATATTCTGAAATTTGGAACATAGTGATAGTGATGCGTGATTTGCATTATATCTGGATAGAGATTTTGTTGTTTGGTCATTTGAAGTCCAATTGCTTTAATAAACCCCTGGCTAGACCCCCAACATTCTTGGTCCATGCTCAATATTTGTCATTGTAAGCAGATTGATGGATAGAAATTGATGCTAATATGAATTTAGGATTAAGCTGTTGCTTGGCTTCTTGCAGCGCCTCACAAGATTAAAGCTTATGGTTTCTGCTATTGACATGCTTCTGTATCCATGTATCTTTGCCTTCTATTAGTCCCATGATTTTGTTTGTTCTGAATCATTTTTTCTGGCGCTGTTGTGTAGTCTCTGATCCGCTTTGATTCTGTTTGTTAACCAGGGTCATCACTCTGCTTAGCTTACTCATAGTTGTAGTTCAATTGGTTTTTATTGTTTCTTTAATGCAAGAAATGCTACTAGTTTATAAAAGTTTCTAAATTGTTTCGCCGTGCTTACCTTACAACAGGCAACAAGCCAAAGAGTAAGAGAAGAAGAAGTAAAGACTGCAAAAGCTGTAGTCGGACTTCTCTGTCTTGCTATGTTTTGGCGGCCAATTTTTTTCTCTTATTCAATTTACACTCTTGTTTAGCTCTCTCATTTTCTTCCTTAGAGATTTCAATTGTTTTTTATTTATGTATGCAAAGTATATTTTGCTCAACAAGTACCTTTTTTAAAACGAAATCCGTGGCTGTAAGAGCTAATTCATCGGTGGCTAAGTAAGCAAAGATCTCATTTATCGGTTGGTTTTACTTGTTTTGTTGAAGCAATATAAAGAGGTTTAGGTTTCGAATTTTCCATTTGGAAGAAGTTAAGGAATTTCTTTAACATCAAGCATTATCATTGTTAATCGTTTTTGGTCGTAGTCTTTTACCTTCTTGCTGTTGGGAGCAGTGGTATATTTGTTTTGTGCCATTAATCTCTTGAGAAAAACTTTCCTTTTTTCGTCTTTCTTGTCTTGAATATCCGAGTAAGATTTCTGCTTTTAAAATCATTTAGGCTCTGTTTCTTTCAGGATGGTTTTCGGGTTTTTGGAGTTTGGTTTCCATTTTTTCCTCGAACCAAATATTTGTACTCAAATCTCACTATCAAGAAATCCAACTTGTGTATTTATAAAAAGAAAACTATTGATAAAATTCCTCGTCCACAAATTCTACATTTAGGCTTTGATTTGATATTTAAGGCTGATTCACATAAGTAGAAAGACGAGATTAGACTCTCTCACGTCAGTTCTTCGACATCTATAAATAAAAGATAAAATCAAATTCCAAGGGCAATTTCGTAATCATCGATAAAACCCTCACGATTCTCATTTTTTAAACGATTCAGGTTCACAAAGTCCTTCCTTTTGTTTTTTCTTTCTCTTACTCGTTGCTCTCTTGTCCCTCAAAGTAATCTACGGCACCATGGCGGCGGCGACATCTTCTTCGATCTCCTTCTCCACAAAACCTTCGAATTCCTCCTCTTCCATATATCCTTTACCCATTTCCAGATTCTCCTTACCATTTTCCCTAAATCCACACAAACCCTCCTCCCATCGCCGCCGTTCTCTCTCCTGCTCCGCTGTCCTCAACTCACCCGTCAATGTCGCAACTCCTTCTCCTGTTAAAGTCGCCGGGGATAAGAAATTCATTTCACGATATGCTCCCGATGAACCCCGCAAAGGTGCTGATATCCTTGTGGAAGCCCTCGAGCGTCAAGGCGTCGAAACCGTCTTCGCTTATCCAGGAGGCGCATCCATGGAGATCCATCAAGCTCTAACGCGATCCTCTACTATCCGTAACGTACTTCCTCGTCACGAACAAGGAGGAGTCTTCGCTGCCGAGGGTTACGCTCGATCCTCAGGGAAACCAGGAATCTGCATTGCCACTTCTGGTCCCGGAGCTACCAATCTCGTCAGCGGATTAGCCGACGCAATGCTAGACAGTGTCCCTCTTGTCGCGATTACAGGTCAAGTTCCTCGCCGGATGATTGGTACTGACGCGTTCCAGGAGACGCCAATTGTAGAGGTAACACGTTCGATTACGAAGCATAATTATCTAGTGATGGATGTTGAGGATATTCCTAGGATCGTTGAGGAAGCTTTTTTTCTAGCTACTTCGGGTAGACCCGGACCCGTTTTGGTTGATGTTCCTAAGGATATTCAGCAACAGCTTGCGATTCCCAATTGGGAACAGTCTATGCGTTTGCCTGGATATATGTCTAGGATGCCTAAAACGCCAGAACATTCTCATTTGGAGCAGATTGTTAGGTTGATTTCGGAATCTAAGAGACCCGTCTTATATGTTGGTGGTGGATGTTTGAATTCGAGCGATGAATTAGGCAGATTTGTCGAACTTACTGGAATTCCTGTTGCGAGTACTTTGATGGGGCTTGGATCTTATCCTTGTAATCATGAGCTGTCGCTGCAAATGCTGGGAATGCATGGGACTGTGTATGCTAATTACGCTGTGGAACATAGTGATCTGTTGCTTGCTTTTGGGGTTAGGTTTGATGATCGTGTCACGGGAAAGCTTGAGGCTTTTGCTAGCCGGGCTAAGATTGTTCACATTGACATTGACTCGGCTGAGATAGGGAAGAACAAAACTCCTCATGTGTCTGTGTGTGGAGATGTAAAGCTGGCTTTGAAAGGGATGAACAAGGTTCTTGAGAACCGAGCAGAGGAGCTGAAGCTTGATTTTGGAGTTTGGAGGAGTGAGTTGAATGAACAGAAACAGAAGTTCCCGCTAAGCTTCAAGACTTTTGGGGAAGCCATTCCTCCTCAGTATGCGATTCAAGTCCTCGACGAGCTAACCGATGGGAAGGCAATTATCAGTACTGGTGTCGGGCAACATCAGATGTGGGCTGCGCAGTTTTACAAGTATAGAAAACCAAGGCAGTGGCTATCATCCGGAGGTCTTGGAGCTATGGGTTTTGGACTTCCTGCTGCGATTGGAGCATCTGTCGCAAACCCTGATGCGATTGTTGTTGACATTGATGGAGACGGAAGCTTCATAATGAATGTGCAAGAGCTGGCCACAATCCGTGTAGAGAATCTTCCAGTGAAGATACTTTTACTAAACAACCAGCATCTTGGGATGGTTATGCAGTGGGAAGATCGGTTCTACAAAGCTAACAGAGCTCACACATATCTTGGGGACCCGGCTAGGGAGAATGAGATATTCCCTAACATGCTGCAGTTTGCAGGAGCTTGTGGGATTCCAGCGGCAAGAGTAACAAAGAAAGAACATCTCCGAGAAGCTATTCAGACAATGTTGGATACACCTGGACCATACCTGTTGGATGTGATTTGTCCGCACCAAGAACATGTCTTACCGATGATCCCGAGTGGCGGTACATTCAAGGATGTCATAACCGAAGGAGATGGTCGGACAAAATACTGAAAGATGAAACCGGTGAGTATAAGAACGTGTAACCTCCCTTGTCTATGGTAAAAACTTAGTTGCAATTTCCAGATTGTTTTTGGTAATTTTGTTATCTTCGTTGTTGCTTTTTGGTTTACCCGAGAGACCCAGACTACAACTGCTGCTGTTATCGTGTGTTTCTTTCTCTTTTTATATATAAATAAACCTGTTCGGTTTAGGTGTTGTGAATGGCTATATTTGGTTATTGCGTAATCAAAAATGGAAGTGTAAATCCCTTTTTATATTATCATAACTGTTTTAGAGCTACATCGGTTCATGCCTTTCGAATCTTGTGAGGAAATTGCTCTTACCATTGGGTTTGGTTGAATTTTGTCCTCAGGTTTATCTATTTAGGACAAGTAAATCTCGAGGACAAAAAAAGAAGAAGTAAATCTCAACTCAACATAAAATCCAATTTATAAGATTCACATGATCCAAAAACGTAACCAAGAAGCACTAATCACATTGCAAGTCGGAAAAACTCCAAAAAGTTTTTTTTTTTTGATGCAAGTGATTAAAGCTATAAACTATAAATTTAAATTTTTAGAAAAAATCAAAAATCAGTTTCTTAGAAACAGATGCAATGTATAAATGTAATTTTTCTTATTATTTCCAAATTTTAAAAGAAAGGAAAATGTTAATTTATTAATTATTGAGATTAGCAACTAACACTTTCAAAAGCTGTCCAAGAAAAAAATAAACTTCCAAAAAACTAAGAACTTTTGGGTGATCTAGTTAAGTACATCCCAAATTTTAAAAGAAAGGAAAATGTTAAATATATAAAAAGGTTTAAATTACTAGAATAATTACAAAACATGTCATTGATATTAATTTGGTTAGAGAATCAATATATTTTATTCAACTAACCAAAAAATAGTATTACATTTGCAAAAATAATATTTTTTATTTCTTTAAAATTTTAATACGTTAATTTATAAATATTTTCAAATAAATATAAATAGATTTAAGTTATTAGCTAATCCTTAATATATTATTTGAGAAATAATTTAATAAAATGACTTTACTTTCACGTGTTATTAACATAAATAACATATTTACGTTTCATCATTACAGTAAATTTCAAATAAATATATAAATAGGCTTAACTTATTCAAATAATTACAATATATATTATTATTATTAATTTGGTTAGAGTATTAATATATTCTAATAAACTAACCAAAAAAATACTATTAAATTCATAAAAAATAATTATTTTTATTTTCTTAATTTATATATACAAAATTAATGTTTAAAGTAATTTTAAATAAAAGTTAAAATTATATAAATATTTAATTTATATTTATTAATAAAATATAATTTACGAACATTTTTCTCCACGCATGGCGTGGATATAAATCTAGTATAACTATATCCGCCAGCCAGATATCTTAAATTGGGATTTAAAATTCATTACAACACTCTCTTAGTTTAATTTAAATATCTTTTAGGATATTTTATACATAAATATATTTATTATTAAAAATTATTTCAGAAAATTAACTAGTAATAATAGTATCTCTCCAGTTTATAGTATAAATAAATTTAATTAATGAACGAATGCATGTTGGTAAAGCCTACTAATTAATAATAAAAAAAAACAGAATATAATTAATAGAAAAAAAGTAGATCCAAAACAATAACAATATTTATGGTACTTTGAATATTACATGTAATAATGTAAGATGAGGATCCACCTTTATTCTCCTTGGCATGTTCATAAAAGAAATCTATAATATGGCAAAAACACTTATGAGTTATATATAATTATGGTCAATCTTCCATTTCTTAATTGGTGAATTGTACAAATTAAAGAGTAAGACTTTTTCGCCTTTCACAGACATTAAAAGCAAATCAACTCTCACTTTCTCTTCTGTTTACTTTTTTGGCCCATTTATATACAAAAATTAAATCTCTTGACTTGCAGATTTCTTTTTCTTCTTTCACTTTCTCTTTTTTTGTCAATAAGAAAATGATTTTTAACATAATTATAATTATAATTTATAGTATATGTACTTGTGTCGACTTACGCCATCTAATTAATGTATTCGATCATTGTCCTCAATGTTCTCACGTGTCAAATCAAATTGTACTCTTCCATTAGATCTTTTTCCCTGCACCTTTGTAATTTTATGGATCCGAGACTTTTAACCCAATTTCAAGGCTGATATTTAAAGCTTCCCATGTGAATTTTCGAAATTCACCAATTTACATCCACGAAGAAAATCGATTATGATCACGAATAAAATAAGTTTGGTTTTACATTGTTTGATTTCATAATTAACTCTTTACATAATAGTTGAAATTCCTGCACATATCCGTATGTGAAAATTCATTTAGTTGTTTTTATTATCATTCGGTAATTATTACGTCATGGTTCATTATTAACTATTAATTTTTTTAAGAAAAAATAAGTTATGAAAAATAAACATCTTATTTAAATATTAACTAATAAATTAAGAAAATGTTAAAATAAACGAATTCATTTTTAATTACACAAACAAGAATATGATTATCTAATTTTATAAAGGAAATCTACCTCAGATGCAATATAAATGTCTAGCCATCATGATTTTATTATGATAATCCTTTTTTACATTTTAGAACTTTTATATTGTTCAGCTGAAATTTCCTAAATTGTCTTGTAATAAATAAATGACAATGTATACAAGTGACTCTAAGTTAAATAAATATTTAATTATTATTATTTTCTTACTTTTCAATTTTTTGCTTTTTTTATCCATTAAATGGATAGATTGAAAAAGGTCCTATAGTTGTAAATGAGATACTTTAAAAAATTTAGATTCAATATTTTTCAAAAGATTTTTTAATTTAAAATTAAAAATATATAAAATATACATCAACATATCCTGATTTTAACTGATTTAATTATTTTCTGTTAGTTAACCACTTAAAGTTTATTTTCTGAATAATGGCTGAAACTTTAGGCGGTGATATTGAACGGATCATTTAAAATGATTTGTATTAAAAGAGAAATTGTCACTATTCAATCATAATTTTCTTAAAGTTTTCTGAAATTATGTGCTATCCAATCATTTATAATGATTTGTAAATGTCACTTAAAACCCAATGTTATTGAATTCATAATTGAGAAAAAACCTCCAATTCTACTATTATTGACAATTGTTGTTTAAAATAATTGAAAGATTATGTTTAGAAGAATTTTTTAGTTAAAAACATAAAGAAGCAAATCTCATAGTTCTGAGAAAAAAATACAGATGATGACAACAAAAGGTAGGATACATATATTTTTTTTAATAAAAAGATGATAGCAATTTTCTTAAATTCAAATAAAACTCATTTAAATTTTATGAAAATTCAAGTCATTCAAAATGTTTAGTTCAACTTATTTCACTTGGTAAAAATTTTTTTCATAGTATATATTATTATTATTGTTTTGAGAATTCCAAAATATTGAACCAAGATAAATTAACAATTAATAAGAAAACCAAATCAAATTCGTTTTTAATTTATAGTAAGCGAACTCATATGTTTCAGTAGTGTGAAAACAGAGTACAATGTGCTTATTTCTGCACATATAAAAATATAATTGGAAAATATTTGGCTATATAATGGAATATATGTAATTTTGTTAAATGAAATAACAAAAAAAAGAAAGGTAGTGGATCACATGATGAGAGTAACTTCCATCATCCATTGTCCCCTCTTCCTTCTCTAACACTGTCTTTTCATTCCCTTCCATTCTAAGGGCATTGTCACTTTCTCTTTTAAATCCAACCAAACTTGGCCTCTTCTTCTTGTTTTATTTTCTCCCAATTATTAAAACTAATTAAACTTCCATTTATATGCAATTTCTTTCACAAAAAGCTATTTTTATCAAAGATCTAATGGATACATAAGTCTAATCTCGGGGTTACAATTTTAATTATATTCACCTAAATTTAAATTTTTATAATAATTAATGTATGTTGTTGATTAAAAAATGAACTAGTAATGGGAAAAAGTATTCGTAAATTATATAATATTATTTATTAGTAAATATAAATTAAATATTATAATTTTAATTCTTATTTAAAATTATTTTTAATATTAATTTTCGTATATATAAATTAAGAAAATAAAAATAATTGGTTTTACGAATTTAATAATATTTTTTGGTTAGTTTAATAAAAATATAATAATTTTCAAAATAAATTAATAATAATGATATATATTATAATTATTTTAATAATAAAAATTTATTTATATAAACTTACCGTGATAATGATACATTAGCATATATTTATGTTATTTTCTAAAATATTAATCAAATAATATATTTTAAAATGATAAATTTCAGTAAAATTAGAGATATTAATTAAAAATGATAATTTTCAGTAAAATTAGAGATATTAATTAAAAATGATAATTTTCAGTAAAATTATAATTCTAGAATGTGGAAGAAAAGGAGAGATAAAGATGCACAATAATGAAGCTAACTTGTGTAAGGACCACAAAAAATATACGGACATCTAAACTAAAACAAATCTCTGTCATAAGGATATAAACTGTAAGAGACAACACCTACTTGTCATTAATTAGTTTATCTTTTAGAAAAAAATTAGAATGAGATTTAATATATCTTTAGGGAAAAAAAATCTAACAAGAGGGGACAAGCAAAGATCCATCTCACATGGGATTCAGAAAATATATAAATTGGTGAAAAAAGCTGAACAAAGGAAAACAACATTTGGAAAATGATGTTATCTCTTTCTCTCTCACAAACACGTACCAATATGATTGATTCTCTATTCACTCATGACACTCATGGATATATATATTTTATATGTATACCAAATTTTTTGTACAAATACACTGTTGATATATGTACATATATTTGTTTACATACGCACAGATCCTGTGTAGAAAGACAAATGTGAAAAGACAAATGTTAAGGTTGTGTCACAATGGTCAAGATTGCTATGTCTTGATGTATCTTATCAGTTTCCATTATCTTCCAATTTTTTTCAGTCACATCTCTTTCCTTCCGGTGAATTCAACGTTGTGACTAATCATCACTGATTATACATTTTTTTTATATGTACATTGAGACATATTTATTATAATATTATTGGTTTGATCGTCGCAATCGCTTTCGGCTGCGATTAGTACTGTGACTGCGGCTGCAATAGATGTTGTTCATTTGTTTGTCGTTAGTATTTATAATTGTGGTTTATCGCAGATTTTTAATTGTATCGATGTTTTAATTAATAGTTAAAAAATTTACGACGTATGACAAATCATTTGAACGTTGTGACAGTTAAACGAACAACTCTATGAAAAAAAGTTTTACAGGTCTCAGTTAACTATAAAATTTGTTTTTGAAATTTAAAATCTTAAATTGTTTCTTCATATTATTTAGACGTATAGCAAAAGAGAAAAGTTGAATAGGGAAGTGATATTTTGTGAGGATTAGGAAACGATATTTGATAAACAAAATATACATTTTGGGGGTTTGTGTAGAGAGAAAGTTCTAAGAAGAAGAAGTTGAAAAGAAATGGATACTCCGAGTCCTTCCACCTTTTGTTGTCTTTGTAATTCTCTCATCAATTATTCATCTTTTTGTTTTTTTCTTTTCTTTTTACATAAACCGATCGATTGTGGTTTTTTTTGTTTGTTTTGATACATTTGCTTCTATCTTTCATTATCAAAGGTTCCTCTCATCAAAAATATATCTCATGGACCCTACGGTTTCACATCATTTTGTTAATTACTACTTTTACAAATTATATTTTTCAGAAAAAAAATTATATACATTCTAGAATGATTATGCTAGTTTGGTTATCGTTGGTATTTATGACTATGACCGGTCAAAATATTTAATTTTCAAATTATTTTAAATAATGATAAAAAATTGCTATATAACATAATGCGAAATTAATACAACTAGATGTAAAAATTTACGATAGATAAACGAACAACAATCTGATATATATATAACTATAATCTATTCCGACAAACAAACGAATATTTTTAATATTACAATATAACTATTATTGTTTAGTATTATTTCTGAGTTTTTCAACTGAATATTTGATTCACAAAGATTATAACAACATAATTGATTGCAGTAAAAAATCATATAATTTTCATTTGTGATCCAGTACGATATTTATACTAATCCTATCCAAATAATAATAATAAAAGTTTTTTACCTTGTTTATTTATTCTATTTCTGATATATTCTATTTAAACATGCAAGTGTGCATACATTCTACCAAATTTCGTTTGCAATATTATATACATTCTTATCAAATTTCCAAGAAATAAATTATTTAGCATTTGCTCTATACTTTCCATAGACTTATAGTACATGCATGTAACGAATAAAAAATATATGTAAATTTATTCTATCAATCTCTATATATAGCACTATCTACTTGGATTATCAATCAAGGTTTTTTACTTGCATTTTTATATAAACACTATGTTTAATTTAATTTCTGCATCAATATGTATGTATGTATAATAAACCTTCTAAACCGAAATAGTCAATGCTAACTTTTAAACTGATTTTAAAAATCTTCCTGATAAAAGAAATCACTAAGAGATTGCAACTTCTTACGCATGTAAGAAAAGTACTGTATAAAGTGCTAAATATATATATTCTTTACAGCAATATATGTATATCTATAAAAAAAATTTGTGAATAGGTAAGCTATTTTATTTAATAATTAATACGAAACTTATTTATTAATAAAAAGATTCTTATGTCGACAAAAAGAGATCTTTATTCACACCCAAATAGCAATAAAGAAGCTCTCTAGGGTTTCATGTAATTCATTTCATCTTTTTCTAGTTTAGCTTAATTAATTACGCAGTTTTTAGATATCGATTTTAGTAAATTTAGTTATTTTGGCTTTTCATAAGAGTTTGCTCATTCATATTTCTTACACTGCGAGATTAATGTCATAGAAAAGACATTATACACTTTAAATTAATGAAAGAGGACAACACAATTTAGATGGAGCAAGTTGAAGGCAAGCATATATTCACAAATTTTGGGAGAATTCTACATATTTGATATTTCATATGTTAATCGAAATGCATTCTCCTATTGTTAGGAATAACTTTGAGAACAAAGTATGGATCATCAAAGATTACTCTAATCATGATTTCATCAAACTAAACTAATTAATTATGTTCTAGTAGGACATTGAATGGAAATTTCAGATAGTACTAAATACAAATAGTAATAGATTTTAAGACTAAACGTAACACATGCATAACATATATGATCCGATCAATATGTTAATAGACAAAAAAAAAAATAATCAAATGAATTATGTGGTTGAGGTTGATAAGATGGCTAATTAGAAATTTATTGATAAAATATGTGAAACCAATTGAATGAATTATGTTAATAGACAAAAAAAAATTAAATATACAGTTTGATCAAAAGAACAACTTTAATAATAATATTTTACAATTTTTTTTAGAATATTAGATTTCATGAAATATTATTGTAATCTATAATCAGAAATAATTCGAAACGTTTACATTTTATATATTCTTCTAAAATAACTGATTTATATTAATCGAGTGACATAAAATTTTAATACAGATGTGGATTATCTTCGTTATAAAATAGATGAGCATGGTAATGTAATAATTATACCCATCGTCTTCATGCATCTACTTGTGTGTTTGATCATTTGTTTTCACAAAATAATCATCACTGTTTTACTGAGAAAATGATTTTAACAAAAAAAAAAGAGCATTTCAAAAATGATAACAACAAATAATATGAACCATCGATCAGCCAATTATATTCAAATCATTCATTCTTTTTCTATTTTTTACGTTTTTTTATTATGAATGTTACCATCGTTATTTTTCTAGGATATATACATATCTTGTCATCTAATATATATGTAGCATTTAATTAACTGATCATAATGGCTAGGCATTGTTCTAATTAATATTAGACGCATAAATATAGTAAAAAGTTTTCAATTATCAATTTTAAAAATTTAATCGTGATATATAGATTTAATATTTTATATATGTTTTAATAAGCCAGTGATACAAAAATCAAATTTGTGTAATTATGAATTCATGAAAACTATGAGACGATTTATATTTTTAATAAGAGAAAGTTTAAGAGTTTCTATTTGTTGGGCAAAAAAGAAGAATCAAAGTAGCTGAAAAAAAACACGAATAATTTCTTATCTGATCATATCATTGTTTTGCTTCGATTTCAAGAAACCAAAAAGAAACGACCTTATAGTATTACCAACCTCGAAATTGAAAAAAAAAAACTAAATTAAACAGAAATACATTGTAATCTAAACAAAAAATGTCTTTTTTAAAATTATTTTCTTAAACTAATAAAACCATTTATAATAACAATAAACAATGAAATAATTAAGGCCTAAACCTTTGTCTGCAAGAGTGGCAAGTGATCTCAAAGCAAGTCGTATCGATCTTCGTCATTGATCTCTCCTTCAATCTCTCCGCTCTTTCAACCTCCTCCCTCGCTTTCTGCCACATCACCCTGTTTCCAACCCAAAACCGTTAACGAAACCGAACCAAACTAACCGAACCGGAATTTCGAGATTCGTTACGTACCTTGCACGAGCAAACTCAGATTGAGCCATCTCCATCTCACGACGAGTCAACTCTCTGACCCTTTCTGCGTAAGCCTTCTCTATTGCAGCCAGTCTAATCTGTTCAGCCGCCTGCCACTTGAGCGCCTCTACACCTCCTCCACCGCCACCGTTTGGATGTTCCACCGTAGCGGTTGGGATTGTGGTGAGGCTGATGGCGAGTTTGAGGTCGAGATCGTGGTGGATCATGGAGGAGGAATGGTGGTGATCGGTAGTTATAACTGTTGATCGGAGTTTCCTTAAAGGAGATTCCATGGACGGTGGAGAAGGTAAAAGCTGAAGCTCTTTGTGATGATCATCTTGTTGTTGTTGTTGTTGTTCTGCCATATATTTTTTTGTTTGTTTAGTTTTGTTTTTTCTTTTGTTTGGGACTAAAAGGCTGCAGTTTTTTCAATAAGTGGGGAGTAGCAATTACCAATCATTTTATATGTGAGCTGCTTCGTACGTCTTTTCAGAGAGGTATCTACTTGAAATCACCTTTATAACCCTCTTCTTCTCTAAATAGTAATAATGGAATCTACATATATTTTGATAATTTTTATAGGGTTTATAAATTTTTATACAAAAGTGAAATTATGGGCACATGATTTGAATTTAAAATTTAAAAAAAATATAACTGAAAAAACTATTTGGTAAAACATGTAAATATGATCTAGGCGATATAATCCATAATAACTAATAATTTCAGAAAATTAATTAGTTAACTGCTAAGTATTGTCTTATTGTTTATTTTAAAATTAATTAGTTAACTACTAAACAGAAAATAAATAATAATGTAGAGAATATGTTATTAAGTTGTAAAATAAATAGTCACCAAAAACCAAAATTTTAGATGTGTTTGTAATCATGAATTTTCATGCAAAAGAAAAGAATTTCATGCAAACTAATTAAGTCTAAATTTCAGACAATTTAATGAATTATGATTGGTAAACGATATCCGACATCAAACCTATTCTTTTCAAAATCATCCGATTGTTTATTTACGTTTGTGTTCCCTTAAAAGGTTAATGACATAATAAGTCATAAAATTCCGACTGTAAACATTTATTTGTTTGAGAGCATTTGTGAAAGAGATAACAACGGAGGGTAGTTTAGGGTCGAAACTAGAGATAAAAAGATAGTTAAGCTGTAGAGAAAGTCTCCGTTGAAGAAAAGACAGAGAAGATGGGATATAACGGATCACGTTATTGAGGCATGAGAGGCCTTTGAAGAAACCTTTTCACTTTTTCATCATCTTTGTTATTTCAAATGTTATTATAAGTATATAATATACAAACTTTTAAATATATGAAAATAAAGATGTGGGTTGTGTAATAATTGGACATGCACGTGGGGTAATGGGTTCCAAAAGCTAACTAGCTTATTGTACTACTACTACTACCACTACTAATTACGAATATTGTAGTCATTTATTTAAGTTCTTCACTTTTTTCTTTCCTTCAATGATACTATTCTCATAAAACAGGTTTTATTTGTTTGTTATGTGTAAGATAAAAATGTAATGCATTCATATATGTTTATATGTTTCTGATTTCTGATTTGCAAGACCAAATTGATTTCTGATTTCGAATTACATCGCTCACTGCTTTCTCATAAGTTCTGCATTGCACATAGTATTGATATTGCACAAGTATCGATGGCCCAATAAGAACATTCATTAAGATCGCAGCAAATCCATATGCTGCTTGCATATCACGGCATTGGTTAAAGCAAGAAACTTTTCGCTCAAGCTAACTGGTGTTTTATGATTAGCTGATTCCCTGACTGAATCGATCATGAGTTTCTAGATGTGCTGAATTGAGTGAACTCGTTTTGACTAAAGAGCTCTTGTACATACTCATCCTCTTTAGTTCTTCCAGTAATCATCAAAGGGAGCGAAAAGCAATGTACATATAATTGAAAGAGAGCTCTCTTGTCTCTACTAAGCTTGGACATCTACAACAATGGAGGTCACAGATTAAAATTAAAGTTTTTTTTATTCTGTATAAACCGACAATTACAATGAACCGTTAGACCGAATTGCCTACCTGTACCGGTATAGCGCGTAGATTTTAGTCTCTCATTGTTTCCCGCTACATTTGATGGTGGTAACAGAGAACATTCCCGCAAACTCTTCTTCAGTCTTCACTTTTCCAGAAGAAGATTGTTCATTGATAATTTCTTTGAAGACTCCATGAACTCACGAGATCTCGCCCTCGTCTCTACCTCTGCGATTTTCGGTGCTTTGATTTCAGCTCTAGTATTTCGCATCTTCTCATCAAACACTAAAAACCCTAAATCTCAAAGAGTTACTTCCACGGAGATTTCCGCAATTTCCAGGAGATTTCCGGGTCTAGATCCTTTCAGTCCTTTGAAGCGAAAAGGGTTTGTCATATTTCTGTTAAATTCATCGATTTAGCACACATCTCCTTGTCTCATAGAGTTCACAGTCTCTTGAGAAATCTTACAACTTCAAAAAATCCCGAGGCTTATACCGAGAATCTGGTGAATTTGATAGGATTTGCTTTGATTTGATGAGGAATTGGTTTTTGATTGTTGGAAAGGTATTTATCATGGGATGATTATTTCATGGCGATTGCATTCCTTTCAGCAGAACGGTCAAAGGATCCAAACAGGCAGGTAATTTCGTTTTTGGGATTCTCATTCTAGGATGAACAATACCAAACAGTCCTCAAAGTTTCTGTAAGTTTCCGTTGAGATTCAACTCGGTAGTTTTTACGAGCGAAATCTTGTGACGGATTGGGATCGTCTGTAAGTGAAGTTCTAGATTGATCTCGGAGAGATCTTTGGTGGTTGTTTTCTTTTTTTCTGTAATTATATTTTCAGAAGATTGGGGTTAATTTGGGAATTTATGATTCTTGAAATCTCTTGCAATAACTACCAAGTACCAAAGATCTACAAATTCTTCCCAGGAACAAATGTATTCTTTTTAAATAATGAATTTTGTTATCATCGAAGTTGAGCTACTTTCAGGTTATAGATTCGTTGTTAGAACTTAAATAGCTCACTGGCTGAATCAGCTAGAATTTTGCAATGAATTACTGGATACATTAAGGCCTTAAAGGTTGTAAACTGCAACCTGGGAATTTGACTCAAGGTTCACAAACTTGAAACTAAAGATATGACTACCCATGTCTTCCTTTTGTAACAATCTCATATCCTTTTCTGATGGATCTTTTGATGCAAAAAGGTTGGATCTCGTGTCCATTCTCATTTGATTGTTAGGCGTATTCAAATTGACTATCTTTTCTATTCTTATGCTCCGGCAGGTTGGTGCGTGTTTGGTGACCCAAAATGGTGTAATTCTGGGTAAGATAATAGGTCACACTTGTCTTTTGATAACTTTTTTGAACAATATGAAAAATGAGTTCTGTAGATTTTGATATAGTTAAGAGATGAATAAAGAATTTCATCTCTCTTAGGGATTGGCTATAATGGTTTTCCAAGAGGTTGCTCCGATGATAGACTTCCGTGGGCCAAGGTAGTGCTGTTTCTTTCAATTGAAATCAAAGAAGAAATAAGGAATTCGCTATGCAAACACCTACTCTGTCATAAGATTCTAATTCTGTGGCAGACAAAAGTGATGTTTTTGAGTTCTAACTATCAAAGTTAGATTCAAATAGTCAGTGGGTATAAATAAGGATATTTTGGTAAAAGATGAAATGTATAGAGAAGAGCAAAATAACTTTCTCCTATACGCTTTCTCAATTTTCTGTTGTCAATTTTCAGAAATCGAAAACTGGGGACCCATTGGAGACAAAGTATCCGTAAGTACTAATCTCAAATGATGCAAACTACAGATTGCTGATCCGCTCATTGCTTGTTATGATGTTTCTGATTCTGGTTTTTGTAGATATGTTTGTCACGCTGAAGTCAATGCCATACTAAACACAAACCACGCTTCTGCTGCTGGACAAGTTTGTTTCTTTGAACATTGTTTTTACATATGGGGTTTCTCGGTTGAGTCAAAAGATCCAATTTTTTTTTAATGTTCTATGAACACGTACTTAGTTGACAATGCTATTTGCTATAGGAAACGGAAGACACTTAGATGCAAAGAGATTAAAATGAAAAGCCATATGCAGTTTATTTTTTTTAATGTTTATTTGTGCGTGGAGGGCTAACTTAAGTTTGTTTTTCTTCCTCCAATATTTTGCAGAGGCTTTATGTGACAATGTTCCCTTGCAACGAATGTGCCAAGATTATTATACAGGTTTGTTCTTCATATGAATTGGATTGATATGTCCAATTTGGATCCTAATAACGTACTGTGTCTTCAGCTAAGGGTTGTTTTGATATCGAACGCTGAAACCTGAGTGGTCTATTTTAGACCGGTTAAACGTGGGGGATCTATTTTAGGATTTGCCTCATTTTGGTTTTCTTTGTTGCAGTCTGGTGTTTCTGAAGTCATCTATTTTGTGGAAAAGAGATTAAATGACTCAGATATTGCGTACGTAGCTTCTCACAAGCTCTTAGCCATGGCCAACATCAAAGTAAAGCCTTCTTAGATAAAGAAGCTCATGAGGTTTTCACTACAATGATGGCTTATTATGGTATCTAACTGTGTCAGAAACAAATTGTCAGGTTAGGAAACATAAACCGGAGAAGGAACAGATCTTGATCAAGTTCGAAGAACACTTACTCTGACCATGGACGTAACTGTTCCAATTCAAAGCGGAGGGCAAAATCCGAGAATAGGTTCAGACTTCAGTGTACTTCAGACAATTAACTCAAAGGCTGCCATTTCTTTTATTATTTCTGTTTAAACGTTTATAACACAACTTAAAGGACTTTGGCACAAGCCAGGCAGAAGCATTACGAAACCAAAGACAATTTACACAAGGATGCCACAAAAATGGGAGTATAAACCCCCAAGTTTGCTTATTTGAGGGTGTTTTGGACTGAAGCACATTTGGGGTTTTATCGGGGAAATTAGTCAACCTTTTAGATTTGTTTTACCCTTTTCCATCTTTTAACCTACACTTTTTATTTAAGAGAATTAGAATAAAACGTACGGCCGTATATCTGTATATATCCTAAATCAAAATGAATAAGGATATATACATTAGTGTGTTTGCTTCACATTTCTCCTAATCTAAATGTTGTTTTCATCGACCAGGTTTGTACATTCACTCATACAGTTTTGATGGATTTCATATTAAGAAAAAGCAAATATGTTCATTTCATATATATTGCCTTCGAAATTTATTCGGCTTGAAGAGGATTTCGCGGTTTCGTGGAAGCAACTAAGTTCTGTTCGAGGATGTTCTCGAGATCTTTGAGTGGAAAAAATTTAGAGCCAAGATAAGATACATTCTTGCCAATTCTAAGTGTTTAAAGAGAGTTGGAATCTCTGTAACATGTGGCCGTATATGATATCGATAAATGATCAAACCCATCACTATTCGTTTTTCATTTTAGTACGCTAAATATCATTATGTAATTTAAGCAAGTGAATTCTTCAATTAACCATCGTTAAGTCCAAAGAAGAGACTTTTTGTTCTTCTTTTTGCTTCAGTCTAAAGATCAATCTGTGAACACTTGAGTACCGTTAACGAGAGGTTGCTGTTCCGAGTAACCAATACTGCTCTCGTCACTCAGAATGCTATAGTCAAAATCATCAAAATCATCATCATCTTCGTCTTCTTCTTCCTCGGACTCTGTTTCTTCTTCTTGTTTGCTCACCAAGTTAAACCCATTTTTACTTCTTTCAATTGTCTGCTTAATGGCATCATCATAAGACATATCGTACCACACATTGCCTTTCCCAACAATGGATTTGTTGTGTGCATCTTTCATTCTCTCTTGCTTGCTAATCTCTGAGTTCTTTGGCTCTCCCCAGTAGTCATACTGGAACAATGGACTTGTTGGATCGTACTGGTCTTTCCCAAAGAAGCTTCCTGGTTTATACCTTCCTGGTTCCTCCAATGGTAAACCAAGCGCCTGACGACTGCAACATAAAATCCTAAACATCAACACCCTTTGGAACAACCTGCAAGGATATATGATATTATGGTGATTTACTTACGAGCTGATATCTCTGAGCAATGCTTCTCTTTCCTCCAAAGATCGGCGCCAGTGTAAGAAATCATACTCATCCATCTCAATGTTTCTTCTTAGCTTGTCGATTTTGTATCCTTCTCCCCTTGCTTTAGCTTCCATCATTAGTTTATTGTGGTGCTGCAGGGACAATAGGAGAGATTTAACCACCGTCAGTATAAAAGATTCACTGCGACAGTGTGAAGCTCAACGCAAAGAAACTTCCGCAAAAAAAAAGCTTCCGCAAAAAAAAAAAGCTTCCGCAAAAAAAAAAGAACACAGATAACCGGAGTTACCAAGAACAGAGAAGAGTAAACTAGTCAAGCTCAGGTTGTTAAAAATATTAAGTAGTTAAGGGAAATTTAACCTTGCGCTCCGTTAAGGCAGCCTCTAAGTCAAGTTCCTTGACACTGGTTTTCTGTGAAAAACGAAAAACATTTAATCAGATAACTGAGACAATACGGTTTCACCAACACACGCGTAGAGAACTCTCACCATAGTCACTTTTGGCAATTTGGTTTTCTTATAATAAGCTTCGCTATACTCAATATCCTTTTGTTCATCAAAGTCTTCATCATCCGATAATTCTGATAGTTTTTTGCCTTTGTATTTTTCGGGGTTAGCTTCATAATCATCCAAAATCATTTGCTCAGCTACATGTAACCGCCACAACTGTAAAGAAGAAGCAAACGTGCTGACAGTATAACAGAAATTACAAAGCCAATATAGTAGATTTACATAAAGCAAAGCGGGAAACTCATATCCACAATTTGTTTTAACGAAATACCTTGTCAACATACGGGTGATCAGAGAGCAGCCCTTCCTCCTCTGGCTTTGATCCTGGATCTTTTCTAGGCTCAGGAGGTCTTCCACAATCTCGCTGCATGAACAACGTATTAGGATAAAGGGAGAGACTTTTAAGAGAACAAGAGATGAATGACATTTTGAAGAAAGGATTCTACTAACCCGTATCTCATCTGGATTAGTATCCCCATCGCGATGGAATATCGGTGGAAAGTCAAATTTATTAAAGCTGAAGCAAGATTACAAAAAAAGTCAACACACATACATGAACAACCGTTTGAGGACAGAAAAAATTCAAATGAATAGCATACATCATGTGATCTATATTAGGATGGACAAAGCGCAACTCTAAAGGAAACCGAAACCGGTATGGATCTCTTTTTGCCTGGAAAAATAAAGAAACATGAACATGAAAAATTTACATTCAGCTTTCATCAATGTGAAAGAGAAATCTGTCTTAAGAGTACCGTGATCTCGACAATAACATGCATCCCAACTTTTATGAAATGCCGGATCCAAAACCAATCATTACCTTTTATAGGGACCCACCTGCAAACCAATAGACATATAAACTGCAGAATTCCATCTAGAGCATCCGAAACTTCTTTCATTGAAAAGAGACACAATTTTATGTACCCCTCTGTATCACAGTAAGTTTTAACTATATTTACAAAGTAATAACGTGTAGATATACCCTTCATGAACACCTCCAATGTCAACAAATGCTCCCTGATACAGATGTAAAGTGGAAACTGTGCCTTCACAAATCTGCACGGCCATTATGATATTGCTCATATAACAAATCATTTGATTGAAAATTGGTTAACAATAAACAAGGCCTCGGAGTGGGATTCTTACCATCCCAGGATAGTAAAAGGGAAGCTCATACTGCACAGAAAGATAGAGCAGTTAACTTCAAACATTTAGTTAGCTAGCAAACTAATCAAATAATCAAACCAGGACAAGGAGTAGGATTCTTACCATCCCCTCTTCGTAATCCTTCCCCCTTTTCCTTCTACCTGGATAATAATCTTGATCGTACTGGATATAAAAGAAAAAGTCATCTTGATTAGAACCCATATCTAAGCCATTATGCTAGCAATGTCTAATTATTAAACCATTAATTTCCTCTGACGTGTGTGGCATAAAAGATCGAAACTGATGGTAACTAAACTAAACTTGCAGGAGTTTTTCATCATCAATAGCAACTAAACGAATAGCGAGAGACTTAGCAAGATCATACATTGAAGGTAAGTGAAAAGTTAAAAAAAAAAACGCACCTTATAAGATTCTTCCTCTAACCTATCTTTATTCGCTTCGACCCACTCATTGTATTGTTTTAAGAAAACCTTGAACCTCTCCAAACACATCTTATCAACAGCAGCTTCCTCTCCTACCTTCAAGTCCTTGTCCAAATCCTCCAACCAGACCCTTTCAGCCATTAGCTTATGAGCTTCCCTTATAAACTCCAGCTCCTTCCGATCAACTTCCCAGCCTCTCGGCGGCCAATCCCGCGGCGGAATTTGCCTAACCACCACCGGCCCAGCCCACGCGGTTTCCAGAGGCGGCGGTTTATCCCCTCTGATCTCGAACTGCTTTGCATACCATTCATCCTCAGTCATCCCCATCTCCTTAACTTTCTTCTTCCGGTACGACGGTCTTAGCATCCTGAAAGCCTCGATCGCCTCCGGTGACTGAAGGGGAACCTCTTCGCCTTCGTTCAACGATTTACGCGCGAAATCGGCTTCGGGTGTGAGAATCTCCTCCCAAGGAGCCCAGCCACGCTCGATCCAGTTATGCCGGCGGGCTTCATCCTCTGTTTCCTTGTCCTTGGGTCCGAATTTCTCGAGGAAAGTCTCGTCTACGGGGAACTCATCAGAACTGAAGCCGCGGCAAGGTCGCACGGCATGGCGACGGGGTGGAGGCCATTGAAACCCGGCCGAGAAAGATTTTGGTTTGCAGAAATTAGGATTTGTAGAGTTAGGGAAGGTGAAAGTAAGCGTGGTTTGGCAAATCTGCATGATTCGCCTTCTTCAGGGTTTCGGGGGGTTTTAGAAGAGTGAAGAGAGTGAGTGTGGATAAACAAAAGCTATTTTATTTGCAGCGAGGAAGAAAGGTTTAATTATGGATGGATGAACCCCCTCTTTATCTAACACTTTTATTTCAACCCCAAGTGTTTTGGATTAACAAATTAGACCCATAAATAATTCAAATGTCAAGGGTAATATTGTTATTTCGGGTCCTCTGAAAATGAAGACAATTCGGCCGCTGTTTTCCATGGACGACTAATAAACAAGGGAAGATGATGGTACAAAGCCTGGCGAATCTCGAATCAGATCAACACAATCTCCGGAGAAGTAAAATGCAAACTGTGAGAAAATGCATCAGGTAAGTTACAATCTGAGGGAGAAATTCTCGAAAGTTAGAATATTTTTGTGACGCGTAAAAGTATTATGAGGGAACGAGCACCTTGGAATTTGGATTAATCGAGAACCGGCGAGATGCGAGCTCTGCGGCCGTGACAAGGCGATGAAACCGGTGATTGCAGAACGGAACAGTAAGATTAATTGGTTGCTTTTGTTTTTGGGACAAAGATTGGAGTACATTGTAGCAGCTGAAGAAATTCTGCACACACTCAAAAGAGTAACTGGAACGGAGCTAAGGGTCGAATGCGTTACTTGACGTATCTGGTTCTTTGCAAGATGCTGGAGCCTGACCGTGAGCTCTTTAACCGTTAGATTTTTAGGAGGTGAGTTGATTCTATCTTCTTCTTCTTCTGGGTTTTGGATTAGTTTAGGATTTTGCGGCATATAAACGAATTCCTGACATGTTCTGCCCATTTGGTTATGGCACAATTCTATGGTTCAAAGGAGAATTGTGCCGGTGGGATTCAGCTTTTGCTTCATGGCTAAGACAATGAACTTTTTTTTTTGAACAAAAAATACGTTGAAGATTTCTTCTCTCGAGGGATCCTTTTGTTCTTGACGTTGGCGGAAACAACACTGCTGGCAATGAACATTCCACTTCCTGATTCTTTTGATTCACCATTCATGTAATATCGGAATTTAACCAGCAACAAATTAACTGACTGAATCGCTCTATAAAAAACATACAAATTAGTTTCTGTAGATCCCTTACAAATAAAATCGTCTAGTAACATTATACATCAACATATAATGATAAACTCACGCTTGCCCAATTGTGATGTTAACTAATCATGGTATTATAGGTCCCATTGTTTCTAATTTTTAGGTCCAAATGGTGATGAGGCAATGTGAAATCTCTGGGTATTCAATGTGCTTATGAATGATTCTTAGTCTCTGTAGATGTATCCACAGTGTGAGGCGAGTTTCGTGCTTGAACTAGATTGTTGTACCTGCAAAACATGGAGAGTATTGATGGGTTCTTGTGCTTCAGCTGTTTTGTATTGTATTCGCCAGGACCAGAGTCTATAGCCATTGCATCAGAGCCATTACAAAGGGCCACATCATGAATGTCTCGTTGTGTATCCGAACAAACTGAGGCGGAGAAGATATCAGAAGTTTCAACAGTGTTTGAAGATGATGATAGATTCTCGCCCTCTTTTTCTGATGAAATGTCCAGTCTTGAGCCTTGTTTAAGCTTGAGAAGTGTTGACTTTACAATGGCATCAAAAGAAAACAAGAAGAAGTAAGGTCTCTAGATTTCAAAATCTAAATCCTTCTAATTCAAAATTACACAACAGTGAAATAGATTTCTTAGAACTTCCACCCTCAAAATCTTTAAACCCACGAATTTTCTCGATTTATTTTTTTTTCTTCCAAATTGGCCGCATTTCATTTGCAGGATCTTGAAATCGAGCTTGGCTAGGGTTTATTGCTGGTCAGTGGTCAATCAAATCAAGGGTTCAAAATCTGAAATCAAAAAGAGTGTGTGAAAGTACCGTAGACAGAGAGAGGATCGTCTTTGATGATCTTCGCCGGATATCTCTCTAGACAGTCCGGAGGAGATGGCGGCGGTCTCAACCTCCCAAACATCTCTCTCTCACTTTTGATTCGCCGTTTTGTTCCGCCTGGAGTGAAAATGGAACTGGTCGTCCTCTTTGAACTGAAATCTAAAAGACGACCAGAAAATTGTTGATTTTTGTTTTGGCGTAAGAGCGGGATCGCCCGGCGAATATTATTCCAGGACGTGTCGTGTCGGACGACTTCCCTTCAGATCCCAGGCCTAACATCGGCCCAAATTAATACTATCACACTGGGCCCATCACTCTCAATTATTACTCAAAAGATTATTTCAAATTATATGATATAACGTTAAGTAAATATTTAACACCTTGTGTTTTGTAGATTGTTTTATTATTAGATCAATTATGTTTATGTATACAATAAATAATTTTTAGGTATTAAAAAATAAATGATTTGTTAATATGTATGCAAAAATATAGAATTTTTGTATAACGCAATTAGATGGTACTTTTGCACAATGTATCGAATTTTTAACAAAATTATGTTAATGTATTGTTGATGGTACGTAACTTTGCAAACGCATCGGTCATCTACACATTGTAAAATCATAGTTTTTTTGTAGATTATTTTTATATTTAAATTAGATGTCCATGTAGAAAGTAACATATTACATGAAAAAATCACATATTTTATGATTTAAGTAAAAGAAGTAAACATTTAAAAATAGTCCAAACTTATTTCTTTTTGGAAAACAGAAAAAATAATATTTTTGTTTTAGCCAAAATGACTGTAAATTTTTCTTGATCAAACTATTTTAACTAACTACAGCTATAATCTTTATAACTGACTAAAGTTTAAAAAATAAAATGGTTTGGTTAAGGAAAAGTGAATATTAATACAGTTTCGTTAACCAAAATTGAAAAAAAATTAGAAGAAACTGAAGATTTTTTTAGCTAAAACGGTTGTTTTTGGCAAAGTTTTTTCAATTTATTTAGGTACATCGGTTGGGAAAACCGCGGGAAGGAGAAAGGTGAATTTGGGAAAAGGGGATTGGTGCTCTGTTTTCAACGACGACGTGGTCTTTTCTCTATATTACAATTTTATCTCCTTCCTTCATCATTCTCTGTCTCTCTTTAGTTTTCTTTTTGCTTCTCCTCGTAATCAGATTCGAGATCCTCTGTTCTAATTTCGACAATGGCAATGGTAAGGATAATACCCATCTCCTTGTTTAAACAATATAACATCTTAATCTCTTATATCGAATTCTGATTCATCTTGTGTTTTTGCTGATATGCTTTCAACATTCCCTTCCTTTCATTATAATCTTTTATCTTGGAGAAAAAAGTCTCAAACTTTGGCCAATAAAGGGAGATTATTACAATTGTCAAAGTTTCAGAATTCTACATTTTTTGTAAGATAAACAAATCTGTTTTTTGCTGGGTTTTTTGGGGGGTGTGCAGGGAAATAAAGGGAGACAATTGCCAAAATTTGGGGAATGGGACACGAGTAATCCAGCCTCAGCCCAAGGATTCACTGTCATTTTCAACCAGGCTCGTGATGACAAGAAGACAAAGAAAACAGCTGTCGCAGGACCTGAGAGCCTTGTTTCACCTCCCATTAATGATGAATCTCATCAGAACAACAACCATCATAATAACCGTAAATCCCAAACCCCACGACCAAAGGTACTTTGTTTTCTAGATACAGATCCCAAAAACCCAATCTTGACAAAGAGTAGACTATTCACAGATATTAGGTTGTATGTTTGCAGAAGAAATGGCTTTGTTTCCGTAAACTCTGGCACAAGCTCTGTGTTTGGAGAACCCGGTGACAAGGAAGCAGAACCAGTGAGCAGATTAATCTCCAACAAATGAAAACGACCAAACATGTGTTCGTATAAAATGTTGTTGCAAATTCTCCTTCTTGCTCGTTGAGTTTCTCTTTTCAACTTTGTTTTGGCCACCTTTGGGTATACAAGTAAATATATTGTTCTTCGACGATACATAAAAAAGATAATACATAGTTCTTGCAGTTTCTTGCTGTGATTATGTAAAGATTGAGACATGTGGTTTATAGGCATGTCATCATTCATAAACGACATGTTATCCCCCCGTATAATCCATTGAAGACAAACAGACATCCTGAAAGTTCCAAAATTTCCAAGCTTATACATAATGTGTTAATACAGTTTCAGCAGCTCAATCTGGATTCAAGTAACCTTTGTTCCAATGTTTAGCCCTCCCATCACAATCAGTATGAACAATTTTAGAGCAAAAACTCTGGAATAAGGTTTCAGGCAAGTAAACCAATGAAAGAAACAAGCAGGCTCCATTTAACCTCAAGAGTCGAAGAGTCGTTGATAGATTACAAAAATGCTTTGGTGAAAACATGTCAAAAGCACTGAGGAAAGGCTTGCCACATAGATATTGTTTTGGAGAGTATAATGTACCTAAACGTTTTTAAAGAAAATTCAAACCCATCAGAGACAAAAGGTATCAATTATGTAAGCTCCTGAATGTTTGTTCTCAATTCCAACCGTCACTTTCATTCCCATTTGCGCCGACCTGAGGAGGTTTTATTACGGCTTGGGAGCTTCCTGTCGAATATGGTGGCTGAATGGAATGGTCGAATCTACAAGCTGGACCGAATTTGCAGATGCCATACCGACTGTAATGTGTGCAGATGTTTTGACCCTGGGTTCAGTTAAGCAATATGTCAAAACCCTACAAACTTCTAATACAAACACAAAAGAACAGAAACAGAAGGAAAAAACAAACTTACTGGTCTAAGGGGTAAGCCCTTGTCATTGAGAGCGTAAGGAGGCTGTTTCGGCAATCTATTCTTAGGATGATGGTATTTGCAATTGAATTTGAACTTACAGTCCCCAGTTTTAATATAATAACTGCATTCAGTTTGGTCTGGACGTTCTGGAAATTCCTCAGTAGGCATTTGATATTGGTATTGTGAGAATATACCTGTTCCAGCTGATAAATTGTTTGTAAGGTATGTGGTGGAAGGAGAGAACACACTCCTTTCTGATGTACACACAGAAGCCTAGGCAAATACAAAAGACAAAAATAAAATCATTCTAGATAATCCATATAGAAATAGATATCATTAAGATCCACAACTGAAGTACTTACTAACCTGATAGCCATTCCACTCAGGAGTTTGAGATGGAGCTCCACGACTGTGTGAAAACATGGATGGAATAAAAGGAGTTGTACCATTCACATGCCTCGGTGAAGACCAGGAAGTTGAACTTGCTTGTAATGCGGAGTTTTGGGAAAATGATCCAATGGATCCACCATTATTACCATGAAAAGATGGAGCGTCGGTTCCTCCAATTTTTATAGGATCAGGATGATTAAATTTGCAGTCAGCTCCAAATTTACAGTTGCCATTGCGCATGTAGTAAGGACATTCTATTTCTCCCTGTCAATGTGTTGCATCATTATATAGCTTTGACCAGACAAGTAACATAATGCCAAAATATGGCCCAGAAAAAACAAATAAAATGGAATACCGGTCTGATAGGAAGGCCGAGGAAGTTAAGCTCCCGTACAAAGGGTAGAGAAGACTTTGGTTTCGTGTGGTTGAATCTACAAGTTTCTCCATATTTGCACCCACCAGTCCTGAAGTAATACTGCAAACCTCATGCAAGGAATTGGAGCACATGAACTGGATATCAGTAAATTAGACTTTTAGAATAGAAAAAAGCGAAACTCCACGGAAAATTAAAGAGTGCTCTGCAAATGGAGAACAAGACAATAATCTTGAGGCCATGAAGATAACTAGATACACACAATGAGAACATGTAAAAAGGGTAAAGAAGAAGTAAATTAACCTTGCAATCCATCAGTCCCATTTTAACAGCTTCCCCTTCATTTTCATTTATTTTATTATCCCTAGCAATCTTCACAATAATGAAACATAAGAGAACGAAAGAAAAATATAACAAAGAAACCCGAAACGAAATCATATATATATTACTACACGCATGTGCCACTGATTATACTGGGCCATTAAAATAATTAGGTTTCTCTGACCAACAAAAACACAATTAAGAACCAATATCCTTGTCCGAAGCAAATAATCTCCACAGAAAACTACAAAGCATATGAGCAAGTGTAGAAGTGAAAGTTACTTGGAATTTTCTTGGATACTGAAGAGGATGATTAAATTTGCAACTGGAACCGAACTTGCAGCTCCCTGTTCTCATATAAAACGCGCAATCATCTGTTCCTGGCCTCAGTGGATACAAAGCTTCTCTCTTCTCGAGCCTATTTTCACTCTCACTCTCGCTCCCGCCATTATCACCATCTGCTTCTCTCCCTTCTTCTTCTTCCTCCTGACTAACATCTGCCGCTTTGGAATCTAAAACTCCATTACTCTCAGAGACACTCATCACCATCCCACTTTGCTCTCTCTCAAGTTCATCCAAACCCACATTCTTAAGCTGCTCAGTCAGGTCCTCCGCCGCGTGATTGAGATTAGAAGGAGATTGATCACCAGATGAATCACCTGAGGAAGATCGAGAAGCAGGTTTTGGCTCGAACCCGCATTCAATTAACCCAGAGATTCCGTCGGAATAAACCATGTTATTTTTGTTATAATCACATTAAGAAAAACCCTAATTTTCAGGGAGGAAGAAGATCAAAGGGTTGAAAAATGAAGAAGAAAGAGGAGAAATGTCATAAAAGTTGGACGCTTTTTTAAGTTTATTATTCCAATTTATGGATACTTTTTGTCCATTAAATCGTCACGAATGAGAATATCAAAGAAACCATTGCTTTTACAAGTTCCAAGCGTTTACAATGACATGCACAAGTTTACAAGATTTATTCGTTTCAGATATTCTCCACCAAAAACTGCAAACAAATCCTCATCAGGTTTACAGAATTCATAATGATGCACCTGAACTGTGTTAATGGTAGTAAATTAACAATGAGAACAAATGCATTCTCCATGAAACTCAGCAAATTATTACTGATGTAAACACCGGTTATATTGGGAATGGCTGAGTAAATCTAACTGTCGAAATTAGAAAAATCACTAAAAAGATTTCCAACATTATTGATATATATTAATATTTTAGATTAACATTAAAATTGTGGATCAGGATTCGAGCATTCTTAATACAAGGATTGATCAATTTTAACGTTGTGAAATTTGTTTGACGTGAATAAGTGGAAAATTTCTGATGCATAGCATGTTAATATTTCGATTTTGATAGTAATAATTTATATTTTGAACTAAAGCTTTTTAAAAAGAAATTTTTATCAAAAGAAATTAAGAAGATTGATTATGTACTTGAATTTTGGAAAAAGATGGAAAGTTCTTATCCTAATACATTGACTTCATATCACATAAAGATTACGATTTCTGTTTCAATTATCACTGCAAAAAAAACAGACTTTTAAATGAAATTTTATCTATCGTTGACTATATCACAGAAGTGATTAAATGAATGGTCGATGTAAATGATTAAAAAGAAAAGACTGAAAACTTTGACTATACAAATTTGACTAATGAAAAACATATTTTGTAATGACGTATTATTTTCCTCATGCATTAAAATGTTTATAGCTTTTGTTTAACATTTATTTTTGTGTAAGATTCAGAAAAATAGTATAAGAATGTGAAAAGCTACTCTCTTCTTTTCTCGTTTGCGATCTTTTAAACTGATGGTTGGCTCTGTTCTCACACCAAAGATTGATATCGATTTGACAGTTAAGAAACGACAGAGAATATAACAAAGAAGAGAATCTGTCTGCAACAACAATGATTTCCAAATGAAGACTTTGGCTGAAAAACGAGAAGCAGCGAGACAGAGAGAGATGCACAGTTATAAAACCCCCTAAAATCCCTGAGAATCCAATGGGTTAATCTCTTCATGACAGATTTCATGTTAAAGCCCAAGTCAGTCACCTCTTTTTGGTCTTCTTAACTGAATGACCTGTCTTCCGTTTATGTCGGCTGAAATCAGATACAAACCGGAATGTCTGACCACAACCCGGTTCAGCGCAAACATAAGGCCTTGCACCTGTGTGAACTCTTATGTGCTCGGTTCTAGACCAAGCCCACTTGAACGTCATTTTGCAGCCTTTCCATGGACATTTCAGAGGACGGTCATCCGAGTGAACACGACGGTGTTGAACCAAGTACTTGTGTGAGAAGAAGTTTTTACCACAACCTTTAACGGGGCATATGTTTCTTTTATGCAAAGCCAACTGCTTTTCTGAACTGAAACTCATCGTGCAACCCTCAATGTCACATTGGTACGCCGAGCATTCCTCTTCCCCATTCTCTTCTTCATCTTCATCTTCCTCCACACTTTCTTCAGCTGCAATTCTGGAAAAGGAAGCAACACTTCCTTTCTTACCAGTTTTCTTTGGTTTTGTTTCTGAAGACCCTCTTGAAGGCTTCACGTTTCTCACCCTAAGTCGTGTGCTAGGTCCTTCCATGTATGAATCCCATTCTTTATTCTTCTTTCCAGATACAGATTGTTGCAAAGTTGTGCCTTTCCGACTCTGAACTATCTCGGTTTTTACTTTTCGTTTAGCTGTAGACCTGGTTTGCCTTTCCCATGTACTAGAAACGTCTTGTTCTTCCAGAGACTCCTCTGCTGAATCATACTCACCACCTATTTGACTAGCTTGCTTATTTCCACTTCGCTGATAACCGCTGTTTTCTTCTGTACCATATGAAACTGGATTCCTAAACACTTTAGTCCGTTTGCTCCTTGGAATCCCTCTAGGGTGCCTGTAAATATTATTATCATCATCATGAACATATACAGAGTCCTCCAAAGCATTTCTGTCCATCGACTGTCTGTATAACTGAAAGCTGTTCTCCATTGAGCTCTCTGAAACTGCACATTCCCTTACAGCATATTCTTCTCCAAGTGAACGGTCTGAAACCTCATCATCTGACTCAAACCCTTTAACACCTTTGTGTGGATGGATTCCATTGAGCTGTTGATCAGACAGTTCATTTGACGAATCACCAGAAGCTCTGTTACCTGTCTCAAAATAAGATTCTTCCTCTTTCCCGGAAGACCTCCATTGCTGCTTATAAGAATGATCCTCTGATGTGTCGTCAGAAACTCCGTCTTCTCTTTTAAAAAAGGTAAGCTTCTTGCGTGACACAGACTTTGCTCTCATATTTCTCTTCCTACAATACTTTCTTCCAAACATTGTGGTTGCATCTCTAGAAGCACTACAAGGAAACAATCTCTTTCCCATGACATTCTCATCCAGAGCAACTCGCAGATGACAACTTCTTTCAGATTCTTCTCCCTCTAAGTCCTGCTGCAGCAAAAAGGGATGCACCTGAAGAAGGAAAAAAATATCAGTCTTAACTTGAACCGAACTAAGCAACAACAGAAGTGTAAGAGCGTCTTAATTAGTATTATTTTGACTTAGTCAATAGTACCTGATGCGACATCCAAACCTTACCACACCATTTTCCAACAACATATTTCCTCTGTCTGGAAGATCTTTTACCAGAAACTTCGGGTTTCGAGAGTGAGCTAGTTGCTGGAGAGCTGCGACCAAACGCATTGTATATGACGGAGTTGTAAGGCATCTGCTTACTGTACAGAGGAGAGCGACTTAGAATTGCGCTGTAAGAAAGGTTAATACCCAATTTTACAGCCCAGTCACTGTTCCCGACATTAGCTTTAACATTATCCAACACCGCCTGAATCGTTTCTTCATCATCTCGGGTCACATTCCTGAATTCAGTATCATTCCATTCGTGATTGACTCCAAGCTCTTCGGCAACTATCTTTGCTTCAGCCTCTATCCTGGGGTACTCTGCAAATAACGTGCGTCTTAATGATGAAAAGACTCGAGCATATGCATAATTTTGTACAGCAAAACCCAAACAATGTGACAAGACTAATAAAAATTTAATCTTGTGGTTTTGCTGTTACCTGGATGGCATAGTAACATTATGTGAATCCCCCCAATAGAACGAAGTCGCTGTTCCACTTCCGCAGCATGCTCAAGACAAAAAACGTGCAGCCGAGAGGAATCATCATCAGATCTGGGAACAAATGGAAATGCTATTTCCAGAGTTGATGTACTATCGCCATTGCCTAACATATTAGGTTCAGTAGTTTGACCATCCGTAGCCTCCTCGTTGCCATCTGTACCAAAAGATGATGCTTCATATGCACAAGCACCACTTTGGTCATACTTTCTCTCTTCCGAGATAATAGCATCTAAGCCTTTGTTATCTTCATCCTCGGAATCAGAAGAATCTCCATACGCTGAAGCTAACAACCCAAGGGCACCATCTTCTTTATGCGCTTTTGTAAGAGAAGTTTTAGTTGTTCTTTGATCCCCTGCCTTCATTGAGTGATCTGTACTTTGAACAGGAACATTGTAGAAGTAATCTACATTGTGCTTTTCCATGTTTTCTGCATGATGAAACAAAGATAGTAAATGCTTAATTCCATGTCTACAGAGTTATAATTTAAAACCATTAAAAGAGCAACTATTAACTTACGTGAATGAAGCTTTACTGCAGGAGATCTTGCATCCTGACCAAGATTTGCAGATCCTGAAGCAACTGTCCAATCATTGAAAAAACTACAATCTGCAGACATGAGATATCTAGCTGTTGCTTCTTTGGGTTGAATAATAGCTACGCAATCGAAGCTTAAGATTCCACATGTAACACAAGAAAAAAGCCTTTGATCCGAAAGTACAATAGCTCCATCATTTTTCTTCCTTTCAGCATCTGTCAAAGTTCCTTGAGTTTCGTTCTCCATGCTTGCCAGATGATTTCTATTCCTCTCACATAATGATGTAAACTTTTCTTTCAATGATACAGTATCCTTAAAACTGTTGTTGAGACCAACAGTAAAACTATCAAAGCTTAATTGCTCAGATTTTAATTGGACTGGATTTTCCTGGCTAGTTCTTAAATGGGATCCAACTCGCAGGTCAGAACAAACCGACATATCCGAGGAACTCTGTGGAAGAAGAGCCACTGGAGATCCTTTGCCAAGAGAGCATAGCAATTTATTGTTGTGGATAATGTTTTGCATGAATAGCTCTTTGGTCAATCTTTCTCCTTCGCTTCTTTTCTTATCTTTCAATCTAGAACTCCGTGGTTTGGTGTTGATGTTTGTTGGCACTCTGAAATGAGTGAATCACACCTTATAATAAACCTTTTAAGCAGTTTTAAAGTTGGAGAGTGTATGAAAATCTATGAAAGGACGAAAATACCTTGAACCTAGAGCCAATGCAAAGTCATAAAGTAACTGGAGATGAGAAACCATTGGAGGGTAATTTATTGCAGCTCGTCGGATGGCAGCATCTTTGGCCATCCTCAACCATTCGGGAGTTGCAATGTTAGATGCTTCTCCACAATTGAAACCTAAAATCCCCAAGATTGTTTTTAAGATATTATAAGTTAGCTTCAACATGTTAAGCCTTGAATGACTAACTTGAAGAGACTTAAGGTAGCCCGCTCACCATGACTAAACCCTGAATGATATGCTCTTGGAAAAGTGACGACAAACTCTCCAGGATTCTGTACTAACCTGATAACAAGCAAACAGCCTGCGTGAAAACCCAGAGAGAAATAGCGCCTGAAGAGGTAAACAGAGCAAACACAAAAAAAGCCATTACCTGCAGCATGGTATCCCGGCTTTAACAAATACTTCAGGAGACATCACAGTTGTCTTCTCACCAAGAGTAGAAAACGTCACTAGTAAGAAAACAACATAAGAGGCATAATCATTTAGGTCACTTGCATATAGCTACATAAAAATCTTCCTTGGTCAACTTTTCAAAAGAACAATTAAAAGAAACACACAAGAATAGAGACACAAACATGACAACAACCAAAACAATGAGCTGAAACTTTGCTCCTAGACTCACAGAAAGTTAACATAAAAACCAATAAAGCACAAGCTTTTACCAGCATTTGCTTGAAACAAATGACCATGTAACATAGTATCCCATAGGAACAAGCATTTGGTGGAAAAGAAAACTTACCAAGAGGATTAAGCTCTCCTCCATAGCCATGAACCCTAACCACCTCCTCAAACGCCACAGCAGCATCCTTTGGCACACCGTACCAAGTCTTACCAGCACCCATATGCAAGTAATTGAGACTATGGAGGTCATGGTCCTCAACATGCCAAGCAAACCAACTAAACATCATAGCAATATACACCATTGGAGATGTAACTCCAGGGATCTCCTCTTTCATGAACCTAAGCAGTGATCCTTCAGCTCTAGCCACTGCCCTCATGTTCCAAGCTGTCTCACCAACTGTTCCTCCATCTCCACCATACTCTCTCCTCCTTGCAGCTGCCAGGCTCAGAGGTATAAAAGCCGAGCCAGGCATATCATTGGCATACTCAACAGAGAAGGGTTTGTCTAAGGTAGCTCTCCAGTAAAGGGTTTCGATTTCTAGGGCAGAGAGTTGACTCTTTTTGCCGCATTTTTTTAGATAATTCTTCTCGAAGCTCTTAGCTTTGGCCTCGAACTCACCGAAACTGTAATGCTCTCCGCTCTGCCACACGGGTCTCTGCACAGGACGCTGCTTCCTAGGACAAAACCCGATCTGCTGTTGACGCGTGGCGAATGTGGGGCTGCCGTCGTAATCACACGCGCCGCCGCCGTCACGAGCCCTCGCCGCAGCTCGCGCCGCCAGAGAGCGATTGAGGTTAGAAATCGCGGTTTTCTTCGAAGGAGGAGGCACGGGAGGCAAAATTTTGCAGATTCCGTATCTTGAAGCTTCCTCTTCGATCTTAAAGATGTAAGCGATCGGATCTTGGAACTCTGCTAAAGTAGGTCGGAACTCTGGGGCAACCGGCAGCGATTTTAGCCACGGAAACACGTCTGAGCTCTGCTCCGAAACAGCCATATCTCTCGGTCGCACGAACAGGAAAGAAAAAAAAAAACTTTTTTCTGAAAATTAGTTCACTTTCAGCTTCTGGGTAGTAATCAAAATGCCATTACAGAGGAAAAAAGAAAACATAACAGAACAAAAAACTTGAGAATAAAAATGAAGCAGAGTTAAGAGATTCGATGAGTCTCCACCATTTCTCCTCCTCAAAGGGTTTTTATTGTCTTAAAGGGCAATCTACTTTATCCTCGAACAAAACGAGACTGGGCTTGATCTCGTTTCATTTGTGTCTCTGTTTTTTTTTTTATAATGGATTATTAAAGAAACAGGGGAAAATTGTATTTTTGTTAGGGGTTGGGGTTGGGTTTGGGCAGAGCAGCAAAGAGATCGTGATTTCTCATTTCTCTGTTTTTTCTGCTTTTTAAATTTAAGTATCATTTGCATAAAATAATTAACCAGCAAAGTAGCCTTTAAAGGCCAGTATCAAGAAAAAGGGGAAAAAGACTATACGGGCCAAGGAAGGGTTACTAATTTACACTTCTTATTTCACATTTAAAAACTACATATTAATAACTTTTATTAAGGAACAATCAAAATATATTATATATGATATACTATATGTACTTCAAAATAAAAATCAATATAATTTACTAAATTAAATATAAGAATCATAAATATTTTTATATGACTAAAACTTATAATTTATTTATTTTAGCTGATTTTTTATGTATGCATGTTGTGGAGCAAAGGGAAAGGAATGGGTGCACATACACCCAGTAAATTTTTTAATATAAAATTAGATAAATTGAAAAAAAATCTCTTTATGGCATTCAGTAATTAAATTTTCTTTAGTTTTTGTTCCCAGAATCTGTCTCTGATGTTAGTCTAGTGTTTGTATGATTAATCTTATCTGAAATCATCATATTCAATGGTAGAACAGTACCACTATGTGAAATTTATTTTAGAAATTATAACTCTAATATGTCTTATCGAAAGATGATTGATATATTCCCAAAAACTCCGTCACACACATAAACTCTAAATATTTTAATGCAGTTAACAGAAGTTAAGATATATAAAACCTTTAACAAAAAAAAGATGTTAATATAAATATATATATATATATAGTGAATACTGAAATTTAGATAAACGTCACTAACCATTGGGTAGGTCGAGGAGAAATAAAGTCCACGGTGATGCACTCACGCATTCAACCATCCAAAATGTGCCACTTAAACTGTATATGTTTTATACATAAAATAATACAAACACAATAGTTTCTGTCTATCTACGTTTATATGAAGCAGAGCAGCGTCCTTTGGCACACCGTACTAAGTCATACCAGCACCCATTTGCAGTAATTACGACTATGATGGTCATGGTCCTCCACATGCCAAGCAAACCAACTAAACATACCATTGGAAACGTAACTCCAAGCAATGACCCTTCGGCTCTAGCCATTGCTCCCATGTTCCAAGCTGTCTCACCAACAGTTCTCTCCTCCTGGCAACTGCGAGACTCAAGAGGGATAAAAGCCGAGCCAGGAATGTCGTTTGCGTACTCAACAAAGAAGGGTTTGTCAAATGTCAACTGTGGCTCTCCAGTAGAGTATCGATTTCGAGAGCAGAGACTGGACTTCCTTTGTCGCATTTGTTTTAGGTAACTCTTAGCTTTAAACTCGAACCCACCAAAAGCGTAACGGTCTCCGCTCTGCCACACCAGTCGTTGGACCGAACGCTGCTTCCTAGTCGAAACTCTGGGGATACTTGTAGAGATTTCAGCCATGGAACACACAGTTACACTTCTTAGCTCTGCTCTGAAACCGCTATCTCTCTCGCACAGAGAAAGAAAAAAACCTTTTTCTAAAAAAATTTCCACTTTCAGCTTGTGGGTACTAATCAAGACTCCATTACAGAGCAGAAACAGAACAAAAAGTTGAAAAGTTAAACAAACAAATTAGAAATTCGACAAGTAGGTAACCATCTCTCCGGACAATAGGTTTATTATGTTAAAGGGTCATCCAGCATTCCTCGAAGAACGCGACGAACTTGATCTCGTTTCTTAGATCTCTGTTTTTATTGGATTAAAGAAACAAAGGAAAATTTTTTTAAAGGGTTGGGTTTGGGCAGAGCAGAAGATGTGATTTCTCAGCACGATTAAAGAGTAGTGAGTAGATTTTTTATTTTTAAAAGAAATTATGGGTACTGCAAGGAAGAAGGGTTTTTTTAAATCCTGTCTGAAGGGGTAGTGGTTTACTTATTATTTACCATTCTGCCATTTCATTACTACTACACACATTTGTCGTTGTTGTTGTCCTGCTTTACCTAAGTCCGTTTGCACATTCAAAATCTTCTTTTGAAAAACCACCTCTTTAAATGAAATTAAAGAAAAAAACAACTAAACATTCAACTAAGATATATTAATTTTCTCCATCTTAAAAATCTAACGTTTTCAAAATTAAAAAATATAATATTTTGACTTTAAATGAAATACACTAATTTCAGATTGATAGTTTGTGACTTTGGATTTAGAATTAATTATTAAAAAACATATTTTGTTTTCTAACCTTTATTGTATATATGTATTAGGAATAAATTATTTTACAAATATCATCTATATATTAAAACAGAATCATCGAATAAATTAACACTGTAATTTTGTTCAGTTTTTAATGTATTTAAATCAAATATTTTGTCAAACTATATCGAATAAATTTATTCGATGTAGTTTCTTGCAGGTATGGTGTAGTTTCTCCCGTTTTTAGTTGGAGGTGAGTTCTCGAGTTCATATAATCAATGAGAGTTTGAGATGAGATGGTTTCCAGAAAACATATGCTGCAATTTCGTAAGTATAATAATTTTATATGTTATTTTTTCTTATTACTATATGAAACGATACTATTCTACTATACATATTATATACATAGTTTTTCACATTAACTTCAGATTTTTTTATTACACTACACAAACTAACAATGTGTATCTTAATTTTACGTAAGCTATTTATATATTTTCACAATTCTACAAATTATCATTTTTGGATAAACTACTATCAATTGAAATTAATTGCGTTTAACATATAACCTGAATCTTCACAATTGCGTTTACTCAATTAGTTAGAAAGAACAAATTCGCCAACCACAATTATTAAATTGGTCGGTTTTCAAATTATATGGTAAATATAATTAGATTCAATTGATTATGATTTATTCAAAAATATCGATTTGTGAAATTGTGAAAATATATAAATAATTCGTATAAAATTAAAATGTACATTATGTGGTTAATTAGAAAACTCACTCTAAAGTTCAGGTGAAGAAACCGTGGACAATCATAGTTGATATGGTAAACTAATATCCTACCTTAAATTTTTATTCTTATTAATATATTAAAACATGTCAAAAATCTAACTAATAGTAACACATAACATAAGTTATATAAATTTTATGTGTCAATGCTTATATTCATCACATCCAATTTTATATAATAAAACATGTAAATGTAGTAACTAACCACTTCCAATAGGATTCCCAGAATATGAAAGTACCAAAAAAATAGTCCAAGAATAATTGCAACTAAATATTCATTTTGCCACTATAGGAGACCAGAGTAGACTATAAAAGTAATAAATCTGTGGTAAGACAAAAAGTAATTGTTGGTATGTAAAAACATGACAAATCAAACCATGTTAGGACGCTGAGGAAGAAGAAGATTGTAAAACTTATTGTGCAAGAAAAAGCTCTTCCCTTTGCTATCAATTGCTTTTTTCCAGCCACACCATCCACCATTGGCGATCTTCTTGTGATCTTCACTTCCTGTATAATGCGGATCCAGGATCAGGAATGCGCAATCCCCACTTCCTTCATCGTAATCCACTCCCAAAAGCGTGTATGCAAGAACCCCACCTCCTGTGAAATCCATTCCCATGACAATACACAAGACAGTTGATTTCAGAGCCAAGGTTCTGTAATGAAGGAGTTCTCTGGTTTTGGATCTTATCAGATCCCTCTCAGAGGTTCTTAGCTCACGTTTGAAATATGAGGAGAAATAGCAGTGGAGTGAACTTTTATGCATAGGGTTTAAGCTTTAGGTCGAAAACAGACTACCTATATACACACACCAGTGCTTTTGTTTTGATTCTAAAGGAAGCTTGTGTAAAGCTAAAGTATCAGACTGATATTGTTTGACTTACCGATCATTATTGGAGTTCCTTGGGTCTCAAAGTGCATAGCTAACTCACGGCATTTCTCTGGGAGCTCCGATCCAGATCTGAAGTTCATGATTTTGCAACTTACCTGCAAAAACAAGACCCAAGCGTTTTTTTTACGTTGATAATCTGTGTTGGAGTGTGTCGTTTCTAGTATGTTTTTATATAAAGATTTAAATTTAGACTTTTACAGCTCCAGTTTTGAGTTGATGTTGAAACTCTACTATTAGATTCTTTGCCTTAAGATGATTCAAATGCATAATATATTCATATAAGGAAGTTACAGTAGAGGACTTACACCAAGAAGTTTATCCAACACAAAACTCAACTCTATGGCACCAATCCACTCACGCGATCCTACGAATGAAGGATCTTTGTCACCTATTTCCACGAGTGTCTGCTGTATTTCCCTGAAAATCCAAAAAGTGGTCACTTAGCAGATGGAGAGATGAAGAGAAGTTCTGTATTTTATTTAGGAGAAATGGTTTTACACCTATGTGAAGGTACAGAAATGGATGTATAGTGTTGAAGTCTGAACCATGAGATGATAGTTTGTAATGATCGGTAAGCACAACCCCATCCCTGGCACAAGAAGTAAAAATTAGTATTATAAATAGAGGCATTATCTTTAACTCTTCTACAATGAAACAGTAAACTTGAACCACAACAGAATATCGTGCAAAAAATCATTTAGGAACTCCAATTCCTGGTGTAAGGGCTCTAACAGTTCTAGTAAAATAGCACACAGTGATTATTTCCCTAGTTTCTGCATTATTTTTGTTTCCAATCACAAATAATCAGATAGTATCAGGTTATCGTTTTGAAAAAAGTGTTTGAAACCATGGAAGAATGAGAAATGATATACCGAGTCATCAAAGCCATCCTGAAGATAATGATGATACTCATAAGAACCTTGGATAAGAGATGCCACACCCTCCGAGACTGCATCAAACATTGCAAATCTGAAAAAACGAAAATGTAATACAAAGGATGAACGACAAAAGCAAAGGCATACATAGCGCTAACCTCCGCTGCTAGGGATTCCAACATGCACGTCTTTGAGCAAGGTGGAACCTGGCAGTGCCCACGTAACTTAACAATTAGAGTCATGCTACTATTGAAAGTTTGGGTCACAAGGAGAAAAATAACCCTCTACCTCTTTTCTTTGTGTTATTCCTTGAATCATCATTAACAGAAAAATCCAAGGCATTAGCAGTTCTTAGAAGTGGACGATCAAGTGGCAGCCCAAGCCTCAAGTGTAGAGATTTCCTGACATCGACTGCAAAGAAAGTCGAGAAAGAACCATATGTGAAATGTTATAGTATCATTCAAAAAGGTTGAGGCTGCAACAAGAGTTTAAAGGATTAAGTGGGAGTTATTGGTTTATGAATTTTAACTGATTTGGAAATCCAAGCCAAATCACGTGTTATTGGATCACTGATTTAAATTCCTTATCAAAATCATATGTACTGATTATATGATTTTAAATCAAGCGTTATTCAATACTAAATATTTACATATCGATTTGATTTTGCAGTGCATTTTAATGGATTTGGAAAGATTTTCAAGTTAAGAATACAAAAACTTAAAATCCGAGAGAAAACCTACGGATTTAAAATATTAATTGAAATCACCATGTAGGATTTCAAAGAATTTCACATGGATTTATAAATCCTATAGAGATTTCCAAATCAACTAAAATACACAAACTAGTAGCACCCGCTAAAACTTAGTAGAATGATAAGCTTGTCAAAAAGATTACTAGAGAAAGAAGGTTTATTACTCTTGAACTGTGATATAATAAGTAAAATTTGGTACTGATAGCTCTGAATATAGCATAACCCCTCCTAGAACATAACTACAATATTTACCTTGCTTCATTTCTGTCTCCCCGTAGTTAAGCTCATATATAGTTGTTACTGGATGTAATACACCAGGTGGATTGAAGTGATAAATGTGCAACTGTAAGAGCAAAGTAATTCTTGAGATAATCAGAGAAAAATATGGATAATCAAAAGAGGTAAGAAATAGCAAAAAGATAACTTAGAGCAACACATCTCATCATGGGGAAAATGTTTGGGATATAAATTCTATTTAATAAGAAAAAAAAAAAATCTAGCCCTACCTTAGGATGCTCCGTCAAAAGGTATGGCAAGATAATCTTCTTCAGGGAATATAGCTGATCAACCAAAGCAGGGATAACTAAATTTGAGACAGCGTGCATAAGTGGAAGTTCCTTGGGTGCATAAGTAAGTACATCGAGATTCAAATCAACAACCATGAGCCTTGCTTCTTCCATAGCTTTGAGGAAAGTAACGATTTAAGATATGAGAACAGGGCACAAGCATAGTCTTAGTGACTCGAAAGAATTCTTGATAAAATAAATTATATTTCAAGTGATTACCTGGAAAGTATTCTGCAACAGGAGCACCAGAGGTTGGAGATTTTTCAGATCTATTAAGCAGAACAGATATGTGGATTTTATCTGCATTCTAGGAAGGAGAAATTCAGGAAACAACAGTAAGGCCAGGTGGTACAGACACGGATAGTGATATAAAGTAGCAAAAATCTCGATTTACTTACCTCTGCTGAATTTACTGCAGCAGCAGTTTTGTTGTTCAGACAAAAATGTGAACATGCCAACATCATAATGTCAGATACTTGGTCAGAAGCACGAAGACGGTTAATGTTTGATGCATCAGCACCAAAACCAAAATCTTTACCGCGAAGGACGACTGGCTTTGGAACATTTCCAGAAGCTTTATTTAAGGTCTCAGCTATGTATGCAACATATGGTTCTTTAAACCGAGTAATAACAGCATCAATTGCATCTGAAAACATCTCCTTAGAATCTGAAAAAAAGGATACCACTAAACTTGAGGAAAATATACATTAGGGCAAAAAGCTGAGGACAGATATAGCAAAAAAAAGGACAGATAACTTTAGATCATACCAGAGGGCGAGCTTGCAGGAAAATAGAATGGAAACTTGATCGGAAGCTCACAATGAAGCAAGCAACCGTTCTCCCATAAATAATTTCCAGAATTTGGCTCATACACAGTCGAAGAAACAGGCTCTAGTTTTGTTGTGTTTTCAGATTTAGAGATGAAAAAGTGAATGGTACCAGTTCCTGCATTGAAACTAGCTCCAACTATCTTTTCATCGTCTAACTCTCCACCTTCAGATAAATGCTTACGCAATCTACGAGCTGCTCTGACCGCCTCAAATGCGTTTTTCTCAGCATCAGAATCCCCAACTACTAAACCTCCAATGACTTCAAAACCTTTCGGTAACAACTTGCGAATATCATCTGCTTATTTAATTTTTACAAGATGGTTAATATAATCCAACAGATATTATTACTCACACGCCAGTGCTCAACTACAGAAAAAACGCACAGAGAAATTCATACATAACCCAATAAAACTAGCTGTATGAGCAATCAAACGGCCAAAGATTATTAAGAACAAGTATGAACATCCTGTATATGACTGAGACAAAAGTTAGAACAACAGTTACAAAGCATTTGATCCATTAACAAAGTTCAACATTCGAAACCGAAAACAGGAATTATGTAACGATCCACATAATGTGTAAGAACATTTTTTTCCTTACCAGATTCTTGATCGAAATCAGGAGACGGGTGGATACATCGGAATGTAGAGACGACGGTGAAAGGCGGGAAAAATGGGGAACCAACGAGCCATTGGAGAGTTCCTGGTTGGTTCTCAGAGAGAACCAGCTTTGGACAAAGGATTCGTACGGTCGCTGTCTCGCTCGAAGGAGCCATCGGATCCAACAAGCAAAACAAGGTTTCTAACGTCCACCTTCGATGACTACTCTTTGTCGTCAAAAGAGACGTCTCGTTTGACACAGTGGTGACCATTTGCAGTATAAGTGGGACGGGCCGTATATAGGACCTTAAAAGCCCATTTTACTGATTGTGGGCTTATTTATAGTATTGAATACGGCTGAAACCTAAACCGCATATTTTTCCTAAACCGTATATTTTTCCTAAACCGAACAAATAAAACTAATCTCAAACCGGTTTGAAAATAGCTAACATTCTTGTAAACTATAAGCTTGCCTCACTCCTAAGCTTTCCTATTTATAATAGAAAGGAAAGATGGAAGAGAAAAAGGTTCAGTTTTCCATTCCCAAATTTGTGCTTCATTTTTCCATTTTAGATGTCTCAATTTATGTCATTCTAGTTTTGGTTTTGTGTGCAATAAGAAGAAACGAGACCTTTTTTATTGAAATTGAAAACGAAAATGAAAAACAAAGTCATGGAAACAAACATGAATTGAAAAGGAAATGGGATCACCACATATATATATATTGTAATTGGTTTTATAAGAATGTGTACATATCTAAAGCTCATCTTTGGCATCATCATTGTCTTGGGAAGGATTAGAAGAAGAGAGCTTGACAGGATAAGAAGCTTCCATGGCAATACCGCAACGTCCTTCAGGATCATCAATACCTCTCTCGATCTTTATATAGCCTTCCTCTCCCCATTCAGGTCCCCATGAGTTTCTCACTATCCAATACTTTCTCCCATCCGAATCCGATCCGTATCCAACAGCTGCCACACCATGGTTTAGCTCTGTTCCACATTCTCCTGTAAACACTCCCTACAATACATAATACCGTTACATATAACCAAATGTTTCATTAGTGGGTTTATAATTATTATTTTTATTTGCTTATCTTATTATTACCTCTGAATAAAACTGGAAACTTGAACTTCCAGCATCAATTGCAACAGATACAGGTTGGTTTGCAACAGCTTTAAGCAGAGCATGTTCGTCGTTTTCAGGTACATCCTCGTGCCCATCAATCGTCACAATCACGCCATTGTCCTTTGAAGCGTCGCATTTTCCATCAATACCTTCGTAAGGATAGTTATCCTCGGTGGTGATTCCACCGTTTCTCTTTATGAATTCAAATGCAATCTCCATGAGTCCTCCGTTACAACCTTGGTTCTGGTAAGTATCACAATCCACTAGTTCTTGTTCCGACAGTGAGATTAACTTGCCTGTCTTTATCTTGTTGATTCCTTCAACGGCTGCAACTGTGGAGAATGCCCAGCAACTTCCTGATAATTTTTTTTCAGCAATTTCCAATCAACAATGAGATTACATTAAAATGTTACAAAGGTTCAAATAATTCATACATTTATTAATTGAACTTGGTTTGTACTTACCACACCGTCCTTGATTCTTGATTTCAGTAACAGCACCTCTCTTTCTCCAGTCAACTGTGGATGGAACTCGGGTTGAGTTCTCATACATGAACCGGTTTGAGCCACGTTTTGGACCTTGTAACATTCTGTGATGCTTAATGTTAGAACCGGTGTAGACATTCCTGAACTCGTGAACCGTTAAGTCTGCAAACTTGTTGAGCTTAAGCTTGTAGGGTTTGTTCTTCTTGTTGGTGTTGTGAACATGCATCACATTGTGTCTGAAAACGTTGAATCTCTTCTCCCTTTCATGGAGGCTCCTTGGAACAGAGTGGTGGCCCCTCCATCTGTCGTAGAGCTTTGATAAACTCTCTTCACTCTCTAGTTCCTTGTCGTGGTAGTCGAAGCCATGAACGGTTTGGAGAGTGAGAAAAGAGAATAGAACGATCAATAAAAGTTTCTTCATGATTTTCTTCTTTCTTGTCGATTGATTATTTGTATAAAAACTGAGTTCAATGAAATGGCGTTGGAGATAAATATATATAGATAGAGAGTCAAGGAGAAATGTATTTTATTGAGATATGGGAAAATGACTAAATTACCCATCGATAATGTGAATTATTATTGTGTGTATTACGTATTGGTCAGACTTGTGGAACACTTTTATCACACTTGTGCACGCATCTCAGAAGATTAAGGAACACTATTATATATGTATTTCAAACATTTTAAACAATTAAAAAATTTATTTTTGGTTTTATAATACACCGATTAATACATTTATCTTTTACAGAAATATGATTTAATATTTTATTTTTAATAATTTAACTAATCATAAAAAATAATGCATAATATCAATAATCACAAAATGTTCAATGTTGCGTAAAATTTTGTAAAAAGGGGTATTTGATTAGACGAAATGTACAACATGATTTGCTTAAAGCCTTATGTGAGGTATAATAATTTGGCAAAACACACACAAATACCCGAGTTCTACCTCTCGGAAGAAATCTTTTATTAAGAAAAAGTTTACAACCACGAAAGACTAAGAAAAAAAACACTCTAGAATTAAAGAAAGCTTTCTCTCTCTGTCGTTTTTTCTCTTGCTGGAGGTTTCCCTAGCTGTCGACAGTACATGGAAATTTATACCCAGAGAAAGACACATAATCTAGGGTTATTTTCGTTTTTGGACCTATGGCCCACCAAAGTAAGATTCTGTTTGGGTTCTACAAACTCCATCTTTCTCTAATTTCTGAATTTGGGCTTTCGAAAATTAGAGAATGAGGCCCAAACATAATTTGTTTGCCCAGGGTATTTAAGTCGATTTTGTTGACTTCTGAAACCCTAACTTTCCATTTTGCTTCTCCTCAAAACGACACTTTTCTTTTCTTCTCTTCCTTTCTCCATGCGATTTTATCGTTCTTGTTCTTTCTTCTTGTTTTTTTTCTTTCCTCTCTCCTGGTCTCGCGGCATCCATCTCCTGGTTGCCCCCTTTGTTTTCGTTTTCTTCCCGAAAATCTTCCTCTGCTTCTCAGCTTGATTCCGGTACCCTGCTTCTCCGCCGATGGCTCCTCCACCGTCGTGATGCCGTGAAAGCTTCAGATCGAAGCTTTCTCCTTTTCCGCAGTGCCTTTTCCGGCGTCTTCAAAGCCTCCTCCCATGGCTACTTCTACTACCGAGCGTACCGCCACTAAAGCTTCATCGAAGCTTCTTTCGTGAGTCTCGGGTCTGATTTCGCCTTGCGTGGAGCTTCCTCCGCGAGATCTCCTCCGAGATCTGGTTTTGCGGCTCCTTCTCCATGAGATCTTCTTCGAGAAGCTCACCTTCTCCTCCTCGTTCACCATTGAAGCACCTTCAAAGCTTCGACGGTGCTTTCAGGCTCCCAGATCTTCAGATCTGCCATCGTGCGTCGCCGGAAACTACGCCCCGTGAAGCCACGGTTCTTTGTGAAGTATTACGCGTGTCTCACGCGCTTCTCACGCGCTCCACACGCGCCGGAGGTCCTCCAGTGACGTTCTGGCCATGCGCCGATGATGGCCTCCACGTGCCGGTTACAATCTTCATGCATCGATCTGACGCGCCAGTGACGACCTCCACGCGCCGATCTCACGCGCCTGCTCCTCCGGTCATGCGCCGGCGACACGCGCCGCCGTGGTCTTTGCTGGCGGTCTACGCACCAGTGACGTACTACCGTGAGTAATTTCTCACCCTGTTTTCGGTTTTTCTAGGCTCTTTCTCGGTGTGGAGCTCCACCTTGAGAGATACGGAGGTGATTCTGTTCTGCCAATTCTTCCTCAGCTTCTTTCCCTCGTTGCTAGCTCACAGGTAACTTAGTAAAAGAATCTTCTTATTCATTTATCCTTCCATTGACAAACTGGATTACTAACCAGTTCTGTTTTCTTGTCTCTGCAAGGATGAGACCTTGGCAATGGAGTTACCTGGAGCTATTTCCTCAGCCTTAGGTGAGGTTCACCAGCTCGCAGCACAACTCGAACTTCTGGCCATGTAAGCCTTTAGTTAGAAAGTCTGCAGCATTCTTGCTGGTGTGAATCTTAGATAGGCGAACCTTGCCCTCGTTTAGGATATCCTGGATGAAATGGTATCTAGTGTCAATGTGCTTTGTTCTTTCATGATGAACTGCATTCTTTGCTAGCGATAGGGTATTTTGTGAATCGTAATGTATAGTAACACTCTACTGTGTGAAACCTAGTTCATCACATAAACCTTTCAGCCATATGGCTTCCTTGACTGCTGAGGCGAGTGCCATGTACTCAGCTTCAGTTGTTGACAATGCCACAACTGATTGTAAGCTAGATCTCCAACAAACTGTGTTCCCCATACTTTAAATACGAAACCTGTTACTGATCTTCTCATGTCTAGATCAGCAGCATAGTCTGAGTCACAGAACCCTTCAATGTTGGAATCTGAATTCCTCTTGAACACTAAACATCTCCAGTAACTCCTCTTAGGTACTTTAATACCCACTTCACAGCTGACCAATGTTCTCTTCCTGGTTGACTCATGAATCTGCTAATGAGCCCCACTGCAAAAGCTAGATCAGGTCTAGATCCTACCATAGCATACATCAAACTTCCAACTACACTTGCGTATGGAACCTTTTCCATATGCTAATCTTCTTCTCTCTTTTCTTCAGCAGTTAGACTTCTAAGTCTGAATTGACTAGACGTTGGAGTGACTACTGCTTTTGATTCTGTCATTCCAAATGTCCTCAGTACCTTTTCCAGATATGCTTCTTGAGATAGAATCAGAGTTCCCTTTTGTCTATCCCTGATAATATCCATACCTAGAATCCTTGAAGCTTTCCCAAGGTCTTTCATCTCGAATTCCTAATTCAAGCTATCCTTTACCTTCTTTATCTCTTTCAGATCTTGTGAGGCTATCAACATGTCATCCACGTACAGCAAGAGATAAATTGCCTGTTTGGTTTGTACATTCCTCATATACACACACGAGTCCAGCTTGCTTCGTAGAAAGTTCTGAGTCTTCATGAAGTTGTCGAACTTCAGATTCCACTGTCTTGGAGACTGTTTAAGACCGTACAGAGACTTTTTCAGTAAACAAACCTTGTTTTCATTTCTTTTCTTGATAAAACCCTATAGTTGTTGCATTAGAATCCTTTCTTCCAATTCTCCATGCAAAAATGTTGTTTTGACATCCATCTGTTCCAGCTCATAATCTTTGTTTGCCACTAAGGATAAGATGAGGCGAATCGATACATGCTTAACAACAGAAGAGAACACCTCGTTGTACTCGATTCCTTCCTTCTGAGAAAATCCCTTTGCTACCGTTCTTGGTTTGTACCTTTGCTTTTCAACCCCTGGAATTTCTGGTTTTAGCTTGAATACCCATTTGCAGCCAATTGGTTTTGCTCCTTCTGGTTTATCAATGAGGATCCATGTTTGATTCTTCATTAATGAATACATCTCTTCTTGAGCAGCGGATTCCCAGAGTTTCTTGTGTTTGTTGAACTTTATCTCTGCAAATGACTTGGGCTCTTCCAAGTTGATCTCTTCAGCTGCAGCTAGAGCATAGGCAACAAAATCAGAATCCTCAAACCTGCAAGGAGGGCGAATGTTCCTCCTTACTATGTCTCTAGCCAGCAAGTAGTCAAACACTTCTTGCTCTGGTTCTGAGACATATTCCTGTTCATTTTCTTCTGAACTCTCAGATTCCTCAGAAGAACAATCTCCACCTTGAACAGATATGTCTCTCTGACTTGTTCCACCTAGGGTCGTCCTTGAATCAAGTCATCGCTGAATGATACCTTTTTTTACTCTTTCCTTTGATCTCGTTTTTGGCTTTCCCTGAAGTAAGAGTATCCTTGAATACTTCTTCTTCATTGAATATAACATTCCTGCTTGTTGCGCATCTACCTTCTTCAGCAATCCAGACTCTGTATCCTTTAACTCCGAAAGGATAACCCATAAAAACGCCCTTAACTGCTCTTGGGCTTGTCTTCTCTTGGACTATGTGGACAAAAGCTGAACAACCAAATCGTTTGAGGTGAGTCAGCTCAGGTTTTACACCTGTCCATATTTCCTCAGGCAGCTTGAAGTCTAGGGATGCGTTTGGGGACCGATTGATGATGTAGATAGCGGTAGATGCAGCTTCTGCCCAAAACTCATGCCCCAAACCTGTCTCAGCCCACATGCATCGAACCTTATCCATGATAGTCCTGTTCATCCTTTCTGATACTCCATTTTGTTGTGGAGTATATGTGCATGTTTTATGTCTTTTGATTCCTGATTCCCGACATAGATTATCCATCTGTTGGTTACAGAATTCCAGCCCATTGTCTGTTCGTAAGCATTTGATCTTTTTCCCTGTCTGATTCTTTACTGATATTTTCCAATCTTTGAAAGTTTGAAATACTTCATCCTTGGATTTCAAGAAGTAAATCCAAACTTTCCTGGAAAAATCATCAATGTAAGTGACAAAATACTTAGAGCCTCCCAAACTTTTTGGTGTAGAAGGAGATCCCCATAAATCTGAATGAACATATTCCAACACTCCTTTGAAAGTATGCTTTCCTGTAGGGAAACTCTGCTTGTGAGATTTTCCAAGAACACAACTCTCACAAAACCCCAATTCTTCAATTTGATTCTTTGACAAGTAACCTTCCTGCACAAAGATGTTCATGTTTTTCAGACTCATATGACTCAATCTTGAATGCCATATTCTTGTCATGTCTGGTTCCGCTTTTGAAATGTGGACTTCCCCCTTCACAACTGTTCCTTGAAGGTAGTACAAACCGTTGTGATACTTTCCTGAAAGCACTTTCTGATCCTCCTTGTAGAAGTTAATCATAAAGTCTTCCCCTTGGTATTTGCACCCTGCCTTCTCTAGCATTCCATAAGAGATCAAATTTCGTCCCATTTCTGGCATGTATCTGACACCTGTTAAGATTACCACAGATCCATCCAAATTCTGAATTTTGATCGTACCTACTCCTTTGACAATGTAGTGAGTGTTGTTTGCCACAAGAACTTTACCACCATCAAATTCTTCTAAGTCAAACAGCACTTCCTTGTTGGGAGTTATGTGGAATGAACAACCTGAATCCATGACCCATTCTTCACTTGAGTCCTGAGTACTCACTGTTAGTACCATAGGCTGTTTGGGCTCAACTGCCATGTTTGTTGATTCTTGAGCTCGATTCTTTCTTTCTAGGCAGTTTCTCTTCCAATGTCCCTCTTTCCCACAAACAAAACAAGCGTTTGATTTGTTTGAGTTTCTTTGTCTGGATTTTGACCTGCCTCTGCTTTTGGATCTTCCTTTACCATTGCTACTGCTGCCTTTCTCAAATTGGTTGGTTGGCCTTCCTCTGGACTCCACATACAACCCCTCATTCTGAGTTTTAGAAAGTTTCCCACTATCTATCAATTCTCTTTCCTTGGATTTTGCAGCAGCTGTCACTTCGTTCAGCTTCAGGGTGTCTCTCCCGTACTTGAGAGTCTCCTTTAGCTGTTCGTACCTGTTAGACAAGGAACTTAGCAAAAAGATTGCTTGTACCTCTTCTGAAACTTCGACTCCTATGTTGTTTAGGTATGTGACCAGCTTTAGGAAGTCATCCACGTTCGTATCGATGTTCTTGGAGTCATCCATCTTGAACGTGTAGAATTTCACCTGTAGGTAGATCCTGTTTGGTAAGGAAGTCTCCATGTAAAGTTTGTTCAGAATCGCCCACATCGCTGCTGCAGTCTCGTAGTTCGATATCTTCCTTAGAACTTGATTATCAACGTTGATCATGATCAAATCCTTGGCCCTTTCTGATTTCTCAAACTTTACTGGATCTATACCTGCTGTGTAGGTATCATCATCCAACTCCTCCTTTGTGGTAGGCTCTTTCCTGAGTGTTTCATCAGTTGGATATCCTTTAGACCAAGGACACCCAATTGTGCCAGCATTCTGACCTTCTATAGGGAAAAATCCCCATTGCCATCGAATCTGTCCACCTCAACCCTTGAGTTTGCCATTGGGATACCTCAAAGCTTCTGTTCAGATAACGTGGATTGCTCTGATACCAATTGTGAGGTATAATAACTTGGCAAAACACACACAAATACCCGAGTTCCCTTATAGGTACCTCTCGAAAGAAACCTTTTATTAAGAAAAAGTTTACAACCACGAAAGACTAAGAAAAAAAAACACTCTAGAATTAAAGAAAGCTCTCTCTCTCTAACTCTCTCTCTCTGTCGTTTTTTCTCTTGCTGCAGGTTTTCCTACCTATCGACAGTACATGAAAATTTATACCCAGAGAAAGACACATAACCTAGGATTATTTTCGTTTTTGGGCATATGGCCCACCAAAATAAGATTCTGTTTGGGCTCTACATCTTAAACATTTGGATGATAATCTATATATATTAATTGAGAATCATTTTAACAAAGTAATTTTATTTTACAAGTGTGTTGCAATGATATGTCACACTATTAGAGCATTTAAGAAAAATATTATATATGACATAATTTATTAGAGTATTTACGAAAATTGTCATTATACAGTATAATATATGTAAATCTCTAATATTTCGACATACAATGTATTCTGTCATAAAATGTAAATATAATATAAAATAAAATATAAATTTTGAAAAATTAGTTAAACAAAATATAAAACAAAAGTTTAATTGAATATTTATTATATGTATACTTTTATCCAAAATAGATACAATTTAAATATATTTGTATAATTCGATTTTATTATCTATTTCATTTTCGTAATCAATATTAAAAAATTTAAAAAACTTATTTGAAATATTAGATAAAGAGAAATACCCTATATTAGCACTAAATTATGTTTTAATGACAAATATAGCACTCAATATAAAAATTCACTAATATAGCATTTTGACCAATCAAAAAAGACTTTACTATCCTTCAATTAAAACAAAGAGCTGAAAAACTAATTTAGTTAAAATAAAATGTTCATATGTTAATTAGCTACCACAGCATATTGTTAACACACTACTTGTTTCACTCATATGTCCAAGGTTCAATTCCACTGAATTGATTTATTTTTTTTTATATTTTAATTGAACAGATAAATATATATTAAACAAGGTAATTTATGTTGATTGAGTACTATAGCGCATTGGTTATACATCTTCTTGTTAGAATTCATGGTACATGGTTCGATCTCCCATATTACATTTTTTAATTTTTTTCTTTAATTTAATTATTTTATTTAGATAAGATTTCCTTAAAATTAAGAACTCTTTACTAAATTTAGGTTAGTAGTCACATTTTATGCATAATTTAGGAATACTTTATGTAAATTTAGGAATAATATCTTATGTTTTAGGAATTTCTTCCTAAAACTTGAAATTGCATATGATTAATTAACAGTAGCAAAAAATGTTTATCTAAAAAACATGAGCAAGAGTGTTTATCAACCTTCAACAATCACAAATACAAGTTATAAACGAAAACATAAAAATGTCCACCATAATTAGATATCAGATTTATTATGAAACTTGAATTCAACACAATTAGATGTAATATTGAGTTTTGAGGCTTTTTATGCAATAACGTTCAGTTCCTAAATTTTGCTATTTAAACTAAATACATATATATATACTAAACAAAATAGTTACAGTAGTGTATTGGTTACACACTCCATCTTTTTAAAAGTGGTCCAAGGTTCGATCCCCCCCTCATCGAGCTCATATTAAGATTTTGTTATTTAAACTAAAGACAGATATATATAATACACAAAATGGTTATATGTTGATTAGTTACAGTAGTGTAGTGGTTACAGACTCCTTCTCTTTCAAAGGAACCAAGGTTCGATCCTGCCCCCTCATAGCTTGTATTAAGATTTTGCTATTTAAATTAAAAACAGATATATACTACACAAAATGATAATATGTCAATTAGATACAGTAGTATAGTGGTTACATACTCCTTTTATTAAAGGAACCAAAGTTCGACCCTCCCCTCAGTTTATGATTTTGCAGAATATTAGGTTAAAGGTTATTTTAGTCTTTTTCACTTAAAAAAATGCTATTTGTGGGAGTTTAGGTTTGGGATGCTAATTTAGTCACTAAAACATTATTTAGTGCTAAATTAGTCAATTGCCCTTAGATAAATTATATATATATATATATCTAATTTAAATTAACAAAATAATTAATTAATTATTATTTGTAAATATTTTTTCCCATGATCAAAATTAGTGATGATGATATTTGACATGGTTGGATCTTTGTAGCTTAACAAGTAACAACTAGATTTATACCCACGCCATGCGTGACGAAAAATATTCGCAAAATTATAATTTATTAGTAAATATAAATTAAATATTTAACTTTTATTTAAAATTACTTTTAACATTAATTTTTGTATATACAAATTAAGAAAAGAAAAATAATTGTTTTTTACGAATTTAATAATATTTTTTGTTAGTTTAATAAAATATATTAATTTTCTAACCAAATTAATAACAATGATATAATTATAATTATTCTAATAAGTTAATCTTGTTTTTATATTTATTTGAAATTTACTGTAATGATGACACGTCAGCATGATAATTCTGTTAATAACACGTCAGCATGATAGTTCTGTTAATAACACGTCAGAGTAAGATTATTTTCTTAAAATATTTCTCAAATAATATATTAGGGATTACAGTAGTAACTTAAATCTATTTATATTTATTTGAAATTATTTATAAATTAACGTATAAAAAATTAAAAAAATATAAATTATTTTTTCAAATGTAATAGTATTTTTTGGTTAGTTGAATCAATTATATTTATTATCTAACCAAATTAATATCAGTGACATGTATTGTAATTATTCTAGTAACTTAAACCCTTTTATATATTTAATCTGAAACTCGTTGTGGTGTTGACACGTCAGCATGATATTTTTGTTATTAACACGTCAGAGTAAGGTTATTTTGTTAACAAATTTCTCAAATAATATATTAGGGATAGGATTCAATGTGGATTTATTAGGAATAACTAAATTGTAATTAATACAATAATGGGAAAATTAAGATGACGCAAAGTTGCTTAGACGAATATTTAAAGCAATAGTAAGATTAAGATATGGCCACTGGAGTTTGGGAACACGTGTTTGCAATAGCTGTTCACACCGTGCCATTGTTGACTTGTACAATAAAATAAGACTCCTTTTGTAATGGATTTAAAGTGGGAAAATAATTATTTCGATCGTAACAACATGACAATATATTTTTAATAAAAATACTTTGGTCATGCATAGACGTAAAGAGGTATATTACATGAATAATACAAAATGTTAATATATTACATAAAATTACTAGAATTTCTAACATCAATATATATTTACAAAGAATTCTCAAAAATAAATCTCTTTTAAATTTTATTCCAAATTTAGTATTTTGCATCAAATTTGATATTAATTCAAAATAAATAATATTAAACCGATCGTGAGTTAAGAATATTTTTAAAGCTATAGTCGTTTGATGTAGTGGATATGAACGAATAATTCTAATTAATCGTGGCTTAATACCCGCATCATGGCTGGATCATGGATGCTTCTTAATGTAAAGAAACGTGTATCTAATCCTTTTTTTTTATTATTAAATAATTGGCTTTGTGTGATCGATCCTAAGCCAATTGATGAATATTCATGTGTACATTTGACAAAGGAAAAAGATTCAACTTTTCTGAAATATTAAGTTAAACCACCATAAGCTAGTTCGTCACCATTATCTTAATTTCGTGGCATTAGACTATTATAGTACTTCAAAATATGCCTATCCATTGTGAAAACAAATATGTTATTTTAATATAAAAAAACAGATACTTCTATTTAAAAAATCTAAAATATGTGAAAATTGAACAAATACAATATCAAATACAAACAGAAATGATTCGATGTACTTGGATTTTTGTTTCTTTCTCTAATTCAGAATCTGATTTTGAACTTGTACCAACCGATTGTGATTGTTTTGTTTCTTTCTCTAATTTCAACTTTTTTGGAATAAATTTGTTACTCAAAGAGGGTTCATTCAACCCATTATTCCAAGCTATCATCCCTAATATATTATTTGAGAAACTTTTTAACAAACTAACCTTACCCTGACATGTTAATAACAAAAATACCATGCTGACGTGTCAACACCACAGCGAGTTTCAGCTTAAATATATAAAAAGGTTTAAACTTACTAGAATAATTACAATACATGCCACTGATATTAATTTGGTTAGAGAATAAATATAATTTATTCAACTAACCAAAATATACTATTACATTTGCAAAAACAATAATTTTTATTTCTTTAAATTTTTATACGTTAATTTATAAATAATTTCAAATAAATATAAATATATTTAAATTACTACCGTAATCCCTAATATATTATTTGAGAAACATTTTAATAAAATAACCTTATTTTGACGTGGTATTAACAAAATAATTACAATAAATTTTAAATAAATATATAAATGAGTTTAACTTATTAGAATAATTACAAATATATCATTGTTATTAATTTGGTTAGAGAATTAATATATTTTACTAAGCTAACAAAAAAAATATTATTAAATTCGTAAAAAATAATTATTTTTCTTTTCTTAATTTGTATATACAAAAACTAATATTAAAATTAATTTTAAATAAAAGTTAAAATTATATAAATATTTAATTTATATTTACTAATAAAATATAATTTATGAATATTTTTCTCCACGCATGACGTGGGTATGAATCTAGTTAGTGACGATTTCAACAAAATATTAAGGGAGTTGTATTGGACAGATTAAGGATTTGTATTAAAATAATTAATCTTCAGTTATTTAATCATGAATTTCAAAAAGTTTTTAAACTTTAGTGTTAAAACTAGAAAAATACAAATCTCATAGGTTTAGCTGAGATTACAGAAAATTTTAAAATCAGAAAACAAAAGTAATTTTACCGAATAAATCAAAACAGCCGAACCAGAATTTTCGATTTTCTGTTTTGATTTTATTATATAATAATAATTTTAATTGGTTTATGATTTATTTCGGTACGAAAACTCAAAAAAATTGAAAATATAATCCAATAAATCGAATTACACCGAATAATTAAACCAAAGTATTATGAAAATAACCGAAAATACCGAAATACAAACCAATAAACCGATTAAAACCTAAATTTATGTAATTAAACCAAAAATCAATTTTTAATCGGTTTAATGCAGAACGATTTTTTAACATAAAAAACCGAACCGATAATTTTTTTTTTGTCGACTTTTTTCAAAACTAAGAAAACCCGAAAAACCCGATTCGAGTGGCCCAAAAAAACCAAAAATCCAGACCTATAAAAATCTATCAAAACTGAAATTATTAAATTTTTAGTACGACGCATCCCATCCTAAATCTCCGATTTAAAAGTTCAGTGCGATCAGATTTTTGAGCATAATCAGTTGTAGCTCATTCACAATACTCTCCTTTCCAAGTAAAAGCCAAAGGCCCAAAACATAATCAAATCTAAACGAGCAAACAAAAAATTGCGAAGGCCGAAGAGACACAAGCCTCAAGAAACAAGGTTCAAGGATAATGGTTAAATTTGTGTCGACTAAAACCTCTAGATTAGTAACTACTTAATATATCTGGAACAAGTAATCTCAAATTCTCAATTGCAGAAGCGAGCAAACTCTATATGCCAGTTAAATCTAGATGGTCAATGCCAATTCAACTTTGTTAAAGAATCATTTTTTAAACTAGTAATATCACTATGTTCGTGAATCACTCAATGCTAAGCATCCTTTTCGATTTATAGCAAGACAGAATTTTTAACAAATAACAAAATGGCACACACCCGCCACTGTTTAGCAAAAACCAGTTCTTAAAACGATCTGGTGATATCATCCCATCCTTATCGAGTCATCGACTACAAGAAACAACAAGTCACTTTAAAATACTCAGTCTGACTTTAGCCTACAAATTATAGGTCTCTCTGAAAGAGCTGAAAAGAGTGATCTCATGTAAGCTTTAGATTCAAACTAAATGAACGATCCTTAGTGGGTTTCCAGGATCAAGATGCTTTGAGGAACTACAGGATCAAAGCACCAAAGGAAAGTCACTACGATCACAACCTTAAGCCTATCTAAATCTCAGCTTTTCTGATTAGGTAAAGAGTTCGAGAAGAAACCAACACTGGGACAATGCAATAAAGGAAATAAGCAAACTCACTTGGCTAATGCCATCATCTTATCACAATAACTGTTTCTTGAAAATCTTCAACACTACAAAACGTAAATTGCAACTCCTGAAGATTCAAATAGCACAGAAATAACAACTGTGGATATTCGATGAAATGCATATATAGATTCCTCAACTACTTTGTGACATTTTCGATCTAATTCAAAGAAATATGGTTCCGACTTGACGTCCAACATTTAGAAGATAAAGGTTTCAAATTTCTCACCGGAATATCAGCAAAAAGGAAATGAAGCAAAGCCCTCTCTACGACTTCCGTCCAAGACGCTTTCTGAGTTTCCTATACTTGTGCTTGTTCATCTTCTTCTTCCTCTTCTTCTTCACACTGTCAGCATAGATTACCGTCTCCTTCTCATCCTTTTCCTCCACAACCGCATCTGCCAACGACATCGTTTCGATTAGACCCGAATCATGAATCACAGTCGGATTAAACCCATATCCGAGTGGGAAACAAGGGTAAAACCGCAGAGCTTCGTCAGATTTAATCCCGGAGACGGTAATCACGGGATTAGCAAGAGGAAGTGGATTGAAATCTACAGATACACAGTCGACGTTGCTGATGCTAGAATTCTGATGGGTTACAAGACTAGGAGTGAGCCTTGGTATTGCCTTTAGACAGGATTGGGTCCTGAAGAATCTGTGCATAAGATTCGCCATTGCAGATTAAAACCCTAGAAATGAAGAGAGCGACGATGATCGTTCGTACTTCCTGTCATCAGGTTTTGGGCCTTTTGGAATCCGAATCTCTAAAAACGACGTGTTTTGCTTGCATATACCTTACTTACGACGTCGTTTTAGGCTTCCCGACCTTCAGGACAAATCGGGCCGAAACCCACTAAAAACCCATTCTCACTTTCCGTCGTTTAATTTACTTTTCCCTTTTCTATCTAATTAAATATTTTTAAAATATTCTTTAAAATCTATTTTTCTTAAAACTTATTTAAATAAAATAAAGAGATCTTAGCTTATCATTTTATACTTTCGGAAGATTGAGTTTAATGCTAATTTAAGACTAGAAAACCAAAATTTAGATCTTAGATATTTCATACTAGAAAGATAGTCCATGAAATTCTTGAAACCAAAAATTTAGTGAACTTTTCATATATAGTCAATGTAAATTGATGGTAAGTATGATAAATGAACTAACTAGAGCTGTAATGATGTTCATTGATTATCTAATTAGCAAATATAATTTTATTCTAATAGGATGACTAATGAAGTGACGGTTGAAGCAAGGTTTTTTATATATGAATTTGCATGCTTAGCCAAGATTATTAGTGTGTTTAGTGAACATATTTGGTTATTTTTCATGCTCATATATATAAATGAATGATTAGTACTACAAAAATGAATTAGTCAGATGTTTGAGTTGCATGTTATAGAAGGATATAGTTTAATGCAATTTCTTGAATCATTTCTTGTTTATTAACATGTTTCTTTGATGAGAAATGCTTTTATCTTATTTTTATATATAAATCAAACAAAAACATAAAACGTGTTTTTGTAGATTAGTTTGTTTTATGCATATAAGATATTGTAATATTTAGTTTTTGTATTATCGATAATTAGATATTACATTAGTGTATTTATGGACCGATCTAAAATGGAACTAAATTAAAATTAAATGAAACCAAGATAAATTAACTTTGGTTAAGTTTAGTAATCGAATTAACCAAACAAAACTAAACCGAAATGTTGTACAGTCCTAGTGAGGGGCAATACCTGTTGATTCAGCGACACGAGACTGATCTTCTGTAGATTTTGGGAAGCACAATAATCATAGAATCGATCATAACATTGGAAAAAAAGAGATGAAAGAAAATGATGAATTTAATTCATGGTTACAATTTATTAAAATGAGGAGGATAAGGAAGTAATTTTTTGTTTAAAACCCTACCAATAAAGAAACCATGATTCCAAATTTAATAATATTATCCATCATCATTTGCTCTTATTTGCCTCCCCACTTGCTTCTCTCTCACACACATTCTCTCTTTTTCTTTGTCAAATTATGAATGTTTCACTAAACAAAAATTACTACCCAATTTCATATACATGATCCTAAATTTTACATGAAATTCATCCTAACACTCAATTCAATTTTTTCCTTCATGATATAGTGAACTATTAGGTATACATGATTAACCAAGTAAACAACAGTTATTTAATTAAATTATAGTATTATTCGTTTATTCACCGACGGCAGTTATCGTTACGATTACGGTCAACACACAATTATGGTTGTGCTATATATTATTTATTTTTCTGTCGTTCTGACAATTGAAATTGCGTTTGATCACAAATTTTTAATTGTACTAATGTTTTAATCAACGTTTAAAAAAATTATTACACAAAACGTAGCGTATGACTTCGCGACTGATCATAGATACCTACACGAGCAACAAATAATAATATGTTATACTCGCAGCAAGTTGCGGTCCATAAACGACTTGTGAAATGTTTTTTTTTTCATAGTGGATTGTTATGAAGATGAAAGCTAATTAACTTCATCATCCGGATTTTATTTGTGAAGGAAATTAATTACTTTAATTAAGATATCTTGTGGAAATCTAGCAAACACATATACCAAAATTTAACTTTAATTGAATGAAATCATATTATAACGAATCATGTATTAAATTAAAACTTTTCTAGTAGGTTAGGCGAACCTTCTCGTTTACTTTAATTTAATATACTACTATACTTTTATTTATTTTATTTTTTTCTGTTGTTTTCTTGTCTACACTACTTTTTTTAAAAAAAAATTGCGAGATTGGAAAAAAAAAACATAGAGGTATGATTATAACCCCAAAAGCAATGCAACCATTAACACTTCCTGCAATTTATCGTTTTCTTTTAAAAAAAATCCCATGTAAATAAGAGACAAGATAAGAAACCTTTCAAACTTTTCACCGAAAAGCATAAGTAATAAACAGCACACTTACTTGACTTTTTTACTCAATCACATATATTTTGCTTTTCAATTACAAAACCAAAAGTGCAAAAGTGATATATAGAGTCATATTTTGCATTTATTTAATTATATACACATATTGATGTAATTGTGTACATATATTGATGTAGTAGGATAACATATTATTACATTGTCGAAGTTTTTATTTATGACTAGTATAAATAGCTCATATTGTCTAAAGTGACTTAACTTTTTTAGCATTTAGCGATTATTAAACAGTGTATTCAACTAAAAATTTTCAACTTCTATTCTATTATTCCGTCATTCTGATATTAATATAAATAAATACTGGTGCATTTTGAAATAGATTTAACTATTAATATTACATGTGAAAAATAAAATAAAAATAGTTATTACCATCTAGCTATAATGGAATGAAAATAACCTGTGAAATGAGATCATATACTCACACTGTCTATAGCAAGCGAGATTAGTGTCTTAATTCCCGGAAGATAAAGTTGAATTAACCTCATTTTTAAATATTAAAATTTCTAGAAATAAAATTTTGTATTCAGGGAGAAGTGATGATTACACTTTAATTCTGCATGAATTTATGTGAATTTTGAACTCACTCCATCCCACAATCTTTCATATTCTATAGGGAGAGAGAGTGAGAGCATTTGGAGCCGATGGAAGGGACATTTTTGGTTTGAAAGACAAAAGCATATTTGCAGGTCTTTGCGACAATATTGGATTGCTAAATTTGTCTGATAATAAACAGAAAAACCAAAAAAATCAACGTTTGGATCTTGTTTGAAACAAGAGATCTAATGGGTGTTGTTAGTATCCATGAGACGAAGCAAAGTGTTTCTGGGAAAAAAGCATTTCGTCCAAGTTCCAGCATCAGACACACTCCTCAATGGTACTCATCTCTCACTTTCTTTTCAGAAACAAAACAAGAAAACCTACAATGATTTAACATTTTTTTTGGCTTATGGGTCGTCAAAAGATGACAAATTTTGTTATCCAATGTGTGTGTGTGTGCTACCAGGCCGGTCTCGGACGTTACGAGTGACTTAACCATAGAAGTTGGCTCTGCAAGCTTTTCTCTTCACAAGGTAATGTAATTCAAACTAAACTAGTGAATGGGAAGAAAGAGATTCCTTATACGAAACACCATTGTCTCTGTTTTTCAGTTTCCTCTCGTGTCTAGGAGTGGAAAAATTAGGAAACTTCTTTTGGAGTCAAAAGACACGAAGAAAGTTTATCACTTGAACTTACCCGGAGTTCCTGGCGGCTCAGAGGCGTTTGAGCTCGCTGCAAAATTCTGCTATGGCATCGTCGTCCAATTCACGTCGTCGAACATCGCCGTGTTGCGATGTGTGGCGCATTATCTGGAGATGACGGAAGAATTGTCGGAGAAGAATCTCGAGTCCAGAACAGAGGCTTACCTGAAAGACACGATCCTCAATGACATCTCGAACTCGATCACCGTTCTTCATTCCATCGAGAGGTTATTGCCTGTAGCTGAAGACATTAGCCTCGTCGGGAGGCTCGTAAATTCCATCGCTGTTAACGCTTGCAAAGAACAGCTCGTGTCTGGTTTGCTCAAGCTTGATCAGAAATTTGGTTGCGTCGGGAAAATGGCGCCGGAGATGGAGATGGAGAAACCTTCTGATTGGTGGGGTAGGTCTCTCCCCATCCTCAAGCTCGATTTCTTCCAGAGAGTTGTCTCCGCCATGAAATCTAAAGGTCTGAATCATGATATCATCAGCGAGATCCTTATGAACTACGCTCGAAAGTCACTGCAAATCATCAGAGAACCAAATCTCGTCAAAGGAAATGGGATTCTGGATTCAGATCTGCAGAAAAAACAGCGAATCATCCTCGAGGCGATCGTTGGGCTCCTCCCCACGCAAGCGAACAAAAGTTCGATCCCGATCTCGTTCTTATCAAGCTTGTTGAAAACAGCTATAGGATCTGGAACCTCCGTCTCTTGCAGATCGGATCTGGAGAGGCGGATAAGCCACCAGCTTGACCAAGCAATCCTTGAAGACATCCTGATTCCGGCGAACATGGGCGCCATGTACGACACCGATTCGGTGCAAAGAATCTTCTCCATGTTCCTGAATCTCGACGAGTGCGACTACGAAGACGACGACGGTGGAGATGTGGTGGACGAGAACGAGTTGGCTCTGTACGATTTCGAAGGGCCTGAGTCTCCGAAACAAAGCTCCATCTTCAAAGTGTCGAAGCTGATGGATAGTTATCTTGCTGAAGTGGCTCTAGACTCGAACCTCCCTCCTTCCAAGTTCATAGCTCTCGCTGAGCTTCTCCCGGACCATGCCCGTGCCGTCTGCGATGGCCTTTACCGAGCCCTTGATATCTTCCTCAAGGTAAAATGAATAGCTTAGAGTATCTCTTGTTGTTCTTCTCTTCAAAAGTAAGGTTTTTTTTTTGTTTCTTATGATGTGTTTTTGGTTGATTTAGGTTCATCCCAACATTAAAGATTCAGAGCGTTACCGTCTCTGCAAGACAATAAGCTGTCAGAAACTGTCTCAAGACGCAAGCAGCCACGCAGCACAGAACGAGAGACTTCCCATCCAGATTGCGGTTCAAGTCTTGTTCTACGAACAGACGCGGCTCAAGAACACGATGACTAGCGGCGGTGGTACCGGCGCATGCGGTTCGAGTCAGAACCAGTTCTTCTTGTTCCCGGGACAGTTTCCGAACCGTTCAGGAAGCGGGATGGCAAGCGGGGCGATCTCGCCGCGGGACAACTACGCTTCCGTGAGAAGAGAGAACAGAGAGCTTAGACTGGAGGTGGCGAGGATGAGGATGAGGCTGACTGATCTGGAGAAGGATCATGTGTCAATGAAGAGAGAGTTCGTGAAGCCAAGCAGGAGAACGCGTTATGGACTGTTTAGGAAGCTCTCTAGAGGTCTGAACAAGTTGAACGCAATCATGTTGAGATTTAGAAGCAGCCAAAGTGTTGGCGCTAACAGTAAGCACAAGGAAGAGAAGACAAATTCGGAGAGACGATTCATGTTTCAGAAGAGAAGATGTCACTCTGTTTCTTGAATTTGTAGTTTTCTTTTGCTTTTGTGGTATTCTTAAGTGGAAAGTGAAGTGTGTGTACAAATTTGTGATGTACAGATTTTATAGGGACAGAGTTGGCCATAGTTTTTTGACAAACTCTTTTGAATCATTTCTTCAAGTGCTTACAAATCTCGAAAAACATCTCTTTCATAGTAAGACTTTCAAATGATCAAACATGTATTATTGTAGACATAATAGAAAGCATTTATAGATAATGCTTTAGTCAAGTAGTGGGTGATGCAATGGCGTAAAGAGGGAACTTGCGATGAATTACACTACCGATTGATTCAGCAACATGGGTTTGATCTTCTGTAGATTGCCAATCAAAGCCATGAACTAAGTTAGCTAAAACCACTTCATTCAACACCACAGCAAATGTTATTCCAGGGCACATCCTTCTCCCTGCTCCAAACGAAATCAGCTCAAAATCCTGACCCCTGAAATCTACAGACGAGTTTAAATGCCTCTCCGGTCTAAATTCCTCTGCGTCTGGTCCCCATGTCGCAGCCTCTCTCCCTATCGCCCAAAGATTAATCATAACCTGTGTACCGGCGGGTATGTGGTAATCTCTTAATCTGACATCTTCTGTTGATTCATGAGGAACCATCAATGGAACTGGAGGATGTAGCCTGAGTGTCTCTTTGATCACAGCTTTTAAATAGCTCATCTCTTGAATGTCTTCTTCTGATACACTTGTTCTTCCCTTACAAATCGTACGGACTTCATCTTGAAGTCTTTTTAGACACTCTGGGTGACTTAGAAGCTCTGTCATTTCCCATTCCAATAGCGTGGCGGATGTGTCTGTACCACCCACAAAAACATCCTGAAAACTCCCAAAAAAACAACAAACTATCGTTATGTACTAAAAAAACATTATTAGTAGATCTACAGTATATATAACGATTACCAAGATGATTGCTTTAATGCTTAACCGGTCGATCTCAAAACCGATGCTCTTGTCCTTTTGAATGGCGAGTAATACATGGACGAAATTAGTCTTATCGCCATCTCCATTTTCATGATCCTGCACAACTCTCTCCAAGAGCTCATCAAAATCATTTGCAGTCTTTTCAAGTTGACCCTCCAAACCGCAGATCCAATCAATCCATGCAAGACACGGTACATAACTCCCGATACTAAACGCACCCAATTGTCTCATGAGCCTGTCTATTAACTCTTTAAAATCTGTTTCTGCACCGTATCTTCTTCCCAAAGCAATTCTACATATAAAATCGTTAGTTAAACTCGAAAATATCTTGCTTAGATTCACCGGCAAAGAACTCGATTTCCGTATTTTGTCCATCATCACACTGATTTCTTCTTGTCTCACGTCTCGAAAGGATCGTACCATTTTGTTGCTGAGGAGATGGATGACACTCACACTCTTCATCTGTCTCCAATACTCTCCATAAGGAGCTGAAGCGATATTACGGTTCTCGTAAAGAAGCTTTTCGAAGATTTTCGAACGTGGACGACTCGCGAAAACGCGGTCATGCGTCTTCAAAACGTCTCGAGCAGCGTCTGCGGAAGAGGCAACAATAACAGGGACGCTACCAAAGTGAAGGAGCATGAGAGGTCCGTAACGGTAACTCAGGGAACATAGTGACCGGTGAGGATGCTGTCCAAGCTGGTGAAGGTTTCCAATCAACGGAAGTCTTGGTGGTGATGGCAATGTGTTGCTTTTCTTCCCTGTTATGTGTTTTTTGAAGAAGAGAATGGTAATGAAAAATATTAAGCATAAGAGAAATATCATGATTATATTTTGTAAATTTGGATTCTTCAAGTTTTTTTCTCGTGAACTTTGTGTTCTTGTGGATTTATGTAATATATAAGCCAAGTTTGTATACGTTACCTTACTAGTGTCCACTAATCTCTCAGAACCTATATCTATAATAAAAGGAAAGAAATCTCTCTATTTAGTACTGCGACCAAAGCACATAACAATCCTTGACCAAAAAAAAAACATTTTTGTTTTGTTTCGCTTTATAATATTTCAAAGAAACATTTGCATAGGCAGGACAACTTTAGAGTGAAATTAATCGGGGAAATGACATTCTCGTATATGCTGATTTCGTATTTTGGTTTTTATTTTTGTTTCATAAAATTATATATTTTTTAAAATTTTCAATATATTTTTATTAGTTAATAATAATAATTTATAAAAATTCAACAATGAATTAGTTTAATGAATTATTAGTGATTTTAAATTATAAAAATTGTTAATCAACTATAAATTTATAATCAAATTTAATTTGTATTTTTAATAGATGTAAGTGTTAGAGATGAACTTCGCACCCCCAATACCGAATTCGACCCAAGAAAAAAATCGATCCACCAACTAGGACACGTAATCTCTGGGATGATTTTCACCATCTTCAAAGAGTCAAATATATATCCCAAAAATGTCTGATTTTGTTAGATACGGATGAATGTCTTGAGAAATCATTAATAAACATTAATATATCATTTAGGACAAAGATCTTGAAGATTTAGTGAGTTAGAAATGTATAAAAGAAAAAATTGTCGATTTTAGACGAGAATCCAAAAACTAATAGATCGTTCTACTAGTGTCGTTTAACTATTGTTCGCCTAGCTAGTGGATTAATATCAACTCTGATTTATAAATTAACATTAATCTCCATTCACTCCAAATTGGATAGCTCATTTCTGATCGTAGAAGATAGGTTAACAGTAAGTACTGCAAAACATCTATAATTAAAAAACACGAGCACTATAAACTTAGGAATGGCATTATAATCGCCATGCAAAGAGAGTATCAAATGGAAACACTATTCACAACAAAACATCACTACTGTCATGATCTTTCGGTGTGTGTGTGAACATGTGGTAGAGGTGTAAAAACTGGAGGTGCTATAGAAACCAAAATTTCTCCTCATTTGAGAGTTTACGGTCTAAAATCACCACAGTCTTGTGAATATTATATCGGATTTGTATCTTGCATATCTCGGTATACCAGGCGTAGCAGAATAAAACTAAAGAGATTGTACTGGTTTTAACGGTTCTTCTAGGTAGATTCCATATCCAATCTCTCTAGGAACATGGACGGGTTTGAGATTGGAATTAATCATGGTCCACAAATGGTTGCGATATAAAAAATGACGAAGGAAGATAGAGAACCAAAAGCAAAACATATAGAGTTATATAACTCAAGTAGTAGATGATGCAATCGCGTAAAGAGGGAACATGCGATGAACCACAACACCAGTTGCTTCGGCGACAATGTTCTCATCTTTTGTAGATGATTCAACCGGTAATCTCCAATCAAAGCCATGAATTAAGTTAGCTAAAACCACCTCATTCAACACCACTGCAAATGATATCGCTGGACAAATCCTTCTCCCTGCTCCAAACGGAATCAACTCAAAATCCTGACCCTTGAAATCAACAGTTGAATTTAAATGCCTCTCCGGTTTAAACTCCTCCGCGTCTGGTCCCCACGTCGCCGCCTCTCTCCCTATCGCCCAAGCGTTGATTATAACTTGTGTACCGGCGGGTATCTCGTAATCTTTTAATCTGACATCTTCTATTGATTGGTGAGGAGCCATCAATGGAAGCGGAGGATGTAGCCTGAATGTTTCTTTGATCACAGCTTTTAAGTAGTTCATCTCTTGAATGTCTTCTTCTGATACACTTGTTCTTCCCTTGCAAATCGAACGGACTTCTTCTTGAAGTCTGTTCAGACATTCTGGGTGACTTAGAAGCTCTGTCATTGCCCATTCCATAACCGTGTACGATGTGTCCGTACCACCCACAAAAACATCCTGGAAAGTCAAAACAAGAACTACGGTTATTATGTATTAAAACATCATTAAATTCGTAATTATTAGTTTTTTTTCCTTTACCAAGATGATTCCCTTTATGCTTATCCTGTCGATTTCAAACCCGACGCTATTCTCCTTTTGAATGGCGAGTAATACATCGACGAAATCAGTCCCATTGGCTTCACCATCTTCATGATCCTGCAAAACTCTCTCCAAGAACTCATCAAAATCATTTCCTGTCTTTTCGAGTTGACTATCCAAACCGCAGATCCAATCAACCCATGCAAGCCACGGGACATAACTTCCGACACTTAACACACCCAATAGCGTTGAGAGTCTGTCTATTAACTCTTTAAAATCTGTTTCGCCACCGTATTTACGTCCCAAAGCAATCCTACATATAACATCGTTGGTTAAATTTGACAAGAGCTTGCTTAGATTCACCGGCAAAGAACTCGATTGTCTGATCTTTTCCATCATCAGACTTATCTCTTCTTCTCTCACGTCTCGAAAGGATCGTACCATTTTGTTGCTGAGAAGATGGAGGACACACACACTCTTCATTTTCCTCCAATACTCTCCATAAGGAGCTGACGCCATATTACGGCTCTCGTATAGAAGCTTTTCGAAGATTTTCGAACGTGGACGGCTCGCGAAAACGCGGTCATGCGTCTTCAGAACATCTCTAGCAGCGTCTGCGGAAGAGACTACAAGAACAGGGACACTACCAAAATGAAGGAGCATGAGAGGTCCGTGACGGTGGCTCAGGGAACATAGTGATCGGTGAGGATGCTGTCCGAGCTGATGAAGGTTTCCGATCAATGGAAGTCTCGGTGGTGATGGCAATGTGTTGCGTTTCTTCCCTGTCGTCTGTTTTTTGTAAAAGAGAATGGTAATGAAAAATATTAAGCATAAGAGAAGTATCATTATCATATTTTGTAATTTTGGATTCTTCAAGATTTTCTCGTGAATTTTGTGGACTTGGGTAATATATAAACAAAGTTTCTATACGTTACGTTACTAATGTCCACTTAAATTTTCTTCTTTATTGCCTAAACTGGAAATAAATTTATATTCTCTCAAATCATGTACAAAAGCTAAAGAAATCTCTCCATATAGTATGACTCCCAATCATAAACCAATTAAATTGACTCGTACCTTTTTGCCATTTAAAGATAAAAATATATCTTTTTGTAAAAATTATCTTTTAAGAATATATATTTTTGTAAAAATTATCTTTGACCACGAAAAAAGCAAAGTTATAGAGAAAAGGTAAAATTATCTAACAAATAAGGTATTTGAAACATTGCACTAGTAAAAGATAATAGCCACAAGGTCCACAAACTATTTAATTATCTCCTAAAAGATATTATCCCTTATTTGTATTTCAAATAACTTAATATGAAAATTTTAGTTATAATTCTACACCTATTTATAACTAAATATTTAAATCCTAACGCTATTAACTTCTGATATTTATCTTCAGTAAAAATATTAAACATTTTGTTCATAATATAACATACACTTGGCAGAACCATTTATGTGATTGATATAATATAAGAATTGATAAGCAACAAATATGGAGCAGTTAAACAAAATGAAGTTACCCATCGCTAGTTACGATTAGGATCGGACTTGAGCCACAATAAAAAGAGAAGTGTCTGCTTCATAGCAACAAATAATTTCAAAAAAATGATATTAAATACAAACAAAACATAGTCAATCATAGTTCGAACCTCGGTTTTGTAATTACCGAACCCATTCTTGATCATTTATTTCGGTTTAGGATAATGCCAATTTAGGGTTCATAGTCATCTCTAAGACTTAAGGAAGAAGGAAAATACCGAATCTTTACCGATTCCGTAAGAGAAACACCTTAAAGTTGACCTAGTAAGCAAAATAATTGATTTAAAGTCACATGACCATAAATGATATTATATGCAAGAAACTAAATTAAAAACCAGATCCATGGCGCGAAAAAAGCAACGACCCACGCCTCTGCCACGTGGCCTTGTTCATTGGATCTGACTGTCCAAATCCAAAATTGAAGATGAGAGAGAGAGAGAGAGCGTACGACATTCTACACCATTATTATCAGTAGCTGGAAACAAAGCTTAAGCTTGGTTTTAATGGCAGAAAAAGTCATTTAACATCTTTATAACCAATTAATATTAAGAAACAGCTAAGTAATACTTAATAATAATTGTGCTAAGCACAAACTGCTTTTAAATTTGTTCTCAAAGGAAAAAAAACACGCTCTTTCTTTTCTCTCTTCCTCACGAGAAATCCTCTGTTTTTGATTCGCAAGAATGCGACAAGACGAGGAAGAATTCGTAGAGATTGATCCCACTGGTCGATATGGCAGAGTCTGTTTCTTGTTTAACCATTTTCTCCATTAATCTCCCGATTCTAATATATTTTGTTTCTCATTTTCACAGTATAATGAAGTTCTAGGCAAAGGAGCTTTCAAACAAGTGTATCCTTTTTTCTCAGAGATCTCTGTTTTCTTGTTCTTACATGGAAGCTCAAGAGACATAAATTCGTGTCTGTTTTCGACAAAAACAGTAACGAAAAGGTTTTCTTTGATCAGAAAAAAATCTCTAGATACAGAGCATTTGATCAACTCGAAGGAATCGAAGTGGCTTGGAACCAAGTTAAGCTAGAAGATAAACTATGTAGCTCAGAGGATTTAGAACGTCTTTACTCTGAAGTTCACTTACTCAAAACCCTAAAACACAAAAGCACCATCAAATTCTACACTTCTTGGATCGATCACCAACACATGACAATCAATCTCATAACCGAAGTCTTCACTTCCGGAAATCTTAGACAGTCAGATTCCTCTCTCCCTCTCTCTTAAGCCAAATCCAATGTTCTTGAAAGGATTCAGTTTTCATGTTTGATTATGTTTTGATGTGATTTCACGACAACCCTTCCGTGGATTTTGTTTTAGTTAATCGAATTCAAATTCTCGAGCTTTTATAGGTACCGGAAGAAGCATAAGTGCGTTGATCTAAGCGCATTGAAGAAATGGTCAAGGCAGATTTTAGAAGGGCTTGTTTATCTTCATAGTCATGATCCTCCTGTGATCCATAGAGATCTAAAATGTGATAACATTTTCATTAATGGAAACCAAGGAGAGGTCAAAATTGGAGATCTCGGGCTAGCCGCGATTTTGCACCGAGCTCGCTCAGCTCATAGCGTCATTGGTGAGTTCTTTAAGCTTATTCATTCTCAAACTCAAAACCAAACCCTTTTGTTTGAAACTATAATTGTATTTAAAGGAACTCCTGAGTTCATGGCGCCTGAACTCTATGAAGAAGACTATAATGTACTTGTCGACATATACGCGTTTGGAATGTGTTTGCTTGAGCTTGTAACTTTCGAGTATCCGTATGTCGAATGCACTAATGCTGCTCAGATTTATAAGAAAGTTACATCCGTAAGTGATCTTTTTCTCCATCTCAAATCGAATCAAGAATGTGACTATTTCAATTAGTCTGTCCATTTTAATCTCAGGGAATCAAACCGGCCTCACTTGCGAAGGTCACTGATCTGCAAGTGAGAATTTTCATAGAGAAGTGTATCGCAAAGGTCTCAGAACGTTTATCGGCTAAGGAACTACTTGATGATCCTTTTCTGAAATGCTATAAGGAAGAGACTGAAATCGGTTCTCATAAAGGTAATCATCATTTCATCTCAACTGGGTAGACTGTGACTTCTATCTTAAAAACCAATTATAATTGCAACCTATAACTCTTTATATACTATACTTATGATTTCTGTATATTTTTCTTATGTGAGATTTCTAACATGATAATGCACTTTTAATTGATTCAGAAAATGGACACAGTGTAAGAGAAGTTGAAGATAAACTCTCAGATTCAGCCGTAGGTTTATTAAAAGTAGAAGGCCAACGTAAAGACATCAACACAATCTTCCTAAAACTACGTATCACCGATACCAAAGGTTTCAATCCTTTTTGGCTTTAAAGGAAAATCTTCATATTATCATCAATGAATCTTGATAATGATTAACATTTGTATACAGGTCAAATCCGTAACATTCACTTCCCATTTAACATAGAGACAGACACATCTTTCTCAGTTGCCATTGAAATGGTGGAGGAACTGGACCTAACCGATGATCAAGACATATCAACGATAGCTAAAATGATTGATGCAGAGATACATTCACACATTCCAGATTGGGTTCCTTCTCGTCTCATTGGAGTTGATGATTATTCAGCACTACACAAATGTTTGTCTTCTCCTGAAACGCTGCGTTTAGATAGATTTCCCTCAGGGAGAAAATTCTGGTCCTCTCCTAAAGCTGAAGCTGGAGATTTACGTTCACCGTTCGCAAAACGTTCGAGTTCTAAGCTTTCTTCATCACAAGGACCGATCAATGATCATGAGGTTGGGATTATAGTTGAGAAACTCGAGTCTTTGTTGAGGAAACAGAGAGAGGAGATTGAAAAGATGCAGAGAGATCAAGAACGTGTTGTTTCTGAATTTTTGAGTGAGTTTCCTCCTGAGATCTGTCAAGAGGCTTTGGTGAGATTGCAAGTTAAAGATTCCGACAACTTACTGCGTTAAATTCGTTTGTCATATTACATTTCTCATGAAAGATTAATTGTTCTGTAATATTATGTTATACAAAAAAAAGTATAGGTATTTGGTGCAAATGATGAAAAATCCTGAATATTTTTAAAAGAGTTTTTAAAGCCCAACAATTAAAATAAAACCAACTTCAAAATATGTCTCAGAGTTTAGGAGACTTTTATAAAAATGCAATTTTCTGAAAATTGCATTTCTGCTTAAACCCTATTGTCACTGTATCTTCGTCTCCGTCTTTCTTCGACCAGACAAAAGCACAGTAGCAGATATGTACAGATCAAAGGAAGTACTATCTTCTCTCCTAAACGCTTACTCTAAGATCTCAACTCGTTCGTATCTAAGCCGATCTCAGGTGTGTGTTTCCTCCATTTCGTCTTCGTCATTTGATTCTCTTGCAATACCTAGTCGATTTCCGTGGAAATTCCGCTATTTTTCTTCAGAACCAGAATCTATGCTTCAGTTAGTACTGGAAAACGATTGGTCCAGGGAAGTGGAGGAAGGATTGAGGAAACCGGATATGCCTTTAACCCACGAGACTGCAATCTACGTTCTTAGAAAATTAGATAAGCACCCAGAAAAAGCTTATTGCTTTCTCGATTGGGTTTTCAGAGAGTCAGGGCTTAGTCCAAGTTCTCCACTTTATAGCACAATGTTGAGGATTTTAGTGCAGCAGAGATCCATGAAGCGATTTTGGATGACTCTGAGAGATATGAAACAAGGAGGGTTTTATATGGATGAGGACACCTATAAGACCGTCTATAGTTTGCTTAACAAGGAAAATTCGAAAGCAGACGCTGCAGCTGTGGCTCATTTCTATGAAAGAATGCTTAAGGAGAACGCAATGTCTGTTGTTGCTCATGATGTTTCTGCTGTTGTTTCAAAGGTGGATTGGAGTTGTGAGGTTGAGAGGGAGTTGCAGGAGATGAAACTTGCTTTTTCGGATAATTTTGTTATCAGGGTGTTGAAGGAACTAAGAGATCATCCCTTGAAAGCTTTGGCATTTTTCAAATGGGTCGGTGGTAGTTCTTCTGGTTATAAACACAGTACCATTACTTATAACGCGGCCTTGAGGGTTTTGGCCAGGCCTAATTCGGTTGCAGAATTCTGGAATGTTGTTGATGAAATGAAGGCTGCAGGGCACGAGGTGGATCTTGACACTTATATAAAGGTTTCAAGACACTTCCAGAAATCTAGAATGATGATCGAGGCAGTAAAGCTTTACGAGTTTATGATGGATGGTCCATTCAAGCCATCTATTCAAGATTGTAGTCTTCTGTTGAGGTCCTTATCGGCTGGTCCAAACCCAGATTTGGATTTGGTATTTCGGGTGTCAAAAAAATATGAATCAACTGGGAATTCTCTCTCAAAGGCTGTTTATGATGGCATCCACAGGTCTTTAACCAGTGTGGCGAGGTTTGACGAAGCCGAGGAAATCGTGAAGGCTATGAGAAATGCAGGTTATGAGCCGGATAACATCACATACAGCCAACTCGTGTTTGGGCTTTGTAAAGCTAAGAGATTAGACGAAGCATGTGGTGTCCTAGATCAAATGGAAGCAGAAGGCTGCTCTCCGGACATAAAAACTTGGACTATTCTCATCCAAGGGCACTGCAAAAACAATGAAGTGGATAAGGCCTTCGGGTGTTTTGCGAATATGCTAGAGAAAGGTTTTGATGTCGACTCTGATCTGCTTGATGTCTTGGTAGATGGATTTCTTAGCCAAAACAGGATTGAGGGGGCGTGCAAATTCCTTATGGAGATGGTTAGAAATCTCAATGTAAAGCCTTGGCAAAGCACTTACAAGGGTCTTATAGAAAAGCTGCTAGAAATCAAGAAGGGGGAAGAGGCGTTAGATCTTCTTCAGATGATGAAGAAGCAAAATTACCCTGCATATGCAGAACCATTTGATGGATACCTCGCAAAGTTTGGAACTTTGGAAGATGCTAAGAAGTTCTTGGATGTGTTAAGCTCAAAGGATTCTCCTTCTTTTGCAGCCTATTTTCATGTTATCGAAGCTTTCTACCGAGAAGGAAGACTCTCTGATGCGAAAAATCTTGTCTTCATATGCCCCCATCACTTTAGAACACACCCTAAAATCACTGAACTCTTTGGTGCAGCTTGAGGTAGATCATTGAACCTCCAGAGTTAAATTCTGTAGTAATCTCCTCTCAACTAATGTCCATTCCTTTCTACCTGTGTGCTTGTTGCGAATGTGAAATTCATTGTAGAGAGCAATGGTTTAAAAGATCATGATGTTTTAAGTTGGAGAAGTTTCTTGAATTAACGATGGGTAAACTTGTCCCATTTACAATTGTCATGTTTAAATGTAGTCCTATTTAGACAATAAATCCGTTAAGATATGTTTTATTTTAATTGTTTGATAGGATTGTTCATTCCGACTTGTTAATATTACACTAATCCATATTTTTTAAAGATCATTTAAACCCATTTAACCTTTTACACCTCAGCTATATATGTTTTTTCATTTTAATAATATTACTAAATTTATACACACGGAAAAAATATTCGTAAATTATATTTTATTAGTAAATATAAATTAAATATTTATATAATTTTTAATTTTATTTAAAATTACTTTTAACATTAATTTTTGTATATATAAATTAAAAAAAAAGAAAATAATTATTTTTTATGAATTTAATAAAAAAAAATTAGAAGCGATTAAATAATATTACTAAATTACTGTCAAAAAATTATTTGTCTTTTTTTTATTACTACTAAATAAAATTTTTCTTGTATTTTTTGGTTAATTTAATAAAATATATTAATTTTCTAACCAAATTAATAACAATGACACATATTGTAATTATTCTAATCAGTTAAGCTCGTTCTATATTTATTTGAAATTTACTGTAGTGATAATACGTCAGCATGATATTTTTCTTAATAACACGTCAAAGTAAAGTTATTTTTTAAAATATTTTTCAAATAATATATTAGGGATTACGATAGTAACTTAAATCTATTTATACTTATTTGAAATTATTTATAAATTAAAGTATAAAAAATTTAAATAAATAAAAATTATTGTTTTTGCAAATATAATAGTATTTTTTGTTTAGTTAAATAAAATATATTTATTCTCTAACCAAATTAATATTAATGACATTTATTGTAATTATTATATTAATTTAAACCCTTTTATATATTTAATATGAAATTCGATGTGGTGTTGACATCTTAACATGATATTTTTGTTATTAACATGTCACAATAAGATTATTTTGTTAAAAAAATTTCTAAAATAATATATTACAGATATCAAATATTTTCCAAAACATCGAATGAGTTTTATGACGAACTCAATAAACTCATGTTTTATGATAATTCTATAAATATGTTATAACTATCATAAAAATTAAATACAAAAACAACTAACAAAATCATTTAAAGTCAAAGTTGTTACTATTGTCTTTAGTTTTATAATCTGGGATTGAAGTACTCACTGAAAGAGACCGGAACACATTACTAATGCAACTTTCACAAGTAATTCATGCACCTAGTGTACAGTTTCAATCAGTTCATTTAGTGCTGTTATATCTTATTCTCGTTTCCGGGTTAGTTAATGTCCTACGAAGCCCTTAAGATTCTCAGCTCACATCTGTAGGCATAAATTTACACGGAGACAAGACAAAATCCACGCATTTTGAGTGGCAATACAAGTTATGAATCAGACTCGGACAAGGATTTGTGTTTTCTCGGATAAGACCAATGGTGATATAGTGTTGTAATAGAAGGATTCTTCACACTTAAAATTTCAACTCCTTCTGAATAGTTGTTACTAACATGTACGTATTAGACCAATAGGTACATGCACCCGATACTAGTAAAGAAATCTACATTGTAAACAAGCGTGATTACAATCTTAGTCCAATATTATATGAAATTCAAACAACCGATTGTTGTCAAGAGGCTCCTAAACATCATCAGCATTCTAAGCTTATTCATTGGTGATGTTGAAAAGGAAAACAGAGCTCCACTTTCATTTCTTACCCTGTAACAAGTTGAAATCAGAATATACGTCAACTGCTGTAAACTATAGGCTCACCGTGATCAGTTAACTATTTCTCCATGAGCTACGAAGATAGGTTCTGGTATCCTACTTTTGTAAAGTATTGTACCTAAGAAAGATTTGAATTTGGTCTGGTGTGCCATTAAGAACACAATAAGTATCCGATACCTTAAGGCGAGAAGAACGACGGGCAGAAGATGTGGTTATAGGAGATAGGGGTGGGGAATCGCTAGATCTTTTGTGTCGCCGATACACTTGACCCTTAGATCCCTTGTTCTCTGGAGTTGACATGTTTGTATCAGCGGAAAATGAGATAGCTGGAGCTGAAGCAGATATGATGGAAGTTTCCTGTTGAAGATTCTCTGAATATGTTGTTGGCAACTCTGAGAAGTCAAATAAAAACACAAGTTTTTGTCAAATTCAACTTCCATACATTGAAAACTAGATGTTTGACTTTTGGAGATTAAGGTTACAAACGGCGTGAGACTATTTAGGATTTACCTGATAAAGTTGATTTCTGAAACTTATCTCTCATCACACGAACAAATCTGAATAGGTCATTGGTTTTATTCAATTCTTGAACCATCTCTACGATGTCATCCAATTGCGGGTCACAATCAAATACTGATGATTATATAAGAAAAACAGTTGTTACTACACTCTTGTAAACATTAAAATGCAACTGATGCTTGTTTCAAAGAAGATATACTCACGTGTGTAGATGTCATTTCCATAGTGAACCATGAATGAAAATTCACGTGTAGGCCTTTTTGCATCAATGTTAGTGAATGTGAATTTAACTCCTGCAAAAAGAGTTAAAACAAGATCTTCTATGGTCAAATATTAATCGTAAAGAACTAAGATTGTTCCAAACTCAAAATTTCTCTCGTTACCATGTCCAGCTTCAACGTGAAAACCGAGAGCTTGATTATACCAAGAGATGGCTTCATGGATTTCTGCTTTATCTTCAGTGACTTTACCAGCATTGTCCTTGGATACTGATAAGGCTTAATTGGACATAAAGAAAAAGAAATATGTTAGCTTGGTCTTCAGTGATTCATGACATCTCAAACTAAAATTGAAACAAGTAGAGTATTTTTTCCATAGATCAATACTTTACAAAAGTCTCGTATGTGCGTGTAGCTGATTCATGAAAATAAAATACAATGTACAATACACAGTGATGAAATAAATCAGAGAAGCTAACAATACCTTGCAATTGTTGGGAGATAATTTTGGCATACTCGTCTCTCTTTGATTTTTGTAACTTTAGAGATCTTCTAAGCATTTCAATTCGTAATTGTGTTGTGGAAATGGAATCTCTTAACCCCATTTGCAGTGCCTCTTTACGGGTCTTCACTAAGCATCAAATACATATATACATATAAAGATTCCAAAGGGTAAGATATCCAAGCTCAGCACAAAAAGAAATAACACTGCTGTTTTAACAAACAAAAAAACTTCTATATAAGCAAAAAAAAGTTACACCAAATAGATATAATTTTTCACTGAGAATGTTATGTCGGTACACATGATGAAGAATCTAGCGATTGTTTCCAGATTAAGGCTTCGAAATAAAAGCTTTTGGGTAATGGAAGTGAAACCGATACCTGCCAACACTTTGACGAGCTCATCCTCTGCTTCTCTCAGATCCGCTTTCACTTTCGCTAGTTCCACTTTTAAAAATCAAAGAATAATATCAGAGAGCCGCTCAATTTCACCAGTCTACTCGTATTAAACCCTAATTTCACAGAGAGCGAATCTAATCCCAAAAAAAATTTGTAGAGATTTACGATTTGGGTACGAATAGTATTGCGCGAATTTTTACTTCACCTTGAAATTGTGCAGTGGCTTGAGCTCGTTCCAGCAAAGAGTCCATCGATCTCTGGAACGGAGAAGCGATAAAGGAATCGATAATACGACGCTGTTCATCTATCTCTTTCTGACACATGAGTCCCAGAGACGCCATAGTATTCTTCGTTGTATCTACACAAGCGATGTCGCTAATTTGTTCCATCACCAGCGAGAGTGAGAGAGAAGAGAGACTCTTTAGAAAAGGATCGATAGAAGTTTAGCCCGCCATTTCATTCGAGTTTCGAAAAGCTTCAAAATGTTAACTATCGTAATGAGAAATTAAGACGACAGTTTCTTTTCTGTGACGTGGACCATTCTCTTGTTTTTGCTAAGCCCAAACTTTGTACTTATTGGGCTCATAACAATACATAAAAGCAAATGAATTTACTTCCCTTAAATATATAAAATTATTCTACTAAACCTATTTTTATTCATATTTTTTGAATTTTTCTTTAATTACATAAATTATAATTTTTTAATAAATTACAAAATTTCATAAATTCATCTAATTACAAAAATTGTATTAATATTTATGTGTTAAATAACTAATAAATTTAGTTATAATTCAAAAATTTAGTTTTAACTTGGTTTTATTTTGAAATTAAAATCAAATTTTTGAAGTAAAACAAAATTTAATAACAATTTAACATATAAATATTAGAATTTCTGTAACTGAAATAATTTATAAAATTTATTTAGTTTACGGAAGAAAAACACAATTTATTTAATGTATAAAAAATTTAAAACTATTTGTGAAAATAAGTTTATTCGTATAAATTCGTTTAGTTGACGGAATTAAATCCTTTTAACTTACCAAAAGTTCTAAATCATTGGATTCACTTTGAAACTTTCATATTGGTTGCCTCCACAGAATATCCTTTATTTACTTCTGTTTGATGCTACCCACGTTCATAGTTTTATTTTTAAAGCCAAATATATATATATATTTCTTTGTTCGAAATTGGGATTAAACTTTCTATTTTCTAAGCCAATTATTAGACCGAGTTCAACACAAAAATCAAACCGAAAAACAATCCGAATCGAATCCAATTCATAAAGATGCGACACAGTGAAGTTAAAAATATGTAATGAGTATTTATTATATCATCATTTTGTATCACAAGACATCGATTCATTAATAGGAGAAAGAATTTACGAAACTACTTATATCAATAACATTCTATCCTCTGAGTTCACTGCTTCCCTGGAGCTTTCATCCTGCTATAAATCATAAAACGTAAGAAAAAAGTGTCAAAATTTTATCATAATTAATTAATTATACATATGAACATATATAAAAGTAAATATTGAAAAAGATAATAATAAAAGAATATTTACTAGGAATGATGAATATTGTTAGGAAGAGGAGGAGGACCACAATTAAAAAAGATGCACTGGGCAACACAATTCTTATCTCCAGGCTTGTCTGAACACAACATATGACACTGTTCCACACAGATGGCACGTGACTGTGACTTATATTTGATCTCTGCTCTTATGGTTCCAACCAACACCATCATTATCATCATAACCATCATTATCATCTTCATCACTCCCATCTCTTCTTCTTTCTCAAAGTTTTTTTTTAATTTATTTATTTTGTAATGTTTTTTTTAAAATACAGTAAATGGCTCTTTATTTATAGTTAACAGACGTGACTGTAAGTGTAATTAATTCTCGGTCATATGAATCATATATAGTAAGTTCACCAAATTTAGCATGAATCATATGAATCATTTGACCGAATATATTTTTTATAATGCATAGAGTAATACCAAATATATCATGTTGAACGAAATCGTTGTGCCCTACTAAATATACTTAAAAATCTTATATGAAAGTTGACTTGGATATAAAGAATCGCTTGCAAAAAAATTGTACTTATTTGTCATTTTGTATTTTATTTAATAAAAAATATATTATAATAATAAAATTGTAAATATAAAAATTGTTTCAGACTGAATCTTAAAAAGATATCTCCATTACAATAAACAAAAAAAGGTCAATAGCTTGTCTCTTAATGGCTTTTTCTTTGTTCCATATTATAAAGGGTTTACTTCCTTACCCTATACAAATTTGTCACGATAAATCTATTTCCATCGGAACTTTCATGGTCTTTCATTGGCTACAAAAACGTTGTATACCCTTTTTTGTACTACCCGATCTATCGTTTTTATATCAATTTTATCGATATTGTGAAATAGTAACGTTTTCCGTCAAATAAAATTTTAAACCCAGATTTAAGATTACTAAAATCGGATTATGCTTTTAACCCAGATTAAATCGAAACATAAACCGAAAAAGAGAATTAGGATTCCAAAATCGATGCTAAACCAAAATGAAATCGATTTGGATATTTTTTTTGCAAAATTAGGGTTCCTCCCTCTTCTTCCTCTTCCTCCTCTAAACTAAAATCGTCACCGACTGTCTCTTCGTCGCCTCCTCCCTCTTCGTCGCCTCCTCCCTCTTCTTCGTCTCCTCCCTCTTCTTTGCCTCCTCCCTCTTCTTCCTCTTCCTCCTCTTCGAGTTCTCTCTTTTCCTCTTTGACTTCTCTCCTTTCCTCGACGAACATTGCTCTTCGTTGCGTAGGTTGCAACGTGTTTCTATTAGGAGAATACGGCAACCGCGCTGCCTCCGCCTTCGTTCGAGCCATCACCACCACCGATTTCCTCTTGCTGCCCTAGAATCGATTTTCTCCCAATTCGATTTTGACCTAAAATCGATTTCAAAGTTGCAAGTTATTTGGTTTTTGATTCTTGGTTCAATTTATCGGTTTTTGGTTCAGTTAATCGGTTATTGGTTCAGTTAATCGGTTTTATTTTATGAATCGGTTTTGTTGGTTCAATTGATCGGTTCACTATCAATTTAAACGAAATCGGTTAAGATTTAACAGCGATTTTGAAATTGAAAGTTTTATCATTGTTTAGGGTTTTTACAACAGAAAAATATAATTTGTGTAATATATGAAAGACCCGAAAAATTCATGTTGAACCAGGTTTAGTTGCACTAGTTTGTGTAGCTAGAGGAAGTAAACCCTATTATAAACATGATTTAAGTTTTTTCTTGAGTTCTCCTTTGTATCAACAGCCATCAAACCGTAACCCTAAGCATATATATGATGCACTTCCTACAGAGAAAAATGTTTTCTAATTTAATTACAAAAATTCACAGCATATTGTGTTATTTACTAGTTACATGCGAGTTATTAAGTCTATTACAACAATATTTATTATATTTTTTTTTTGTCGTCATTTATAATATTTATGGATAATCAAATTGTTTTCTTTATTTTTTTCATCATCTTTCACGGAAAAAAAAAGTTCAACTCGAAAGGAAGAGGCCCGAAGCAGAAAGACGAAACTCTTGTAATCTGTAGCTTTTATCGTTCACGAATCCAACCTAAATCTCAGTTTCCCCAGTTGCATCTTCTTTCTCAAGTGCTTGGTTCGATCAATTTCTTCTGATTTTCGATTTCGGCGTGCTTGGATCTGCATCAATTGATTTTAGCCACTATCCGTCTCCTTTCGTTATCCCTTTATCGAGTTTCTTTTTGTTTTAATTGGATTACTGATCTCGTCTGGTTTTGGTTCAAATGATCAATGGAGAGGATTCCTCGAGAGTCGCTTCTCTAGATTTCTCTGATCAAATACCGCAGAAGGAAATCGGTCGGGATGCCTCTCCGTGCTCATCGTTACATTACTCTTCCTGTGGTGAATCAGAGTTTGAGAGGTATTGTAGTGCGAATTCTGCTATGGGAACGCCAAGTATGTGTAGCTCGACAGGACCATTTCAAGATTCCTTGGAATCTCAATTTGGCTCTTTCAAAGGAGGTTTCTTGTCTGGCGATGAGTTTGAGAATTTTAGCCTGGGCGCTTTGGATAAGACACGATCAGGTGATCGAGGAATTGGGTTTTCCAATGAAGGTACCACGAATGGGTATTACAATGAGAGAGTTAATGGTGCAAGTGGGACAAGCACCGGGAATGTCAACACTAATATGATCCAAGAAATTGGATATAGTGAAGATATGTGTTATGATTTGATGGGTACTAAGGTTGGTGATGAAGCTACATGTAAAAGGTATTCCACGAATCAGTTGAGTGATGTGGATGACAAGGAGTTTTTATGTAGCTCATTAGATGATGAGCATTCTGATGGTGATGACTCACTTTCTGATACAGGCGATCATTCTCGTAAAAATTTATATTTTCCACAGAATTTACCGTGTAAAGAGGAGTCTAAAGCTGAAAACGATAATCCTTTCCTCATCAATTCTTCCACTGCCTTTGGTACCAATGATTGGGATGAGTTTGAGCTTGAAGCCACAGAACATCTTGATACTCAAATGACTCAATCTGGCTTTACCGGGTTTGAGGAGCGTACTGAAAATGAAGGGATATCCACAAGTTCATTTTCTGCAGCTTTACAAAATCTTCCAGATGTGTCTCAAGCCGGAAATGGGCAAGAACAGACAAACGTAACTGTGGACACTAGACATGCTCCAGATTTAGGTGACTTCCGTAACATTAAAGATATACTAAGATCTATAGATTCAACTGTCTTGACTCAAAAGGACAGCATAACTGTCAGAGATACTGATGAAAACCTGGGCGCTGAAGTCAAAACCTTGGTGGTTCCTCAACCACTGGTATCAGATGTCCGAGACAGTTGTCTTAGTAACAATCAAACTGAAGATAGACCTGTAATCGTGAATTACCTTCAATCTTGTAGTACCGATGATGTCCTAAATATTACATCAGTTGAGTTAGAAAACGATTCTTTTGGTAGGGTTTGCGATCCAGATGGCGATGTTTCTTTTGGACTACTTCATCAATCATCTGAGAATGCAAAACATTCATATCAATTTGGAGAGTGCACCTCAGAACTGTTGTTGGCATCTTCAAACAGTGATAAGCCATCACCTAGATATTCTCATCCTGTAAGAAATGCCTTACAAGCCACTGACACCCAACCTAAGGTCAGCTGCTTGAGATATAAAACATATTTTACGTTTATTTTTCTGTCTGTCAATTAATTTTACTCTTTATCTCTACTTGTATTGGTAGAATGGTTCCTTGGGTTATCTCCAAGTCTGTTGGATTTTCATGCTCTGTATGGTAGACACTGTGTTTCAATTTATTATGCTCTCACATTTAAACAGTAATCCGAGTGTTTAATTGGATGTCGTTTTACTACTGCTATGTTGTTGTCAACATTTTTAGTTAATTGTTCGCTAAAAAGGATGGTGCAATCTGTAAAATTAATGGATTTTAGTGTATCTCCTTTTGATTTGTTTCTTTTGTTATTTAAATGAAGTTTTCTGGTTTTGGATTACTCATAATGCAGAATGAGAACACAGAACTGAATGACTTCTATGATGATTTTGTTCATGATATGGAAGAAATACTGCTTGACTCTGGTGAATCATCTGGTGCAAGGTATTCTAAGAATGACAAGATGTTTCAACTACAGCTCTCTCTGCCTAAAAGGGATGGGGGACAAACTGCTACAACTTCTGGTCTGGATGATTCATCTCCAATAGTTTCCCAGCGATTTAAGATTGATAGAGTTGAAGTTGTCGGGGTAAAGCAAAAGAAAGGTGATGTATCGCTGAGTGAGAGATTAGTTGGGGTTAGGGAATACACAGTGTATGTCATAAGAGTTTGGAGTGGGAAAGACAAGTGGGAAATTGAAAGAAGATATCGTGATTTCTATAGTCTCTACCGTCGATTGACATCTTTATTCGCTGATCAAGGCTGGACGCTACCGACACCTTGGGCATCAGTGGAAAGAGAATCCATGAAAATATTTGGAACATCGCCCAATGCGGTCTCTGAAAGGACTGTCCTTATTCAAGATTGTTTAAATTCAGTTCTACAGTCCCGATTTTTTCCCACACTTCCAAATGCTTTACTTCGGTTTTTGTCCCCTCAAGATGCTAGTTCTTCTGGGGCGGATTCTATAACGTCTCCAACAGGCTCTGCTGGCATCACTGTTGCTGCAACCAAGTCTTCTTTTGGAAATACCATCTCACTCATTGTTGATATTCGTCCTCCGAAATCAATAAAGCAGTTGCTAGAAGCTCAGCATTACATTTGCGCTGGATGCCACATATATTTTGATGATGGAGCTACTCTTGTGCGGGACTTTGTGAAAGCTCTTGGATGGGGTAAGCCTAAGCTTTGCGAATATACTGGTCAGTTGTTTTGTTCATCCTGCCATACGAATGACATGGCAGTCCTGCCAGCGAGAGTGTTACATCACTGGGATTTTAATCGTTATCCAGTTTCTCAATTGGCAAAATCATATCTGGACTCCATACACGAGCAGGTAATTTAGGTCTAGTGATATTTGGTGTAATTTATTGTCATTTTATATGCCCTTGAAATATCTGTTTGCATTTGAGCGGTTGATAAATGGATGTTATCCCTTTTGCCCTTACTGAGTGCAGAGGCAGAACACTTGCCTGTGCAATACCCTGTCTTCAGCTTGACATATGCATGTGTACACACAGAGTTGATACCCATATATGCTTACGTCATCTCTGAAGCATACTTATTTGTCCTGTCATATTTCCATATATCCTGCCACATTTCCACATTCGGCTAAAGCACTGAGCCATGATGTAGTTTTAGTTTTTTTTAGCCACCAGTGTTTGAAGCTTTATATATAAACCTCATACTTACTGGAAGACATGGCTGATGTCTGTGACAAATCTTATTTTGCAGCCTATGCTTTGTGTCAGTGCGGTCAATCCTTTTCTGTCCTCGAAGGTCCCTGCACTCAACCATCTTATGAGCACCCGGAGAAGAATAACCATTATGCTTCCATATGTACGCTGCCCATTCCGCAAGACACTCAACAAAGGACTCAGTTCTCGCAGATACCTTCTGGAGAGCAGTGATTTTTTTGCTTTGAGAGATCTAATTGATCTTTCTAAAGGGCCATTTGCAGGTGATTCTCTCTTCTTGAACCAAGATTTAAAGTACAAATGTGTCTGCGCTCATGCTGACATATCTTCTTTACTGATTATGGATTGTTCTTCAACGATAATGAAGTTGGATTCAGATTCCATATTTCTTCTATTAATTGATTTACAAGTCCATTCCACGCTCTGCTACTTGTTTGATGTTTAACAATTTATCTATTTCCTTGCATTATAACTTTTATTCAAGAGATTTAAGGAAACTCACCTTAAATGGCAGCGCTTCCTGCAATTGTGGAGACCGTTAGGAGGAAAATCTTGGAGCATATTACAGAACAGTGTCTTGTTTGTTGCGACGTGGGAATTCCATGTAATGCCCGACAAGCTTGCGAGGACACATCCTCTTTAATATTTGAATTTCAGGTGAGCATCTATATTACGCTTGTAGTGAATATATTCCACATCTTCTGTGCTCTCTGTTTTGTGTCTGTGATCACCAAATCACAGCTTTTGTGGCATTGGATTGTCTTTTTTGTTTAATCCAACATATATACTGAATGAAATGGATTAGCAGGAAGATGAGGTTAATAAATGTCGGTCGTGCGGTTCAGTTTTCCATAAGAAATGCTTCTCAAGACTCTCAAACTGCCATTGTGGAGCACAACTAAAGCCGAACAAGAGCCTTGGAGAACTGCGAGTGCTGGACAAAAAGTCAGATTCTGCATCTATCTTGCCTCTACGATTCCTCTCGGGTTTATTTGGCAAGACAAAAAAAGACAACGAAACCACTATTCTAATGGGTTCGCTTCCAACCAATGATCTATAGGTCGGATTCTTTTGTGTATGTGTGCTAATGTAAACTTTGCCTATTGTAATGTAAACCGAAGCGTAATTGCAACAATTTTTACCTGTTTAAACCTACAATCCTTTTTTTTTTTTTATTCTTAAAAGATATAAGTGAAATTCTTTTAGTATACGTTTTCTAGGGTTTGACGAGTTTGCTCCTACACGTTTTCTGTACCACACAAAAGCAATTTGTCTACTCACAGATTCACATTGTGAACAATTACGTGTGTTATAGGCTACCAGTGAGTCTGGTTGAGCTCCGAAGTGTAGTTGGTTAACTTCACCAGCGAACCAAAAGCTAACGTTGCAAACTGAGAGCGACGAGCAACAACGATTTGTAGAAACCGAACATTTTAAGCTATTTTTTTAGTAATTATATCCAAACCAAAGTCAAACCGAACACATAAAAAAACAAAAAGGGTCTTATTCTAGTATAAAACTCTACGAACCAAAACCCCACACACGAAAGGAATTTTTATCGAAAAATCAAATTATAATCCAGAATTTGTTCAGTTTGGTTTTAATTTCTAGTTTAGATTCGATTTTGGTTTGAATTATTTCTGATTTAGATAAACAAAAATTAATAAAACAGTATAAATTTTCCTATTTCATTCTAATTATTTTATATTATAAATCAAGTTTAGATTTGAAAAATTCGATTCAGTTCCAAACGGCTTACAAATGTTAGGCGACTCCAAAATCACACTGCAGTATGATAACATTGAATTATCAACATTGGCTCGGCTAATACATTAATCAAATTGCCAGTTGCTGGTTAATTTAGCCAAAATGGCTCGGCTCGTTAACAAGTTAGACAAAAATTAGCGAATAATTTGGAACTTGAAAAATCGAAGATATATCTCTCTCTATCGACAGACCAAAAATATTAGAGAGAAATGTAGAAAAAAATTGTTACATCCAAGCTCCCCAGCCAGGGAACATATGAGATAAACGATCTGTGTCAATTGCATCTTGTATTAGTTGTTGTGCCTACAAATCAATAAGAGTGTTGAGAAATATACTCAGTAACTTATAAACCACGAACAAGTTTGCTTTTCTTTTTTATTTTTGCTGTTTTTAACCTTTGATTATAAAAATTTCAAAAAAGAAAAACTGACCTGGCCATGTATACTTCTCATTTCACCACCCTCATAGCCATCAAGTTTTTGCTTGACTCGCATCAAGGCACGCGCAGCATCCTTGTTTCCCTCGAAATCCTCTTGTAATCCTTCCAAGTTCATGCCATCATAATCTTCACTTTCCTGGATTGCCAATACAATAAAGTGGAACACCAAAATGTTTTGCATGAAGCACAATATTTGATCAAAACAACAGGAGAAATCTGCGTTCTGGACTTCTTTTTTGCAGCACATGTATTGCGCCTTTGTTCATTTACAACGTAAACTGTAAGGACACTAAGTACCTTCTGTCTTTGCAAAGCCTTTAAGGGGGACAAGGCCCATTTGTACAGAGGATCATGTATAAAAACCTGCAAAACAAGCAACGTTGGTTAAGCATTGGAAGTTTAAAATATTCAAATTAAACTTTCAGATTTGTTTACTTCAACAATTGTAAGCAGCGCCTCTTTATTTGTTCGCATCACAGATAGGGTTTCTTCACAACATCTCCTGAAAACGCCTTCCACTCCTGTGATACCCATTCCATCAATTATGTCTCTTGTCAGCCTGAACGGAACCTGAAAAATTCAGGAAAAAAATGGACACATGAGAAACATGCAGAGATTATATATTTAGATTATTAAAAGAGAGCAGATGGATGATAACATACCCGTTCAGGAGTCTTGAGCATTAATCCTTGTTCAAAGGCAACTCCAAGATCTATGTGGACAACTTCTGCTGTGGCTTGATCGATTAAAATATTCATGGCATGACGGTCACCAAGACCAACGATGTACCCAACCTGATAGCGAACCAAATGGCAAATGTTCAAAAGAGAGATGAACCAGAGTAAAAATAAATAACATATCTATTCCAGGTGCCCCAACTAAGAATACAACCATGTCAACAAAACAGTAAGGAAAAAAGAAAAGAGGTGAATAGGATCCAACATCCTTCTTTTGCTTACAAATTTTGTGGCCATTTAAGATTAAACTCAACTAAGATTAACAGCTTCCTAAATGTATTTTATATACCATATGATTCTTTTCATTTTATACGCTAAACTATACACAAACTGAAATTCCCATCCACTATAAACTGAAAGTGAGAATAAATATCATCTAATGTGGATACACTTGCCATTGAACTAGCCGCAACACTACGTGTATAAGCAAGCCTCTTCACAAACCAGTCAGCAGGCTGCAGGAATTTTTCCAAGAAAAAGTAATGCATGACAGGCCTGCAAACGGGGATGATTGTCAGCTGGCAAGCAGTCATAACAGTGTAAATTAGCGTTTCACAAAGGACAAAACCTGAAGTTTGTGCAGACATCCACGAAGGCGTTGCGCTTTTCCTTTGCCTACAAGAGCCACCAGTAACCCCAGATTAATTGAGGAAAAGTGCGGGATGTAAATGATGGCCAACTAAGCATATCTGAGAAATAAAATAGGCTTACAGTCAACATATGTTCTCGGCATTTAGGATACTTCCAGTCTCCAATACCATAGCGAGCATGAGCGCCTTCACTCCTTGAGCTGTGATTTGATAGCAAACAGCCGACTCGAATTGTCACGATTAGGAAAGTGATTGCTTGTGCCATGGAATTGTGAATAGTAGTTTACTAGACAAACCTTCCTATAAGATAATCTCCAAGTGGAATTGTGCCATCAACCCACTCAAGAACACCAGCACTTGGAGTAAAAGGAATAACCTGAGATACGAATATACATACATATATATATATATATGCATTATAAAAGGATTTGAAATTACTGAATGGATCAAAATTTCACGACAATCTCTTGTAGATAGTTTAAAAAGAGATACCTTGTATGTGCGTACAGCTAATTTTCTTTTCCATGTATCCCGGTTATTATGCAGAAAGGTATTGACGAGCCCAAAAAATTGTTCCATAACCTGCAAGCAAAAGGCACGCACTATGCATAACTAGACCATTGTATGTGTAATTCTTGGCTAGATCAGCATATTTTCAATTTTCTGCCAATACAGGGAGCAGTGCCACATTACAGATATTGCAAGTAAGATAATCAGATAAAATTTTCTGAAACTCTTACAGCATCTTGTCTGAGGTCATCATTGCCAGATTTTGCAAGTTGCTTATATTTTCGGCCATCAGAACCAAAACATTCAACTACTTTTGGAGCATTTATACCATTCATCACTCTACAGATCCAGAACACGCAGTTTTAGACAATATATTCTTGTAAACTAGAAATGTCAAAGGAACTTGTTATATTGATTACTCAGGGACTTACGTAACAGAATCTGATAAACCTCTGAAAAAAGGAAACGACCCTTCATTGTATTGGCAGCTCCGGTCAACAGGAACTGTAGCAGTCACTACAGGTACCTAAACTCAAACAAAACCGAAAAACAATACAAGTTTGACAGATACGTTAGAAGCATAGAAAAAACGGATATTAATATCTGAACCAAGAAGGAAAATGGAAAACATGCTTGCCAGTTCATGCAAAAAAACATCTCTTCCAGCTAAATAGACACCGAGAACACTATATTTCCATAGCTCTTTCCACGAAAAATTGATCGTGTTAGGAGTTTTAACAAACTCCAAACAGTAAACAAATGAAAAAATATGATTAGACCAACACATAGGATAACATTTGCTAAACGATTATTCAGAAATCTATAGTTGCCACTAAATTTTCAATCTATGTATACGGGTAGCCTATCAACTATCAAGATGACCGATGAAAGATTTCTTAAATCCCAAGATATTTCCTACCTTAATGTCAAAATTTGAAATTGAACTTCCCACATGGAGCAGTGACATGAATGCCCTAGAAAGCTAGACAAGATAGCAAATGAAAAAGGTGTGCTTACAAGTTCCAATTGTTTCACACTACGAATTTCTCTTGGTAGTGCTACCCTTTTATTGGTATCCTGCAAAGGAAAGAGTTTCGTAAATGTTATTTGGGTTCAGCAAAAAGCATATAAAAACACTTCCTCTAATCTCAAATAATTATCAGACCTCTCTCCTCGTTTCAAGCTCTGCAAGCTTGATGTAGATATCTACCAATTGTTTCATCTGAAAAATAAAATCAAGATTTTCTGACAAGTAACAAGGCGAAATGGTCTATGATGCCTAAGGCTAGATAAAAATAGGGTTTACTTGTCTAATCATAGGCCCATGATAATGTGATACATCCTGCAAGAGATGCTCTGCTGCAAGCTTTTTATCAATATCAACCACGAATGAATTTCTACTGCGTTGGTTATCTTTGATTCGGTCACCGTTTGCCAACGCCAGAAGCTAGAACCAAAATCAAAAGAATAATATGAGATATATATCCACCACTTAGGAACGTTACTTCAAAAGAGAGAGACAACGTCACTTCAGGATGTAATTTCCATGGCTTTCTACACAACACAGCGGACTTTACTCTGTTTACCTCACTTGAGCAGATTCGAGATCTCATAGGATACTCAAAGGTTTTACTTTATGCACTTCAAGCAAGTCCTATGCAAGTTACCCAAATAGGAATAGTGAAGCATCAAGAATAAAGGAGATAACATGTTTTTCCGAACCTGAAAGATGGTATGGTATGGATGATCAATGGCCATTTTTCTGACAAGTGAAACCAGAGCAGACTGCAAATGGTAAGTCGTAGAGATTAGCTAGAAACCATTTTGGTCTCAAGTCTTCTATGACAACCAAGTTAAAATGCCTTTCACCTGAAAGCTGTTAGATTCTGATTCATCTCTAGAACTGCCCAACCTTGAAGCAATTTGATAAACAAGTGGTACAAATTTGTAAGACTGAACCTACAACAACGTTTAGGGAGATGAAAATTGGTTAACTAAACAAGAAAATTATAGAGATAACCAAACACTTCCTTCTCTATAGCAGATAAAATCTGAGCCAATTAGTCAAGTACCTCATTGATGGTGCTCAACATGTTATCAATAACATTTTTCTGGGAGGCGAGATTAAACCACATGGACACTTGTCGAAAGACCTGTAAGAAAGAAAAATTAGTTACAATACTGTTTCCGAATTTAAACAACATAATGGAATACACCACATTTATTTAAGGCCAGAAAAAACTCCGAATAATGTGTTAGAAAATTGTACATGAACCCCATATACGAACGTGTATAAAGTATATATGGTATATCAAAGGTCACTCTATCATGAACCTGCTGTATATAGGAAGGCGTCCATATGCCTCAAACCTTACACCTATCTGTACAAGTCGACATTTCCAATTAAGCACTGAGCTAGAGATGCACAGTGGAACTAAATCTAATCTATGTGGAGCCATTACCAAATGTACTTCATCACGTACCATAGAGAAAGCAATATTGATATTACCGATAACTATACAAACACAAACAGACTTAGAAATGTTGACACAAACAGGAAAAGGGAGGATACGCTAGACCGCTGCAGACAACCAAAAATCCCAATGTAGCTCCTTGATAGATATTATTATGAAACCCGAATCTGATTAGTTGTGGAGTGAAGAATTCACAGAAGCGCATAGATATGTAGATTCATTAGATGCTGTAGCCTAACAAGTAAAACTATATTTCTATGGAATTACATTCTGACTCTAAAACCAACTCAAACACTTCCTCACCTGTCATAAAGGATGGAAGCTAGAAACTAATGCACATCTTACATTATATGCAAACCTCACTAAAATACTTAGATAACATACCACTCGGACATCATACTTGTCTCCAATTTCCAGACAACGCTTATACCCCTCCAACGCAAGTTTTAGAAAGTTATCCCTGTCAACCTATGCAATTGAGGAAAAGCGATACTGTATCAGTAAATATCACCTATCCATTAAAAAACATGACATCTCTTCCACAGCAGCCAGATTGCCAAGAGGAATAAAGGACACCTGCAGTTTTTCTGCCTCTTCTTTGTCCATTGTTAGTTGCTTCTGCAGTTCTTGAATCTTCAGTGAATAGTCAGATTGTTCCCCCTAGAGCAATAAAAGACGAAATATGAAATCAAATGAGAGATTTGTCTTGACCAGCAATCATATTGTGATTTGCAAAGAGATTTGTTCGGAGAACAAACAAACAGAGGTAGACTATTACTTGCCTTCTTTGAACTCTTAAACCGTTTAATGAGCACCTCCAACTCCTTCGTCTGAAAAATTAAGCACATTAGTTAGTCTTTGAGTAACCAAAGGTGTAGGTAACTAAAGGCGGAGACCTTGTGTTTTCGTAGGCGCATTGCAGCTTGCCATTCACTGGAAGAGAGTCTTTCCTCATAACTCTTAAACAGAGCATCTGCATAATGAGCCAGATGAAACCAAGTTTTGCTCTGTCTTTCTACCAATCTTTTGCAGATGTTGGAACTCTGTTTTTTGGCAAGTGAAACTGCAGGCTTGAGATACTTCTCTAAAATTGTTGTAGAACTACATCCAAGAAAAAACAAAAAGAGAACTGAGTTCAGATTTCATAAGCGTTTATGGTGAGCATAGAAGGAAACAACTTTCAGCCATAATTACAAAGTAACAATTTCTTTACTTGCTAGATCTGGTTTCGGCTAGCCATTTTCCAATCACACGATATATATCTGAAGCCTCTTCTTTTAATTGATAATTTTGTAAGATGTAGCTTGCCAGACTGATGGCAATTTCATGCCGCCCTTGGGCATGTAATAGCTTAGCCTCTTCAAGCTGAAAGAGCACAAAAGTTTACAGGAAAGCTTATCTCTAGTCGAGAGCCAGGTATATTACCATGTTCCAAAATAAGAGGCAAAGTAACTAGATGTTGAAAAGAAGTATTGTATGCCTTTGTTCACTAAGAACTTTTTATATCCTAGGTCACAACAATATGTTGACAGAAGGAGGTCACCATTAGAATTTTCTTCAGTTGGAAGTCCCATAAATGTTGATAAGAAAAAGTCTCAGTACAAAGATTGTACAAGTTAGGACAAAAGTAGGATAATGAAATTCCACAAAACATGCAAGGTTAGGCATAAAAATGTACCCTTCCAAGCCAATCTGGAACAGGTCGTTGTCCATCACTTCTTGCACAAAGAAATTTGAACTCATGCAGTGACGCAGCTGCATGAGAAAACCTAGATCCCTGAAAACAACAAGATAATGCTGTCCATAGCATTCTACTATAAGTGAAACTGTATCTTTTCATATTACATACCTTGCGAAGTAGCGAAGCAGACTGCAAGAGATGTTGCATGGTACATTCCTCATGTCCTAAGATTTGGAGAAGAACTCGCCGAAATGCGATAAATGGCTCCAACAAATTCATGTGCAACTGAGTTTGCGTAATAATAGAGCTCCAATCCTTATCCAGCCAAGACAACTGTAGTTCATAATTTAAAATGGCCTTATAAACATGATTATCGTGCTTAGCTTCTAGGTAGTTTGCACAGAAACATACTTGAACAGCTACCTTGTTCCAAAGACTAAAATCTAACTGTACAGGAAAGATCCTAAATAACCTTCGGGCTTTTGTCAACTTGGACTTTGCTACTAATAACATAAATTCTTAAAGCTTTAAATCATTTGCCAGAAGCTAGTGAAAAACCACTAGAGAAAAAAAGTTAAAAGGGAACATACTTGCTCCACTGTTGGAGACACAGGGTCTGCACATGCCATTTGTTTGACTGGATAGCCATGTACACTCTGATGTGAAGATGTCGTCCAGCGAAGATCCCAAACTACTCCAAGATGATAAAGAATCTGGATATGACAAAACATTGAAAATCAGGAAAATTACCCATAGGAAAAGCTAAAACAATTGTTTACCAAAGAGACCTGAAATATTTTGCATCTGCACATTTATTTACATTTCCTTAGATCTTAAAATGAACATGCAACTTGCATTCACAAATCCCAAAGTTCAAGTTTGCTCAACAGATCAATTCTGTAGTCTATGCGATATAGTTTTGTGACGAAACATTGAGATGGAAAGGTCTCTTTAGCATCAGCACATTTATTTACATTTCCTTAGATCTTAAAATGCACATGCAGCTTGCATTTCACAAATCCCAAAGTTCAAGTTTGCTCAACAGATCAATTCTTTAGTCTATGCGATATACTTTTGTGAGGAAACATTGAGATGGAAAGAACAACATGGAGTAAAAAGTAATCTTGGTAAAATTATAATTTAGCATTCAAATGACAAGTTCGATGGAAAAATGTGTTGTGCTTCAATGTCAATTTAAATTGCATACCTGAAGTTTCACTATTGTTGAGTATATAAACCCAGTGCTTTCTTCGCTTGCACGGGAAATGGACAATACAAGCTCCTGAAAAAGAAAAAAAAACAAATATTCTTACCACATTAAAACTTGCAGCCTTCAAATCCAAAGGTGAAACTCAAACCATGAATTACCTTCTTAGCCTCCTTCAGTTTTCCATAAAACCCATCGCAATCCCCTTCGTGCAATGCTCTCAAACAACTGAGAAGTAAACATGTAAAGACATCGACAAAGATATAGGCGTAAAGGGGGAGCTAGTGTCTCATGCGTAACGGTGAGGACTTTTCAAAGCTAAAAAGGGCTTCCACCATTGATACTAGGACGTGTTCAAGAAAAAAAAACTCAGAGACCAGCAATTTATGGAGGTTTCAACTAACCTATTCTAAAACACTTCTGTAACATATTCCTTTTAAATAAAAGAAGTCTAAGACCAGCGGCAAATCAATGTTGATAAAGTTTCAGAAAAAAAATTGGTAATCCAGAGCTACACACAGGGAAAAGTATCTAATGGCTAAAAATAGCGCTATCTGTACACAAGTGTAGAAATGTGTTACCAGTGCAAATTCTCATGATAATTATTGTTCTTGGCATGTTGCAGAGGTGGGCAGTGTGTTTGTGGATAAAGTAAAGAAAAATCCCAGTTTCCTGCACGCCATGCAGCTTCATACTGCAAGCAAGAAGTCAATTTGCAGCTGAGTTACCACCTAAGTACCACAACTAGAATATTTCAGCTGTTTATAAAGTGCTGCCAGGCTACTCTTTCAAGATCTGTAATTTATGCCATGGAATATATATAACCAACGACCTTTTTTGACAATAGACATCCATGGAAAAAAAAAAATTAAACCAACAACCTTGTTTCGACATCAGACATCCATGTATTGGAAAATAGGAAAAAACTTAACCGATTCAGGATGTATACCTGCAGTTCGATGAACTCTGGATCATACTGAAAGCATCCTTCACGGGAAGTCAAGCCTCGGCAATACAGATCGAGAACATGTATACAGCCTGTCTGCTGCAAGGACCTAATGATCCCTGTGAAAGGTTGTCTCTGGACCTCCCCTTCACCAAAAACAGAATGTTGTGCACTAGTTGTTGGCTGAAAATGTTCCAGCTCTGGCTTTTTAAAAAGACTACGAGGCACCACCATTTTCTGTGAACGTGCTTGCAAGTCATAATACTCTAGTGCCCTAGTCCAGTTTCCCTCATGCTCAAATGTGATTATTTGAGCACACAACTTCCAGAGTGCATCCATATAACAGAAATAGGAAGTGTTATTCACGTACATGAAACAAGAAAACGAACAACAGGTACTGCACACGATAAGGCAATTTCATTTCTTCCTGAACATTCTTGGTACTAGGCATACATCACTGTTCACAAGTAACAATAAATAAACGAATTAACATCTCACGTTTCATTTGATTATGAGTATATACTATAGTTAGTATCGTTTTTTTCACTATTTTGGTTATAATTTTCTATTTGGACATTGCACTCATCTGATATTAGCAGCGGAATCGTGTCAGTTTTTTCATAACATTCCTACACTACAGTAGGTAACAAGAGGATAAACGTTCCCACCTTAAGGAACATACTGACTAGCAAACCATTTCAAGCAAGAGTTCCAAATAAGTGGATCAGATATCCATTATACACTATAGGACACAGTTTAGGTATTAGAAACGAACCTTGTTGGAATGTACAACCCCATACAAGCTGTCAGGCTCGTTTATTCTTGTTATTGCAGAAACAAGTATCTCAACATGCTCCGGCAACTGTTAACAACAAAGAAAAGGAAACCTTAGAAAGCTAGACGAACAAAACTACTTTCTCTGCCACATGTAACCATGCAAAAACAACTTTTATTTGTCCCATTTTCTACGTGGAGGCTAAATAGTTTGCAAATTTGTAAAAATGCATCCCATAAAAGTTTCACATATGACGATGATTCATGGTTACTCATTAGTCATTAAGCATAAACCACAATGACTATTAGTTATTTGGTTAAGAATATGGAATCATGAAGGAGACTGAGTACAATTATCTTGTTCAGTAATCCCCAATAGATAACAAGCATCTTTATAAATTACCATATCATGGTAAGAAAAATCAGGATCTCCGAGGCTTAGGCTGCCAAATTTCTCCTCACACCAATACTCCACATACATGGAGGCGGTCAAATAAGCACCACAAACCTGGGAAGAACGAAAAAGTTATATACTGCAAATAACTTTAGAGCCTCTACTTTCATAAATTGGTTAATAGTATAAGAGAAAAAGAATGACTCACTACTGCTGATTTGGCAACAACAAGATAGTCAAGGGAAAGCCAATAAACCTGATCAACAAAGGTCACTGTGTATTAGAAAGATAATAAAAGAAATAATAGGTAAAAAGAATAGCAGCGCATGTTTGAAATAATAAATTCAAGAATATGAAGAAGAATAACGGATTAGCTAGCGCCAGGAACATAAATATTTAACAAGAAAAATCAATACCAAATGTCGTTAATCATAAAAGTAGCACACAACTGACAGGGACAACTTTTTGTTTGCATTGCTTTGCTATAAAGTTAAGTTACTACACCTCAATGTTGATCATTTGAAAGCAATAAATAAATACAGCATGACATAGATAATCAACAAAGCTAAAGGTGTGCCCACCTATCCCATTTTCTTATAAAACATAGTTGTCATTTGTCAATCTAAGAAGGAAGCCAAAAAAAACTCGAGGAGATTTCTGGTAATTCCAGACGCATAAAATATTGCAAGGAACATCAATTCTCATAGCAATGCTCACTCGTAACATACATAAGGTAATTGAAGCTCATATAGTAAAGAGTACACCTTGTCCCAATTTGCAGTTATGGACGCTGCCATTCCATTTGATGCTGCTTCCACATCTCTAATAGAACCGGTGGAGCAGGATCTTGAACTATAGCTAGAATGCTTAGTATTCTGCACGACCATTTCAAATTTTGTTTTGGTCATCTCTCATATTTTGTAAAGATCTTTTATACAAAAAACTCATACGATATCAGATTTCGCCATCAAGAGGACAAATAGCATAATAACCTTATTTACTCCCCACCTTCTCTTATGCAGGAAAACATTTTTTCTTAGGAACTTAAAAACGAAAAGTAATGCAATTAGGTCAGTGCAGGATTTAATACATTTATCCTAACCTTATCTCTCTTAGTTTGTCCAGATGAGGTCGATCTTTCGAGGACATAACACATCCGCAGTTCATTCAGGGTATTTAACATAATCTGCTTCGATTTTGTTAGCTTGTTTGAATCAATGAAGATATGCTCTTTCACCTGCCCAATGGGGATCACAAGCTTTAGCAAAAGCAACAACTAATTCTCTGATTTTTAATTCTGTTGACAAAGATCAAGATGGGGAAAGGAAAAGTAACCAAGAGAAGTGGACAAGATTCACCAAATAGAGATATACAGAGAAGAAACAATGCAAGCGTAAGAAAAAAGGAGAACTACTGGTGGTTCTTGAATATTTCACACAGAAAATACCTGTGACGTAATTAATTTGTGTAAACTGATATCTGTCCCTATCATTCCTGCAAGACTAACAATCACACTTGGGAATAGAAGCTCAGCTATTTCAGCTTTCAGCATTGCTATGTTTTGGCATAACCTGTTAAACAAAGCAAAAAAATGATTCACTGAGTGCAGGATTTTACTTGAATTTTTTAACTGGATAGCTCTGGTAAGTAGGAACGAAACAGATACCTTATTGGGACATCCTCACATAAAGCGATCATACAGTAAACGAGCTGACAAATCCATCTATCAAAGTCTTTATCATCTGTGGACCACACTTCAGACTTCTCCAGTGAAAAATTAACAGCTGAGAGCGCCCAAAATGAACCATTCTTGAGTAATATATTTATAAATGCATAAATAATTTTATAACCAACATGTCCATGTTCATGCGCATAATGTAACTGAGGTATTAAGATACATTAATTGAATTCTCTAATTATACCAGACATAAACGCTGAAACCAATCACATTTTGCATGAATCCAAGCAATAGCCAAAAAGAATTCATATGCCTCAATGACTTTATCAGTAACGTTGCTCGTTTGTTTTAGGTTGCATCAAGAATTAGATGGTCAATAGTAATATAAATCTTAGCCTTGCTCAATAACATATATTTCAGCTTTCAATTATTTCTAGAGAAGCACTAGCGTCTTAGAACTTGACAATGAAAACAAATGATAACATCTAGCAGGAGGAATGGTTCAAAGAAACTATGTAGAATTATTTTTGACGTGGGATTATTAACATAAATATGAGAGGCCTCCATGGATATTGTCTTAAATCCTTTTTCCACAATATCAAGGTTCATGGAACAACTAAACTACCTTTGAACTGCTTTTGACTATCCAGTAAAATCTTTTCCACAATGTCAAGGTTCACGCCCCTGCTATGTACCTACAAAACAAAAAGTACATATCTGAGCAGGCAAGACAGTTTTTTACTTGGGATACCAAAACAAGAATAAGGGAAATCCAATATATATACAACATTAATTTTGTGAATGGGTTCACTGATCATTTATATATCCATAAGTATCAAGATGAGTCTTGAAATGAAATTTGCACAAGTTAAGTTTCTTCTCTGCATTAGCTATTATCCTGCCCATTGGAGAAATTCTCCACTATATGAAGTATCTGAGAAAATATCAACCCATGAAAAGTAGCATAAGACCAGTTAGCTAATGCGGAGAAGAAACTTACCTCAATTAAAGATCTCTCACATGAATCGATAGATGATAATGCGTGCTGCCCCCTTTCGGTGGAAAGAATTCCCTAAAGCAAGGAGAAAGGGGTATATATATATAAGTTAAATGAAAATTCTAAAACAAAGTTTGCAAATAGCCTTTCCATACAGTAGGCAAGATATTACAGAATAAATCCTTAGAAGTAATTACAACCCTCGAATGCTTGACAACTGGGAAGGTGATTACACATCTTCTGACTGAAATATAATGGCACATCAGACATTAAGATTCGTAACTTTTGTGTGCACGATAGTAAATTATGAAACTATCAATAGATTAGCAGGAGTGTGACTAACATGAAACAGCAGAACAAAAGTTAGAGGCTACTACAGAATCGAGAAAAATTACACCAAATTAGATCATAGCAAAACATTACGTACGGTATTTCGAGGCACAAGAAAATCTATACAGGGAAGAATTGAAAAACTATGGGTTGACAAAGAATATAGAGAACAGTCAAATTTGGATAGGTACAAAAGTTACTGACCCGAAGAGTTTGAGATGTTGCATCAATAATTTTCGCAGAGTCATCCAAAAGATATTTCTTCAGAATTTTCAGCAGTACAACAAGGGTTTCATCAGATATGCCATTCGCAGTAAAAGATCTGACTTTTGATCCAGTTTTATGGCTAACAAATTGAAGATCATGCATGGAGCTTAACTCCCCAGGAAGATGGAAAACAACAGTGTGTGGGTCCCCAATACCAACCTACAGTTAAAATAAGAGAAAATAAGACCAGATATTCAAACTTGCAAAGAAAGGGATACTGACGGCAAAAGAGAATGACAGATACCCTGGAAAGAAAATCTGACACCAACAATCTCATACTATCTGCTTCATCTGAGGCAGACACACGAACAAGAGTCCAAACAGCATTTACAATTTCATCGTCAGAATGCCAAAACGTATCTACAGTTTCTAAGTTTGTCTCTTCTTGAGAAGCTTCAGTAGCTATGAGCTTGTTGTGCAATGCTTGGAGACTGCAGGAGTACAGGGGCATGGTAAGTTGATACAGTTGCAGCAATTTGAAAGGAAAAAGGACAGATGGGCAGTAGACTCTCGACAATAGCTTCATTGGCCATGTTATCGGCTAAAAGATATCAACATTGTTGCTATCAAGGTAGAAGCTAGATTGGCAAAGTTGAAAGACAAACCATCTCTGCACTCCAAATTAACTTGTAAAACAGACACCTAATCAAACATTTCACTCATGAGCACAACCATGGAACATGAATAAAGTAGCACAAACATCGACCCATCAACATGGAAAAAATAACCAGAAACGAACTACAAGAAGTGAGAGAAAAGTTTATCTCCTTGACTGATGTTTCTTTGTGTAAGTAAAAAATCAACACTCCTCAAAGTAAATAAAGGAACCATACATAATCTTAATTCTACAGTTAACATCCCAAGTAAATCATGGCACTTAGGGAGGAAATAATGCATATCTCAGGATAATTTCATGAAAGATAGAATGATACCTCCAGGATAGGAATCTTGGTGGAAGATAACATGATCTTCTAGCACACTATTAAAGCAGAACAGGATAGAAACACGAAATTGGACAGTGACAAAATTTCAACAACTATGTAATCATCAAAAAAATGCAAAATGCTTGACCTTCAACAGATGATTCCTCGGAGAATAGGCTTCACATATCCTGATATGTGATTCACGAATGACTTGAAAAATCTCCATATCGGGAAATGGTTCTAAATCCTGAATAAGATACACAAACCAAAAAGCAGAAATTTCTCGATGATTCCTTTCACTGATATGACAAAAAGGAAGGCAAATTTATAGGTAGAATGCCTACTCTGATATCTTCCTCAAGAGAATATTCTGAATTAACAATTAGCTTGTGCAGCAAATCTACGAGTTGAGATGACTTAGACCCAGAAACTTTGGAGTCTGCGTCAGCATCGATGCAGCATGTAACTAGCTTTGAGACCAAAAACTAAAAAAGCAGCAGATAGAGAGAAACAAACAACTTACTATAAAAGTAATAAAAGGTGACCGAAATAATAGCATTAAAGTAGCAGTTACCTGGAGTTGGTCACCCAGTACACTAACAATTTCTTTGGACGGATTGCTTTTCAACGAATCCAGCAAACATGAAGCTATATTACAGCACTGGTCTTGTAATGAGGGAAAGGCAATAAATTGTCCAACAAGATTGAATATATAACTGAAAGAGACCATAATTAAAAGTCAAACTAGTTCTTCAAAGCTCAAAAATAGATGTTCACTCACCCTTCAATCCCACCGACTTTTTGATTTACAAATGACACTCATGCTTATTAGCAGAACCTAGCAGTTTCATAAATTATAGTGTAGCCTTGGCTCTTTAACTATCACGTAAAGATGAGGTCAAGAAAATCTATAAATATCAACTAAAAGGTTAAAACTAGAAGTTACTCTAGCCAAAAGAAACACTATGCAGAGCCAGTGATCAGGGAAGATATTACGATAATCAGTGTCTTCCATTTTAACAAATGAATTCAAGGTAACAGCAAAGCTGAATCAAGTAAAAACTACACCTTCCATCATCTACAACATAGTTTTTAACTCGAGAAAATGACCCAAATGGTCATTCTCATTGCTACCTCAAACTAAATAAGGTCCGAAAAAGTCACTTTCGTGTTAAAGATTTGAATACTATCAACTAAATAATCAATTAGATAGATAGAGAATTCTGCTCACTTTAAGGAACTTGGAACTGAAGCTCTATCACCAAGAATAATTGTAAGCTCTTCAAGTGCAGCCAAATGATGACGGGTATGCCGATGATGGCATGCAGCTGACATTCTATAGTGTATTTCTGTGATGAACTGCCAAAGCAACAACAGAAATATTGTGACTGAAGTATTAAATTGACAAGAACAGTGCTATCTCGTGAAAAATCTTTAGCGGATGGAAATTTCACCATAAAAACTCTATCTGGGCGAAAAACGTTTATCCTGTCAATGACAGCCACATTCCTAGGATAATCAGCACTGCATACACCAAGTAAGACTTTATAAACAGAAAAATTAAAACAATGAGCCAAGATCAAGTGAGCGAGAAATGTTACGTTTCCAGAAAACCATCCACAATTGTTCGAACTGCACGTGAAATGGTGTCACGAGAAAAAGCAGGAACTGGAGGTTCCGGTGAAGAGGAAACACATGATAAAACAAAACTTACAATAGAGACCTGAAATTGAATACAGAAGAGGGTGCCAATTAGAGATTCAATATATTAAAATTGAGAAAATATATCAACTTTTCTGAAAGTAGAATCTCCTACAAAATGAAATTAAAGCGTCCAACTATTGATCTTGCAGTTGAGAATGCTTTGATTTTGGATCATAAGGTTTGATAAATTGTGACTATCAGGCTGACTAACTAACATTACGAACGGAAATTTCAACCACAAACAACAAAGAAATATATCTGGAATCAGGTCAAATGTTACAGGTACCATACCATATTCCGTTTAATGAGCTTATCCCTCTCATTCTCGTTGATCTCACCAACATACAATATTGAATTCTGAAGCACCATTGCACCTTTATCACATCCTGATGTTTTACTACAATGCAATCCCATACATATCGAAAAGATTGGCACAAAATTTTCTTTGATCAACATAGGCACCAGTTGGCCAGCCATCTGCAAATTGTAGACAGTGACAGTGAAATAAAGATAGAAAAGTTCAAATCTCCGAGATTATATATAGAGCCCACAAAAAAGTAGAATAAAAACACCCAAGAGATTGTACATATTTCAAATATCATCCTAAATTCTTTAATACTCCATAAGCTGAAATTGCAGTTATTAGAGACATCCACTTTGTCGCTCGAAACATCCATTTATGTCCAGAAAGAAATATGAAGAATCCTAACCTTAGCTACCCAATCAAGGTTAGTATGATCTTCATGCAGAAGAAGAGCTGGGAGTAACCAGTGGGAACAGAAGTGGATGAAATATTTTGGTTCAGCATTTAGAATGAACAGGTGACTTGTCTGCAACAAAGCAACCAGCAGATTATATAGAGTGCTAAAATGTTCTCATTCCATTCTGATAACTGCCACAATCATAGAACATATTGCTGGATATCCAGAAGTACATGTCGATATTTCATTCTTTCACTACTAATTTACTTTGATTTGTAGTCAAACTGTGCGCTATCTCCAATACTGTAGACCAGTGTGCAAAAAAAAAAAAATAGAAGTTGAATCTACTTACTGTACTAAAAGTTTCAAACATAATGCTATTTGGCTGAGGAGTATAAAACAAATGAAACTCCTACGAACAAAGAGATACAAACAAAGTGCCCACGAGAATTGACTAAAAAGGTAACATAACCATCGCAGAAAAAAGAAATATATCTATGAAACACAGAATATCTGCTGGCTGCATTACATACCTCGATAAGAGCAGCTAAACTGACACCACATGCAATCCATAAAAAGAGGATCGGGCCCAAGAGTTCCTCCAGGTACTACACAAACCAGTTTAAAAGGAGGTGGAGATGATGTCATCAAGGTAGCATTTACAAGGTTAAGAGGAGGTTATTGTAAGGTAGGTCGGATGATAGCAGAAAAATGCAAAAATGAGAAGAACATTTATTATACAGGTATGGAAGAACCAACACCTTGAACCTAGATGGATAATGGAGTTGTGCTGATAGATTGTCAAGTGCAGCAATGATTAATTCCCTAGTAGAAAAAAGCCAGATAAGTAAAAGAATTCGAGTAAATAGAAAAAACAGTAACAGTAACAAGAGAGAAGTACCTTTGACAAGGATCTATAGCTGAAACAGCGCACATCATAAAAACAGCCTGCGTTTTTATGACCATTAGGGATTACAATGTTAATACTTAATATGTAGCTAACTTATTGTAAACCCAAACTCAAGAAAAAATGAGTAGAGTATTACTTGCAGCTCTATGTTCTCACTGTGATATGCAAGATGCATAAGGGTAATAATGACAGTCTCCATTTTTGGGCGAGGCTGAGGACCAGCAGCCAGGACATCCCTTGCAGTGACAAGTTTCTCCCTTGAGGAGGTTACCAATATAATACCAAAGCCGGAGCTGGAAAAGGAAATGGGGAAATTAATAACTAATGATGTACTTCAATCGGACAACATCTGTAAACAGTGATAAAACTAAACCATTCACAACTAATATGGCCTTCAATCTAATAGAATAATAATTGATATTGAGCGCCACGTAGCAAGTTAATATTACAAAGAATAAAAAGTTCTGTGAAACATCAGAACTTACAGAATGCTCATCTTCATAAGACTCGCAAATAATATAGAAAAATGATATCACAGAACTTTGAGAAAGTTTCGAGAACGAAATAATTATTTGAACAGGCATTGTGTTTATCAAAAGATATTTTCTGCTCACAACAAAACCAGAAATCAACCTCTCCCGTTTTTGGTAAGCCACAAAAATTGGTAGAAACGAATATCTAACAGTTTGTCTTACTTGGAGAACACCGTACTAAAAAAGGTCATCGGATAACAATAATTTGAATTAAAAAAACACCAAACTTACCAAATATCTTGAAACAATGCCTCATGACCATCCCATGTCTGGAATAAAAGCCCAATTTTTCTTGCCAGGACAAACCTCACCCGATAATCAGAGTCATTTAGCATTGATAAAAGTCGTTCAATCATTGTCTGTACAAATTAAAAAGGAATTTCCATGAACTATACAACAAGAAACTAAATTAAATATAAAGTCCACAGGGAAACAGAACATTTAACTGTAACCGGAGAAATTCCAAAAACACAAACAATTAGCACTAGTGGTAAAACAGGGAAATTTCCTGCTTACTCGTCTTTAGTCCCAATATAAAAGATATGTTTATAGTACACACATTGTAGGTTTTCTTTACTTGAATATTTTCGCTACAAGGAATGAGTGCAAGGAAAACAAAAGTCAATTTTTTCATCATCTGCAAACAACAGGAATGTCATCTGAACAGAATGCACAAGGAAATGTTTTCAACTTAAATGGTATCTGACATGTAAACTAAGTCATGAAAGCTTAAGGCAGGAACCATTTTGCTTCAAGAAAACATTAAAAAGGAGAAGCAGTGTGTTTATAAATATTGCATATGCCTCATTCTAAGGAACAAGTGGGTTATACGAGAAATAGGCACCTGACCGATCTGAGGATTATGCGAGACAAAATCACATATACAGTTGATAAGCCTCACACGCCCAAACCAGCCCAAGAGACCAAATTCAGAAACTTTATTCACCATTGCGCCAAGTTGGACATAGACCTGTTCATTACTTGGGCACTGAATCAAGCAGATCATGGAGAAGATCCAAATACTTAACAAACAAGAGAATGTACTACCTGACAACCTTCTCCTTCTTTTAAAGACAAATCACAATTTGTTCTAACTCCAGAAGAATCCATCCCCGATGGTGATAAGTTTTTAAGTAAAACATGCAGGGCAGTGACTATATTAAGACAGTTACGCTTGTTCTTTACTTGTGTGTTAAGGATGCCATCCAAGAAAATAACCTTAAAGTAAAATAGTGACACGAAAACCCATAAACACAAGAAAAGTTGGTGGAGATATTGATATAAAATCCTCTAAATATTCAGAGAAAATTTAAATCAACAGCTGAATTTCATACCAAATCATTAACCTTCGGCATAGAAGTCAAGCATGAAAACTGGCATAAATGATAAAGTATATTTTCCAACACCTGCAAATGTTTCTGTAAGGCCTCCGCAAAATCTTGAGATTGATATGAAAAAAATTGCTAATACCTTAGGATCACACTCCTTTTCCATAATACTGTATAGAACATCCCATGTAGGAATCTGAAGCACTGGAGAAAAACATGAGATAAGTGATATCATGCCCAACTTCCAGTTCCCCGTAGAAACGGGCACGCCAGGAACAGCTTTTCCACCAGCAGTTATAAGATCGAACTCTTTAGTGTTTTCAGCAAGATCCAAATCCATATCCACAATCCTGCCAGCTACTGGGGAATCAACTGCTAATGGTTTTGAAGACACAGTGTCAGATTGGGTATTCCATGAGTGCTCAGTATATTCTCCGTACATTTTACCAAAAGACCGCAAAAGGTTCTCTAAGGACTGAAATACAGCATCATAACTAGTGGCGAGAAGTGTTTGGTCTCTTCTGCTGCTGAAGACAGGAGAACTGATAAGAGAACTCAACGAAACTATTACAGAATTTTTCTCATTAAAATCTGAGCCAAGCCCCAAGGGACCAAGCCTTTGAAAATCATTGAAGCTCTTTGAAACTGCTTCAACAGCATAGTCCAGGCTTCCTAACAAATACTGGCATGCTTTTAAGAAGAACGAAGTGCTTCCTTTACCCTTCCTGAGAGATGAAAACGAAAATTCAATTGACAGAAAGAAAATTTCATACAAAGAGAAGCTTGTTCATCGCAGGTGCAGTAACATTCACAACCACCTCTTAGACACCTACTCCGAAAAATAAAATAAAATAAAATATCTCAAACTACATGAACTTGCTTCAGAAAAGCTATAGCATAGAACATGTGACACTTCTAACCGAAAAAAGCCACATCTACAAGTGGGCGTCACTTTCTGACAAGATAACTATGAAACTTTTGTTAATACTATTTAAATATACTAAAGGAGTGAGCTATTTCGATAGAGAAAATCTGACAAGACGATAACAATATCAGTCATTCACAAGTTTAAAAAAATACCAAGAATAGGATGAGTTGACTAACCTTGTGATATATGAACCATGCATAAAATGGCACAACAGAGAACATCCCATAAAGATGTCAGACAATGGTCCTATCTCACTGCATTCCGGGGTAATGCTAAGAAAATAGATTTCCATGTCATGAAGCAATGGATCTCTTAATATCAGAGGTAGTTGTACTCCATCAGGAATTCGGCAACTAGAGATCTGAAAATGCAAAGAAACAAAATAAATCTCCTTAGCGGAGAAATGAGTCAAGGGAAAGGCGAGAAAAAAATTAAGGATCGTGCACCTTGCTAGGATTCGAGCAAACTCTTGTTAGAACCTCCACAGAGCATTCAAAGAGTCCAACTTTTCTTTCTTGTTCAACATCATCCATCTGGAAAAGAAACAAAAACAGTGAACTCCAGTAATAGTCTTACAAACTTTTCTGATGAAAATTCTTCAATACTTAAATAACAAACATAATAAGCACCTTCACCACTTCATAGGCATCCCATTCAGATGTTATTGGGAGATGTTCCTTAAGTAATGGAAGTGAAGTCGTGAAACCAGCACATAGGGAAAAAGCAGCTGCAGGTAGAAGCCGAACCATTCTCTCATTCAGTGTCAAATGACCCTAAGAATGTGTAAGCCATAAGCAAGATCTCCAATATGATCGTGTGTACGGAGAAGCAATGAGGTACACACCATTTGAGACTTCTAAACCTACAATGCTACTTGACTGAGTGAACATGATTAGATCTCGAATTCTAGTCTCTTATGAATTTCAGTTCCACAAATCAGGTAGAAATAGAATGCAGTTCTTGCCAACTAGTTGGCAAGAAATAACGGAAAACGAGAATTAAGTGCTTCAGTATAACTGTTCAAGTTAAGCCCAATCAATCTTATGAAGTAAAAATAACTCAGACGAATGGTTTTGTTTTCAGATCGTAGACAATGCCTCCTCCAGGGAGAGTACGTCAGACCAACAAAATTATTATGATGAGATCTCTGTTCCAAGTACACTTGTGTTCTTCTGGAAAAGAATTGAAACTACCTTCCAGCTAAGGGGACCACAAACTGCTCTAAGGAGATTGCGTCGAAGATGTAAATCATCTTGCAAGTTTCCCTGCACAATTTATCTATCAGTTATACGACAGAGCCATGATGATATATTATACCTTTTCACAGAAAACTAGATAACAGGGCCACACAGATCCAGTGAGAAACAGTTTGCTTACCTGGCAACCCATACGTGAAAAGTAACATGCAATGAAGTACAAAGCCGGCCTGATTAGAAGTTATAATTCTTCAGTTAGAACATCTCAGCATCTATTAGTTCCAATAGTTAAACAGATATTAATCTTGTGGAAGTAAACAATTTACGATCTTTGAACAGAACAAGATATTTTGAGTATTTTCCACAGGACAAGTGGGGCTCTAGCCTATAGGCACATCCGGAATTAGCAACATCATGGCCTATGAAGGTTTGGGGATGAAAGGCTTACTCAGAGGGTATGTGTCTGAATAATTGGTGATCCCACACTTCTTGGGGCAGAATCCCCACGTTTATGTGGTTCTGGGATAAGCGACAAGAATATTAAGAGGATACAAATCAATAAAATTTATGTTACAACTTTATTTACAAACTCACACTTGAAATAATTGATCCAAGGAGGACCAAGACAGCATCAACCTGCATTATAATAATGATTAGGCAAAAATCCGATTGTAGAACAGAGTAGCATAAGCCATAAGTAAATATATTTGTAGCAAATCAGCTATGCAAAGCGAGTAACCAAAGATGTTTAGCTAAACAATTAGCAAACACCTTTAATAGTATTAATCCAAACACCAAGAAACCCCTTGACCTTAATCAACATCAAAGCCGACTCTATCTTTTTAGTGTTTTTTCTAGTCATTTACCGTTTAAATTATGTTCTTACTTCAACTTCGTTATAGTTTTGGTAAATTGGTCATACGTTGATATTTTAATAATCTCACTTAAAAAGATTATTATACCTATATACAAGCTCAAGCTTCAATGGTGGAACCTTATGTTCTACATAGTGTTCAGGGTTTTATTATATTATCTCTAGTTTCGTACAAAAGGAGCAACAGTTTTAGAAGAATCATATACTGTGTGCGACAAGAAGGAATATAAGTAGATATACAATTACACTCATGCTGCTGAATGTTGCTAGTCCATGGATTAAAGAACTCCAGATCAATTGCCAACCATGATCTAGCTGCAAGATAATGCGGTTTAATGAGAACAGATGCTAACTACAAAGAAAATTAGATTCATAAGATAATTTTATAATAAGAAATTTCTAATACAAAACTGAAAATGAATAGGCAAGTACATCGTTTTAGCAACCATAAAACCAAAAGTCGTAACGAATTCCCGAACTCCAGCAGCAAAATGTAGGATACCAAACGACTAATACCACCTGATTTCTATCACAAAGTGGACACATGATTTACATAACATCAAGCTGTCGAACTTAACTTGACATCAAAAGAAAATACTATATGTGTTAATGTTCTGTACATTCTACGCCAACAATGTTGGCAAGATGCAAACAGAGAAAAAAAATATTTCCTCATCTTCTCCAATATGTGATCAAGGGAGTCGAGTAGAGTATTGTTTTATTCACGTAAAACACCAAATCAACTCTAAACTTCAGGAATCCATGTTTCTGCGGAAACTATAACCTATCATATTGTATCAGACTCGCACACACAGAAAGGCAGTAAAGGCAGGTACCTCACTTGAGGAAACAGATGATTTTGATATGCCCATAGTAGTATCTGGAAGTAACAAACCAGAAGAGAGCCCTTGCAAACTCCTTCAAAATTCACAATATACTAACTGAGATATAGGATAAGAGAATTTAATACTTTAAAATTAAGGCAAACAAAGATCCTAAGTGCCTGATATCATTTTACATATTTTTTATATTGAACACCACGACAGCAAGGAATATTGGCAAATATATGAAGGGATGCTGCAGACTCAGAATAGTAAGCACCTGAACTCCACCAAAACGTACCTTAAAGTCCATAATAGACCATCATAAGAACGTCTCATACTGGCATCCTCCAAAAGTCTGTCATGTACAAGAGTAAGTAAAACAAAGCAGTCCACTGATACAGATGCTAGTAGTATGACACTAAAATATTTAGAGTAGCATCACATCTGCAATTTGTAGCTGTTACAATGTTAGGGAATATGATATTTGATCAAGTTAGTCATCAGGATTTGTCACAGGAATAAGCTAGCAGTGATAAAACCATAAACTGCCAAAGGTATCACCATCATAAGAGAATACAATTTCCCAAGTAATGTTGAATCGTATTCCTGTTTCAGAAGTTGGTAAATATGAGCAACTAATTTGAAATCAAAACTAATGAATCAGAACGCTCTTGATTTGCAGTCATAGAATTGTCTTTGCTTGTTTACTTGATTAAGACGGCATGTCACAGAGAGAAAACATAGAAACATACAAAAATAAAGAACCATAACAACAAAAACTAACAATCACTCAGTCAACAGGAACGTTATTCGTCACGTATTATTTGACGTGTGGTCTAACCACCATCTTACTAGCTTAAATGTATAGTTTTCTCAACTGCTTCTTACGCTTAATATAGTAACCAGTGAAGTGCGTTAGAGGATAAAATGGCAATGAATATTTTAAAAGAGCATCATACAAGAAATTACAACATCAATACTCCTTGTAATCAACAACTCCTAAGCTCTTCCCTCTGTTTTCGTAGCAAAGAAACATGGATCCACGTAATAACTAAGTACAATTTCCCAAATTACCTCTGAAAGTTTGTGTAGATGGCTTCAAACCAATAAATAAGGAGATCCTTGTTGATGCGGGTATAGTAAGTCCGAACTAGACAACCAAAAGCAGCACACCTGGACAAAGCTTATGTACTTCAGTCCACATACGTAATAAATAAGTGTAGGTAAAGAAGGGAGCAAAGGAAATAAAAATAATGCAAGGACAGCATCTAGACTGACAGAAAAAATAGAGTTGTTTCTTAATAAGGGATGTGCTATGCGCCTTGCCATTGAAAATGCTCCAGCAACACAAATTGGACTAAGGTACATGTCGATAACAAACAAATGGTGTATGCTCATCAAAGGCATTCTTATGATATGGCTACACATATATCTAGAAAAAAACTCTTACAAAGAAGTCATCAGCAGATTGGATATCCTCTAGTAATACTCTGGTCAGAAACATACCATAGCCATTTTCCTTCACTAAGTGCCTCCACCAGACGCAATGCAATATGTTGCCTTCGAGCTCGTTTTTCTGATAGTGATGGTCTAGTAGTATTGAGAACTGCCTGCCAAAGGACTGAATATCAGCACTCTCTCCCACATTCCCTCCAGACACAAACACATATTCAAGTATACACCAAGATGTGAGCAAACACGCATTTATGTGATAGCTTCCAATTGATTGTATTGAAAACAAAACTATTTTGAAAGTCGACAAGATCAAACTTCACTGCAGAACAAAATACTTAAAACATAATGCAAATCGAGTAAAAAGGTATTGAAGGTAGATGAAGCAAAATCCAAACACTGCTGAAAATAAATAAAATGGTCGTTGGAACTATGTTGTTAGGAAAAAAGTAATTTGAATATAAAACAAGTACCCGGTAGAGCACATGTGCAGCCAACTCAACCAAGCTATTCTGATAGCTGCTTAATGTCCCAAACTTATCATCCTTGGTTGAATCACCCCTAGATAAATTTTTTAATTAGAAATCTATTTACTAATGAGATGTGTAGAAGTTAAGGAAATCATTCCTTGGAAGAGGAGACAGAAAAGATATACCATGATGCAGAACTTGATGAACTACCAAGATCCAGTTCACGAGTAACCACGTCCAAAAGTTGTTCCACCAGAGAACTAGATTCACTAGATCCCCTAGTCAAATTAAGTTGTAGCCTTCCATAGAAAGCAAGTATCTCCTAAAAGGTAGAACAGACAAAAAAAAAATTTGACTTAGACCACGACGCCCTATTAAGAGCAAAATCACATGTTAAACAAAAGGAAAACCTTAAGGTTCTTATCATGGGTTGTTAACCAACAGCGAAACACAAATTGTTGAGCTGCATTATGAATTTCCAATGACAAGGAGCCTATATTAGGACCATCCTTCAGCAAGAACGAATTTACACATTCAATAAGCTTGCGTGAGAGCTTTCCCTCATCTCTGGAAATGATATAATAAATTAGTATAACTTTACTATTGTTTGCAAAGGAGGGTACAGTCTGAGTGAGACGTTGAGTAACAAATAAATCAAACCTTACAGATGAGAAGATGTGAATGAGGCCATTCACAAATTCTTCTCGAAGCCCATCAGGAAAATCTCCTGGGGGGTTCTCTAGGAGTGACTGAAGCGTAAGGATATAACGAAAAGCCTCCTCCTTCTGGCTATGTTGACCACTGTTTTTCTCGCAAAATCCTGTTTCTGCCCTTTCTAAGTATAGCAGCACCAAACCTTGCAGAAACAAATGAAGCATTATGTTTAAAAGATAGCTAACAACCATTAACTCCATATCCATGACAAGACTAAAAAGGTAGAATATTAATTTGTAGAAAACTCACTGGAATATGTACGCTTCCTCATTTGGAAACGGTACTCCCTAATTTCCAAAAGATGGCGGAGTATGATCCCATACTCTGACTGAAAGCTAGGTGTATTTCTCAAAATATCAAGTATATGTGTAAAGAGAGTTTTAGCCATAGATAGCAAAGGAAATAGTACACCTGAGGCATTATAACAGATTAGTTACGTAAGCATGGAACAAGATAAAGTCTTGCTAAACAGAAACGTACCATCAAAGTTGTAAGCACGAAGATACATTTCTGTGAGAAAATAACTAACATGCAGAACACACATGTGCATGGGCATATTAATAAGATGAACACCTAACATATTCCAGTTCCATAAAACCATATTCCATCAATGTTTACATTTTCGCAGCTTCTTCTAAGATTGTCTTCTATAAAGAAGCATACTGCAATTTTCTGGTTCCAGTAACTACCGTAAAAGTTCAAAATCAAATTACAATCGTTACTTTTTTCTCTTTGAATGACAACGTGAAGCATTTTTGCTAGAACCAAATAATCAAAGGTAGCATTTAAAAAATTTTAAAGCATATTACTATATTTTAAATAGCCAAAAAAATATTATCATATTTCTCACCAGGAAACTTGGTCTCTTCTGCTCTCTGAATAACGACTCGAAGCGTCTTTGCAAAAGTTGGCTTGGGCATTCGTCGCTTACTACCTGACACCTCCATCGTTACACATTGAAGGAGAATTTTAACCAAAAAGGGCCACGTTTCAGCTGCAACAACAAGTAAGGTGCTGAATTAACTTCAAAGCTTGATGGTATAATAACATCAACGTTTCCAGTGGCAAAATCACTACCTACCATTTGGAATCTCGTCCAACTTAAGCTTAGCTGTGCTTTGCGAAAGAAATCTACAGAAGTTAACTGACCTTTCTCCTTCGAGCCACGTATTTAGTAACTTGACTCCATCCTGGATATACAGATTATGTAAGAACAGTAAATACCTTGAAATTGAATATCAACATAGGAGCCTAGTTGCATAAGATCGCTCAGGATAGATACATCATGCATAAAAATTTGGTTGCTAGTCAACGCTTGGGAATTCCTGCTCCATTTCATGGCTTACTTTTGGAAGCCATACATGTATTAGAAACACGTTGTTCAACCAAATTCGAAAGAATTATGCAATGTAGCAGAATCTCAATCAAGAAGTGGACAAAATCCCATAGCAAACATCAACGAAGTAACAAGGTAGTAGACCTAATCTCAACGCAGATTAATTGACCTTTCTCAGATGTTAGATAATAACAGGCGAAGACCACAAAAGAAGTATCTCAACATTTTAATCCAAGTCCTACACGACATTATCATAGAAACCGAGCTGTACTGCAGTTTTAGGTACTGGTATTTTCTCAGCTTCCTTAACTTTTAGATAATCCACAAGTAAAAAACAAAAAGTAGAAAGGAAACTACAATAAGGTCAATAAACTGAAAGACAATAAACATGCAGTTTTGCAGCCCACAAACGATGAACCCCTCACTTTACCCCATACCCGATAGAAGCATTTACACATAAACAAAGGAGACTCCTAAAGCATAGTTGCGAAAAATGACAACCCACGAAGATATCAAGAGAAAAAAGGCTACATAGAGAATCAGAAAATTCTAAATATTTCTGCTGTTTTCCGCCTGAAACCGAAACGACAAAAAGGATAACTGAACAATTTACTTCACGAGTCTTAGCTTTATCCGAAGAGAGCTTGGAGACGATCTCATGGACATCCCTCGAAGTAACCATGTTCAAATCGAAACAAGGGATGTCTACAGCATAATCCGAGAATCGCGACAATCTTAGTGAGTGGTGAGTTAAATAGGCGATGAAATTGATTTTGAATTTCCAGGGAAAGGTTCAGGGTTTATTGAGGGGACTCTAAACTCACCGCCAATGGAACTCTTTACATAAGTCCTTATATTTTTACAGCTTTAGCTATTTGCCCCAGTCGAACCGTTAGAATTTGCTATGGGCTCACTAACTAAATTTGACCATTATTACATAGAAGCCCATATATATTATATAACGTAAATCAATTTACCCATTCCAACCGTTAATCCCCTTTTCGTTGAACCAAATATAGATTTACTATCCCTAATATATTATTTGATAAAAATTTTAACAAAATAATTTTATTATGACGTATTAATAACAAAAATATTGACATATCAACATCACAACAAATTTTAACTTAAATATATAAAAAAGTTTAAGTTATTATAATAATTACAGTACATGCTATTGATATTAATTTGGTTAGAAAATCAATATAATTTATTCAACTAACCAAAAAATAGTATTATATTTACAAAAACAATAACTTTTATTTCTTTAAATTTTTTTACGTTAATTTATAAATAATTTCAAATAAATATAAATAGATTTAAGTTACTACATAATCCAGAATATATTATTTGAGAAATAATTTTTAAAAAATAATCTTACTCTCACGTGTTATTAACAGAAATAACATGTTGACGTTTTATCACTACATTACATTTCAAATAAATATATAAATAAGCTTACCTTATTCGAATAGTTACAATATATATCATTGTTATTAATTTGGTTATAGTATTAATATATTTTATTAAACTAACAAAAAAATATAATTAAATTCATAAAAAATTAATATTTTTTTTCTTAATTTATATATACAAAAATTAATGTTAAAAGTAATTTTAATTAAAATTTAAAATCATGTTAATATTTAATTTATAATTTAGTAATGAAATATAATTTGCGAATATTTTTACTCATACATGAAGTGGATAGAAATCAACTTTACGATTATAAAGACTTGCCAGAATTGAACCTTTAGATTCCCCCCTCCCACCCCCCCTCCAAATTCCCTGGTTTATTAGTTAAGAAAGCGTTGAACCGGTTTAATTCAAATATCGGATAAAGTTTGATTTGATTTCCAGCCATCTCCAGAATATTTGAAAAAAAAACGTTGACGTATTAACAAAATTTGATATATTATTTGATAAAAATTTTAACAAAATAACTTTATTATGACGTATTAATAACAAAAATGTTGACATATCAACATCACAACAAATTTTAGCTTAAATATATAAAAGGGTTTAAGTTATTATAATAATTACAGTACATGTCACTGATATTAATTTGGTTAGAAAATCAATATATTTTATTCAACTAACCAAAAAATAGTATTATATTTACAAAAACAATAACTTTTATTTCTTTAAATCTTTTTACGTTAATTTATAAATAATTTCAAATAAATATAAATAGATTTAAGTTACTACATAATCTCTAATATATTATTGGGCAAATGACTGATTTAGCACTAAAACTTGTTTTAGTGAATAAAACAGCATCATAATTCTAAACTCCCAAATATAGCATTTTTTTAATTGTAAAAAGACTAAATTATCCTAATTTTAACATAATCTCTTATATTTCTATTACTTCTCTTACGTGATACCTCCTTCCACCGCCGCCGAAATTTTTTCTCCGGAAATATTTTTCCCACCATCGCCTCTCTTACTACGTCGATTCTCTTACTCCGTCAATTCTCTTATTCCGTCGATTCTCTTACTCTGTCACCTCCTTACTCCGTCACCTCCTTACTCAGTCACCTCTCTTACTTCGTCACTTCTCTTACTCCGTCACCTCTCTTACTCCGTCACTTCTCTTACTCCGTCACTTCTTGTAGTCCTTACTCTGCGTCGCATTCTCTCTTTGAGAGTTCCAGATTAGCTTCTTCGCTTTTCCTCTTATAACAATGATAATATTAATGGTTCCCGTTCTATTTGTAGAATATTTACCTTGATTAGTCTATATCTAGTTGGTCTTTCTGATGTAGAAACCCTAATTTTGGGGGATTTGACTTTTGAGAACGAGCCCTGAAGTATTTATCCATTCTGATGAGGTTTGTGTGTCGATCGTGTTTTTTTGGGATAGGGGATCATTTTCCATTTTGGTGTTTTAGTATGTTCTTCGGTATCTTGTTAAGCCTATGTGTTGTCGGGTATTTGTTTTTTCTTAATTGCTTCATTTTGTGGTCAAATATCTTTTTCTGTATGCGTATTTTGTATTCCTTGATTGCTTCAGTTAAATTAGCTTTTTCGTTCTGAAGGATACTGAATTTGAATTGTAAGGAAGTTTGCCACTTAAATTAGCTCTTTCCTTCCATTCCATTGAGTGGTACATTTTCTCACAATCATTTCTTCTTTTTCTTGTAAGCTTTTCTTCTATTTTTCTCCACTTTATTATAGTCATTCTAGTTATGCTTTCTTGTAACCGTCAACCTTTTAAATGAGATTGTTGCTTCCTCGGAATGTTTTACAACATTATATTTTGGAATTTTAGTGGTCTTTAACATTCGTGATTTCTAAACCAAAAGCTTATGGTTTGTTTATGTTTGTTCTATACAAGACTGTTGAGTGTACTCAAGATTCTTGTTTTATTTGAAGATATATCTTTACATTTGGTATGTAGGTTAGGCTTGGTAGATGTTATTTCTGTTTCATCTTTTGGTAAATGAGTTTTTTAATGTATGAATGCTGCTATTATGTATTTGCAGATCTTCTGTACAAGACAACAACAACAACCAAAAACTTAGTATCACCACTTACTATCCAGCTGCTATTGTAAGTTTCATTTCGAGTTTCATGTGCTAATAAAATTAGAGTTAAAAGTTTTATGAAAAAATTCCTATAACATAATAGATATTATCTAAAATTGTATAAAGTCTTCCTAAAATTTAATCTGGTTCTTTCTTACATTACACTATTAAGCCATCAATTCAACTAGAAATAAGAAAATTAATATAATTTTGGTAGATGTAATTTTTTAGTTCAAGCAAAAAACACCACTACTACTCATTTGAAAGTTTTCATTGATTCTTTAAATGTTAATGTTATTGAACGCTAAAACACTAGTCTTTACATAATCTTAGAATGTAATTTGGGCATTATAAACTTTGTAATAGAATATATTATCATATAATATAAATTAGAGGCGTAAATAACATAAATCAAAGAATAATATTTCATATGTGTTTTTGATTAACCAAAAATAAGAAAAAGGTAACATCAAACATAAATAACGTTTTAGGAAGAAATTCCTAAAATATTAGAGATACTACTTAAAATTGATCAAAGTTTTCCTAAAATCAATATTTTATAAAGGGATTCCTAAAACATAAGAGATATTACCTAAAATTGTTCACATCTGGAATAAATTACTGATTATTAACATATATATACATGCATTACAATAAGTTTTCAGCTCAAATATTCGTACTAAAATCTATTTCATTTTATTTTCTAATACTTTACCAAACAATTATGGACCTAGCTAGAGCCATAATTTCTTTGGAGTAGAGATCAAAACACGTTAATAATAGTTCCTAACGAAGTAATGAAGACCTTTACAACTTTTTGTTCAATGTAGTGAAATGGTTTTTTAGCCCATTTTGACTTATCTTTTGACAGATGACGTTTGTTGTATTTGTAAGTTATTTTATGGTTAGCATCTCGCACTTGCTGGAATTTGGCAGCTATTACTTTTAGTTTGTCCTCTCGTGAGATCCCACAAACGTTCTTGTTGTTCTTTTTTTTTTCTACTTCTGCTGAGTTTTTTTCGATGTGGCTCATCGTTTTTGTTATGTTTGAACAGATGGTAACAATTAGCAAAAACTGTGAAGAAATTGATGGATCGAAACATCTTTGCTTTATACCCAAATAATTCACAAGTCTTGTCTCCTCACCATCCAATTCATAGGCGTATAAACAAGATGTTGGAATTCAGAAATTTCTTTCCATCTAATAATTATTGAAGATACAGATGAATCTCAGCTTCAATTTGCTTTTTTATAACAACAAAAACTACTTTTTATATAAAACTTCTATCCAAATACGTAGTTTAAGAGATATATATTAAAGAGTAATACTCTAAAATAGCATCATTTTAAGTTTATCTTCCAAATTTAGCACAATAAAACTAAAATTCCCAAAATAGCATAAATTATTATGTAAAAATAATTATTTACCTTAAATAAAATATATATAAAATTAAAACATAATATTTGGGTTTACTTTTTTAATTTAGGGTTTAATTTTTTTATTAGGAATAAGTTTTTAATTATTTTAGTATTAAATTTGTGTTATTTTTGGAAATTTAAATGACTAGTGCTATATTTGAAATAAAAACTTGAAATGGTGTTATTTTAGTCAATTGCCCTATATTAAAATTGTATACATTTCCTTTATTTAAAACTATTTTGTGACATTCAAACGAGGAAATACAATAAAACTAACCTATGTAAGAACCAGGAAAGCCAAAGATTTAGTTACAAAAATATGAACTATTCTTTCTCAAAAGGGGATTACAATCAAAATGTCCAGCTTTCCATAGCTAATAAATCTCTTGCTACAATGGCAGTAATGAGATGGATCATTATTATTATTCAACATGCGATGCAGCAGAGATATTTGATCCTACCCCATAGCTAGTAACAGAAAGTGGTCCTCTTCGACAGAAAAGAATTGAAAAAAAGTACCTGGAAAATGTTGTAGGCGTGCCGGATCTTTCCCTCTGCCGAATCGAGTGCAGAATCTATGCCTCTACTGAGTCACGTGCCAGAGATGGAGACGACGTGCGGAATCTCGTGCCAGAGATGGTGATGGAGTTGGAGACGAATGCGAGCGTACTTCCTGTGTGCGTTCGTTGTTAGAAATGTTGAAAACATGCTGAAGCGTGTGTGGGAGATGGAAACGACAACGATGTCATCGCCGGAGTTAAAGACGAAGACGAGCGAATTTCCAGTTTGCGATTTCGTCGCTGAAGAGGTTGAAGACGACAAGCATTTCCCGTCTGCGTTTGGTTCTGATTTTAATTAGGGAGAAAATAGACTTTTATGATTTATGAAAATGTTATATGAGTGATTTTTTATTTGAAGTGCTATAATTGTCATAAAAAATTGGTTTAGTGCTAATATAAGGTATTTCTCTATATTATTTGAAAAATAATTTTTAAAAAATAATCTTACTCTCACGTGTTATTAACAGAAATATCATGTTACGTTTTATCACTAGAGTAAATTTCAAATAAATATATAAATAAGCTTAACTTATTCGAATAATTACAATATATACCATTGTTATTAATTTGGTTATAGTATTAATATATTTATTAAACTAACAAAAAAATACAATTAAATTCATTAAAAAAATAAGTATTTTTCTTTTCTTAATTTATATATACAAAAAATAATGTTAAAGTAATTTTAAATAAAAGTTAAAATCATGTTAATATTTAATTTATAATTTAGTAATGAAATATAATTTGAGAATATTTTTACCCTGTAAGAAGTAGATATAAATCAACTTTACAATTATAAAGGCTTGCCAGAATTGAACCGTTAGATTCCCCCACCCCCTCCAAATTCTCCTGTTTATTAGTTAAGAAAGCTCCCCCCACCCCCTCCAAATTCTCCGGTTTATTAGTTAAGAAAGCGCTGAACCGGTTTAATTCAAATATCGGCTAAAGTTTGATTTAATTTCCAACCTCTCCAGAATATTTGAAGAAAAAAAACGTTGAACAATTCACACATTGTTCTGTCTTTCCTCACATTTTCCGAGAGATATCTTGATTAGGGGGCTTACGATAGAGTTGCGAGAGAGATGTTGTCGACAATGTCGCTGTGTCCACGTTATTGTTCATTTCTAGTTATGTAGTTCTATGTATAGGTTCTATGTGTATAAACCTCTAATTACTATCTTGGAGTATAAACTACATAACATGAGTTTGACTCCACTGAGAAGTGAAGGAGTCTAGTAAACGGAGTCCACTGAGTTGGTACCAATGTTTATCATTTGAATTACTTCAAATCTTGTTGGAAATACCCAAATAGGCAAAAACAGCCCCTGAAGGGTGGACATCAAGGCAAATTCTAACAATGAAAAACCTGAAGATATTTTTAGAATATCGCCGACATGTTCCAACTATCTAATCTTATTCTAGAACAACCGTCCAATACTAAAGACGGAGAAACACACATAAAGTTACAACACATGATACATTAGGAAGTCTGAGATGATCACATTGATGTCTGTTAAGGATTGTTCAGGAAGAAGAAGAGCTAGGCATAGAACTAACCTTTTCCAGAAGACTTGTGATCTCGCTTTTCAGTTTTGCCTTCGTCTCTCCTGATAAACAATCCCCAGAATTCTCAAGCATTGCTGTCATCATCATCAGATTTTGCCTCATCGAATCCACACTAGTCGGTGTACTGTTCAGTTCTGGTACTGGACTAACATGCGAGATTACTGGCATTTGCGGGGCTATGTTCCTTTGAACGCTTAACAGTTTCTGCTGTAACCTGAAATTCACTAAATTCTCACCAAATGGGTTAGCTTTCTCTAAGCTTTTAACGGCTTCTATCGCGTCGCCACTACTCACAAAGGCGACCTGTGCACCACTAAATTCTTCTGACATTCGTGTTTCAGAAGAATCCAAAGGGCCAAACGCAGAGAATGTCGATGTTAGGTCATCCCTTGAAGGCGTTGACTCTTGGGAGGAAAACCTCAGGAAGAGAATTGTGATTCCTCTGGTTAATCCATTAGGTGGCTCCTCTTTCTTTTGGCGTCTTCTGCGCTGAGTGGGCTCAACTTGAGGCAGAACCGTAGCTGGCTCTGTAGTTATTCCATTTAAGTCAGGTATACCAGTAGTGGCATTTGCAATCATTGGAAGCTCTTCTGCATTCTTCCTTTTCCTCCCTCTCTTTTTCTTCCCAGAACTAATGACATTAGTGTAAAGGTCAGCACTCGTGAAGTTTCTGTCCAAAGCTGGCTGGCTGGAAACAAACCCCGTTTCTGAGACTCCGTAGGTTAAACACGGAGCTGCCACCCGAAAGTTTAACATCGTAGGCCTTTGTGACACCTCATGTGGGAGGACATTAGGCGGAATTACAGTCTCACGTCTTTTTGAATGGTCAAATTCTGTAGAAGCTAAAGCATTGCCTCCACTGTTTAAGTCCAGTACAAGTGTAGCAGCAGGTCTGCTGAGTGTATCTGCCATAGAAGCTTTCTCGTGTGGAGATTGTACCGATGATTTTCCTTGGAAATCTTTCACTTCATTTGCAAAAGAAGTAGAAAAATCTGAGTGACCAATGATATGTTTGAACATTTTCAGGCCTGATTTCTTCGGCTTCGAGGCCTTTTGCTCATCATCTGAAGTTGAAACACCATTACGAGTCTCTATATTTGACTTCTCTGATTTCTTCGACACAAAGGTCTTCTGCTCAGTATCAACAGCTGAAACACCACAAACAAGCTCGATCTTTGAATTCTCTGATTTCCGCGACTCAAAGGCCTTCTTCTCAGTATCAGCAACTGAAACACCAGTGAAAGCCTCGGTCTTTGACTTCCCTAATTTCTTTAATTTACCCGCGTCTTTAACTAGCATCAAATCCTTCAAACCAGCCATGCTAGCCAACTGCATCTTGTAAGCATTTTCATCATGAAACACAGAAATTCTGAATTTGGAGAAGAACCACTCAAAGAAACCGTTATTTTCATTCTCTTCTGAACAATTGTAGTCCATAGCAAGCAGCTTGAGTTTAGATAGCAAGTCAGAAGGAGACTTATTTACTAGATCGTCTCTAGCAGACACATTGTCAACCTCGCTGACAAATTTCCTAAACCATTCTTTCCGAAACCTCCTCCTGCTACTACCTGCAACAATGGATGGAGAACCAACAAACTGACTGTCTTTCATCTTAGCTGCAGTGAAAATTTTCCTACCCTCGTTTTGGTATAGACTGTATAGTTGGCTCATTGATATCTGCTTATGCCCAAAGAAAGAATAAAAAGCTGATAACCGACTCTGCAGAACTGTCATCTCAAGTATCCCAACATTCGAAACGCATTTCGCTAGATTCTTCAATTCAGTGACAAACTCTTTTGGTTCCAATCGATCTAGGGAGAATTCACGGAGTATCAAAGGCTTTGTCTTCCGAGTTTTTCCAGTTTGTGCTGGCATTATTACATTCCCTTTGCAAGAACAAGTCATCTCAAGTTTCAACGAGTTGCTCAATAAGGTCATAGCATTCTCTACCGCAAGGGAAAAGCCCATATCGTTTCTTTGGTTCACTATTTTTTCAAAGGTCTCCTTGAAAGGCCTCAACTTAGAAGGTGCGCACCACGAGACAAGCTGGCTCTGACCAAGATATCTAACCATGAAACTCTCTTTTGCATCAGCTTTGAAACCAACAACTTCTCCTGGCCACCATTTTTTGGAGTTAGTCATTGCCCATACAAGATTCCCAACCAGAAACTCCCCAGTTTTATTTTCCTTCGCCACGTTCCCAATCCGGCAAAGACCATTAGATTCAAAGACATTGTCAGATGTAATCCTAGTTAAGGAGCCACTAAAATCAACAACAAGTGATATATTTCCTTGAGAGACTTCAATCTTCCTCACTTTATCAACACTTTGGGCTAATAAATACTCATTATCTTCTTCCACTGAAACCTCCGTCAGCGGAAATTTCCCATCACATTTCAAGCCAGCCATAGCCTAAACTTCAAAATCTAAATGTGCCAGATTAGAGATAACTTCGGGTTTTGCAACTTCATCGCTGCATTCAATAAGGAAAAAACCATTTGCCTCAATCAAGACACATCTTGCTCACATTACAATACGATATAATCTTCCAAAACATCAAACAAAAAACAAATTTTCAAGGAAAAATAGAACGAAAATCGAATCAAAAACCCTTGATCAAAATAACAAACTGAAGCCCCAAACAAAAAGAATTAAACTTTTTTTCTACGGAAACAAACTATCAAGAGACAATGATACAACAAAAGTTACCTACGAGGAGAAAGAAAACAAAACAAAACAAAATCTCGACTTCCTTTTGTTTTCTTGGGTCAAATGTTTCTCTCTCGCACTGAGGTCAAGCAATGTGCATCCTGTAGAAGCCCAACAGAAATTCTGTGCGAGTGAGAGAGAGAGGGAGGAGAGAGAGGGAGGAGAGAGAGGGAGGAGAGAGAGGGAGGAGAGAGAGGGAGGAGAGAGAGGGAGGAGAGAGAGGGGGAGAGGGAGAGGGAGAGAGGGAGGGGGAGAGAGGGAGAGAGAGAGAGAGATAAGGGCACAAAGTATCGTATGGTCTTCACTTCGTCGTCGTCGGTAAGATCGGCACAGGCTCAGTTCATTGGACTGGGTCAAAGAATACACGACCTAAACCGGGAAAGTATATTAATAACAGCAAACGGAAAATGTATCACCGATAAACACGAGGGCTGCCTCTCGATTCGATTCTCCGTCATTTAAGAGCAATCAGTTATTCTTTTCCTTTCATCAATTAATTTCTTTTATTTTCCTTCTTAACACCCAATTAATTTATTTTATAAAAGGATAGAAAAAGCACTAAAATTCGAACAAATCAATTAAGTTTGCTAATATAATACTCCAATTAATTGGCTATTGCATATGAACTCATTTAATACTTCACCTCAAATTGCACGCCAATTACTTGTAAGCTAGCATAATCCATATGTAATTGTAACTTAATAAAAATGTAATTTAAATACAATCTATTTGTGGTTTATGTTTGTTTTTGTCGAATATAAGTAATTGTCCAAATTATTTTGAAAATATATAAACTATTTAACTGAAATAAATTTCAAAGGTTATATACAGCACCCACCAACACAAATATATATATATATATATGTATATGTACATGGTTGTAAAAATTTAATTGGTAAAGGTATTTAGGAAAAGAGATATATTTTGTATTGGTTAAGGTATTTAATAAACTTTAATTGATGCATATTATACATTATTACCTTTAAAATGACAAAACACGAAATGTTTGGCCCATTACGAGTTGGGTTGCCCATTAGATCTTTAGGTATTTACCTAAGTAACCATTATCTTCATATTAGGCCCACTAGTGTGATAATTTCATTGTAGCCCATGACAATTCTCTCCATCACATGATAGTGAGGGAAGAGAAAGAGGAATGTATTAAAATATTTTACAATATTAAATTAATTAGTTTTGAGGGCTGAGATTATTTGTATAAATATAGTTAGTTTTTACTCCACAGTCGACAATCAATATTGTGAAATGGATTTATTTTAATGGCTAAATTCGAAGTTTCTATTTTCGCGAATCTCTAATATATTATTTAAAAAATATTTTTAAAAAATAATATTACTTTAATGTATTATTAAAAAATATCAATTTATATATTATTAATTTCAAATAAATATATAAATATATTTAAATTATTAGAATAATTATAATTATATTATTATTATTAATTTAATAAAAAAATTAATATATTTTATTAAATTAATAAAAAAATATTATTAAATTTGAAAAAATATTTTTTTAATTTATATATATAAAAATTAATATTAAAGATATATGAAATTACAGGAGACAAATTGCAAATTGCTGAATTTTTAATATGATTTTTTGCTTATAAGTAAAAGTTTATCATGGGCATTGTGCATACAACATATTAATATTTAATCATTTATATATATAATAATCTTAAACCATTTCTAATTAAGAACGCTGACATTTTAGCACTTTTGAGAGAAGGAAATTACGAATTTCAAGAAACCCACTGCTTTGTTTAATTAATCGGAAAATATTTTCTCTATGAAAAATATTACTTTTTAAAACCTATAGATAAATAAACATTGCTATAAATTAAAAAAAACCTCATTCCCTCTCTCTCTCTCTAGTTTCAAGGCACTGCCTTTCCTGAGTTTCATGATTTTGATTCCTCTGTCTTTACTTTTTTTATTGTCCTCCGACTGTCATCACTTTAAAATTTTAAATATAAATACAGATAAATTATAAAAATTACAAAACATGGACTGCCAAAATTCTCCTTCTTTAACTAAAACCAATAAAGCTCATGTCATTAGCAATTTAGTAATCTATTTACTCCCTAAATACAGTCACAAACAGCCTTTTCCTTTCGTCAGTAAAATTCAGTTGACTAGAAAGACAAAATTAATTTCTTGTCGAAATTAATAAAAACTTTTTTTAATTACAAAAGTAGGAAAGTGTGCGTCTGTGAAATGCGTGAACTACAATTTTCTATCATTAATTTAATTTTTATATGCACAATGATTTAGGTTTCTTGGATTAGAGTAAAATCATGTTTGCATACAAGTTTGATGTACATTCGTAGTCAAAACGGACGATATCTCAAGTTATTACTTTGATCAATAAAAAGAAACCTAAAAATTAATTGAGTTTTAACCTAATTCATTAAATCTTAGCTCGTTTGAGTGAGTTATTTGCCAACAATGATTTATGGATCTTTATGCTATTTTACTTAAATAGTAATTTAGGGCAATTGTAATTACAACCTAGAAATTCAATGACATGTCAAGTTTGGTGGAAAGAACCTTTAACTTAGAATATTGTGGATGTTAATCAATTTAAAGTAGGAAAAAAGCACTGAGATTGAACTGAAAAGTTGGTTAATGGATTCGACATAATGTTTTGCATATGGAAAGAATATCCATGTGCTTTTAGAACAAGCCCGATCGATCAAAAAGTTTGATCCATCCTTTAACTTTTTTCGTTACTTTTGAATTTATATGAACGTTATATAACAAACAAAAGTTATATGAACGTTAAAATTAACATACATTGGTGATTGGACGAACGAGCATCAATTACGTTATAAAGGGAACACTAATTTATTTTGGAAAAAAAATCAAAATTTGTTTAGTTTTGAAAAGATTTTGGGAAAGATAATTTTTTGTTAAATTTTAAATTACGCATTTGTTTCATATTGAAACCATATTAACAATAAGTATATATCTATTGTCACAAGAGCATGAAGGATTTGTGTTACACCACATTTCCAAGTAGCTAGAAAGTTTAGAAGATTCATAAAATTAAAAAAAATTGTAAAAATATTTTGAAAATTTGTATTTTATGCAAATGTGATTGCATTAGTTAGTTCTGTTAATTCAACTTTTATATAAACATGTTTATTCTACACATTAAGTTTTACAAAAAAAAAAAAAGTTTTCAGTTTATAAATTTTTGCATATATACAAGCATATATATATATATATTATCACAAAATCGATCAAATATATGTATATAAAGACCGATCGAATATATGTATATAGAGACGGATGGAGAAATTTATTTAGTATGAAACACAATTAAAACTATCTAAATCAAATATATTTTTATAAATTTTTATATTAATTTTTACAAACATTAAAATTAAAATATTTAAATAAATTAATATGAAATATATATTCTATCCTTTTGTACGTACAAACGCCCCTCCTATATATATATATATGGGAGCCTCAAGGGATTACTCCACACTTTCGAGTAGAAAGTATAGAAGATTGATAACATTAATGAAGAAAACTGTTAAAGATTTGTATTTTTTGCAAATGTGAATATGTAAATGTGTTAAATCAACTTAACTACAAATACATGTCTATTCTGCACAGTAAGTTTTTATAAAAGTGAATAAAACTTTTTCCAGTTTATAAACATTTATCAGTCGATAGCTATTGCACGGAATGTGAAAACGATTCCAATAGCATTTAGCATTTGGATGGTCTTCTTGACTTCAGGATTAAATGCTTGCAGAAGCTGGTTCGAGTTTATTTTCTCTTTTGTATTTATTTTGTATGTTGTGCTCTTTTTACAAAACTACGTACTTTTTACTGATTTTACCACACACAAAAAACAAGCTTTTATCACTCTATCCAATACATCCAACTTATGTAAAGCCGAGGTTATAAAGTGAGATAAATAGTTCTTATCCAAAATTGGGTTATGAAGAAGACTCAGAACTTTGACATGGAGAATTTTATTCTACTATGAAAACCCACTTTACTTATCCCTTGTTCACTTGGATTCTTATATGAATTTGTGGAGAAATATTTAACTACTATCATTTGTTGATGAATTAATTTATGGCTTGTATATATACTCTTTATTTTTCTAAAAAATATATAAATATCTGAATAATTTAAATTAAAAACTTTGAAAGAAAACCATTTATTATATGACAAAATAGCTTCAAAAAGAAACTTGATCTCGTTTCGATATCATAACATGGAAAAAAAAAGTTTTCATAAAAATCCGGTGAAGTTTGAAATAACAGAACAAATGATGCAATTGGATGAAACTATAAATCAAAAAATGTTTTATTTTGTATATTACTAATTCAAATAAAACACACATATGTGTGCGGATTATAAGACAAAATTTAAGATTATGCAAAAATAAAACAAAATAGACATTGTGTTTCTTTTACCTTTTTTCCTCACAGAACATTGGGTAAGTTGTGAAAAGAAAAAGAACATTGGGTAGGCAATTGGAAAAAGTTTTACCTCTGAATATTGAAAGGCATTTCTGTCTCTGCCTATCTCTCTCATGAAAAATCAAGAGAGAGAATGGCTCAAAGGCATAAGATAGGGTTATGATATTTCTTGGAAGGCCAAAAAAAGAAGCTACAAAACATTTTGTTCAAAGTAGTAATGATAATTTTTCTCCCCTACCTCTGACTTCTATTCATCCCTCATCATCATTACAACCTCACTTCTCTCTCTCTACCTCCACTTTAATTCCCCACATCATGATGATAGTGATGATGATTCACCTTCGTCGTCGCCTTCTTCTTTCTCTTCATCTCCCAACTCCAAATACCCAAGAAGAAGACATAATTATACAAACCCAAGATCAAGAATCCAAAGGAAAAGAGGAAGAAGTTGTTGATTATCATCATCATCGTGATTTTAAGATTAGGGTTTACCCCATCTCTCTCTACTTTTCCGTTTAGAGCGATTCTTGATCATCATATGTTTGTTTCATCATCCACGTGTGCGTACGAGATCCAAAAGGGGAATCAAGCGTATCGGTCCGATCCTTCGCTGCTTCAAAGCGAACTTCATCTTGATATCATCAAATCAAGTGTGTCGTTGTTACCTCTCTCTTCTTTTTTTCTTTTGACTACCTTTTGTTCTATTTGCTTCTTCTTCTTCTACTACTTTTTCTTTTCTTTCGGAACTCTCTCTTTTTCTACCTGTGTTTTCGTTTGACTTATCTATATTTTTGAATCTACATGTATCACTATGTTCTTTCAATTCTACTCAAGAAATTAAATCCCATATATGATACATATATAGTTGCTTGCATCTTGGAAAATTTCCCATATAATTGATTACTTGGATCAACTAATGAAGCATAATACAATGTAATTAATAATTCATCATTCATGTATATATATATATATATATATGACAATAATTAAACCGTGGTGGATCATGTTTCAAGACATTTAATTAGAACATGAAACATGTTCATTTCATATATATATATTTATGTATGTTCATAACACATAGATATATCATCTATATGGTACGTAGATCATTCCTTACATACAGATGATTGTGTTGCTTTGGTAAGGTCAAAGAAAGTTATAATGGCTGCTAGTGAGAAGAAGATATGTGTACGTACACAAATGCATTTAGATATAATTTTCTCGTTCGATATTTATCACATATCTATATAATTGAGGCATTGCAAGATTTTTCTCGAGACAGCATTTATTGCTCAGCTCTACTTTGTTTTTGTCGGGTTTTGTCTTTGCACCAAAGCGAATGTACAATTTCTGTTATGAAAAGTACTGAGTTTTGGGGTTTAAAGAATCAAATTTGACATATTAATTATGAGCATTATATAAAAGTTTGGAAGATTTAAAACGATTGGTTATTGATTTTTTTTTGTCACTTAATTGGTTATTGATTATGTGTATTGACGTCAGGCACAAAAATAGAGTTGTTTAGTGTATACTATGTAAAATATTTAATTTCTTTTTCTAATATACAACATCAAAAGAATATATATATATATATTATGTTTGTTAATTTATCAAATGTTAATTTATAGATACATCATACATCTAATGTTGGTGTGCAATTTTTGAAATTTGAACAGATATAAGATTTATATTTTTCAAAAACACACAGAGGAAAGTATTGAACCGGGTTAAGAAATATGTAGATTTTGTGGACGTTAAACCGGATTGGACTGGGATTATCCGATTGACATTCCTTATCCATGGATAATCTCATTCTCATGTAAGACACGAAGGAACAAACATCAAGGTGAACTAGATAGCTTATTTTATTGAAAAGCCCAATTTTCCAGCCCAAAGTCCCATTATTTTATTGAGGCCCACAAGTTTTTACACGTTTTAAGGACCCTAATAAGTGACGACATATTACAACAGTTGCATTAACTAAATACATATTGAATATTTCAGTTTTTGTTTAGTAGATTTAATTTTAATGTGCACTTATAAATAGCAAAACACTTTTATTTCGAACTATTTTAATATAATCATCTTTTAGTTCACACAATCGATTGATGAAACGTAAATCGAAATAATAAACTTTAATTTTGACAACTAATTAAAAGATATAGAAATGTACCTACGCACCACCACCAAAATTAAAGTTTATTATTTTGATTGACGTTTCATCAATCGATTGTGTGAACTAAAAGATGATTATATTAAAATAGTTCGTAGGTACATTTCTATATCTTTTAATTAGTTGTCAAAATTAAAGTAATCATGTACCTACGCACCACCACCAAACCTGATGAAATGCGACTTTGGGTTTGAAGAAAGTGAAGATAGGAACATCGTTGTATAAGCATATTTATAATATATACATTTTTTAATCGACTATAAATCTGGTATTATTCGATTTAATTGATATAAATTAAAAATATATCATGCTAATAATATATCTCATCAAAAGAGGTTCAAATATATGTCATACATTCAATAAAAATATTTCTAATGGGTTAAAAACCACATTCACGTATATCAAATAAGGTATATTTTTTCTAGGCAATTTTTTGAAATGATAAATTTATTTCTCTAAATATTTTATCACCGACTTTGATTTGACGTTTTGTGAAAATACTACAAAAAATGTTTCCACGTTGTAACTTAAACTTATACTATCTATGTCCTACACGTGACAATAATTAAACAAACTGGTTGGGCCATGTGGTCCTGAAGTAAGAGAAGAGAAGAAGACGACTCAATGACTCTTCTCGGAATCACCATCGACTGTAAAGACGTCGTCAAGTAGCCGTCGATGATTTGTTCCGGCAATACGAACTCCAAATTCGAGACCAATATATCAGAGCTTCACCTCAACGGATTAAATGAATTTCCACAACCACATTTTATTATTACTCTGTTCATCAAAGCAAGCACTAACTTTGGATCATGAAGATTGAAATCACTTCTTTAAATAACCGTTTATGTTCGTGAAAAGAGCAAAGCCTCGTCAGTAAAAATGAGACGATAAATCTTTTCAAAACACGCCAAAAAAAAGGCACACAAAAATAGAAGAAAGATTCTCACCGTGCCACGACAAAGAAGATCAATTAGGAATGGATATTCAGGCGCATCCTGACAATTTTTGTTTCGAGTACAATTTTGGTTTGATTGTTTTAAGTTTCGAGTAAATTCGAATAGAAAGATTTATTTAGAAATGAAAAATTGGTTCGAGTTGAGTCCAGTATACTTCGAATAATATAATATAAAATCGATTTCAAATCAAAATTTATTCCGATTAGATTTTAAAAATATATTATAAAATAGCATATTTTATTTTAAATTTAATATTTTAAAATTAAAATTTCAAAAATAATGTGTAACAATATTTTTTTTACTATAAATAAATTATATATATATTAAAATATTATATATAGTTTTTTTTCAATTTAAAATGTAATATTATTTTATTAATAAGAAATTTTAGTATATTTTACTTTATTTTATTATTGAAAATTTAAATTAAACATGTTATTTTAAAAAAAATCTTTAAAACTGCTACTTTAGAGAATTATCTTTTTTAAATTTATTATAACTTTTTTATTTTTAGATAAAATTTAATTTAAATACGTTTATCTTTGTTTCAAAATCTACTTTGAATTTTTGTACATATATGTTGATCGTATTAATTATATAAATAAAATTATATATAACGACGTATAGATCTTATCATATAGTTTTGCTAAAAACAAAAAATTTAATATATTATTTAAAAAACATTTTTAAAAAATAATTTTATCCTAATATTTTATTAATAAAAATATCATGATAATTTGTTATCACAATAATAATTTTTACATAAATGTATAAATAAATTAAATTAATAAAATAATTATAATATACGTAATTGTTATTAATTTTGTTAAAAAATCAATATATTTTATTAAATTAATAAAAAAAATAATTATTTTATTTTTTTAATTTATACATATTCAAATTAATATTAAAATAATTTTAAATTAAAATTAAAATTATATAAATATTTAATTTATATTTATTAATAAAAAATATTATATAATTTAAGATATTTTTACCAAATATAATCATAGTTTATCAACGTTAGTAGAGCGTCAGGTACATATAGCATTACAAGACACGGATTAAAAGTCTGTAATATCGACAACAACTGGTAACAGATTATGGCGATTACGGTGCCGAGACGGCAGCTCTTCATCGGCGGTCAATGGACAGAGCCCGTTCGCCGAAAAACACTCCCTGTTGTCAACCCCTCTACCGAGGACATCATCGGTAGTTTTACCTTTTCCATCAAAATTTATTTTGGGGGATTTCCGTGTTTTGTTCACTTTTTAAACTGGATCGATCGATTTTGCTAGTTTCGCATTCAATCAGCTGAGATGAGGAGTATTCATCTCCCGATTTACTTATTAGCAAATTCGGAGAGCTTAGAACTCTATCTGCTTGGGATGATCGTAATCTCTTCTGTGATACGAGTTTAATCCTTAGCTAGCTTCGGTGTTTCTTGTTCTAGCATCTTTTTCGGAAGCTGTTTTTGCGTTAGATTTCTGGGATCATATACGAGGAGGAGATATCTAGTTGAATTTTGGGATCTCCTATTTAGCTGATGAAGTTCTTTGTCGTGTTTCAAGTTTCTTAAATTAAATATAACTTAAATTGGTGGTGTTTTAGGTTATATTCCAGCTGCAACTTCTGAAGATGTGGAGCTCGCAGTGGAAGCTGCTAGGAAAGCACTTACTAGGAACAAAGGTAAGGATTGGGCTAGAGCATCTGGGGCTGTTCGTGCCAGATACTTACGTGCTATTGCAGCTAAGGTATCAATGCGTTTAAAATATCTATTTTACTGTCACGTTGGATTACGTCTAGTATTATAGAATATCACCCTGTCATAACATAACATAATCTAATTGTTTGTGTTTGTCATATATATGTACATCCATATCCAGGTAACAGAGAGGAAATCTGAACTAGCTAATCTCGAGGCTATTGATAGCGGTAAACCTCTAGATGAGGCAGCATGGGACATGGTATTCTCGCTTTGATTTTGTGAACAGTTGGCAATTTTGTGATTCAAATGTCACACATGGTTTCTTGCGACCCTTGCAGGATGATGTTGCTGCATGTTTTGAATACTATGCTGACCTAGCTGAAGGCTTAGATGCGAAGCAGAAGTCTCCTCTTTCTCTTCCTTTAGATACCTTTAAGGGTTACGTTCTCAAGGAACCCATTGGTGTAGTTGGGCTGATTACTCCATGGTATATTTCGTTGATCATTTTCCTAAAAGTACCCTTATCGCGACAGATTTAAACTTAACAGATTTCCTCAAGTCATTGTATATATATTATTCTTTGTCAAGATAACGGATTTAGTTGATTTTAGCTGGCATTCGAAGCTAGTTTTTCTTAGACCATACGCTAGAAACACCACCACATATTATGAAGCTAATAAACTATATTTGCATTGAAGGAATTATCCATTACTGATGGCTGTCTGGAAAGTCGCTCCTTCACTTGCTGCTGGATGCACTGCAATACTGAAACCTTCAGAGTTGGCCTCCCTGTGCGTATTAGATTCCTGTTGACACCATAGATAGTCATGTCAACAATTAGTTCAGAACTCGCCAATCTGACGTTGTTTTACTCCAGGACATGTTTGGAGCTTGCTGACATTTGCCGCGAGGTTGGTCTGCCACCTGGTGTTCTTAATATTCTGACTGGTTTAGGAGCCGAAGCAGGTGCTCCACTGGCATCGCATCCACACGTTGACAAGGTCTGAATTTAGTTAGTTTTGTCCTTACGTGTATCCTGGAAGTTAAGCAATTGAATATAGAGCATTTATTCTTGCTTTTTTTCTGGGTGAGTTGAAGTATTGATATTTTAGCTTTTACCAGATTGTATTCACTGGAAGCACAGCAACTGGAAGCTACATCATGTCTTCTGCTGCCCAATTGGTCAAAGTAAGTCCAACTGTCCTTATTGCTTTCCTTTGGAACAAGTATCTCTCTGGGCTTTGTTCATGTGACATTATTTTTCGAGGTCTGTTTATGAATCTTGTACTTCTCATTCCACAGCCTGTTTCCTTGGAGCTTGGGGGAAAAAGCCCTATCATTGTCTTTGATGATGTTGAAATTGACAAAGGTGGGTACTTTTGGAACCTAAATAAAACCATGCTACGTGTTTTCTTATCTATCGGCTTAATTTGTGACGACAGTTTTGTTCTAAACAGCTGTGGAATGGACAATGTTTGGTTGCTTCTGGACGAATGGTCAGATTTGTAGTGCGACATCTAGACTTCTCGTGCATGTAAGTGAGCTTATATCTCTGGAGTAGTCTCTGATTATAGTTCTCCATTGAACCGTATATGATATATGATATCTTTGAACAAGATTGCCCGTTCACCCATAGGCTCCCTAGATAAGCACTACGTTATTTCATATTTTTCATAAAATTAAAGCTTTGCTTTGGAAAACCAATAAGGGGGACTTTGCTGACTGAATAACCAAAAACCTATAAAAGTAAAGAATATAGCACCTTAAATTTTTTTGTAATAAAGCAACTAAGCAAGTAACCATTTGGATAAGGTGATGACGATTTTGTCCTTTTGGCCTTCTGAAGTTTATTCTATTTGAGTATTGTTTTGTTTCATACTAATTAACTATATACGTATTCTAAAGTTTACAATAATTAACAAAATATTGAGTAAGAATAAATTTTAACAAAACAAAATCATATGCAAAGTTTATAGTTAAAGCAAGACAAATTTCGAAAAAAAATTCAAAGTAAATATACGTGATTTTATTTACTATAAGTCTATAGCACTATACAGAATAGAATGAGTCGTGTTATTTTATTTATCATCGTCATGTTTAGTATAGACTATCTACTTTTTTGCGTCTTGAATTAATTACTATTTTCACAATAAACCTCTATTTTTCTTAAAAATATATTTCATTTTCAAATATTTAAAATATGTTATATATAATCTATATTTTTTGGTCAATTTCAAATTTTAATTTTTTAAAGGGATATAAAAAAATAAAACGAAGGGAGAAAAAATAACCAAAAAAGAAAAAAAATGAGAAGAAGACACGTATGGGAGGGTAATATTCCCTTGGAGAAATGATAGTGAATATTTTTTACCCATAATATTTCTAGTCATTTTATGTATTTTTGTAGGGTTTTTGGCTATTTGTCCTAATTCCCCATTAAATTATCGACGTTCTCTAAAAATGTAATCTTTTTTTAGTCCTAAAGCAGTAGCAAATCTTAAGACATTTTCTAAATTCTCTGTTACATGAAACCAGAAATGCAAAGGTCAATACATCAGTTTAGTTGCTTCTGATTTTGATTTTTAATTGGTAAGACTGCTTGTCTGCAATTCTGGGTGGAATGTGGATACGTATCAGTGATTGTAAAACCTCGGCAACCACTGATAAAAGTAGGATAGAGAGCTTCACTATACTCCTTGTAATGTTGTTTTGATGAAAAGTAAATTCTGGTGAAATGCCAGGAAAGGATTGCTAACGAATTTTTGGACAAGCTGGTTAAGTGGACAAAGAATATTAAGATATCTGATCCTTTTGAAGAAGAGTGTAGGCTTGGTCCTGTTGTCAGCAAAGGACAGGTAATATTGCTGAACAGAAATTGATATTCTCAAGAATCAACACCTCAAGTCACAAAACCTCCTTATCTATCCATTTGGATTAATCGCGAAAGGCTGTTTAGTCAAGTCTTGCATCTTAATCCCGTGCAGTATGAGAGAGTACTTAAGTTTGTCTCAAACGCTAGGAATGAAGGTGCAACTGTCCTTTGCGGAGGAGCTCGTCCTGAGGTACATGACAGTTAAAGATTAATATTCTTTGTATGTTGAAATACTATCTAGAGCCTATAGAACCTTTTTATATGTTCCGCAGCATTTAAAAAAGGGCTATTTTGTTGAACCTGCGATCATTTCGAATGTGACTACTTCAATGGAAATCTGGAGAGAGGAAGTCTTTGGTCCTGTTCTGTGTGTCAAAACGTTCTCCACTGAGGATGAGGCAATTGAGCTGGCAAATGACTCCCAGTGAGTTTAGATCTTTCTTCCTGTCTTGAACAATAAGCTCCACTAATAATATATTAGATTTTATTACTGACTAAACTTTATTTGTATTTGAAGATATGGATTAGCTGGTGCTGTATTATCAAATGATCTGGAGAGGTGTGATCGCGTTAGTAAGGTATATAACTTTAGTTACTGCATGCGGCTCATGATTAATCTTCATCTCCTAAGTTTATGAATCGTGATCATTGTGTTTCAGGCTTTCCAAGCCGGAATTGTATGGATCAACTGCTCTCAGCCGTGCTTCACACAAGCTCCATGGGGCGGAACCAAACACAGTGGATTTGGCCGTGAATTAGGAGAATGGTAAGTCTTTTTTTGCTATAAGTGTTCATGAAAACTTAAACCATCTACAAAAAAGGATATTTTGTTGCCCTTGGTGATGATTTCGAAACATTATGTACTTCCTCGCAGGGGACTTGAAAACTACTTGAGTGTGAAGCAGGTGACTCAGTATATCTCTGATGAACCATGGGGATGGTACAAACCTCCTAGCAAGCTTTGAGACAAACACTATACTTGCTAATGTCCCTTGAAAGATGTAATAATGGAAGTATACCAATATAAGTAAGAGATCGTTTTGATTTGTTACTTTTGAATTTCTAATAAAAATGAAACAAGATAATATTGATATTTGTTTCTCTCAAAACAATGTCATACACTTCTATTTAAAGTTGCATGCAACTAGCATCAGAATCGAGCAAAAAGATGATTGCCACAGCCCACAGTAACTTCAGAAGCACAAAGGTTGTACAATCAGGAAAATTAATGTCGGATTCCTGCAGTTACAATTGTTTGGAGAAACAAAACCAACACAGGTAAGAGAAGAGGAAGAAGAATATCTCTAATGGTGTTGTGATGGATTCTTCTGGGTAACTTCGCTGTACCATGACTTCCAAGCGTCCATGTAATGTGCAAACAGGTCTTTCAGAACTGAAATTTTGTTCAGAGTTGTTTTCAGAACAGACTTTTCAAATTTAGGATATCAAAATGGATGCCAGTGAAATATACTAACCTTGATTTTGGTAAGAGGGACGGTGATCCGAAACAAGGTTCTCAACATCGAAAGCTCTCCTCGAATTGTCCTCCAAAGCAGCATATGTACCAGTGGCTGGTGCAAAAGGACCAAAATGGTAACCTTTTGATTCATGAGGATCAAAGCTTTTGTTGTAAGAACTCTCGGCGACGGCGTGTTTCTTCATCTTTAGCCTCCTCTCAGTAACATTTTCATGGGTTTTACTTCTCTTGACATTGACGTTTGTAAGATCAGTTCCAAAAACTCTTTTCCTTGATTCTGCTTGCATCAGATCGTTGCTCAGTGTGAAAGTAGGCTCACCATTGTATCCTAACCATTTGAAAGCTGGTTTTCTAGAATCTAAGGTGTGTGTCTGTCACCAGAGAAAACAGATACTAAGACTAATTTAACAGATATACATATATATATATATATGTATCCATACATGGTTAACAAACACTGCATCTATAATATAGTTTTAGCTTACCTTCTCTATCAGATTCATTGATGACAAGACATTCGCAATATCATAAAGCCGCCTCACTTTTGCTGCAGAAAAGTAATCAATGAAACTCCATAGATCAACTTCATGTCTAGCGAGTATGCAGCATAAAAAAAAGATTCCAAAAGTTACAAGATGGAGATCATTACTTCTCATTATTGATGTATTGTGGGCATCGCCAAGCAGTAATTTTGCAGCTTCGTCAAGGGAGATGATCCTCGCCTAAGTAATTATAAAAAGCACATTCAAAGTAATCTTTAGTAAGTTGGTGAAAAACTCTGTTTGTAAAAGTAATCTTTAACTTCTCACTTACTTCAGAACAAACAAAGAGCTTGATAAAGTTCTGAGTAAGCAGCCCTAAAGACTTCTCTCGTCGATTATCTGTCACACATAGTCAACTAACGAAATGTCAGGCATAAAGGTCTAGTGCTAACTATACATAAGACAAGATGGTTCATTCTAACATAGAACTTGGCTTTGAGCTACTCAAACACAAGCAAAAAAAACAGTACCGATTTTTGACGAATCTGAAGATTGGGGAAGAGAGCCAGGTTTTGAGCTATCAGTCTGACTACTAGAATGGGGCTGAGAAGACTCATCATCATCATCCTCATCATCAGATATCTGAAATTTAGTAGACCTTTAAGCATAAGAAGCATCTAGACAAACAATTTCAAAGACTTACATATAGACATTAACTCAATCCAAATCACTTTACTTTGACATTCTCGTTGGTATAAAAACGGTGAAAAGTGTCCTTAGCCCCTTCTTCCTGTAACATGAACATTACCTATGAGAATTTGCAAATCAAACTGCCACATCTTGTAAAGAAATGAGCTTGGATTCAAGAACATAATAAAAAGAAACTAACTTGTAGCTCCTTCAACGCTGCTGGTATTGCGGCAAATCCTTTCCATGTATACTGATTTTTTGCTTTTCGTGTTAAAACCTATAAATTTATCAATTTCAACAAACATAAGAGAGCAGATTTCATAAATTAAACGAAAGCAGTGCAACAACAAAATCTCACCCCGACACTCTCTAGAACGTTAACAATATCATAGATTCTCCGTCTCTCAACTCCTGGAGAACAAAAAAAAATATCCCAAATCCCAAATCAAATTAAGATGTCTGCGGAAATAAAAAAAAAAACATGTAAAAATCAGAAACCAAAAATACCTAATTTATTGGCAGCATCATCAAGCCCAATCATTTCGATTCCATCTCGATTGTACAAAGCTAAGAAACTGTGGGAGGAGGACGGAGAAACACGATAGCTAATCAGAACAAATTCAAGAAGCAAACTTTACATAAACAAAAAAAAGCTCTCCAGCGAGATGGGATTAGTAAAGAAAAACACTGACTTGGTACAAAGAAGGCCCAGAGATTTCTGCTTCCGGCTATATGAATGGTGTAAAGAGGAAGAAGATTCCGGCATAGAAGGAGATGAAGAAAGCGTCATTTTGGGTTTTTCCGACGGCAGATCTGACATCTTTGACGGAATCGATAGATTGAGAAGTTTGTGGAGGGATTTAAGAAAAACAGATTCGAAAAAAAAGGGGGGAATTTGAGTAGATACGTTAAAAGCTTAAGCGCCAATTTGAATTCACTCTTTTTTTGGCTCCTCTCCTTCTTCCCACACACACACACACACACCTCCCAAATGTGGTAAAGCTGTTCGCTTACGGTTTTGTAGTCGGTTCTGGTCAGGATTTATAATTTTTCTTACCAATATTTTTCGGTACAATTTACCTTCACTAATTTTGTATGATTTTCTTTTTAGTTTTGCATAATTAAATTACACGAATCTAAAATATGCCTTTCCAAGACAATAATATAACTATTTATACACTTAAATTCAGAAAGTAAAGCTGTACAAGAATTTGGGTTTTGTACGATTTTAATAACACTGACTTGGTCTAAAATCAGTTTTGGATTTGGTTTGGTTTAAATTGGTTTTTCTAAACCTTTAGAGTTTTGATTTATAAGTTTTGGTCAATGAGTCGGTTTAATTGTCGCATCTTTTCCAAATTTAATTGGTAATTCTTAATAGTGTTTTACAACTTGTATAGTTTTGCAAAATCACACTCTATCTTTGATTAGTTATATTACCATTATTCTGAATTTATAATGACAAAGATGTTGATGTTTTGTCCTTCATTAGCTAAGTTAAGTTTTTTTGTGTAATAGTTTTGCATGTTTACTTTATTGTATATCAATATAATAGAGTATTGTTACGAAATGTATATCTTTTGCTTAGTAGTTATGTTTATTTGATAGGTTAAAAAAATAATTAACCCGAAACGGGTACGGCGGGGCGGATCCGATCCGTATAACATGTCATCAGAAATGTAAAAAAATTAAATATTAATATATAGTATACACTGAAATATCATATAGTTAATCTTTGTAAAAATATAAATTTCGAAAATTACTAATTTTGTTGTTTAGATTAAATGGGCCTATACTGAAACCCAAAATTGACGTTGCATAATAAATATAGGCCCAATAAAAGTAGTCTGTCTCTGATTTCAAAATGATTAGATGGAGGGCGCGATGTTTCTTAAATCTCGACGAAGAACAGATTCATCATCTTCTTCGATTCTTTTTAAAACTCATAAGTTAACAAAGCTCCTGCTTCTGTTATGGTCTCCAAAGAGAGCTGCCGCAACGAAATCCGTGCGGCTATACGACAGCTTAGTGATCGTTGTTTATACTCCGCCGCTAAATGGTTCGCTTTTTAAAACCCTAATCTCATGCATTCTCTCCCATTGTTGCAATTTCAAGCTCACTACTGTATTCGTCCGATAAAAAAAAGTGAACTTTTCAGTTTCTGTTTGTGCTATTGTTTTTAAATCTGGGCAAACTGTAAGTGATCGGATGCCGATGCCGGCTAAGCAGAATTGTTGATTTGGATTCACTGTTGTCGGGAAGTTGATATCGGATCAATTCAATCCGGTTATTGACGCGCGATTGTGTGGGTTTTCTGATATGTTTGAGATGTGTTTCCAAGTTCTTTTTTTTAATGTGTATCCAAGTTTGAACTCGTCACTTTTCGAATGCTTGAAAAAAATGTGTTATGTTTATGGTAATTTCAGAATTTGGTTCAATCTCATTTGTGAATTAATGTGGTCACTTTTTATTGTTTAGTATTCGCATTGTAATGCAATGTGATGAAGTATTAGCTCGTCCCATATTTGACTTCTCCTTGGCATTCACTATTGCAGGGCAGGAGAGCAGCTTGTAGGGATAGAGCAAGACCCGTCTAATTTTACACCTTCCAATACAAGATTCCAGCGAGGAAGCTCTAGCATCCGGAGAAGGTTCAGCACCAATGAATCTATTTCAACACCACAACCTTCTGTTGGCTTCTCTCAAGCAGCTACTCCTCTCCCAGAAGAAGACGATGTGATTGATGGGGACCTTTACCTTTTAGCAAAATCTTACTTCGACTGTCGAGAATACAGACGGGCTTCACATGTGCTTCGTGATCAAATGAGCAAGAAATCAGTTTTCTTGCGTTGCTATGCCCTGTATCTGGTATGTTCTGCAATTCTAGCTCTTCCTTCTGATTTAGCTAGACTTCTCTATTTGATTAGAATGCAGTGATGGAATAAAAAATTTGAATCTGGCTCCCATGTTTTGTAAGGATTCTTTTTTTATAACTTTATGACTATAATATAGACTTCAAGGAGTGATCTACTGATAACAAAAGGGAGCTTAGGTATGCAACTGACTCAGGAAAGATCTTAATTGGAAATTGTTCTTCCTGTTTAAAGACAACAACTTGCAAATGTTTATGGAATTATTTTATTGTGAGGTTTTGTATATGCCGCCACACCTATGTACATTGAAACCAATAGTACTATATAACATGTCATTTACTCTGCTATCATTTCCATTAAGGCTGGCGAAAAACGGAAAGAGGAAGAAATGATAGAACTTGAAGGTCCTCTGGGTAAAAGTGATGCCATAAACCGTGAACTGGTATCTCTGGAGAGGGAATTATCAGCCCTGAAGAAGACCGGAGCAATTGACTCTTTTGGATTATACTTGTATGGTTTGGTTCTTAAAGAAAAAGGAAATGAAAGTCTTGCCCGTGCCAGCCTGGTGGAGTCTGTGAACAGCTATCCATGGAACTGGAGTGCCTGGTCGGAGCTGCAGTCTCTGTGTACTTCGATCGAAATCCTGAATAGCCTTAATCTAAGCAATCACTGGATGAAGGAGTTTTTTCTCGCCAATGCTTATCAAGAACTCAGAATGCACAGCGAGTCCTTGGCGAAGTACGACTATCTGCAAGGTATTTTCAGTTTTAGCAATTATATCCAAGCTCAAACTGCAAAAGCTCAGTACAGTCTTAGGGAGTTTGACCAGGTTGAAATCATGTTTGAAGAACTTCTGAGAAATGATCCCTATCGGGTGGAAGATATGGATTTGTATTCTAATGTTCTATATGCAAAAGAAGCATGTGCTGCTCTGAGTTACCTTGCACACAAGGTTTTTTTGACTGATAAGTACAGACCTGAGTCTTGTTGCATCATTGGAAACTATTACAGTTTAAAAGGGCAGCACGAAAAGGCGGTCATGTACTTCCGCAGAGCTTTAAAATTGAACAAGAAGTACTTATCTGCGTGGACTCTTATGGGTCATGAATATGTTGAGATGAAGAACACTCCTGCTGCCATTGATGCATATCGACGAGCTGTTGACATAAACCCTTGTGATTATAGAGCTTGGTATGGGTTAGGACAAGCATATGAGATGATGGGGATGCCTTTCTATGCGCTTCATTATTTTCGCAAGTCCATATTCTTTCTTCCAAACGATTCTAGGTTGTGGATAGCCATGGCTAAATGTTATCAAACAGAACAGCTTTACATGCTTGAAGAAGCCATCAAGTGTTACAAAAGAGCTGTGAACTGTACTGACACAGAAGGAATAGCTCTAAATCAGCTGGCAAAGCTTCACCAGAAGCTTGGACGTAATGAGGAAGCTGCATTTTACTTTGAGAAGGATTTAGAGAGAATGGATGCTGAAGGGTTAGAAGGGCCTAACATGTTTGAGGCATTGGTATTTCTTGCTACACATTTCAAAACTCACAAGAAGTTTGAAGAAGCAGAAGTGTATTGCACTCGTCTTCTCGATTACAGTGGCCCCGTAAGTTTTTTTGCTCCAACTTTATCTTCATTGCTAACAAGGATCGAGTATCCTGGTGTACTTATTATTACATTCATGTTTTCAGGAGAAAGAAAAGGCAAAGAGCTTACTCAGAGGGATCAGAATGGCGCAAACTGGTTTTCCTTCAATGGATATGGAGCATTTTCCTCTTTAGTTAATCAGTTATATTGTGCAAAAAAATACTCAATAGCTCTTTGAGAAAAAAAATGTCTCCCATCAGGTACATTTTGACTTCAAAGTCTTTCTTTACACCATTAAATTATCAATGCATCTGTCTTTTTTGTCATAGCAAATTATAAATTCCAGATTACATTTTTCATCAAAGGATGGTTATTTCGCGACCGTTAATTCTCGATACTGAGCATATTGTTATATCAAACAGCAAATCATGCGAACGATATGGTTCTTTTATGCTTAAAAATGACGACAACATCAAAAGTTTTGGTTGGAGAATACATCCCAAATGAGGTTTGACATCAAAAGAAAATCTGAGAGATTCAACTCTCCAAGAAACAAATACAACACAGCTTCTTAAGAATGTGTTTGTTTTCAGTATTTAGGATCAGTGAAGAATTTGTTGATTCCAGGCATGATTTCTGGATGCTTATTACGAACATACTTTCTTAGGAAATTTTCCTTATACTTCTCTCCCTCTGCAAAGTTATCCAAAATTCCTGCAGCCCTATTCTCCTTTGTTACTCTGCACGATTCACATTTAATAAAAAGAATATCTCGTTTAAGAAAAATATAAATTACAAAACCCTAATGCAACAAATTTCAGAGAATCTCAGTTTCTTAACTTTAAATAGCTTTATTGAACGTTTCATGTGAAAGAGATTGATATAAAACATAATCTGATATTCAATTGCATTAAGTGGTTCCCAATCAAATCTAGAAACCAAAAGTCTAATGAATTATAAAAACGATAGTCTCGATTACCAACGGATTAAACGACTTCGTTTTAGAATAGTCCAACAAGAGAGCTAAAATTGTGTTCATAGGTTCTAAGACGCAAAATCAAAATCCTCAGGAGGATAAGGTGAGACAAACCTGACTTCAGGATTCCCCGTGATGTTCCTTATCAACGAATACCCGCAGATCCCAACGGCAACTCCTGTAGCGGCGAACAAAGGATACACCTGAGGGGGGGAAAACAGCACCGAAACACGTTCACATATTGATTCACATATACGATTCAGATCTTAGAATAATCGAACTCAGATCCACACTAAGCATTTAAAAATGAGAAGAAAAACGTAGTCAAAAGAGTATCAATGGATGTACTCGCTCTGCCTTTTTAGGGAAATCGAAGATTACTATGAAGATGGATAAAGTACCTCAGGTCTCAACCAACGGTTCGCCATAGGAATCGCAGAGAAGATAGCGATAGAGAGATTTGCAGAAGGAAGACGGCTTTCTCTGAGAATGTTGAAACGTAAAGAGTGACCCCACGGCCTTTTATTTGACTTTACGTTTTACGTTTTTTTCGGGAGAGTGTAAGAAAATAAAAGTATTTCTATTTAATTAATTCGGAAATGCCAAAACGAACTTCTTATTGGCAGCGAGGCCTTCAACTTGAGCCCAATGATTTGCCGACATCTGTCTATGTAAGCAAATGGCAAATGACAAATGGGCAAGTTACACGATACCATCCTCAACAAAATATGTTTTCTTACCCAAAATTAGTACTATAAATTCATCCATTAATATTTGCAAAAGAAATTAACCTATCTTCTTTATATCTAAGGAGAAACATATAAAACCTTTGTATTTTTTAAATTACATGTTTTCTTTGTATTTTTTTTATTACATGTTTTCTTTGTATTTTTAAATTTTAGTTTAACTACTACTATTTTTCTTTTCAAACACAAATTCTAACTACACCATTAGTTTAATTTCTTAATTTAAATTATTATCCATATATAGTAACGGTACCTAAGTTTGGGCATAATATTGTCGTCGATGCCATTTACTACACTTTACTATTATACTTTACCACTTCATCAACGGCAATCTATATGAATCACAAAAGAAAAACATGTGAAGTAGTATCGAACATTCCAGTAAACTCATAATTAATCACATCAACAAAATTTCGCTTTGCAAGACAAACATCTATAAACTAGTACATTTCCCTTGGCTTTCATTGGGATTTATGACTTGCGAGCTCGGTCACGCCACGATCCTTGCTGTTTTGCAAGCACCTATAACCCAAAGTATAAGATTAACCCAAAGCAAATGGAGTTGGTTCGAGAGCAAAAGAAATGAAAGAGGGCTCACTGAATTTTACCTTTTCGCTAAGAAGACTTATAGCACCAGTGTTGTGTTCTCCTTCAATGTCATTTACATCAGCTGTCTCTGCAACATCATTGTCCACATTATTGATAGAAGTTTGTCCTGTGGGTGCTCCAAACATGGCCTCATCGTGGGCGGTCTTTAGTAGCTCTTCTCTTTTCGCCTACAAGTTTTTATTCAACCATATAACCTGTTTGAAAAATCAGATTAAAGAAAATCTATGAATAATGAGAGACAATGAAAGCTACACCTCGACGGCAGAGAACCTAAAGCTCTGTCCCATGCGCTTGACTAAGGCAGCATCATCATCGGTACCTGCATAATCATATCCAGTCTATAGCATCAAAGTACATAGTAACCGAGAATGGTTACTCGGCTTTTAGTTCTATTGTACAGCGATATCGTGGAGTACATGTAGAAATTCACAGGAAAGTAAACTGACCTTCTACTTCCTCATCATCAACTGGAGCATCTTTGTCAAACTCAAACCGTTCCCATCCTGCACCCTTACTGGTATCTTTCTCAGCTGTAATTCCAGTGGGATTATTAATTTCACAAGAGGAAATAAACATGAATGCTTTCACAAGGTAAAAGATGCGAGGAATATCATTTTGAAGACAGAGTCGATCTTTCTTGTTCTTTTATTCTTTCTCAAACACCAGGCAGATTCTCTTCATGGTTCATATATCCTACATATATTTACATATTTACTATCTCCAGGAAAGGGTTTGTCTCTGTTCTCCTTATATGCAGAGTTGCTATGAAGATCTAAGGAGGTAGGTCACTAAACATTAAGTAAGGTTCTGCTTTCCGGATAAGAAAAAACTACAGAAAGACTTCTCTCGACTCTCAGCTTTAAAGTACATCGCTTCGTCAATGCCAAGAGATAAAGCGCTAAAACACAGCCTTTCACAGAACTACACCATATATACTTCGATTAATGAGAAGTATCAGCAATCCAAATGCCCAACCAAACCGACCTAAGAAAACGCATTCTCCTAGATCAACTTTAGACCTTTAGCCCCTCAAATAACTGACTCAAGGGTGCGCTTCACTAGAAAAACAAAACTAGGTAAAACAATAGTCCTGCATTAAACCAATAAGAAAGTCTTATGAGCATCATCAAGGCCAAGACACTAAGTGCCAAAACACAGCCCCACCGTTTTACAATAACATTCCAAGGATGGATCCCACTCAAAAGATGTTGTCGGGAGAATCAGATCTGAGCCTGCTAGAAGCATGGACACCAGAATCAATGTAATCTCTCCAATGGGACCGAGTAACTTACCAGTTTCATCAAGCTGGAGCTTCATCTTGGCCTTCACTTTTTCAGCAGCTGACTATTCAAGAAAGCAACACAGCCAAAATGAAAATGGCAAATCATACACAGACATACACAAAACAACAACAACAAAAATACAGAATCCAAATCCATAAACAAAGAAAGAGGTCCACAAGAATGGTTGTATCAAATTGGAGTTCAAGGGTTTATCTTAAAACATTTATTTCTGCTTACCAAGTAAAAGTTGAGTACATAAAGGCAATACCAAATCTTGAGGAAGATGTAAAGTTAGTTGCTATGTTTATATTTGCCTAACGCGGAAACAACACTAAAGGCGAGAAAAGAGATAATAACAATTCGAATTTTAGTAAATGAAGCTGAAATAAAACATAGTAAGGATAATCAGTATACCATCTCATCGTAGCCTTTGATTAGCCGCGAGTAATCAATCTTCTTATCCTTAACATCTTCTCTCCTCCTTCCTCTTCTCTCGTCTTCGCTCCTCCTACGGCTACTTCTCGGCGAAGAACTCCTGCTCCGGCTCCTCCTCCTCCGTCTCTCTCTATCGCCATTCCTGTTACGCCTCTCTACACTCCTGCTTCTGCTTCTCCTTCTACGGCTTTTATCTCTCTCATCCCTCTCCCTACTCCCATAACGACGTCGTTCGCTCGAATCTCTGTAGCTCCTCTCCGAAACCCTATGATGATGCTGATCTTCAGGTTTCTTCTTCTTCAACTTATCTCTGATTGAGCGGATCTCGGAATCGTCTTCGTTGTTTACGGTGGAATTAGGGTTGGAAGAAGCCCTAACGAACTGGTTGAGAAACGAAGAGGATGATGCGATCGCCGACCCTCTCTCCGGAACTGCGTGGGTTGCGGAAGAAAAGCCGAGGCCTTGCTTGAAGCGAGCAGCTCCTTCTCCTTTCCGCGTGAGCTCGTCGTAGTATGCTGCAGCTTTTTCCTCTTCCATAACTTAACGCCCCGCTTCCGTTCTCTGTTCAGTTGTGTCAATAGTGTTTTTCCCTTCTTTGTTGTTTTTATTAATCATCCTTTTTTATAACAAACTGTAACCATTTGCAAATTTTTCATATTCTTTGATCTCTTAGTAACAAATTAATCGAAAATGATAATATATAGTAGTTCTAATCTCTAAGTGAGATCGGTGTCAAAAAAAAAAAAAACAGTGAGATTCGGACTAATTTACCTTTTTGAAGAACAAAAATACGATGCCATTTAGATTGGAGATTTTGGCCTTTACGTGTTGAAATCGTAAAATGTCATGCGATTAGGATTCACGATCTTGCCAATTGCAGACGTAAGGGGGAAATATATATTTTCGAATTATCAGCAGATCATCAATTTGCTAGAACATAAACACAAGAGAAATGCATTTTCATTACTAAATTTTGGTGTGTTGGAATCTTCTAAAGTTCTATCTTCTGTTTTGAATGACAGAAAATGGTGTAGATTATAAGATTTCATAAATTAATCTTATAAACTTTTCAATTAACAGATTAATTAGCCACAACATGAACACAAGCAAAATGATTTTTTTTTCTAAGCTAATTAACAGTAGATTAATTTGCCAAAAAAAATACGCTAAAGAAGAGTGATTTTCTTATAAATTATTTTAGGCATTAAAAATGATCCCTTATCGCTACAAAATAATTAAAAAATAAGTTAAAAGAAATAAATTAAAATGTAATATATTATAAATAAATAAAATACAACATTTTACATATTAAGTAATTCACTAATTAATTTTTCAAAAACTAGTTAATTTATACATATATGTAAAATCAAAGTAGCTAACCTAGTACTAATAATTATACTAAAATTAATGTATAGATAAAAACATTGTGTAGTTGACGACCAAATGCTTAAGCTTATTGTTGTCGGTCACTTTTTTTGTCCACATTTCAATCATGTTTGATACATTATCGTTCAGACATATATGTCCGCCTCGATTATGTCTCTGGACATATCTTAATTTTACGTCGTTATGAATCAGCGTAGCATCTTAACTCCTTCATCACCGTATAAGGCCTAAGATTTCCTCTACATGAAGAGAACTTTTACTTTCAGTTTTAGCACATTTTCACTCTTGCCATATTTTGCAGTTTTACTTCCAATCCCGACAAACGGTCCAGTTGAGTAGAAGCAAACTGCTTACGATTTGGTCCAAACGCAAAAGGAACAAGCACATCTTGTGCAGATGATAGCTTGGGATGTCAAGCTCATCTCCGAAGAGAAGGTACTTAAAGAATAATTATGTTTTCCTCACCAAACATGTGAATTTAGATTAGAACCAATTCTGAATCTCGAAAGATCATAAATTATTAAGAAAAATGGATCGTTTTTGTAGCTCTTTTTGGGAGTCTTTTTGACTTGAGTGCTGTTGGGAGCGTATGCTTCCAAGCGATTCTAGTCATTCTTTGTGGTGCGGCTCGTCTTAAGTACAGTGGATTTGACCAAAGTTTTATATTAACAAATACATATTAATAAAACTAACTTATATCCTTATACATATGTTATGGCTTTTGGAATACTAAAACTAACTTCGTTTTCTATTTATTCACAACGTTAAACTGAAAATATACACAACAATTACAAGCAAAACAAAAACTGGACTTTGATTTAGAAGTTTCCTTTATTACACGTTCTTCGATTTTAGTAAATTTTATTGAAATAAAATCTTCAAGAAAATTCGAAATTATCGGAAATGTACAAATTCAAATCAAAGTTACATGATCTGAACAATAATCGAGAGATCGTCATGATACGATTTCCAATTTAAATTTCTCTTCCAAAATATCATATGATTTCACCACTCATCATTATTTGACTATTCTTTTCAAATATATATAGACTTTATTACATGATTTTATTTTGTTTTGCCAAATTTGAATATGACTTTTTGGAAACAGAATAAACAAATAATTTCCACGCGCTATCGACAGGCAAAATCCCACAGATATGCAAAGATCTCTCAGAATCTCTCGATATCATATTTTTCCCTCTCTTTTTTTCTCTCCCTCTTCCTTATTAATCCACTCAACTCCTTCATCCCGTTCAAATATCAAATCTCCCATTTCTCTACTTTTCTCCACATCTTCAATTCGAAGCAGATTCTCTTCTCACAATCCTTCTCTCAAACATGGCGGCGGTTTTACGTCCGGAGAAATTGGATATCTCCAACGACACTTCTTCCTTGGGATCATCTGAACTAATTCATGTTCTCGCCGTCGACGATAGCATTGTCGATCGGAAATTCATTGAGCGCTTACTCAGAATCTCGTCGTGTAAAGGTCAGTTGGTGTTTTGTTCATCGTTTTCTTTTTTTGTGGAATCTGTTTGATTTCGAAATCTGATAATAGTTTATTTCTTCTTGTTTTGCATTTCTTAGTTACTGTGGTAGATAGCGCGACGAGAGCTTTGCAATACCTTGGATTAGATGGTGATAATAGTTCGGTTCGCTTTGAGGTAATGGATCTGATGATCGAGTTTTTTTCTCGAGAATCCACTCTAATTTGGTATTAATGATTTTGATTTGACAATTTTCAGGATCTGAAGATAAATCTGATAATGACGGATTACTCTATGCCAGGGATGACTGGATATGAATTACTGAAGAAGATCAAAGTAAGTTTGATGATTTAATCGATTCGACCCCCCGAAAAAACGAACTGTGAACTAATATGTTTACGGATTTTGAATTTCCATAGGAATCATCAGCTTTCAGAGAAATACCAGTGGTGATTATGTCTTCAGAGAACATTTTGCCTCGTATCGATAGGTAATATCTTTGTTACTTCTTAAATTATGATCTGTAACCCTCCTTAATTAAGTCAAAACTGTGTACGATTAAAGATTCACTATTTAAAGTAGTTTTCTTAGAAGGTTTTGTTTAGGGAAACTTTTAAGTAATCACACTATTGTAGGGTTAATGAAAAAGATACCGTTAACCAATGTATATTGACCAAATTAAATCGTTGTATAATAATCAGCTTTGTATGATAAAAAAGGTATCATATGATTTGTTTAACCATCATGGGTAACTGTGGGTGGTGGGTTGTATATTTGATCAACCTATAAGATTTTGGTGTGACTTTAGTGGCTCCTTACATGGTTTAATAAATCTTCTCAATAGATATCTTAATATATATTGTTTCTTGTGGTCACAAAATAAGAAGAGAATAATCCTTGATAAGTTAAGCAAGATCTTCTCTTGAGATTTGATTCTGTTGCCGGTGATGTGTTATAACCCTAAAAAGTTAATAATATATGCTTTTAGTTGTTTGCATAAATCTTAGGTAGGGTCATTATAAAATCCCATTATCGTGATAGACACCTCACATGCTTTTGCTTATTACAAAGGAACCAACCCTCTTTACCTAATTTAAATCTTATAATTGCTTAATACTATTATCAAATTTGAGCTGGCCATCTTCTGGATCCAAAGCTGTCAACTTTATGGAACTGGATTACTAATATTTAGTTTTCTTTGTATTTTTATTTATTTTGTATTCAGATGTCTTGAAGAAGGGGCTGAAGATTTTTTATTGAAGCCTGTGAAATTGGCTGATGTGAAGAGATTAAGAGATTCTTTAATGAAAACAGAGGAAATAGCTTTTAAAAAAATTATGCACAAGAGGGACTTAGAAGCTAATGATGTCTACTCGCAACTAAAACGAACAAAGGTCTGAATTTTTCCATAATCATATGATATTTAAAGAAGCTTCATTTAAAGTTCTGATTTTTTACTTAAGCATGTCTGATTCTTTCGGCTTATAGCTTTTTTTTGCTGATAGAAATGTAAATTGTAGACATAAAGAAAAGTATAGGATTCGTTAGATACATAGTTTTTTTTTCTTTACATATGAGATATGTAAAGTGGTGTTGTTATTTTTGAAGTTAATTCGAACATTGTTTATTTCGACTTGGTTTCGTGGAAAAAGCGTTATTTAGTTATGTCTTATGACACATTACACACCCAAAATTTGATTAACAAAAGTAGAAGCTAAATTTGTGTCTAATTAGATTAAGCTGTCAACATGGAACGAATCCAGCAAGATAATAAGTTAGTATTAAATGTTGGACCACATTAAATGGCTTTTCATAGAAATTGCGAAAGTTTGGGTTTTAATAAGACCAAGACAATCCTAGCAGTCTCCTAGACTTTCCTTCTCCATCTGAAAGCAAATGCTTGAATTTGAATTCTAAAGATATTGCAATTCGATTTAAGCAAAACTAAAACCAACTAAGACTTTATTATACATTAATTCATAGTGGTCGTTATTAATTTTTCTTAACATAACTTCTGTATTGTTTTAATAAAAAATGAAACTGAAATGAATTTTTTTCTACAAAGCCTCACTCAAAGCAGAACCAAACCAAATGAAATTTTATTACACTCCGGTTCGTTTGTTTCGTAAATCTAAAATTAAAAATTCAAGTCCAACACCTCGACAAAACAGTATTTTAAACCTGCTTCGGTCTATTTTAGGTCAATTAAGAGAAATCGGTTTGATATATAGAAAATTAACCGGTTATTTTATTATATTATTTATGTAATAATAAATTTAAGATTATTTTTTAAAAAATCTATTCATATATTTTTTTATATAAATATAATAATTATGCATACTAAATATATAATTATTTAGGTATGTGTATATACTATATATATATATTGGAACTGAAGGGATATCACGTTTTATAATTTTAGTATTTGTGATTTGTAATATATTTGATGAATTTAAAAATTTATTTTGATTAGTAAATTGATATCTAAACTTTTTATGATTGAATTGAAATAAGTAATGCCTCGAAACAAATCTAAGGATAATTTTGTAATCCTAGATTACGAAACAGAAAAACTATTATATTTCCAAACGATTCAAAGTATTACTCAAAGAAAACCATAAAAGAAAAGCAAATAACTTCTCGACAAAATAGTGAATCTGCGAGTTACCGCAAAAACCCACCGATATCGATTGTACAGTTACTGCAAAATCTGAATGACATCTGAAAGCAAAAGAGGATCTCTACTGGAGACGAAAAGACCTCCAAAATTCAAGCTACAAATTTTCCAAGCAAGATTCATAAAATATAGAGAACACAGAAAAACTTTCGGACAAAAGTTAAATGTTTTTGCTTTAGGAAAGTTACTGGCGCAATTCCAGTCGTCGGATGTACAAAGCCATAACCCAATGAATAGTCTACAAGTGGACGTCTAAGATTCGTCTCCCTTCTTTTATAGTCTCCAATAGCCAAAGAGTCAACTTAATAATCTTAAAGTCCACAATTATTAAAATACCCCAAAAACCCCATTTTGCAGAGATATCTGCTCAAGGTTTTTTTTATGGGTATTTTGGGTAATTACTCCCGTCTACATCTTTGCCTTTATATTACACAGTTCATAAGCAAGACGACCCAGAAGAAGGAGAAGAAAGTCCACAAGAAAAGAGATTGTATCAATGGCGTTAGAAGCTCTTGCAGGAATCAATAATGATCTAATCACCACATCATGGATCGTATCTACTAAAGCTTACAGGACTGAGCACTTTCACAAAGAAGAAGTAGGGGAAGTCGTATTTTTCGCTTTCCGACCATCTTACTCGGAGAATGATTGGTTTGCTCCGGCAAATAAGTTGCCATTCGGAGAAATTAAGATGAAGCGTAATCAATTCCCTTGTATGAGAAGCATCGGCAACGACGTTGACGCTACTGTTAACGAAGCTTTTCTTAATAAGCTTGATGTTCTAATTTCTCCAAGAACCTCATTTCGTGATTTGGTAAGTATAGCTCGTAACTTCTTTCTGACTTCAATCGATAACATCTGACTTAACTTATGTCTGAAATTTACATTTTCAGGTGAAAACGGCTGCGGAAAGCGGAAAAGGACAACGGATAGTGTTCACAGGACATTCTTCAGGAGGTGCAACTGCAATCTTAGCAACTGTTTGGTATTTGGAGACGTACTTCAAAAAGCCAAATGGTTCCCCTGAGCCTCTTTGCGTGACCTTTGGAGCTCCTTTGGTTGGTGACTATGTTTTCAAGCACGCGCTTGGGAGAGAGAATTGGAGCCGGTTCTTCGTGAGCTTTGTCACAAGATTCGATATTGTTCCTCGAATTATGCTTGCTCGAAAGGCATCTATAAAGCAAGCTCTGCCTTATGTTCTTCACCAACTGAATCCTAACAGATCTCTGATCCAAGGAAACGATCAGAGCGTTGCAGAATTTTACAAAACGGTGATGAAAGACACAGCAACTGTTGCTTACCAAGCTGTCTGTGAACTGATAGGAAACGGCGAGGCGTTTCTGGAAACTCTTTCCAGTTTCCTTGAGCTAAGTCCTTATAGACCCGTAGGCACTTTTGTCTTGTGTACGGGGACGAGATTGGTCTCAGTGAACAACTCAGATGCCATTCTTCAGATTCTGTTTTACGCTTCGCAGTCCAGCAACGAATATGAATTGTCGCTAGCGCCATATAAAAGCATAAAAGATCATCATAGCTATGAGGAACTGGTACAATCAATCGCGATGAAGCTGTTTAATCATTTGGATTTGCATCACTTGCCTTTGGATGGAGAACCTGCGCTTGATGACCTCGGACTGGTAAATCTTTAAACTCTGTGCTCCATAGTTCGATCCATGTATGTAGTGGTACAGGAGAAGAAGAAAAAGAAAGATCATTTAGTACCATTGATGTTTCATTTTCTGTTGCAGAGCACAAGAGCCAGACAATGCGTCCGTGCTGCATTGGAGGCAGAGAAGCAACGAGTTGATAATCAGAATAAGATAGAAACGAAACGGCCTAAAATAGTAGAGAAATTACTATGGATGGAGGAAGAATACAAGCCAAGGTGTCGAACTCATAAAAAGAGCTACTATGATTCCTTCAAGGTTTCTAGTGAAGAGAATGACTTCAAAGCAAACGTCAAGAGAGCTGAGTTAGCTGGTATATATGACGAGGTGCTCGGTTTAGTGAAGAAAGGTCAACTTCCAGATGGATTTGAGGGTTGCAGTGAGTGGATTGAGCTAGCAACTCGCTACCGCAGATTAATAGAACCACTTGACATTGCAAACTACCACAGACATTTAAAGAACGAAGACACAGGGCCTTATATGGTAAAAGGAAGACCAAACCGCTACAAACACGCTCAGAGAGGGTACGAGCATGAACTACTGAAAGCTGGAAAGACTGCAGAAGAGATAGAGAGATCCAGTGGCGGATCGTGCTTCTGGGCTGAGGTTGAAGAACTCATGGGAAAAGAATATGAAAAAGTTGAGGCAAGGGTTAAGAAATTAGAATGGTTGCTTGGAGGATGGATCAATCAAAAGGAAGTAGATGAGGAGCATATAGTTCTGGAGGGTTCAACATTTAGAATATGGTGGAATTCACTTCCGGAGTTTCACAAATCCAATTCTCCGCTGCGAGAGCTTATGGGTGAATCAAGACACGCTTGAACCTCAAAGAAAAAACAAAGTCGGATTGTTTTAAGTTAACTGAAACTTCATTGTCTACATGTATGCAATAAAGATATGTAACATCTCTCTATTCTAATGTTTTGAATTTGGTTTTGGTTTTATTCATTTCCGGATGATCTTACAGCATGTTGTAAGACCACCGTCAAGAAAGTGATGTGATGGGTCGAATTTGGTTTCCGCTTCACAACCTATCTTAGAATAACAAAGCCATACCAGATAGCATGAACCAGAAACACCATTCTCAAAACATATGGCTGTACACATGCTCCAGGTTGATTACACACGACACACAAATTCAGATGATTGGTATAATCAAACTTACATGTCGGGTTGGTTAATTCAAAAAGATTCATGTGTGTAAAGACATGTTAGTGTGTCATTAAAAGCTTGGAGAAAGAAAATAAATGACAAACCAAGATAATTGCGGAATTCAGAATTATCGGTATAATCAAACAGACGAAGCTTATATGTTTGTGCATCTAAATGTTGTATTTATATCTCAATGTGTTGTATTAGCATCTCGATTTACTTACTAATAAAATAATTAAGATAACATATCTTTCATGGTTTGCTATCAATAAAATAGCTCATTTTTGTTGTGTCCCATATTTGTTTTTCCACACTCAAACCCGACCGGAGCCCGTTTATAAGAAGTATTAACCATACCCGTTTCGGAGAACCGCCTCGTCGTCATAGGGTCTTCTGGCGACGAACAAGCCACGCGTGTCAGCGTTTATACTTTACTCTCTATTTTTCATCTTCGTTTTCTTCTTAGTTTTCGCATTGGTTCTCTGACCCCAACCGAGAAGATGGCTGCGATTGAACCAGACATGGAAGATCTGTTCCAGGAGAAGAAGCGTGTCAGGAATCCTCTCGTCCCTCTCGGTTAGCCTTCCTTTCGCATCTCTCTTTTTCCTCTTTCTTTCGATCTCAATTACCAAATTAGGCTTCAAACATGTTTTTAGGGTTACCGATTTCCAGTTTCTCGTTATTAAATTCCTCGTTTATAATTTCTGGGTTATTATCTAGTGGATCCCTGAAAACTATTACTTCTTCTTGTTGATTCATCACAATCATAATAATGGATTACCAGCTTTGGGCAACTATTTTTAGGTTCAAAGTTCGATAAGAAATCAAATAGAGGAACTGAATTTGTTCCTCGTTTTCTTTCCGAATTGAGCAAACTGTATAATTGAGATCCATTTGTGGGTTTGTTACACATTTGAGTCGGTGTGTATAATTTGTGTTGTAGCAAAGTTTTTTTCTGATGCTTAGAGAATCTCAGATATCATTTCAGTGAATGATCTATTGTGATTAGTATATATAGAAAATAACAGGGAGATGGTATAGATACACACAGACATTTTTCAGAATGTATAAACTTTATTCATGACAGAAGTAGGTGATTGTTGTGAAGCTGCAAACATATATGAAATCAGTAAGAACGTGAACGTATACGATATCAGTTTCTTGAGTTAGTCTTTATGTTCTCGTGCTGATTCTTATATATAAAGGTTGCTCCTTTGGCAAATTTTATGGGAATTTGTAACTTGGACCTCAGCTATCTAGTCCATGATGATGATATATAAACACTGATGAAACTTCAATGTATCAAACAATGACAAAAATAACGGGCTTTCACTATGATGATATATTACTACCTCTACTACTACTGCGTTCTTATATCTTTCTTCACACAGACTTTGACTTTGTTTATGTTCCGCTGTTTTCTTGGTTAATAATGTTAGACATTCCTTGCGTGCAGGCGCACTTATGACTGCAGGAGTGCTCACGGCAGGGCTGATTAGTTTCAGAAGAGGCAATTCGCAGTTGGGTCAGGTATTGATGAGAGCTAGGGTGGTCGTACAGGGTGCTACAGTCGCTTTAATGGTTGGAACAGCTTATTACTACGGTGATAATCCTTGGAAGAAATGATCTGCAATTACTTTGTTCTTGAAAACATTTTCACTTAAACGAGATGACACTCAGTAGAGCAAAGGTATGTGCTCTTGTTCGGAGTGTAGAAATATATGGTCTTTGCGATTTATAACTTGTAAGGGCATTATTTTTTAATAATAAGTAAAATTGTCGTTGTATCTTGACCAATTGATTATATTGATTTGAGGGAACTTTTCATCCTATCTGCCAAAATCTCATTATCTTCCAGCTGACAATCTGTGAATTATGCTTGTAAACTTGGGACAATTAATCATCACAATTCAGAAAAGAATTTACAGACTATTTTCTCAATACATATAATAGCAAATGAGTGGGAGATGGGAGTGAAGAGATTACGAATTAGAAGCCAAAACTTGTTTAAATGATTGAAGAAACATTTATAAATTCAAGGAATATGAAAATTAGAGGTGATCTATTGATCTTGAATATAAAAGATGGGACTGAAATGTTTGGAAATCACCACTGAAATCAAATTCACAGTTGAAATCCACCCTGTTCATCACAAACAAGTTCTGTCAAGTAGCATTAATCTATGCCATTCAAATAAGTGATGTCGTTGCCATTGAATTTATTGTAAAGAAAAAAAGAAGAAGCGACATAAAAAATAATTTAATGTAGAAGATTACTTATATATTTTATGATTTTATCAAGATCACATAATCTTGGAGTATATTTTATGATTTTATCAAGATCGTATACTAAAGGAGTAAAAGGTAATATATAACACTTTAAAAATGGAATAATAGTTGTGTTATTTATCCTCATTTATGAAGAAGTTTAGTCATTTACGTAATTTTGATTTATCAGAATTATTTATGAAGAAATAGAACCATAGCCCTTTGTCTTATTCTTTTGTCAGAGAAAAAAATAGCTTTCCTGTTTTATAAATATTAATTGCTTACTTTTATTTTTATTTTAGTTAATCAGGAATCGGCTTATGCCTTTTTCAGCTGAACCGATAGAGACAAATAACGTTAAATTGTTTTTTCCTGCAGTTTGGTTCACAGGATCGACAAAGAAACTACTTACTATTTTAATCTGATGCTAAATTACTTAAAGTAACTATTTTAATCTATAAAATTTAGTTAGAAATTATCTAAATTTGTTAATTTTTAAATTTTAATAAATATATATTCAGACTGAAATATTAGTGCAAATTTTTTGTTCAATTTAAAAAAAAAAATCTTTTGGATGATTTCACAGAAATTGAATATTTAAAATTTTGTCCAACTTCAACCAACCTAACCTAATTACTTTTAGGGTTAGATAGAACCATTGAGAAAATCTTATTTATCACTTTTTCAAGAGAGAGATAGAGATGCCTATGATTCAACTTGCTATGGCAAAAGCATCTTCAAGCTTCCAACTACTCAAATCACAAGTTACTTTGTTTTAAGAAACATTCCATTTCACAAAGCCAATTTATACCAACCATTTTCACCATTAGCATGCTAGCTCTTCTGTTCAAACTCAGATACAAAAAATACCACGATTATTTTATTTTCCAAAATACTACTAATTTTTTTTATTTTTTCTAAAATTACCACAAAAATTAAAACTAAATTTAAAACGCTCAAACTAAATTTTACAACTCTAAAAATTAAAGTATAAACCCAAATTAAATTGTAGAAACGTATTTGTTTGATTATTATTTTTTTGCGAAACAGTGACTAAATTTCTAGTATTTTCCTCTTTTACCCTTAAACTCGAACCAACCTGGTTAACGCTTACCAGATCGCGAATCCTTCTTGATAAGCCAGAGGTTTCTGTTTTCTCTTTAGTCTCTTCATCGCAAATGCTACCTGACTTGTCTCCTAAATCCCTCCTTTCTCACTCACGATCCTAAATCTGCTAAGATACCGCATCAGCTGAGGATTCGATTTCCGTTCCAGAATCGCTTCAAGCATTTTGATCTTCAAAGTTTTCTAGGGCTTCTCCTCTCGAATTTTAAGTCTCCTCCACTTCTCTCATGGCGATGAGAGGTGTCGATTTTAAGTGGTGAGCTCTCTTCAATCTTCTTTCAATTGGGGCGATCTAAGGGAAACGGATTTCGATTTCGAGTTTTGATTCCCATTTTGATTTTGATTCCCATTTTATATCCTTTTTGTTTGTTCTTCGGGATACTAATTTTGTGGGTTACGTTTATAAATTTTGCAGGTATGATGGGTTCTTCTTGTCGATGCTTGCAACTAGTGTGTATCCTTGCATATCACTGCTCGTTGGATTCTTCGAATTTGTTTTTCTGTTATAATTTGTTTGTTCTTGCTTGGATCGAGATGAAAGTTCTCAATCTCGGAGATGATTTCACTACCTGTCTTTATATGAATACGATGTGCGAGTTACAGTTTTTTTCCATAGGTATTGTTCGATTTATCAGAAGAAAAACGGAAAGTAATTTCACTTCTGTTTTTGTCCTGAAGATTCGATTGTAGTTTTGGTTTTTAAGGAATAGAGCAACAAGTCAAAATTTTGTAATGGTATTTTCTTAATAAGGGTTTAAGGTGATCTAGATAGCCTTCCGATTTCGTTTCCTTAATGGCTTTTGCGTTGTAGAATCATTGTAGCTATCAATTGGAAGAGATATTATACGTGCGAATACCCGTTGCATATTTGGATTGTGGTACGTGCCTCTCTTCAATCTTTAGCTGCTCTTGCTAATTATCAGCTTCAGCTGTCTTGTGTTCCTCATCTTGGATCTTTTAAAATTTTGTTACTTTCTCACGGTTTTGTTTGTCTCTACTACGTCAGGTCGATTACACCACCGTGTTTATCTTCCGTGTCTTCATGTTTGTTGACAATGGTCTTGCTGCTGGACTGGGCTTGTAAGTTCCAACTAAAGCTCCTAGTCGTAGAGTTACAGTGTTCACTTTTTGTAATCTTCTCCCAGAGTTATTATCTAAAGGAGTACGCAAAAAATCCTTATTCTTCAGATAAATATGTAATTCATTGAGGATTAGAGTGAAAAAATATGCTAATGCGTAATTGGGAACATTGACTTGCTCTGCAGTACCAGTCGAAGAGGCTATTACACTATTTTGGTTTATCTTTCTCGTTGCAATGTTTCTCTATCTGTCTAGGTTGCAAAAGTTTCGTGAATAGCTGGTTAGTTGATATCACATTGATTTCTGGAATAAATATCTATTAGGGATTTTGGAAGTCAACAACGGAATGCCGGGTTTTGTGGGCGAGTGGTGGTCCTGTCTCTCCTATCTCTGCTGCTGTATCCATTTCTATGGGTTTGGACTGGAATCGGTACACTATGGTTCACAAGGGCAAGAAGCTGTGTAAGCAGTTTTTATGTTCATGTCATATGATTACTCTTGTTGTAAGTCCTGTTGCTGAGCTATTATGTATCTCTTGCGGTAGTTACCTGAAGAAGGCCAAAAATGGGGTTTCCTCATTTGGCTGATGTTCAGCTACTGTGGCCTCCTCTGCATTGCTTGCATCTGTGTCGGAAAGGTATATTTTTTTATCAAGCTTTCTTTGTTGGTCTGTAAAGGGCACCCCGCTTATATGAGTTCATTTGATAGTGGTTGGCGCGGAGACAGGTACACCTGTTACGTGCTCAGCAGGGAATCCCTGTTTCAGAGTTCGGGGTATGTTTCTGGATCCTATTATTCAACTTCACTTCCTTTATACAAGGAGATCTACGTAGTTGCTCATTATGATTTCTATTTCTATTTGCTAGCGGCAATTAGTCTATGCCACTTCTGAGTATTTTTGTCAACGTCTGTTTTCTTGTGGTCAGATTTTAGTTGACATGATTAGGGTACCTGACTGGGCATTTGAAGCTGCAGGCCAAGAGATGAGAGGTATAAGTCAAGATGCTGCTACGTACCATCCTGGACTATACTTGACTCCAGCCCAGGCAAGTTGGATTGTTTGTTCTCAGCACCCTAAGCATTTAGTAACTTGTCCTCTAACATAAATATGACTCAAAGATACTCTGTGGTTTCAATCTCTCTCATACGGGGAAGAACATACTCAGCATTTATGTTTTCCAGTACTTGATGGACTATTCTGTACAGAAGGAGAAATCTTTTTGCCAATGATGTCAAAGAAGATATCATTGGCCGGATTGATTATGTACAAAATCTACCGTATCTTTGTTTGAAGATTCCAAACATCTAATTATTGATGCTTTGATAAACAGACAGAAGCTGTCGAGGCACTCATTCAAGAACTTCCAAAGTTCAGGTTAAAAGCTGTCCCAGATGATTGTGGCGAATGCTTAATCTGCTTAGAGGAGTTCCATATTGGACATGAGGTACTAAACGTCTCTTTTTAATTTTGTTTTTCTCAGTTGCTAGGAATTAACTAACTTTTTATGCATATCTTTCTGGTAGATATTAAACAATAGCTTTGCTTCAACACTGCGCTTGCGTGCTATTCTTGTCTCAGTGGTTTCCTTAGATGAGAAGAAATTGTCTTAATTTTACAGGTAAGAGGTTTACCTTGCGCCCATAATTTCCATGTGGAGTGCATAGACCAGTGGCTGCGATTGAACGTGAAATGTCCTCGGTGCCGGTGCTCGGTTTTCCCAGACCTCGATCTCAGCGCATTATCCAACCTCCAGAGCGCAGAAACGCAACAGCCCTCACAAGGGAACACAGAAACAACAGAATCTCGGTACATAAGAAGCCAACCTCAAAACGAGAGCTACTTGATGAGACTTCAATCCACAATTTACCCAGTCCACACAGATACCTCTTTGGAGACTGCAGAGAACGGTGGGGTTCCTCCTGTCTTGGCCGAGCTATCTCCATCTCGGAGATGAGAGAAAGAAGTGAGTCTATGGAAGTTGTAGTCAATACTAACTCTTGACTGATTTTTCTTTTACATTTTGACCTTAATGTTTTCAGCTTTTTCGGTCGTAAAATGTAAATAAAATGGGGTTAAAAGACGAGAATATTACTTGTGGGGGAAAGGGTGGCTTTGTTTACATTTGGTAAGTTTTCATGTCCGATTTTTGTCGTGACGCGGTGTCCAAATTCTAGGGCTGAGCTCATGGTTGGATATCTTAAAATTTTATAATATTTGGATTTAGATCTGCCTGATCTGTTTTTTAATTATTTGGATTTGGATTCGGATTCGGATTCGATGTCAAATTCATTTAATTCTTATTTAAGCGATCAAATATTTTAAAATTGACTTTAAAAATATAAATTATGTTATTTAATATTTAAATAAAATTAAAATAAAGAGTAGAAACAATAGATGCAAATAGATATTTACTATATAATGATATTCATTTTCGACTAAATTTCAAAATTCAATAAACAAATATGAAATGTTAAATTATGTGAAGATAAAAAGCTTTTAAAAGAAAAGAGAAAACATGCTTTTGAATACGAAAATGAATAATGTTTTGAATTTAAAATTAATATTTACTCTTGTTCTTTATATATATATATATATATATATATATATATATATAATTATGTATATATACATATAATTATGTATAGATTAGCACAGTATATTAATGTAAATCACAAATTATTTAATGAAACAAAAAAAGTATAGTAATACTTTAAAATAATACTTTTAAATTTATCTTCCAAATTTAGCACATTAAAAATAAAAATTTTAAAATATCACAAATTATTATGTGAAAATAATTTTTTTACCTTAAATAAACTATATATAAAACTAAAACATAATGTTTGGATTCACTTTTTCTAATTTATGGTTGAAATTTTTTTATTAAAAAAGATTTTGAATTATTTGAGATTAAATTTGTGTTATTTTTGAAATAGATGATTTATGTTATATTTGGAATAAAAACTTGAAAAAAATGCTAATTTATACAATTGCTCCTAAAACTATTAACATATATCTACTAAATAATAGAGTTATTACATAGATCCATATCTATAGATACATAGTTTTTATTATCGAGATCCACATTTATTTATCTTGCATATCCGTCTAATTTGTACACTCTTATTAAACTTTTTAAAAGATTGACAATGTTCAAATTACATTTTGCTTAGTTATTGATTCTGATGTCACCACAATTCATTAATTTCATTAACACGTATTTTTCTTTCAAGTTTATTATAGTGCATTTCGAGTAGATAACCTAAACATTGTTTGGTTTACTATGATTTCTGACTATACCCTTAAACCACTATTTTTCTACAAACGATATTCTGTCCAACGAAACATTTCCTAACGTAAAAAGATAGAGAAAACTAAATATAAAGAGAGAGATTTTTATTTCTTCTTTTCTCTCCATCGTCTCTACTTTTATTCTCATTTATTTTGTTATTTACATTTAAACAATTACTATAAAAATGCAACCCTACATATTTGTTTCTATTTTCATTTATTTAATTCATTATTCTTTTATCATAATTTAAATTGTAGCCTATGATGTATTGATGCTTGTCAATGAAAGTGAAATTGAATTTTATTTGAGCTGGTTATATAATAAAGAAAATCATTTGCTCCGTTTTTGGGTATTGCAATGCACAATAACATTCTAATTTAAATTTCATCTCCTTGCAAAATACCACTAACTAAAATATAATCATCAATGTAGATAGAAATCGGCCTATATAACATCAATGATCGATCGATTCGCCTAATCCACTTTCTTGAAACAACAGTGAGACATTATCTAATAGTTTTCAATTTCACTTTTGTCTCTTGGTGGATGATTGGAAAGCGATTCCCATTCAAATACTCTTTTTAAAGGGTGCAACTCTCCCACTCATCACCATTTGTAGTTTTAATCATATCTCTTTTGATCAATCGTTTTCCACATTGTTAAGCCAAACACAGTCTCTTTTTACATGCAAGTAGCTTTCAAATCACACTAACTCAATAAAGATACTGATCAAATTCCTCTTTGCGACTCGTATCGATCTCAATGAAAGAATACGATTTGTACAATATCTCCAAATGATAATTGTTAATAAAATTAAATATAATAAAATATAATAGTACTGATACAAAATTTTTGGAAAGACTAGATTTTCACATGCGAAACACTCTTTTCTTAATTCTGAAAACACCCCGTAGTATGATGGTTGTATGACGTTCCGAATCCCAAGATACAACTGTCACTATTCTGTTTTGCACAACCCAAGAATAAAATCCAATGAACGCTTTTATATATTGCATTCTCAGACTCAACATGTGAGAAATTTTTTATGTGTATTTTTTTACAGTTTTAGAATAAGAAAACCAAATGTTTGTTTTCCTTTTTCTCTTTTAATTTTTCATCTTTCATTATTTTTCTTAATGATCAATATATGAGTTTATAAAAAGGTTACTTCATTTTATAATTGATTTTCCGCTAAAAATCATTATGATTTTTATGTTACAAAATAATAAATCAAATTAATTTGGTTGTATATTGTAACTTAAATCAATTAAAGAAATAGTGACTAGTTGACTTAGTTAACAAATAACAAATGAGGTTTAAACCAAACCACAATAAAAATTATACTGACCATTGGTTCATTTGCTAAATTCCGAAAACTCGAAACTCGAGTGCGATTATCTTATTCCACTAATACACCAAAGTGTATTTAAAGTTTTGAGTTTTGTTATTTATTCTCTGATTGATATGCAAGAGAGATTTCACCTCTAACTTCTAATGTGAGACAAATTACATTTGTTCATTTTATAATTATCAAACAATCTACTTTAAATACTCATTTCTCATTCAAAAGAAATTCGGTTTTAACGTTTTTTCAAAAAAATTCACCGGAAAGTGATGGAGAGTCACTTCTATAAAACCAAATTCCAACACACAATACACTAACTAAACCTCATTTTCAACACATTCTCCTTATATCAAATTGCTTGTGTAAATGAAAAAGAGAAGAAGAAAAGTTAAAGGCTTGTGTGAACCGTCCATCTTGCTGTGTGTGAACAATATAAACGTGTCTCACGTGAAAGCCATAGAGATTGTTTGATTTCTGTATTCAGTTTAAAGTTTGTAGTGCGTTTCTGTGTTTGTGGTTTTAATTGTGCGTACGTAATTCTTTATTCGCCCATTTAGATTATATAAAGCTTACTGTTTGAATAAAAATGTTTCAAAAAAGATCTACCAAGTACAACAAACTCAAACAAAACGTGCTTCCGGGGGGTTTGTACAGTAAAATCTGGTTGAACTTTTTGTCATTGTTTTTAAAAGAATTGAGAACAAAATGGGACAAACTGTTGGAACAATTTTTATGAACAAATTTGCATGTTCAATTGGGTAATATAACCCAAATATTGATTACAAAAATTGTTGGAATGTGAATGAGAAATGGGCATTGGGCTCATTAAAAAGCCATAAATTTGTTGGCTAAAATAATGAGGAGGGACAAAAGTCCCACATCGGAAACTTGAGGAAAAATCCTCTAGTATATAAATGGGAGAGCTTATGTAGTAGCTTAAAAGAGTTGGAGAGAAAAAGGACCAAGCCACGCGCGCGCCGCCGCCGCCGCCGCCGGGCCGGGCCGGGCTCGGGCTCGGGCTCGGGCTCGGGCTCGGGTCTCGGGTCTTGGGTCTTGGCAAAGGGCCGTAGGCGGGCCGTAGGCGGGCCGTAGGCGGGCCGTAGGCGGGTCGTAGGCCCAATAAGATTCTTTTTGGGCCAAATTTTGATTATGGTTTTGACTCAAAACCAAGTCAAAACCCTAAACCATACCCACGGTTTTCTCTCCTAACCGTCCACGATTTTTTTTCGTCGGTTTGGTTCCCTCCCACGTTTTAGGGTTGCGAAAAGCGCTCCCTTAAGGCTATAAAAACAAGCCTTAATCCTCATTAACCTAATTCGGCCGCATTCTCTCCCAAAGTCGTTCCAGCGATCTTCCTCCTCTCTTCTTCACGCACTGTAAGTTTTTATCGAGAGTATATCGTAGATTCTTGTTCGTAGATTCTACAGTTGGGTGTTGCAATTGTAGTCTCATTGTGGTTGTATCCTGGGATTCAAAATCTCATCAAACCGCCACACTGCGGGAGATTTATTGAATTAAGGAAAGAGATCAAATCTCGCCTCCACGAATTCGTCTTCTTTTTAATTCAGTTTTTCAATCGTTTGATCCGTAGATCATTTTCTCATATCGTGATTTTCATATCCGGTTTTTCGCGTTCTAACATTCTTAATTCAATAAATCCGCTTCCTGCTTATCGCTTGAATCGGATTGAGAATTGCGATTGATTTTTAAAACGATTTTCAAAAACGTTTCAAAACGATTTTTCGATCTGAAAAAAAAAAAACGGTTTCAAACGATTCTGATCTGGTTTGTAACGTTTTTAAAACGTTTTCACATTATTTCAATCGATCGGAATCGATTTCATAAACGTTTTCAATCCGTTTTCTGATCGATCTGAAACAGTTCTACGAACGTTTTATAACGATTCAGTGGAAAGTTTCAAAATCTAAAACGATCTAAATATTTTTGTCAAACGGTTTCCGCGAAGGCCTAACGGCGAGTTTCACGAATATTATTATTTTAAAAATATATATATATATATATAAATATATATATTTATAGAAACGCCTGTCAGGGTTTCTAAAAGGAGGAAAAAATATTTCTGATTCATAAAGGAGTCAAAATATTTTTCTGGAATTTCGCGGAATATCAAAAAAAATTTTTTTTGATATCTGCAGAAATCTGAGCGAATTCTCGGAACGCTTTTTAAAGCAAATTTCCGCAGAACGCAATTTTAACGATTTTTTAAATCCATTATATTGCTATCGCATTTGTTTGTGATCCATATTGATTCTGTTTCTTTTATATTTGAACAGATTCATCTGAAATGGCTAACGAAACTGCTTACGTGCCTGTTGATACCACATCCCGAGGTGCAAATGATGGGATTAACGCAAGTGAGATGACGCCCCAGATTGGGAGTGGTCTACCACTTGGTTCATCCTCATCTGATGTCCCGTTTGTGCCTAGCTCTATAAGTGCAGGACTTACGCCGGACAAATTTGATGGATCCAATTTTAAGACGTGGCAGCAAAAGATGCACTTCTTTCTGACCACTCTGAAATTGGAGAAGTATCTCACCGAGGTTAAGCCTGTGTTACCTCCGGGGAATACTGATCCACGAGCTCTTGCTAGTGTTGAGTCGTGGAACCATGGAGACTACTTGTGTCGAGGCTACATTCAAAGCCGCCTGGTGGACCAACTGTTCAATGTGTACAGTGAGGTCAAAACTTCCAAGGATCTCTGGGATGCCTTGGAAAAGAAGTATAAGTCTTTCAACGTAGGCTCTGGGAAATATGAAGTTAAGAAATTTCTTGACTTCAAAATGGTGGACTCAAGGCCCATCATGGAGCAAGTTCATGAACTGCAAATGATATCCCAAGAGTTAACCGATGAGGGAATGAAGTTGTGTGAGACATTCACTGTGAATTGCTTTATTGAGAAGCTACCTCCCGGTTGGGTCGATTTCAAAAATTATCTCGACCACAAGCAAAAGGCTTTGACGTTGTCAAACTTAATTTCCAGGTTGCAAATTGAGTCAACACATCGCAGATCAGATTACCATCTCGATCATAATGCGAATGTAGCCGAATACGCAAGAAAGGGCAAAGGCAAGGTTGTGGCAAACAACAATGGACCTAATAAACATGCGTTTAACAAGGTCGCACCTCAAGCCTCCACAAGCTTTAAGAAGCAAGGCAACCCGAAGAAATTCTCTGGGAGTTGTCATCATTGTGGTAAGAAAGGGCACAAGTCCTCGGAGTGTCGCAGTAAGGCAAAGGGAAAAGCTCAAGCCAATCTGACTGAAGCTGACCTATGTGCGGTGGTCACTGAGGCAAACATGGTTGAGAAAAACCCTAGGGAGTGGTTCTATGATACTGGAGCAACCACTCACATCTGCATTGATCGAGATATGTTCAGTTCTTATCAGAAGAACAAGTCCGAGGAGCAGTTGATGATGGGAAACACGGCTTTTTCCAAGATTGAAGGTCACGGCAAAGTGGTGCTGAAGCTGACATCTGGACACGAAGTCACTCTCACCAATGTGAAGCACGTGCCAGACATGAGGAAGAACCTGATATCCGGGACATTGATGAGCAAGCATGGATTCGCCATCAACTTTGAGTCCCACAAATTGGTTCTTAGGAAGAATGGGGTGTACTTGGGAAAAGGGTATGTTAAGGGAGGACTGATCAAAATGTGTGTAATGACAGTTCTCAAAAACAATGATGTTTCTATTTTTTCCAATGTTGCAATGAATAAGAAACCAGTTGCTTATTTGGTTGAGTCTTTTAATTTATGGCATGAAAGATTAGGACATGTGAATTATAAATCGATGCAACGATTGATTAATTTGAACCTAATTCCAAAATGCAAAATAAGTAAAGACAAGTGTGAGATATGCGTCGAAGCAAAACTCACAAAAACTCCATCACCTCATGTTGTACGAACTACTGAACCTCTAGCATTAATACACACTGATTTATGCGATTTGAAAAGCATACAAACTAGAGGTGGTAAAAAGTATTTTGTGACATTCATTGATGATTGTACAAAATATTGTTACGTATATTTGTTACGTAGTAAGGATGAAGCCCTACAAAAATTTAAAGAGTACAAGCTTGAAGTTGAAAATCAATTTAAGAAAACTATTAAAATAGTTAGAAGTGATAGAGGAGGCGAATATGATGGACCGTTTAATGCATTTTGTCAAGAAAATGGCATTATCCATCAAACAATAGCTCCCTACTCACCAGAATCTAACGGAGTTGCAGAACGCAAAAACCGAACTCTAAAAGAAATGATGAATGCAATGTTGCAGGAATCTGGGTTACCCCAGAATCTGTGGGGGGAAGCATTGCTCACCACAAATTATATCCTCAACAAAATACCTCACAAAACAACCGGCAAAACGCCGTATGAGTTGTGGAAAGGTATTGTACCTTCGTACAAATACTTGAAAGTGTGGGGGTGCCTAGCAAAAGTAGCAGTACCTCCTCCTAAAAAGGTCACAATTGGACCTAAAACTGTGGATTGCATATTCATAGGATACGCACACAATAGTAGTGCTTATCGGTTTTTGGTACATAAATCAGATATATCAGATATCCATGTCAATACGATTATGGAATCAAAAATGCAACATTTTTTGACAATGTATTTCCGTGTAAGGATAAACATCCGAAACGAGCACGTGAAGAGAGTGATGCAATCACCTCCACAAATGAGGCAAGCACATCTGGTACTTTAGTAACTGAAGTAGAATATATTGAAGATGAACCTAGACGAAGCAAAAGAGCTCGTAAGGAAAAATCTTTTGGTGATGATTTCTTGACGGTCTTTCTCTTAGAGAATGAACCGAGAACATTCACCGAAGCCATGTCTACACCTGATGCGCCTTCCTGGAAGGAAGCTGTGAATAGTGAGATCGACTCCATTATGCAAAACCATACATGGGAGATAACCGATCTACCACAAGGCTCTAAGGCATTAGGGTGTAAATGGATTTTCAAAACAAAATTGAAAACCGATGGCTCAATAGAGAAGTACAAGGCTAGACTTGTGGTGCAAGGATTCCGACAAAAAGAAGGTTTGGATTTCTTTGACACCTATTCTCCAGTAACGAGAATAACTTCAATAAGAATGCTGATAAGCATCGCAACATTGAGGGACTTGGAAATACATCAAATGGATGTAAAAACTGCTTTTCTAAATGGTGATTTAGAAGAAGAGATTTATATGAAACAACCTGAAGGGTTTGTCATCTCTGGTCAAGAACACAAAGTGTGTAGACTTGTAAAGTCATTGTACGGACTCAAACAAGCTCCTAAACAATGGCATGAAAAATTTGACAATGTAATGATGTCAAATGGTTTCAGCATAAATGAATGTGATAAGTGTATCTATGTCAAAAATACGCCAAATGGGTATATTCTGTTATGCTTATACGTGGATGATATGCTTATCATTGGTAGCAATAAAAACATGATCAATCAAACTAAGAGTTTGCTTAGTGGAAAGTTTGACATGAAAGATATGGGATTAGCGGATGTCATTCTAGGAATCAAGATAAATAGACATTTTGAAGGAATCATCCTATCTCAAACTCATTATGCTGAGAAGATTCTTGAGCGGTTTAAGAACTACTCAAATGGAAGTGCAAAAACTTCTGTCGACCCTCAACTTCACTTGACCAAAAATTCGGGTGAAGCGGTGTCACAACTAGAGTATGCACGCGTGATCGGAAGCTTGATGTACTTAACAAACTGTACTAGACCCGATCTGGCGCACTCGGTAAATGTACTAAGTCGCTACACGAGTAATCCAGGACATAATCATTGGAAAGCTATAACTAGAGTATTAAACTACCTACGTTATACAAAAGATTATGGGTTGTACTACGGTAGAGAACCCGGAGTTTTGGAAGGATACAGTGATGCGAACTGGATATCCGACTCCAAAAACTCAAAATCCACCAGTGGATATATCTTTACACTTGGTGGTGCAGCAGTGTCCTGGAAATCTTCCAAACAAACTCTGTTGGCTAGATCAACCATGGAATCTGAGTTCATAGCTTTAGACAAAGCTGCAGAAGAAGCAGAATGGCTTCGTAATTTTTTGGAAGATATCCCGATGTGGGAAAAACCAGTGTCAGCAATACGTATACATTGTGATAGTCAATCGGCTATTGCTCGGGCACTGAACAATCTGTATAATGGTAAATCGCGTCATATATGAAGACGACATAAAACCATTAGGCACTTAATCTCAAGTGGTGTAATCACGGTAGATTACATCAAATCAGCTGATAACCTAGCGGATCCGTTTACTAAAGGTTTAGCTCGAGATCAAGTCGTACAATCATCAAGAGGAATGGGTTTAAAGCCTATGAATAAAGATGAAGTTTGATGGAAACCCCACCTACGTGACTGGAGATCCCAAGATGTAGGTTCAAAGGGACAACTATATCAAACAGAATCTAAAAAAACACTGTGAGACTTACGTCTATACCCAGTTCCTAGGATGATAAACAGTGTTGTTACCTGTATGTGTAGGATAAGCATTGCTTTTAATGATTTGAGACCATAGTTTTGACATATAAGTGGAGTATTACAGGATGCTCCTTAAAACAAAGCTAATGGCGAATCACCTTATGAGTGTGAAATGGGGCCGTTTCTAGGAGAATGAAGGAAATGCTATATTCTCCAAGTTCACTCATGATTAACCAGGCAAGTCCACGGCCACAATGGACACAATAGAGAACATAGTTCTACGAGAAATGAAACTGTGTTATACCTGTTGTCTCGGTTTACATCAAAGCTCGGGTGGTTCAAGACATCATGTTCACCTCCTGGTCGAGTAAACCCGACAGATATTAACAATGAGTGGTTCAAAGCTGAAACATGCTACCAACTCAGATACAGTGAATTTTCGTTTATACTCTCGAAAGTCATTCTGTCTAGTCTATAGAATACGTCTAGATAATAGAGTCTGTCGAGTCTATCGAGTCTGCATTGTATAGAGTCATTTCTATTCATGTGGGGGATTGTTGGAACAATTTTTATGAACAAATTTGCATGTTCAATTGGGTAATATAACCCAAATATTGATTGCAAAAATTGTTGGAATGTGAATGAGAAATGGGCATTGGGCTCATTAAAAAGCCATAAATTTGTTGGCTAAAATAATGAGGAGGGACAAAAGTCCCACATCGGAAACTTGAGGAAAAATCCTCTAGTATATAAATGGGAGAGCTTATGTAGTAGCTTAAAAGAGTTGGAGAGAAAAGGGACCAAGCCACGCGCGCGCCGCCGGGCCGGGCCGGGCTCGGGCTTGGGTCTCGGGTCTCGGGTCTCGGGTCTCGGGTCTCGGGTCTCGGGTCTTGGGTCTTGGGTCTTGGGTCTTGGGTCTTGGGTCTTGGGTCTTGGGTCTTGGCAAAGGGCCGTAGGCGGGTCGTAGGCCCAATAAGATTCTTTTTGGGCCAAATTTTGATTATGGTTTTGACTCAAAACCAAGTCAAAACCCTAAACCATACCCACGGTTTTCTCTCCTAACCGTCCACGATTTTTTTTTCGTCGGTTCGGTTCCCTCCCATGTTTTAGGGTTGCGAAAACCGCTCCCTTAAGGCTATAAAAACAAGCCTTAATCCTCATTAACCTAATTCGGCCGCATTCTCTCCCAAAGTCGTTCCAGCGATCTTCCTCCTCTCTTCTTCACGCACTGTAAGTTTTTATCGAGAGTATATCGTAGATTCTTGTTCGTAGATTCTACAGTTGGGTGTTGCAATTGTAGTCTCATTGTGGTTGTATCCTGGGATTCAAAATCTCATCAAACCGCCACACTGCGGGAGATTTATTGAATTAAGGAAAGAGATCAAATCTCGCCTCCACGAATTCGTCTTCTTTTTAATTCAGTTTTTCAATCGTTTGATCCGTAGATCGTTTTCTCATATCGTGATTTTCATATCCGGTTTTGCGCGTTCTAACACAAACAATATCATTTAAATGGAAAATTTGATTTTGAACAAATGGGGAATAATGAGGTGCTGCAGTCGTGTGGAACAATCAAAGTTTAATTTCAAAGATTAATTTTAAACTTTTTTCGATCATCTGAAATTATAAAATATAGTTCTTTGTGAGACAAGCATTAAATAATTAAGAAAAATTGATAATGAAAAAAGAGAACATGTTAATAAAAATAGTATAAATAGTGGTAAAAGATAATGGTATAGTGCAGTTCGTTTGTCTGCCGCAGCGTCTGCGGTAGCGACCTGCGGTTAGACGTTGCGGTTAGACGCAGTAATATTGTTGTTCGTTTGATCGCCGCAGGTTGTCACCGCAGGTTGTATTGCAATTGTTTGATCGCAAACGCTATAATTTCGCAGCGATTAAAAATTTTGATCGCAGCTTTCTGCGGTCGACCGCAATGTTTGACCGCAGGAACCTGCGACGGTCAAACAAACAACGTTTAACCATATGACGCAGCCGCAGGTTTCTGCAGCTACGAAACGAACAGGCCTTATACCATATTTTTTTGCAATTTTTGTAAAGTGGACGTTTTTGTAAAGTGGCCATTTTTGTAAAGTGGCCATTTTTGTATACAGACCCCTTAAAAAACCTGAACACATGTTTTTTTAATAAGATTAAAAGTACAAAAATAAAAAATAACGACATTTTGGTTTAATATTTTGGTCAACATGATAAATACTAACGGTTTAATATTTTGGTCAACTATTCCACATCCACAAAGATCACTAAAACATTTTTCAAATACACTAATTATTATGCCTAAATTGAAATTTACTAAGCTTTATTATTATTATAATATGATGTAATGAAAATTTTAATATAATGAATGTTTAATTTAATTAATGTTATAATTTGTTGAAGTTTTGTAAAAAAAGTATGTGGGTTTAAATTGTAATTTTTATAAATAAAATGTATTACTAATAAAAATAGAAACAGAATATATTTGAATATATTTTAGAATAATACGTTGGAAAAAAATATTCTAAAAAATAAAAGAATAGATTGTAAATGGTCTAAGGAAGAGATTGTAATTAGGATTAAAACGTAGGAAATAAGAACGTGATTAGACGGGGGAGAGTGCATTGTCGCACTTGCCGCCCCAATCAAAGAAAAACCCGATTTTGATTACAAACATTTAGCCATCGAAGAAAATTATAAGATTAGACTGGTAAAAGTTAAAAGTAATTAAGGATTTAAAGAGGACAAAGTAAATGAACAGGACAGAGACAAGTCAAAATGAGATTGCACTTTTCTTTTCTACCGCTCAAAACCTGAGGGAGAATTTACCTTTTTTCCTTTTAAGACACAGAAAATACTTTTCAACACTGACAAATCTGCACAGCTGAAGACAAAGTAAAGTAAACATAATTATGTTCCTCTCAAAAATGATAAGCACGTAGCAGTTACCACTTCTAACATTAGTGATCTTTAGGGAAAAACCACTGATAACTATATATATATGATATTTAATGTAATGCTGATTCCATCGCAAAATAATGTTTATTTATGAATAAATTAAATGAACAATATGTATTTATCTAATACTCTCAATTTTGTATTTGCTATAAAATTATAGGCAATTGACTAAAATAGCACTATTTCAAATTTTTATATAGCACTAGTCATTTAAATTTCTAAAAATAGCACAAATTTAATATTAAAATAATTAAAAAATTATTTCTAATGAAAAAAATTTAAATCCTAAATTGGAAAAAATGAACTCAAACATTATGTTTTAATTTTATATATATTTTATATAAGGTAAATAATTATTTTGAAATAATAATTTATGCTATTTTGGTAATTTTAGTTTTATTGTACTAAATTTAAAAGATAAACTTAAAATAGTGTTATTTTAGAGTATTATTTTAAAATTATTTATATTATCTTCATTTTTTTAATTAGATTGTAACACACATCATCAAAATTGAATCTAAAACGCGTTGAACTTATATAGTAAAAAAAACAAAAGCAATATCGAAATCTTTTATGGTCGTCAACCGTAGGGCTCTAAATGTGAACTTATCTAGTCAATATGTAAACCATAAGTCAAGTATTGGACCACGTCTCGCATTCCAACTAATTAATACTCCAATATGAATATCAACCCACCAGATCCAATACACCAAAAGAACACGTGATTAAAAACAATCATATCATAAGATTAGACATAAAACATACAGTTCCATTCCATTGAGTTTTTCAGCATTCAGATTTTCAAATTCCAAGTTTATTTTATGAGCTTCAAGTCCAACTCATCATATATATAAAGATTTAACATATTAAAAAGTGTTTTACGCTTTTTATATGATTGACAAAGGGTTTGGTATATATTACTTTATTAAGGAGAAATTCGAAATCAAACCAAATCTATTTTCATTTTTAGTTAGGTAAAAACCTTATGATCGTGTTCGTTTAGTTTTGCTTATCTTTATCAAATTTTATCTAGCTATAACATAAGTTCGGTTTATAAGAATCATTGGCAAGGTAAACCGGTTTTCATATCCGGTTTGATATATGCCAACTTCGGTTTAGTTGTGTATTCACCATCCAATGATTGACCGCGTGAACAAAAAGTTCAAAATCTGACGTTGTTGTTAATAAATAATAACTAATAAGCATGAGAAGGTTGACTTTTGTAGTGTGTTGTATTGAACAATTAAGAATTGATATGATCAAATATGTTAGCATACTTATCAAATTTGTGAATTAATAAAAATCTGATAGTGATTTGACGTTTTGTGTAGTGTTTACTAATTGAAATTTGATCAAATAATAGCTAAGTTGACAAGGAAACCGCGTCAAACGCAAAAAGGTATTGTCGTATTGAAAACACGGACAATACAACACTAACATCATCAATCACCTTTTCTTTTTAAATCTCTTTTGGCTTCGAGTGATTGAATTATTTGTGTTTGCCAACCCAATTTAACCGGATTCTTTGCGGTTTAATTAATTTTTTAATGCATTTTATAATTTAAACCGAACTTACAAACAAAACTAGTTATACGTAGTCCACGTATCTTACACGTAAGCATACGTTGACACATACTTTATTGAAAGACATTCTATATTTACATCTCAGGGTTATTCACATTTTCATTACGAATAAAATATGATTATTAAATGATAAAAAAAGCTGGTGGTATAGAAAATTTTGCAATTTCTTGTCGTGATGGAATTGGGATTGCTTATACATTTGTGTGTCTATATATTTAAATTCACAAACTCCATTCATATGAAGGAACACAATTGTAATTTTATGGAAACTAAATATTAGAATCGTTTTATTTGGTTGTTCACTGTTGACAGCTGCGGTTGTGGTCAATATTACGATTACAACATATGTTATTTGTTTGTCTACCGTCGACGATTACAATTAATTATAGATTTTTAGTCGTATCGGTGTTTTACCCAACGGTCAAAAAAATTATGATATTATTATTAACCGCAGATAGCTATGATATCTAAACAAATAATATTATATCATAGTCGCAACCGTAGAAAATTACAGTTGACAAATGAAAAAACTAATATAAAAAATTGTGACGTTATGATCTATAGATTTTTTTCCGATGATCAAAGAGTTTGGGATGACAAATAAACAAAAATTTAAAATTTGTAAAACGTTAATTATGCTTAAATCATGAATGAAATTGTAGTAAAAATTATTTGCAAAAATATCATTCAGTTATTAAATTACTATAAATTGGTTACGTTTATATCTGAATTTAGAAAATAAAAGATATCATACTTTTCAGATACATTTACGCCCAAAAACGAACAATAAAATAAAATGATCTGATCGAAGTCCATAATAGTGGTTGTATATCTGTACAAGGCTGGACTTTTTTTTTGGCCGCAATGCTTCTGGAGTCTTTAATTATGTTTGTTTGTTTGTTGAAAATAATATATGTTTGTGTGCATTCGAGAATAAGTTGGTCATCAGAATCTTTCTAGTTAATACCTATAATTGGAAGATAAAGATAATACTGTAATATTTATGATTAATATTTGATTTGTTTACTAGATATTTTCGTCTGGTTAATAAATTGTGATTACGATCACATGTTAATATAAGTTTATCAAAATATCTATAATAATAAATTAAAAAGATTACAATCCAAATTTTAAATAATTGTTATACTAAACTAATTAGATATATTTTTAGTTTATATAACACATTTTTAAGGAAGATAATATGAGCAATTTTAAATACCATAAATTTAATGAAATAGAAAAACTCAAATTAATTTTTTTTTATTGAAAACTAATACCTAAAAATATGATATTTTTTTTAATGTTTTTATAATATTTAGTAAACTCAAATGCTTTTAGTAGATTTATTAATGAAGAAGTAAGAAACAAGACATCTAAACAACTTTTTAAATTTGACTTTTAATGTACAGGGACACATAGGAAGTACAATTCAATTATTTAGTTCCAGATTGGTCGGAAATTAATTTATACAAATTGTCCAATAAAAATATAGTAAATTTACATGTAGCCTGGAATCATCAAAGTATAGAAAGTTTATTTGATGTGCAATTTATGACATTTAAAGACTTATGTAGATATATTTTACTATAACTGAGAAAAACATGATCCGCTCCTTCGAAAAGACGGTCGAAGGAGTGACAAAAGCATAGTGTGGTTCATTTTCCTGTGCCCGAGTCAACTGTTCTATGCTCATCGATTATTTTGAATGAACGATGATAAAGCAATGTGTTACTTGCCATGATGAAGCTAACAAATTTTAAGTATTGCAAAATCTCTGTTACTAAGAATAAATATAGACAAAGTATTTTAGTAACATAGAATTCAAAAAAATACTTAAAAGAACACTCTAAGATTTAACATTTCTAAATACTATAACTAATTTCACTAGATTGTAGACTAAAATTGAAACTTCTAATTAAATGAGATAGTTGAACCTTTTACCATAAATAAGTCAAAATGCTTGATTTGATTTATCCTCTTTTTTTTAACTTTAACTTGAATGGATGAATCTGAAACTAGAAATTTGGACAATGTAAACATATTATCCCAATTTAAAAGAATAACAATAAATAAATGAGGATTCAAAACAATTGACTTTAAGAATAATAATAATAATAGAGCGATGGTAAAAATGGGCCTACATCTTCAACCAACTCAGCCCACACAATTATCTCATATATTCACAAATTAAAAGAAAAGTTTTAAAATTTACTAAAGAAAATAAATTAAAATAATTATTTGAGTCATTCACACATGTCTATTTCTTCCACAGTCATTGTTTTCTTTTTTTTTCTGAAAAAAATTTTCTTCCCTTTGTACAGATTCCGACAATTTTCTACTCTCTGGATCCACCACTATATAAGAAGGCGATAGAGCGAAGCTTGAGATGAAGAGTAGAGTTATCCTCAGCCATAGAGAGCGAAGAGATAAGAACAATAACATTAACAACAACAAAGACATCTTCAGTAATTACACACAGATTGAAGCCATGGAGAGAAAGACCTTTGAAGTTGAGACGACGACGACGACAGAGGATCACAGACCCTACTCCGCCGTCGATGACGGTGGTTCTGATTTGAAATCGACCGTCGATTCATTTGACGAAGATCAGAAAAAGCTCGTTTATAGAGGCTGGAAAGTCATGCCTTTTATCATTGGTAACGCTTTTTTTTTCTTCATTCCGACAAGTTTTAAAACAACTCTGGTGATTGAAAAATAAGTGAAACTAAAGTAGAACATTTAGTCCGTGATGTTTTAATATGTTTTTTTTTTCTTTCTTCTCTTTGACTGTGTCAAAACCCTCGAACTCGAGTTCTTGCTTTGAGATTTTTCAAGACGAAAATAGTTTTGTAAATCAAAATTTGATTGAAACCCAGATCGACAAAAGCAGAAGAGATTTCTTTCACAGTTTGTTTTAGATATTTTTACCAGATCTATCCATGGAAAGAATTTTTTACAACTGTTTTGTTAACTTTTTGTGTGTGGAATTGAACCATGCGGTTAAGACTTGAGAGTAGAGTGGATAACATTTGAGAATTGTGTACGCTTAAAGACAAAGTTAGTTTCTGGGAGTTACAGAGCAGTTAAATGTATAAACTTGACATGTGAACCAAAGTCAGAACAATTGAAGTCCATTCTTGGAATTTGTGTTTGTTCAGTTCCAAAGTTTTCAATTAAATGCAAAAAGTTTGCAATTTTACGAGAAACCAGATCTGGGTGCCTTAGCAGTTATGTCTTTTTAATCTTGACAGGTAATGAGACATTTGAGAAGATTGGGATCATAGGGACATTATCCAACCTTCTTGTGTACCTAACTTCAGTATTTAACCTTAAGAGCTATACAGCTGCAACAATCATCAATGCCTTTAGTGGCACTATAAATTTCGGGACTTTCGTCGCTGCTTTTCTCTGTGACACTTACTTTGGTCGCTACAAGACTCTCAGTGTAGCTGTCGTCGCTTGTTTTCTGGTACTAATGACCTTTGATGAATTAAACTTAAATAAATACACGGTTTAGTTTTCTCGAAGAATTTAGTCTTTTTTTTTTTCATTTTCTAAATAATTTTCATCTTTGTAGGGATCGTTTGTGATACTGCTGACGGCTGCAGTTCCGGCATTGCATCCAACTCCCTGTGGAACAAAGAGCTCATGCGAAGGGCCAAGTGTGGGCCAAATTGCATTCTTGCTTATGGGTTTAGCGCTTCTTGTTGTAGGGGCGGGTGGAATCAGGCCGTGTAATTTGGCTTTTGGGGCTGATCAGTTTAACCCCAAATCTGAATCCGGAAAGAAAGGAATCAACAGTTTCTTCAACTGGTATTTCTTCACATTCACTTTCGCGCAGATTATCTCGCTCACGCTAGTCGTGTATATCCAGTCAAATGTGAGTTGGACGATCGGTTTGTGTATCCCGGTGGGTTTAATGTTCTTGGCGTGCGTGATTTTCTTTGCTGGCCATAAGTTATACGTAAAAGTCAAAGCCTCGGGTAGTCCCTTGGCTGGTATCTGTCATGTTATAGCAGCAGCGATCAAGAAACGGGGATTGAAGCCAGTTAAGCAGCCTTGGCTCAATCTTTACAACCACATTCCGCGTAACTATGCAAATTCTACTCTAAAATACACCGACCAGTTCAGGTAAAAGTCATTTGCATACTCTAAAATTCTATCTCTGTTTTTCCTTGCTTTATGTTTCTGGCTTTTGTTTTGCTGAAAAATGTTGGTTTGTGATATTGCCAGATTTCTGGACAAAGCAGCGATTATGACCCCTGAGGACAAGTTGAAATCCGATGGAACGGCTTCTGATCCATGGAAACTATGTACAATGCAACAAGTGGAAGAAGTGAAATGCATTGTTAGAGTGATTCCAATCTGGTTTGCTTGCGCGATTTACTACCTTGCAATAAGTATGCAAATGACTTATCCGGTCTTCCAAGCGCTCCAGAGTGACCGGCGATTGGGTTCTGGTGGCTTCAAGATTCCGGCCGCCACATATGTAGTGTTCTTGATGACGGGTATGACAATTTTCATCATATTCTACGACCGTGTCCTTGTCCCGTCGCTCAGAAGAGTAACCGGGCTAGACACTGGTATAACACTTTTACAAAGAATCGGAGCAGGGATTGCCTTTGCGGTATTGAGTTTAGTGGTGTCCGGGTTTATAGAGGAACGGAGAAGAACATTTGCGCTGACAAAACCTACTCTTGGGATGGCACCTAGAACAGGAGAAATCTCCTCAATGTCAGCGATGTGGCTGATTCCGCAGCTCACACTTGCAGGAATAGCAGAAGCTTTTACAGCCATTGGACAGATGGAGTTTTACTACAAGCAGTTTCCTGAAAACATGAGGAGCTTTGCGGGTTCTATCTTCTACGTCGGTGGAGGTGTTTCGAGCTACCTTGCTAGTTTCTTGATCTCGACTGTTCATCGGACAACTGAACATTCACCTACAGGAAATTGGTTAGCTGAGGATCTGAACAAAGCGAAATTGGATTACTTCTATTTCATGCTCACAGGACTCATGGTCGTTAACTTAGCTTACTTCTTGTTAATGGCTAAATGGTATAGATACAAAGGCAGTAATGATGAAGACATTTCTGAGATTGAGACCAATGAAGACGAGACCAAGCAGCAGCAGCAACAAGACAAGAACTCTGTCTGATCTGGGAACTCTATTTAATTTTGGGTCTTCTATTTCAGTCTCCTCTATGTTGTTGTACTCCTTAGATAAAATGAAAGAAGAAATCGTTTCCTTTCTCTTTAAACATATGTATTTGTAAGATAAGATTTTTTGTTTGCTAATTATATATCAATCTGTGTAAGAAATAGAATAAACCACTTTTCGGTTATGCCAATGATATGCTTCCTCGAAATTGGGTTTCATCTACCTCATAATGGGCTATGATTTGCCTACTTATTACCAATCTTTCTTTCCATTTCATTTGTCTTTGGGGTTTAATTACAGTGACATTTAAAAAACAATTGTGAACTTTTGCTCCTTTATATTTGTAAAGTATGCTATGTTTTTATTAAAACTAAATATGTTTGCCTTTTTTAATTTCAAAATATGCATATGTGGCAATTATATTTAAAGTAATTTCCTCTTTGTGGGAGATAATAAAATGTAGTGTATTTATTCATATTTATATAAGGATTAAATTTATATATGTAATTAATTATGGTAAAAGCAGAGGGACCCAAAAACATTTGGTTAAAAGAAATGATTTTTAGTGTTAAACGTAACGTGGAAAAACCCCTCCCTCTTCCCTAGCCTCTACGCATCTGTCTCTGATCCTGTTTCTCTTTTCCCCCTTTTTCCCGGCGAACGGCAAATCATCTGAACGGCCGGTAAATTTTCAGCGAAGAGAGATTCGTAAAACTGTTTGTCAGTGTGAGAATATAGAGAGAGAGACATGGGTGTGGATTACTACAATATACTAAAGGTGAACCACAACGCAACGGAGGATGATCTGAAGAAAGCGTACAAGCGACTCGCGATGATCTGGCATCCCGACAAGAATCCTTTGGCGCGTCGAGATGAAGCGGAGGCCAAATTCAAGCGGATCTCTGAAGCCTATGACGTTCTTTCCGACCCTCAAAAGCGCCAGATCTACGATCTTTACGGCGAGGAAGGTCTTAAATCTGGAAAAATTCCCAATTCCGCTGCGTCTTCTTCATCGGAGGCTTCCTCTTCGTCTTCATCGCGACCGCCACACTTCCACCACCAGCACAGCCACAGGCAGCATACGCCGAACGCCTCGTCGTTCCGTTTCAATCCTAGAGACGCGGAGGATATATATGCCGAGTTTTTTGGATCTGAAGATGGAGGCAATGCCGGAGGAGGGGCGGGTGGGAGAGGAAACAGAACGTTCAGGGATGGTAATTTCAGGAACGTTCATTTCAACACCGGTGGTAATCACGGTGTGAATGGTCATAGCAGTGAGCTTAGGAAAGCTCCAGCCGTGGAAAATCCATTGCCATGTAGTTTAGAGGACATGTACAAAGGTGTGCAGAAGAAGATGCGATTATCCAGAAGTGTCTACGATGCTTATGGGTATGTTCTCTTCTGATCTCCTTCTCCCTCTTTATTTATACATTGGGAGATACAGGACGAATCGAGAGCAATTATACAAGATTAATTGGGTATTTTTGCTGATGATGGTTTGCCTGATAGAAGCTTATACTTTTACCATTGTTCACTAGCTGTTCTGCATTTGTGCGAAAGAAAAAAGGTTACTTTTTTAATTGTTTGTCAATCCATGACAGAAATGGAAATGTGTAGTATTTGAACACTCTTAAAATTTAACCATTTGGATGTGAAAAAGCAGCTATTTGTGTGATTGTTTTGGAAATATAGTACCAATTTACCTGCTTGTTGGTGGACAATGTCTGCATATAGAGAGATGAATTTGAGTTTGCTTACCATTTCTTTAAGTGTAGGAAGATGATTATTGCAGCCGGATAACCTAATCTGAAAGCAGCTGATGTTTGAATACCATTATGATTCGTGTTGTTTGATCTTGCAGTAAAAAAAGGGTCGTTGAGGAGATATTGCCCATAGAAATAAAACCCGGGTGGAAGAAAGGCACAAAGCTCACATTCCCTAAAAAGGGCAATGAAGAGCCTGGAATCATACCAGCAGATATTATCTTCGTGCTTGAAGAGAAGCCACATCCTGTTTACAAGAGAGATGGAAACGACCTTGTGGTCAATCAGGAGATCACCCTACTTGAAGCCCTAACCGGTAAGACCATCGACCTCATCACGCTTGATGGAAGGACTCTCATGATCCCACTAACCGATATCATCAAGCCCGACCATGAGATTGTTGTTCCAAACGAAGGAATGCCAATTTCTAAAGAACCTGGAAGAAAAGGTGACCTGAGATTGAAGCTTAGAGTGAAATATCCGTCGAAGCTGACAGCAGAACAGAAATCCGAGCTGAGGAGAGTTCTTGGTGGGGTCTCATGAAGAAGTCAGTGATGAATGTAGATAGCAAAAATGGAGGAGATGATATAGATTGTGAATGGTAGGAGAGATTCTTCTAAGGGGGCTTGGATTTGAAAGCCGAAGAACAAACACAAACGTTGCTTCTCTCGTTTGGAATTAGACATTCTTTTTTCTCATTGCTTTAATTTTCTTTATTTGATTTGTTTTAGTGGCCTTTTATGCGCGTGTATTCCAAACATTTTTTATGATATGAAATTATAATAAAACCTTAAGGAATGTAAGAGTAGGAAAGCTAACAGGATCTCGTCTTCGAATGACAAAGCCTCAAACAAAGTCCTAAACATAGGAACCAAATCAACAAAGACTATTTAAAACAAAATAACCCTAAACACTAAATTTATAGAGCAACGATGGAAGTATTCGAAATAACTTTAAAATTCTGTTAATGCAAGAGAGAAGGGCCAAAAGAGAATTAAAAAAGAAAACAACTAACGCTGCCTTCATTAGCATAGAAACCGAGGAAAGAACTCAACACTAATTCAAACCAAAATTCCGACTAGAGAGAAGTCCAAAAAGAACATCAACTTGAACATTAAGCATGTGTTTTTTTTCTTACCTATTTATCTTATTTAATAAAACTCAATTATGCCCTCACTATTATTGCTAGCTTTGGTAAGCTTAGAGTAGTCAGATATTGTGAATTCCCTTTTTCTTGCTATTGGCTTAAAAGAAATTTGCCCACAATGTGAACATCAAATGTATTTTGAAAAAAAAAATCAACTCTCTTCAATTTAGTTTATTAACATATGATTTCAGAACTCAAACCAAACTCAACAAGAATTAACTGAAATAAAAACTCAACTCAAAAACTAGCCAACAGTGCAGACTAGACCCTAAGGAATCCATTTCCATTCCAGATTTCCAGATTTAACCAAGACCAGACCTATCAATCCACAGACAAGGCGAATGACATCTCAGCCTAAAGAATTAAGAAATCAATATCAAACTGGTCAGACAACATAACAAGAATGAGAAAGTGAAGAACAATGTTAATTCATAAGTATTGTGAAAAGAGTAGCAAAACTCGATGTACACTTTTTTTGACCAATATATTGGCTTCACTCTCTCCTTCCTTTCTTCTTACAAACGTTTATAGATGCAATGAAAAGATGTATATGATTTTAAAAGCTGCTTTCAAGGAGGAATAACCTATTGATGAAAATATTTTAACCAGTGTTGGAGACTGGGAAGAGCTTTTCTACCATGTTGTTGGAGAGGATTCTGTTTGGGTCCAGCTCCCTTCGTGCTTTGTTGTATGCATCCACCGGAAAACGTTTTCTGAGTCTTGCTTGGAGGGCTTCAAGTTCCTCTTTATCCTTTGGTATCTGATTACATTAAAGATTCAAACAGTAAATACTAGAAATCGTCCAAATAGTAACCTCAACAGATTCTCATTTCCTTCGCCTACTTTTTCACAATGAGGATAGTTGTATTTCAAGCAGAAAAAGGTGGTAAGATACGGAGATTTTTGTCTGTTTAGTTACGGTTAATTATCTGATTAAAAACATTAATTTCTGCAACGGTGACTGAATGAAGGACATAGGTTAACTGTAAGTGATGATATATGTGCGTTTTTAGATTTGAAAATCTACAGTTACCTCAATTTTAGCCCAATGTTCATACGCAGAATATTGATCCCACAATTGCGTCTGTGTCAAATGTCTATAATGGAAAAATTCATCTGTGATGTCCTTCCTTTGGCGAGGGTCTGCGGTAGGGAGGTACATGATTATACCAACCTGACACAAAACGTAATGTACCATATTATAAGTGTAAATCGCTAGCAATTGAAAGAGACAAAAACAGCAAACAGTCTACTTCAACAAGATTGGTCAATAGCAAGAATTTACCAATTGAAACAACAATCTATATCCTAAGATCAAAGTATGTAGCATCATATCTACCGGCTTCTTCTGCCTGTGAAGATTCTAGCATCACTCAAATATTTTCTCCAAAACAAAGGCAGGGAGCAGGAACCTAGCTTCCCAAAGACGGACACCAATGTATCTTTCATGAAAGTCAAAGAGAAGTTACATGAAGAAAAAAGAAGAGAAAACTAGAGTTACCCATGAGAAAATGTCATCCTCTACAGTGCTGAATGCAGGGCTAATGGGGCTCCTGCTTCGAGCTGTCCAGCGCTGTTCTATTGGAGCAGGTGCTGGTATTGCTTCCTTTTCTATTAGTTTTTTCAGCTGTTCTATGTATTCAAGGTCTTTCATGCTTGGTTTGGCGAGGGTTCCAGCAGGAAAACAAGTTTCTGATACCCACTGTTGACCACCACAGTCAAAGCCCAGAATTTCATCACTCCACCCTACTCTATATCCTTCTGATTTTTTCCAAAACTCCGCCTCAGCTTGATTTACTTTTTCAACATGAACATCACTTAGAGGATCGAGGGCAAGTAGTTTATCTCTCAGTTCTGTAAATGAAAGCTCGTTTATGTCTGGCTCCCTGTTGTCAAGAGACTTCTTATTAGAGTCCTGGACCCTAAACATCATGGGGAAAACATTGTTTGTACTTCATTCAATTCTCCACATTAGAGAAAGCAAGTTAGACATAAAAATTAAAGAAGAGCGATGATACCTATACTTCGCAATACTTTCTCTATAGAGATTGCGCACATGTTGTAAAGCCTCATCTGCTGTGTAATTTGGCTTGGACTTAGGTGGTCCACCCCATTTTGATACAGGGTTGCATGTTACAACCACGACAGTGTCAGTATAAGGAATATACAGGTACTTCACATGCTTGTTTGCAGAGAGCAATTTCCTGAACAGCCAGAAAATACCAAAGTTAGGAAAGCTTCGACCCTGAGGCAATTTATGAGATCATTTTGCTTCATAGTAGAGGGAGTGCTTTCCCAAAGGCTCGAAGTGAATGGAGTAGAAACTAAAAGGTGAGCAAAACATGAAACACTTCTCTGGTAATCTAACCAGAAGGAAATTTGTATGCTGCACATGATTTTTCATGGGTGGAGGCATAATATTGAGACTAAATAACGAAAGGTAGCAACACTTCACTTGTGATTTTTCTTGATTTCTTCCATATTTGAGACGTATGTGTGCTCCACAAGTTCATGTCTTTCAACACATTGGAGCGTGACCTCGGCGACAACTCCAAGTCCACCAAGACCACATCGAGCTAGATGAAAGAGCTCTGGATCTTTCTCCTTTGAAAGTTCAATTGTTCCCTTTGCAGGAGTGACCAGCTTCATGCTGATCACCTGCTCATCAATAGGAGGCAATCTAGCACCAGTCCCATGTGCGCCTATCTAAATACAAACAAGAATTTAGAGCCTAAACCACAAAGCACAAGATGGAGACAAACGGCTGAAAGGCAGAAGTTGTTTCTTAGTTTCACAAGGGAGAGAAGAAGATCCAAACCTGAATAATGCCACCGATCTGCTGCTCTCTAATGGAGGCAAAGTTCTGGAGAGTGAGACCATAGTCCTTAATGGCGTCAACTAACTGCTGGACCCTAATCCCAGCCTGCACCCGAACTCTCTTCTTCTCTTTATCGACCTCGAGAACTTTGTCCATGAGTGCCAAATTCACCATCCCTGAGCGAGACAAACCGATCCCATTGGGGGAGAGACCCGATCCAACGGGTCGAATCCTAGACTTTTTCTCATGAGATTCCTTGACGAGAGCTTCGAGATCAGCGAGATTCTCCGGTTGGTTAAAGTTCCTAGTCTGCACCTCATGAGTACCACTCCAGTTGGAGACAGTGTGAAGATCTTCTGGTAACGGAGCGTAGCGGAAGATTTGAGCCTTCTTGTGTTTGGCATTTTCAGGGAACGGGAATGAGAAATAGGTAGCAGCACCACAGAAGAGAGCGAGTGCTGCGTATCCAGCGTACTTACGAAATTCCTTTTCTGAGGCGGAGGATGCAATAGGAGGCGGAGGAGGTGGCGGTGGAGGGGGTGGAATCAACGTCTGGCCGGCGGTGCAAAGAGTACGAATAGGCGACGATGGATGTCGTAGGGTAGATGAAGAAGGGTTTAGATTCCTCAGTAGACGGTCGCCGGAGCGTCGGAGAAGAAGTGACCGGAGCATTTTATGTTACTTTCAGGCGATGTGAACCTGAGTGAATGGTTCCTGTACAACACACGGATCGGGTTTAGTGATTTAATCACTTAGTAAATGTCCAATATACCCCGCTAGTATTTTCATAGTTGTAGTCTTCGTAATTTGCTTATGAACAAATTAACCCAAAAATACTTATATTACCACAAATAACACAATACTTCTGATTGGTTTCAGATGGCCCAGATTAGTATTGTAGTTTTTCTATTCTTCGTCCCACGTGGAAATGCTCAGTTAATTTCTCAAATAGTTAAAATTAGTAGATTTCTTTTCCAATTCTAAAAATCAAACATTCAATAGTAAACTGAGACGTTAAATAAAAAGTGAGAGAAATGACCTTTTCCTCTAAAGAAGCAGATCGAGCGTTTAGCTCCGCCGCGGCAGTGTCGAAGTCACGTACTTCCTCCTCTTAACGTGCGATGCCCTCATTCTTAGAGGCACTATTCAGTTTCGCCTCTGTCGCCCGTTTTCGTTCGACCTTAAACTCATATCTCAAACTATCAACCGATACACGTTCGTGGTCAAGCTATTTCGCAGTAAAGGACGAGTGCTCACAAGGGCACATGGAGATTCCATCCATCAAACATCGACCATAAGTGAAACCAATGCTGTTTGTTTCGAAAGCTATGGATGTATCATACGATCAAACGTTCTTCGTTTGACTGTCACAGTTTTCTTTGGTCAAACGTTGCGGTCGATCGTAGAAAACTGCGATAAAAAATTTTAACCGATGCGAAATTGTAGTATTTACGATCAAATAATTACAATAAAACCTGCGACGATAATTTGCGATGATCAAACGAACAAAAATATTGCAACGTGTAACCACAGCGTTTGAGCGAATGTCCATACCGTAGATGCTGCGGCAAACAAACGAACAACGCAACGGCAAAAAATGATTGAATCACTAATAAAATACATGAGGAGATTAGTGTGGAATTGATGTTAGATTGTATCAACCCAAAGATATATAGCTAAGAGATTTTAGGACTTCTGTGGTACTTAGATAAATTTAATATAAGAACTTGTATAACCAAAAAAATATCTATGTAACTGAAAAATATCTATCAAAATAAAATCGATTTCGATTAAATAACTTGGTCTAAATTTTGGTCAGTATACATTACTGTAATTCAAATAAACCGAAGCTAATCCAAAACTCAAGTTTAAATTCTATCTAGTATCGAAACTAATAAGATTCCATTGGTATATGTTTATTAAGTAAAAGAAAACAACTACTATTCAAATAACTATTATTAGAAAAGAATAAACAAACCCAAAATGGGAAGAAAAAACCCTCAATAAATATAAAAAAGCCCCTGAAGATTCGGTTTTAATTTCCTTTTTCCCAATAGCAATCTCTCTTTTTTTTTTTTTGCTTAGTCTTCTCCACGCACAGCAAAATCCGCTTATATATCTGACTCCTTCTCCTTCTTCCTTTCTCATCTACCAAAAATCATTAACACACACACACACATAATCAAAATCCTCACTCTATCCTGTGTTCTCATTTCTTGCCCAATCTTCTTGATCTGCTCCCATCGAATGAGCCACATAAAAACCATCCACAATCCCACTGGGTCACTAGAGAGGTTTTTGGATCTTCTCTTGATCATTCTCATAATTTTTATGACTCTGAAAGGCGGCACGAGTGGGGCTTGTGCCGCGTGCAAATACCAACGTAGACGCTGCGCCTCAGACTGTCCACTCGCGCCCTACTTCCCAGCAGAACAACCTAAACTCTTCCAAAACGTTCACAGGCTATTCGGCGTGAGAAGCATAGTTAAGATCCTGGAGAATCTTGACGAAGCACAGAAACCAGAGGCCATGAAATCAATCATCTTCCAATCTTATGTACGCGACCGTAACCCTGTCCAGGGTTGCCTCGGAATAACCCAGCATCTTCAGTACTTGATCTGGCTCGCAGAAGAAGAACTCAAAGCCGTAAATACACAATTACAACTATATCGCTCACAACAAAACAACAACAATAGTCAAAATCATCATAATCCTCATAATCAAATGATTCATGAGATTGGTGAAAAGCAAGAAGATGTTACATCACAGCTCGATTTGGGAATGGGTCTAACTATTAACAATACTCAGAGCAATGTCGCACCCTTCTTTAGTCCATTGCAAGTTACTGAAACTCAACAGCAACATCAACAGCCTCAAACATCTTACACTTATGGTTGCAGTGAGATTAATAACACTGGCTATAACAGTCCTCCTGGGTATACAGATTCCTGCAAGGACATTCTCACAAACAACAGTAACAGTAACTGTGTGGCTTGGGGTCAGAATCGATTTCCTTATTATCATAACAATGGATTCAGCAATCAAAACGAGATCAAAAGTAATAACGGTGTGATGGCTATACAATCGCAGCTCGTTAATCTTCAAATGGTACCGAATCAGCGAGAGGAAGAAGAAGATAATGCTCATGAATACGATGAAATCCATCAGTTTCTCGAAATAATCGATGACAGGCAATCATTTGCGGATTCGAAAGAAGTTTACGCTTCGAGGTATGTATAAGTTTTCTGCTCGGCAGTTCTTTGTAATGTAAGAAAAGAAATTCTGAATTTTGGGATACATTTTTGAATCGATTCTTGTTGGTTCACGCAGCTCAGGTGAATTGCTGAAGGAAAGTAAAGAATCGATAAATGAAATTGGAGAGAAGGAACAACTGAAGAATGCCGCAACTTGTTTCAGTCTAACAAGTGTGAACTGATGAAAAGAGACTAATGTTACTTATTTATTCGTAACATTTGTTTCAATTTTGATATTTTTTTTGTTAATCCTATTGGTTAATGCAATGACAAATATAATTTATGTTATTTTTTTCAAACTTTTTTAACAATATTTGCTAATAAATTTTATTTTGATTAATTTTTTAAGATTTAGAATTGTCTTTGTTTCAACGGCATCAATTGTTTATTCAATTCATTTTTGTTTGTTACAAAAAAATAAAATATATCACAAATTTGGATGATAAAATAGTGATAAGTGGAAGGTGTAAAAAAAATAGTGATAAGTGCAAAGTGTAAAAAGAATAGGGTGACATCCATATAACTAATATTTCTATACATATCATTGAATGTCGTTTTTTTCTGTTGATTTTTGTTTGATAAAGTTTTATTTGAATATTTTTAACCAATTAGATTGCTATTTTCTCTAACTGTTATTTATTCGATTATCATTTAAATTTCTTTAGTTTAATGCTGTGTTTGCTAATTTTACGTTCATATGAATCTAATATTTACAAATAAGAGTTTAAATTTAAAAATGTTAGATTTTTTCCATATAAATTAAATAAAATATTTAAAACAGTTTGTTGTTGATGGAGTTCATATTATGTGTTTAGAATAAAATGATTTAATATGTATCTTTATTTGAAATACTGTTAAATTATAAAATTCCTAATATATTATTTGAAAAATATTTAAAAAAAATAATCATATTTCAACGTGAATATACAAAAAATTATATTTCAACGTGTTATTAACAAAAATATCATATTTATTATCACCATAATAAATTTTAAATAAACATATAAATAAATTTAAATTAATATAATAATTATAATATATATTATTAATATTAATTTGGTTAGATAATCAATATATTTTATTAAACTAATAAAAATACTATTAAATTCGTAAAAAATACTATTTTTATTTACTTATTTATATATTTATTTATACAAAAATTAATATTAAAAATAATTTTTAAATAAGAATTAAAATTATATAAATATCTCATTTATATTTACTAATAAACAATTTATTTAATTTGTAAATCTTTTTTTCCATGCAAGACGTGAATATAAATCTAATTAATAAATATTACTAAATATAAAGATATTTTAAGTGGTTAATTTATTAAAAATAAGAATGTTAAAATGTATTATTGAATAAGACTTGTAAGCATTTTCATTTCGAAAATGTTTTTAAGGCAACAGTTTTTGGAGAGATTTCGTATTAACCTTTCCACCGGAAATATACCTTGGAGATTTTTATGGGTCCCCTCGACTACAGATTTTAAACGACACCGTTTTAAATGGACATATTTGATGACGCTGTCTCATCCACGAACGCATCACTTCCATTACAAAGATGGAAACAAAAACATAAAAATAAAAAAATAAATCTATGGTGACAGAAATGAGCCTATCAAGACCCGTTTTTTCACAGAGCTTCTCACCACCTGCTACTAAAACAACAAGGTGAGGCTTTCGATTTTGAACCAAAACTTCTATGATCAGCCTCAAGATCATCAATTTATCACATAACTTAGTTAGGTTTATAGGATCATACTTACAGAACTATATTCTGGAATGTGACTTTCACGGGTTATAGAACTTGAATCTCTAGATTCAAGATTTATTGAGCTCCGATTTGTGTTTCCCTTATGAAACAGAAGATGCTCCATGATCAGGATCGACAGGAGATCTCATTTTTCTGTCTGTTGCTGTGTTTCCAGAAGATTTCTGAAGAAGCCTGAGTTGATAAAATGTATCTTTGACAATCCCATTGAAATTCAGGCTTTGAGAAAGCGTTTTGTTTCAGGGTTTGCTGCCATTTTGCTTCTCTCTCAGGCAGGCCAGGTTTGTTGGAGCCGACATTACGATAGAGCATGTTCGACTGTATCCAAAGCGGTTTGAATTATGTGAGTTTCCTTGTATTTTGGCAGGGTGTTGCGTTGGATATCTCGTCTGGTCATCAGAACATTTGCCAACTAGGGAGTGTTTCTGTGGAAGAAAACAAGCTGATTCTTCCAATTGAAAATGCATCTGACGATGACCCGGAAGCAATGATGATGAGAGGCATGACTGCTAAGAACTTTAACCCGGTTAGGTACTCTGGAAGATGGTTTGAAGTAGCTTCTCTTAAGCGCGGATTTGCGGGTCAAGGCCAAGAAGACTGCCATTGCACCCAGGTAACTTTGTTTCTTTTAACTCTATGGTGGAACTTATCTCCACAAATAACAAAACATGCCCTCCATATTCTGATTATTTTTTGTTTTGTGTTCACCGATTGCAGGGTGTGTACTCGTTTGATATGAAGGAAGCAGCCATCCGGGTAGATACATTTTGCGTTCACGGTAGCCCTGATGGGTATATAACAGGAATCAGAGGAAAGGTTCAATGCGTGGGAGCCCAAGACCTGGAGAAAACTGAAACTGACTTAGAAAAGCAAGAGATGATTAAAGAGAAGTGTTACCTTCGATTTCCCACAATTCCTTTTATCCCAAAGTTGCCATATGATGTCATAGCCACTGACTACGACAACTATGCTCTTGTTTCTGGTGCCAAAGACAGAGGCTTTGTTCAGGTGATTTTCAAGACAAGAACTCTATGGGTTGAGAATATATGTTTTGCCATCTCTTATATAATAGCTTCATGGGTGTCAGGTTTACTCAAGGACACCTAACCCAGGACCCGAGTTCATCGCCAAGTACAAGAACTATTTGGCACAATTTGGGTATGACCCGGAGAAAATCAAGGACACCCCACAGGACTGTGAAGTGATGACTGATGGTCAACTAGCTGCCATGATGTCAATGCCAGGTATGGAGCAAACGCTGACAAACCAGTTTCCAGATTTGGGATTAAGAAAGTCTGTTCAATTTGATCCCTTCACAAGTGTGTTTGAAACCTTGAAGAAACTCGTCCCTCTCTATTTTAAGTAGACCATGCTTCACTGTCCATATGCTTATACACCTGACTCATGAGTGTATACATATTGAGTTTGTATCAAACACCCACAAGCGAGGCAAATATTGTTCCTTTCTTGAAGCTTCCTTATCATAGAGATACACCCCCTAGCCCCTACCACTTAAAATGTAATCTCAGAACAAGTAAACCAGATGCAATCAGTAGCTGTACAATGCTGATGAAAGCCAGAGTTATAAGAAGAATAATGCAAAGCAGTGAATAATCAGTAGGTGTGGGCAGCAGCGTAGCAGCTTCTCCTCCGTTAACTAGTCGGACGAAAATAACAGAGTTTGTTTCTTTGTCAGCTGACAAACAAATCGCCTTCATCTTCGCAATTACATTTTCGAAAACACCCTTCAACATTAAAAATATTATTAAATCCCAAATCTAAAAGTTTAAAATTTTTTTAATTAAAATTCCTGCAATATAACAAATTGAATTTATTTAAATAAATTATTAATCTAATCTAAACAGAAAAAGTGTTAATCACGGTAGTTTAAAAAAGAAGAAGATAAAAGTGTAGCTTTCAAATTAAATATATAAATAATTTTCTTGGGTATTCCTTTAAATTATTCGTACAAGGATCCATTGATATTGCCGTTTATCGAAAACCACCGCTATGCTATTTTTCTTATAAATATTTCCTTTTATTTTTAGTTTAATTTTCAAATTTAAAGATTTGTGGTTTCCTTTCCCAACAGTATTATTTTAAACTTTATAGCCAAAACTAAATTTCTAAACTGATGGAAGATAATATTTTCAGCTTTGTCAATATGGAAAATTTTTCAGCTATTATTCGATACTAAGTTACTTACGATATTGAAAGATTTAAAGGAGAAAAAGTTAAGAAATTTATATTGTTTACACTAGAGTAAGATTTAAAAATTTAGACAACCTTTAACAATTTCGGAATCAGTTATACTTTTATAAGAAAATATTGACAATGAAAATTAACTAGGAATATATTGGGAAATTACATTACTAACACAATATTTTACGTGTTCCGAATGTGACTCACAACTTGACTTTTGTCTGTCATTTCAGGCTTTGGTTAATTTTTTATATTCCAGCTGTAAATAGTATTATTAATCCCGAAATATGAAGAATTAGAGTTATTGAAAACGTAACTACCATTTGTTTTCATTGTCGCTTCTACAATTTTATTTCCTCCCAAAGCTTTTGTGTGACCAGATTGAAAGGAAAAGTCTCTTTTCTATTTTTTGTATTGGTTAGTATAATAATTTACAATAAAAGAAAAAAAAAACTATTGAGTATAAATGTATAATTTGCATTTGGGATCTAGTCGTCAAAACCAACTGTAATGGGCTATAGCTATAAAAATCGATTTTGGGCCAAAATGCTAATTATTCGATTACCTATTCGAGTTGGTTTAAAATCCCCACATCGATAATTCAAGATTCGCTTGCTGTTACACGGTGCATATAAATATAATCCTTCACCTTCAATCCAATTCATACCTTTCTCGGCCTTTTGGCTAAGATCAAGTGTAGTATCTGTTCTTATCAGTTTAATATCTGATATGTGGGTCATTGGCCCACACGATATTAACTTAATTTTTTATTGGGGGAGAGTCGGTTAAATCAGCTTGCTGGTTGGGCTCTCATGTGTCGCCCTCGTCTAGCACTATTGCGAGGGCCAGGCACACCTCACCACTTCGAGTTGAATTTTCTAATTGCAAACCGGTTTATCATTTTAACTGTAACAGGTCTGCAATGGCCAGACTTTTCTTACCGGGCTCAAATTTTGAATTAACATTACGGAACCCCTAAAGCTCAGCATCCGCTTTAAACACCAATAATAATTTTTTTATTATTAAATATAGTAAAGAACATATATGAATAAGAGACATCAATTTTATATATGTTTGGGGCACAAAATAATATAGGGTCGGCCATGCCTATAGATTTGGTTTGAGTGAAACTGAAGCATAAAAATAAAGAAAAAATCGAAAATCGAACGAAATGTTTCTAATGGACAGCCCATGGTGGAATGACAGTTGAATCCCTTTTTTGTTAATCCCAATTTTAGAATAACTAGATGATTTATTATATAATTAAAAATAATTATTAAAATTTTATATGTACAATTATATATGTTTATTATACAATATAAGTATTATGTGTGTTTTATATTTAATTTTATCAAAATAATGGTTTTAATTAGTAAAAACAAACTAAAATTTGAATTTGCTTATTGTCATTTTAGAAGGAAAAGTCATGAAAATTGTGTGTACGGTATTCGGAAAAAAATTTGGTTTCGGATACAATGTCTTTGTAATTAAGATTTTTTTCTTCTAAATTTCTTTTTATTTACTTTAAAATATTTCAAAATTTACATATTTTAATTATAAAAATTTTAGATATTATTTATAATATCTATTTAAAAATATAATTTTTAGTTTGTTATTATAATATTGTAAAAATCTTGTATAACTCAGTATAATTATGAATACTATCTATTATATCAAATTATATATGACTGGTTTTATCTATTTGATTTATAATTTATTTGTTGAAATAAAATTATTTTAAAATTATATATTAGATTAAATATTATATTATAAATTTTTAATAATTTTATTTTTTCTAACGTGATGTAAAAATTTCTTTAAAAATCACTTTTCTTAACGGATGCAAGGTAGAATTTTATAAAATTTTATCCCAATTTATTATAAAAACAATTAAGGTAATAAATGCGCTTTAAAACACATGTGTGGGTTTACAACGGCCCAAACTTCGTAAACGGCGCACGTTTCTCATCTACAAGAGTAAAACGTCATATGCAGATCGAAATCCCATCCGCATATTTCCACATTAGCAGTAGAAGCAAACGGCGAATTCGACGAACGGAACCCCAGAGGAAGATGGTGGCGATATCGATGTACAGAGGCAACCTTCACAAAGTTCCCGACGTGCCTCGCCGGTGGAGAATGCCGGAACGTAATATATCTTTCAAGGACTTTAAATCTCTCCTTCATCGCCGTAAACGAGCCCTTAATCGGCTCTCCCTTAATTCGAACCCTAACTTGAGCCTTAACGTCAAGAGTGACTTGGTTACCGATCAGGACGATGCGTTTACAGCTGAAGGTCCCGGTTCGTCTGGGAAACAAAAGCTTGTTGAGGTGAAGAGAGAGGAGATTAATGGGAATCGGGTTAGGGACGATGAGAATGGCAGATATGATGGTTTTGAAGGAACTCGAGCAGGAGCATCGGACGATCGAGATCGTCCCGGGAGACTAGCGGAATTGCTATCGAAGAATGATAGTGATAATGTGCCGCGAGAGGATGCGGAAAAGGAGAAGGCAGAAGTAAGTTTTTCTTTTGATATCTTTGAATACAAATTAGCTGATTGAAACTCGAATCACCATGTTCGTTTAAAAAATATTGATGATTCGGTGAAATTCATAGGAAGATTGGGAAAAGCCTGGTCAATTTAGGTGAATTCATCAATTTAAGTGCCTGGTTTCTTGAACTGTAGAAAAACTATTGTATAACAAGTCATCGTGGCCCAAGCAGGATTATACTTTGATGTGTGCCCTCAAGTAGTTTGCGTGGCATTGATGGATGATGTGATGCAACGAGTTAGATGAAACAATCAGCTGAATCAAGTTACCAAATTAGTCTCTATGAGCGCAGAAAATCTAGTTTTTCCTTTGAGACTATTCTTTCTTTAGATGCCAACAATCAATATCTCTTGGAAACAGGCACAGGGGACAGCTAAAGAAGTATCAAGCGAAATAGAGAAAAAACAGAAAGAAGTGGAGGAGAGATTACAAGTGTTGAATGCAAAGAAACACAATCTAGTCCAAGTGCTTAAGCAGGTTTGTCCAGTGTCTGTTCTTGTCTTCATAACGACAATTCTGCTATTTACCAATTCCCATACATCGAATGATAATCCTAGTTGTGAATTTAACGGATGCACAGATTTTGAATGCTGAGGAAGAGCTGAAAAGGCGCAGCATAGTGCAACAACAAGGAACAACTGCGACTCGTCCTTCTCTTCCACTCCATGTGGATGTCTCTAACGACTCAGGAGGTAATGCTGGTGGTACTCACATGGAAGGCGGAGAAACCAATGATGCAGCAGCAAATCATAATAATGCTCAAACTCGTACTGTGCTTCGACTATGTGGTGCTTCTTCGTCATCTGAATCTCCTCTCAGAAGAGCTGCAGCCTTTTCACAACACAATATGGTAAATGTTCAAAGAACCCTCATCTTATACAACATACTTATAATCGTTAATCCGAACTTAAACCTAGCCTCTATTTTCGTCTTGCTCAAATTCTGGTCTTGGAGCTATTAGTCTTTTTTTTCCATTCATGATTATATGACTGACTGTTGTTTCTGTTTAAAAGGTTCCGCATCCATCTCGAGTGAGCCCGCGAATGGGTCCGTCTCAACCCGGGAATCTGAATGCTTTAGCAGTGAGTGTTTCTGCATCTGGAACAAACTACGTTGCTTCATCTCCTTCACCAGCTGGTTCTGGTGGCACATCTGTTTTCAGGGAATCACGACTTCAGAGTCCATGGAATTAGCAGAGCTTCTCTCCTCTATATCGCTCTCCGTTATTTTTACTACTAACTTCTTCTTGTAGCTTGTGAAAAGAAAACTACTGTGACATGGTTGAGATACGTGTTGATATAGATTGATGTATAAATATGATGTTTCAGAGTCATCCATATCTTATAATTACTCTGAAATTTCTGTCAGATTATGAGAAATGTTTACTGATTTTTTAACATTGAAGATGTTTTAGTTAAACTGTAAATAACATTATATTGTATTCATTGTTTGATAACGTTATAGTCGTTATGTATGTTTCAAAACGGGTTTGTTACATAGAAAACGAGTTTCGTTGTGCTTCTTTTTTATAACACAGCATTGTTATGTTGCCATGTTCGTTTCTCTATCTTATGAATATACAGTTCTAAATTGTTGTTCGTTTCTATATTTTATGAATCTGCAGTTCTGAATTGTTGTTCGGTTTCTATATCTTATGAATATGTAGTTCTGAATTGTTGTTCGTTTTTATATTTTATGAATATGCAGTTCTGAATTGTTGTTCGTTTCTATATCTTTTAAATATGTAATTCCGAATTGTTGTTCATTCTCTCTCTGCTATATGAATACATAAGTTCGACAAAGGACAAATGTCTAAAATAACATATTTCTAAGTTTTTGTTCCAAAAATAGCATCATTAGTTTAAATTTTCAATAATAACACAAATTTAAGATTAAAATGTATTAAAATTATATTTTAATAGGAAAAAAAAATAAACCTTAAATTGGAAATAATAAACCCAAATACAATATTTTAAGTTTATGTATAATTTATTTAGAATAAATAAGTATTTTCACATAAGTATTTGTGCTATTTTTGAAAATTTAATTTTATGATGTTAGATTTGGAAGAAAAACATTAAAAGTGCTATTTTATTGTTTGTTTCCATATTATCATTATGATTAAAAATCTGTGTTCGTTTAGATACTAACACTGTGATTAAAAATCTATGGTGGATTAGTGGTACGTGCGAAACAAACAAACAATATTTATTTGCTGCAGCCATAATATAACTTGAGTTGCAGACACCGGTAAAATTATCAACATGAATCTACCAATGAACTAAAGAAATCAAAAACGTTAGAAATTTACAAAATGTGAAAATCAAAAGCGTTAGAAATTTACAAAATGTGAAAATCAAAACTGGTTAAGTATTTTAGGATCCGAAATTCATTCAATTGTTTTTGGTTATTCAAATATTTATCGGATTAAACCGGTTCAAGTAATCTGTACTCTAACCCAATAATTAATGGTTCGTCTGAACAAATTAATAAGGAACAAAATAAACCAAACCAATTTGTATAAACTGAAATGGTCTTCAAAATAGAAGCACTGAGTAAACCGGACATGAAATCTGAAGGGAATATTTCTTAACACATAAATCTCCGGTTTGTGAAGCGGTGGAGTTTTGACTTAATTTCGCGACGCCGCCGAGAGAGAGAGAGAGAAAGATGGGGATAGTGACTAAAGCAGGAGATTGGTCGTTCAAGGCCTTCACGGCGGGGTTAGGGCTCGCCACCATATACCTCTCTGCAACTTTCTCCGTTAATGTTTACCGTGGCCTCTCTTGGCACAACGCTCAATCTGTATGTTCTTTCTCTGCGCCTCCTCACTTGTCTATTCCGTATCCAATCAGATTATATCTGTTGTTTTCATTCATCATTATCCAATAATTCGACGAAGCTTCTTTGATTTGATTGCTACTGATCGGAGGTCCATGCGTTCCTCAGGTTGCGATAGTTTCTATAATGTTTTTTTTTTAAGATTCTGTATTGTTTTGAGTATCAGTTGCTAGCTTTGATTTTGATGGAAATTAAACCTAATTAGTCATTGGTTCTTTTCTGATACGCAACGTTTAGTGCAGTAACAGAGTATCACCGCGTCTGGTTTATGGAAAAATGGATTCATAGAACTGATATAAAACTTTCTTGATGATTGACTGTGTCGTCTATCTGAATCACATGTTAATGATGTTTCTCCAGCATTATTAGAGACTACTGGATATTTTGTGTAGACAGTAGATGGAATGTATTAAATACCTTCGATCAGCTGTGATAAGGTCTTGTCTTTCTAGTTTCTAACAGCAAGATCTTATCCTAGTTTTTGGTTTGTCGGATAATTAGTGTTGGTATGTGAGATAATGTATCTCAAACAGAGATAGGAACGGGACTAGCCCGCCTTGTGATGGCCTGATGGGATCTAAGAGATGTTAGGCTTAGACTTCAGAGTTGACTAACCACAGATACTCTCAACCAAATGCCCAATCAAGCCCTAGAAAAATCCAGACTAAAAAATCTTTGAGACACCTTTAAAAGCCCAGCCAATCAACTAAATCTTCACATCCTTTTGTCCACTGTGTCTTGCTTACACCCTAATGCAGTTTCTTGGGTATGTTTTATAATAATGTGATCACCTGCATTAGTACCAAAAAAGAAAATCCAAGTCTAATATTTTGTTCTATTCAGAACCGTTTGGAGGCATTCAGTGTTCTGTCCTTTAAAGATGCAATCAGCCAATCACAACTGGTAGACGCGATATGTTGTAAATTGTAATGATCCATGGTTTTGCTTTCACCTTTGTACTTGATCATTCATTTTTACTTGATATGTTGTATTCTGTCCTTTTTGACTGTAATAATATTCATCCCTCTAATATCTTGTCCAAATGTAAATACATTTTGTGAACAGGTTCTGTATCTTACTGAGAATTCCTGTTTCTTTTCCTTGCAGAAGCTGGAGATAAAGCAATCTGAAGAACAGCCCGAATGATTCTGCTGCTATCTAATTTTCAAACAGCAGATGGGGTATACCTTTTTTTCGATACCAGTAACAATTGAATAAATGAATTTTTTTTGTTTATTACCTTCACTAAATTTGTAATGTTATGCTGAAAGTTCCATCAAATTTCAGAGAAATTGTTAAGGTAACATCGAATCTGTGAATCAAGCAAAAACAAAATTCGATTGTGGAAGTACTTCTCGATCATTTTCTAGCAACGCTCTTTACATAAAAGTTTCTGTAAACCGATACTATCAAATTCTCACAACGGCTCACTCGTGAAGATTGTATGATGTATATAAAATTTGTGGTTCAAACAAATAACATGCGAGTATATGTTGAGAGAATGCCTTTGTAGTAATCTATGAGCTCGTGATAGATTGAGAGTCCATTGTGGTTTCTCAAATCATTCTTGCGTGGTATAACCATTTGGGTTTCTTGAAAACAAATATAAGGTTTTGCCAGACGAAAATAGACCAAATCATTTTCGTTTCTTCACTTATTCAGACCGTTGAGCAATAGCCAACTTGAGTAACAACATGAACTTCTGAGATTGCAAAAGGGAAGAAGGATGATAATAAAAGCATAAAGCAGCAACTCATGAGCTTCCTCCTGCAGCTTGAGCTTCCTTTCTCATCACTGCCCTCGCATAGATCTCGTAGCAGCATCCTAAAACAATAAGACACGAGAAGGCTATTCAACTCAAACACGCAACGAAGTGCTAATCACATCAAACCCATATATTAGAAAAGTTGGAAAGTTATTGGTTTTCCATCAGAGATGTGATAAGCTGAGGATGCAATAACACTAATTCAGTGGAGCATTTCATCCGCGACAGTACCATCTAAACCATGTAAATCCCAGCTAGTATATTATCTACTAATCAATTTCCTTCCATTGTTATATATATTATCAGACAATGCGGAAGGTATGAGGGAGGACATCTTCAGCAAACCAAAATAAGGTAAAGAGATCACAGAAAAAGCAGTAAGTCTCATATAAAATGTACTAGTGAAATTCATGGTACCAAACGATTGTATCACACCAACAAAAACTGATCATGTAACAAAAGAACTTATGAACCATTTTTCACTTACCAGCAACAACTACAACAGTGAGCACATCTCCAATCTTTTTCAATCGGTGCACTCCTTTCTTATGCGACTTGAATCTCCTCAAAGCAGCATCCTCAGCCAAGAGCTGCAACATCGCAACCACGAATCTCAGAGGAATCCCCTTTTCCGAGGCAAAATTTAGATTCGGGAGAAACTACACTACCTTCAGTTTACTATTTTCGCTCAAATCAAATTCAAAATGAATAATTTCTCCTTTTTCTCAACAATCCAATATGACCGAACCGATACCTGATCCCTACCCTAGAACAGAGATAAATGACAAAGATACTTACAGCTTTCTCGCGAGCTCCTAGCTCTACATGGAACCCGCGCTGGGATTGAGCTAAAGCACCAACCGTCTTCTGCAAAACATCAAAAGAGTAAAACGGTCCTGTCATAGATCCATTTAGGAACCCAACTATACTCGTCGATGAAATTCGATCCAGAAAATAACCTGGGAAGAAGATCTGAGGTGAGATGAAATAGAGGTGTTGAGTAAAAACGCCATTTCCAATGAGGAGCAAAGCTTTAAGAAAGTGAGACGATAGCGCTACGATTGATGAAGACGAAATCGCAGGAGTACAGTTCCCACTAATAGCTGGATTAAATGGTAATATTCAGTCTTCCGCTTTTTGCCCCAAATCTAAAATATTATGCCATTGCTACCCCATTGTTTAGATACTTGTGGACCTCGTCCTTGTATTTTTCTTTTATAACGACTTTATGAACATATAATTGAAATTTGAGAAACAGATAATTTAAATTTACTAACTTACAGATATTGAAACAAAGTGCAATGGAATAGGCTCGGATTAACTATATACTAGTAATGGCAGACAAAATTGTGACATTTTTTTTAGTACTTTTTAGATTAAAGAAAGGAATTAAAGGGACATACCAGAACCAAAAAAATGCAATACCGAACCAAACCACAACCCAAAATAAAGGTTATAGTTCTGGTTATCTAGACTAAAGCAGAAAAGCCCATAAGTGGGCAATCATCAGGGGACGATACTTTAGCTTTTGCTTTTGGTTTAGCAACATTCTTCTTGCAATTGCTGCAGAGCTTACCATGTGTATACAACAGACAGTTCAGATCAAACTTGAGCTCATCAGGGATCCTGCGGTTTAGATGAACGTATGTTTTGTTCCTGTCTGCGGTTTTCGGGACCCAACCTATCGCCTTTGCGATCTCAAATACCTGTTCGGTTTCACTTAACACAAAGGAAAATCATATACCAAACACAAGAATTACAGAAACACTCACATGGGTGTCCACCGGAAAATCGTTGTGCTGGAGATTGAACATCAGAACACAAGAAATCTGTATCATTGATACCACTCTTATGTCAGAATCCAATACTTTTTCATCTTAGTTCTTATTGTCACATTGATATGAACCATATAAACAACAGTAGCTATGAGCGTAAGAAGGTCTTGAAACTGTTTCTTTCAAGTGATAAGAAACAAACAAACAAAAAGCAGGGTTTTACCGTTTTTGGTCCTATTCCTTTAAAATGAGAGAGCTCGGTTTTTACTTCTTCTACTGATAAACCACGCAGATACTCTAAGCACAAACTACCTCTTTCGTTCTGCAAACGGCTCAAAATGTTTTTAATACACACTGACTTTTTCGGGGCCAATCCTCCACATCTTATAGCATTCTCAACTATTTTCGACTCAGCAACTAGAACCTACAGTGGATGCAAAAACAAGAAATAAACCTTAACAATGACAAACAATCAAACAAATGGAATAAAATATAAGTGACTGTAAGTACATTAACTACAAAAATCAATAAGGAAAAGAATCTAAGTGAGTCAATCTTGACACTACCTACAATTTAGTGACCAACACAAAGTTTTCCAACAAATCTTAAAAGAACTAAGCTTAAATATTCCCCAATTTCTCCAAGAACATGCTTGAATGCTCTAACTGAACCAGGACAGAAGGTAAAGACGATACAGAGCGAACTACTTATATGACTTTACCCAAAATTGAAAATGAAGTCTTGACATTCTTTAACCTAAGCCTACAAGCATATCAAACATCAGGAATCATAAAACTTCACAGAACAAAAACCTCATGATTCTCAAATCTTCCTGGACCTAAAAACCATAATTAAACCTAAACATGAGAATAGCTTACATCTTCCCATTTTGGAAATGCAGCTTTAAGAGAAGCGAAAGCCCTTTGAGAATTGGCCTCAGTCGTATTCTGGGAAAGAAGAATTTTAACCAGTCCATCAAGCACACTCTCCTCAGTCTCACCCTTCTCTTCCGTCCCCACATACAATGTTTCCGATTTCACTGTACACTGTGTATCGTAACCATCTACGGCGGAGAATGATCGGAGCCTCTGACGCCGATAACTAAGGAACTCGGGAGGGAACCCATGGAGAGACAACAAAGCATCCCTAACGGCTCGGCATTCGTCAGCGGTGGGTCTTAGAAGATCCGGGAAAGGATCGCCGTCGTATACGGTGGATTTATCAGCCGGCGTTTTTGTGTCGCCGTCGTCTTGGTCAAGGCGTTTTCTTTTCTGGGCTGTGCTCATCTCGTAGGAAACGACCGCCCGGAGCAATTTTGGAATCGGTTCTCTTTTTATTTTGAGACCCGTGTCTTTTAGTGGAAATTGGGTCCGTTTACTAAAAATGTCCTGGATTAAGTGCTGTTTTCTGGGTTTGTATATTATCATTATGAAAGAAAACAATTCCTGATTTTGCGAGTTTTTATTAGAGAAGCTCAGATACAAAAAAAGAAGAAGGAAAAGAGCGATTTCTTGCGAAAACTCCACTTATATATCAAAAGATTATGAATATAATAGACAATTAGATTGAGAAAATATAATACACAAATGTTAATACTCCTCCCCAAAAAATGTTATCCTTCCCAATTAAATGAAATTAATTTCTCGGTACATTGTGTGAGGATTCCTATGTCGCTGCTCTTTCAGTGGTCGTTTTTTCTTGCTCGGCACCGTTCTCTTCCGTCATTGCAAACATTTTGCTGGGATTTTCTGTTTGGTTACTTTTTCGGCACGTTTCATATCGTATTTGTTGGCCGCCGCAGAATTTGTAGGCATCGCTTCATCTGTGGTTTTGAGGATTAAACGAAAAACGTGATCGTGTGTGGCAATTAGTGCAGAAAATTCAATAAATAAATATTTCTGATTTAGAAAACGTAAAGTTCATATAACATATTATAAGTTATTTTATGAGTAAATTTACACGCATATAAATTGTATTCCGAATAAAATATAATATAAATCAAATTTCTTTGAATCTTATTATTCGACCATGAAATATAAAATGAATTAAAAACATTTACACTTTCAACGTGTTGTTTTATAACTTCGAAAATACAATCTTTACAGACAACATATAGTGTTAAGCCTTTACATTACACAAAATACCTAAGTATATTATAAATATATTTAATTTTTTAGAATAAACATAAATTGCTAAATTTCTAGAAAATATTACATTGACTATTACATGAATAATAATGTCTACTATAAAGTCTCAAATAATAATCAACAATAAAAAGTCTCAATTATTTTAATAATTTTATCGAAAATGTAATTTTATACATAATTAGTTTCATTTCAGATGTTTAAATATATATATATATATATATATATATATATAACTGATTCCCCTATGGACACGGATTACTACAGATGTTGTACATTATTCTAACTTGTATAACGTTTCTGTATAACTAAAACGTGTCGATCTTCGAACTGTTTGACCAACGACTAAATCTTTGTTCCCTGATCTTATATTTAAATATTTTTTAGGCGGCACACCAATCATATTTCAGAAAACACCAGTAATTGAGAGCATTTGTTAGTCAAAGACCTCACACATGATGACATGAAAGATAAAACACGAGCTACTCTTTACAAACGAACCAACATTTAACTTCTTTGTCCTTTCATTGTCAAAGACAAATCAAAATATTACAAAACTTCACTCCCAAATAACACTCAACTCTTTTTTCCAGAATATACGTAAAACACAAGAAAACTTGTACAGAGTGAAAAAAATAATAAGAGATTACAAAAAGAATTTGAATAGGGCTAAAATTGAGAAGAATAAGCGAAACCCCCTTTTTGCCCTCCTTGAAACTGAGACTGACTTAACCCACTCGCTTCCAACATGCGGTTCCACTCACGCACATCCGCACCTTCCCCATACTTGCTATCTCCGCCTCTCATTGCCTGCAGAATCTTCCCCGCCTTCTCCTTCAACCGCTCGCTTCCGTTCTCGCTTCCCATAATTTCAGTCAGAATCTCCTCTGCACCTGCCTCACTCGCCAATCCTCTAAATCTCATATTCCCTGTACTTAGAGTCAACAAAGCCCCCACACAATTCTCACGCGCCGCCTCTGAATCAGCTCCACATTCTCGAAGTTTTCCAACAAGTATCGCCACTGCGTTACCATCTAGCATCGCTCCTTTCCCTTCCGAACAAGCAGCGAGGTTACAGAGTAGTAGAAGGATTCGGCTCGCCGTTTCGCCGGACCTGACCATTGACAGCATCATCGGCACTGCACCGGCTCGAACCAGCCTAGTTCGGTTGTTTGGGATCAATGATAGGTGATAAAGCGCAAGCGCTGCGTCTTGACGCGCTCTTTCGCTCTCTGATGATCTGAGAGCGTGGAGGAGCGGCTCCACCGCGCCGAGAACTCCAATCACCATTTTGTTCTCCTCCTCAACCGCTAGGCTGAACAAAGTTCCGATTACGTGTTCTTGCGCCTCCGTTGATCCGGATTTTAGAACATCGATCAAAAGAGGGACGAATCCAGACCGTACAATTTTCAATTTGTTCTGTTTCTCTAGCGAGAGGTTGACCAGCGATGCGGCGGCGTTCGTCTGGACGATGTTGTACCGTGAAACGATGAAAGATCGGAGGAAAGAGAGGATCCGATCTGTGCAGAGCGAAACCCTCGCGTTCTCGCTGGATCTCGTCCTCTTCCTAAGCAAAATTAGACCTTGCTCGTGATCAATTGTGTTTGCGCTTCTCAATTTGTCGCAAATTTCCTCCTCTTCTGGTGACATCGGAGGATAAGAAGAGTAATCGGAGGTAGAGAATGAGCTCTGGATCCGGTTTTGATTCTCAGTTCCGGCGAAAACGTCTGAAGACGTAGAAAACATCGAGTGGCTAACGGGTCGGGCATGGTGAAGCGGAAGGGAACTTGCAGAAGAAATTGAATTCCTCGACCGAGATCGAATTGCTCCCATCATAGTGTCATAGTCCGACGGCGAATTCTCAGCCACGGGAGACAAAATCTCAGATCTGGAGACCCGATTACCCGTACCCGGAACCTTATCCATACGGGCACGAACCACACCTTCGACGTAAGCGTAATCAGGAGGTCTTGGATGCTCCAATTTCTTCTTATCGCACCAGCTGAGAATAGTTGATTTCATGGCTAGATTGGGAATTACAGTGGATAAATCGGGTTGGGTTTCGTCGAGTAGCTTCGGCGCAAACCCGAGATTCCGGCAAACCTGTACGGAGATACGCTCAAATGTCTGACCCGAGGCGACGACAACGGGATCCGACATCAAAAACCCAGTGATAGGGCAGAGGAACTCCGTCGGAGTTTCACCGGGATTGTTCTGTGCTATAGTTGTGGCAGAGGCTGAGCGGTGGTGGTGAAAGGAGAACCATTTGTGTCTTCCGTTCTCTCCCATAGCTGAATTAACAACAAGAAGAAGAAGAAAAGAAAAAAATGCAAATCTAACAAAGAGAAAATGGAGCCAAGGAAGAAGAAGAAGAAACACAGAAATCGAATCTGAGATGTTGTTGTAAGAGATTTTTCTTACTTCAACTTTGGGGTTTTAATCAAATGTACGTCTTTGATCGAGTCCAAGAGATTCTATTGTTTGGTACTGACTCTCAACTCTCTCTCTCTTATTTTTTTTCTCTCTATAATAAGTAGTAAAAACAATATTATGATAGCCATATTTTTTTATAAAAAAGTTAGAAATTGATTTAGTACAAAACTCTAAATAACTCTTTTCTATATAGAAAGAAAGAGTACGATTACAGATAACAGAGACATCAAAGAAAAAGAGTTCGATAGTTTTGCTATCATTGCATGATCAATGATGAGTATAAGAAGAAAAGCCTTGATGAATAGATAATGACGGTTAAAATAAACATTATGAAGATAATTATGCACAACAGTTAATAATGTAGTACAGTTCTAAGATTATATCGTTTAATTCTTTTAATAATTACGAATAAAAATGATAACTCCGTTAAAATAAGGTTTTATTGTTTGGCTTGGTAAAAATTGAAAGAACTATAATGATAAACCTGCGTACTCTTAATCGTTTGAACTAATCCATATTCGATTCCAAAATACCATTACTGAATATTCGAGAATGATCACGTATAGAAATTATCCTATGACCATTGAATAAATCTTATCAACTTTATCGTGGACCAACAAAAGGTTGACTAAGGGCAAATAAATTTCTATAGATTATCTGCAATTTGTGTTTTATTAACTTATACTAATTTTTATAAGCATATAAGAAATTCTCATTGACGAAAAATAAAACAAATAAAAGCGATTCATGCACAGCACCATCAGCTGATAAGCATAAACAAAACCGTTATACTAAAAAATGGATTTAAATTAGATTTTTCATGGTCCGATTGTTAGACTAAATTTTTAACGAAAAATGTATTTTCTAGTTGGTTAAAATGGTCTGCTGCAGTAAAAAAATTTAATGATAACGATAGAAAAATAAAAGTAAATATAGCAGTTCAATTCTCGGTTTAAGTAGCCATATTATACGATAATGAATAATTCACCTCCAAAATGCAAAAGTTTAAGACTACATTAAACTTTTTTAACTACAGCTAAGTAAACAGTAATGTCTGTTACAATGTAAGTGTGGTTAATTTGTCAAGAATTTTGCTGTAAGGAAGTTATTAAACAAAAAATGACTGAGTTTCAGTGGTAATAACAAAAAAAAAAACGAAAAAAAACCCTAACTACTGTTGACGTTCTAAGGTGCAAAATTGATTACTGTTTTTATTTCCGACAATAGCCAATTAAATTGGAAGCTTTCTTAATAAATTTGTTTTAGTATGTAAAGATATAAGAAATATGTTTTTACTGTGTTGACACACACAAGATATTAAACAATTAGACAGAACATGGCGACAACTAATCATTTATTCGTTTTGATTATAATAAAAAGCAAACACGTTCTTTACAATGTACATAGTGTTTTCCGAAAAAGAACTAAAAACAAGTTTCTAGCAATTTTGTTCTTAACTGTTTGTAATTGTTCCATTTTCAGATATACAACTATTCCTCCGATTCTGCATCCATGAGGTTGGTTTGTGTTTTGCCTGATATTCTCTACAAACTCAAGAAAATATGTTCTATTCTAAAAAAATGTTTCAAACGATACTTTAATTCCTGTAAATTTTTGTTTCTGCAATCTAAATGATCTTATTCTATTTCTTAAAAAATTAAGAAAATACTATAAAATACGATTTATTGAGTTGTATTATTTTTTTAATATATTAATTAAAAATTATTTTTTTAAAAAAATATTATTTTAACGTGTTATTTACATTAGTATTACAATAATATGTTATTATCATATAAATTTTGATTAAATATATTAATATATTTAAATTAATAAATAATTAAAAATGATTTTTTTTATTAATCTGATTAGAATATTAATATATTTTATTAAATAAAAATAATTATTAATGTCAAAAAACAGTATTTTTTAATTTTTTAATTTGTACATACGAAAATTTATAATTAATTATTTAAAAATAATTTATAATTAATTATTTAAAAATAATTTATAATTAATTATTTAAAAATAATTAATAATTAATCACATTAAAAAATAATATTTGAAATTTAATTATATCATATTGATAAGATGTTCATATTATTTTTATTTTATCAAATAAAAAATAATATCATTAATCATTTATATAAAAACAAAACTGATTAATTAGTATATATTGTAAATTTGAAAATTTAAAATATAAATAGTTGTTATTTAAATAAAAAATAATTTTACGAATTTATATATTTATATATAAATTATCAATTAATTAAATAAAATAAAAATAATTATTACATTGAAAATAGAATAATTATATTATTGTGTTGTCTTTGATACAAAAGCATTATATATATGTGATTAGTTTTTCCGAACCGATGTTAGGAAACCGGTTAATTTAAACTATGGCACGGCGCCGTCCGGTAGATTCCCCGTGTTCGGAGAACGCAGTCAAACTAACACGAGAGGAACGATTTTCAGAGCGAAGCGATAAGAAAAGGGAAAAGAAAGGATCTTCCATGGGTGATCTCTTAGATTCCCACGAGTCCAACTCAAAAATTCATCTGGTAATTTCAGTCTTCGAGATGTCTTTCACCATCTGCGTCTGATCTGGTATGCTCGATCGTTTTTAAGTGGAACGGGACCTACCTTTGTCCAGATTTCAATCTGTTGAATTGAAGATTTTCTTCTCGGCAAAGATGGTGCTCGTATTGGCACTGGGGGATCTACATGTGCCCCATAGAGCGGCTGATCTACCCTCCAAGTTCAAATCAATGCTTGTTCATGGGAAGATTCAACACATCATCTGCACTGGAAATCTCTGCATCAAAGTAGGGTTTTCCCAAATTTTAATCTTACCATCTCTATTTTTGCTCGTGGATCATTCTGTCTGATGTAATTGTTTATGGTGTATTCTACTTACATATGAGGAAGAAAAGAATAGAATAAAAAATCAAGCTTTATATGATTATTTTTATTTGATACGAACTATTCTAAGTTTGTCCTTTATCTGGGTTGTTCAGAAGTGAATGCCCATCTCAAATGTTGTATACTAGGAGCTTGTTCTGTATCTGCTGGATTGTGCAGAGTTTAATTCCTACTTGGTAGTGCGAGAGTCATGGGAAAATGGGAAGAAGCATTCCATTGAAGTTTCGGTTTGATCAGTGCTAGTTTTAGATTTGCTCGTGACGATGGAACTGCAAAAAAGTTATAAACTCAGCACCGTTGTATCATTTATGAGAATTCAGTGATGTTCTTTTACTTCGGAGGTGGCTTTAAGGAATTTCATGTCATCTGTGTGCTTTGCTTTCTATTGTTAACGTACGTGATTTGTTCTTGTGCAGTGAAATCTTTTCTGGTTCATGTTTGTGGTAAGCTTAACATCTTTTGACTGTTTTAGGAAATCCATGACTACTTGAAGACTATCTGCCCTGATTTGCACATAGTTCGAGGCGAATTTGACGAAGATGCACGATACCCTGAGAACAAAACCTTGACTATTGGCCAATTCAAGCTAGGACTGTGCCATGGCCACCAGGTTCACATTTTCTTCTGCGTAATTCATGATGAGCTTTACTAGCTAGACACTAGAATTTGCAGCATATGATCAGAATTTCAAGACTATAAAACGGAATGTTGCTTGCCATGACCTCATTGCGTGCTTTCTGTTTGTCAACACCCAGTGAGTTTCAGAGTTTGCTCGCTTATTGTTATTTGCATGATAATGTAATCAATCAGTCTCTGACTGATAATATTTATCATATTGAATATCTATAGCTCTCTGCTCGTTTACAGTGTCATATGGTAAACATTGATAAAGTTGCTTTTCTCTAGACGCCTCTAATTTGCACTTACCTTGTCTAGTTATGAGCAAGAACTGTGTTGTAGTATAGTTAACGATGAAAGTCTCTAGGATTTGAAAAGTTTCAGCACTGTGGATGTTCCATGTTTTAAACCAAACGATGAAGGAGATACCTTCTTTAGCTTCGTTCCACTCTTTATTCATGTCTTGACGTCATGAAATTTGGTTTTTTGTTCATCCATGTTCCTGAGGAAACCCTGGTTAGTTAATGTAAAAAACTTGTTGGTGGTGGCTATTTGCAGTATATTAAAGGAGCTTCTCTATTTACTGTACAGGTGGTTCCATGGGGTGATTTAGACTCACTAGCCATGCTTCAGAGACAACTCGACGTGGACATACTTGTAACAGGCCATACTCACCAGTTCACAGCCTACAAACAAGGGAGGAGTCGTGATAAACCCAGGCTCTGCAACCGGAGCTTATAGTAGTATCAACCAAGAGGTTAACCCGAGCTTTATTCTTATGGACATCGATGGTCTTCGAGTTGTAGTCTATGTCTATGAGCTCATAGGTGGAGAGGTTAAAGTCGACAAGATTGATTTCAAGAAGACCTCCACTACCAACTCTGCTCCTTAACGCATTATTCAACCTAAAACTGTTTTATGGTTTCTTCTGGAATCACTCTTGATTTTACCTTGTGAAAAGAATTTTTAAATATTTGGAAATTTGACCACTGACTGAGAGCAATGTGTTTGCATATCCCTTGAGGTTTTTAGACTTTGGACCACTGACTGAGAACATGAAATTATGAGAAAAGGTAGGTCTCAAGAATAACACTTATCGTCATCCAATTTCAATTCCAATGAATTATGTTTTCTCAGGGAAATTTAAAAGATGCAAACTCAACTAGAAGCGGCGAGGCACAAATTATTAACCATATATTCGAAACAATAAAACCAAAAAACCCGACCCCACCCGATCAATGAGCAGTGAACCTGAAGAGCATTACATGCAAGTAACTCTCTCCGGGATTCACAATCTGCGACGGAAAATTCTTGTGATTCACAGAATCCGGGAACCCTTGCGTCTCCAGACATAGCCCTGCGTACTTCTTATAAACCGCTCCTCCCTTTCCGATGACACGTGTCAGCAGGTTACTCGTGTAAAACTGAACACCGGGCTGGTTCGTCCACAGTTCCATCTTCCTCCCGGTCATTTCCTCCGACACAACCGCCGCTTTCCTCAGATGCTTCCCGGCGATCCCGTCGATCGCGTAATTGATGTCGTAACCGTCGGATAATTCGTCGATCCGACTTCCGATCGCGCGAGGCTCGAGGAAATCGTAAGCTGTTCCATCGATTGCGGTGATTTCGCCGGTGGGGATGAGTTTTTCGTCGACGGGAGTGATATTACCGGCGAGTAGCTGGATTTTGTGAGAGAGAATGTCGCCGGAGTTGTGGCTGTGGAGGTTCCAGTAAGTGTGGAGGGCTAAGTTGATCGGCGTGGGTTTGTTGAGTGGCTTTGCCTCCATTTTCACACCGAGTTTGTTTTCACCGATCAACATGTACGTCACTTTCACCGTCACGTTTCCGGGAAAACCTGTCACAATTAATTAATGCATATAAATCTTTCGAAAGGCAAAATCCAAAATTTTGGATCATTCATCAAAACCCACCGACAATTAAGAAATTTTAGATCATTTAAAGAAAAATTCATCTGTAAAATCGTTATATATAGTTTTCAAAAAAAAAATTGTGATGGTTGGAAGTTCAAAAGCAATAATCTGGGCAGTTAGAATTATAAATTATTATCGTTTTTATCCAGTATTGTAATCTGGGCAGTGAATTTCATATTGAATTATGATTATATATGGAATTATACCTTCTTCACCGTCGAAGCTATCGTATGTGAAAGTAATGTGACTAGTGGGAACGTAGTTTTCGACTGACCAAATCACATCGCTGAATCCCTTTGTACCACCTGAATTTAACCATTACCATTTTTTTTAATATGATTCAAAAGAATATTTTCAAAAATAAAATAAAATTAATTGAAGAATTATGAAAAACAAACTACCATGGAGAGTGTTATGGCCTTCGTTGGGATCCGTCTTGTACGATTGACCATTAAGCTCGAACTCAGCACCTCCAATTCTATTAGCCACTCTTCCCACAATTGCCCCAAAATAAGTTGTGTCGTTCTATAAAAAAATATTGAAAAGTGTTTTTCACAGATTGGAATAAAATAATGACGCATAACGTCTAGCAGCACGTGGGACTCCCGACTCTTTAGATTATAATAATATTTTTTTGACATCACTTGTGAGATTTTATAATAGAGATAAAGTCAATAAATTATTATTACCATTTTATTTAATTATTATGGTAGACATTGAATATTACGACGAGCTTAAAGGAGTGTACTTTATCCAAACCAAATATTTTTTTTTCTTTTCTGAAATTACCTTGTAACCATCAATAGTATCAAATCCAAGAACAACATCGTCTTGCTTTCCTGAATCATTAGAAAAAAGCATATCTAAAATCAGAAAATTGGAAGAGAGAGAGAAAGAGATAGGAGAGAAGAGAGAGAGAGGAGACCATGTCTGTCTGGGAGAAGAAGAGAGGTCATAACAGCACCATAGTTAGTGAAGGTAACAGAGAAGCTTCCTCTGGTGAGTTTATAGGTTTGGATCTCTTCACAGAGACTGTAATTAACACAACAACATAACAACACCACCAATACATACAAACCCACAACCTGTACCGAAGATTGCTTCTTCTTCGTCATTTGCTCCATGATCAATTGAAATTGATGAGAGAAATGAACAGAGAGAGAGAGAGAGAGAAAGTTTGGATTTTTCTTCTAGTACTCTGTGCATGAATGTGTATCCAATCCCCTTTTATATGTGAGAATAGAGAGAAAGATGAGATTATTATCCTAGACTTTGTTATTTAGATTTTAGAAAGATATTTTCGTTTGACTTTTATTTTAGAATTTTGTTTTCAAAATTTTGGATTATTTAGGAAAATTTATTTAAACTCTTTACATATAAGGATTCAAAATTGTCAATGTGGTTCTAGGAAAGCTATTAATTTACAAAATATCAGGAATAAATTAGTAAATGTGTTTTTTGTATTTTAGGTAAATTATATAGGGGTTTTTCTGTCTTTTTCCACTTGTCTTATGTCTTTTTTTTCGAGGTTAATATATGTGCTTTAATACATAGCTGGACCACTTGCAACAAAGGAAAACCCTTTTTATCTCATTCAAATGGGTTTTTAATGTTTGTGGTTAGATTTTAGTTTATGGTTTCTAGTATGGTTTTTCGTTTTTCGATCACTAAATTGATCGAAAAAGGAAGAGTAAAAAGTAGTAAAAGGATAAGATAAGGGGAAAAGTAGAGTTTAGAAAAGCGATAAAAAGGGGATAAGAGGCATAGACTCTAAGCCAACTACTATTCATTATTCAAATTTTATTAATTGGGGAATAAAAAGATAATGATTAATGACGTAACATTGTCCTCTTTTTTAGAAAAGTAGCTTCATGCTAAACAATAGTTCTAGATCTGATCCAAGAAGCATGGAAAAAGTTATGATCTGGAAGATAGATTTTTCACTCAAACTCCCCCGTTTTGAATGGCTAAAATGAAGTTTTTTCTACGATAGATCAAAGATTTTTTCAAAGTATTTAACATCCTAATAAAATATTATATATCTCTTCTAATTTTCCTTCAATATTAATGACGGTAGTTATTAATAATTTATTTTGTAATATTAGTATATTTGTTAGTAGTGACTAGTGATAGCATATTTGTAATGAAACATTAGATTAAATTGTCGGTGGCACTAGAATTATTTAATCTTTATTACAATAATTTTAAATTGATAGATTTATTAGTTAATGTTATGGTAGATTTTTAATGTTCCATTTGTATCGTTAGAATGGTAGATTTTTATGTTTACATACAACTTCTTATTTCCATCATTTGCGTTTACATTTAATATTTACAAATAAAGATTAGAATATTATTACACTTAACACAGAAATGCAATATGAAGGAAAGATTGAGATTGATCAAGAAAAGACATTGAGAAAAGAGATATTAATTAAGAACTTTGAGCAACCTTTACAAAGACATCTTCAAGAGTTGTGTCTGCAAGTCCCCAAGCAACCACAGGAAACATGACCTTCGCCTTCTCCACTGCCTGAAACACCTCTGCGATTTTCGTCTCCTGCTTTTGCAGTTCGAACTTTTGAGTCCCCGAGGTTCGATATATCTTCTTTGCATTCTTGGAGATGTTATGCACTAATCGCTCCATTTCGTGCTCGTGTTCCTCTGAGGTTGTCACAGTCAATACATAGGATCCTCCATACCTACCCTTCAACTGTCATTAGGGTTTTCATTATTAAACCTTTTTGTTCTTTTGTTTGATGAATTTCATATTTGCTCAAGTTCATCTTTTGTAACATTAGTCGTTAATACGATTATAGAACGTGTTTCAGTTTTACCTCCTTTGGATTGCCTATGCATTGCAAACTTCCATCAACGAAAATTCCAAGACGATCACATAAAACTTCGGCTTCCTCCATTGAATGTGCTGAAAACATAACACCAAAGCTTAGGTAATTTTGTATTTGTGAGAAGACATTAAGAAACAGAGCAATAAGAAGAAGCTTAGAAAGACTCTACTGGTGAGTATTATCGTCCCTTTTCGCTTGGCTCGTTTCACTACGTTCCATAAACTCTTCCTCGATGCTGGATCAAGTCCAGTACTTGGCTCATCCATGTACACAACCTTGAGAAATTTCCTCAAAAGACTGGTTACATATAAGAAGTTTAAAAGACATAAAATCTTAGATTTCAAGAGATTGTCTCTGAGTTACTTTGGGGTTCCCTATAAGAGAAATGGCCACGCTGAGCCGTCTTTTCATTCCTCCACTGTATTTTTCAACTTCTTTGTCGCCATTTCCTCCATGGAAAAGATTGACACTGCGTAGCGACTCTTCTACAGCCTAAACTCAAAAGGGTTTTTAATTTTCTTTGCGCAAAACTCTTCCAAAACCAAACCAAGTTATTATAACATAAACTTACTTGTGTTAAGCTAGAACCTCTGAGATTCTTGAGCCTTCCATAAAACAGTAGATGTTCCTTTCCACTCAATTTCTCCCACAAAAGACTGTGGAAATGAATTGAAATGAAATAAGAACGATGCAGCCTCGCTGCCTATTTATCACAAAATTAAGCAACTGGAGTTCTTATAGATTACTCGTGTTGCGGACAGACACCAATGGTTGTATATATCTGGTCCATATCGGTTAGTATGTCAAGACCTTGGACAAATGCTGTCCCAGAAGATGGTTTAATGATTCCTGTCATCTAACATTAGAGTTCCCAAAAAGGTTAACATGGGACTTTATTACACAGAAGGAACAATAAATATTAATCGTTCAGACCATTTTGATGAAAGATGTTTTGCCAGCTCCATTAGGACCAAGCATGCCAAAGCATTCTCCTTGAGGTAAAGCAAGAGATAATCCTCTTACTGCAAGTTTCGGAGGATTCCCTTCATTTCCTGAGTACACTTTCTTGAGATTATTGCATAAAACTGCACAGTTTCCACTTGGTTCTTGTAGATACTGCTCTACTTTCTCCCTCTGACACCAAAAGATACATACAAAATCTTACTCAGCCTTGTAAACATTGAAACATGATCTCGTCTCTCTTTACCTCTTGACAAACATCAGGTTTCTCCATTTCGACGACAACTTTGGAAATTTGGGTTTGAGAGAAGTGATATTGTTTCTTCTTTGAAGAGCTTTGTTGGAGGAAGAATAATGGATGTTTCCTTGAGTATGTGATTTGATCAATGTAATATGCTGAAACAAGCAGTAGAAGCCACTCAATGAGCATGATACAGGTAACTTCTTTCATTCCATTCTCATAATCTCTCCATCTCATGCCATCAACCCCGCGGTAATCACCCGCAAAGGCAGATTGTGATAACTCATATAGCCCACGGTACAAAGAAAATCCAGGATATAACTCCATTGCAATAATCCATCCTCCTAGAGAAAAACCACATGAATCATAATAAACCTGCTTCGATTTCACTAGAAAAATGTTTGATTCAAGGTTAAGATCTTACTTGGGAAGTGAGGATCTTCCAAGAAGAATTGGAAAAGAAAGATTCCTAGGAGCCCAGTTCCAAACACATATATGTATGCTATAACTGAACTTCAAATGAAAATGAAACAAGTGTGATCATCATTTGAAGAATCTTGAATTAAAACCGCGATAAGACTGTACCTGTAGCTGTTTTAACATCTGAAAACATTGCAGAGGCTAAAAAGGCGAATGATATTTGAAGATGAATGCATATTAGGAAGAACACAAGCTGGATACTATAGTCATTAAGCCTGAAGAAGTCTAAACCTGCAGAAAAGTAAAAGGATTAAGAACTGAGAAAGACCATAGAAAGATTATGAGTTACATGTATTAGCAAACTCAATAGAAACTGTGTTATAATTACCGATAGCTGAACCGAATATCGCAAAGCACAGCATGTATAGACTCGATATCAGAAGAAAATAAGTGTAAGAAACTATCCAATAAGGAGCATCACCAAGTCCATGCATTTTCATCATGATTCTTAACCTCTGTTGTTTCTCATAGACCAATGTTGTTAGAATCACCTGTATGGTGCAGAGAGAAAAACTTCGAGATGATGAGTGTTTTTGAAAATGTTCATGGAGATAATGTAAAAAGACTCACAGGGAATAACAACAGAATGACCCATGTGAAGAAGAGTGGGCCAATTAGAGATGCGATGTCTAGGCTCAATTTAGTCTCTGGTTTTGGCATTTCTTTCACAAACTCAAAGAGAATCTTTGTCTCAGAACCTTTTAGGAACTCAAGATATGTATTAGATGCCTGAAAAAATACATAAAAACAACTATGAGCTCAAGATGGTGTAGAAAGTGATAAACTCAATATATGTTTTGAGTCTTATATTGATGATTTGAGTAAAGAAATTCACCAGATTGACTAAGCGTGGGACTCGAATTAGAGCCATAGGCCGAATCACTGTATCGTTCTTGTAAGTGGAATTGTACCAAACAGTAACATTGAGAATGTTCCTATTTGTGTTCTGAAAATCAAAGGCTAGAAAATGGAAGCTTTAAGAGATACAACACTATTTAAAGAAGTATCTGCGTGAGATGATGATGATGATGATGATGACAAACCTGCAACATACTCGTTGATCTTCTCGTCTGGATTTCCTTTTCGATAACCCTTGAATAGCTCGTTGTTCACATCGGAAGAACTGTTCCGCCACAGATTTAATCCTTGGACACAGTTTATCTCTAGACTCAAGGGAAACACACAAGAAATCGATCCTATGTTTTCTAAAAACATTCCTGAATACATCAAGATTTCAATATTTTGTAAAGTTTAGGAACCTTTGGGGAAAGCAAGAGGTGATTGGTGAACTGAGATCGAGAAAGAAGAGTTTTTTGAGCATTCATGTTGGATTTCGTAGATGGGGAGATCTGATATGAAAGCAGAGTCCATATAATTGGTATATGCAGGTAAAGATGATGAGCCCTGCACATAAATATATTTTAAAGTTAGAGGATGAGAAAACACTCATGTATTTATATATATTCAAGATGTGACATTGTTTCATGAACTTACCAAGACATAATTAACTAAATCTCCATTCAAATTGGATGAATCACTGTACATGTTTCCCATTAGAACTAACAAAACAAACAGTTTGTCAGATGAAAAATAAATAGATTGAAGTAGTAGATATCAATAGGGTTCATACTTGTTCCGAGAGAATGATTTTCTCCGGTGAAGAGAAAAGTTGCAGGGGAAGAACGGCTCGGGTATGTGGCAGCGGAAGCTCGGTATTGAGGAGCTGGGATTTGAAGTAATGGAGTCCAATGTGGTGGATTAGGAATGGCGCAAAACGCTGCTTGCTCTGAAGTCGAATACCTTAAGCCACAAGTTTTCTCATTTAAGCAGCCACATTGCCCATGAACGTCGTTGAATTGAGTGTTGAAGAGCATCTGAACAACAAGGAGAAGTAAACATAAAAATAAAGGGATCGTGATGAGACGTACGTTGCTCCATATGTTACGTTTCTGCAAAAACAATTACACCAAAGGCAGCAAATGCTCATCGTAAATGTTACTCTGTTTTAGCCGTTTATTAAGTAAATCTCTGACAAAATTTGAAACCTGGAAAACTAAATTCTTCCTAAGTAAAGCGTCGGCTTGGGTCAAGAAACTTGCAGGACTCGAATCTGCCATCACAGAGAATGTAACAAGTTTTTTTTTTTGATAAAGATGAATAATTTTTCTGAAATCTTTAAATGTTTTCTTGGATGTGTAGATATAAAAACACCAAGAAGGGGGAAACAATTCTAGTAGGTTATGATAATTATTATCAACAAATGTACGAGATGATATATGTTAATTGTACACGTTACTGAAGTGGCATAAAGATATTGGACACTGGCACTGTGTTTTCTTGTAAACTAATATTTTCGTGTAGGTCAAGTAATTGTCTTGCTTCCATCACTCACCCAAGAAAATACTCTTTGCCAAAACCTATACAAATATGCATATAATAAGAAACATACGTTCTCATTGGTCATTGCCACAGGTGAACAACTTCGAGTTAGGTTCTCTTTAGGGACTTAAATTTGAAAGTCGATATACCAAATCCGAAATGACGAGATATGTATTTGATCACTGAAATTTCATTGTAATTCACAATAGTGTAACATATTTCCAGTAAGATAGATACATGAAATATTGCGATCACTAACTTTGCATAAACAATGAAAGTATGAATCTAAGAAGATTTCAAGAGAAGACATTAAAGGCTTGACCAGTTCTAGCAACCTTGATGAAGACATCTTCAAGAGTTGTGTCTGCAAGTCCCCAAGCGAACACAGTGAAGTTGTTCTTCGCCTTCTCCACAACCTGAAACATCTCTGAGATCCGAACATCCTCCTTTGGGAGCTCAAATTTTTGAGTCCCTGCAATGTGATATATCTTCTTGGCGTTTGGAGAGACATCTTTAATCAGCTTTTCCACGTTTTGCTCATTTTCTGAAGATGTTGTCATCGTAAAAACGTAAGAACCACCATACCTGCCCTTTAGCTCTTTTGGGTTTCCTATGCATTGCAAGCTTCCGTCTACAAAAATCCCCAATCGGTCACAAAGAAATTCTGCTTCTTCCATTGAGTGTGTTGTGAGGATTATGGCGGTGTTTTGTTTTGCACGTTTGATGACAGTCCATAGGTTCTTTCTCGAGGCTGGATCAAGTCCTGTACTTGGCTCATCCATATAAACCACCTTCAAAGAGAAAGAGCTTAACTCTCTAGGTGTACAATTTCTAAAAGCCGTGGTTCCAAATCATAAGCAAACAAGGGATTCTCAGACAAATGGTTTACCTTAGGATTCCCGATAAGTGAAATGGCTACGCTGAGCCGCCTTTTCATACCTCCACTGTATTTCCCAGCATGTTTATCAGCAACTCCTCCGTGGAAAAGGTTGACACTCTTAAGAGACTCTTCCACAGCCTAACGCAAGGTAAATAAAGATGAGATATAAATTCGAGATGATATTTTGGAGTAATAAAGAAGATAGAGAAGTAAGAATGGTAACATACTTGGTCGAGATCAGACCCTTTGAGATTCTTTAGTCTCCCATAAAACAGCAGATGTTCTCTTCCTGTCAGCGTCTCCCAGAGCAAACTGCAGACAACATACAATAAGAGAATGATAAAATTGTTTACGTCTTCTTTCTTGGCGAAGAACGAAATGAAATTATTTCAAAAATTTATTACTCATGCTGCGGACATACGCCCATGCTGGTGTATACTCTGTCCATATCATTGCATATATCCAAACCTTGAACAAGCCCCGTCCCAGATGTTGGCTTCATGAGCCCAGTCATCTAGTCAGGAAAAAATAGAGTACATATTAGTATGGCTACAAGACTATAATCTGTAACACAATTCGTTTGGGGCGTATACTCAATAGAGTTTGACGATATTAGAAGCTAACTCAATTGAAAGCACAAAATATTTTGTCCATTTGGGTACTGACCATATTGATGAAGGAGGTTTTGCCAGCACCATTGGGCCCTAACATGCCGAAGCATTCTCCTGAAGGCACAGCGAGAGATAACCCTCGAACTGCCAATTTAGGCGGGTTCCCATCCCTACCAGGATACACCTTTTTCAGGTTGTCACATACAATCGCATAGCTTGTGCTCGGCTCAAGCATCAATTGCTCAACTTTTTCTCTCTGATTTGAACAACTGTTTTATCAGAACCAGGATTATCAATAGCATGGAATATATTGTGAATCCTTTTGTCATACCTCCTGAGTGACATCTGGTTTTTCCATTTGAACAAAGACTTTCGAGCCTTGCCTCTGCAAACTAGGCCTTCGCAAAGAAGAGGATTTCTTGAAAGGGTTTTTCAAGAAGAAGAACAGGTCTTTTCCAGATGAGGAAATCTTATCAATATAGTATGCCGCAATGAGTGTGATAAACCATTCAACTATTATGATGTACAAAACTTCATCCATTGCACTATCGTTGATATCTTTCCACGTCATCCCATCTGCTCCTCTCAAGTTTCCTCGAAAAGCAAATTGTGAGAATTCATACAGCCCACGGTATAAGGAGAAGCCAGGATACAACTCCAGGACAACAATCCAGCCTCCTGGAAAAGTATAATTGAATTGCAATCATGTTAAGTTGTGAGATTAAATATATATATATATATATATATATATATAAGTGTATAAATGTCGTGAATTGCTATCATGGTCACTTACTAGGAAATGATGAATCTTCAATCAGAAACTGGAGTAGAAACAAGCCCAAAAGTCCAGATCCAAAAACGTATATGTAAGCAGCAACTATAATTTACGCATAAGAGAAAGTCCATTTATTCCTTTACCAACATGTTCTTGAATAAATTCAAGTACGATTTTTGTACCTGTTGATGTCTTGACCTTTGAAAATACTGAAGAAACTAGAAAGACGAGGGAGATTTGCAGATTTGCATAAAGAAAATAGAAAATGAACTGGATGCCGTAGTCATTAAGCCTAAAGAACTTCAGTCCTGCAAGAACTAACAACTATAATAACCCCAGAATGTGGAAAGTTTTCTATAAAAAAACATAATGTAGAGGTTTCAATTACCTATCGCTGACCCAAATATCATCAGGCATATAAAGTAGAGCACGGATATGGTAAGAAAATAGGCGTAGGAAATCATCCAATATGGACCATCTCCTAGTCCGTGCATTTTCATTATAATCCTTAGACGCTCCTGTTTCTCATACACCAATGACGACAAGATCACCTGCATACAAATGGCTCTAAGTATGAAGTTCATACCTTACGCAAAACAGACTTCAGAGAAGGCAAAATTCTTGTCCTTTCCAAGATTTATACATCACGGTAAATATTTGTGGGAATGGATAAAGTCGAAAGTGGTCTATTGAAAGCAAACTTACAGGGAACAGAAGAAGAATAACCCATGTGAAGAAAAGGGGGCCAATTAGAGACGCGATGTCTAGACGAAGTCTAGTTTCTTGTTTAGGCATTTCTTTGACAAATTCGAACAACATCTTTGTTCCTGGGCCTTGCAGAAACTGGAGGTAAGCATTTGACACCTGCAGTTTGCAAAGTGTAAGCATCAGTTCAAGCATGAATAGGATCCCACATGGAAAAAGTTATAAACGCAACGATGATGTCTTGAGCACATCTTTATTTTCTTACCAAATTGACTGAGCGGGGGACACGGACCAACTTTGCTGGCCTATTTCCTAAATTTTCTTTGTATGTTGAATTATACCAGATGTGCACATTGAAGTTGTTCCTATCCGTGTTCAAAAGATCGTATGCTAAGGAAACAAGAAAGCAGACAGGAAAAGTAAGAATCTCATGTGCATATTAAGTATTGTTATAGATAAATGAGTAAATGACAGAGAAGGAACCTGCAGCAATCTCATTTACTTTCCCCTCAGGATTTCCTTTCTGATAACCCTTGAATATCTCTTCATTGACCTCAATGGAATTATTTCGCCAGAGATTCAATCCTTGAGCACATCTCAATTCTGGTTTTGACACGACCATTAAGTTAATCAACTGCAGCAATGTCTCTTCACTCCTCAGAAAATAAATTTGAGTGAGGACACGATAAGGAAGAAAGAAATATTTTGTTTAACAAACGTGGAATATGTATACCGGGGTATGCGACCAGGTTACGTTAAGCGAACACTGATACAATTTCTCCTTAGAACGGTCAAAGTAGAATGAAAATATCTAACATTCAGTAACATCTACAGGATCGGAAACTTAATACCTTTCTGAAACTTGAGATCTTTTTCTCCGAATGAGAATGACAACTTAGCATTTGGAATGCACCGAGGTTGGATATTGTAGATGGAAAGATTTGAGGCAATCCCTGGATCAAGATAATTGGTCAAATCTGCCTCTGCTTCTGTCCCCTGATAAAATGAGCTCAAAAAAGCTAAGACACAGGTACGCACTTCATAGTGGAAACAAACATATTTCGACCAGAGAACTTACTAAGACATTATTGGCTGAAACCTGCAAAAGATCAGAGGAGTTCACTGTTACGGAACTAGTGAGCAGATTCTCAGCTAAGCCTAGAAAACATGAAGATTAGATCCAGGGTAAACAATATTGACCACACCCGAAAAAGAAGACAAAGGGGAGGGGAAAGAGGCGTACTTCCCCCAAGGGAAGGGTTATTCCCAGTAAAAAGTATAGTTACAGGACAAGATCCTGTTCTTCTGCAAGAGTCATCAGGTAGATCTTTGTTCGGTAGGAAACTGGCACGAGCAGCACGATTTTCAGGACGCGGAATTTGTAACAATGGAGGCCATTGTGGAGGACTAGGGATAGAACAATAGAATGCTTGATCTGAAGACGAATATTCTATACCACAAGTCTTTTCACATTTGCCGTCTCCATTAGTGTCAATGCATGTACAGCCACATCTATTATCATCCGCGTTATTAATCTGTGTATCGAACAGGACTTGAATAACCACTAGACATACGCATAGTAAGAAAGGGATCATGATGAGCCAAACATTGCTCCACAGATTCCGTTTCTACATCACAGACATACACAGGCGAATTAGAGTTACATACACTAACAATTCATTAGCGGAACGTTTATTTGGATTTCAGGTTTCAAAGACTTAAGCAAAGAAACCTCTTTATAATAAGATTCTCGCAATAAACATCAATGGATGTCGAACTTCGTATCTGATTACCTATCGAGTACCAGTTTATAACTAATTACACTGAAATTCCTAGCAAACAATCTGTAATTCTGTCGGATATTCGATAAATCAGCCATCAATTATATTGTAGAACTAATCAATCAAGTTCCGTAAATGGGCGAATAGATCTTCGAATCAGAAATTCAGAGCACAGTCTACTCACATTAGACGATTCGACATAGGTATATGCGAAACGAAACTCCTATAAAGAGAGATAGTTACACAAATATATAAATTGGATTGCGTAGAGGAAACGAAAACGCATACCTGATAGGTTAAGTTTTTTCTAAGCAAGGCATTAGTTCGCGTCGAGAAACTGGCAAGACCAGGATCCGCCATTGATGAAGAAAAGCTTCTTCAGTAATCTTCTCCTTCTATATGTTTCTTCTATTTTTAATTTTTTTTAAAAATTTATGTTTCTGTTTTCTGATGTTCCAACTGCTAAGGAACAAACCACCGCCATTTGAAGAGGAGAACGGTGAACCAGATACGGGAATGTGAACTTACATTAATACCCCTATACACACGCTTTATATATTCGTTTTTAATTTCATTTTTCAGTTATTTGTTTTCTCAAATATTTTAATAATACTGGGTTTGGTCAAACAACAACAAAAAGGTGATTTTCAACGAAAATCGAAAAATCTCAATGTAAAATTTGCACGAAGCTACGGCGCAGTGATCCCCACTACTTACTATTATCAAGAAGTGGAAGATATGAGAGTTTCAATTATTTTTCATGTTGAATAAAATTTTTAAATGGCATGTCATATGGTTAATGTCGTCATCTCAGACGTAATCACGTATGAATGTAATGATTAAACTATTCGATGTTAATGCCTCACGTCAAAATGTCAGGTAATCTAGTTGCCTAAGATATTCTGACAATTTTAAATAAAAATTTATTCAAAATTCAAACCAAATGTTACTATCTCGTCGGTACTTGGAAAAGAAGCGACCCGTAAATTTATCAAAAAAAAATAATTAACAAAAGTTAATTAGTGGAAGAATCCACAAAATTAGGTTAAAATAGATATAAAATGCCCTATCGTACTAGTTTTTTTGCAAATTTTTAGTTTCGTAATCATATAGATTTTGTTTTATTTAGATTTACATAATTTTCAAACTAAAGATATGTATAGTTATAAAACTACAGTTGAGTGATATCTACGTAATTTTCTCTTAATTCTCTTTATTAATATTTTTTCTACACTAAAGCTATATTTGATAAAATATATTTCCAAAAGTAAATGATTGCTCTAATACTCACAAAGAATTCATGATCACCAAATCCAAACATTATATTTGAACAGTAGATCAACATGAAATTTTTTTAATTCATTGTTTACGTCTTCTTCTCATATATTGGTTTATAGTAATTTACACGGCTAGTAAATGTGAAGCTTAAAGAGAAAAGAGGCAAAAACTACTAACTAAATGAGTTACTGAATTAACTATATAGATTTATAAATAAAGAAGTTTTGTTTTGTCACGATATGTACTGACAAAGATATATAAACTACGCACATTAAAAATTATATTTTCCTTTTGACGAAAACACATCCTTTGACTTTCAAATTAATGATTCAGAAACATGGCTTGTTGTACAATTTCATGATTTTTTGGACAGCAAAGAACTATCAGACGGTTCGTTTTTGTCTGGTAGTTATTTCTTACGAGGTAGTTTCGCAAGCAAATCTGTGGGGTTAATTCGTAATTTTCTCCAAATACACGGGCACAAATATAAACACTTTCGTCCCCATTAAATCGCCGGACGAAATCGTCATCCAATCAAAATCGGATCACACTGTAGAAATTCAAAAGAGGAACAAAAAAACAAAGCAAAAGGGAAACGGCGGCATGACGTTGCAGAGAGGTTTGCCTCTTCTCTGGCAGCAGTACACGGCGCTTTTCTGGAAAAACCTTTTGCTTTCATGGCGGAGCAAGAGAGCCACGTTCCTTCAACTTTTTGCTTCCTTCTTCTTCATCCTCCTCATTTTCTGTATCCAGGAGGCTATGGAGAAAAGTTTCGCTTCCTCCACGGCCCTCAAAACTGTCACGGATCCCACGGCGCTGATCTCTCCACCGATTCCGCCTTGTGAGGATAAGTTCTTCGTGAATCTCCCGTGTTTCGACTTCTTATGGAGCGGAAACGGTAGCTCGCGGGCTAGAGACATTGTTAACGCGATTAGAGCGAACAATCCGGGGAGACCGATTCCGAGTGATAAGGTAATTAGTGTTTTCACGGTTTTTTTTTTTTTGTAAAATGAGAAAAACTATATTCGTCTTTCTAGTAAAATTTGTGTAATTTAGCATTCTTTGTTATAGATAAAAGTAGGTTTCGATGACGATATGATAGAACCTTTACTAGAAAACTGTTTGAGAAAATGGTCAAGCTTTACGTGTTGGGATACTAGAAGTGGAACTCAAATGTGCAGATTGATTTATAATCCAAAAAGGAGAACTGTGCAAATGCAAAATAATCGTTTTTCTTATGTTGTTTATTCAGGTCAAACCCTTCGCAGGTACTAAGGAGGTAGATGATTGGCTTATGGCCAATCCCTTGCAAACTCCAGGAGCTTTGCACTTTATGGAAAGAAATGCTACAGTTATCGGTTATGGTATTCAAACAAATTCAACTCCAGAGATAAATCAGGGAAGGTTTGAAGATCCCACGTTTAAGTTCCAGATACCTCTTCAAATTGCCGCTGAGCGTGAAATCGCGAGGTCCTTAATAGGAGGTATGCATATCTTTTCTGGATCTTGCTAAATCTTTGTGCTTCTGGCAACAGGAGTTTAAGTTCTGACATGGGAATATGTTATACGCTTTGCAGACCCAAACTTTAACTGGGTTGTTGGATTTAAGGAATTTCCACACCCAACTATCGAAGCTATTGTTGCATTGGATACAATAGGACCTACTTTCTTCCTTGCTGTCGCGATGTTTGGTTTTGTTCTTCAAATCAGTTCTTTGATCACAGAGAAAGAGCTGAAACTTCGCCAGGTATAACATAGGGCCTGTTTAGGCTATTACCACTGTCTATATAGTACATTGGTTGTGGTTTTTACGTATTTTGCAACAGGCAATGACGATGATGGGTGTTTTTGACACTGCCTATTGGTTGTCATGGCTTACATGGGAAGGAATTCTTACTGCTCTCTCGTCGCTTTTGATAGTTCTCTTTGGAATGATGTTCCAGTTCGACTTTTTCTTGAAGAACAGTTTCCCTGTTGTTTTCCTACTTTTCATGCTTTTCCAGTTTAATATGGTAAAACTGTCACCCTAAGACTAACGTTAAATATCTATCGAAGGATATATTACCTGCTTTCTTCTTAGATCTACTGTTTTTTCCCTCTCCTGGCAAATTAATCAAATTATGTCTCTATTATTTGAGCTTCTAGATTGGACTAGCATTCATGCTATCAGCTTTTATCAGCAAATCATCTTCAGCAACAACTGCCGGCTTCTTTGTGTTTCTGGTTGGCTTTATAACACAGGTGCCGTTCCCATGCAAAACAATTAGCTGAAACTGTTTCTTCGAATTATGAATTATTAATAATCATAAATCTAACTGCAGATTACAACATCAAATGGGTTTCCCTATGCCAGTAATTTTTCTCGCACGATCAGGCGGCTTTGGTCACTTTTCCCTCCCAATACCTTTTCTCAGGGTCTAAAGTTGCTTGCTGATGCAACTTCAACTCCTCAAGATCCTGGAATTAGCTGGAGTAAAAGAACAGAGTGCGGACCCAATGATGACACTGATTGTGTGATTACAATTGTACGCCAACTCTCAACTTAAATTCCATCAAATAACTGTGTCCAATCTTTCTCTGATCATTACTTAGTTGGTTTTGGCAGAATGATATCTTCTTGTGGCTTCTTGGGACATTCTTTTTATGGTTTGTTATGGCTCTCTACTTTGACAATATTGTTCCAAATGCATCTGGTGTAAGAAAATCTATCCTTTACTTTCTAAAACCTGGTTACTGGACCGGTAAAGGCGGCAGCCGAGTCGAAGGTACTTTCTCCTCGGTCTTGTTTTTGTATTCGTTAGTAGTTCTGGTGTTGAAAAAGTTCTTAGTTAACCTTTTTTTCTAAACAGAAGGTGGAATTTGTAGCTGTACTAGTTCAGTCCCCCCTATGGATCACGTTACCCCAGACGACGAAGATGTCCTTACAGAGGAAACTTTAGTTAGAAAACATTCAATGGAAGGCTTAACTGATCCGAACATTGCTGTTCAAATACGTGGTCTTGCAAAGACTTATCCTGGGACGACGAAGTTCGGATGCTGCAAATGCAAGAAAACTTCCCCTTATCATGCTTTGAAGGTATTTCTTTTTAGAAAACAGAAGTGGAAAACTGATCTTCTTACGTTGGTCAATTGCAATTTAGGACGATAGTCTGTTCTTTGCCAAAGATGTTCAACGAATGACAGTCTCACCACTGATCTGTAACTAGGACGTGGATGAATTCTGTGTTTCATGTATTCCTTAACTAATTATTGGAATATAAATCAGGGGTTGTGGATGAATATCGCCAAAGATCAACTATTCTGTCTTCTTGGACCCAATGGCGCAGGGAAAACAACTACTATCAATTGTTTGACAGGCATAAATCCAGTTAGTTGCGGTGATGGTAAGAAGCTTGCACTGTTGTGGGTTTGTGAAGCTAGTGTCTTAAGCTTTTCATCATACTTAAAATCTCTCTATTGGCTTAAACAGCACTAATTTATGGGAATTCTATAAGAAGCTCTGTTGGTATGTCCAACATCCGTAAAATGATAGGAGTTTGTCCTCAGGTGAGCCATTTTCTTGTTGCTATCTGCTTCCTGGCATTTGCCTTAGTTACAATGATGATTTGTTATGCTTAAAATTTTTGACGTTCCCATTGTTTCCACAGTTTGATATACTTTGGGATGCTTTGTCTGGTGAAGAACACCTCCGTCTCTTTGCTAGCATCAAAGGGCTGTCACCTGCATCGATCAATTCGGTATGTCACCCAAATGATAGAATGAGTTACTTGGTTTCTTTAACAGTTTCTGCTAAAAATAGGTGGTATCTAATTTCAAATTCAAATCAAGAATACTTTGCTTCTTTTGTTTTTTGAAATGCTTCTTTCCCGTCATACAGATTGTTGAGAAATCACTGGCAGAGGTAAAATTGACAGAAGCAGGGAAAATCAGAGCAGGAAGTTACAGTGGGGGAATGAAACGCCGACTCAGTGTTGCAGTTTCACTCATTGGTGATCCCAAGCTAGTCTTCCTGGACGAACCGGTTTGTTACTGTCTACATTCCTTTCTGAATATATGTAGCATTTATTCTGTTGATGTTCGTTTAGTTAAGTTCCACATCCTTTTCCCATGCGTGCTTCTCATACATGGATTGCAGACTACAGGCATGGACCCGATCACAAGGAGACACGTATGGGATATTATACAGGAAACCAAGAAAGGTCGCGCCATTATACTAACAACGCATTCAATGGAGGAGGCTGATATTTTAAGTGATCGAATAGGGATAATGGCTAAGGGTAGGCTCCGATGCATAGGAACCTCCATCAGGTTGAAATCCCGCTTTGGCACAGGTTTCATTGCTAATATTAGCTTCGTTGAAAGCAAAAGCCAAGAAAACAATGGGAATAACCACTATGGCGAGACTGGTGCTACAGATTCACGCGAGCCAGTGAAGAAGTTCTTTAAAGATGTGAGTCTGGTTTAGCAATGTGTAAATTTTTCCACATCATAATGCGGTTAACTTAATCCAGTATCCTCTAATATGTGAAATTTTTGCAGCATCTCAATGTCAAACCAGTTGAAGAAAGCAAGGCCTTCATGACTTTTGTTATACCACACGACAAAGAGAATCTTTTGACAGTAAGCATTTACACAGATTATTTATATATAGAGTTTACAACCTAGCGTTGAACTAAGCATTTCAAAACTTCTCCGTTTTCTTGATAACGAAACAGGACTTTTTCGCTGAGCTGCAAGACAGAGAAACAGAATTTAGAATCTCAGACATCCAACTTGGTCTTGCAACTCTTGAAGAAGTCTTCTTGAACATAGCAAGAAAAGCTGAACTCGAAAGTGCTGCTGTTGATGGAACAATGGTCACTCTCGAACTAACATCTGGTTCCTCAGTCGAGGTAAATAACTACATCTCCGACATTCATTCATATCTATAGATAGACTTATGACACCAGAGCTGATCTGATCCAAACTTCAGATACCGGTTGGGGCAAGATTTGTTGGGATACCAGGAACCGAAACCGCAGAGAATCCACGAGGAATCATGGTGGAAGTGTATTGGCAACAAGACGAGTCAGGATCATTGTGCATCGCAGGACATTCTACAGAGATGCCAGTTCCTGAAAATGTTCCTGCGACAGATCCGGTGGCAGCAGGACATGTTGGATTAAGCTTGTTGGGACGGAGACGACCGAGACAACAAGTTCAGGGAATCGTGATTGATCCTGAGTTTGTGAGATTTACTAGAAGCGGTTCCACTGCTTCCCAACGTTCTTCATGGTGAAATGAAATCTAACACATACACACAGTTCTTAACTTAACCATACTTGGGCACTACGGGTTTTTCTAATTCTATGTTGTAATGACCAAAATTTATTTTGTACGTGATTATGATGTAAATTATACAGAAGTTTGGGATTACAAACAAAAACAAAAAACTTTGTTCATTTCATAGTATGATTTAAAGTACACTTACTTGCTGTCCTTTATAAACTTGTAGTTGTTTCCGATGATAATCTTTCATGTTCTACGTAGTAGTGTCGTTCGGTCGAAAATGGAGATGCATGCAGCATTTTAATTGCTTTTTTCATTGATTCAGATGATAAATCTTTTTTCCAGTTACGTTTGCTGGATTTGGTAAAAATCTTGGAATACCAAGAATCTAACAAATAATTAATAGTCCATATGATAAAACAGTTTTGGTTTGATATATAGGAAATCCATATGCTATATACTAAAATAAAAATTAATCCAAAATCATGGTAGAAACAAGATAAATGATAAAATTAATTGCGATTCAGTAATATGACTATTCCACAAAAATCAAGATTCAACAAACTAATATAACTCCTAAAAATATGTGAAAATAAAAAAGAAAATAATTTGAAAAAAAAAAATCTTAATACAAAAGGATGATGCATATATATATATATAACTACAGTAAGAATGATGCATATATATATATAATCTTTTTAAAACAATTCATGCATAGCTATAACTCATGTATCCATAATAAAGCCATTAAAAATGAGCTTTATAATTCAGCTATCTTATATCAACAATTATATATTCTATTTAGATATTGTCTTGTTATATACAATAGTCATTTATCGACACAAAGGACAATTCTGACTAACTTGTTTGCTTTAATAATGTGAATTTAGATTCAAACCATTTGCTTTGTTCAACAACTGACAAAACAAAACCCTAAATAAATGAATAGAAACATTACATAAACAGATAACAGAAGCATCAACATTTTAGATACAATCAGGGGAATTAAAAACTGAGAAGTCGTTTTAAAAAAGAAAAAAGAAATCTTTAATTTATTGCACTAATTCTACTACATAAGCAAACTTCGGATGAGTGCAGATTGAGCTGAATCAGTTGATTCCAAAAGTTCAGACAATCTTTCACTAAGATCATCCACTTCTTTGTTCAACTTCCTTATGTAACTGCATGTCTCTTGTAACACCCTCGATGCTGAAACCTAATATATTAACTATATATTGATTACAAACGGATCTTGTATATATTAAGTTTATAGAAAAACGGAATCAAATATAAGAATTGTGAAAATGAAGAATTGATTGAAAAGATCAGTGTACCTTTCGAGAGCATTTGTTGTTACCAAGTTCAGGAAGAAGACGATGAAGCTTAAGGACAAGATCGCTGATTTGGTCTTCGGTAATCATGGAAGCTCTGGCTTGTCTTCACCGTGACTTTCACTTAGACATTATACATATATATATAATGGTAAAATATAGCTAGAAAATTCTAAAATTTAGGGCTTATTGATCTTGATCAAATATAGATATGTCATGTGTAAATCTTTTGTTTGTATATGATTATATATATTAAGAGTGAGAGAAACAAAAAAAGAAGGAAGAATATATATAGAAGTGGGATGTACTACAACTGCATAGAATAACCATAAAAAGAAGAATAATTTTAGTTACAAAATTTGGGAGATGGGATGAATAGTCAAAAACCGTAAAGTAATATAATAAGTAACAAAAAAGTTGTTACAATATTCTATATATTATGTATAAATTATCGCTTTAATTTTCGAAAAACTTTCTACGTCATTTTTCTTTTGTACCTTTTTCTTTTTTGTTGATATTAAATTTAAAATTTTCATATTTGAATGAAACATTAGAAATTCAGTAAAAATATTTTTGAACATTTTTTCATGAAATTTTAATCATTTTCATTATTTACACAAAACGTGAATATAAATCTATTTTGTGATATTTTATAAGCAATAATTAGTAGTTTATAATTATTTCTTTGGTGAATAATTTTAAAATTAATTTATGTGAATCTTCACACTAAAATAAAGAAAAATCACATGGATTCATTAGGTCACACATTATTAGTATATCATTAGCCTATAAAATATATTCAAATCAGACCTAAACATGTAGTAGCTAGCTCTTATGATTTATATTACTGTCGTTGTTATGTCATTATTTGTATTGCAATTGTAAACTATGTATTTTCATATATTAAATTAAGGTATTTTTTTTGTTTTTATAATCATTAACAATCCGACGATTAAAAATAGTTATAGTAATATTGAAAATTAATAACAATATTTTTTGATTAATTAATCAATACATGGTACTAGTGCCTGGTCACTGGTCAACTTTGGTCTCGGAGCACATGATTTTATTTGTATATACAGCAAAGAATCACGAGAGGTACTCTGTTAATTTGGTTTTTATTTCTCTTATTTAAATAATTTCACACATTTCCACACCATTTATAAATTTAAATTACAATTTTTTATAAGCTGTCACACAACAATCTATTTTTTCTGAACTGTTTTTTTATCTTTTCCCCTTTTATTCATTTGTCTTAATTTTCCTTAAATCATTCTTCCATTTTTATTAATTACCATTATCTTGTTGATCATTAAACAAAAGATATAAACTCAAGTTCTAAAGTCTACTTCTGACTACAATAATAAAATAAATAGAAAAAAATGTTGATTTTCATCCAAATATTAAAATGTGTTTTTGTAAGAAAAAACCACTCTAAGTAGTTTCCTTTACATTCTTACGAACATCCGACCAAGGTTAGATGATGTAGGCAGAAAGATTCCGCCTAAAGTGTACAATATTTAGAACTATTTTGATTTGTTAATTAGTTTTTTACAAACAATATTATGCTATAAATATAGACATAAATCTGAAAGGCAACAAAAATTATAAAACCAAGACATTTTTACAATATTTCATTTCTTACAAATCTAACATTACGTCTAAAATCAGTTGTCAGTTGACCAAAATGGAAATACTCACACATGTAATGATCACAAAAGTAACATTACAAAAAATAGTTTAAAATTGCGTGGAGAAGCCCAAAAGGTGAAGGAGATTTTTTTAGAAAAAACTTTATTAGATTTTAGTACAATGAGATTCCAAGAAAGATTATGGAGATCTTTTTGCCATATGGTTTCTGTCTGAATTATTCTCTTGTGTGTTATTGTATAAGACTGGAACCAATAAAATTAATGTTATTGTATAATATATATTTTTATATTACACAACAATGTACTAGACTCAATACTATATTTTTTTTATAGAAAACACGAAATTCATTTTTTAATTTAAGCATATGTCACATTCTAGATCGTTTTTAATTATGTGAAGCATGTGTATACATACAAATCTGCAAACATTAATATTGAGTTTTGGCCGGTGCGAGTCTATCGTTTCATTAAAATTTTCCATATATTCATTGGAAACAAATGGGAATTAGTTAATAATTGTAAGTTCATTAAGATCTGCAATTTCTTGATAACCAATAAATTGCGATTTTGCATTCTATATATATATATCCCATGTGTGTTAAGTATTGTATCAATATGTGATATCGAAATGTTGTCTTTGAATCAGATTCCAAAATGGCTTCAAGGTCATTTGAGTATGATTTTGAATCTTTTGTGTCATGGTCTAGCACTTGTGTTCGATTATAGTTATGGTCCATTTATAGTGATTGATAATCGAATTTCATGATGATATGAATTTACGATGATGTTGTTGCTAGTACCACATGTAGACTCCTATTGGACCTATCAAAATGATGTCATACTTTAAATCTATTTTAAAAAACCACTCAACCCTTAGGCCCAGAATTATATTTATAAAAACACTAATGAACCGATATATTTGAAGAAAAAAGAAGCCCTATTTGGATGAGGCTTGGGCCTTAGATGGACAACTCGAGAGGAAGACAGAATCTGCTGACTAAGGCCCATTTGAGTAACCCCACTCAACTCGTTAACATTCCGGTCATTGGTTCACTCAGTATTCTGTTCTAACGAATGAAATTGAGGCCACGACACACCCTGAATGGACGCGATCAAACCATTTCCGTCTTTAGCTTCCTCCATGACAGCTGCAGAGACGTCACGGATCTCACCCACTCTCTGGGTCTGGTTTCGGAGTTTCGGACCGAGATTTCTGAATTGCATCAGAGATTGGCCTGTCTGAATCGCCAGCTCGAATCATGTCTTGCTGCTCACGCTTTGTTCTCGGATCACGTCGGTGGTCTATTTTTTGGAGTTAGTTAATGCGAAGTTGGCTGATGTCTCTTCTTCTACCTGCATTCTGCACTCCGCGTCAGTCAAGCAGTTTTGAAGTAAGCACATTGTCTTCAGTTGTTCTGTGTAGAACTTTAGTCCGTCTGTGTGGACGAATGTCTTATATTTTACTGACTTCAGGAAGTGCGTCTGCTTGCTATCAAGACACTTAGAAAGACAGAAGAGATTCTGAGTTTAGTGGCAAGGAGACATCCTCACTGGGTACGTGTTCTTTCTGCAGTTGATCACAGAGTAGATAGAGCTTTAGCCAAACCTCAAGCAATTGCTGACTACAGAGCGTTGCTTTCTTCTCTTGGACGGCCACCTCAGCTTTCTACCCTAACTTCACCGAGCTTTGATTTCAAATTCAGATGATGTCCAAAATCCGCTTTTCACCATGGATGGGAACCTCAAAAGTAAATAGTGGAAATTTCCATGCTCTGAATGGACGCCCTGATTGAGTATTCTTCAACAGCATCTTGATGCCGAATGTGAAGTTTTCTAATAATGGAGTCGAAAGGTTTAAAGAGGACATGGAGGTTCTATATGGGGTTTTCAGGGCGTGGTGTGTTAGACCTGAAGGTTTCTTCCCTAAAGTAAGTGAAGGGCTAACGGTGCTGAAGATGGAGAAGCAATTGAAGGACGGAGTGAGCAGAAAGTGTTAACGTGAGAACAGAGTTCGATATTTGAGCGAAGGTGAAGCCAAGGAGGTTGCAAAAAGTAGAGTGTTCTCTCTTAGTTCGACCTCTTTCAGCAAATTAACATCTCCTGATTTCCTCGGAGACTCGGGACTAAGAAGGTACATTTAGATATGTGCTCCGTAGACTCCCCAACTTTGTATTTTTTAAATAAAATTTTACTCACCCTGGTTTTGTTTCGTTCTCGTTTTGACCTGCTTTGCCTGAATGATTCGTGATTTGTTAGGAAAAAGAAAGAAGCTTGACAATTGGCACTTTAAGATTTTCCGTTTGAGTTGTAGTAAAATGTTTTAAAACGAAAATGCTTCTTGACTAGTAATGAGCACCGGATTTGATAGTTCTAGATTTTTGGTTTTGAATGATAACACTAAGCTTCAATGCTGTCAAACGAAGCTTTTCTAATAGAAGCTCAATCATATTCAACTTTCAGCAAGATCCATGTAACAAAAGAAAGTTCGAAGAGAAGGCAACGGCCAGCCATTGTTTGATGTTTGCTACGCTGGAAGAATTTGATCTGAAACTTTCTTCTACCTAGGATTGCTAAGAGTCACAGGTCAGGCTTGAGTCTTTTCTTCCTCTTCTAGTTCTTCTTCATCTCCTTCATCTTCAGCTTCAACTCCTAGGGACTGGTGTAAATACTCTTGAGCGTCTTCGAGAGCAGATTCATTTGCATCGGTTGCATACAGTATCTTCTTCACTGCTCCCACTATCTGAATTCCAGGGAAGCATATATCAGATTCAAACACAATAATCTTCACAAAAGTTGGGTTCATATGACAAGATACACTAAATGTGCTTGCTGATGAAATCTGGTGAGGTGCAATATGGGGTTTATTGGTGAGAGCTCTTTATTTTCCTCTTGTTTCGATGAACAATATGATATACATATAACAGCAAGGAAACAAAATTCTGGTTCTAGGCTAGTGCAGTGTGATTGGAGAACTTTGGTTTGGAGCTGAAAAGTGAAGTTGGTTGCTAAACCATGCAAGATAGACTGCAACAAGGTTAAGAAACAAAAGGGAAATGGATAACAGTCTCTAGAGAAACACTTACAGGAAGATCCTCTATTTCAGGAGTTTGGCAAAGTATCTCTACATCACGGAGCTTGGAGAAGTAGAAGTCTCTTTCTTTTCCCAAGAGATCAACAGAAAGCTTGAGATCTGTAAGCTGTATCACATAAGAGGAAAATGAAGTTTCAATTACTCATGAACATATACGTGACAAATTGATGAAAGTGTCATCCGTAAGAGCATAGGGAAAAACTAAGAACGAAGCTTATATCAAGAGCGGTTGGATCTGTTACAGTGTACCTCCTTCGACATAGCCTGCACATCAGCGGCTTTTGCTGGCTTGGGACCTGAGAGTAATGATTCCAACGATATTTAGAAAGATACTTATTATGATTGTTAGGATAAACAACCTCTCTTTTTTTTTCAGGCAGACCTGAGGCTTTGCTAACACCAACCGAACTGGAATTGGGTAAAGGATGATTATTGTTTGTTTGCAGTGACTTTGGCAACTTATTAGATCCCTTTACACTCCTCTCTTTACCACCTTTTGATCTTCGTTCCACCGGATTATAGTTCCTATAAGAAACCATCAGTTTTAGAACACTGTTTGGGAGACAATGGCATTTCCAAAAGTATGACAGATGAAACCACATACTCGTTCATAATGCCACCATTTATGGAATCGCAGAAACGTTTCAGCCATTGCAGAAATTCCAAGTTATCCAGCGGTCTGCCTTTGACAAGCCTACTAATTTCCAATGGCTGGGGATATTTTCTCAGTAAGACAAACAAGCTGAGTAATACACAGATATTACAGAAACGCGAGAAATTGGGATATGACTGATTTACCTTTGTAATTTTCAGCTTGTTGAACACATCTTGAAGGACCTTGTAGTTTTGTATCATTTCGTACTCGTTCTTCGCATCAAAATTAACCTTACATAAGGGGATATGAGATTACTATGCCGCCAAGAAGAAAACTAAACGACCAAACGATGATATAACTATAAAAGTAAAATCACCTTGTGCATTGGCACAACTCCTGGAAAGGTCATATCCAGCATCTGACATTGCACAGCACCAGATGCAGCCTAAGCAAAACCCAAAACGATTTTTACTTAGAACAAAGACAACAGCCTAGCTACTATCACGAATGTTTGTTTATTCAAAAACATTTCAATAAAAAACTAGTTCTTTAGATCCTTCTGTTTAGAGAAACACCAACAGTGAATCTACTCTTTTCCAAACATCTCATAAGTCTCAACATAACTTGGCCCCAAATCGAAAATTTATTAGTAAACTGAAACAAATCTGCAATTCTCTCCAAGTTTAAAACCCTGATTCCCCAATTATGCAGCAAATGAAACCATAACCGTCAGAATCCATTGCTCGAATCAATGGTCCTGACACCATCTAGATTACAAAAATAAAAACCTTGAAAGAAATGCATAACTCTCTTCCCAGGTGAATTACCAAAACGAAGCAAAGGACCCACATGCAGAAAACAACAACATACCTCTTCGACGCGAGAGAGATTGAGCTGAAGCCGATCGTTGATCCAAGTAAGAAGCTCGTTTCTTCCTACGAAGTAAGCACTATCCATGATACCGATGTTCGTCGCCATTTGAATTTCCTTGCCTCTAAACCCAAAGAAAAACACAAAACAAAAAACCTTATTTTTTGCTCGAGCAATAGTCGATAGAAGTATAGGGTACAATACAAATGGAAAATCAGTAAAATACGTCAAAGTTGTCTCCTTTATTGTGAGAAAGAAAGGATTTGGATCTGCTTTGGTTTTAGCTGGTGAGGAAGAGTAAGTAACGGAAGCAGAGAAAAGGTCGGAGAGAGAGAGAAAGGACAGTGAAAAAGCAGAGAGGTAACGCTGGCAGCGGCAATTTCAAAGGTGGCAAATTTAATTTAACTTTTATATATTATATTATTCTTTTAATGTTTCCTCTTATTATGATTTATGAACCAAGCATTTTTTTCATTTTAGTTAATAACTTTGAAAAACATATATGAGAGGAATTTAGATAGATATTTTTTTCAAATTGAAATAAAAAAATTTAATGTAATTGGAAAATAATCTTTCTATAAATTAGTATTTATTTCATTCTATAAAAGATCTACATAAATATTTTTGAATTTTCTTACTTAATTGAAATTTCTTTTGCAAGTAAGAAAAATTAGATTAAATTTTTTAAAACATAAAAATAGCTGTAAAATATAAATATGAAGTTATAATATTTGATTGAAAGAAAAAAGCAATTTCAAATGTTATACCTAAAATCTATCATACAATCCCAATAGATTTCACAAGATAACAACATAAATAGAAGCATAATACATTAAAATACCGCGTTTTAAAATTTTTTCTGTAAATCTAAAATCTTAAAATTAAATTTCTAAAAATAATACAAATAATTATGTAAAAATATTTCTTTATTCTAAATAAATTATTTAAATAAATTATATATAAACTTAAAATATTATATTTAGTTTCATTTTTCTAATTTAAAGTTTAATGTTTTCTATTAAAATATAATTTTAATACATTTTAATTTTAAATTTATGTTATTATTAAAAATTTAAACTAATAATTCTAATTTTAAAACTTTTTAAAAAAATATGCTATTTTTATACAGTTGCTCTAAATTAAATCCACATCTTGACGTTATTCAATTCAGGTTAAAAGAACCATAATTACATGTTTAAATCTCAGCATTATGAATTAGATTGTGGTTATTGAAAATTTAGGGATTATGATCATAGATCTAACTAAAAACATCGAAAAGATTTACATAGCTATCTCAACAAAAACAATACCTGCATGCAAGTTTTGTTGATATGAGACGCAAAACCCCCAAAATATCTGAAACTTTGAGAGAGAAAGTCAGAGGTACGTAGGGGCTTAAGTATGAATGAGACAAAGTCACATTGCTTGTTTCATTCATCTTTCTCTTGTTGACCATTTGTCTCTCTCAAATCACAGAATTCATCTTGCCGATTAAAATTCATCAGAAAATTGTTGTGTTCAATGGAGTCGATCAACACCTTGAAGGGCTACGGCAAAGTCTCCGACCAAGAAAACCAGATTCGTTCTCCAATCCCCAAACCAACTTCTCGCAAAACCCTAATCGCCACCGTCTCCGTTGTTTCTCTCCTCTTGATCCTCGCTGTCGTCGCCTTAACCGCTGGAGCTTTCACTCGTCCTTCACAGTCACACCATCCGATCGTCTCCTCTGAGTCACTCAAGGCAGTCTGTGCCGTGACTCGGTACCCAGAGACTTGCTTCGATGCTTTGTATTCTTCCCTCGACAAATCGGATCGAAACACAATCCGAAAATTCGACCCTGAATCAATCCTCGAGCTTTCGATTCGAGTCGCTTCTATAAAGGTATCAAGCCTATCCATGGCTTTCCGATCAATCAACGATGTGCCTGAGGAAACGGCGGTTGGCGACTGTGTGAAGCTTTACACCGACGCACTGAGTCAACTCAACGAGTCGATGTCAGAGATCGAGAAGGAGAAGAAGAAGGGAGAGAATTGGTTGACGAAGGAGGTTATCGGAGACGTCAAGACGTGGATCAGCGCCGCCATGACTGACGGTGAGACTTGTTCCGATGGGCTTGAGGAAATGAGTACGACGGTGGGAAACGAGATCAAGAAAGAGATGGTGACGGCGAACCAGATGATGAGCATTAGCTTGGCCATTGTTAGCCAAATGAAGAAGCTTCTGTTGATTTTCCACTAAATACCAAAACACAAGATCAAATCGAACGAAAACTAAAGGTTCGAGCTTTTTGTTTTTCTGCTCTGTTTGTCAATTTCGAATTCAATTCGTGTATGTTCTTCTCTGTACTTGTTCTGTAAGTAATCACAACATTGATTTATTTGGTATGTAATTTGATAAGAACCGTATCAATCTTCTTGTCTTCTATATTCAACCCCAGAAATTCTCAATCTATTTCAGTTTCCATCTCCTTGTCTTTGTCTTTGAACAAATTAGAGGGTGGTTTTCTAGTTAAAAGGTTTAAATCAAAACGAACTTCGCCGTTTCTTTGTCTTGCCTACTTCTTTCTTGGTCGCGTCCATTAACTGGAAGAAGAAAATGGATTGAAATCTCCATTACCGGAGCTTGAGGATCATATTTCAAAGTAGGACAAGAAAATGATTCCAGACAAAAAATGTGAATGTGTGTACCTGCAGAGTTAGGGACCTGACTAGCTCCTCTGAAGATTTGATCTTCTCTGCATCATCACGCGCCATTAACACCGCAACTTCAAGCTTCTTTGACGTCATTCCTAGATCGGCTTCTAGTTGTTCCGTTTTCCGAGTAAGCTCTTCCACCTGAGTAGTAAAAGTTTTTACCTGTCTTCATCCACAATCTACATACATATTCCTATTCCTACATTTGATTCAACATGGTTTAAATGGTTGGACTAACCTGTGCTTTGAGTAATGATATTTCATGGTTCAGGCACTGGTTCGATTTCTTTGCCCCTTCGTGTAGCAACTCCGTATCTGTAATGTCGGTGGTGAAGTCTGAAGTAGTCGCAACGGATTCAACTGGGCTTGATTTTATCGACAAAGGAAACAACTCAACAGAACCTCTACGTGAAAACGGGAGACCAGCAGTTACCGAATGTCTTATAAGAGAGGATGTGTCTGACTTTGAAGCGCAATGCTTAGAACGTTGTTTGCCTTCTTGATTAACCGAATCAAAAGAGGTAAGCCTGGAGAGTCGCTGTATGCCCTTCAGGTTAAAAGTACCTTTGATGTCCGTATTTGAGTGACTCAACGAAATGTAGCTGGCTCCTGAGGATTCACCTATGGTTTTAAGATCTGGGATCTTGGATTGTCTAAAGAAATCAAGTGAATCCACCCTAAAAAGCTGACGCTGCGGTGTTGTGCCAATTTCTTCCATCTCATTGCTGCTAGATGGTAGACTTGCGTTTGAATATCTGCCACTATTCACCGGAGTTCCTAAAGATTCTCTAACTCCTTCGAGTTTGATGTAACAATCATCACAAACCCGGTAAGACCTGTTTGTCTTGGGAGCCATGGCTGCTGCTAAGGATTTCTTGCTCGTGCATGAATTACAGAAGACACTCCCACAGTTGTAACAGTTATGGAGCTTCCTCATGTAATTAAAAGGATTCCGACAACCGGAGCACCTAGAATTATCAGTTGCCGAAATTGGTTTGTGAAGACAAATGGTTGCTGTGTAATTAGAACCACACACAACTTTCCTCACTTGTTTACCTTTCAAAGCTCTCACAAGAGTCGGCATACATCTGTACTCTGTATCTCCGTGCCCGAGCTGTCCGTTTGATCCTTTGCCCCAAGTGTAGACCTCAGCTTTTGAGTTCAAAACAGCAATATGGTGAAACCCACAAGCCACTTCTTGGACAAAACTCTTTCCTAGACCCTCGTCAATGCAAGAAGGAGCTCTCACAACATTATCGTGACTCGGATCAGGAATTCCCATACCATAAACTTGTCCAGATGCAGAGAGAGCAACAGTAATGCTCTGGCCACAAGCTACCTGCTGAAAGCTAGTCGAATCCAGTTCAGTTACACAAGATGGGATTAGTTTAGATTCTTTATCTCCATGTCCGAGTTTCCCGTCCTCTCCATCACCCCAAGTAAAGAGCTTTCCTGATGACGTGGTGGCCTCGCCGAAAACACTAACAACAGCAGCTGAATGCCAAACGCCACAAGCTGGTCGTATTGTTCTGCAACCGCTTAGCGCCTCGACTTCTCTAGGTACGGCTGTGCTTACACGATCACCATGTCCAAGTGCACCGAAAGTACCATCACCAAATGTAAATAGCTTACCTTCTGATGTCACAAAAGCTGTATGCCAAAGTCCGCAAGAGATGGTTTTCACATTTACACCCTCCATCTGACCGAGTACTCGTACTGGTTTCCAGTGGCTAGCTTCACTACCAAGTCCAAGGAGACCGACATTGTGAGCTCCATCTCCCCAAGCATATAAATCTCCTGCGGCTGTTACAGCACAAGTATGAAATTCCCCACAATCAGCTAACTCCACTGATGACCCATCAAATTCATCGATAAGTTTTGGCTGTGGAATATAGGAACAAACTCCATGCCCTAACCTGCCACCGGATTCTTCTCCCCAGCTATACATCTGTCCCTGCTTTGTGACCAACACTGCATAATTGGTGCCGCAAGAAATGCTCTGGGCATCAAGTGCCACATGTGATTTCAGTACTTTGGGCAAAAAGGATTCAGTCATTAGAGAAGAACTGCTTCCACTTTTGTGTATAGAACCTCCTAATAACCCATCTCCAATACTTTCTCCCCAAAAAAAGACATCACAGAGAGACTTCAAGTCTTCAAAAGAAGATCCTTGACTAGATGAGCTCACTGCACTCGAAACACTATATTTACATGTATCAACAACAGGAGAGTGATTAGTAGATCGAGTCTCTACAGTCTCTGGAGACGAATTATGAGGTTTATGGACCAGTTCGTCCAAAGAGAGTGCCCTTAGTACAGAAGTTTGTGACAAAACCTCTGTGAAAACTTTCCCCAGTCTCTGTGGAGTGTTGCAGTGAGATCCTGAGGCTTTTTTGACATGTTCCTACAAAAGTGCCAAATGAGATATTATATTAATAAGTAGGAAACAGCCTCAACGGTCCTCTCTTGCAAAAGAAATAAAAACCTCGCAGCTTGTATCACTGCTTTGGGGTCTGATGCAGGACTTGAAGTTGTTGCTCGAACTACTTTGATCTTCATATTCAGGAACAAAACTACGGCTTCTTGAGTGAAGTACCAATGCCGAAGAGCTGTTTCGTGAGAGAAGAGCCCGAAGAGTAGTGATCCAGAATTCAGCCTCATCCTTGTCTTTGCATACCTATCAATGAAGTTTCAGTAAATCGATGTAGCAGCACTGGAGATTATGTATGATCTTCAAACAAGCACTCTCTCTCTCTGTGGAATAATGCTTCTGAGGGAACAAGAACAAAGAATACTAACCAAATCCAAAGATCGATCGCCATATACAAGAGAAAAGGATTGGTACTCTTTGGTAGGTTGAGGGTATCTTCGAAAAACTGCCTGGAAAAAGTTGATGACAACAACAACGTTTGTTAACCGGAAGAGCAAAAAAATGATTCAGACATTTTGAACTTACAGTTCGTTGTCCAGATATTATCCTTGTCACAGAACTCAGTTTAAGACGTTTCTCCTTTTTGCCACAATACCATAACAAAAATATTTCATCCTGCGGTAACATTTGATGAGACAAAAAAAGTAGTTTCACATGACAATGATAAAACAAGAAGAAGATATTCTGGTTACACTTGAAAGCCGAAAAGGGTAGAATTTAGGTTTCCCACGCCTGCCATATTTCAATAGATACGCTCCTTTCTTCAGAATTGCTATCGCCTGCATCAAAAAATTTTACACAAAATAAGAAAAAACTGAAGATTTCTCAGCAACTGAAGATTTTTCTCTGGAAACACACCTGCTCATTCTCCCTCTCTATGGGAACATTTCTCTGGAAACAAGACATTCTTTTGATTTACAATAGCTAACTTGAAGAAAGAGAGCACCAGATGATTCCAATGCTCGCCCCATATAAGAAAACCCTTCTTTTTTCTTTCCTTTGATGTTTTTGATTCGATGAAGCGTCAAAGTTTCTTTCTTTATCCTCTTAGCCTTGGAATCGAAAATCTCATCATTTTATCCACGGGATTACAAATATTGAAGCAACACATGATTAGAGAGAAAACGCACCTTGTTCCTTGGTCTACACGCCAACAATTTTGAAAACCTAATCGAATCAAATTGAAAAATTACGCAACAAATAGATGTCAGAGCGTGAGGAGCTCCGAGCAATTTTGGGTAAGCGACGAACTAACATGAAACCTATCCTTAATTTCTAGGTTTCTCGTTTGACTTTCCCGAGAATCAGACAGAGATCTTTGTGTTGGATTTGAAAGAAAAAAAACCAGCGACGACGAGGAAAGAAAAGAGAAAGGTGTGTGTAATTTCTCCTCCTTTTGTTGGTGTCATATGCATTTATCTTTTATTTACAATAATTCTGATGAAAAAATCAATAGTACTTCATACACATTTTAAGAAAATTCACAATTTTGATTTTAAAATCAATTTCAAACTAAGGATAACATAAAATCAAAGACTTTTTTAAATATAAAAAGGCACAGTTATACTTTAGAAACAAACTGTAATGCTTATGATACTTGTACGCTATCATTTTGCCTTGAATGGTTGCTACCAATGGATATATTATATCTAACAAACATAAACTCATTTTTATCAATTGCAGACAAATGTTTTTGAAGTTTTCACAAGAAGCAAATGCCTGTAGAATTTGTAGTAATAGCAAATGCCTATATATCTAATAAATATATATAATCATTCTAAGGCAAGCAAACTAGGACTTCCATAAAGTTACTATAAACCTAACAATATCTCAATTCAAATAAGAAGAATGAGAGAGAGAGAGAAGCATATAAAAAGGAAACAAACAATACAATAAAAGATGGTTTGCAAATAACAAATAGCAATTCATGTAGATTTAGAAGAGCATTGAATAGAGAGAAAGGCTACTTCTTCTTCTAAGGTTTATAAAGAGTGTTTTTGAGTGATAAAAGCAAAAGATCCCATTTTGAAGATAAGCTTTTTCTCTACTACTCATCGAAGGTGCTCAAGAAACCACCAAGAAAACCAGCTCCATTGCAGTCTCCACACAACACTTCCTTTTTACCTCTGCCCACAATAAAGTAAATAAAGAAAAGGATACAAAGCAATGAGTCTTTATCTTGTGCTGAGAATTAAGATAAAGAAGAAGAAAAAAAGAGAAAGATGTAGCAAACCTGCAAAGCCAACAGAGTCCACCAGCTTTAAACTGTCCATTAAAATGATCAATCAAATTCACACCACCTCCTTTGCATTGAGAACATGCCACAGCACCTTTCAAAACATTTTACACAAATCTTTTTTTCAAACTACTAAACAATATTCAGTTGTAGAATCTATGTTACTATATAAGCACTTACCGTTTCCTTCACAATTTTGACAAACTATGCTGCTATTTTTTGTGCTCTGAGTATTATTACTTGTGGCCTATAAAGATGAAGTTTTTAGTTAACGAAATGTCAAAAGGAGTAAGAAAATTTGATAGAGAGGAACAAAGTTTCGGAAATAGAAAAAAAATCTAACCTTGACTTCAAAATTTTGTGATTTGGAAGTCTGAAACACTTCTCTCTTCTGGGCCAACGACGAATTCTTATCACCTATGGAGAAGAAGTGAGCAGGTTTAGGGTTTTTTCTGGGAGATTGGAAGCAAAAGGTAGGAGGAGAAGAGAAGAAGCATAGTGAATTCGCCATTTCTGCTTCTGATTCTTCTTACCCACTCGATAGCAGATAAGATGATTCTATCGCCCTCTTTTTGGTGTGTATCCGTCTCTTTCACCGAAATGCCATTTTCTTTATCCGCTTAATTAATAAACCAAGCCAAACCAGACCAAATTGTATTTTATACCGGTTTACTATACACCCAATTTCACATTTTACATTCCATTTCATCTCCTCTATTTTATATAACCCTTTTCCCCTTTTTCAAATTTAGATAACCTGAAGAATTTTGTTCTTCGTTTTGTTCTGTTTCTTATAGTGGTTTATTAGGACAAGAAACGAGACAAAAGGTTAGAGCTACTTTTCTTATTTTTTCTCAAAGGCCATAACTTTCTGATCCTATGAAGAAAGAAACCCATCAGAACAAGGAAATGAAATGGCTTAGGCTAAGCGAACAAGGACACTAGACGATGCTAAATACAAAACAAGGGTCCTTCACAAGTTGCCCTGACTCTGTTTCCGGTTAGCTTGTGTTTCTAGGGCTTGTGGTGCCGCTCTCAGCCGCTCTCCAAGTAGCCGAGATGGCCACGAGTCAGCCGCACTAGCATACCTTGGACACGGCTTGCTCACATTCGAGCTACTATACATCAAAGGCGCTTGTGCCTGCACACGCCCTGTACTGTCTGTAATATCTTGTGTCTGGAGATCGGCTTGTGTAGGAAGGACAACAACTGCGACACCGGGAGTTGCAGTAGATTGTTGAAAGCCAGCGCCTTGGAAAATGGGAATTCCTGAAAACTGAGATGCAAGCTCAGGGTGTTGTTGATAGTGATGATGGTACTCAGGTGCAGGAGAGGTGTTCAAGTTGGGTTTCGACTGATTCACTCTTGTTTCTATCTCGTTTTGTAGTTTCGAGATCTCAGTCTCGAGCACTGAATTTTCTTCCTTCAGCTCATTCTTCTCTGTGGTTACCTACACACCCAAAGTTTCCATGATTATCAAACCGTTGAGACAAACATCTTAAAGAGACATTGTTTAAAGCAATCAAGAGATATAGGAAGAGGCAAAGAAGGTGTTTTAGAGGAATTGGCTTACATAGTTAGATTCAGAGAGAAGAGAAGTGTGCTCCTTTCTAAGGGACTCAATCTGACCAAACACGTCCTTCAAAAACCGAGTAGCTTCGCATAGTATGGAAGCTTTCCCACTGTTCTGCTGATTCAGCTCTGAGACAGAGAAAATGTCCCCAGTTAGATATTACAAACGCTAAAACCATCATATTCAAAATTTGACCGTTATCTATGGTTTCTCACTAAAGTTTTAATCATTTTACTTGGATCTGTGACGACAGAACGTTCCAGGTGAGATAGATCACAATCAGTAACACCATCACATTCAAACTTTGACCAGATTTGTCCAAATATCACTAATATTTCTTTTGCAAGATTGCAGACCCACTAAAAGCAATTGTTCATTCAAATCCACGGAAACAATCTTCGATTTAAAGATGTGAAATTTACCAAGTGTATCGGCTAATTCAATGAAAAGTTCATTCAAATGCTCGCGTTTAAGCCTCTCCCGAACAGCCTTGTTAACCCTTTTGGGTACTTTACCTTTTCTAGACCTGTTGCAGCAAAGATGAAGATGAAATACACGAAATATAATCATTCACCAGAAAACAAAGATAAAACCCCTTAGATGAAATCAATTTATTTTTCTATTTCCGAAAATTCTCACCTTTTATCAACTGCAGCGTTAGCTTCATCAGTCGATGTTGAAGGAGTTTTCGATCCCATCTTCTTGCTTTTGTATGAACGAGATTCTCTGTCAAGCCACCTGGACTTTAGAAGAGAAGATGATTGATTCAAAAACCCCAATTCAGGATTCTACTCTGATATAAATGAATCTAACACAAACCCATCTACAGGGAGCGGAAAACAAAACAAAAAACTCAAGAGGTACTTTTTAGATTCTCATTTTATCAGCCATATTCTTGTCAAATCAAAACAGTGTGGAATACCAAAAAATACGGATAACTTCTCTGCTTAAATCAAAAAAACAAACGACTCACAAAACCAATCTCTCTTCGGCGAAGGGGGAAGATATTTCCTGTGAGAATCTCGTCGGGGATTGTTGATCAGGATTCGGAACAAGTAAACAAAAAATAGGAAAATCTGAGAGGGAATTGATAAATTGATGAGTGAAATTGGAAGGGCGTGTGGGGGGAATGAAGGAGGCGCGTGGAAAGCACAGAAGAACAATGGGACACGTGAGATAGACATGTGCCTTTCGCTTTTTCACTTTTGTCGTTTTCCATTACGTCGCGTGCCACTAAGCTCATTGTTTTATAGTGACACGTCATCCATCTCAAATTAAAGTCAATATCAAATTGTAGATCATAGAAATCTTTTCACCCTAAAAAATCCAACCTCAGTGAATTCAACTTGATGGCAAGAGAAGAAGGGTTACAGATGCAACTGCAACCAAAGACACTTCCCTAAAACATCTAACGATCGATCCATGATTATCATCTTTACTAATGATATATCAGTAAGAAGACATACTGGTTTTTGTTACGTCCATTCAATTACAATCTATTCTCCACTATGTTCTGTACTACATCATGCATCTGAACGACACCATACTTTAGCTTCTGCAAAAAGCTTCAAAAGGAAAATAAATCATGTAAAGAGAAAATGGCTTAAAGTTTATCCTTCAGTTTCTGGATTGTTCATTGGGTTTTAAACAATCCTACCGTTTCTGGACAATCAATTCTCAGTTCTTACCCTGTCGTTCCAGTTGAAAAAGTGACTTGGTTAGTCCGAAACTATATTATTGGACACACTAATGTTTGATGTGCATTGTATACACTACTGTTTCTGTTTATACATGTATCATTTGTATATTCTCGTATTCGTATGCATACAGAGAAAGTCTGTAGAGCAAAAATTGTCAAAAAAAAAAGAGATTAGGAAAAGAAAATAAGCATTTATGTTGAGGAAAGGAAGTTGGAGAGGAAAAATTAGTATTAAAAAGGTTCGAGAACACATGAACACGAAATATAACAATCTTTAGCCATTAGACTAAACTAACATTTTCAAAATGTAGTCCAATAGTTTAAGATATAATATGTGGCCTCAAACATGCTTTATGATCGAGTTGGGTCTGGTAGGAGGTCCTACATAACAATTTTAATAGTGGAATTTACATTGGAGAGGAAGAAAAGAATTACCAATGATCCATTCATAAATGGTGGATAGAGTCCTTATCGAAGAGGAACCATAAGTTTTCCTAACTGTTTTATTATCCTCAATTATTAAAAAGTTTTAACTTTTAACCTGACAGAGTAAATAAACTATGGAAAACAATGTAGAGTGAAAGCCAACCATTTTTTTTAAGTTTTCTCAAAAGGGAGGAGCTAGATCTTGTGGGCACCGGATTTAATCTCAAAATCCAAATTCGCTAACCGGACCAAAATAGACCAAAAAAGTTAAACCGGTTATTTTAATTATGTAACGGTCAAAAGAATTAATTACTTTGTAGTCAAAAATAATCAATATTGTAACATTCAAGAATTAATATATTGTAACCGCTAAATCCGTAATTAATTATATATCTAAAGTTAATTGCGGATTATAGTATAAAAGGGGCACAATCCTTATGTAATAGAGATCATTAAGAAATAAAAATAACTATTCAGAGAATATTTAGAGAATTTGTGTTACAGCCGAATAAAGTGCAACTTTGGTTCCAACATTTGGCGCAGTCTGTGGGGAAAATCCATCCTAACTTTTAAGAAAAGAAAAATGTCAAATTGCAACGACGATATTCTAGATTTCCAGGACATACTCAGCAGACTTTACAACTCGCATCGAAACAAAATAAAAGGTACAATTTCGTTATCATTGTTTTGTATTTTGAGGCATACAGTCAGGACGATATATAATGAAATCGTACCCGACAAAATTTTTTAAAACGTGTTTACAGTCCCGAAAATAATACCAAACCCTGAAAGGGGTAAAAAAATGCAAGATGCTCCTCGTAAAGAATACGGACACGTAGCCATTACAGAAACGAGTAGCATTTCGCTAAAATAAAGAAGCGCAAGCAGCTCCTCGTAAAGAATACGGACACGTAGCCGTTACAGAAACGATGAGCACTTCGCTAAAAGAAAAAATGCAAGCAGCTCATGGTAAAGAATACGGACACGTAGCCGTTTCATAAACGAGGAGCACTTCACTAAAATAAAGAAACGCAAGCAGCTTCTCGTAAAGAATACGGACACGTAGCCGTTACAGAAACGAGGAGCACTTCGCTAAAAAAAAGCGTAAGCAGCTCATCGTAAGAATACGAACACGTAGCCGTTATAGAAACGAGGAGCACTTCGCTAAAATAAGAAAACCAGCACAGCTAGGCACGAACCCTAAAAGGAAATAAAATCGCAAGTAGCTCTTCGTAAGAATACGGATATGTCGCCGTTACAGAAACGAGGAGCATTCCGCATAAGTAAGATAGCCAACATAAAACAAGTATGACAAAGACAAAATAAAGTTTCTCGAATCGACGCTTCACGAAACTTGGGAGGCTTATTGTGGGCACCAGATTTAATCTCAAAATCCAAATTCGCTAACCGGACCAAGATAGACCAAAAAAATTAAACCTGTTATTTTAATTATATAACGGTCAAAAGAATTAATTACTTTGTAGTCGAAAATAATCAATATTGTAACATTCAAGAATTAATATATTGTAACCGCTAAATCCGTAATTAATTATATATCTAAAGTTAATTGCGGATTATAGTATAAAAGGGGCACAATCCTTATGTAATAGAGATCATTCAAAAATAAAAATAACTATTCAGAGAATATTTAGAGAATTTGTGTTGCAGCCGAATAAAGTGCAAATTCGGTTCCAAGAGATGTGGATGAGAAATATGACAATTACTCTGAACAGTGATAGAACCATCCTTGATGGAACATTCAGTTAATCAATATTATATCACAATCCTTAATTTGCAGAATCCATCCTAAAATAGATAACATAATATCCATCCACTTTGTTGAACTATTTAGGTTCGATGATAAAGTATTTTTAAATCGTTTTTTAGGTGAGAGGGTATTCAATATTTCGATTAAAGAAATGAAAAGTCATCATTTGTAGGTTTTACATAATGTGACACCGATTTTAATTGCTATATATAAAACATATAACAATTACTAGATAACAATAGTAATTTTGTTAGCTAATTTTCATCCACTAATCAAGGTATGACTAAAAAACAATTGATCAAATTTTGTTATATTTCATTATGTTACAATTTACCTCCTATATATGATAAACTGAACCCAATCTCACAAACCCTCCATCTAACGAATATAAATCAAATTGAAAGATGAAAAAACAAACACTAAAGAACACAACATAACTTCTTCCCACATTAACTTAGTCGGTGTAACTAAACCTACATTCAAAACCATGAAGATGAACTCTTTGAACTAAGTTCATCAATGACAAACGCAAATCTTGCATTAATATCAAGAAAAAAAGGTGAATACGTAAACAACAAAGTCTCTATCGTGATTAGAGGATTTGCGTTTTGTCTTCTTTAACCCGATTTACAGCCAAAACTAAACTAAAATTACTTTTTTTCAATTCCTCCCATGTTTTAACAAATCTAAAAATTAAAACACAATCATACGCTATATTGTGATATATATTTTTAAAATTTTATAAATATATAAAAAATATTACCGAAGTTTTCTAGTTTATTCTAACCTTCATGGTGTTATAAATGTATGTACATTTCATGGACAATAGAGAGGTTGGCAAGATATTATTTGGAAAAAAAATTATGGTTGACTAGTAAAATAGTAATAAATTGTCATGAGAATTTGGAATGTACAGGAAAAAAGTAAAATGTTATGAATTTTTTGAAGTATAAAAAATTAATGAAATTAGGGGTTTAGGAGCTTAACCTCGTCTAACTTTAACATACACATAAAAGTATTTATGAAACCACAAAAACATAATATGATATGTAAAAAATTCATAAATTATCAGATTATAATATATATAGTTATTGGTTTAGATTATATTATACAAGTTTTCAAAATTAAAAATTATATGACAACTTTATTTGTAAATTTATAGACCATGTCTATTCTAATAAAATACAAAGGCTAAAATATGCAAGTCCAAGCTTCTTCCCTTGAATTTATTATATGTAATTGGGTTGAATAGTTTAATAGTTTGTTAGTGGTGAAAAGAGAAAAGAGAGAATTTGTGTCAGTGAAAAAAAATGAACGTTGGTTACGGAGAGATAATCAGATCGAGTGGGGTCCATACGACAAATCACTGCATTTCATAACGTTTTGGGTCCCACACTCCTTGTAACAATACAGTCCTCATGTCACCATTACAATCAATCCTCTTTCTCTCTCTTTATTGAATTTCTATAAATATATATATTTTTTTATAATACATTCAATCATATATAACATATAGTCTACAATTTTACCCTAAATCTACTTTTATTTGTAACTTTTTTTCATCTTTCTCCTTTTTGTAATCTTAGAAAACTCGTGCGAATAGATTTTAAAATCTTGATGTTAGATTTTATAGTGTAAATTACGTTGTAACTAAATATTTGAACATCATAGACAAAATAAGATCGATTTTCCAGTGGGGACAAACGACAAATAAATAAAGATGAAATGAAGCATATACTAAAAAACATTTAATAAATTTCATAGCAAATTAAGATCAATCGAGATATTTCGTTTTCGTTCGACCATGTAAAACAAACGAAACACTTTGCTGTTTTCTATTCGCTTTAAAACAACAACTCAAGGGCCAAGTGAGAAAGAGATCTGTGGGCCAAGACAAGAGAAAGGCCCATCTCGTTCCTCTATAAAATAATTTCTCATACATTTTACTACAAAACCAATTAAGACTGGAAACATGTTATATACTTTGATGTAAATATTAAATGTTTCGTTGGAGACTTGGAGTCAGAGATAGGAATCAGAGTTGTTTGGCCAACACTTAAAAAACTTTTTAATTTATGTATAATTAATTTTCTTAATGGATAAAAGAAAACCAAGATGATTGAGATTTGAGAAGACAGTGACACTAACAGCAAACAATAATGATAAAAAAAGTGTCATATTCTCCTCAAAATCCATAAAACCTGACAGAGAAAATCTCGTGTACTATTTAATCACTCACTCGCAAGAAAAAAAAAACACTCGAATTTAAAACAAAGTAATAAAGAAATCAAATTAAAAAAAAATCTCACGTTCTCATGTATTTTTGTTTTTTACTTATCAATGAAAATTTACTACAGAAAATTAAAAAAATTTAAGGGCGAAAAACAAAAGTATTACACAGCCGACGAACGCCCTCGTCGCCACCGCTGCCGACGGCGAATCCACGATTAAATTGTTTTTTTTTCCTTTGTCTAATCTTGCGGATCCTCTTCATCAAGTGACCCACTAGCCTGAGATTCGCCGGAAACTTGCCGTCCATACTGATTTAAGCCGGAGAGAATATTATGATTATTATGTTGATTATGATGATGATGGTGATGATGATGTCTCTGGGAATTATGATGATCACCACCGTCACTTCGTCCTACTTCATTATTGTGTTCGTTGATGTCATGATTACTACTGGTTGCTAGCTGTTGTCCGGAAAGAAATGCCATTGGCGCTGCGAAATTCATGAAATGTAAACCACTCGACACCGCACCGCCCGAAACGCCTGAAACGCTACTTCTGTATAACGCGGCAGCCGCAGTATTAATCGAAGGAAACGTCCAAACAGGCTCTCCAACACCACAAACGCCGCCGCCTCCTCCTCCGCTACCAACAGAACATCCTGTTTGGTTATTGTTACCACCCGCCGCCGCAACCATCCAAAAATTTCCCGGTATTTGTGCGGTTGTAGGGGTAGGTCCGCTGTTGCTAGACTGAAGCGTGTAGCTTCCGATATGATCATGTTGATGCAAATCCGACGTAGTTTGCAATCTTCGTTTCTTCTCTGAGCTTAATTCTTCCGTATCTTGATCTCCTTCTTGCTTGGTCGGATTATGGAAGTTCAAAAACGAAGTCGTTGGATTGAAGTTATCAATTCCAGGAAACAGAGACGACGTCGTTGCACGTCCCTGTAAGTGATGATGATGAAACCCACCACCACCACCGCCTCGTGGCTGTTGTTGAAGTAACGATGGAGAGAAAATGTTATTAGGGCTAAAAGTGGAAGCGGCGTTACGGAAATGAGAAGGGAGAGACATGGAGGAGCCTGAAGAACGGAGAGAGATGTTTAGAGAAGTGAAATTCGCCGGGATTGTTCCTGTTCCGGTAGCGGCGATTACGGACGGCTCGGCTTGTTGAAGAAGCCATTCGATTGTTTCTCCGTCGGATTTGTGGCCGAGCTCTCTCGTTAGCTGGAAAACCCTAGCTGCGCATAAAGCCGGCATCCTTATCCTCCTCCCTCTTCCGTCTACTTTCGTGTGTCGATCTTTCGTGGAAGCTCGTTTCAACGGCGGCTTTTTAGCTGCTACTACCGCCGCAGATTCCTCTTGGTTCTGCGTTACCTGTAACTCATTCTCTGTTGTGTGCGGTTGAGGCTTTTGCGATTGCGGTTGCGACTGGGATTGGGATAATTGTTGGTGTTGATGGAGGGAGAAGAGAGAGGAGGAGGAGGGGGAAGGTTGTTGTTGATGGTCGTCGGGGTCTCGTTTTCCGAGGAGCTGGAAAGGGAAAGTTGGTCTATGCTGGTGATGAAGGTGACGGTGGTGTTCGTCTCCTCCTCCTCCGACGTTGTCTCCACCGTCCATTATGACATTTAAGACGGTATATGCTAGCTTTTGAACATATAAGTGGGAAGGTATTTTATATTTTAGGGTTTTGGTTTTACTTTCTATATATGTGAATTTTTTGACAAGAGTAAATAATAAAAAGATGTTCGAAGGTATTGAGTGAGAATGAGAGGATAAGAGAGAGGGAGAGAGAGTGGGAAGAAAAGCTTAAAGAAACAAAGATCATGAATGAGAATTATATTGGTGAGTTTTACAAACATTTTTTTAATAAAAAACTAAAAAGAAAATTAACTCTCATTGCAACATATTATTTTTTCAGAAAAAATTTATTTATTGCTTATAGATATGTTTAACTTTCACACATAATAAATTTGATTTGATGACAAAAAATAATACTAAAATTTTAGTATAAACAATAAGTCCCCAAAAAACCATAACCAAAAAACCGTAACCAAAAACTATAACCTAAAAACTCATAACCGAAATCATTGATTCGGTTCAGTTATAGTCTAATATAAAAAACATTGGTTAATTTTGTTAATCGAAGTATAATAGATAGCATGAGGAGAATATGTTTTTCATCTAGCTTCTAGTCTTTGTAACCTTGATTTTTATTGATGACTACGATTAACAATCTATTTACTTTGGAACTAGTCTTTGAATTGTTTTTTGTTTCCCTCATTAGCTTAACATATTATTTCCATTCATTTTTTTTGTACATGAATCAGTGTCTTTCTTAGTATTATTGTGTGAACATTATCGAAATTTACCTTTACACACCGAAACAATGTTTCATCACAGAAGTTTATTATGATTGATATTTTAATTTAGTGGCACCTACTTAAAATCTAAAATTTTACCATTTTTGTGATTAGCAATTATTAAAATGGTAAATTACGTATGGATATAAATTTACTAATCAAACCCAAATACTAACCAACGTTAGGAGTATCATTAAATAATTGAAAGAAAAAGGAAATATGATTTAATCAACGTGTGCGAATGGATTGATGCAATTAGAAGATATAGTTTGAATGTACGTGTAAATTGAAATACTCAATCTTAACTCATGCTATGTTCAATCAAATTCGTTAGAGTTACTTACGGTTTCATGAATAATAAATTACAAATATATTTAATATATAAGAATTTGATATGAAATTATTGGATAGAATTGTTTTTTAATTTCTTCTGATCTTTATAAATTTTTAATAATATTTAAAATGAAATTTTGAACGCAAAACTCTTACTATACCCATATATCTTTAATCAATAACAATAGTTATTTTTAATATTCACTTGTTGTAAAATAATCAAATAAAAAAATAAGATCCCACCGTAAAAATAGACAACAAGATTCACCGTACAATGAAAATGATTTTTCACGACTAGTTAGAAAAGGAAAAAATCTGAACGTTGTGTTAATAAATGAGATGAAAATGTACAGAATCGTCTTTAATATATAGAATATATAAAAAAAAAAATAAAGAGTTAATTTGAATAATAATAATAATAATAATAATAATAATAATAATAATAATATAAGAAGATATGGTTGGAGAGAGTCGTTGTGGCTTGCAGAGTCCACGTGAGGTGTCCTCTTTTATCATTCATTCCATAAAGACAATGGAGAGGTCGACGGGAGGATGGTGGGCTCCACACTCTTCTTTAAAACTCCAATTTGGTCAAAAATTAGAAATTTTATTTCAATATATTGGGTCCCACATCATTCACGTAATCATTCTTCCACTGCTACTTTTGCCGGTAATACAATTATCATTCATAATTAATTTTTTTACCAAAATTATTCTCCTTTCGTTTATTCAATTACCAAATCTAACACCTCTTTCCCTAAAGTTTCATTATTTTTTTTATAGTAGAGTTTAATGTTTTATTACCAAAGATAGGAATAAAACGAAAACATATCGTTTTAGGAAAAAACATTAACTATCATCTGAATTTTTGTATTCATTCTAATCAATTTTAACATTTTTAAAGAAAATTCGTCGTATTGTACACTTTCTCTAAACAAGATACAAACTTACTTTTTATTTATCAAGTATAATTTGTAATCTCGATCAGAATAATAAATTTAATTTTAAAACACGACGATCAAATTTTTAACAAATGACTTAGTAATATAAAATTTTATACATATCAATTACACAAGTAACGTTTAAGTTTTTTGGTAAATTATCTCTATTAATATATATGGTTTCGTATTTTTGTGAATCGAAGCTAGACTTGGTATATTAACAATAAATTAGTCAAAAATAAGTTTTAAATTAAGAAGCATTAATAAAGTTGTGACTTTAAAATTAAATACCACTCTTTGTAATCTTTTAAATTATGTAAACTAAATTTAACAATTCCAAATGAAAACCCAACAATATTTTTTATCTAAAAGGTAGGATATGGTAATAAATGGTAATTTTGATACACACTCTTTTAAATAATAAAATTAATAATATATACAAAATATTAGTTTAAGATAGTTAGTACATATCCAAATACACATGTTATATAATTCAAGTTCTCGTTAAAAATAATAAAATTTTATTTTTGTAAAATTTATTTCTACAACAATTGGGAATAAAAAAAAGGAGATTCATAATGCAACAAAAATATGGTAGAGCAAATGTGGATGATGATAGCTTTGGGATTCCCTCTCTTATCTTTCTCCTTATTTATACAAAAGCTTTGATAAATATGAATGATTATATATGATGATTGAACTTGCTTTCGTCTAATGACCTCTTAATTAATTATTTTTATTGCAAACTAGCTATGACTCAACTTTGAATAATTTGCTACCTTTAGTTTATTACTTAACTAATTCTCTAATCAATTGGTTTGTCCTATTAATTAACTAATAAAGATTGAAGTGTACTCCCACCTAGGACGGAATCAAATGAATTGTTCATACTCATAAATGTAAAATGACAGAAACACAACTGGTCCGTCTAAAATTACACAAATATTGATTAATTTGCTTTAAACCAAAATACAACTCAAAATAAATTATATATTTTATTGATTTGTGAAGAATTAGTATACTCTATAATATCTATATACAATGGAATAGTTATGATTTCACTATTTAAAAACATATCTGTCCGTTTTTAAACTCAAAATATAGTATGTACAGAAAATGTGTGTTTTCAAATATAATCTCAAGTGTGTTATAATACTCTTTTTTTAACTGTAATATCTTAAAATATTATATTTTTAATTTTATTTTTCAAATCTATAATACTGAAATAAAAATTTTAAAATATCACAAATTATTATGTGAAAATAATTATTTATTTTAAATAAAATATAAAACTATATATAAAATTAAAACATAATGTTTATATTCATTTTTTCTAATTTAGAGTTTAAATTTTTTTATTAAAATAAGATTTTTAATTATTTTAATATTAATTTTGTGTTATTTTTAAAAATTTAAATAATTATTGATATATTTGAAACAAAAACTTGAAAAATTGGTATTTTATCCAACGCGACTTTTTCAATATCTTTGATAATATTATTAGGTCAATTGTATAAAATAACTTTTTTAAGTTTTTATTTTAATATAAAACTAATTTTTTAAATTTATAAAAATAATAAAAGTTTAATATTAAAATAATTAAAAATTTTATTATAATAAAAAATTATATATTAAATTTAAGTTTCTGTTAATCAAAATTTGGTTATATAGTTACGTGTTTGTTTTAATTGGGTAGACAACTAGGACGATATATAGGCAAGAAAATATAATGGAGGAATTAATTTGAAATAAAAAATGTTTCATATTTGTGAAACAAGTTACATTAATACAAAGAAATCGATAGGTTTGTTTGATGTAACATATCTGAGATTATTGTACAGAACAGGCTGGGCATGTTTCATAAACGAAAAAGTATGATATGATAGGTGGTGGACCTTCTTTCAAGTTAATTCCTAATATATATCTCATGTATTTTAGCTGATTTTTTGTCACACCTTATTTAGTTTATTTTTCTTCATTTTATTTACATATATATAAATTTGTCCACATAAACATTACACATGATGTTATTTTTATATTTGATAAGTATGGGAACAAACTAAAATTCTCTTGGTTAAATTGTTGGTACAATTAATATAATCAAATAATTGATTAGGATAAGATAGATATATTTTTTTAAACAGTATAACGTAGCACCATAAAATATAATCAGATATATTTTTTTTATTTCATGAAGAAGATACTTTTCTTTAAATTTATTTTCAAACATTAGTTTAAAATGTTAATATTATATTTCATGAAAAATGGCGTTGGCATAATATTTCCAAAAAATCATGTATTCAAATTAAAATTACAAAATTTGATTACAAATGAGAATATATTAGAAAACGAATAGTATAAAGTGAATTTTATGATACTGATTATAAAACAAAAAATATACCGGCATATTCTGCTATTTTAATTTTTGAAATTCGTAATATTTTGAAGTTAAAAAAAAATAAGATAAAAAAGTAGAATACTGTAAGAAGATGTCAAAATTCAGGTTAATTACTACGTTTTAAGTGCTAACATATGTTTCATTCTTAATTGAAATACTAATCTAATAATTCTATGATTCTGAGTTTCTAATATGTTACGTCTGTTTGCTATAGCTACTAGTGGCAGTTTTGGAAATTTCATACTAACTTTACCCCCCCATTAACCACTTAAAATTATGCAATCATATTGAAACACTTTATCCCGGTTATTTAGCCGGACGAACCTAAAGTTCGGCCAAAATCTTATCAAAATCAATTCTTTACACAAATTCGAAGTTTGTTTTTGTTTAGGCATTTTTCCACATTTAGATTCGATTAGACAATCCCATTTTTGATCACCTTTTTTGCTAATAAGCTATCAGAGTACAAATATCGCAATAAACAATTTCCCTACGACATGTATATCAACGATAGATAATATATAATATATTTGAATTAATAAAATCTTTTAACAAAAACGGCAGCATAATATGTTGCATATAATTTCGTATTCGTGATTTTAACAATTGGATGAATAGTCAATCAAATACCAACCACGTCGAAGTTCCATAATAAATCCATATGTTCTCTTGACTGTTTCTATATATGCGCATGTCTATCTACTCTTTTAAATCACTAATTATCTTTAATTTTTTTTTAAATACATGAAGAATATTATTTAACACCTGAATGCAATAAAATTATAAAAGAAAAATGATGGAGAAGGCTACAAAACTTAAAGAGAACTAAAAAAATCTATATTAGAAAAAGGGAAGAGATAATTTAAGTAATGAAGGATTTAGATATTTATTTAAAAAACTTTGTTAAAAGGCTTAAAGTGTGAAGTTGCAGGTTGTAAGTTGTAACCAGCAAGCTTTTACAGATATATTACAACTTTCTCCATTGTTTTGGACCCACTTGTCTCTAACCTCATATTTGTTTCCCTCTGCTCAAAATGCACCAAAAAAGTAGACACATGAAACTTATTACTAACCAGCTCATATATTACTTTAGTGAAACCAATGTATAATAATAATCTATTATAAATTTGAATCAAAGTTCGTATGGATATATACTTGAGGAATATGTTACTTGCATTCGAATTCCGAGAAATATAGAATACGAGAATATGTTTAATAAAGTGTAGAACAAATCAGAGTTACAAACACATATAGGCTAAAAAGTGTATATTATGACTTTTCATAATCATGAGTGTTAATTAGGCACGTAGTATTAGATAAGCAGTACGTTTTAGTTGAAACGCAGTCGCAACAGCGATTGGGACAGCTGGTGGTTTGGTTTGTATTGATACAAAGTGTTGCGTTTTAAGAGACCACATGGCGTTTTGTGGTATCGTTTGCACATAAATGTGGCTATTGAAATAGACATCTTACCATCTAACATTTTTGCCAGAGGCTCTGGTGGCATCTTTTGTCCAAATATTACACCCGAAACCAGAATATATCATATGGTTCCGTCTCAATGCTATTTAATTTCACGACTATGAATTTTGCATTTAATATTTTCCATTCAAAGCTAATTTTGCATTTAGATTTTTTGTATAATGAACTTGTCGTTATGCGTATACATATATTGAAATCTATATATATATACAACACCCGAAACCAGAAATTATGTAGTATATGTTTACTTTGTTTTTTGTTTTTATTTTCGGTAAAAGTAAAGAACAGTTTTTTGTTTGGTTTAGTCTTAAGAAAGAGTTTTAGTTTGACTCTTCGAATAAACAACATCTTTGAAAATTATTATTTTTGTCATTTTAATATTAATTTCAGCTGGAAAACCACTTGGTATGACAAAATATTTTTCAACACCGCAATCCTTTATACCAGTAATTTCTCTGTGATTTCCACCAAATTTATAACAAAAAACAAACTCAGTTTTAATATTTTGTGAGTCACAAACGAAAACAAAACCTTATTATAATATTAAATATATATGTATATGCGTGTGTATAAATAAACTAGTTTTCCGATTTTCTGGTAGGGGGCAGATGGAATCTTTTCCATTATAAGAATTTATGGGTGGGTGACGTCATTAATGTTCTTTTAGAATATTTTGAAATTAAATGGATTTTAGGGGGGAAAGGTGTGGATAAAAAAGGGACTTGTGTCGCATCATCTCAAAGTTGCTTTTTTATTTTTATCGACCTTACTCTATTCATTATCAAGGGTGGGGGATTATAATATTTATTTCTTAATCGTGATTATAATATTTATATAGTATTGAATATTAATTTTTAATTTCACCATCGCCGAGTGGATTCAATCAAACAGAGCTCAAATTTCCAAAAGCTAAACTTTTTTTTTGTCTGTGGACTTTTAGGTATATTGAAATTCGCTAAGATATGGAAATATAAATTGACCTTATCTTCTTCTTTTTTTACGACAAATTAAACTTCTCTATTTCCGGAACAAATTAAACTTCTATCTATATCAGATAAAATGTTTACTCAATATTACAGAATGATTTTACAAATTATAACAAAATAAATTTCATTTATATTAGAAAATGAAAAGAGTATAAACAGTGCTCACAGATAAGGAATTGACAGCTGGGAACACGTTACACGTGGAGACGAATAATCTTATCTTAATAAAACCGTGAGAATTTAACATCATCCAATAACATCGCGCCATGTAAGAAAATGAGAAACCCAAACTCCCGAACACATGATTCTTGACCGACGACGTATCAACCCTCTTTCATACGACGTGGACTCAACAAAGGAAAAATTGTTAACTTTTAAACTTAAGATAAAAGTATCCGGTTTCCTAAACCGTGTCTTCTATGTACCAAGATCCAAAGTTTACAACAAGAAAAAGCAAAGACAGGTAATGACTGATTGAGTCCACCTATATTTTGCATGTATGGTTATGGTTTTAAGAAGAAAAAAACTGAAGATTTTTCAGCCGTAATGTAAAGAACATTCACCTCCAGCTTCCACATGAAGCCCATCGATTACTGAGGATGGATCGGCTTGTTAATACTTAAGTTCCGGTTTTTCTTGTTGTCTCTCTTGGAGGAGCTGCTGCTGTTGGGAAACTTCTCGTTTGGTCCCGGATCTAAAAAGATTGGAATGAGTTTAGTATAGTTAGGTTCGGTTTAATTCTGTTCATTTTTTTAATCTCGGGTGGTCCCAGAATCCTGTTCCCTGATTCTAATTCTGAGATATCGTCTTCGTTTAACAATACATATGCGTCAAATCATGAACCATTAGTATTTCGAATGATTAGTCTCTCTATGCAGAATAGTCAGAAGAATGGATAGTAGCAGAGCAGAGACTTGATAAAAAGAAAATGACTCCAAACTTTAAAGAAAATTTAGATTCTAGGCTTTTCATTACTTATCTTTATGCTTAAAGGTAACAAGAGTTTCCAACGTCTAGAAAACCGAGGACTTTCGAGAATTACCTTACGGCAACTAAATCAAATGTGATAACCACTTTGATCTTTTTGGCTCGTTCAGCTTCTTCAGTTTCCCTCCAGCATCTTCCTTAAAAGCTCTTTTTCCTCAGAACAAAAGTCGAAGTATTAGGTCAACGGGAAAGCAAAACGAATAGGAGTGCTGAAATATACGTCCGCAGAGAGCCAACTACTACTCTCAGATTCATAGTAATCGCTTTGGTCATCAATAACTATTGTACGTGCAGCTGAGTTTCTATCATACTCTACAATATTTTTCGCATAAGCTTCAGCTGCAACATGAGCATCAGTTACTGGAGTAAACCCTTCCTTCTATCAGCGCAAGTGCTCCACAGAAACTGCAAGGCCCATTTCATCGAGTTTGGGCCTTAATAAATAAAATTACCAAATGAATTTTTTACGTTAAAAAAATACTTACTAAAAATGCATCTAGTGTCATTTTATAGGCCCATTTCATCGAGTTTGGTTGTCATAGGCTCGGTCCAAATATTTGGTAAACGAGCTTAAATGTCTCGGTAAATTAGAACATAATATTAAACCCGGTTTTCTTCTGACAATTTCACGGTTTGAGATTCGGACCGGGATCCTCGTACTTAAAGTTTGGACTCCTAATCGGTTGAGCTAATTAATATCAGTTGGCATGAAATTTAAGACGTAAAATTAAAATTAAGACGTTAAGCTAACGGAGGTTTGAGTTCGATTGTCGTTGGGAACTTGGAGAGCTTTGCTTAGAAATGGATAGGTATTGTATTTGTTAGAGATGTATGATTTTCAATAGTATGATGCTGCAGATCTCAGTATTTAATTCACGACAAAAAAAAAACCCAATATACAATGGAATAAATTCTTCAAAGCAAATTTTCCACCGTTTATTTTTCTTTGATTTAATTAAAAAAAGACCAATCATGCATGTAAGCAAGATATACAAATTTTACAAGTAACTTCTTGTATTTCGTTAACTTGTAAGGTTGGCACGGCATTTATGAAGTGGGCAACAAAATAAATAAACAATAGCAAGTTTATACATATAATGTATGTGGCCATGGTCCACAGTATGATCTGATGAGTAGCATTGTAGCATCTCTTGCACCCCACCTCACACTGCCTGTGTCCGACAATTCTCATCCACAAATATCCCAACATAATTCTCTAAACTGTTCTTTGTTTTTTTTCCAATAGAACAAGTATATCCACTACATATATACTATTAATTAAATATATCAAAAACATTGATAAAATTTTGATATATATTAATTTTCAAGAAGTTAGAATCGACGAATTTCAAACAAGTTATTTATAAAAAAATTGATTGCTTTCTTATAATAAAAGAAAATGACATGTTAATGGTAATCATATCCCAAAGTATCTCTTTTCTCCGCTATTATAAGACAAACAAATATTGTGTAGATAGGTTGATTGTATTTTTATATTTATTTTTTTTATTGTCTAAAAACTGTTTTGGGTTTGGTTTTATAAATAATTTTTTTCCTTAGTAAAATTTTAAAATGACAAATGAGTTTTCATTTACCTTTAAATTTGATCATACTTGTACACAGCTACTATTCAATTGCTTGAATTGTTGCTTTATATTTTAATCGAATCCCGTAAATAATATTGTTTTTGGATGAGATTATCATTCTCCGCCACATGCCCATGTATTTAATGTTTTGTCTAGCATGTTTTTTCAAACTGTGACATATCTCGAAGCAGAATTAAATATACTGTTACTTGTGTTTGATAGTTAAATATTAATGCTATTAATTAGTGGATCGCAAAATATGGATGCTATTAAGTAGTTCTTTTATAACTGTTATACGTGTTTTAAAAATAACTATTTCCTATTAGATATATAGAAGTAATACTAGACTACAGTTAATTGACTTTATCTACGATATGCTAAATTAATAGTGAACCTAGATAATAACAACTATATTGCATATGCATAGTTAATAATGTGTAAAAATACGAATGAATATTACATCATATATCTTTCATTTATATATTTTCATAATTACCTATAGCTATTTTCGAATTAATTTTATAGTAATTAAGTATTTATTTTCACTGGAAATAATAAATTTGTCTGCGTATGCAGCTTAAAGCTGTTATTATGTGAAAATTAAATAAGGATAAACTAAACTATGTACAACATTTTACAATCAGCTACCTAATTAGTTGGTTTAGACTCCTTTAAATCTATTATCCATATCAATTTAATTTATATTTAATCTAAATGTGTAAGCGATATCAACTCTTGATAAATATATCATTAAACACAATGTGAGCAATGGAATACAAATGTGAGCAAATCCAAATGAAAATTGGCTTACATTGAAGAAGAAGAACCTTCTGGGATCATGTCACGTTGAAGAGCTATATAACACGTGTTAACATCATATTCTTATACATGCATCGTTTTTAATATTTGTATGTCTAAATCAAAGTAAAAGAAATTCGATTTGAAGAAAAATTGAATTTAACTGTTTGGAGTAGGAGCAAAACACATTACCACGACTATTTATTTAAAATGATATTGTAAAAATTTAATATATTCATGTCCCTAAAATTTATGATTTATGAACTTTATATCAGAGGGTCGATATATTTATACGTAATTAATTTAAAATTAATTAAGAATTACAAATAGTAATTTAGTTTATCTGTCATTTTATGTTTAAGTTAAATTTTACTTGGAAATTTTTAATAATAAAATAATTTATATTTTTAAAATTAATTAATAACATATTTTTAATTATTTTTAAATTAAATAATGATATATAAAATATTTATAAACCTTTAACTGTTCTACTTTTGTTTTTAATATATATTCATCTAAATAACAAAACCTTGTACAAATTAAAAAAAAAAACTTTTGTGCGCCAGTATAACACATGTGAATCAACTAATATGAAATTAAATGACCAATAGTTTGCAATATCACAAAAAAATTTTGCATTGTGAGTTAAATTCTGCAAAAACTTCAAACTTCCTAATTAAAGATAAAGATCTTGTTTGTAGATTGTGAGTTAAAGGTTTCAACGGTCACGATGGGAGTGGACTAAGTGTAGAATCGTCCAAGTAATCAGATAACACGTGACGACTAAGTGGGGACTCCGTAAGAGCTATATGATAAAATATTGTTTTTTCAGTGGAACCCACGAACAACAAAACACAGCAAAGTGTAGATTGCGTACTTTGATATTCGTTGCCGATGTCTTGTCTGAGATTGTCATGTTCCATATCCAAAGAGAGTTTACGTGGTTGCATCCTGGCCGTACACGCCTCTAGTACGTGGCAGTTACTTATTAATGGATTGATTGTACTCTGAATCCATGCAACAAGCATTGAGTTGATGATTCCCCAATGCTTGATTTCATCGATCTGCACCATAAGTTGGCTTTTTGACCCAACCATCGATGAATCCTAGTTTGTTCTTCGCTTTAAGGGCGTTGTGCATTCACTTTGCCCACCTTTCATAATTCGGAACTTCAAGGAAAATCATAGAGATCATTCAACATGTATCAACACTATGAGAAAGATAATAATTGGAGACAATCAAATCCGAGTAGTATACGATGTTGCACGATTTTGTAACAATGGAATCATCACCATCGTCAAGACAACAACGGCAAGGCTTGAAGACGAAGAGGAAAACGAAACGGGACAATTAAAAATCCAACACAGTTATTTATATTTTCAACAATATCACTTTTTATTTATTTTACAGTAATATCAACAATATCACTTTTTATTTATTTTACAAAATCAAAATTATTGAATTAACACTTTTTACTGTATATTTTCAATACGAAGGCTTTTTTTACTTATATAAAATTATTCACACAAATTAAGAAAACATATTTATATTCTTCATTTAGTCTGAGATTAAATTAGGTAATTTGTGTTTAATTTTACATTGAAAATCTAAAACAACACTTATTTTGTAAGAAGAGAAAAATGTCCATAAACGAAACTTTTAATATGAAACGGAGGTAGTATTATAACATGGATTTCAAATCTCTGGTTGATGTATAAAAACTATCTGGTTTTAACTACTAATAAAGAGTAATACTCTAAAATAACACTTTTTCAAATTTTTTTTCTTCTAAATTTAGCATCTCAAAATTAAACTTCCAAAAATAACACAAATATTTATGTAAAAATACTTATTTATTTTAAACAAATTATATATAAACTTAAATTATTGTATTTGAGTTCATTTTTTCTAATTTAGGGTTTAGTTTTTTTCTTTTAAAATATAATTTTAATGTATTTTAATATTAAATTTGTGCTATTATTAAAAATTTAAATTAATAATGCTATTTTTGAAATAAAAAATTTAGAAATGTGATATTTTAGACATTTGCTCTAATATTTATATGTATAGCAAATAAATTAATTATGTTTAAGGCTCTAAGTAGATCAAGTTTACACATCCTGAATATCTTGCTTTTAATGATGGTTTTGACTTAATCTATCTCGAAACAAAGCGATAGAGCAAGTTGGATTGGACAAATATAAAGTTTCCTTAAAATTAAAACATTTGATAAATTGAATTTGCCAACATGATTGCTTTCGATCATAGGTTTAATTATTTAAGCGGCCAAAATTGACGTTTCAGTGTAATTAACACGTTTCTAGATCCTATGTATTAAATTTTGAGTACCAATTCACATTACCTCTATTCAAGTTTTCTTTTTGTTGACTGCTACCTCTTTTTAACTCATAGGCAATTATACATGTGACAAAACCGTAGTTACCAATTGTTTTGCTAGGAATTTATTTTTGGTTGATAATCCCTGATTAATTAGTTATAATTAAAAAAAGATTTTCGTGAAATTTTTTCTCTAATTTATAAATTTGTCAAGACTCTACCCAAATTAGCGCAGAAGATTTAGCAAGGAACCGTAGCTTAATAAGCTAAACTAGATTTATATCCACGCCATGCATGGGAAAAAATATTCGTAAATTATATTTTATTAGTAAATATAAATTAAATATTTATATAATTTTAACTTTTATTTAAAATTACTTTTAACATTATTTTTTGTATATATATATTTAGAAAGAAAAAAATTATTTTTATGAATTTAATAGTATTTTTGATTAGTTTAATAAAATATATTAATACTCTAACCAAATTAATAACAATGACATATATGTAATTATTTGAATAACTTAAGCCTATTTATATATTTATTTGAAATTTACTGTAATGATGAAACGTAAACATAGTATTTTTGTTAATAACACGTGAGAGTAAAGTATTTTCTTAAATTGTTTCTCAAATAATATATTAGGAATTAGGTAATAACTTAAATCTATTTATATTTGTTTGAAATTATTTATAAATTAACGTATTAAAAGTTTAAAGAAATAAAAATTATTCTTTTTGCAAATATAATACTATTTTTTGGTTAGTTGAATAAAATATATTGATTCTCTAACCAAATTAATATCAGTGGAATATATTGTAATTATTCTAGTAACTTAAACCTTTTTATATATTTAAGCTGAAACTCGTTGTGGTGTTGACACGTCAGTATGACATTTTTGTTATTAACACGTTATGGTAAAGTTATTTTGTTAAAAAGATTTTCAAATAATATATTAGGGATTACACCAAAACCTATGGTTATATTATTATATATGTAGTTGTTTATCATTGTATCATGCAAACCATTTAATGATGGGTCCAGTGAGTATTACTTGATTGCTGCTTATTGTATTATTTTCTGTGGAAGTTGACACGTGTCTCCCATTTCCATTTAACCGTATAGGATTTAAATCAAAATTCGTATAATTAAGAATATGATCCAGTCGAGATCCAAAAGAAGACTATATATAGTGGTTGACTTATATAGTCACTCGTAGATATCTTTTAGATATTGTAGGAAATACCGGAGAACTTTCAACTTATTCTTGAAATTTTTTTCCAATATTGATCCAAGGAAACATAAACCCTAGCTATAGCTACATTACACTTCAAAAATGCATAAATAATATGATATTCTATATATTAAATAGTAAGTGAGTTTAGAAAAAATGTAGTTAAAGTAATATGTTTCAAAAATGCATAGTTAAGGTTTAAACATATTACATTTTCATAATAGTAAGTGCGATTTTGTGTGTGTTAAAGTCTTTGTGTGATTTTAGTCAAAGTAAAATTTAAATGGGTTAAGTATACAAAAAGAAGTTGTAGAGTATGGGGGTTTCAACCTATCTTGCTCAATGAAGTTTCATTTAACTTGTATCTCTCTATTTCGTTATTTGATTTTCTATTTTATACTATTATTTAGGCATGTTTTATATTCGTTTTTTCCCATCTAATTTTGAGGCTTAACACACAATTATGATGCTTCGAAACATTCCTTCGGTTTATTATAATTTTAAAACAAACCTTTTTAGTTTTGACGTAAAATAGTTACTCATATACTAAGAGGTCCAATATATATAAATGAGTAAGTTTTAAATTTCATAAAACCGTAAATTATTTTGAATTATTTTCAAAAAGAAAAAAATAGACAGTAAATATATGATTGGTATGTTTGGACTCATAACCTTCTAGTAGCCATGTGGGGCTTGTGTTACAATTATCCTCTATCAACCGTTCAATTCAATACCTACCAAAGCTCACACCCCCAATAAACGTTTTTCATGCTAGATTCAATTCTCCGGAATTTGATAGGTGGCTAATTTGCTTTCGTATGGTTTATACTGACTTGAGTACTTGTTTGGTTCGCGATAATTTACATTCCGGTTCATGGTACTCGATTGATAGAAGAAGTGGTATATAAACCAGTCTATGCATGCATGTACGCAATTTACAAATTCATATTTAAAGAACCCTTTTCAAATGTTTCATTTATGTATATTTTCCGGAATGTTTATAATTAGAAGATCTTGCATCAAGACAAACTGTATACTACGTTTGATTCTAATTCTGGATCCATAATGCAAGCAAAATCATTAAAATCTAGAGTCCATCAGATTGCATCATCAACACAATAGACGAAAGCATTTACATGATTTGATATAAAGACAGGTTGAGGGTTATAGAGCAATAATACTAAAGAACTAAATATGAACGGAAATTGATGGCTAATTAGAGAGAGAAAGAAAGGAGTAATGGAGGCTAATTAGAGAGAGAGAGAAAGCAAACATAAATGGTGAAGAGAGAGAGAGAGACTGACTTTGAAGAGCAAGAGAGTAAATGCACTTTGCTGTCCATATATGTTGACTCTTTGAAAGCAAAACCCCATAATTTTAACTCTATAAATTTTGTTACTCTCTCTCTCTCTCTCTCTATAAATATAAACTAAATACCACTTGTATCTTAAGTATTCACAGCCCTAGCTACAATTTCCTAAGCTTTCAAGCAATAGAAACTTCAAAGGAATAAATTTTTTTCTTCTTCTATATATGTGATCATCAACAAAACCCTTCTCGCTGTTAATACCACAAACTATTCCATTTCTTTACACACATATATACATATATATTTATAAGGAGCTTGCAGATGGGAAGACCACCATGCTGTGATAAGATTGGAGTGAAGAAAGGACCATGGACACCAGAAGAAGACATCATTTTGGTTTCTTACATTCAAGAACATGGTTCTGGAAACTGGAGATCTGTGCCTACTCTCACAGGTCTCTTTTCTTGCTAATTATGACTTTTTTTTTTATAAAAGTAATATTTTTACTCTGAACTTCGTAATCCTACTTTTAACCCTTTTTTCTTGTGTTTTCTTGGGTTTGTGATTCTATTGTCTGGTGTCAATTTAGTTGGTATTGATCATTAAATAAAAAGAAAAAAACTGTAATAAATATCCGACCGGCTTTTTTTGTCCACACATCGATCGCAATTAATTAATGATTTTTGTTGTTGTTTATGGTCATTTATTTAGGTTTAAGGAGATGTAACAAAAGTTGTAGATTGAGGTGGACTAATTATCTTAGACCTGGGATTAAACGTGGAAATTTTTCCCAAAACGAAGAGAAGATGATTATCCATCTTCAGGCTCTTTTGGGCAACAGGTAAAGACATAAATATTCACATGCACATAATCTTATAATTATATGATTATATTTTTTTGGGTATGTATAAAGACAAGGTTTTGAACTTTTAATAACTTGGGGACCAAATAAACGTGAAGGTGGGCAGCTATAGCTTCATATCTTCCAGAAAGGACAGACAACGATATAAAAAACTATTGGAACACTCATTTGAAGAAAAAGCTCAAGAAGATGAATGATTCTTTTGATAGTACTATCAATAATGGACATGATAATAAAGGCTTGTCTTCATCAGACAAGAACACTATTTCACATCAAACCAACAGTTCCAACAAAGGTCAATGGGAGAGAAGGCTTCAGACAGATATCAACGTGGCTAAACAAGCTCTTTGGGATGCCTTGTCTCTTGAAAAACCACAAAACCCAATTAGTTTCTCTATAACCAATCTTCGTTATGGACCATCATCTTCTTCTTCCTGTACTACCACCACCACCACCCTAAGCAACAACACTTCATACCCATCAGGTGTTTACGCTTCAAGCGCTGATAACATCGCTCGTTTGCTTCAGAACTTCATGAAAGACACACCAAAGACCTTATTTCCCTCCCCGGTTGCACCCACCGGGAGGGTCATCACCACGGCGGCTTCAAGCCCTAGCATAACCGAAGGAGGGGGAGAAGGGTTTCATCAGTCTTTATTCAGCATCAACTCCATGGATGAAGCTGAAGATAAGCCTAAGCTAATAGACCATGATGAGATTAATGGTCTAATTACACAAGGGTCTCTTTCTTTGTTTGAGAAATGGCTATTTGATGAGCAAAGCAACGACATGATGATAATTAATAAAAACATGTCATTAGAGGGTCAACAAGTGTTGTTCTAGAAAGAGTAAAAAGTTTGACGATTTACTTAAGGAATGAGGAGGCTTAGCTATAAACAAATTGTATAATTAAGTTTTTTACTTCTTTACATAGTCTTAATTATATTAATTATGTTTATTATTGCACTTAATTGGGATATTCTGAAATAGGAAAAATAAAAAGGAAGTCATAAAGAGAAGGGTTTGAAGAGTTTCTCAAATGAGAATGGATTCTCTTTCTCTTTCATACTTACCATTTTATTTTCTTTCTTTTAATGTTGAAATATCCTTTTCATATTAGAGATACTCTAAGGATCAATATCCAATTAATATCATAATTTTCAATAAAATAAATAATGTTTGTGTAATTTCAATAAAGCTGATATGTAAAGGTAATTTATCATTACCAAACATTTATTTTTTATATTATCTTAATCGTTCTAGTATTCATTGAAGAATTGGAATACTCGACCCCAAATACTAAGACCTATCCATGATTGTTCTTCATAGTGGATGTTTCTTGATTTTTAGCTTGATTTTTCGATTTTTCGATTTTATAAAAATATACTAATTTGATTAGAAACCATAAAACCATTTGGTTTCTGTTTTCAGCCAAACCGAATATAAAAGTGAAAAATTTGATAGAATTTATTAACAAATATAGTTCACAGAACACCAACTATTTTAATCTTCCAAGGAGTCCATCGTTTAAGCCGTTTCGATCATTTCATATGACAGATGATTTGAAGGTTACGTTACTACTGAATAATTGAAACTGTGTGTTTCCAAACGTACCAAATGTTTTAAAGTACTTTCTTTCCCAACATTATGCTTTCATGTTCTATAGCTGGTTCTCGGCATAAGTTACGTTGTCTAGCTAATACAAACAATAAATAGATAATTCTGTAGAAATAAAACATCCGTTTTCTATACTTTTTGTATCATTTCATTTGCTTTCTTGAAAAATGTTTATGTCCTCTCTGTTCCAACTATGTTGAGTTTGCCCCTTTCTGTTTCATAGAAGAAATGCATAGACCATTAGTAAGAAATGTGTGCATGAGTCCTCAATGATGGTGTGCGATTACACATATTCTTTTTATTTTTGGCCAAAATTTAACATCTTTTTCAACCAAAAAACATATATAAAAAACGATAAAATAATAACAATAAGACTGTACATGGTGCACTGACTCGTGAGAGCTGTATCAACGTTTGAGAGCGGAAATAAACATTAAACAGATTCACAGAATACCAACAATACGAGGAAGATGATAACACGTGAAGAAGCATAGGTAGGCGAAGTTCTTACAACCAAGTTCAGGGTTTTTTTCTTATAGTCTTACCGAAGAATCATTGCCTGGAAAGATCATCAGACTGGCGCTGGATTGGATATTGGAGGCCCCGGTGGTGCTACAGCAAAATGCAGTCCCCTGAGTTGAGGCACACCACCGTGTATCATGTAAGCAACTTCAGCAGCAGCTACAGCCGCTGCTTCCTGATTTCATAGAAGCAAAAACAGTCCATTGCCTGTTAAACTGAGCATTTACAAATTAACAGAGTTTGATATAAGTAGTCTTGGGTTCATACCTGTCTTTGCCTCCTGCGTTGTAGTATACCAATGGCCCATGCCATGATGTAACAGGGGAGGAGAAAACAGGCAGCGCGAAGAAGGAAAAGCTGTTGATATCCGAGAGAGCAAGAACAACAAGAGTCAATCAAACATCAACAAAAAAACACAAAGAAGTGCATTCAGATGGTATGAAGCAGCTGGGAAGGCAAGTTAAGATGTTCATACAGAGAAGAAGGCAGTTGGATCATCCTCGTCATCTGAGTTAGTTGTGAGATTTAGTGCATCTCGTAACAGTAAAAGTGCCATTAGCTGCCATTACAGAAGTAAAAGGCAGCAGTTAATATTGAGTTACTGTTGAAGATAGATATAATTACAATGCAAAACAACATCCAATTTACATGGTAAGAAATTCTATTCTCAACAGGATAACTAAAAATTTGCAAGCTTACGATAAGAGCAGCAGAGCGACAAAAGACAGCTCCACTTGAGTTGGACTCAGAATACTCGTCATAGTCAGCTTCCAAGAAGTGGCGTTCTGCAGCTGCCATTGCCATAATGCGTGGGTCGTTCAGGTCTAAGGGAACTCCATTTTCCCAATCGTCACTGCGAGATGAGATTCCAATAAAAGAAACAAGTGATGAGAAATGAAGCTCCAGAATGAAGGAGGGAATCGCAGAAAAAGATAGTGATCTAACAATGCAACCTTAAGAAAGAAAAGGCTGCAGGGATCCATATTAATATGAAGACCTTTTAAAAGTATTCTCTTTCTCGCATCAATAAATAAATCATCTTGCGAATCTTACATGCATACATAATATTAGTTATTGATATCCATCACAACAAGTTTACTGAAAAAAAGTGTACATCTCTAATTCTCCACGCGATACCAGAACCGTACCATGCCAAAGTAAGATATAATTAAATTGATAAACTTAAGTAAACAGATGAGGAACACAAACCATTAATATAAGTTGAGATATCGATTTTGATAAAAGTGATTATGGAGAATCCACCCGTATTAGAGAATCAACTAATAGTTTTCTGTTTAATAAATTACTTACAACTCAAAGATCAATTTGATGTTCAATTCAGTAAAGCAGCCAGAAAGATAGATTCAGATAGCTTACCCAATGTGAATTATAGTTTCATCTGAGAGAGGAGGCGGAGGAGCTGTATATCCAGGTTGATAACGCTGTTTATCAGGATAAGAAGCAAATACGTTTTATAAATGGTAATTGGCATTATCTTGTAGTTAATCGTAATTAAGAAAATTAAGCAGCCGGATAGCAGTAACAAGACAACCATTAAACATAGAAAAATTCCAAGAAGTAAAACGAAACACTCAAGACCTCAAACTCAGGAAAGGTGTGTAACGTAGTAACTAGAAACAGTTTTACAGAAATGAATAAGTGGGCTTCATTTCTTCATCAAAAGGTGAAATAATTTTTTTTTGTTTCTGGTACCTCAATAGCTATGAACTTAGATCGATACATGAATAAACAACATTTAGCAGAGACAAATAAAGCATCGTAAATAAAAATGGTATTGATGATGAACTGATTTACGGTTGATTCATTTCTTCGTCAAAAGCCTAAAACATTATTTGCATTTGTGATACCTTAGTAAGATCGGGATATTGACATAAAGATCCAGCATTCAGCAGAGTATAAGATATTGATTACCTGGTGGCATATTTCACAGGTTATGTCGCCTTTCTCATTACACCAACGCTGAACACACTTGCGGTGGGCATACTGCATAATAAAAATTCATGAAAACTTTTCAAATCAATACCATGAAAAACAAAGAACAATGAAACACGGTGGATTTATAAAAACTTTTAGAAAGTCACATAAACTACCTTCAAACTGCCATTACAACCACAGGGAGCCTCAAGGTTCTTAGTGGTGTCTTCCTCCTGGCATATACGGCATTCAACAGATTGGAGAAGTGGTTCCTCTTCCTCGACAGCATAGTGCTCCCTCGCTTCATCAGCTTCGTCCACAAATGAAGAAGCCAAGTCTGTGCCTTGAGGCCTGGAACTTTCTCCAGAAGAATCTGAGGACTCGGAATCTTTTTCTGAATTCAAGCTCTCAGCTGTTATGAGACGATCGGTACATAAACTCAGATGATCTGCCATCTTTAAACTTAGCACCAATGACAGACTGTTGTTGATCTGTAACAAGAAGTTACCATATTTTAAAAACCAAAATGAAAACCAATTCTTAAAACAGGAAACTTAATAACCTAAGAACATCAATGAAAATTTCACTCCTATAATCTCATCCATAGGCGAAAATTTCAAAATTAGAAAGAAAAAAAACACACTATTCAGGAAAATGCGTATCTCATGAGTAACAAAAAGGGGTTGATGTTTTTCCAAAGTTCAGAATTCCACAGGAAATCGCAGAAACCATAATCGAAAAAGCTCCAGATTCGAGAAGCAAAGAAAAAGAGAAATCGATATGATTCGATCTCCAGAAAGAAACCCTAACATTCTACAAATCAAAATCCAATCGCAGAAGTCAAAATTGAACAATAACCATATAGAAGAGTATAATTCAACATTACCTAGAAATGATTCTGGAATCGAAGGGAAAAAAGGAAAAAGAAGATAGATCCTTTGAAATCTGGAACCTGAAGCTGAAACGAAACTCTTAAAATTCGTGTTTTTTACACCTAAAAGATATTCGTGTGTTGTTTCCGTGTTCGATCTAAAGAAATCAGATAACATAATTCACTATATTTATGGGAACGCGTGTGTTATAAAAAGATATCTCATACGTGTCTAGGCATGGAAATAGGTTCGGTACGTACGACCGAGAGCCTCGGAGCTTGGTAAGTTGTAAAAAATTGCAGCTTACTAACACAAAATGTGGCTTAGGCTATTCAGTTTCTGAGTTACATATTAGTTTTAGTAAAGTAAACGCGTAATCATGTGTAACCCTTAACTGTCAGCATGTTAAATTTTGTACCATTTAAGACAGCATTAAAGAGAGTATAAAGGAGCAGACTGATTGAAACTATAAACAAATAGAGTACTATTACACTATAGACAGAAAATATACAGAGAAGCAAATAAATGAGCAGAAGAAACAAGCATTCTAAAGTTTAGATAATGTGACGAAGAAACAATCGAGGTGCTATTGCCACGGATCTTTCAACTTCAAGTCATCATCGTAGTTGACATGAACAACCACTATGAGGTGTCTACAACTTTACGTGTTGTTCATACTTACATAGAGAAGAGAACAGTACTTCGGTTTCTCCTCCGCACACCACCCAAGTTTTTTTAAAAATCAAATTTCCACAAACGACGAGAACAAAGTCAAAATGCATCATCCGTTTAACAACTCTTTTATATGCATTAGATTTACCTATTTAGATCGTCTTTCATCATCCGTGGTTGCGATAGTCATAGTTTTTTTTTTAATTATAACATGTTTTAATCAATCATAAAAAAAGTTATGCTGTAGAATTCACCGTCTAATTGTACTAGTTATCCTTATAAGATTACGATAATTAAATAAACAATAATCTATGATAGTTATAATCGAAGTATCATACAATAAAATTAGTTTATTGTGCCGATTTCTTTGTTTTCAAGAATACAAACATCATTACCAACAAATAAATATAACACATGTTTTCCAATTTTTTACTATATTTATATATATATATATATTGATTTTTATATATGGAGTTTGCATCATTTCTTTTTCCTCCTTTTACTTTTACTTTAAAATAAAAAATATTTTTTCTCTAATGTATTATTCTATCTTTTACTCCAAAAATATAACTTTAAACTAGAGTAAGAAATAAAATTATTCCAAATATTGCTCTATTATAAAGTTGGTTGGAGATCAAATATTGCTCTATTATAAAGTTGGTTGGCGATATTTTTCTGCACAAACTAGAATAGAAAATTGAGTGGGGCTGGAAATCTCTTATATAAACAATAAAAAGAGAGAATGAGAATATGTATATGTATAGATGCGATGAAGATACAAACTCTATATAGTAACATAGAAGAGAGTTAGATGTACCAGAAAATAAAATATAATATTTTACATTTCAAGTGTGCATGAGAAGAATAACGTCGAGAGATAGCTGAGAACACAAACTCAACTTTTCTCCTCTCGACTTGTTGTTTTTATGAAATCTTGAGTCTAGCTTTCTTGTATGCAATAGTTACAATAGAAGTGAAACTCAAAACATATTGAACTAATAGAAAACACACACTGAATCGAGTTTAAACCCTTACTGTTATTCTCTTTCGTTTCGTAGGTAATTTCATTGTTTTCAAGTTATGTTCAAGTCCATTAGCAGCAGCGACGACCACCTGATTTCTCTGATCGTATCTTCCACCGGAAAATTCCATCTTCGGCAGATTCACGGCGTCTTACTTCGCACTTCCTTGATCAGAAACTCAGACGTTTTCCACCACTTCCTCTCCCGTCTCGCTCTCTCTCTCATTCCCCGAGATATCGATTACTCGAGCAGGGTTTTCTCCCAGAGGACTAACCCAAGTGTCTCTCACTGCAACACTATGATCAGAGCTTTCTCCGTTAGCCAAACTCCCCACGAAGGGTTTCGCTTGTTCCGAGCTCTCAGACGACGAAACAGCTTTCGTCCCGCTAACCCGCTCTCGTCTTCTTTCGCACTCAAGTGTTGCATCAAATCAGCTGATTTACTAGGTGGTTTGCAGATACACGGGAAGATTTTCACTGATGGGTTTCTCTCGGACAGTCTTCTGTTGACGACACTGATGGATCTTTACTCCACCTGTGAAAATAGTAGTGATGCCTATAAAGTGTTCGACGAAATTCCCAACAGAGATACCGTTTCTTGGAACGTACTGATTTCATGTTTTTTGCGGAACAAACGTACACGAGACGTTCTGGTTTTATTTGATAAGATGATTAGCGACTTCTATGGCTGTGTAAAACCAGACGGTGTAACATGCTTACTAGCTCTACAAGCTTGTGCCAACTTGGGCGCGTTGGATTTCGGTAAACAAGTTCATGCCTTTATCGATGAAAACGGGCTTGGTGGTGCTTTGAACTTGAGTAACACTCTTGTGTCGATGTACTCACGATGTGGGGCTATGGATAAGGCTTATCAAGTCTTTAATGGAATGCGTGAAAAAAACGTGGTCTCATGGACGGCTATGATCTCGGGTTTAGCCATGAACGGATTCGGAAGAGAAGCCATTGAAGCTTTCAACGAAATGTTGAAGTTTGGAATCTCTCCAGAGGAACAGACACTTACAGGGTTGTTGTCTGCGTGTAGCCATTCCGGGTTGGTGGATGAAGGAATGATGTTTTTCGATAGGCTAAGAAGCGGCGAGTTTGAGATAAAGCCAAATTTACATCACTATGGGTGCATTGTTGACCTCTTGGGTCGTGCCCGTCAACTAGATAAAGCCTACAGTCTTATTAAATCAATGGAGATGAAGCCAGATTCCACCATATGGCGTACGCTGCTCGGGGCTTGTAAAGTACAAGGAAATGAGGAACTTGGGGAACGTGCGATCTCTCATCTTATCGAACTCAACGCGGAAGAAGCTGGAGATTACGTTTTGTTACTCAACACGTACTCTTCGGTTGGGAAATGGGAAAAAGTGACTGAACTGCGTTCGTTGATGAAGGAGAAAAAAATCCATACAAAACCTGGATGCAGTGCAATCGAGCTACAAGGAACCGTTCATGAGTTTATTGTAGACGACATTTCGCACCCGCGGAAGGAAGAAGTGTATAAAAAGCTGGCGGAAATCAATCAGCAGCTGAAGATTGCGGGTTATGTGGCGGAAATCACATCGGAATTGCATAATCTGGACACAGACGAAGAAAAGGGACATGCGTTGACATACCATAGCGAGAAGCTAGCTATTGCCTTTGGTATTCTCATGACTCCACCAGGAACAACCATTAGAGTGACGAAGAATCTCAGAACTTGTGTTGATTGCCATAATTTCGCAAAGTTTGTATCTGATGTTTATGATCGTGTCGTGATCGTTAGAGATCGTTCCCGTTTCCACCATTTTAAAGGTGGGTTTTGCTCCTGTAATGACTTTTGGTGATAATTCATATGATATACTCTCTTTTTGTTTGTCTACTCTCTACTCTTATAGTAGTATAAAACACTAATATCATTTTCTTCCTTGAAATACCAGTAGGCATTTACAAATATCAGAACAGATTAAGCATTCTTCTTGAAAAATTTTTGCAGCTAAAAACTCCAAAATCTCAGAACTTATTGCTGGTCGTTAGAGACCTTTCAATGACTTTTTGTGATGATTCATAAAATCTGGTTCAATGTCATGTATCAAAATCTTCAAACTGAAGCTAATACATTCTTTATTCTACAGCAAGAAATGTCTCGCCGATGCAAGAAAGATAAAAAGAAGGAAGCAAAACTTAAAATGATCAGAAGAAAAATGTTATCAGCTTGAATGAAGCATGTTTTGCAGATGAAACCAATATCTAGTTAGCAGGTTTGTTTGCAAATGCAATACCCTTCTCAATGCTGCCTTTCAGTTCTGTCTTAAGAGCTTCTAATGCCTTCTGCTCATACTCAGTCAATCCCTGGAGGTCAGACTCGATCACAGCTTCAAGTCCATTCTTCCCAAGCTTGATCCGCGATGCAAAGAAAGGGAGATCGGTCAGACTCGACTCCACAAATGAGCACTCATAAACGTCTCCATCTCCATCAAGAGCACGAAGAGAAGACTCCACAAATCTTGCTGCAGCATATGCCATTGACAAAGTAGCTGAACCTGCACCTGCCTTAGCATCCACAACCTCAGTTCCAGCGTTCTGGATCCTAACAGTCAGTTCTTGGGTTTCTTCGTCAGTGAAGTTTACAGAGGGTTTGGTTTTCGAGAGAAGAGGCAAAATTGTGATTCCGGCATGGCCACCAACAACTGGAACATCCACGTCAATGAGCTTAAGGTTCTTTTTCTGAGAAACAAAAGTGTTTGCCCTCACAACATCCAACGTTGTAACACCAAACAGCTTCTTGGGATCATAGACGCCTTTCTTTTTCAGCACTTCAGCAGCAATTGGTACTGTAGAGTTAACTGGGTTGCTGATAATGTGTATGAAAGCACTCGGACAGTTATCAGCAACAGCCTCAACTAGTGTTTTCACTATGTTGGCATTGATGTTGAAGAGGTCATCGCGAGTCATACCCGGCTTTCTCGGTACACCAGCAGGGATAACCACAACATTCACGTCCTTCAAACAGTCTGCCAACTCAGACGGTCCAGTGAAATCACGGACTTGAGAGGGTGTGTTGCAGTGACTCAAATCAGCAGCAACTCCCTTAACATTGGCAATATCGTAAAGGTGAAGAGTAGAGACTAACGGAGACATCTTGATGAGAAGTGACAAAGGCTGACCAATTCCTCCAGCAGCACCAAGAACAGCCACTTTGTATGAAGCATTGATCTTGAATCCATAAGGTTTCTTGTCAGATGATTGGGGTTTCATTACAGAACCGTGCATACCCTTGTGAAATGAAGAAGATTCAGCTCCACCGATGAGAGACGTTGATCTAAGACTGCGAAAACTAGCGACAGAGTTCAACTTCACAACTTGTGCCCTCGACTGTGGTAAGGAACTGGCTCTAGAAGAGTAAGAAATAGTTGATCCAATCGAAAGCGAAGAAGCTGCTGTTGCTGCCATGTTTTCCCCCTGTTTTCACAATGATAAATCAAACTGATTCATATCAATGAGTACATAAAACTCCCAAATTTCCAACCTTCAGGTGAAATAGAAAACACTGAATCATAAATACATCTATCTAAAACAAACGAAGCAATTCATTGAAGACGAAGAAACCCTAATCTATGAGAGAGAGAGAGAGATAAACGTAAACCAGATCGAAACTATAAGAGTTTCCAGAGAGACTCAGTTATAGCCAAACATTCAGAGGATCCAATTCGTAAATCTAAGAATGGAAATCCAGTTCCAGAGATGCTATGTTCAATTCAATCTAAAATCAAATGGAGTAGTATCGAAGAGAAAATAAAAGACACTCGAATTGAAAAGAAAAAGGAAAAGAAGACGAGAAAATGGACAATCTAACCTTCGAGAGAGCTCAAGCCGAGAGATATCGAGAGACAGAGAGAAAGAAAGACGCTTCAGGAGTTGTTCGCAGGGTCGAGGCTCCAGTGAGTGACAGAGAGATTAGGTGACGCCGTTGTAGGAAAAACATTAAAAAATAAAAATAAAAATAATTTGTTTTTAACACCAAAAATAAAATAGTAAAAGATTAAAATAAAATGGTGGATCTGAGTTTGGCCGTTGGATCCGCGAAGAGGTGAAGTGTCTTTTAGTAATGTCCTTACGACAAATAAACGCTGCGTTTAACCTTATTTCTCCTCACGGACGGCTCTTTCTCTCAACTTTCTTTTTGTTGATAGTGAGAAATATTTATTTACTGTACCGAAATCTGAAGGTTGAAAATCACCCTGGAAATTTTCATTAAGGTTATAATTTTCTATTTTGAAGATTCACTTTTGAAACAAAAAATTGTTGAATCTTAGAAGTGAAATATTTGGTTTAGTCTTACCTCTATTAGAGTGACGAAAGTTTAGGATTGAAAGAATTATATTTAATCTTATAGGAATAACTATTATGATTACAAATTATTTATATTAAAGATCTTTTTAGAATTAGAAAAATAAAAAATTATATAATATCTAAATAATAACTATATATTACTAATAATAAAATTGTGGATCTTCTAGATTGTTTTTTATACCTCTTACAATCCGGACATGTGAAAAACCAATACGAAAGATGTTTCCAATGTAACTTGTAAGTGTCAATACTATAAATTATCGATTAAAGCACATATGTTTGAAATTGGATATTTTTTCAAAAAACTATTCGAATATCGTGAGTAAAATAATGTTTATGTGTTTCCAATAATAAGAGTAAGAAGCCGAAATAACAAAATATCCTTTTAGAAAGAAAAAACATGTTTAGCATTTTTTATGTAAAACAGAATACTTTGGGTTTAACATTTTTTTTTGAGGAAGAGAAGTTGGTAAACATTTTTTTTGATAGAATCTAGAAAAGAATAAAGCATAATTGACTTGTAAAAGATGAAGACATTTCAATAAAAAAAACAATCTAAGAATAAAGCACAATTGACGCTGCGTTTAACATTTTTTAAAAAAAGCTTTCAAAAATAAAAATAAAAACCAATGAAAAAACTATGTATGGTGCATTATAAATAGAACGTTGATATTCGTTGTTTTCAATCTAATGGAAGATGAATGTGCATTTCATTATGTATTTGAGCACCAAAACACTCCTACACATCATTTATTTGCCAAGTAAATTTTTTAAGATGGCTTATGTGTCAACTCTATAAATATAATCATTCTCAGCAAATAAAATTATTAGTTTGGCTTAAAAAGATGATTTGGCAAAAGTTTCTATTTAAACTAATCAATAAAAAAATTCTACAAAATCTCTCATGATTTTTTTTTGCTTTTCTTTTAAAAAATCAATGTAACTTTCTTACTAACATTTCGCTAAAAAATTAAAATGAAATTAATAAAATCAAATATTCTATAAATACTAAAAATAAAAAAAGTTTAACTAATATATTTCATAATATTTTTTGGTCAATTGATTAAAATAACACATTTTTAAGTTTTTGTTTCAAAAATAGTATAATTAGTTTAATTTTTTAATAATAGCACAAATTTAATATTAAAATTAACATTAAAATTCATTTTATTAGAACAATAAACATTAAATTAGAAAAAAAAACTCAAATATAATATTTTACGTTTATTTATAATTTATTTAAATTAAATAAATATTTTTATATAACTATTTGTGCTAATTTTAAAATTTTAATTTTAGAATGATAGATTTGAAACAAAAACTTTAAAAATGTTATTTTAGGGTATTACTATATTTTTATTTCAGCATAACATATAGACTTAGTAGATATTATTACTAGTGAGGTAAAAATATTCAACCAAAAGTATAATAACTATAAAACAGTATTTTTATTTGTTATTTATTATTTAAAAATGCGTAATACATAGAAAATGATGTAGTGTAAGTACTTATATTATGCAATGTTCAATTGAGCTATTGATATTGATTTATTTTGTTGGCTTCGTTTATTTATGTATAGAGTTTGATGGAAACACTATAGATGAAACATATCCTCCAATGCTCCAACTTCATGCTAAATCATCGTCAATCTAAAATATTGAATTGAAGTTATATAATTCTCTTATCATAAAGTTGTTACTTGTGTTTACGATTGAGTAGGTTTAGAATCATAAATTTTCTTTAATCATCCATACATATGCATATTAAAAGTGGCAAACTCTGGATTTAATAACATTTAATCTTACGTGTTAACTAACTTAATCCATAGTCAGTAATAATAATTAGACATAGCTTAATTATACTTAAAACTTATCGACTATAATTATATTAATTTTGATCTCTCAGCAATCGACGATGCAGCCTCTTCCAAACTGCTGACGTGGCAAGTGACGATTGTTGGCACCTGAACCTGGATAATCGTTCAACTCCATTGACATCCTTTCCTCTACGACCTTCTTAACTTGAGAACTAACCAATACTTTATCTTGTTGAGGTATGTAAATTTGATCAGGCCTTTCCATCAAACTCCCAAGTCCTATAATATATAAGTTAAAACGTCATAAGATGAAAATGTTTATTACGTAAAAGAAAAAGATGAAGATCATACTCGAAGCATTGGAAGGAGATAAGAAGAAGAATTGAGATAAAGCCAAGAAGAAGATCATGAAGAGATGGAAGATAGCTTTCTTGGCCATTTGATAATGATGATTTATGACCAAATCAATGTATAGTTTTGTTTTTGTGGTGGTTTCTTTTATAGTTCTCTTCTTCTTATTTGTGCATTTTATACTATTATGATGGTGGGATTGACCTTTTTTTAGTCATTAAATGAAGAAACTTGGTGAATCAAGTATTTTTGTATCAAACCACCATTATTTCTAAACTTTAAAAAAAACACACAATCAATCGACGCGTTTTCACTTTTCCAAGTTTGTTTCTTTAATTGTTCTATATACTATAAAACACTAATTACAATTACAGTATACTGTATATACCCACTATATACATGAACATAATCTTATTTTTATTGTTTGGGTGTTGGTTCTCTGATATTTCACAGTTTTAGTTTTTTCTAGATAAATACTTACAAAGGACAGTATCCAAGTAATAAAGTAGTAGCAAATGAAATTGCATTTTGGTCAGAAAGCTCCTTAAAATTAAAAGAATATTAATCATGCTTTGTAAATACTTTTATCTTAGTAGTTAGTTCATGAGACCGAGAATGTTTATATTTTTGGAGTGAAGAAAATAAAATAAAATAAAATATATTAGTTGATTAGACACATAACTGATTGTGAAACTTTGCCTACTTTATTAATAATATCAATAACCAAATATTCGAAAATGGTTTTCTACTCTGAGAAATAAAGATTCTGTTTAATTTACAGTCATTTTATTTTGAATTGAAAATCTAAATGACCGTTATTAAGTGGCTAAACTTGTTGCAATATATACTGGTTTTATTTTTTAATTATGTAGTACATTATTTAAAATTAAACTTTCTCATAGAGCATATGAACATTATGATAATCAAATATTTATACATTTAGTAGAAATAAATATCATGATATGACCAATAAAGCAAGAGACTATTTGAATATAAAGTTTTGCATACTTTAATAAGTATGTTCGAAGATATAATGAAATATTTAATGGCGATCACTATAGTGGAAGATAGCTAATCACAGACAGTATTGCAAAATGCTTACAACCATTTTCAATTGTTTAATCATTTTGACAAAGGTCGTAGTAATTCATATAAAAATAAAGTTAGAATTGTAAATGCAGATCTGATACATGCTTGTCAAAGTCATGGCACTAACTCTTAATTATGTTTCATGATCATTTGACGAAATTATCTTCTTGGCTAATTCATCATACCACTTCTTATTTATATATAGTAAATGTTGATCTTTTTAGAATGTTAAAATTATGAAGTGCAAGTAAATGTTTAGTGTGTAGAGAGAAGACTGTTAATTTTTTTAATTCTGGACTTATATATTATAAAAGAAATTGTTTTTAAGAATTAGGCAGGATAGAAGAGGTTATAAATGTATTTTAGTCAATGTAGATTAACTGTTTTTCTAATTAAAATCCAGTTAGTGAAGCTACTTTATGGGCATATGCATGCACTGCTTTTTCTGCAAAATGTCAAAATATATCACAATGTCGACAAAGTTTACTTTCAACATTTGTTCTTTGGAAAGTTTTCCTTTTAGTGTCTTCAGTCAATTAGAAAATTTATTAAAATTCAGTAGTGGGCTTTGCTTATCACATCACACCTTCTATACGTTTCCCAGTGTATGATATAATTATATTATTTTTTTTAAAGAATGATATTGTTAAATTAATTGACTGATATTTATCATATTCGTACTTGATCTATAGCTTGGGAGTTTTTTTTAAGAAACTGATTCGTGTATTGTTGGATTTTTAATACTAAATTGTGTCTAAATGATTCTTTTTGTTTTCTTAACTTTAAATAAATTTTTTTCATAAATATTTATAAAGTTCATCATGCATAAATATATTAGAGCAATATATAGTGTAATTGTAAACAACTATCACATGGAGGTCACCCCAATTTCAAATTACCCAGTTACAGACAGTTATTACTCTTCTTTGCAGATAATTATGTTGTTGCCTAAATCCACACTGTTTATTCAGATAACAATTTAGTTTATGTTATGATGTTTTTGCAGTTTTCCAATTTAAAACAGATTTCTTTATTAACCAATAAAACATGTTATTATTAAGTTGCGTATCACAACAATATAGAATATGTAATTCCATATGATGGGGTTTAGCTGGTGATATAATAACAAAACAAGATTAATATTTTAAAATATCATTTTTAAAATTTTTTGTTTTAAATCTAGTATTCTAAAATTAAAATTTTAAAAATAGCATAAATAATTATATATAAAAAAGGGCAAATGTCTAAAATAGCACATTTCTAAATTTTTGTTCCAAAAATAGTATCATTAGTTTAAATTTCCAATAATAGCACAAATTTAAGATTAAAATACATTAAAACTATATTTGAATAGAAAAAAATTAAACCCTAAATTAGAAATAATGAACCCAAATACAATACTTTAAATTTATGTATAATTTATTTAGAATAAATAAGTATTTTCACATAAGTATTTGTGCTATTTTTGGGAATTTAATTTTATAATGCTAAATTTGGAAGAAAAACTTTAAAATGTGCTATTTTAGAGTATTACTCTATAAAAAATTAGTTACTCTAAATAAAGAGTAATACCTTAAAATAGCATCATTTTAAGTTTATCTTCCAAATTTAGTACAATAAAACTAAAATTCCCAAAATAGCATAAATTATTATGTAAAAATAATTATTTATCTTAAATAAAATATATATAAAATTAAAACATAATGTTTGGGTTCACTTTTTCCAATTTAGAGTTTAAATTTTTTTCATTAGGAATAAATTTTCAATTATTTTAGTATTAAATTTTGGGCAATTGACTAAAATAGCACCATTTCAAGTTTTTGTTCCAAATATAGCACTAGTCATTTAAATTTCCAAAAATAACACAAATTTAATACTAAAATAATTGAAAACTTATTCCTAATGAAAAAAATTTAAACCCTAAATTGAAAAAAGTGAACCCAAACATTATGTTTCAATTTTATATATATTTTATTTAAGGTAAATAATTATTTTTACATAATAATTTATGCTATTTTGGGAATTTTAGTTTTATTGTGCTAAATTTGGAAGATAAACTTAAAATAATGCTATTTTAGGGTACTACTCTTAAATTTTTGTTATTTTTGGAAATTTAAATGACTAGTGCTATATTTGGAACAAAAAATTGAAATGGTGCTATTTTAGTTAATTGCCTCTAAATAAATTATACATAAATTTAAAATATTATATTTGAATTCAGTTTTTTCAATTTAGGATTTAATTTTTTAAAATAAATTTTTAATATTTTAATCATAAATTTGTAATGATTTTATTTTTAGAACAATTTTTTTAAAAAAATTACTATTTTAGATAATTGTCTTAATAACAATACTATACAAATCACTAAAAACAAATATACAATTGCGTAGAATATTTGATATAAACTATATATTATATTACATTTTTTATAACAATGGTACTAATCCAGCAGTCTAATCGATAAAATTTTCCACATTTTTTTCTGCTACCACGCTTTTTTAATGACTTTCCCTATAAAACATCATAAACAGATGCCAATTGTCAGATAAACTGCTAAAATTCAATTCGTTTGTTCACCACAGTGTTCAAATCATTGCTAAGATAAATAATACATTACTAAAAAAATCTCTAATGATGCGACGACAGTGGAACACGTGGATGGTATCGATTAGATCGACCATGAGAAAGACATGCATCTTTTGTCGAAAGATATGACAAGAGTCTACCATTCAATCTGACGTGGCAAAAGGCAGACTTTGATTTAGATCCTCCAAAACCGCAAGTTGGTATAAATTGTACAATTTGGCATAAGAACCTTTTTCTTGATAGCCAATCCATTCATGACACGTCAGCCTTGGCTTTTTTCTTGTCCAAACGTATGATTACCTAATTTTGAGTATTTCCTTTCTAAGTTCTAACAATCCTAAAATTTTAATATAATCTCTAAATATATCATATGTTGCAAATAGTTACATTATTAATAGAGAAAGATCTTTAAAAGGATAAACATTCAAAAGAATTTAAATAATTGACGATTGTGTTCTTCTTTTTCAATCTCACAGCATAATTCTTCTACCACCTTGCTTTGCAACTAATCACATGTTGAAATCTTCTTTTAGTTTTTCTTTTAATCAATTGTGTTTTTTCATTTCATATCGTCAAGGTTTGGATTAAACCTAATCTTTTATTCAAAATATTTTGGATATTTTAAAGCTTTTCAAAATTTGTATGTGTTTCCCCATCTCATTTATCATACTAATATAAATTCTAAAATATTTATTAATCTATCATCTAATTGTATAAATCATTCAACAATATCAAAATCAAAATTAAAAAAAAAATTAATACCAGTAAATTCATTACACCATCATACATATTATTCTTTTAATAAATAAAATTTTCAACTCAATATGTTAGTTTAAATAGTCCAGAAAAATCAATACTCTGAAATAGAACTTTTTAAGTTTTGGTTTCAAATTTAGTATTTTAAATTTAAAATTCAAAAATAGCACAAATTGTTTTGTGAAAATACATATTTAGCATAAATAAATTATAAATATAACTAAAATCTTATATTTAGGTTTTTTTTAATTTGGGGTTTGATTTTTTCTTATTAGGGATAAGTTTTAAAGTATTATCATATTAAATTTATTCTAATTTTGAAAATTTAAACTAATAATATTATATTTGAAATAAAAATTTAAAAAAATACTATTTTATCAATTATCAATAGAATTAGCAGAAGTAGTATTCTAAAAAGTGAAACATGTAGTTTTGAAAGAAAAATAATTTCTTTATGGCGTTGTTCAAAATTCATCTTAATTCAATAATTTATTTCAAAAATAGTTTACACAAAAGATCCTATCTTTGAATTATTAAGGCATATGCCTGGTTAACCGTAATTAATTAAATTGTGATGTTATAATTTTCTTTTCTAAACATAATATGACAACAAAACTTTCGGTAGTCGCGATTTAGCGTTATGAGTTTATACTGTCTTGTTATCTGGCATCTTTTAAAAAGAAGCTTAGCACCAAATTGAAAATGTATCTTCATCATTAAACCACATTACCACAACAAACTCAGTCATTAGAGGATAAATAATCTTATTCGTGGTTAAGATATTTTTTACAAAAAATTTATATGCCCTAACATTTTAAAGTGATATATAACAGATAATCATTTTAAAAAAAAATAATTTACGTTTAAATTTTAACAATTTACAAAAGATATCCAAGGATGCAAAATAAAATTTAAAACATGCCAATCGTATGCAAAAGTTACATTAAAACATGAGATTCTAAAAGATTAGCCAAAATCGATATTGCTTTGTCATCAAGAAATAAGGACTTTGATTTTGAAGCAAAATATATTAAATGCTACAAAGATTATATCCGTTGTTTAGATATCTTAATTTATATAAAGTAAATATACAAAAGAATACAATGAATACAAATCCCAATCTAATCTAATATAATGGCAAAGTTCAAACTCTGTAAAACACAAATTACAAGTTTTATCAAATCTAAACAGAGGTAGCTAAAACCGAAACATGATCGTCAAATTTGTGGCAATGGTTCTCAGAGTTGGGTTAAATATCTTTAGATAAACGAATAAAATAGTTTGTTACAAAATAATTTATTCAAGAATTAACCCTAAAATAACACTTTTTAAAGTTTTTTTTTCTAAATCTAACATCATAAAATTAAATTCCCAAAAATAGCACAAATACTTATATGAAAATATTTATTTATTTTAAATAAATTATACATAAATTTAAAGTATTGTATTTGGGTTCATTATTTCTAATTTAAGGCTTAATTTTTTCTATTAAAATATAATTTTAATGCATTTCAATCTTAAATTTGTGCTATTATTAGAAATTTAAATTAATGATACTATTTTTGTAACAAAAAGTTAGAAATATGCTATTTTAGACATTTGCTATTTATTCAATTATTTTTTCATTTATGATTTGGAGTACTTAATAAAATGTTTGGTAACTACGTTTTTTCTCCAATTCTTTTCTGTTTGTTATTTTGTTGAGAAATTAAGTATTAATTCATCTATTATGTTTTTTGGTAATTAATTAATTCATTTTTGAGGAATTAAAAGTATAATAATAGTTTAAAAAATAAAACTATAGATGGTAAATTTTTGTTGTATATTGAGAATTATCTTGTTATATTATTATTATATCCTGATGACCCGACCCGGTATTAATGAGCCAAAAAGGAAAAATATCGGAGGCCACATAAACTTGTGGCTGAGAATTAAATGGTGATGCTGACGTGGTACCCCTTTCTCTTTTAAACGGATCTAAATCCCTAATTTCAACAATTCACCCCCAAAATAAACAAAAAATCAACAAAGTGAGAAAGAGAGGAGAGGGCACAGAGACTAACCGAGCTTCCTCGCTTCTGTTTTGGTTAATCGAGAAAATTATGATTATGGAAAGTAGAGATTCTGCTATTAAGCTCTTTGGAATGAAAATCCCTTTTCCGGCGGTTTTTGAGTCGACGGTGGCAGTTGAGGAGGAGGAGGAGGAGGAAGAAGAGGAGGAGGTGATGGAGGGGAGTGGCGGAGACGGAGGAGAGGAGAAATCATCAGAGAAGGTACTGATTGAATATGCTCTGTGTTCTTATTGGAATTGTAAATATTCAGACCCATAAAGTGGTTGGGACATGTAATCACAGAGTTCCCTTTTATACAACCTTGATTCGGATTCTCAAATCCTCTCTTTCGAACTTATCATTTTTAAGACTTCTTAATCAGATTGAATCTCTCTCTGTTTTTTTGAGGATTGTGGATCAACAAATTGTGTGATGAGTTTCATGAACGAATCTAAAGTAAAGTTGCCATCTTGTGTCTTACTAATAAGAAAATTAGAGATTGTGGGTTTTCTCCATAACTAAAGAATAACACTTGTTTGATTCTTCCTGTAGAACTTTTTTCAGGGACTAAGAATTTGTTTATTGATTGGTCCAGTGCAAATGTTCGTATTTAAATATTTATTGCTTCTCAGGTCATTCCAGAGCCATCAGAGCAAAAAAACAGCCATGACTTCAAACCGGAAACAAGGGATAAAGAGGAGACGACATCAAACGATCAGATAGAGAACAGCGACTCGCCTGAAGATAACCAGCAGACAACAGACGGTAAAACCCTGAAGAAACCAACCAAGATTCTGCCATGTCCGAGATGCAAAAGCATGGACACCAAGTTCTGTTATTACAACAACTACAACATAAACCAGCCTCGCCATTTCTGCAAGGCCTGTCAGAGGTACTGGACAGCCGGAGGGACCATGAGGAATGTACCCGTTGGAGCAGGACGTCGCAAGAACAAAAGCTCATCCTCTCATTACCGTCACATCACCATTTCAGAGGCTCTAGAGGCTGCAAGACTCGATCCAGGGTTGCAGGCAAACACACGTGTTCTAAATTTTGGCCTGGAAGCTCATCAACAGCATGCTGTTCCCGTAACACCTGTTATGAAGCTACAAGGGGACCAAAAGGTCGCAAACGGAGCTAGAAACGGGTTTCACGGGTTAGCAGATCAGCGGCGGGTAGAAAATGGAGACGATTGCTCAAGCGGATCTTCGGTGACTACCTCTAACAATCACTCAGTGGATGAATCAAGAGTACAAAGCTGCAGAGTTGTTGAACCACAAATGAACAACATGAATGGTTATGCTTGCATGGTCCCGGGTGTTCCATGGCCTTACACGTGGAATCCGGCAATGCCTCCACCAGGTTTTTACCCTCCCCCGGGGTATCCAATGCCTTTTTACCCTTACTGGACCATCCCAATGGTATCACCGCACCAATCCCCATCGCCTATTAGCCTAAAGGGTTCAAGTACAAACTCCCCCATTCTCGGCAAGCATTCGAGAGATGAAGAATCCGCAAGAAAGGACAAAGAAGAGCAGAAACAGAGGAAAGGGTCCGTTCTGGTCCCAAAAACGCTGAGAATAGACGATCCTAACGAAGCAGCAAAGAGCTCGATATGGACAACGTTAGGTATCAAGAATGAGGGGATGAGCAAAGGCGGTATGTTCAAAGGGTTTGATCAGAAGACGAAGAAGAATAACAACGATAAAACAGAAAATGCCCCTGTTCTTTCTGCTAACCCTGCTGCCCTATCAAGATCACGCAATTTCCATGAACAAAATTAGAGTTATATATACGTATGTATATATGTAAAATGTATGTATAGATATTGAAGAATGATATGAGGTTTTGAGAATCAACTATTTTCTTCTTCCTCGCGACCTTATTCCTTTTAGTCCCCGCAGTAAAAGATATTCTTCCAACATCCATGTGCTTCGTACTGGACACTTTTGACTTTACTTTTATTTTCCTTTCTTACTGCATTTGTCCTAAATGTTGGAAGAACATTAATGGTAAAAAGTTGACGTTGACCGTTGTTGCGTTGGCATTTCAACCGACACTCTTCTGAGTCTTCTCTTTGCTCTTCTGAACAGTTCTTTCTAAAGAAGAAAATACTCAAATAGTGAAAAAATCGCTTCCAAGCTGATTGTAATCTAATTGATTTCATGTTTTTGAAACCTATTGGTGGTGTTCAGTATCATTTTTAAATAATAATTAATTTCCCAAATCTTAATTTCCATATTTATATATTGATATTTACGAGTTTAAAATTTATAATTTCTTAGGGAAAGAAGTTGTTTATTATTTTGAAGATAATTTAGATCATTTTACAAAATTAATATGTGGAGATTTTAATATCATTATGTTATAGTTTCAGTTTCTATATAGTTTACTTACAAAAAAATCATTAAAATTCATTTTAAATCTCTTAGCATATATACTATTAAATTTTATTTAGTTTTGAGCTCAACATGAAGCATAATTTACAAGCGTTAATGTAGTTTTTTAAAAAGTAGCATATTTAGTATTCTATTTTTTATTATTTTAGTATGGTTAAATAATTTGAAGAAAAAAACTATTTTTCAATATATATATTTTTTACAAAAATATGAGTTCCCTTCGATTTTTTAGATGCAAAATATAAAGAAAATCGGACGGTGGCGTTCCCACGTATAGGACAATCAGAAGTTAATGTGTTGAAAAAGTTATTTTTAATTGTATCCTTTTTAATCCATACTTATATATTAGAGTATTAGATATTGATAAGGTATTGAAAAAGATGGGTCACTAAATGTTTTCAACGGTTTTTACTTTATTATTTGGTCTGTGTCTTTGAAAGCAACTTAGATATTTTAGACTGCCATCCAAATTCTTAGCCACATATATATATATATTTAACTTTAATTTATTTTTTGTTTAATACTAAATATCATGGCACAAAATATTATTATCAGTCGTTTTCTTAAAATTGCAATATTATTATCACCTTACAAGTAAAAGCCATCTTCTAATATGCACTATACTATTCGGGCGATTGAGATAGATTATGAAAAAATTAATTATTACCTTATATATAATTTATATTTATTTATAAATATAATATAATTTTATATATAAAATTAAAATAAATTAAAACTAATTTTAGATTTAATATATTATGATTTTCATTTATATTATTAAAATAAATTAAATATAATTTTTGATCAAAATTTTTAAAAAAACATTAAAAATTAATAAATTAGATAATTGTGTATACGGTTAGGCGTGTATTTAAACAACTTATATGGACAAAAACTAAACATCCAATTTATTTAATTGATTTAAATAAAAATTCACGGTTAGATAGTGTTTAGCTTAAGTGGATGGTCTATTTTTATAATAAAGTGTAAAAGTATGTCAAGTTGCTTTTTTCCTTTTTTGAATAATACTCTTTTCTTTTCTGCCTTTTTTACATTTTGTTGGCAAAGCAACTTTGTTCCCTTCTCATGTTTTTTTCCTTACACATTACGGCTAATTTTCTTATTAAGTTTAAAAAATGAATTATGAATGGAAATTTTACTTCTTGATTTTTCCACAAGAACGCCTTTTCCGGAATTTGGAATTAAAAAGGTTTGGCACACAACAAAACATTGACCAATCGCAATTCCCAAACGCGGTTATATCGCAAACGCAACATATAATTGAATATACACGCAGATATTGGGCGACTAACCTCTCATTAGAGGGTTTGGAAAATTTCAATATGAAGTTGCTTTCGTGTTTTAATATGAAATTTTAATATTTGAAAATTAAGATATAATTAAAAAGCAAAAAGATATAAACTTATATTCATGTTTTTATTATATTTAAAAATGGGCGTATATCTAACTGTTAACTAAAATTAGGCCTAACTAATCTTTTAAGCTTTTTATTTTGCTTTTTAGTTAATCATCTACTCATTCCCTTTCACAAAAAAAAAATGTTATTTCAAGGTTTAATTTTAGTTTTACAAAGAGTATATTTTGTATTCACAATACAAAATTTGGTCAAAATTCCAGTTTTACTTTTATTACTTAATTGTAGTAATTAGAAAATAAATTTATTCATTCCATTAGTAAGGATTAAAATAAAAGTTTAAATAGTTCTTATTCCATTATTAATGTATACACACACACACACTAAGAAATAGGATGGATTCGTTGGGAAACTATTATACATTGTTGACTTTTGATGATCAAAGTGAAACCATGCAAAATAACTGGAAGTAGGAGTCAACCCTCCACTAAAAAAGCAAAAGAAAAGAAAAAAACTCATGAATGTGTCCATTTGAAATAAGAACACTTGATTATTGGCACGAGGTTTGGACTACTATAAGTTGTTGTACCAAAACGATAAGATAATTAATCTTCCCACAATATACACTATCACCTAAACTTTAAATTTTTATTGTATTTAACAACAGTTAAATTACAAAATAAAAAAATAAAAGAATCAATAAGTGCCAAGAAAACATTGTTGAGTAGATTTCCATAAAGACAAAAAAAAGAACTTTCCACAAAGGAATGGACTTCTACGATTCTGACGCGTGTAATATACTTTAGGAAGGAAGAACTGACACGCTTCAGCAAAAAGTAATAAAAAGAGATGTCTTTTTAGACTTTTGTATTCTTTCTTTATATTAATTATTAAAGAGTGACATCTTGGTATAATGTTATTCAATGGTAGATTTTAATAGGATTTAAATATACTTATAATATGTCATTATTCCATTCATGATTCTAAATTAAGTTTTTATTTAATATGACTGGATCTTATATTTGTAAATCATGTTTAAAAGATTTTCAAACTTGATGTAATTCAATTAAAATTTAAAATATTTCATTAAAACTAAATGACTTTGAGAATTTTTCTTGTGTATTTATTCATTTGAAATTTCTATGCATTCCCGTGAGTAAATTATTAAAACCAAAATATAAAACAAGAGTTGTTAAAATTCACAAAAATAAATTTCTACAAATGATATCAAATTTCAAATATTGAATATTATAAAACATACAAAATGAACTTTTCAATTTATAATTATAACATCTTCTTATCATTTTCGGATAAAATTTTATTTCAACAATAATTTTAAAGCACCAGAATTTAAAAAAATATATTATTAATAATTTTTAAAAATAATAAAAATTGATATAAAATAATTAAAAATATATTAGAAAATATATATCATAAACTGAAATAAAAAATCTCAAATATACTATTTATTATTTTATAGTGTATTTAAACTAAAAATATTCTTCATAATAATTTGATATTTTTAAAATAAAAACTAATAGTGAATTATATTTTTATTATTTTAATTAATTTGCTTCTCATAATTTTTTTATTAAATCCTAATAATGATGATAACTGTTTGGTTAAAAAACTAACTTTTGGAGAACGAAAAGTCGAATTCATTTTGTAAGTATGCTTCTAGAAGAGAAAACTACGAAAGAAAAAAAAAAACTAGTTTCATATTTCTATTTGAATACGTTAAAAAAAGATACAACAAAACATTTCTTTGTGCAAATACAATGGAATAACTTAATAGAATATATATATCAAAGATAATGACGACACAAGTAACTAAGTTAAGAACTGACAAATTTACAGATTCATTTCTAAGTAAATATTGAGAAACTCTTCATTTTCATTTCTTCCGTAAGCACCAAATTGAATCAATTACAGATCACTGAATCCTGCATCCACTGGACTCAGGCGCGCGTTGTACATTCCCATAAGCTGTTAGCTCAATGAGGTCCATATCCCGGCCTTGCAAAGAACGGTTTAGAATCGAAATATTCAGTTCTAGTTTATCTATAGAGAGGAGATTGAAGGATATAGAAAAATTACCAGCTACACGGCAGTAGGAACTCCTCTGGATAAGCTCCGCATTGGAAATATCGGTTTTATTTCCCTTTGATCGGTTTACCTTTGCCTGCAACGTAGAAACGAAACATACTCAGCATTTTTACTGATCTCAAGGAAGAGAAAGAAGCTAAAAGCCTAAAAGAGTATGTCTGGTTTGAATTTCTGGATAAAGGTATATAAGTAAACACAAAGAGAATTTGCAAGAGAAGTTTTGCGGGAAATGGGACGCCTAAGAGAAGCCTTTACTAAGCAATAAACTGGACATAAGTCGAATAAGAGAGAATAGTAACTATAAGGCTGTATTGTATAGCAGACATAAAAAACTTTAAATGGTAACTATAACTTTTAGTTTAAAACATAGAAACACCATAAGTGGTAACTGGATGTTAACTTAAGACATAGATATGTAGTAGACATCAAAAACCTTAACTGGTAGTTATATGTTACTTAGAATTCGCGAAATAGCAAGCTGCATACCTGCAGAACCTGACAGTTTTCCAGAGTGCTCTTGCCGCCCTAAAAAATAGAAAAGAAATTCTTCAGATACTTTAGGAGAAGCATGAAAATGAAAAATGTTCATGTCGATGTCGATATCTTCTTCCACCATATCATACTATATCAACTATGAATGCAGTTACATTATGTATTTCAGCAGAAAAATAATTATAGATGCATCATCAATACAAATTCTTATAAATATCAATTCGGACATTCTTTTACTCGATTAGACTGAAGTATATACAATTAGGATCACAACCCGATCGATCAAAGTGAAAGCAGGAGACATAACAGTAATAGTTCCAGATTTCTATAGCTATCTGAATCTTTGAGACACTACGTTTCCTTTCCAAGAGATTTTAAAACCATTTCTATCTTTGGTTATAACTTATCTGTAATAGTTTTTGGTTATAACTTATCTATAATAGTTCTAACAAAGTCCTGAAGCTACTCTTTCACCCTAGATTCAAAGTATAAATCTAAACTCCTACCAACAATCCTACATTTGTTGTGACTACGGCAAACTCATAGTTACAAGAAACCTTGTGGGGTTCTTCAAATGCGTGTCCTTATGGACACATCTCCTTAGATACAGTTAATCATAAATAACAACGAAAGAGACTTCATAAAGCAGAGATTAATCGCTCCTATTAGACCACCCCGCAAAACAATAATACTCTTCCTCTCATTCTTCAACTTACTTTCTGGATGATAAAGAAAAATTTCAAAACCCAAACGTGGAATTTGTAAAAAAGAGTTTAGTCCTGAAGTTACATCTTCTAGCATTTTGATATTAAACTCTGAACTATCACCACTATGAGAGCACAAGAAAATAATCAATTTCCCTTATCTCTCAGATACCAAATCAAGAATGAATAATAGCAGAAATATCGAAATCATTGAAAATTTCGAAAGCTCAATCTCACAATGATCAATCACAGAGCCGAAAATTTCCAAAAAGAAATATTCACTATACATTTCATGAAGTTCCAGCTAAATTTTAAACCTTAAATGACCACAAGAACTCATCGGCAAAACAGAGAGTCATCAAGTGAGAGTAGTAACCGACCGAGAAGAGAAAGACAGACCTTGGAGTAAGGAACAATGTGATCATAATCATGGCACAAGCATCCAGGACAACCTACAAGCTTCCTAAACACAATGTTTCCTAAGTGATCTCTCCGCCAACGCTCAGGATCTCTCCCTTTAATCTTCTCCGCCTTTTCCCAGCATTGCTGCTTCACGCTATAAGGGAAGCTCCTCGGCTCCGGATCCGAGCCGGGAAAGCGACCCATCTCCTCGCGGTCGAGTAAAGTGGCCGAAGTTTTCAGCTTTCCGCCACGGGCCTCATCGAACCCGGAAGAGAATCCGGGCGGGGTCTTTCCTGGGGAGGACGAAGAAGATAAAGCTCGGTTCCTGCGTCTCGGCGTGTCGGGTTTCATCGCCGAGTGTTGTAGTTTTTCTGGAGTATTATCCGAATCAAAGGAGGAGTTTTTGTGATTTAGTTTGACAAAGAAAAGCAAAAGATTACAGATTCTTCGGGAGATGATTGTCGTAGGCAAATCCATTTCTTTCACGCTTAGGCCCATATACAGACATATTATGGTTTAGATGAATGGGCTCGTGAGATGTTCTTCAATTTTGGTACTGCAAAGATAAGAAGTCGACATCAACGGAACAAACTAATCACACTATTTTATTTATGGCAATATCTTAAAATACTTCTCTTTCAAAATTATCACAATAATTTGATATTTCTAAAACTATTATCAAAATTTTATTTCTCTTTTAAAATGCTACAAACATTTAAATTAACTTTAAACGCTTTATATTTAAATATGAGTAATATTTTAAAATAGTATATTTTTAAGTTTTTGTTCCAAATTTAGCATTTAAACTTAAAATTCTAAAAATATCATAAATTATTTTTTGAAAATACATATTTATTATAAATAAACTTAAAAATTATATTTGATTTTTTTTTCCAATTTATGGTTTAGTTTTTTTCATTAACAATAAATTTTGGTGTATTTTAATATTAAATTTGTGTTATTTTTGAAAATTTAAACTAATGATGCTATATTTTGAAAAAAAAAATTAAAATAGTGTTATGTTTGTCAATTGCCTTTTAAATATTTGGATTTAAGTTTAGAATTTCGCTTTTAAAATATAGTCTTTTGGTTTTATGATATAATTTTAAGGTTTCAAATTTTGGATAGTTTTGGGAAAAAAAATTGAACTTCTGTTACAACAATAAATAAATGTAACGTTGACCAAATAAAAATTCAACGGGAATCCCTCAACATGTTGGTGGGACAGTTGTTCTCAATTGAGGAAGATGATTTAGGTTGGAGATCAAATTTTTTAAGGGCATAAATATTGAGTTCTAGTTAATGGAAATTAAAATAGTAAAAAACTATTAGAATAATGATTAAAAATAATAAAAAATGGTGGGTTGGAAATTGAATTAATTAACCAAAAGAATCTCAATATTCCACATAGCGAAACAATCCAAAGAGATGTCTTAATTAATTAAGGAAAACGTTACAAGGAAACTGCATGGAAATTTCATTGAATTTGGAAACCAATATAATAAAAGATACTTTCACAAATCAAGATAATAAAATATATTTTCAGATATTTTTATCTAATAAATAATGTGTTAAAAAGACATGATGTGTCATCGAAAAATAGTATAAAATTTAAAAATAACCTTCCAAATTCCCACATCTCTTCAAAATGTATTGCAAATAACAAGAAATTGATTCATTTTATCAATTTTGAAAGTCATTTAGTGCTATTAATTTAAATGGAAATTGGATTAGACGTTGTTTCTTAGTTTTCTCCATAAACTATAGCACTACACTATATAAACAAATATGTTCAAATTTTGCGGTGAATTTTAAATAGCAGAGTACTTTACGTTTCATTTCTTAAGAATTTAGGTAGTTTCTCAACAATTTCCATGCATACTCTTTCCACATACTTTGTTAATAAGATTTATTTTGGTCTTTTCATAAATTACTTAATGTAACAACACACCTCTTATAAATTTGGACCAACTCATCAACACACGTATTATCCATTCTTTGAAACCAAAGAGAGAAGTAAAAACTTCATAAAAAATTTGTTTATGGTATTCCACACAGATAAATTCAGATTAATATGGAGGATTCAACTGTTCTTAGTCCAATCTCTCTTCTCACCATTGCCACCTTCTTGTTCATTCTCAACCTCATGATGATAATCCAAGATTTCTCTTCTTTGTTTCCCCATTCTTTCCATCTCTTCTTCTCTAACGCTTACCTTCTCTTGGCGTCAACAAGAATCAAGAAGCAAAATATGACTGAGCTCCCAATCATAAAGAACGTTACCGTTCCAACTCAAGTAGATAACAAGATGTCTGTGGAAGAAGTCAAGGCAATGATCGATGATTCAGAAGCTTTATATGAACTTTTGATAGAAGAAGGGGAAGAATATTTGCTTGAGAAGAGTGAGATGATGGGTAAAGAGATAATGAAGAAGGCGTTTAGATTGTTTGATGAGAATCAAGATGGGTTTATAGATGAAAATGAGTTACAAAATGTTTTGGTTTTGTTAGGATATCATAAGTGCACAAAGATGGAGTGTAGGAAGATGATTAAGGTTTTTGATGACAATAGAGATGGGAAAATTGATTTTTGTGAGTTTGAAAACCTAATAGATAAGAGTTTTTCTTGAAATAATCAGAAACAAATTAATTATATTGGTTAGTATTTGATGAGTCATCTTCGTGTAACAAAACATGTTTATGTTTATATATTCAAGGCTTTGTAAATTTCCAAGACAGTGGGAAAAGAACCGACTACACATGTCCAAGGAACATATCCGATTCTAAATTCTAGTCGTAAATTGAAAAACCAGCCCATTCACATACTTCCTTTGAAGAGAAACTTTTAAGAGTTCACACCAATTTGGTTTTAATTTTTTGTTTTGTTTTAAAGTTAGTTTATCACTTATGTAATTCTCTATGCTTTCTAAGTAGAGAAATGCTATAGTAAAAAAACAATATTATAAAAATTGCACATATACTGTATGTATTTTTATATGTATATAAAAAAAAACTTGCCTATCGTTTAAGAAAATCGAACTTTTGGTTTTTGGTTTTCCCTTTTACCAATTCAGTTTTATTTGATTGGTTGTGGAGAATTCTGTCACTCCACTACGCTATTTTTAATTGACACGTGGGAAATAGTGAACCCCACATTATCTTGTTTCCGACCAATCTCAGAGAACATAAAAATGCTCTAAGATAAACCGATAAGCCGTGATCTCCTTTCAAACACTTTTCAACCGTCCAATCAACCATGTCATCTTATCTAACGGTAGAAACTCAACCATTAAAGCACAGCCACAAACACATCTCACAGCAACAAAAGAAAAATCTCAGAAGAAAACGAATAAACTTACAAATCTGAAATCTCCAAAGTATATTTCTTCACAATCATCTCCAAACACATCTTTCAATCTCTTGGTTCCAATCCATTCTCTTCAACCACCGGGTTCTCGGGTCGGATCGAGTCTAGGGGAAAATGGCGACTGTCACTACTCAAGCCTCGGCCTCCATTTTCCGACCCTCTACTTCGAAGCCAAGATTCCTCACCGGTTCTTCCGGTAGATTGAACCAAGAATTTTCGTTTAAACCGTTCGTTTCAGCCTCGAAAACGGTGTTGTTCAAGGTTGAAGCTAAGAAAGGAGAATGGTTGCCCGGTTTGGCATCGCCTGGTTATCTCAACGGCAGGTAATTTTACAAAATGCAGTCACTATTTGTTTAATAAAACCGGAAGCAACTAGATAACCGATTTTGTAGGTTAGGTCCGTCCGATACCGGTTTAGTTGAGTATATACAGAATGACAGACAGGTCCATATGAATATGACTAATCAAGTTGGCCTGGTTGAGTATTAGAATGTGTATGAGTCATTCTCACTTTTTTGCATATTGTAGTCTTGCCGGTGACAATGGATTTGACCCATTGGGACTAGCAGAGGATCCAGAGAATTTGAAATGGTTCGTCCAGGCAGAGCTGGTCAACGGACGGTGGGCCATGCTCGGCGTCGCAGGGATGCTATTGCCGGAAGTTTTCACCAAGATCGGTGAGTCACCATTAACATGACCAAAAACAATAAGTAACTTTTTTCAAGAACTTACCTCAAGTTTGGTCAAAAACAATTGGTAGGAATCATAAACGTTCCTGAGTGGTACGACGCCGGGAAAGAGCAGTATTTTGCATCATCATCGACATTGTTCGTGATCGAATTTATATTGTTTCATTACGTTGAGATCAGACGGTGGCAAGACATTAAGAACCCAGGAAGTGTGAACCAAGACCCTATCTTCAAGCAATACAGCTTGCCTCCAAACGAAGTCGGATACCCCGGAGGAATCTTTAACCCGCTTAACTTTGCTCCCACGCTCGAGGCCAAGGAGAAAGAGCTCGCAAACGGTAAACTTATAAAAATTTAATCTGATATCTTGTTTTGCAAGAAACATAGTTAGAGTTAAAAAGACTAAAAGACCTGCTTCGTTTCTGTTGTTGCTGTTGCAGGGAGGTTGGCGATGTTGGCATTCTTAGGGTTTGTGATTCAACACAATGTGACTGGAAAAGGACCATTTGAGAATCTATTGCAGCACTTGTCTGATCCATGGCACAACACTATTGTCCAAACCCTCAGCTGAAAATTTAAGACATAGTTATGAAACTTATATCGAGCTATCTTGTGATATTTTCATATCCGTCTTCATATGTTGCGTCTTAGAGTTATTGGTTTTTGAGATTGAATCAATATGGAATTGTTGTAACTCCATGAAAAATCCAAAAAACTTCAATGTACAGAGGAACTAAGTTAATCAAGATGGTGGTACTCTTTCATATGTATATATATCCATGTGGTATAGTGATATACACACATCACAACTAATGTGACCAGCGGGAAATGAGCTTTGATCATAATTTTCCTTCCTGTTAGTATTAACCATTAATTCATTATTCCCATCGTGATATTGATAAGATTTCACATAATTGACGCTTGAGAAACATTTATGATAAAATAGTTTTGAATCCCTATAATACTGAATGAACTAAAAAATCACTCATACTTATTACTTTTTGATAACCGTTCTTGATTCTTCTCATCAATTTCATTCAATAGGTTTTTTTACATATATTATATATTTTTCATTTTATATTTAAGCCTTAGACAATATAAAATAGAAATGCATATATTCAAGTGAGTTACATGTTTGCTTAGATCTCTCACGACGGCCAATTTCTATACCAACCGGCCCAAGCCGAAACTAAACCACTTATACCAAGTGTCACTGTGTGGTTACAAAACGGGTTCGGTTGAATCTCCGCCAATGCGATAATTAAATCTGCGATGTTAGCCGAAATTCCCATCAATCTCATCACTATGTCTCCCTTAATCTCACTAATTTTTCCGCTGATTTCTTCATTCGGTTCATCCGATGAATACCGGATTTTTCTCAAGGTTCTAACTCTCTGCCTTATGAAAATGCAATCAATGATGATGAAGAAAACATAACCGAAAGATTCGCCAAAAGCGGAGATGAAACTCATTCGTTTGGCGATCTTGGGGTCCAATGTACCAATTCTTGATAACCAAAGAAAGTGATCGAAGAAGAAATAAACCATCTCTCCTGAATTGGCTAGGACCGCCAAGAAACAGATCGCCGGAGTTGCCCCGGGGTTTCGTCTAAGCGCATTGAGCCCTGTGAGAGATCTCCCCGTCCTGTTCGCATAATTCGCCATTAAATTAACCATAATTGTTAAATGTGTATATACAATTCAATATATATTTTGACATGTAATATAAATTTACTATAAATTTACGATTATACCAATTGTGTAGATAAAGTGATAGATATTATAAAGGTGTGGGACCTGAAGGCTTTGCGGCTGAGACCGGACGCGACCTCCAACTTCTTGAACCTCTCAGCCGCGTTGGGTTGCGTGGCTTCAACGTGCCAACACGCGAGCTTTGCCACGTATTGGAATGTCTTCACAAGCTTGTCTATTCCGTCTCTCTTGGCCAAGAACACCACCAACTTGTCCACCGTGTCTAAAGACATTTGCTAACCGCGGCGGAAGGTAGAGGAGGAGGAAGAGAAGTAGAAGTATAAGGAGAGATAGAGAGACGAAAAATGGTCTTCTGTTTGTTTTGAGGTTTGAAATTAAGATGATTGCTTTGTGGTGGTTACTACTTGCTCTAGCTATCTCATTTTTGGGATTAAAGCTTGGGATATAAAAAATGTCTTAAATATGTGTGGAAGAAACTTTCACAAATATTCTCTGAATTTTTTATTTTTCTCTTTTTTTACAATTGATTGAGCGTTGGAGAATGTGGTATACAAACATAATAGATAAGTGTGATTCTTTGTACAACTGGGCTGAACTTGGGCTTTAACTCCAAACTGAAAACAAATAGACATAATCCTTGGACATCGAAAAGCTCTTTAGTCTTTAATGTTGTGAATACAAATGTTACGCTTATGCATAAGAACATAAATATCTCGTCAGTAAATAAGATGTACTCAGTGTTCTAATGCACAAATTAATGCCTTGCACAATTAAACGCTTAACAGCTTACACGAATCACTCAATAAATGTCCATTTGCACTATGGAGATAACCTTATATCGCATTTTAGAATTTATTACATGAAACATAAATTTTTAAAAACCTATAAATACAAACTATGCATAAGATTTATTATTCTAGGAACATAACTAAAATTTGTTATTAGTTTTAAGGTAAAGCTCGTGTCTAGTGTATGACAGTGAACCAATATAAATAATCGAACAACACCACGTTGTTTCGAACCCAGATGCTAGCATTCATTTTCTACAGTTGGTCGTTGCCACGTCATCTAAGTGAAACAACATCCAACAATTTTTACCACGTCACGAAGTTTCGTACAAATACATGTGGCATCTATGTGGGTCCCAACAAGTTGAGAGGATATCCACTGCACGTTAAGTATAATTCCCTCGGTATATGCGAATATGCCATTTTTCCCCGTCTCACAAACTGATCTACTAAATGACACAAATACCCTTACCTTATATTTGAAATGTGAATAGGCCCTCCTCTAAATATTTTTGAGACTTGTAGGTGACAAGTAGGATGCCGTCATATTACGTTCATCGTACGATCACATCGCACGATTTCCAACTAACCAATTTTTAATTTTTGATGTCAATTTTGGTTCAAATTGATAGACACTCTTTTCCCGAAAAATGATTTTCTAAACTTTATAAAAATTTAAAAATAATTAAAATTTCAATTTAATCATTATACAAAATTTTAATAACTATCAATCAATTTTTATATATAGATTTTAGTAAATTTTATTTTCTACCTTTTTAATTCTTTCGATATGTAAATCTTATATTTAATATTAAAAACATCCAAATTCTCTCATCTTTTAGCATGATGAAAAAAAAGAAAAAATTATCTTTGCATAAAATATTAATTTCTGAGCTTTTGCATCAACATATATTAAATCGCTATTTCAACATTTATCATAAATCATTTACTATTAACTATTTAACTTACTGAGGTAAACCATATACAGTATATGTTAATATATAGAGTAAAAATTAGTGTTGCCTCTAAAGTCAACGTAAATGATTGTACGTAAAAATATATAATATATGCATTGATTAAATGTCATGTTTAAGTCGTTGTCGCCGATAATTAATACCTTAGGCCGGGGAGATTCGGATAACTCTTTCCTACTATCAATTTCGTCGGCATTTGTATACATCCCTATGTGTGTGATCTATGTTTCAAAGAATTATATTAACATGAAACTAAAGATAATCGATTGAGTGAATGTTCATTTTAGTGTATGAGTCGGTCTTCTTTCATTAATGCGTAGTCAATTAATTAGATAAAATTTAGATATTCGCATGATTGCATCTAAAAACAACAAAATTTTGGACTTTTTAAAGTTATTGCAAGTATCCGATTACAAAACAGAAATTTAAAACCAATACCGATTATTCTGGGGAGATAAACAGTTATATTACCAATAATTTCTGCAAACCCGTCACGAATTAAACATTTTGGTCGATTTTAATATCGGTATAATAAGTGATTTTAATAATAAAAAATGATTCTTGATTTAATATTAAAATTTAAAGAATATTCTTTAAAAATTATGTAGAATATTATTTTAGAAATAATCTTGAAATAAAATATAAAATTTATGACTTAATAATAAAAAATTATTATCATAAATCAAAACTTTGATGCCTATCATAAAAAAGTTGTTGGTCTTAAACTGTGATCTATAGTTTAGGTTGGACTTGCGTATATACTGATTGTATATAAACATCATTGTTACGTGTTAGAAAAATGAAACATAACTGGTTTAATTATAGTAAAAAATACTAAAGTCTAATATAGAAATAGAACTGGCGTATCGGCATAATACAAGGAGGAAAACTCGGTAATGTTCGGTGACGGACCATATACATTAATTTCTCATATAATAATACCCTCTAGATTCTGCCTTTACCTTTAATGATGTCAATTAAGTCTTTATGTTTTTAATTTTTTAGAGCAAGGAGTTCAATAACATACATATGCCAGATCATACCAACTTAAATTATTTCTCTCAAAGGTTATAATAATGAGAGATAAAACTAGCTGTGATCGGTTTGCAAAATAATAAAATGGCAACAACGTACTGTGAAAAATATATATATATTTATAAACTTCTTTTCCAACAAAGGAACAAAGGTTCCTTCAAATGGATTCTGCAACCTGTAGAAACGAATAAACAGTCAAAATCAGTTATCATTTTATGAAGATTTTATTAAATGATTTTGCCAAATTTAAAATAGCTTTTACTTGCATAACAACATCGATTATACTTCTATAAGCAAACAAGACCTGGGTAAGGAAAGTATCATACTCGTTCATTTCATGAAAATAATTATTTTAGTATACTATTGATACCTTTAAAAGTTTATATGAAGAAATTTTTCTTAATTTTAATTCGGTATAACAACTTTACTTCTGACTTTATATTTTAAAAAATGAAATTTATTCTAAACCACTTGTATTAAGTGCGTTGGCCTTTTTACGTTCCCAAAACAATTTTATAGTAATATAACACACTCATTTAGTATATTTTACAGAAAGAAAAAAAAAACAATAAATATAGCACAAGAGTAGATGTCACCGAGGTAGAGGAGAGGACCACGCATCTTTTCAGTATACACAGATTTTTAAAAAAATCTATAAATAGTACATTTTGTACCATATTATTCGCGTTACAAAACGCCCAATCATATGTTTTTCCGTATAAAAAAACGTTCGTGACATCATTATAAGAGGCCGACAAAAACTGTTTTTTACCTCTTCTTTAATCATCAACATAAATCTGAAATTTTTAGTACATCTATCAATATCTCAGTTAACTTTTTTTTGCTCTTTCAAAATGCAGTTCTAACTTCAAAACTCAAGAAATCTGACGACCAACAAAGATTAAGATGAAACTAAACTTTTCCGCCGAAAATATAAATTTATAATATTTTAAGATGAAATTAAAAAGTAAAATATAAGAAAATCAAAATATAACATTTATAGATTATTACTTATAATTTAACGTAATTTAATAAAAATAAATCTAAATTAGGAAAGGAGATGATATTTCGCTTTTGCTCTTATTTTTTTTTAAATTAACTAATTATAAGTAAATATAAATATGACAAAGGTAATTTAATAGTTGAAAAATATTAAACGACAAATTAGCTAATTTTTTAAACGAATTGTCTTCTTTTTAATGTATAGATAAAGTACAGATCATACATAAATCTAAAATTAAATATGTAAAAAAATCATGTAAATTTATTTGTCAAAAATACGTAATAAATGTTTATTAAAAAGCCTAATAACAAATTACGTATATTACCAAGTAAAAAATTAATGTGGGCATGGTTAGGCAATCCAAGACGCAACTAAGAAGGGTAAAATCGTAGTTTCATTCATGGGAATTATGATACATAGTGACAAGGGTGAGATCGTAATTCAAGAAGTTTTCAGAAGATAATAAAAATCAAATGTTCATTCGAGCGACTTTTTTGAGCTCATATGCTATAAACTCGTCGCCGTTGTTTGCTGCTTCGAAACGTGTCCCAGTCTCTTTGCATCTTCAAAACCTCGTCGGAGATTTTTTTTGAAGGAAGCTTCTTTTTTCTTTTGCTTCTGAGCTTGACGAAAGGATAAAGGTACGTAATCCAGATTTAATAAAGAAAAAAATTACTGTTGTTTTGTGTTTTCTTTTTTGGATTTTGAAGTGAAGTTTGAATGCTTCTGTAGAATCGAGTCAAATCTTGGTTTGAAGTTTTCTTATATTTACGCGGAGATTTTGTTTACAGTCCGATGGAATATTCCACGGATTGTAACAGATTTCGAAGGAACTCTTCAAAATTGTGATACATGCGTCTTCATCGTTAGATCTCTTTCTTCATCGTCTCCAAAGGTTTTTTTTTAAGCATTTTCTATATTCGAATCTCAGTTTGATTCTGTTCTGTTTATACTCTGTATTTAATTTAGATAGAACAATTTGAATATTTCAAGGATGGTTTTTTTTTTTGCATGACTAAAAACAATAATTAAAGTATCTAAGATAAAGGCTAACGGGACTTTAATTAATTGATTATTAGTTTGATAGTTCGATGAATCTTTAAGTTTCTGCAAGAATATTCCTTAGATATGCCAATTTAGAGGTCATAATTCGTAAGTTTACATATAAGTTAAGCAATCTAGTAAATTTTTTGCATAGTAATTAAAAGTAATAAACTGAAGAAAAATAACGCTTCAATCATTAGAGTTTTATAAAAACACAGACCGTTCCATCATTGATCTTTCAGTCTAACTACGACACGTTTTAGAGAATCCCGATGAGTAACCCTTGTGTAACGCCAAGAGTTTTATGAATATTTTTTGTAGAAAAAAACTGAGTGTAATTCTATACGAAAGATGGAACCATCTCCTTAAAATTTTACAAATTTTTGTCTCCAGGTAAAGATTGGATTTTCCTCAAAGAGAGAGAGAGACTTCAGAAAGCAGTTACATTTTGATGGGGTCTCTAATGAAAAATGAGCCAGAAATGGAGAAAAAACCAGTAGGAATTCGATTATTGGAACGAATCAAAGGTTCAAAGCTCTCTTACAGTGCATATCAAGCCATAGTCTTGATCGTGACGTTCCTCGCTTACGCTAGCTATCACGCTGCAAGAAAAACAACAAGCATTGTGAAAAGCGTGCTTGATCCACAATCTACAGATACAGGGCTTAACTCTCTCCTTTTAAGGTTGACTTCGTTTCGATCCTCTGTTAAATCCGCAGAAGAAGAACGACAACAACGTGGTTGGGCTCCGTTTAACGGACAAAACGGAACGGTTTTGCTCGGTGAGATCGACGTTGCTTTTCTTGCGGTTTACGCATTCGGGATGTATTTCGCTGGACATTTGGGTGATAGGATGAATCTAAGGATATTTCTGACCGTTGGAATGGTCGGAACCGGGTTGTTTACTTCTCTGTTCGGTGTTGGTTATTGGGCCAACGTTCATAGCTTTTACTATTTCTTGATTATGCAAATGCTCGCCGGTTTGTTTCAATCATCAGGTTGGCCTTCCGTGGTTGCTGTGGTTGGAAACTGGTTCAACAAGAAGAAGAGAGGATTGATCATGGGAATATGGAATGCACACACTTCTGTTGGGAACATTACTGGTTCGTTGATCGCTGCTGCCATGTTGAGATATGGTTGGGGTTGGTCTTTTGTGGTTCCTGGTGTGGTTATTGCGTTGATTGGGTTGGTGAATTTCGCTTTCTTGCCTGTGAATCCGGAGATTGTTGGAGCAGAACGAGACGAGGATGTTAATTCCAACGACAAAATCGGAGAGAGTGCAGTGAATGTGCCGTTGCTTTTGAGCTTGTCGGATTCAGAAAGTGATGACAAGAAACGAGCTGTTGGATTCATTGAAGCCTGGAGAATTCCTGGAGTTGCACCTTTTGCTCTCTGTCTCTTCTTTGCTAAATTGGTCGCTTACACTTTTCTTTATTGGCTTCCTTTTTACGTTAGCCACACAGGTACTAATTAATTATAACACTAACACAAACCACTACACTAGTTGTTTTGGTCATGAAACTGATAACAATTTTTGTGATGTATGATATAATTTGCAGCGATCGAAGGTGAGTATTTATCAGACGAAACAGCGGGAAATCTTTCGACAATGTTCGATGTTGGAGGTGTTTTTGGAGGAATCATGGCGGGTTATATTTCAGACAGAATTGGAGCAAGAGCGGTTACAGCTGCGAGTTTCATGTACTGCTCAATCCCAGCTTTATTCTTCTACCGAAGCTACGGACACGTATCGTTATTAGCCAACGCGTCGCTCATGTTCTTGACAGGGATGTTGGTTAACGGACCTTACGCTTTGATCACAACGGCCGTATCAGCCGATCTCGGTACGCACAGTTCGTTGAAAGGAAACTCGAGAGCTCTTGCGACCGTAACGGCTATAATCGACGGAACAGGATCCGTTGGAGCAGCGGTTGGACCTTTGCTAACGGGTTACATATCGTCAAGGAGTAGCTGGACCGCGGTATTCACGATGTTGATGGGAGCTGCGTTTGTGGCGGGACTTTTGTTAACGAGGCTTGTGATGGCCGAAGTAGCTGCTAAGATAGCTGACTCGACGCCGTCAGAACCAGCTTTTAGAACTCCGGTGGAGGAACACCAGGGTCATGTGCTAGAAGTGTGACCAACTTTTGATAGCTATTTTTAGTTGCATTTTAAGTTGGGTTTTGTTAAGAGAGAAGATTCCGACCGGAGTTTTACGTCAAGATTTGGTCTGTGGGAATTTGTAAACTTGTAATCTTTATTTTGATGTACATAATTTATATATATCGATGATGATTTGATCAATCTCTCGTAAAAAAGCCAACCCTTCTTAGTTAAGATAAACTAAATAAACACACAGTATGTGTAAATTTTGTCATCTATTGTAATTATAGTGATGGTATATTGGAATTTTATGTCAGCCCTATGTTATACTTATATATGTAAAGATATTAATTATTGTGAAAATCTATGACTAGGAGATTCAAGGACCACAGCTTCTCTATGTCCAATATTTGATCGTAGTTTTAGACCACTCCATTAAAAATATAGACTATCGAGTGTCTTCTACATATATATGGACCACATTCGCAAACAATCAAATGCACACACACTGACTAATTGATAGGTTATAATCAATCAAAATCAGCTAATCGTATCTCACTAAACAAGCAGATGCTTAATTATATAATTTTTAACTTTATGGATTTCTGAATCAAAATTAATTGATATATTATTTTAGATTCATCAAAATTTTGATAGGGACTTAATTTCTAACATATCCTTTCGATATGATGGATGATGAGTCTGCAAATTTATTTTGGTCCAAATCACACTTTACGGTCGGCAATATGTCTTATTTGAACCACAACATGCATTATTTGGACTATTCTGCATATATCAATACAAAATCAATTGACAATATGTAACTTCATTCATATATTTTATCTATTATTTAAGTTTTTTATTTAGAATTCTTAATATAGAAATTCTCTGGATTGAGAAAATATATAATTTATTTCAGAATATTTAACTTGCTTAATTCTAAAGGCAGTATTTATCTCAAACTATAAGGCCTAGCTTTTCTCATATTATTTAGTTACATTAATTCTAACTACAATAAAACTTTTATAGTTTTTGTAAATTTCTATGGTATATGAAATCGAAAAATCTATTATTTTATCATAGTTATTAATTTACAAAAAAAATATTTTGTTACTTATTAGTCATTATCGTTACTACATTTTTTAATTAAAAAACGTGAAGCATTGAATAAAGAGTTGATAAAATAATAAAGTTATACGTCCGACGAGTACGAGTGATTACTGAATATATTTTACCTCAAAAAAATAAAGAGGGTTTTATATTCTCGTGAGCATACCTTTTCACCATAAATACTAATATTAGTCAAGAACGTAAAAAATAAATAATGGACGTTAATTTAATTAGTCAGCTATATATTACTTTTAATCTTTTCAATGTACCAATAAAGCATATATATATACGCGTTTATACCAAATTGTCTCTTTAGTTAGAATAATTTTTTGTTCTTTTTTAATGTAAAAATGGAGATAATTAAATAATCAGTAATAAATAAACAAACGATCACATACATACATAACACATTATAAGTCTTTGGAATAGGTCATGTTGACATTCCTCACAACCCTGTCTTGAATGGCACGCCAGTGGCAGGCAACCATGAACCACCAGCGATAAGGCTTCCCACGGTAAACCGGGAAGCAACCGCAGCGCTGGTTATGTCATGGAATCCCTTCCAACGGACTCGCCATCTTGTGGAAGAACCTGGTCCGAAATTTTTATACTCTCCATAAAAAACTGTATTGAGAGCAAAATTGGATCCTCTTAACCAGGGAGACCATCCCAAGGGACTGATCGAGTTGTCTATATAAGTCTTCAATATCGTGACACGCGAATACGCTTGCCACGGTCGGCCTAAATAGGTCTTGTATGCTCCAAGCACAGGCCTTAAGTCTGAAGCGGCGATTATCCTTGAGCTATGGATTGTTATGCCTGTGTTTTGGAAAGGGTCACCGCGACCTTGGGCGGTTATAACGTTGGCTTGGCCACGGAGAGGGCGTCTGACAAGAATCATGCAGTTTTGGAACACAACAGCTGCGTTTCCGAAGATGAAATCAATGGTGCCTGAGATGTAACATTCTCTAAAGAACTGACGTTGTGAGTGAATGTAGAGTGTATCTTGGAATCCATGTATACCGACACGATAGAAAACAGAGAGGTCAGAGGATGAACGAACCGCCACAGCTTGGCCGCGTAATGGCCCTGCCGTATTGATGAACGTCATGTCCTTTGCTACAAACCTTTGACCTCCAAACCCTTCAAAATAATATTCAAGAAAAAACCTACTAATTAGTTCCATAAGAGGTTTTTAAGTCGTATTTAGCAAATAGTTTAAGAAAGATTGTAACCGGCGGTTGCAGAGTTATAGGTGGTGTAGCCGTGCTGGACGCTTCTACCGCTTGTAATGATTGTTTTCCTTTCGCCGTCGCCAACGAGCATGATGTTGTGGTTATCGTTGCCGACATCAATGTTCTCTCTATAAACACCTTTCTTCACATATATTACAAATCTTGACTTGATTCTCCGTTTTGCTGCGAAGTTTATAGCGGCTTGGATCGACCGGAAATGGCCGGACCTGTCTTGTGCCACAACTAGGTGGGGTCTCGATTTCGCTAAAGATGTTGATAGTAGTAATCTTCTCTCGTGTCTTGAGACCCAGCTTGGGAAATATTCTTTGTGGTTAGCTGGATAAACCAAACAGATTGAAATATGACAATGTCAGATAAGTCATAATAATATTCAACATGAAAAAAAGTTATTTTCTCAGGAAAAATATTAACCAAAACAAGTTAATTATTAGCAATGGTGTCTGACTATTAGCATACATGATTAATTTTGATTACGTGAAATATAAGATTATGACAGACGTTAACACCTTTAATCTTAATACGTTTAGTTGTATCGATATTTTCCCAATAGAAAAATTTATATATAAGCAAAATTGACTATTTGAATTGATATTTCCGTAGATGAGGAATCTAATGACTTGAAGAAATTATAATACTAAAATAATAGAACGCACCAGTAGTATGATTATGTTGCTTCATGAGAACTCCATTGACGGCCAAGCAGTTTCCAATCAGATCCGACAAGTTCTTGTTGGTGATCACCGGCATGACGAAATCCGAGACGTTAAGATCCTCCGAGCCGGATCGGCACGTCTCGATGTTGGTCTGAGCCGTGCTGAGCCACGTCTGTGCGTCGAAATTCGTACACTTGACATCATCAGAAGCCGTTGGGTTAAGTCCCTTGAGCGTTCGGTTTAGCTGAGCCACCGTGTTTTGGAATAGATTTACGCAGTCTGACCAAGCGGCTCTCCGTTGGTTGTTGGTGCAGCTCGGCCCGAACTTTACGGTTTGACTGTGTGTTATGACGGCTTGGTCAAGTGCTACGTGGACCAGCATTCGTAAGAAGTCGGACCGGAACCTTGGTGGTCTGGTAATGTTGTGATGTAGGCTCTTGAAGTAATAATTGCATGTGTCAGCGTGTGGTGTCTTGTTGCACCACCATGTCATGTCGCCGGGAATAGAGCCGTAGTTGATCGGAGACTGTGTACTTGTAGACGCTGGATTGGGAGATGGCGCCGGTGATGTGCTAGGGGGACTCGTGGTGGGGGTTGGGGTAGGTGGGACAACATTGTGTTCCCACGGAGGAGGAGCATTGGCACCGCTGGTGAATCCACCGTCGGCAACGGCAGATAAGAACGGTAGAAAAAATGATGCCAAGAGGCAAATGTGGAAGATGCCTCTAAGCATTTTTCTTGAAGTTCTTGGATATGAGTTTGTATGGGGAATTGGAAAAATTCAAGGTGTGATGTCTTAACTAATTAAAGAGATATTATTTTGTATATTAAAATAGTTAATAAATTTAATACGATATTGAGTTTGCAAGTGATTGATATTGGGGGAGAAAATGATGATGTGTGTTGTCTTTGCTTGGGATTGTATACATATGATATCATGACTCATATTCTTATTTAGCAACCTATGATTATAAAATGATATAATCTGAAACATCTGTATAGATGCCTATAATTGATTCCACTATATAGATATTAAAAAAACATTTAGAAAAATGTCAAATGAAAAAAGAAGAGGAAAAGTGACTTAAAAGGAAGAAGAAGAAGAAGAAGAAGTGTTTTTCCAATGTTAAAGTAACCTTCCATGTGCTTTTAACTCCGTTTCTACTCCTGTAGTTTCAAGCATACGCTATCTCTTTCACTCATCTTTTTTTTTATGTTTTTAATTTTTGTTTCTGCTAATATATATATATATATATATTTTATGATACATATTTTTTTATATATTTCCGGTGAATATTATATTTACTTTTATGTTGAATGCTATCAAGGATTCAAGATTATATATTTTTTCAAAACGTCATGACCAATAAGAAACATGTTCATATAAGGCTTGAACTTTCCACTTGTTACCGAACTGCATAACATTTCAATCATATTGATATTGCTGAAACTAAAACCAAATAAATTTTTGAATACAACTGGATTGGTAACATTCTTTCAAAACCAAACAAAGAACATAAAATTAAACCTAGGTCAACTGAATCAGCTAACTTTTTTTAAAAGCCAAGTTTTCTTATGCAATTAATGGAGTGTGAAGTCTTCAAGTACTACCGTGCAAACTATCGCTACGCGAAATTTAGAGTTTAAAGAACTGACTTTTAGGATTCATAGGATGTTGAAACGTGTAGTGTTGACTCCATGCCAGTCCACACTCGGTTTGGGCTTAGCTAGGCCGCGTGTTTCGCTCAAGACAGAGAAAGAAGAGTTGTTTGGGCCAGAGGTTTTAACGGATTGTCGAGGTCAGAAAATACAGAAGGAGAAAACAGAGTTCGACGACAGAGTTCTTCAAGGGCTAAAGGCGATCATTTTGCTTTCTTCTTAGCTAATATCTTCGTTTATGCTTTCTACTTCTTGTTATTTCTTGTAAACCTTGGAACAGGAACACACCAAGAGCTATAGTGCGTTGTTTTTTCTTTCTCAAGATTGTGGATTTTGGGAGCTCCCAGATGCACCTTTAGGATATGGGTTTATGCGAATCCAACGGTCCGGCAAATAACTCAAAATATTACAAACTTACAAATAATGTAAAAATGTCTAACATTGAAGAAAAATGAAAATTCTATTGTTGGAATAAATATCAAAGATTAATCAATCCATCAGGTCAAAGAAGTGTTTTCAGTTGAAACAGAGGATTCACCCAAATACTCAGAACGAAGTTGCATAAGTAGTCGACCAAGATAGTTGAGGCCTTCTCCATCTCGACCACCTCCCCAAAACAGATCGTGCGGTGAAGCCTCAACAAGAACCGATCCAGCGGTCGAGAGCAACATTGATTTCAAGTAAGGATAAGTGGAGAATTTACATTTCAGAGCCATGTACATTACTTCTATCTTCACTTCTTCCCAGTCACTCCGAACCTAAAACAACCGTTTAAAGCGTGTAATGCAGTATTAATCCTCCCCGAAATAACAATCTTAAGACACGATCAAAGGTTTCTACATATTGAGAGCTAAACGAACGAGTGATAACTGCTTTATTTATTCATACCAGTTCAGGTTGCTGTCTCTGCTTTGATCTGCCTATCAGAGCAGCCTCCTCTGGACTTCTCGCCGATCTTATTGTCTCAATGCAGTCATGAGCCAACGGATTTTCAACCCCGACAAATTTGTTTGCCTTAAGGTTTTGGGTAATGGGTTAAGAGAATATGTTATTTTAAAGAGCAAGATACCATTTACACAGTTGTGTGGTACCTGATAGTAATGTTCCACACTGGACCATGTCACGTAATCATTATTCTCCTCGCCATAGGGCATACGGATTGGATGCGGAGAAAAATTGGAGAAGCTTCCATAAAGGTCCCATGTTTTGTAGAAGAATATGATACTAGATTCAAAGGGGTTAACAGTAGGGTCAATCTCGAAAGTTGCGTCCTCTGATGGGATAACAGGTAAAAGGTCTGGTATAGGCTGAAGAAATCCACTGACAAGCATGTCGGGACCAACCTGTAGTTTTCAAGGATTTAGATTAAATCCTTGGGACTGCGAGGCAAAAGTCAGCAACATGAATAACGTTTCAAGGTGAATGCTACCTGCTCGTAACAAACATCCATTAGATTCAATGCTTGTGTCATCTCTACCATCCCAAGGTCACCAACAGGGGATGGCGCTTTCCTCCCACCGATAATTTTTGGAGCAATAAAAGCAACAACCTGAAAAAATCAATTATGGTAGGAGAAAAACAGTCATAAACCTTGATAAGTAGCGAGCTATAAATACAAGTCTCACAAGCTGCAAGAAAAGAAGACTTATCAAGACAAGTCCGAGGAAATTACCACCAACAGTAGTTGTTTCATGTCAGTCTAATCAGTGCTTTTTTCCTCGGAAGATATCCATATTGGTGATTCTTACCCCCCCCATTCCAAAAAGTATACATCCCGAAACAGCATAAGATGACTACAAATACATATGGAAATAGTAAAATGAGTACCTTGTGGATGACACCGGATGATATGGCAGATGCAGCTAATGTTCCCCCACATTCCCATAGAATAGAGAGATATCCACGGCGATGGAAATATTCCATAACTTCTCTCGGATTCAACATGTCAAATTCCACAACTTCAACACCCTTGGATGCAAGAATTTTCTGGTAACTCTTTCTTGCACCCCTTTGTGTAGCAACAATGGTAGGTACCTCAGAGACATCCCAGAGATTGGCTTTCTCAGGAAGATCAAGACTCTGAGTCATCACAATTCGAGTAGGCATGTGACCCTGTCCATGTCTTGCAGTCAATCGAGGATCTGCAGTTAAAGAATTGCATAAGTTTCAAATATCAAGTCTATCCATAAAGATGCAAGATTTGAGGTACACAATTTACCATCTTCGCGTACAGTGTTTCCCCCAACTATCACAGCATCACTTCTTCCTCGTAACTCAAACACTCGGGTTCTAGAGAGTTTACTACTTATCCATGCTGCATGTCCACTACTTGCAGCAATCTTACCTGTCAGTAGACAAAAAAAGAAGAAGCAAACTTTCATCTACTCCATTCTACAAACATATGAAATGCAGGTTGACATAATTACCATCGAGAGTCATGGCATACTTAAGAACAGAGAAAGGAACGCGAGAACATGCTCTATGGATCAGAGGAGCATTCACAAGGAGGCACGATTTCCGAGCATCCTGTGAGAAAACAGATGTTATGATAAAATCTAGAATGTGAAGTTGGTACAAAACAATTCATGAAGCTAAAAAGGCGAAAGATACCTCGAGAACTTTACTCTGAAAGTCCTCTCCAAGAACATTCACTTCAATCCCTTGGTTTCTCAGTTCACGAATTGCAGAACCTCTTAGATGTTGCAGAGGATGTCTTATTCCAACAACAACTCGTCCAATTCCTGCCTAATCTATACAATCTCAATTATCTGTCAGCTGAAAACTTGATCAAATTTGTTTACCACGCAATCATTCTGAGGAAAAATCTGGGAGCAAGGAGCAAAACCTGAACAAGAGCAGAGACGGCAGTGTGGTCGCCGTGACAATCACCAGGCTCCATGTTTAGATAAGCCGTGGAGCCTTTGCAAAATTCGCCGGCAGCTTCAACGGCGACTGCTTCTGCCGGTTTAGTGCCCTGCGCATATAGGTATCCTTCACCGGCGACTTTCCCGGAGGAAGTGGCGATTACACACCCGAAATTAGGGTGAGGTGATGTAAGTCCGGCGGACATCTCGGCCAAATCGGCGGAGCGTCGGATGAAGGCGGCATCATTAGCGTGGTGGTTACGACCGTTTTCGCCATTTGCGAGAGTGGCTCTGCAGATTAAGGGAGACGAACAAACGGGAAATGATAGAGCCATTGGAATCAATCGCTGGCCCAATCTGTGTAAAGAGAATGGATTTTAAAAGATATGTACATTAGATAATATTACCTAATTTTAAGCATTTTAATTTACCAAATTAAATCACTGATCATGTACGTCAATTACACTTCCGAGGAGCCACGTCAGCGACTAATCCGATGAGAAAGCACAAAATCGCATTTGGAACTTAAGTCCTAGCAAGCGATGGCGGTAACGCGGTGAGAAAGAAAAGAAGTGGCGAATGGCGTTATACGGTGGCGATAGCCAGGGGAGAGAGAAAGGGATGGTGGGACCGGTGGATTTAGGATTAGAATGATGCGTACCCTATTTTAAAATATTGAAGGGTATATGAGTAATTAACAATTTTAGAGTGAGAAATGTACTCATATGTCCGCGGTCTAAATTTCAACGAGTGTCGGAGTCAACTACTAGTCAACGTAGATCTGTTTTTGATGTTTCGAACGTTAAATGTTCGTTAATTCTTCCATTTCAAATCGATTATATTCAAATTTAAATCTTTAGTTACAAACAAGTACGCAGAGGGCTAAACTCTTCTGGAGTCACTAACTCAAAAAGAAAAAAAGAAAAGAAAATGAAATGTAGAAATGGAATGACTAAGTCTTCGAGCACAAAGAAAATCTAAAGAAAATTACATTGAAAAGGGAAAAACCGTAAACATTGAATCTGAGCCTCCAAACCTAAACAATCCCATGACATCTCTCATATGAGCCAAAGAAAATCATCAGTCACAAAGCCATATAAACTCATCTGGCCGACTAAAGATCGGATTAACTTCTCACAAGCGAAGAGCTACAAATCTTTGCTACCACGAATTAGATTGCTAATTATTAAACTATCAGGTAAAATTATTAGTTGATAATAATTTGTTAAGCATTACTATTAGAATACGAAAAATCCTCAAAAAAAAAAATAAAAAATTTCTCCGGTTCTTCTCTTGTTCATATGCTGGATCAGTAATCTTGATTTGATTCTTATAATTATTCTCCATTCAACAAATCAAAACAAAGTGTTTCATTTATTTTAATATTTTACAATCATTCTTCCTGCTTTTTCTACATATGAATTTGATTCATAAAGTACGTTTATTGTTTCTGATTTTTTGTTACTCACATCAAAAACAAAACAGAAATGATATTTAAATCTATATATTACCCATTTTCTAGATCTCAAAACCCAAACCGATAAGCATCACTTTAAGCGTATGACTTTTCAAAGCCCAATCCAACCTAGTAGTCCTACAAAATTTTATTTTTGAAACTCATTGGCTTCAACCAAAAAAGCCTTAATTTTGTTCCTAGCTACGTTGAGTTGGAAAGTTAATATATGGAAATGATCCACGATCACCTAAGCAAGAGGAAACTGGCTTGACATTCATGAGAAAAATTATGGTAATAACCATAACACAAAAACACTTTTAATTGTGGTGAATGTCTTTTTTGTCGAATAAAATTAATAGTATTTAAGCTGTCGAATTTAATAGTAATTAAAATGGCATAAACATAAAAGAGGATCTAATCAACCATCAAAAGATATTGTATTACGTGGAAATGATGCTAATTTGAGGGACCTGTAAAACGGCTCTAATCAACCATCAAAAGAGATCTCGTTCCTTTATTATAAATTTCACAACGAGTTGTAGCTTTGGAAAACTATATAACAGAACAAGGTAAAAGAGAAGTTGTTGTGATGTGTCAGATTACAAAAGACTCAGCAACGGCTTTTAAAAGCCTAAGCCAGGGATAACTGTTTTTTTAATTTGGTTCTCATCATACACATCCACAAAACAACTTATCAACGAACCAAAACAGACTTAAAAACGTCAATTGCATTACAAAGAAAGCCTCAGACCGTCCTAGTCAAGTTAGATGCTTTTCAACATTGAAATTTCAGCAACCATTCAATCTAATCTTCATCGGCTTCCCACAAAACAAAGAAGAAAACCAACAAATAAAAAGCAACAGAAGATAAATTAAAAGGAAATCATCAGATCTTCCTATACAAGTAATTGAATCATAATACTCAGAATCTCCGAGTATTCAACAACTTGGCAAAGTGTTCTTCATTTGATCCATTTTAACAAATCAAAAGGCATATTGTTCCCCGACGTCCTAAGTAGCATCATCGAATTGACGAACAGGATAGCGAGGGGAACTAAATTTAATCTAGGCTAATACATTTGAAAAACAGCTTCACATGAAAAAATCACTCAAAGCATGAATCTTTATAACATGTAAAAGCCACATACTAAAAAAATAAGGAAGAACTCAGTCCCTTAGATGTTCATAATGAAATGCGATCATTACCGCAATCATTACAGGTCTGTAAATTGACTCATCAATGTTCTTCCTGCAATCGATTCAACAATATTCGAAAGATATTATTTAAAAGATATGTAGTTGCTCAAGTTATGCTCCCGAATCAACATCATACTAGAATTAACAGTATTGATTACGTAGGAGTTTTTAAAAAACAAGAGCAACACGATTGGTTTTGCTTCAAGGGAACGAATCATATGGGAACGGACAAATCCACATCGACTATCTGATGAAGCCATACAAAACAAATAATTACCCAGACGTTGAACACAGAAATCGAATTCGCAGTAAGAGAATTGAGATCAGAAGAATATAACAGAATCAGAATTGAGAGATCTGGCTTGAAGATGACGTGATGGTTCGAACGAATAACTAAAACCAAGAGAAACGGCTACGGTACTGTGAGAAAAAATGATAGTGCGTATGAGACTTATATAGAGAGAGTTTTCTGTTGATGGACGGCAGAGATGCAGTCTCCACAAAGTGATTGAAAACCCTAAAGATTAGGGTTTCAGTGTGGCCGTGTTGAAAAGACGAAGATAACCTTAGGGTTAGCTCATTTGTTGTAATTTTCATGGCCCGTTAAATTTGGGCTTACCTATATCAACCCCAGTACCGTATTGTCCGTAAGTCTTTTTTTGAAGTGGGACAGAGGACAAACCTCTACAAAAGAACTATCTTTTTGTCATCTCTAGACTTAAGAAGTTTAAAGTTTTTAGGGGTAAATTAATAGTATAGGTGTTTTTGAACTCAAATTGCATATCCCAGTGTTATATATGTTTAAACAGTTATTGTCCCACTTCGTAGCAATAACCTGCATGAATTTCAGATCAAAACGGAAATAGCTCACTCATGATGAAATAGAGTATAGAACACGAAAACATGTATACTCTTAACATTGAAACTTTGAAAATCATGTAGATACCTTCACCGTTTAGACATTGGCTTTTGAGAGAGTCTAAATAACCATTCCATAAGTTTAGCTGAATAGATAAAAAGGAGGGTTAAACTCTGTCAAATATCAATTTAATAGATTGATTTCATAAAAGTTATTTTTTTCTCATCTGATGAACCATTTGCAGGTTTTAGTTTGTGTTTAAGTAACGGTTTTAATAAAATCGTAGTTATATGGTTATAGTTAACTTAATAAATTTTATTTAATTTGAACTACTATATTTGTAAAATCAATAATATGATTATGGTTACGGTTTGATTTTGGTGATGTGATCGGTCACAGATTAACAAAGCATCAAAATGAGAAAATTGATATAACGTACTACGTGCAATTGCTCATTCGCGACATCTGTCACTTTATTTTTCCAAGATGTTTTCGGATTTAATTTTTTTTTTTTTTCTTGGTCTCGTTCTCGTAATCTTTTCATTTTTGCACCAAAAATATTGTTTTTCTGGCGACCGAAAAGAAACATGTGTGGTATTCTCGCCGTTTTGGGATGCTCTGATGATTCGCAGGCAAAGAGAGTTCGTGTTCTTGAGCTTTCTCGCAGGCACTACAATTGTCCTTCATACCCAAAAATTCAATTATCCTCGGTTTTTTAAATAGGAAAAGTATTCAGTGTGTCACGTTAAAACCATCTTAAAATCGGAAAAATACATTATGATTAGTTTGATATTGACATCTTACGATGCAATCGAAGAATATTTATGTTTGTTTCAGATTATTTTGTAGTATATTTAACATTTTCATTTTTTACGATCAAATCAAACGTCTCACTTATGCTAGTTTATGTGAATCTCTCTAAGAAAAAAAGAACAAACCTTTGTTTGTTGGTTGTAGATTGAAGCATAGAGGACCTGACTGGAGTGGAATTTATCAGAACGGAGACAATTATTTGGCTCATCAACGTCTTGCGATCATCGATCCTGCCTCTGGTGATCAACCACTCTTCAACGAGGACAAGACCATTGTCGTCACGGTAACATTACCTCCAAATTTTATATATATAGTCAAAACCTAATTCTTTTGAAGCTGAAATTTTTCTATGTTTGAAGGTGAATGGAGAGATTTATAACCATGAGGAGCCGAGAAAACGTCTGAAGAATCACAGGTTCCGTACCGGTAGTGATTGCGATGTCATCGCTCACTTGGTATGTGTGCTATTATATTGATTGCTCTAGTTAAACATGTTACTGACTTTTGGATGTGTGTGTTTATGAACACAGTACGAGGAGTATAGTGATGATTTTGTGGATATGTTGGATGGAGTCTTCTCCTTTGTGTTGCTGGACACAAGAGACAACTCATTCCTGGTGGCTCGTGACGCGGTTGGTGTCACATCGCTCTATATTGGTTGGGGACTAGACGGATCTGTGTGGATATCTTCAGAGATGAAAGGCTTACACGAAGATTGTGAACATTTTGAAACTTTTCCTCCAGGGAATTTGTATTCAAGCAAATCAGGAGGAGGGTTTAAGCAATGGTACAATCCTCCTTGGTACAATGATTCAATGAATCCGTTCCTTCTATGCCTTATGAGCCTCTCGCAATTAGACGGGCCTTTGAAAACGTACCTTTGAAACTACATCTCTTTGCTTTTTAGTGTATTATATATAGTGTTAGAAATTAATCTGTTTGGTTTACTCTTTAGGCTGTGATTAAGCGGTTGATGAGTGATGTTCCTTTTGGAGTTCTGCTCTCTGGTGGTCTTGATTCTTCTCTTGTTGCCTCCATCACTGCCCGTCACTTGGGCGGTTCTAAGGCTGGTATTCGATGGGGTCCTCAGCTCCATTCCTTTTGCATCGGTCTTGAGGTCAGATTTAGAACAGAGCTCCTCTGTTTATAAAACAGAGTTTGTATGGGATCTAAAGTGTTTTTCATTTTTGGTTTGTTGTTAGGGCTCGCCGGACTTGAATGCGGGAAAAGAGGTGGCGGAATATTTGGGGACGGTGCACCATGAACTCCATTTCACGGTGCAGGATGGGATCGATGCGATAGAGGATGTGATTTACCATGTTAAGACATATGATGTGACGACAGTGAGAGCGAGCACGCCAATGTTTTTGATGTCGAGAAAAATCAAGTCTTTAGGGGTGAAGATGGTTCTCTCCGGTGAAGGTTCCGATGAGATCTTTGGTGGGTATCTCTATTTTCACAAAGCACCTAACAAACAAGAGTTTCACCAAGAAACCTGTCGTAAGGTATCTATTCAATTTATACACAAAAAGGATATAATCAAAGATGACATCTTTAACTCTTCGTGTACGCTACGATGCCTTGCAGATCAAGGCTCTTCACAAATATGACTGTTTAAGAGCCAACAAAGCTACCTCTGCATTTGGTCTAGAGGCGCGTTTTCCTTTTCTGGACAAAGAGTTTATCAACACCGCTATGTCTCTTGACCCTGAATCCAAGATGGTAACTACAGAAACCAAACTCAATGACTTTTTTCATAAGTTTATGTATGCTTGCTGAACAAATCATCTATATGGGTATTTCTAGATCAAGCCATAGGAAGGACGGATCGAGAAATGGGTTCTAAGAAGAGCCTTTGACGATGAAAAGCGTCCTTATTTACCAAAACATATCCTATACAGACAGAAGGAGCAATTTAGTGATGGTGTTGGTTACAGTTGGATCGCTGGTCTCAAAGCTCATGCTGCTGAAAATGTATCACACAAAATATCTCATCTCTTCATGTCTTAGATCTGATTATTTCTTCTTCTTTTTTTTAAGGTTAATGACAAGATGATGTCAAACGCTGCACATATCTTCCCTCACAACACTCCACTCACCAAAGAAGCTTACTATTACAGGATGGTCTTTGAGAGGTTCTTCCCACAGGTGAGACTGTTATAAATCTCCATATATATGATGTAGCAGACTATCCTTTTTGTTTTTAGAAAAGAAAATTGTTTCAAGAAGTGTGTTTCGTTGTTTTGCAGAACTCAGCAAGGCTAACGGTTCCTGGAGGTGCGACCGTGGCTTGCTCGACTGCAAAGGCAGTGGAGTGGGATGCTAGCTGGTCAAACAATATGGATCCATCGGGAAGAGCAGCCATCGGAGTTCATCTCTCGGGCTCGACGGAAGCAACGTGGCATTGCCCTTGCACCGCTCAAGGCTATTGACGACATAGTGATGTGTCCAGAGTTGTGATTCAGACATAAGTTTGAAGGGAACATGGACCAACTGTGTATATATTTTTTTTTGAAGTTGTGTACTACTAGGCTCTAGTGTTTGTCTGATTTTAAAATAAAAATGTTTTTTTATTAGTAGTAAGATTTGAATGTGTAATTAATTGTCTTGAAAACTTTATATTACTGGTAAGATTTTTATCACTGAATGTACCGTTTCTACATGTAATTCAATCTTAAATCAAATTTTTATCTTGCAACCGTAGGAGTGTGGGAGACATTTTAAAAACATGGGGTGTAATTAAAGAGATATATCTATTTAACCAGTCAATGACTTGGATAATGGAATTCGAGCTTCCAAAAAGGCCTTCTGCTGTTTTCTTCCCCGATCGATCACCTTCAGATTCAACTTCATTCTTCTCTGAGATTTAATTTCCTTAGCCATGGACAAGACACAATTGATGTTGTTGGGACTACCAATTTTCTTGTTTTGTTCTGATCTCCTCAATCTCTTCACTCCGCCACCGCCGAAATCTCAGAACCACCCACCACCGTCTATCTCTCACCCGCAGCGTCCGGCGGTGGGCGTCTCGGAAACCCTAGAATTCCCCTTACAGGTGAATTTTCATCGCTGGTATATCTGTTATCCCTTACACTTTCGCTTCAATCTTTCCTCTTTCGCAGAAGTCAAGTGGTGTTGGAGGAATTGGATATGGAAATACCGTAGAGATCAACTTCTGCGTCTCCTGTTCTTACAAGTACGTTTGGATTTCTTTTTAAGTTATTATGTTTTCCATTGTCTCTTCCTGATATTATCTTCAAAATTATATTTTCCTGTAGATCCCACAGTTAAGTTAACACATCAATCATTTAAATCATTAGTTTAAGCCTTATTCCTAATTTTAACATCTGCATCTTCCTTCCTGTTTTTTACAGCAGCAGTGCGTCAGGCTATATCAGATAATTCGATCTCCCATAGATTAATGCGGCTAGTTCAATTGTTGATAATTCTAGCTGTAATGTCAGACATAAGCTTTTTGTCTGCTTCAATGTGTAGTCCTTTTGGGCTTGTCGCAAATTCTATCAGTGAATTGATCGCTAGGTCCTACATTTATACTTAATGGTGAAAATCATCATTTCGGATTTATCCCTGGCTGTAAATATCAGATTATCATCTCCTCTTGATTTACTGTAAAAAATTGTCACCTTTTTGAACTTCTTGGAAAAAACTTGGGCCTATAACTGTTATTCTGATATTTCCTGCACATTTTTAGAGGTTATTTTCGGTAATTTTTATTTGCAGGGGAACTGCAGTAACCATGAAGAAGATGCTAGAGACGGCTTTTCCTGGACTAGAAGTAATTCCCAGAAACTACCCGCCACCAGCGCCAAAACGCCTTTTAGCTAAGGTTGTGCCAGTCGCTCAGATGGGATTTATAGGTCTCATAATGGGAGGTGAGCATATATTTCCCATGATTGGAATTGCACAGCCTTCTGCTTGGTACTACTCTTTGAGGGCAAATAGGTTTGGGTCCATGGCTTCCACTTGGCTTCTCGGTAACTTCCTACAGTCTTTCCTGCAAAGTTCAGGCGCCTTTGAAGTTAGCTGCAATGGGGAATTGGTCAGTTCCTTTTCTCTTACAGTATGTATGGCTGCAGTATCAGATCATTTCTGTGCTGCAATATGCCAAATGTGTTGGTTTCAGAAGTAGCAAAGCTTATCTAATCTTGGTCTTTCCAGGTCTTCTCTAAATTGAAAGAAGGTAGATTCCCAGGGGAGATCGAGTTGAGAGATCTCATCAGTAAAGCCCTGACGAAATCATTCGTCACAGGCAGCTCTTGAGTAGTCTCTCCTGTAGAAGGTTCTCAAGCCCTAACCTGAAGCTCAGCTCCACGGTATAAACAGTTAGACACAAGAGTTTTTTTTATGACATCTCGGATGAAATGGGGCTTCACAACGATGTCTTATTATCCCCAAATTGTCTGTTTGATACATAGCGTACATGTTTTCTCAAGACTTTATTTTGCAGATTGTAGAAAATGGGGAATTGAACTCACTGAAAACAGATATTATGTATTTATTCATCATAAACTAATCATGCAAAAGTTGAAGTAGTTTTAAGGTGATGTGTCAGCTTCTGCATTGGTCGGAACGCTGGGATCGTGCCTGCTGTTTGCAGATGGATCACCATAATCCTCGGTGATCAGCATCAACGATCTTGTTGCTATACTTGTCTTCCCAATTCCTAATAAATAAAACCAAATTTGGTGAAACCCAAAATAAAACATAATCAAAACACAAAGAAGATGATAAAAGAAAAGATACCTGAAACATAAAGAGTGTTGCGAGCAGAAGATGTAACAAATGGAATGGTTAGTATGAGAAACAAAAGAAAACGAACTCCAAAACTCATCTCAGTTTGGTTTGAGAGCTATATATTTATGCTTAGTTTATATTTATAGATATGATCTGTTTAATACCAAAATCGCATCTGCTGTGTCTTCAAATGCAATCTGTTTTTTCACGTGTTCAAGAAAGTGAACATTAAAGCCTTTTTTGTGTGTGTGGGTGTATGTTAAAGAAGAGTGTTAGTTTGGGAGATGGGATATTAATGGCCAGAAGATAACCAATGAAACGATGACACTTAGCTTAGCATCCACGTCACATTTGTTATGAAGTTGTACCTTGCATTTATTCCCTTTTGTTTCCTCTCTTTCTTTTAGAAACATATAGATAATTTTCAAATGGTTTTATTCAGCAGCAGCAAATGCTAATCGCAACAAAGAATTTTTTGTTGATGATATCGATATTAATGATAGTGAAAATATTGTTTATATTGATTTATCACCTTGCTTGCAAATGCCACTAATCTTATGAACTAAATGCAAAGAGAAAAAACAAAGCACATCGAGATTAAAACATTCTCAAGTTGTATTTAAGCTATAAAATATAATAATTAAGTGGGCTATATGGTTGCTCTTCCCAAGTAGTGGATCCTTTTGAGTTTCTTAGGTTTAAAATGGCTGCTTTGTGGAAATTTTGGGATATTGATTGGCAATAGTGTGACTCTTGGTTTTGGAGATGGATGATGAAATTACGACATTTGGTTCGACCTTTAACATGTCAGGTTGGGCTGTGGCGATGTTGTTTTCTGTCGGCAAAATGATTGGATCTCTTTAGGCTGCTTGATTGATATCACTATGGTACTGGGCCGAAGGTATTATGGAAGGATCCATTTTCTGGCTACGGTCTCGAATATTTTATAAATTCGATTCGGATTTAGTTTGGATTATGTTTTTGTACATATTGGTTCGGGTTGAATATTCGAAATATTAGAAAAAATTCAAAATCTATTTATCCATAAAACGGTTTTAATTGTTGTAATGAGCAACATATTTTTCATAAAAATAAGTTTTGAATTTTTTCACAAAAAGAATTAGAATGATTTTAATTCTACAAACATTTGATGATATTGATGATTTTTATATATTTATCGCCAGTCCTAATTTTTTATTTCTTTTTAAAATTATTTAAACCTTTGTATTTGCAAAAATTTGGTGTACTGGTTAAAATGATTAATAAGTAAACTTGTCCTTTTGTTATCTTCCTTTTTTGTCTTTACCCAATCTGTTTAATAGTAATACATTTATTGCTGTACTATAAACTACAAATGGTATTGACTTTTCATAATTGAAGTGATGGCTAATGATTTTTTAAAGCTTAATCAAGCCAGCAGATATTTAGCCTTATCCTCCACGTGGCGAAGCAGTATTAATGAACGATAGGTACGCAATACACAGCTGATTACTCCCCGCAATCAAAAGCTCAGATTTTTGTCTCTCTATCATCGCCGAACAGGGGCAAAACGGTCAATCTATAAACCCAGTTCTTGATAAGCGTAACTGGAAGTTCTAAATAGGTTTATATAAAAGTTTAAATTGACCAAAATACCCGTCCATCTTTCTCATCACTAAAAACCGATCATCGTTTGGGGTGAAATATCTTTTGTTTTTTTGGTTAATTGCTAGAGGAAAAGCATCGAACTTTTTTTTTTTGCTTACATCTTCTTTTTGTTGTCGCTTGATACTTTTCAATTACTGAAATCTCTTTTCGTTGATGAGAATTATTTTCCTGGGAATTGACGTTCCATGGCAAAAGTTTCGTTCAAGGATTCTCTGAAAGCTCTCGAAGCCGATATCCAACACGCTAACACAGTGTAAGCCTCTCATTTTTCCCTTTTAGTTTTTGGATTTTTCTCTGCTTTCGCAATCCAAAATCTCGAACTTTTTATTCTTCAGTCGTGGTTATGGGTTTTTTTTTTCTGGGTGGAAAATGATATTTTTGTTTGAAATAGAATTTTTAAAGATCTATCTTGCTGAGCTGAGATTTCAGGTTCTGTTCTGATCTCTAGGGCCACTTAATTATTCTTCTGCTATGTATAAAAGAATTAGGGAATTGTAGGGATTGTCCTTGTTACTAAATTAGGGTTTAACCTGGTCCGTAACAATTAGTAAGTTAAGATAACCTGAGGATAGTTGTTCCAATCCATACTTGAATGAAGAATTTGTAACGTGTTTGCTTTTGAGCAAGTTATATTGTTATGATGCTTATGATCAATGTTGCTATTTTTTCCCCCATTAAACAAACAGAGCTTTAGATTACCCTCGAGAGAAGGATGGAGCTCGTGTTCAAATGAGATTATCTTACAACCCGGCTGCCCAATTTTTGCTTTTTCTGGTTCAATGGACTGATTGCCACCTCGCTGGTGCCCTCGGCTTGCTCAGAGTTCTTATTTACATGGTACATTCTTTACGAGTTCACACTTCCTTTTATCCTCATGCGTTTTTCCTGACTGTTTCTTGCGATTGTTTGATTAATTCTTTCAACTGAATCAGACCTATGCGGATGGGAAAACCACAATGTCCGTTTATGAGAGAAAGACCAGCATCAAAGATTTCTATGGTAATGAGTATTTTGGTGCAGATTCAAGTGTTTGGTAACAAGTTAATTGATATCCTTATTGCTTGTGGGGTTTTGCCATAATTGTGAAGCAGCTGTGATATTTCCATCGCTGTTGCAACTAGAAATGGGTATCACAGACGTGGATGATCGCAAGCAGAAAGAAGTCTGCAAAATACGATACAGAAACAAAGATGAGATTGAGAAGGTCAAACTCTCTGAGGTTGACATTGAGAGAGAAGAAGAATGTGGGATTTGTATGGAGATGAATAGCATGGTTGTTCTCCCCAATTGCACTCATTCTTTGTGCATCAAGTGTTACCGCGATTGGTAAGTCAAACCCTTTTATGGGTACATTACATTCTTCTGCATTATTTTTCTTTCTTTTTGTCTGCATAATCGATGATTCAATCATAGCCGGTGTTTTCATACAGGCATGGGAGGTCACAGTCATGCCCTTTTTGCCGGGATAGTCTTAAGAGAGTAAACTCGGGAGACTTGTGGATGTTGATGGAGAAATCAGATACAGTCAATCTCTATACAATTGCTAGGGAGAATAAGAAAAGGCTGTTTGTGTACATAGAGAAGCTACCTCTAGTGGTTCCAGATCAAGTGTTTGCGTCTTCTCCTTACGATTGCCATGTCAAGTGAAGAAGAGCTTTTACAAAAGCCTAAAACCGGTTCTGGTAAACTTTGTTCGAATGTATATAATGTTTTAGAGTAGTAGTAACTAATATAATAACCATTTCTAATGGAAGTTTATTTCTACTTGCTTTTCTTTTTATGTGCCTTTTGGCTTTTGGTTTCCTTCTGTTGTACATTCATAAATCTAATCCTCTTCTTTGAGAAGTGGCGATTAGTCGCAACTAATCTGCACTCTGTTCTTGTCTCGGGTACCACCTAATAAGTTCTAGTGGAAATTGTTATCCATGAACATTAAGCAGAGATTTGATTTTTTTTTTTTGTAATAAGATGCTTACTAGTGACTAGAATACTATCTATCTTTATTATTTGATTGAAAAAATTATAAATATATTTTAATTTAAAATATTATATATATTATAAAAAAATGATATTACTATTATTATATATTATTCAAATAATATTATATTATTTTATCGTTGTTTTTGTGATACGTTAATCAAAAATATATTTATAAATTTTTTAATAAAATATTTGAAACATGTTTTAAATTTAATTAATAAAATTAGTAGTTTTAATTAATTTTGTTATGTTATAGAATCTATTTATATATAGAGTAGTCATATTAAAAAATAATTATTAGTTATTCAAATTTAATATTACAAATAAATGATATAATATAAAATTTTATTTGTAAATATATTGATTGTTTGGAAACAAAAAAAAATTGAATGATATAATTTCTTTATGATTTGTGATTTAGATATGCCGACTATATTATTACACAATATATGTATATATATATATATATATATATATATTTTTAAAAATATATATATTACTATAATATATTGAATTTAATTATTGAGTTAAAAATTAAAATTGCATATAATATAAAAATGGAATTAAATAGTGTTAATGAAGTTTTTATATCTATAAAAATTCGACATATTTACTTTTTTTATATATATGTATAATAATTAATTATTTAGGTAAAAAATAATCTTCTATTTTTAAAATTGGTGAGTAATTAAATATGTAATTTATGAATTCAAAATTTCTTAATTTTTGAATTTTCGTATATTTGAAAATTAAATAGTGTTTGGAAACTCATTAAATTTTATAATTAAGTTATCTAATTAAGATGTTTAGATAATAAATTAAATAATTTATATTTAAAATTAAATTAATTAGTAAAATTGTTAAAAGTGAATACGATGATAACATCTAAATAATTTTAATTCTAAATGCTTTTATATTAAAGTAGATGTGACAGGAATGACGACAAAAAAATCTTTCCACATAATTTCTTGTGTAGTATTTTATCCATTATGATGAACCAGGATCCGGTCGGCCCAGATAAATAATTGGGCCCTAGTTCGGGTCGGTTGCTTAGACTGAGCAATGTAAGAGGTCGGGTCATTAGAGAAACCCGACCCGCCCAGCTACTCTTTGTCGAACTCGTCCCGGGGAGAAGATCCGTTCTGCTCTAGTTTTAGGGTTTTTCCTTTGTCGGCAGCGAACGGCGAGAGATTTGAAGTATGAATCCATTGACGCTAGTGAAGCGGATACAGAGTATAAACGCAAAGGAATCCGATCTCGGGATTTCTGAAGAGGCCTCGTGGCATGCCAAGTATAAAGATTCTGCTTATGTCTTCGTTGGAGGCTTACCCTACGACCTGACCGAGGGTGATCTTCTCGCCGTTTTCGCGCAGTAAGTGATTGTTATAGACATGATTAAGTATTGTTGTAAACTCTCCTCATAGATATTCGGTATTTATATGTTTATGTAGTTTTTTTGTTATGTTTTTAGATATGGTGAAGTTGTTGATGTCAATCTTATTCGAGACAAGGGAACTGGCAAATCTAAGGGTTTTGCATTTCTTGCGTATGAAGATCAAAGGAGTACCACTCTCGCTGTTGGTTAGTCAAAACTCTCCTTTAATGTCTCTGTTCCTCTCTCTCTTGCGCACTGGTTTTTTAGGTGTTGTGATTTGAAATACTTTGCTTACTTTCTGATTTGAAATTGCAGATAATCTGAATGGAGCTCAGGTGTTGGGGCGGACCATTAGGGTTGACCATTGTAGCAAATACGTGAAGCGAGAAGAGGAAGATGAGGAGACGCAACGGCAGAATAGAGAGGCACGTGGTGTATGCAGAGCTTTTCAGAGAGGAGAGTGTACTCGTGGAGATTCTTGCAAATTTTCCCACGATGAAAAAGTAAAGAGTACAATTACCTCATATTATTGTTTGGATGCTATTGTACTTATTTTTTCAATAGATGATTTTCAATAAATACTAGATAGAAAGAAGCATGCTCTTTGACAAGACTCAAGTTGTTCTTCTCATTTATTTTCGTTACTCTTTTTGATGGACAGAGAGCTGCAAATACTGGCTGGGGTCATGACGAGGATAGAAATTCCAGGTGGGATCATGACAAGTTTAATGGTGCCAAGAAGGGTGGCACAACATTTGGCCGTCAAGGAGATTTCAAACTTGAGGCAGAAGACAAAAATTACAGAGAAAAGAGTCATGGACAATCATATGCCCGCCCTAACGAAAGAGAAAGAGTGGAAAGGGAGGAATGGGAGCAAAGGCCAAGAGATTCTTATGATAGGAGGGAACAAAAGAGGTCAGGACGTCTTGATGATTCCCAATCTAGAAGACACAATGCTGAAAATGATTACTTAAGGGAGGACAAGAGATCCAGAACACATGATAGAGAGAAATTGAAGGCAATATCTAGAAGAGATCATAACGATAGGGAGGGAGAAGGTTCAAGTAGACAATCAGGAAAATCCCCGAGGCAGGATAAGGATTCTTCAAGAAGGGAAGACCGTCGCCGCTAAATGGATAGATAGTGGTATGCATTCTCAATGACTTTCCATTGTAACTAGAGTCTATGGGAAATGAGCTTTATTGTTCTTTCCAAGAGAGTTATCCTTGGGGCTATATAATCTGCTTCATCCTGTAACTGTCATTCTATGTTTGTGGCGATACCATCATACCTGAGACTCTTGTTTATTTTACTGTTTGGAATGAGAAAAGTTGTTATATCCTTTTCGGTTCACTTACAGAATTTTTGCTATCTCATGTATACCTTCATTGTTACTTGTTAGTGGCTATATTGACCTGTGCGTACAGACTCAGGTGTTCTACATGAATTTGTGATTTTGGCGCCAAACACAGAAGGGTAACCCGTCTAGACCTCTGAAACTTATTGGTGTAGTCTACTCGTTGTAGGTAACCTCTCATTCATTGAATCCTGCAGACAAATTTTTTCTGTTTTGCCACTTGCCATGCCTTTAGAGGTTGGAAGCCTGTTTAAACTTTAATATTTGAGCACGAGTAAAAATTTACTTGGAGAGGCTATCCCAGTTGTCTGGCTAACTGCTCTAGCCTTTCATCCTTGATTTATCATCAAATCATCTTGACCAAGGCGTGCCTTTTGAATTCGGTTCACGCTAATCTTGCCCTGTTATCTCTTGGTAGAAACAATCTAACTGGGAAGTTCCCAGACAAGCTGGAAGGAGAGATCCCAGAGGGAGTATTGCCAGACTGGAACAGATGGGCTTTGTCCGAATAGCATTAAACAAGTTTTCAGGTGTTCACTTATGTTCTTGTCCATAACTAGCAACCGTTTCTCGGGCTCTCTTAGACCTGATTTTCGCACTCGTTTCCCTAACCTTCAAATACTATATATTCGGATAAATAGTTTGGAAGTTGCGGGCTACCTTTTTTAGACCTAAACCTTGATAGTAATTAGTTGAATGAAGCCTGAAGAGGCATACAGAAACCTTGTGAAACCGGAGACTATTATTTGAGGGTTTTCAGAGGGACTAGATTCGGAGCCTAGTATATTAGTTTATGTATACGTAATTACTGTCATAACCGATAAGCTCATTGTGTCTTAAACCAAACTATGTGTTCTTCTTGATGGTGTGATCTCGCCCCTCGAACCAATAATTTTGGTTCTGGCTCCACTTCAGCTCTCCAGGTACAAAGTAACCATAGTTTTCAGTTTTTGCCTTAAAAAACTTGGTTCTCTCTACGTTCACAAGATCCATTAATCTACTTTCTTTTATTCATGAATAAGAAACGACGGTTGTTATAGCGCTTTAAATAATTTCATTATGGTTTTAAGGAAATCCATTTCTGGATGCTCGAAGATCATAGACCACCAATCAATGTTTTGCGATGGTTCTTCTAAGATGAGAAGAGACCACTTGCTAATGAAAAATAGCAACTGAAACTTTGCAAAGATACGTAGTAAAGGCTATTGAAGGCAAAAGAGACATACGTGGACATCTGAATATCTTTCATGTATAACTGAGCATGTTTACAGAATTAGGTTAATGTTTTTCTCACACCTTCAAACTGTGAAAATAACACATACTCCTTCATTTTAATGTTGACCAAATTCCTTCATAGACAGGTTTTGCAATATTTTATCACTGCCACCTTCTGTTGACTGTTTGGTTGCTTCAAGTCACAAATGGTAATAATATTTCTCTTTAAAATTTCACAAGGGTGTTATCTTCTTTCTAAATTTGTTTCAAATCATGGTAGTTCGGTCTCTGGTTTATCAATTTCGGAGTGTTGTAAGGACACGTGCCATATAGATGGATCCGCTATGCAGGCCCGTTGGGCCTCATTAAAAGCAGGTCTTTCCCGATTAAACCGTTAAGACCCGTTTTTAGTGAGGCCACTTATAGCGAATCCATATATGTGTCACGTGTCCTTCCAGTATTTGTTTTTACTAACCTGGCGACAATCGATCGTTCTTAGGTTATCACCTGTTACCCGTCGCTACCCGTGGATTAAAAGTATCTCTCTTCTAAAAATAGCACGCGCTTTTTCATATTCAACACCGGCTATATCCGGTAACTAATTTCTTTCTTAAGAATTTGCTAATTTTCTCCGTTTTTTCTTGCTCGTATATAAATGTGAAGGGCTTTGGTCTTCTCTTTGTTTCTAAAAAATTTCAGGAGCTCAAACCTCTGAACTCCATTGGCCTCGCGAACAGATTTTTCCGAGAAAATCAAAGATAAATCTCGAACGCTTTGGAAGTAAGCGATTTGTCTCTCCGTATTTTTGTTTTATCGTAAGGAGTGTTTCAATTTTTCACCGGCCTTATCCTGATCCTATAGCTTTCTTCGATAGATACCTTTGGCTACATATTCTGAGATTTTCGTCTCTTTGAGAACAATGGAGGTAAAGGTAGCAACCACTACATCATTTCATTGGTCAGGACGCCATGTGGCGATTCCTCAATATTCGTCCTTCTCGCAAAACCTAACTTCGTCAAAACAACGTCGTTCCCGTGAAAGAGGAGGAGATGTAGCCGTCGGAGGAGGATATTTAGCATGCCAGACAAGATTGAAACCTTCAACCTTTCTCCGAACGCAATCTGGGAAACTCCATCGGTCCAAATCCCGCGAGCTTTGGGAATTTACCTCCAATGCAACCACGAAGAAGAACATAACAGGCGTGCAGAAACATAATCCGTTACGAAGAGTTTGCAGTGCGAGCTCCGGTTTCTTCTCGGACGAGGAATTTTCCGTGAAGATGCAGGAATTGGCACTACAATTCAAAATTGCAGGCGAAGAAGAAGTCTTAGAGAGTAACAGTGGAAACAAGTATCAATCAGAGATAATCCACGAAACAGTAGGTAACGATCATAGGAATCACAGATTCGGCACGGTGAAGCTACTACAAGAGTCTGTTCCAGGTTTAGCTTTGTTGGAGGCTCCATGGATGGAGATGGTTAACCATTCAATCATTGAGCGGAAGGCAAACAGTGTAGGTTTGCCTCTCTCTCTTAGGATCATAAAGAGGAAGCTACAAGAAGAGGCGCTCAAAGAAGCCAGTGAATCTACTTGTTGTTCTATCAACAGAGCCTTCTCTTCTATGGTCTTCATGATTGAGGAGTTCAATAGCTTTATGTTGGAGACGAGGGAAACTATCTTCTTCAACAAAGACCTACAAGATGTTCATGAGCAGGGTAAGAAGGATATGTACGCCTCATTGTTGTGGATTTTCCAACGCGTGTTCTCCCAAACACCTACTTTGATGGTATATGTAATGATCATATTGGCAAACTTCATTGTGCATTCATTTGCATCAAACCTAGCTATTGAGGCATATCTCCCACACTATGTTGTGCCAATAGAAGCGTCGTCTGTTACTACATGCCGAGATCATACTCATAAATGGTTTGATTTTTCTTCGCTAGAAGAGTCTAGTGGAGCTGGTCAGATGGAATTAGGGCCTGTGTTAAGTGGCACAGATCATAACGAGTTTGATGGGTCCAAAAGGTTTAGACCGATCACTTTTGACGAGGTCTCACATTCATCGACACGAGGCTCGGTTTCAAGACCAGGGATAAGAGAAGAGGAGCTGAGTCTGTGGAATTCGATGGTGAAAGAGGCAGATCAAATGCATGATTCACCTGTGGGTCATGACATGAGATTGAGGCTTGTTTCACCGATCAACTCAACTATTGAATTGGATGATTATGCCAATTACAGTAGAACAGAGCTTTTATATAAAATAGGTTTGGCTCAGGAACCGAACAACCCTTTGCTCTTAGCTAACTATGCTCAGTTCCTTTACCTCGTCTCTCGAGACTACGACAGGTGATATACCATTTACCTATTCTTGCATCTAACATTCAAGAGTTAGTTAGTTATTCACATGTCCTGTGTAAAGTATATGCTTGTGCTTGACTCGTAGAGGATCATAAGTCCTAAGTAAGCATGTGGAGTCGGTCATGAATCACAGTTGTAAGTTTGGAACATAACAATGATTATTGCTTTTGGATGTATCAGAGCGGAGAAATGGTTCAAGAAAGCCGTAGAATGTGAAGAAGTAGACGCCGAAGCATACAACAAATACGCCAACTTTCAGTGGGAAGTTCGGAAGGATCTGTGGGCAGCGGAGGAAAACTTTCTAGAAGCTATAGTTGCAGACCCTACCAACTCCTTTTATGCTGCCAACTACGCCAACTTCCTCTGGCAAACTGGTGGTGAAGAAACATGTTTCCCTTTAGAATCATCTGATTCTTCTCAGGAAATCGCATGAGAAGATGGAAGCCAAGAGAACTTGTCGTGAATGATGGGATTTGTTGGCAGTAAAGAGACAGCGACAGAAGTTAGATAGACAAATAGAAATTGTAAGTAGTGTTTTTCTTTTGTTGGAGAGATGTAAACTCTCTGAGTCAGGAGTTAGAAATAAAAACATCAATATGTTATTATTAGATTGCGATGAAAATAATTTTATAGCGTAGAGGAGGGATACATGATAAAACCAATATGATTTTTCTAAACTAAAATTAAAATAATTTATTTATGATAAAGATAACATTGACAAATAATAATTTCGATTGTTTTCTTTTATCTCACCGATGTTCAAATACAAACTTCTATCAACCGTTGGATGTGTAAATTTATATCGTAAAGTCAACTATCTTCTCATGGCAGTTGGCCACGTTCCATGGCGTTGATATCAACTCGTGTTACTTTCCTTTGATAAAATTAGACTTTCAAAAGTATTTTAACTTTTCTTTTCAAAAACCTGTTTATATGTTTCGAAATGGTTAACAAAATGCTTGAGAAAAAAGATGATTTGCATTTGTTGGGGTTGGATCTCGAATATGATACCCGACCCATAAAAAGTCCGTCAAGTAATAAAAGGAAGCCCATACGAGAGCTGGTCGAGCGTTGAGAAGTCGTTCAAAGCCCATATTGGGGCCTATAACCTCGAAAGCCCAATAAAGGAAAAAGGTTTTACGATTTCGTAGGAGTCCCAACCCAAAGGGATACACAGACAACATCAAAGCGTGTTTACTCCTCATTCACACATATCAGTTGGAAAATAAGAATAATGGGGGAGTTTTGACTTAAGTAAACGAATTATATTTAAGATAACCGTCGTAGAAACCAATATACATAGTGTGAACAGATGTATTAAACCAAAATAAAAATGTAAATGTGGGAAAAGAAGAGGGAGAGGATAAGATACTTGTGGAGAGTTTGTGCCAAAAAGATCCAACGGCTTAGATTCATCCAACCTCATTATAATCTCTTTGTAACAAATGCCTCACGAAGACATACTGATACACGCACATTACTGTACAGCTAAAAAACAGCAAGAGAGATATTGAAAGGAGATAACAACAATGGTTTCTTCGCTTCTTATGTCGTTTGCTCCGGCCACTGTGAGGGTTTATGCCACAACTGCAAAGGGAACTTCAGGCGGCGCCAAGGAGGAGAAGAATCCCCTCGACTTTGTGTTGGGGTATTTGACCAAGCAAGATCAGTTCTACGAGACTGATCCAATTCTCAAGAAGGTGGAGGAGAAAGAAGGCACCAGAAGCGGAGGCACAAAACGCGGCGGCACGAAAAGCGGCACAAAAAGTGGTACCACCGGAGGCCGAGGAACCGTTCGTGGCGGTAAAAACGCGGCTCCGTTACCTGTGACGCCGAAGAAGAACGGTGGTGGATTTGGCGGCTTAGGTGCCCTTTTCAACAAAAACAAATGAAAAATATATAGTCATTTGCATCAATTATAATATGTCTCTGTTTTTATTCTCTATAAATTCTTCGGATTTCAGTTATTTATAAGCTGCTCTTTCTTCATCTTGTTTTACATTTCATGATCGAATTGAAAAGAATACATTTGATATAACATTACTACTATAATTCAGTTTCAAGATTCACTCAACCAGTTAGAGAAATTTGAGAATAATGGAGAAATGAGTAATGTATACATGAAGAGTAGAGCAAATGATAATTATTCATGTACAAGATGAACTTGGGAGAATGCAAAAGTGAACCACACTATTCTGACTCAAAAGCACATATTGTAATATGTATACGGCTTTTATACATCTAAACCGATGATACAATTTTGCCAATTTCTCTTCAAGAGACTGTATCCAGCAAGAATACCAAATCTTACAACACACGGTCACTAAAAACCTATAATTTCTAAAATGGTTCTTTAGGTTTTGATTGAAATGTGGAACCATGTATGCTAAAGCTTAGGCAACCTGGATAGACTGTCTTTATAGATATGACTGATGATAGAACATTGTAGCTGTTAACTGGAGCTAGCTTGTGCTGGGAGCAAAGCCTCTTGCTTTCCTTTGACAAAGACTACGAGTTCTTCAGGTGCGACCACCATATTTAACCACTTTTGCAGTTCTTCACCTTCTACTTTCTCTTTCTCTGCACAAAAACATTATATTCCATCAACAGAAAGCAACAAGTTATTACATCAACCAAACTCAAGCCATTCCGCGGAAGCTCAAAGCTTTTAGGAATGGTATCTTACTTAGTGTTCGAAAACCTAGTTCGATGAAAACTTATACTATCTGGTAACGGGTTTACCTTCAAGTTGAGCACCAAGTCCTTCCAATACATCTAGATTAGCTCGTACAACAGACAGTGCAACATCGAGAGCAGATTGTAGCAGATTTGTCACTTCTCTTTGAACAAGATCAACTAGTTTCCCCTGTGTTTTAACTCGGAATTCTTTCAAGGAACCCCATTAAAACTTAGGCAAGTGCAATGCAAAATGACAGTTACCTGATCTCTTCCCCATGGTGAGCCTCCAGAATCGTCAATCCCACCACCAGAAAGTGTAGCCACAGATACCGGCCCGATTTTCTGGTTGAGGCCATATTCAGCTACTGCCTTGTATGCCATATCAGTCGCCCGTCTGATATCGTCAAATGCACCTGTTGATACACGCCCCGAATAAACAACTTCTTCAGCTGCACGACCTCCAAGAAGGGTAACCAAACGTCCAAGCAGCTCATCAATGAAGAGCAAATATCTGTCTTCATTGGTAGGAGGTATGTATGTAAAGCCCAATGCCCCGCCTGATCTTGGCAATATGCTTAATTTCTAAAAAAAAGAAAGAGGATGAGCAAAAACTTGAACCATTTTCACATATAAGGATATTGCACTAGCACAGGTAGGACTATTCAGCCTCTCCAAACAGCAGAAACTATCAGCGTACATGTCTAAAATGCTTGTGTTGTTTACCTCAACACGTGGCTGTCCAATAAGAAGTTTTGCAACAGCTGTACCAACCACTGCATGCCCGGCTTCATGCCTTGCAACCACTGCCTTTTCACTGCCTTTCAATCTAGCAGTTTTCTTCTCTATGCCCTGGAAAGGATGCACTGTAAAGAAAATGTTTGACGATTTGCTTCATGTACTCGGTAGAATAGACAAATACCGCTATTGATCGCTCCACAGCCTGAATGAAGTCAATTTTCTCAACAATTGTCTTGCTCTTTCTTCCAGCTAGCAACGCAGCCTCATTTACCAAGTTTGCAAGGTCTGCCCTGCAAAATTGGCCAAGACTTTATGAGATATAGAGCCATAAACATATAACTGAAGAATTTCAAATCAATGCTAATAAACAAATGTGTACCCCGTAAAACCAGTGGTCATCGAGGCAATACTACCCAGGTTGACATCATCTCCCAAAGGAAGCTCTTTCTTTGACACATGCACTTTCAAAATGGATTCTCTTCCAATTTTGTCTGGCGTTTCAACCTGCAAAACGCATCACTATCTTCAAAAGAATCTTATACTGCCAAACTATTTACAAATAGGCAGAGCTAATCCATTCTACCAACCGTAACAACACGATCAAATCTCCCAGGACGACGCAGGGCCGGGTCTAAGACATCAGCACGATTAGTAGCTCCAAGAACAATAACCGCAGAGCTGCTGTCGAAACCATCCATCTCCTGCAAACAAGTTTTCAAATTTCAACATATGAATGGGCATGGAAAAATCAAGAATGATAAATGAGCAGGAAAAGTGCATATGATTACGGACTTACAGTGAGCAGCTGATTCAAAGTTTGCTCCCTTTCATCATTACTGGCGATTCTGAATTTACCATCACGGCTTTTTGCCACAGCATCTATCTGGAACATTAAAAAATTGTTTAAAGATGTCTAGAGACAGTATTGCAGGTAACCCGGCATAGACTGCATATTCTAACCTCATCGATAAATATAATAGATGGAGCTTCTTTCTTGGCCCGGGCAAACAGATCCCTTACACGTGATGCACCCATGCCAACATACAGCTCCACAAACTCACTTGCAGAGCAACTTATGAAGGGGACTTCCGCTTCCCCAGCAACAGCCTTTGCAAGAAGAGTTTTCCCTGTTCCAGGAAGACCAACCTACGAAAGAACGGAAAAAAAGGCATGCAATTCTAATGGAGAAGTCTTGAAACCAAACGTTACCCATTTATCGAAGCAATATCAAATAATTTAACTCACCAATAAGACTCCACGAGGAGGACGCGCACCCAGACGGACATACCTGTCAGGATTCCTAAGAAATTCCTGCGAGGATTGATCCATGTGAAAAACGCAATTACTAAATTAAAAATAAAGCTATAACAAACGATCTGACAATCAATCAATAAGCATGCGCACCATTTTTAAGGTCTAAAAAACCTACCACGATTTCTTCTAGCTCTTCCTTTGCTTCATCAACACCTGCAACATCTGCAAAAGTGATAGTTTCACCTCCACCAGAGACTTTCCCCCCATCAGAGCCACCAGACTTTCGGGACTTAAGCTGGCCGGTTGTACTCTGTGTAAACCCATAGTTTTTTAAGAAATTGAAAAATTTAAACAACCTGTCGACCACATTGAAGTATAATGGAGATGCAAACCATGGAGAAGCTAAGAGGGAATCGTTGAATAAGCCCTGCAAGTACCGCTATGTAGAAAAGAGCTATCTGCAACAAACAAAAATAGAAACTTTTCGAATAAATGCTTGCCAAATGTGAAAATGCTGCAACTTGAAAACTGAAAGCCCAGTCTTTTAAAAAGAGCCGACCTTATTCATAGCTAAAACACCATTCATTGCAAACTATAAAGCATCATTATTAAAGAGCAAGCATGTACAGTAAAAATGTGGTGTAGCACCAGTGGCCTTACCAATCCAGAGTTGAAAAAGCCACCGGAGCGCTTATCAGGCGATCCGAATTCCACATTATTCCCAAGCATCTTCTCATATGGTGTTTTAATGTCGCTCGGCCTTGTGGTGGAATACACAACTCTTTTCGTTGGAGCCACCGATCTTAGAAGCGACTCAGACGACTCAGACATTCTACTACTTTCACTCTCTTGCCATATTCCATCATCTTTCAACTTAAACAAAACTTGAACCCCATCCACTTCCACTTTCTGCACCTGATTATCGTTAACTTTACTTAAGAATTCACTGTACGGCACGGTCACGAAAGTTGTTTGAATTCGAGGCTCCGACCCAGGTAAAGGTATTCCAGGTCGGAGCAATCGCATCACAAACATAACAACACCCAATTGTAACAGCAAAACTCCAATCCCATGGGCCTGGATTATTGGCTGCCACTGCCATTTCTTCTTTTTTGACCACCATACCCCATCTTTCCCTTGCTTTTCTCTTTTCCGCTTTGACGATGAACTGGAGTTCGCGGGAGAATCTTGGTCTCCTTCTCCGTCACTATTCTCACTAGAACTAGTTTTCTGATCGTCTGCTTGACAATTCACAACCATTCTTCTCTCCTCCGCCCGTCTCTTATTCGTTGAAAATCCACCCCAAAGATTAAACCCCTCCTGATTTCTCAATAGTGTAATCGGTTTCTTCTGCAGAGGAAGCGGGAATGAACTGGAGACAAAGCGGTTCGGATTCTGGCGAAAAACCCTACAGCGATCGTGAAAAAAGCTCGAAGTATGCGAATTTAAGAGACTATTACTGTGACAGGGTGCGAATTTGAACCTATCATGGATTCCTGGTCGTACAAATTCGAATGTAGTCATTTTTCGAAACCCTAGAAATTGGGGAAATCAAAGGAAAAACATATTAACACATTTCATATTTCGTTTTTATATTCAATCTATATTCCTCTATCTCTTTTGGACAAGCTGAGACGAGGTTTGCTGGGAAATATGACTTCGAACATTGACCGTTGGATCGAAACTTCGGCCGTTCGATTCCACGGACGACGACTAATTATCATTGCAAAGGAATATCGACAAGCCAAAATAATGTGTAAACGACACGTGGATAAATTGGCAGAAGATAGTGTAGGCCCATCTCAAATAAGGTTTCGTGGGAGCAAAAGAGGCCCAAATGAAACCCAAAGACAATCACTCTTCCCTACTTTAACGAGTGAGAAATCATATATGATATATTTGGGAAACCTGGACATGCAAAATTCCTAATATGAACCTCTAGAACTTCCTATCAAGTGAGAAACCCTAGCTAGTATGAGATCATAGTTTCGTATGCAATTCAACATTATTCTCATAAAACCCTAACTTCTGCCGCAAGTATCATAATCACTCTTTTCATGTGCACAATTCTAACCACCAACCGTTTTGAGCTCTGCTTTTCCAAACGCTAGGCAAACGCGAATCAAAATGGAACAAATACATATGAAGACGTGGGAAAAACGGCCGATTCCCACACAAATTATCTTCTATTGGATTATGTATGCACGAATTATTAACCAATGCTAATATCTACATGAACTAAGATTAAATTTGAATTCAATACACGAACTATTGTTAAGCAGCTAAAACCTACAAATTAACAGAATCCGTTTGTTTTGCCGTCTAACCATGCTGACTCAGATTCCACGTAGGCGAGATTAGTAAAACGACGCCGTTTCATATTAAAACCGAAGCAGAGTGAAACGGCGTCGTTTTGGAAGAACTTAATGTTACCACTTATTAAAACGACGTCGTTTTAATAAGTGATAACATTAAGTTTACAAATGTGCCTCGATGGGTTTGTGAGTGGATCGAACCATGTGCCTCTCGCATGCAAAGCAGGCGTTCTACCATTTGAGCTACATCCCAGATGTCTTACAGGATCTCATCATATATTATAATTTTAACACTTATTTTAATAATATTTCTGGCTAATACAATACGAAGCTAATACTTGTTCATCCCCACATTTCTTTCTCTTAAGATCTTCTCTCTCTCCTCCACTGCCTATCTATAAAACCGACCATCTCTTCAACTTGATTTTCCATCTCAAACAACACAAACCTCCATTAGAGAGAATTCACAAATTTACTTCAAATTCCCACTCTTCAAACACGAATTGGGTTTTGAAGGAAAATCAATAATTTGTTTCGAAAAATAAGATGGATTTCTCCGGCTGGTTTCTCATTCTCTTTGCGTCGGCTTTGTTTCTCTGTTTAACCCGGTTTATAGCTTCCGCCGCCAGAATCCGCCGTAACTCCTCCACGAAACTTCCTCTTCCTCCGGGAACAATGGGATACCCATATGTTGGCGAAACATTCCAGCTCTATTCACAAGACCCAAATGTGTTCTTCGCATCAAAACAGAAAAGGTCTAATTTGCAGAAAAAAAAGAAAGCCCTAAAGTTCGAATTTTTGTTGTCTTAAACAAAAAAGTTGATTTTTTTAAAATATTAAAATAAGCCAGAAATATTTTAAAGTTGATTTATTATAATTTTAACACGAAGCTAATACTTGTTCATCCATACATTCAAAAGCAAACAAGCACAAATCGTCTATGGCTTCTGGCTTTTGTCTCTCTCTTCACAATCGCTTTTCTCCTTACTCTTGTCTTACGGAGAGATGAAATCAATTTCCGACGTCCTCCGCCGCTGCGCTCCGCCGTGTAATCTCCTCGTTTTCGGCCTAACCCACGAAACCCTTCTACCACGAAACCCTTCCATCAAAAGATCTGTTGTTAAAAGATCTTTGCTTTCAACCTTTCTTTGCTTTCAACCTTTCTCGGCAATTTTGATTGCACAGAGGTAAAAGATTAAAATAAATTACAGAGAAATATTATTAAAATAAGTGTTAAAATTATAATATATAATGAGACCATGTAAGACATCAGGGATGTAGCTCAAATGGTAGAGCGCCTGCTTTGCATGCGAGAGGCACAGGGTTCGATCCACTCACAAACCCATCGAGGCACATTTGTAAACTTAATAAGTGGTAACATTAAGTTCTTCTAAAACGACGCCGTTTCACTCTGCTTCGGTTTTAATATGAAACGGCGTCGTTCTACTAATCTCGTCTACGTGGAATCTGAGTCAGCATGGTTAGACGGCAAAACAAACGGATTCTGTTAATTTGTAGGTTTTAGCTGCTTAACAATAGTTCGTGTATTGAATTCAAATTTAATCTTAGTTTATGTAGATATTAGCATTGGTTAATAATTCGTGCATACATAATCCAATAGAAGATAATTTGTGTGGGAATCGGCCGTTTTTCCTGAAGACGTGTGTGAATATTAAATACCCGGTTTGGCTTATAATATTCGTAGTAAACTTAGTTTAGTGATAGATATGTGTTTGTTATGGCTAAAAATGCAAATAAAGTTAGTTGGTTTGATTTATGGTTCGACTTGCATTTTTTTATCTCATTTACTTGCGTTGCAAGCTTATTGACAACCACACGTCTTTTCTTCTATTCACGGTTGATCTTGAGATTGGCAGGATCATAAGCTATAAAAGTTGGATTATTTTAAACACTTTTTTTTTTGAAAAAATGAGCTCTCTTCGAAATGCGAAAACCATTTTTAGTTAAAAATAGGTCACAAAACATGTTTGCTCTACGTATACTCAAAGTTGGTCTTCCCTCTACAATAGTCTTTGGCCTCTTTCTTTTCCTAGATTCATCTCTCGATATCATTTTTCTCTCTTCTTCTTCCTTTTTCTCTAATCTATAAAATTTATTGTTGGACAAATAGTTTTAATTAGTATTCTGATAAATTTTCCAGACAACTTATTTGTGGAAATTATTAGATTTTGAATTATTGGATTCTTTGTTGTGAACCTAAAATTATAGTCTATTCGTATATCAAAAAATAATTCGCTTGAATGAAATTTTTATATATATATATATATAATAAGTTGATTGATAAACAAATGTAATTTATATCATATTATAAGATGAAAATAAAACAATGAAATTAGGTTTAGTACGTAAGTTATAGAATATCTTATTGTTCACACACATATATATGAACAGTTTTTCATATGTTTTTATTACCTTTTGGTTGTTTTGTTCTACATTTTAATTTTTTCTTTATTTTATGTTTTATTTTTTTTCAAAAATACAATACATAAAAATGTTCAAAAATTATTCAGTTTGTCTGTAGAAATTTATTAAAAATTATTCAGTTTGTCCGTAGAAAAAACGTGAATACACAATCCTCTCTACCTATTTTTACTTGCCTCTTCTTCTCCTTTTCGATGACAATTCAATTATCTTAGTTTTAGTTTAGGTTTCTCTGTTTTAGATAAGAGATTTTGGAATTGGATATAGGGTTTGCGTTGTTACGAGAAAATCACATGCATATAACATTATAAAACATTGTAGAAACTGAATCAGAAGCTAAAGAACACGAAAGTAGATAAAAGTGAAGTTTTGCAAGTGTAGATCCGTGATTTTGAGACCTTAAAGTGCATTTTCATTTTCTCTACTTTATTACCTAACATACACGTGTACCTCAAAACTGGTAATAATTTCCCTTATATTACTGTATTGATACGTACATGACCCGCTGTGTCTCTCTCTCTTTCTTTAATCGAATTCCTTGATTCAATATTTATTGAATATTTTATTTTCGTATTAAGTTTAAAAAAAAATGTTAAATGGTCCCCAGCACAAAATACAACGGGGTTCTTTATAATAAAATAATATGAAAGGTGCAGTTAACTAAAAAACAAATAGACGTGGGGGCTCTTGTTAGAAGATATTTTCAGTAAAACTACAAAAGTTCTTCGGAGCTTCCACAAAAAAAAAAGCTTCACTTCACTCTCTCTTTTCTTGTGAACCGAGCACTTTCAATCCTTCAGATCCTTTCACAAAAATCAATTTGCTCCAAAAAACATAGAAGCAACAAAAAGCAAGGAAAATTACGCTTCTGTCATTTACCTTCTCAAATATCGTCCACTTCGTTTCTTTAGTATATACTTTTCCTTTTTCAGCAGATTCTCCATATTATCTTCTGCTTATAAGCTCTGAGGTGTCCATTCATCTCTTTTCAGATTCTGGGTAATCACTCAATAATATTTGTTTCTCCTCCCTTGTTCTTCGTTTGATCATATTTCCAGGCTTTAAGCTTCTTCCGGTTTGTGATTTTTTTTTCTGGGTTTTTTCTACCTTTTTGGGGCAATTTGTTTGAAAATGGCGATTTGTTTTAGTTTCTGTGTAATTTTCGAGTAGTATAAAGCAATTTTCAGATACCGTTGTTGTTTCAGAGAGCTAGCGATGGCAAACGCCAATGGAAAAGCTGCGACTGGTTTTCCGGAGAAAATCTCGGAGAAGGCGAATCCGGAGGCGAATGAAGCTACGGGGATCGCTGGGAATATCATCTACCACGCCAAGTACAGTCCACATTTCTCCCCATTGAAGTTCGGGCCTGAGCAAGCGCTCTACGCCACTGCAGAGAGCCTTCGCGATCGACTTATTCAGGTAATCACTGATTCTGTACTATCTCCGTCAATGCCGTCCGATGAAGATATGCTCGTGAAGTAGATATGGGTGTTTGAATATGTGGCTTCTCGTGGTTGGATTCCAATTGATTTTCCTGCTGCGGGAGTTAAATTTCATTCTCACGAACAAACACGTATATGTGTGTATATGGATGTGTATTTGTGTATGTATGTGTGAGAGAGAGAGAGTGATATGAACATGGGTTGAAGGTGGGTTGTCTAAATTGTTTTGCAGCTGTGGAATGAGACTTATCTTCATTTTAACAAAGTAGATCCAAAACAAACATACTACTTGTCAATGGAGTATCTCCAAGGCCGTGCTTTGACTAACGCGATTGGAAATTTGGATCTTCAAGGTCCATATGCTGATGCACTGCGTAAGCTGGGTTATGAGCTTGAGGAGATTGCCGAGCAGGTACTTTTGATTTTACCATTTTCCTCTTCGAGTCTTGAGACACTGAAAAATTCTCTTTGATCTCTCAATTGGATATGTTTGAGCTTTTATGTCATGGAATTGTAGGAGAAAGATGCAGCTCTGGGAAATGGTGGTTTGGGGAGACTCGCCTCGTGCTTCTTGGATTCGATGGCCACTCTAAATTTGCCTGCCTGGGGTTATGGGTTGAGGTACAGACATGGGCTGTTTAAGCAACTAATCACAAAGAAAGGTCAAGAAGAGGTTGCAGAGGACTGGCTTGAGGTGATAATGATCAGTGTGGTTGTTTCAATAGATTCTTTTCTGAGACTGTAATTCATCCTCTTATAATGGGAACTTGCAGAAGTTCAGCCCGTGGGAAATTGTTAGGCATGATGTAGTATTCCCTGTCAGATTTTTCGGCAATGTGCAGCTGAATCCGGATGGATCGTAAGTATTAGTGTTAAAACTTACATGACTAAACATACGTCTGTACTTGAAGTTTCTGTACATATTACACTAGTGAATTTTGCTATGTGTTCTGTGACTCTTGATATTAACTATTTCGGTGGATCGATTGACCATTTTGTAGACGTAAGTGGGTAGGTGGTGATGTTGTACAAGCTCTTGCTTATGACGTGCCAATCCCAGGATATAAAACGAAGAACACAATTAGTCTTCGCCTCTGGGAAGCAAAAGCTAGAGCGGAGGATCTTGACCTTTTTCAGTTCAACGAAGGAGAATATGAATTAGCTGCACAGCTACATTCTCGAGCTCAACAGGTTATATAACTTCTCATTTGGACATAAGGCTCCACCTTTTTAATGCTATGTGACTTTTTGTTTCTTTGTAACAATGAATTTATTTATATGCAGATTTGCACTGTGTTATATCCTGGAGATGCTACCGAGAACGGGAAGCTATTACGGTTGAAACAGCAGTTCTTTCTCTGCAGTGCTTCGCTTCAGGTTTGTCAATTAGGTTGTAGATTCCTCCCAATTTCTTCATTTTTGAAACCATAACGTATTGGATCAACTTAGTACTCTCTGATGGCTGGCTGGATGTCATGTATCATAAACACCTAGCGGTTCATAATGTGAAAAACCAAAGTACACAAACATGGTATTAACTGGAAGATTGTTCCAATAAACTATATTTACAAGTTCACTTCCATAATTTCTTGCAATTGATTCATTTTTTAAATATCTCCTCTTCATAATATGGAAACCTATTGCAGGATATTATATCAAGATTTAAAGAGAGGAGCACCGGCGAAGGCAACCGGAAATGGTCAGAGTTTCCAAGTAAAGTTGCTGTTCAAATGAATGACACGCACCCAACTCTTGCAATCCCTGAGCTCATGCGATTGCTAATGGATGACAATGGTCTTGGATGGGATGAAGCTTGGGATCTGACGTCAAGGTATTACATTTTTGCATGAAACATCTCATCTTTTCCAACAAATTGTTTCCACTTTTATGTTGGGACTTACTTCTAAAGTTTACAGGACCGTTGCTTACACTAATCACACCGTCCTTCCTGAAGCCTTGGAGAAATGGTCCCAATCTTTGTTGTGGAAGCTTCTTCCTCGTCATATGGAGATCATAGAAGAGATCGATAAGCGGGTATTATACTGATCATTTTAAAGATTTGTTTCTGTTATCTGTTGCCATAATAAGACATTTACCTATTTGCAGTTTGTGCAAACCATTCGCAACACACGTGTAGATCTTGAGGATAAGCTTTCAAGTTTGAGGATCTTAGATCACAATCCGCAGAAGCCAGTTGTGAGAATGGCTAACTTATGTGTTGTATCGTCGCACACGGTAAGTAATATCTCTTTCCAGTGTGAGCATGTTAGATCACAATGTGCAGGAAGCCATTTAGTTGGTTTTTTGTTTCAAGTGGTCTTATGGGGTCCTTTTGCAGGTGAATGGTGTTGCTGAGTTGCACAGTGATATCTTAAAGGCTGAGTTATTCGCGGACTATGTCTCTATTTGGCCAAACAAATTTCAAAACAAGACTAATGGCATCACACCACGAAGGTGGCTTCGTTTCTGCAGCCCTGAGCTCAGTGATATAATTACAAAGTGGTTGAAGACTGACAAGTGGATCACCGATCTGGACCTTCTAACTGGTCTTCGGCAGGTCTGATGTGTATATATTTGAGAACCAAATTTGCAATTGGGTTTAATCTTGTCTTTCTGATGTTATTTTTCTTCTAGTTTGCGGACAATGAAGAACTCCAATCTGAGTGGGCTTCTGCAAAGACTGCGAATAAGCAACGTTTGGCTCAATATTTAGAGCGTGTCACTGGTGTGAGTATTGATCCAAACAGCTTGTTTGACATACAAGTTAAGCGTATCCACGAATACAAGAGGCAGCTTATGAACATCCTTGGAGTAATATACAGATTCAAGAAACTAAAGGTATAGTTGGCTAAACCATCGACCTGGATTTGCTTTTGGTTCTGGCTTTATGATCTTGATACTTTTGTATGGGTTTCAGTTCTAACTTCTTATTTGTGACGTTTTGATTCCGCTTAAAGTTATGGTAGATCTAAATGATATTTAGGAAAGTCAAAAAGTTTTTTAAAAACTTCAGGGTAGTCCCTTTCCTTCGAGATCTTAAGTTTCCTATGCGTTAAAGCTTAGAAAGCTTCATTGGTGAAATTTTACCAATGAAAAATTTAATATTAGGCAATGTACGTATTTCTTGTGTGACATTCTTTTCTGCAACTGAATGTTACAGGAGATGAAGCCTGAGGAAAGGAAGAAAACAGTTCCTCGTACTGTCATGATTGGGGGTAAAGCTTTTGCAACCTATACAAATGCAAAACGGATAGTAAAGCTAGTGAATGATGTGGGCGATGTTGTTAACAGCGATCCAGAGGTCAACGACTACCTGAAGGTAACATTGCCTTAGTCATCTTAGAAACGTTTTACAGGCAACTTAGAGGTGGCTAAGCATGATGCTCTCTTGCTGGATAATGAAACGGCCTGAGATTGTTGTTGATCTGCCATTGCCAATATTACACATTTGCATCTCTCAGGATGAACATGGTTTCTTCTGGTTAAGTCTAATGCTACTCACATTGCGATCCGAGAGTGAAGGGTTCTTATCATAGCCATGCAGATGCAAATGCAATGAATCACTGTTTCTCCTTTTATTTTTTCTGAACATGAATCGAAGAAGTTCTAACTGTTGCTAACGGATTTGCCTCTCCAGGTGGTTTTTGTTCCAAACTACAATGTCACTGTAGCAGAGATGCTTATCCCCGGAAGTGAGCTATCTCAGCACATCAGTACAGCAGGCATGGAGGCAAGTGGTACTAGCAATATGAAATTTGCTCTTAACGGTTGCCTTATCATAGGAACCCTTGATGGGGCTAATGTTGAGATAAGAGAGGAGATTGGCGAAGAAAATTTCTTTCTATTTGGTGCAACAGCCGGTCAGGTCCCTCGACTGCGTAAAGAAAGAGAGGATGGACTGGTATCTCACACTCTCCTTTTCTCCCCTACAAAATTTGTCTCTTTGGATCAATTGCCAGCTACCAAAATATGAAGAGCCTAACAGTGAACTCACATGGTTCTATAGTGTCTCTGACATGAAATATTGTTGTCTGTGAAAAATTCATCAGTTTAAACCCGATCCTCGGTTTGAAGAGGCGAAGCAGTTTATCAAAAGTGGAGTGTTTGGGAGCTACGATTACGGTCCGCTCCTCGACTCTCTTGAGGGTAACACAGGTTATGGACGTGGTGATTACTTCTTGGTTGGGTATGACTTCGCGAGCTATATGGATGCTCAGGCCAAAGTTGATGAAGCTTACAAGTAAGCCCCTCTCCTAAACCCAACTTAACCTTTTTAGCCTTATTTATATATTTATATAGTTTCAGCAACCTGAGTTAAAATGCTGAATGCGCAAGTTCTTTGTATTGAAAATATTAGCATAATGTGCTGTGACAGGGACCGGAAGAGGTGGCTTAAGATGTCGATAATGAGCACAGCCGGATCGGGAAAGTTCAGCAGCGACAGGACAATTGCTCAGTACGCCAAAGAGATTTGGAACATTGAGGCATGTCCTGTGCCCTAAGTCCTTGTATTGCTAGGACAGACCTACTATCGTTACCAAGGCATCTCCACACACGCACAACTCCAAATTCGATATATATCTACGTAGATCTCATTAGAATATAACCAAAATGAAATAAATGGTAAACCTTTTCGTATGTATATGTTCATGATATTTGCAATATGTTAATTTTGCTCAAGGAAAACTTGGTTCGATGACCTTAACTCTTTATTTGTTTTAGTTTCGCATAGCAGCCCCTATAAGCAATGGACCGGCAATGTAAGAATCACACACGATTTGTGTTAGATCTAACAGATTGTTGTTGATCATCAGCTGCTTCATGGTTATAGTTACCACAAAAATATTCACTCTCTCCATTACCAAACAAATCAAAACAACGATCCCTTCTTTCTCTATAGCAGCAGCCACATTCTTCATGATTTTGGTGTTCTTGTTGGATCGAAATCAATGGCAAAAGAGCACAATTTCTCTCAACCCTGTTTCATGAAGCAGATCCATCAACTTCTCGTTGTTGCTGTTCAGAATCAACGAACCCATTTTCAACTTGTTTTGCTTAGACCTCTCTCGGATTAGTCTCGAACGAATTTACTTTTTTTATTAGGGTTTTTATTTTTGAAACAAAAGAGAGACACACACATGCTTTTATAAGGAATAGTTAACTTGTAAATCAAGTACTCCTATTCGATAAGGAATATAGTGAATATGAATTAGTAATTGGGCTTACCGTCGGCCTAATTCATAGCCCATCAGAGATAAGACAGCACACGTTTCTCGTTTTTAGCTTTGAAACGGCACAGAGTTGCGGAGCCGCAGACTTACCGGAGAGAAGAAGTAATTATTGTTCTTGTAGTCGGACTCTCCCTTCCACACCGACCGCTGATAAACAGTACGGAACGATACGGCGATAAAGGGATGCGACGTTGATAACAAATATAGAGGAAAAGCAGCACTATGAACAGAATCCAAGCAGGCAACGAGCTCGGCTTCCGGGTAGGATTCTCAGGACATGGTGGTCACCTTCGCGTCGAGCCTCTATACACGGTGGAGAGCGGCGACGCCATGAACAAACTTCCCGATTTCGTCTCCGTGAGTTTTTTTATTGCTGTGATTTTGATTAAGCGGCCAGAACCTGATAATGTCTTCAAATTTGGCTTCGCTTAGGCACTGACTTATGATACCATTTGTTGAGTTGATATACTGAGTTAGTTGATTTTACTAAATAGCACTGTGCTTATATGCTTTTTTACTGCGTATGTTCGTTTGTGTGTTTGCTCTTTTAAACGGAAGTCACTAGGTCGTACAGCGATTTTACTTAGTGTTGCTCTCAATCCTAATGGAATTATTACTTTGTGGGGGTGATATGAGACTAACTGGTTTGTTTATTAGGGTGGAGTTTGTTAGTGTTATATAAGGTTTATGTGGAAGAAAGGTAACACAAGTAGGATCATTTGAGGGAGGAGGGGGGTTTTTAAATCATGGTAAATTCTTGCTTAAATGGTAGCTGACAGTGACATGGGAAAACCTAGTTTACCTTTCCATATAAATGAATTTGATGTGGATCTTGTTATACGTACTGATGTGCACTTTGATGTGTATTTAAATTTTATGTTTTCTGAAGAAATCATCGTTATAATTCACTTTTATATGGATTTGTGTATTTATCAGCCTCCTGCATTTTCTAAGGAAACAAAAGAATCAATAAAGAAACATATTGAGGAGAAATATCTCCTCCCGAGAATCGAATCTGATCAATTTTCTGCGGAAAATGCTGGGAATCAGTGGGATTTTGATTGGTTTTCCAGGGTGAAGGTTCCCCTTCAACCCTCTTTGCCCAGGTCCGTTGTAGTTCCAACTTGGGAATTGCCATTCAGGCGTCAAAAGAAGGATACTGAAAACAGTGGATGGGAGCCAAAATCAGTGGAGGTAGCTGAGTAACTCATTTTTTTCTTCAAATAGTGATTATCTTATATAAACCAGTTCATTAGACAGTGATGTTGTCGAAGAGGCAGATTTCGTAGAAGAATGGCCAGCTATTAGCTTTCTGGTTCTGACTAATGGATTATCATATTATCTTAGGTGGATTTATCAGAACAAATGTATGGAGATCAAGATTCTGGATTTTTTCCGCGAATGGCGGGACCTCCAAAGGATTTTCTGAGAGGAAGTGTCAATAATCGCCCTTTCCGTCCAGGTGGCTTGGAGGATTCTCAGTCTACAGAGAGACTCCTTCCTGATGGTGTATGTAATGGCCAGTGGGTACAAGAATTGCTCAATGGGGGTCCTGCTCAGACTGTTCCTCCTAGTTTTAAGCAGAGTTTAGATCTTGGAGATCTGGTGGTATCTTATCCTATCACAAACTAATCTTATCATTTAAAAATTCATATATGATTCAGTGTTGATTGATTCAACCTGTTTTCCTTTTTGTACTTTAAAGCCATATCCCCAAACATGGAACGTTTATGGGGATAAGAGTTCACATGGCAATGGTTCAGATGAAAAATCGGTATGTAAACCAATGTTGTTGGTATATGTGAAATTTCTTCTGTATTACTGTCTTTTTGTGGTGATGTTTTCAGAGCAAGTTGTCTATTCAATTTGATGATCTGTTCAAGACGGTTTGGGAAGAAGATGCTTTCTCCAAATTTGAGGGAGATGGTGCGTAACATCAGTTATGCTCTATTCCTATAATCTTCATGTGTATTTAAATCTGGTCTGATAACAAAAACTATTATGAAGATCACTCAGCAGGATCTGATTCTCCAAAGACGGAAGCTAAACCTGAACCTGAACCGGAAGCAAGAAAAAGTAGTGAACCTGGCGAGGGAACAGAGACTGATGTCACAGTGCTGGATGAGATTTTGTCATCAGCAAAAACATCAATATTGGCGGAAGGGGCAATTACTGGGAACAGTGATAAACAACTACGGAAAGAGGTTAGAAGGTGGATTCTGCATTTTTAGAATCCATTTATAATCACATTAACATGGTTTTTGGTGTGTTGTTCTTTTAGGGATGGGCCACGAAAGGAGATAGTCAAGACATTGCAGACCGGTTCTATGAGCTTGTTCCTGACATGGCGATGGAATTCCCTTTCCAATTGGACAATTTTCAGAAGGAGGTATTTCCTTTGAACTTTTTGGTATGTTGATTTTTGAGGACCGTGTTTGGTTGTCTTTATATTTGAATTTTCAGTCTTACACCTACAGGCCATCTATTGTTTAGAAAAGGGGGAGTCTGTTTTCGTAGCAGCCCATACATCAGCTGGGAAGACAGTTGTTGCCGAATATGCATTCGCTTTGGCCACCAAGGTAGGGAATTGTGAAGTTTATCGATGATGTTCATGTTATTCGATTCTTTGCTCTGTTGGCTGACCAGTTTTTTCCTCTGTTCAGCACTGTACAAGAGCTGTTTATACTGCTCCAATTAAAACCATCAGCAACCAAAAATACAGAGACTTTTGTGGGAAGTTCGATGTAGGACTTCTCACAGGTGATGTTAGCATAAGGCCAGAGGCATCCTGCCTTATCATGACTACCGAAATATTAAGGTCAATGCTTTATCGCGGTGCGGATGTCATACGTGATATAGAATGGGTAAAAGAGCTTTCTGATGTTTAACTTTCTTCTGAATTTGACATTGTGTTCATATTGCTCCATTTCCTAGCAGTCTTTGTAATTTTGTGTGAAGCTTGAATCATTTTTTGTTGTCGTTCCTTTGACTGACAGGTTATATTTGATGAAGTTCACTACGTAAATGATGTAGAAAGAGGTGTTGTTTGGGAAGAAGTCATCATCATGTTGCCAAGGCATATAAATTTTGTCCTTCTTTCTGCAACGGTACTTCTTATTGCTATTATGTTCCTGCGTTTAGAAAATAGTTTTTCAAGGTGTTAGTCGTGTTTCCTTTGCACCTAAGCTTTACTATGGATTTTCTCACTTGATGCGTTTGAAAAGAATTGGTGTTCTTCTATTTCCCTTTCTTTGGGCTTCTTGTGAACTAACTTGCTTTATGGAAATATATGTGGTTTCATGGTTCAGTCATTATTCTCCATTCTGTTTTTTCTCGTGCACTTCTCCTCACATATTTTTGCTACTAATAACATGTCTTGCTAAATTATAGGTGCCGAACACATTTGAATTTGCTGATTGGATTGGCCGAACAAAACAAAAAGAGATACGTGTTACTGGGTGAGATTTAATATATCTTGGTAAAATAATTGTGAATGTAATTCAGTGATCCATACCAAAAATTTTAATTTCGTACTTTTGTGGGTTTTGTTTCCAGCACAACAAAAAGACCAGTTCCTCTAGAGCATTGCCTATTTTACTCTGGCGAACTCTACAAAGTTTGTGAGAATGAAGTTTTTATTTCTAAAGGAATAAAGGATGCTAAAGATTCACACAAGAAGAAGAATTCAAATGCAGTTAGTGCTGGTCCTAAACAGCACATGGCATCTTCAGCTCATCAAGATGGGAACAAATCTCAGAAACATGAAGCTCATTCTCGTGCCAAGCAGAATAAACATTCAACTGTAAAAGATTTGGGAAAATCCTCTTACAGTGGTAACGGCCAGAACAATGGGACATTTAGACGATCAGCAGCTTCGAATTGGTTGCTGCTTATCAACAAGCTCTCAAAAAAGTCACTATTGCCTGTATGTTAGATGTCATTTTGTTTCCCCTATGGTTATGAGGTTTAGATCAATCTTATGTGTAGTCCATTCTGGTTTTTTATAACTAACCTTTTAATTTTACTTTTCCACTAGGTGGTTGTCTTCTGTTTCTCAAAGAATTATTGCGATAGGTGTGCTGACGCGTTGACTGGGACTGACCTCACTAGCAGTTCTGAGAAAAGTGAAATCCGTATTTTCTGTGATAAAGCTTTTTCGAGACTGAAAGGATCTGATCGGAATTTACCTCAGGTTGGTTATCTTAAGAAGATCCTGTCTTCTCACATGTTAAACTTAGAAAGGTACCTTGATAATGTACTCATGGACTGTTGAGGGTAACACGTTTTGAAGGTCCTTAGAGTCCAAAGTCTACTTCATAGAGGAATCGGTGTTCATCATGCTGGGCTGCTTCCAATAGTAAAGGAAGTTGTCGAAATGCTCTTTTGCCGTGGTGTGATTAAGGTAGGCTTCTATACTCTGGACTCAATTTTTTTGCTATTATTTGAGCCTACACCATAAGTATAGTTGTGGGATTAATATTTTTGATGCTTCTGATTGCTGCTTTATGACTTCATATTACCACATTTCTGTTGCTTTTTAATCTCTTCAGGTAGTTGATTGCTTGTGATCTTTCTGCAGGTGCTATTTTCAACGGAGACATTTGCTATGGGGGTTAATGCTCCTGCTAGAACGGTGAGGCTATTCTGATTTTGTTGATAATGGACATTTAGTGTTACAATGTTAAGTGAATTATTCTTTACAACATACGAATCATATATATATATATATATATATATATATATTGTCATATCCAAATGGTTGGGGGAGGAGTTTAAGGTTATTGCTGATTTGTTGAGATTGTCATTCCAAATTATTAACAAATGTGGGTATTCACATTGACCCTATGAAGTTTGCCCATAATTTCATTTTCCATGATATTCACTACAGGTAGTTTTTGATGCTTTGAGAAAGTTTGATGGAAAGGAATTTAGAAAATTGCTTCCTGGAGAGTACACTCAAATGGCTGGGCGTGCTGGCCGAAGGGGACTTGACAAAACTGGCACAGTTGTTGTCATGTGTCGCGATGACGTTCCAGACGAAAGTGACCTGAGGCGTATAATTGTGGGAAGCGCAACAAGATTAGAATCTCAGTTCCGTCTGACCTACATAATGATCCTCCATCTCTTACGTGTTGAAGAATTGAAGGTATCTCAATGTCTGAACCCTGTTTTTGTAGATCAAATAGTTGCATGCCTGCTGTTCCCATGGATTTTCTGCCCATTAGTCTTTTCCGAGGCGTTTTTCTCTAATTCACCAGTTTTCAAATGCTTGTTGCTATATTTGTAAGGTGGAGGACATGCTGAAAAGAAGTTTTGCTGAATTCCATGCCCAGAAGAAACTGCCTGAGAAACAACAGCTTCTCATTTTAAAACGTGATCTACCAACCAAAACTATTGAGTAAGGCAAAACAACTGAATATGTGTACTCCAAATGTCGCACAGCTTTTTTGTAGTTTTGGTAGGATTTTGAAAAACAACCCCATTTATTCTACGGTCTCGTTGTAATACCTCTATATTCAACTCTTCCAGATGATTTTACTGATTTGCTTATTGCTTTATGCATCCAGCTGTATTAAAGGGGAACCGGCCATTGAAGATTATTATGAGATGTATATGGAAGCAAATGAGTATAACAGCAAAATGTCGGAAGCAGTCATGCAGTCTTCTTATGCCCAGAATTTTCTTGTACCAGGAAGAGTAGTGGTCATGAAATCGGAAACGGTGAGCCCCATTCTCCGCCTCTCTTTTTTTGTTTCATAAATCTGTTGCTCATGTGTGTAATTTTACAGGACATAGACAATTTACTTGGAGTCGTACTGAAGGGACCTTCAGGCACTAACAGACAATATGTTGTGTTGGTGATAAAATCTGAAATACCGTCACCAGAGCAAAATATGGTCAGCATTGGCAAGAAAAGCTCAGAGCCCTCTCAGGGCTTTTTTATTGCACCCAAGTCAAAACGTGGTTTTGAAGATGAATATTATTCAAAGCCGAGCTCTCGTAAAGGTTCCTGTGTTATCAAAATAGACCTCCCTTACTATGGAGCCGCTGCTGGTGTAGGGTACGAGGTTAAAGGGTTTGATAACAAAGAATTTTTGTGCATATGCGTAAGCAAGATAAATATTGATCAGGTGCGTTTACTCGAGGATGGCAACAAGGCAGCTTTTTCTCAGACGGTTCAACAGCTTTTAGATCTGAAATCTGAAGGAAAGAAGTATCCTCCTGCTCTAGACCCAATTAATGGTTCTTCAGCTTAACTCTAGTCCGTATCATTTTCTCTGAATGCAAATTCATTTCCCTCTTAAATTCATTTCATTATTCTGTTTCAGATTTAAAGCTAAAAGATGCTGAGCTTGTGGAGACGTACTATAAATGGACCAGTGTATTACAAAAGATGTCCATGAATAAGTGCCACGGTTGTGTCAAATTGGAGGAGCACATGAAGCTAGCTAGGGAGATAAAGAAACACAAGAAGGATCTCAAAGATCTCGAATTTCAAATGTCTGATGAAGCCCTATTACAGATGCCTGCGTTTCAGGGCCGGGTACGATCAAATCAGAAAGCTACACATGCATCTTTTTTTCCTTCGGTATGCATGATGAATTTGAGTAGCATGTAAAGCTCTAAACTCTTATTGCAGATTGATGTTCTGAAGAAAATTGGGTGTATAGATGAGGACCTCGTCGTCCAAATAAAAGGCCGTGTCGCTTGCGAGATGAATTCTGGAGAAGAATTGATCTGTACGGTGTGTCTGTTCGAGAATCAGTTTGAAGAATTAGAACCAGAAGAAGCCGTGGCTATAATGTCTGCCTTTGTCTTCCAACAGAAAAACACTTCGGCGCCTTCACTTACTCCCAAGTTGGCTAAGGCTAAACAAAGGTGTGTTAGCATCACACTCTTACCCTTCTCATAACCACAGACCAAAACTGATCCGATCTAATCTATTTTATCAATGAACCTCTTTTGTGTAGACTCTATGATACAGCAATCAGACTTGGTGAACTTCAAGCTCGTTACAACTTACAGATAGATCCAGAAGAATATGCCCAGGAGAATCTGAAATTTGGCCTGGTCGAAGTCGTTTATGAGTGGGCAAAGGTCTGTAACCAGATAGCTCTCTTTCGTATACGATGCGCGATTCACACATCCTATTGAACATTCTGTATGCTTGAATTTCGCAGGGGACTCCATTTGCAGAGATCTGTGAGCTTACGGATGTTCCAGAAGGTCTGATAGTTCGAACCATTGTGAGATTGGACGAGACGTGCCGCGAGTTCAAGAACGCAGCCGCCATTATGGGGAATTCGGCTTTACACAAGAAAATGGATTCAGCTTCAAATGCTATAAAACGTGACATCGTCTTCGCGGCTAGTCTGTATGTGACGGGAGTCTAAGTTTTGATTATGAAGCTGACCAGCAGAGACCTCAAAATGTTTAATCACCAAAGATGTGTATTATTATTGTCCAATGCAGAATCTTCGATTATTGCATAGTGTATTATTATTGTCCACTGCATAATCCACGATTATTGCATTTTTTATAGAATAGTACAAATATTATTTATATTAATCTTCAAAATACAAAATATTTATCGAAATTGTTCTGATTGTTGCACCATCTGTATCTGTAAAAGTTATGTCAACAAAGTGCAGTATTTATTATGTAATATAAAATCAATACTACTTATCACAAAAGATTTATTTCCTGTAAAAAAGGATTTGGGAAGCATTGCTTGTCGTGCTTCGTCACGTGTCTGTTCTGATCAGTACATAGTTACATACCAAGGCAGCTGAAATGTAGGAGGGTACTTTTTAGTTCCGACAGGAGATCTTTGATTCAGTTTACACCTTGGCACAGTCCTCTATTCCTCTTCTCCAGGCTGTCTCTAAATACATACGGATCAATCAAAACTACAGCCCACTGAGGACATCGCTTGATCATCATCTTTTAACTCTCTTTGCTGAATACTAACCCTAGAACCGTTTGAATCGAGTCCAATCTCTTCTGAAAGTTTTCAATTAGGATTCCATTTCTTTTTTTTTATTGACGCATTTGAGTACAAATTTGAAAATGATTACTAATAATTGGGCATATTCACCAAGCCCATTTGATTGTCAGAATTTTGCGAGTTTTATGATGGGCGGGAAATGTTGGCGCCACTTCTTTTCACTGCAACAAATAATGGCGGAACTGCGGACACCTTTTTATCACAAGAAGAAGTCGACCTCAGTTGAAAGAAGGTTTTCTCACGGTTATCAACAATTAGTCGTTCATTTCTCACAATGGTCGACACAAAGAGCAACAGTCCCGAAGTCAAAGAACCGTTGCCTAAACTCCAAAAGCTCGACCGAAACGGAGTCCATGGCGATTCTGGACCTTTCTTCAAAGTGAAGAAACTCTCGGGGAACGCTGTTCTGCCAACAAGAGGTTCGTCTCTCTCTGCTGGTTACGATCTCTCAAGCGCTGTTCATTCGAGAGTTCCGGCGAGAGGGAAGGCGCTTATAGCAACAGATCTCAGTATCGCCGTCCCCGAAGGAACCTACGCAAGAATTGCGCCGAGATCAGGTCTTGCTTGGAAACATTCGATCGATGTCGGAGCGGGAGTGATCGACGCCGATTACAGAGGACCGGTTGGTGTGATTTTGTTCAACTACTCGGATGTTGATTTCGAGGTGAAATCGGGAGATCGAATCGCACAGCTGATTATCGAGAAAATCGTGACGCCTCAAGTTATGGAGGTTGAAGATTTGGATTCTACAGTTCGTGGTGAAGGAGGTTTCGGGTCTACTGGTGTCTGAGTTTCTCGCCTTCTAGCTTATTTATTCGTTTAGTTAGGGTTATTTCGTCGAACAGATTGTGGGCATGGTTTGCTGTAATATTTCTTGCTTCGTCTTCACAGATTAAATCTTAAGATCTTTTCTTCATCTTAGTTACACAGAAAAAAGCTCATTTTGAAACAAATTGATTACTGAATTAATTTTCTTACCATAATCCATAAACCAATCTCTCAGTGTTCTTCCGTAGGAATCAAATCAATTTCAAGAAGAAAAAAAAGAGATGGCTTCACAAAAACCTAAGCCAAAACCAAAAAGAAGCTCTCTATGGTTGTGTCCTAACCAAATCAAAAGCAAATGGAGACAGTGGATTAACAAAAACATAACCACTGATCCTTTTTGTATTCACAAAATGAGTCTATTAAGCGAATTTAGGCTTAGGCAGAGCTGAGCCTATAGTGTTGTTGCTGCTGCTGCTGCCACCGCTTCCACCATGGTGGACTGGCCCGAGTTTCTGAATCCAATATTTAGGACCTTTCTTTAGTTCCGGACAGATCTGGCTCGGCACAAGATTGAGTTTTCCTTCACTTTTCAGAGACTTCTCAAACTGTTCCAACACTTTCACAATCTGCCAGAACTCTGGTCTCTTGTCTGTTTGCAACGACCAACATTTCTCAATCAGCTCTTTCATGGCCTCTGGACAATCCTTTGGTATAACTGGCCTAATGTTCTGGCCAATTATAACACAAAATTTTTTTAGATCAACGGAAATTGTAAAACTTTTTCGATAAAGCAACAGAAAATACTAAAATTGTTCGATACAGGCAAGATCACAATCATGAAATAAGCAGGAGATGCAGAAGGATTTACCTTATGCATGACTGCGAAAGCAGCTTGGACAGCAGTCATCTCCTCATATGGGACTGCTCCAGCTACCATTTCCCATAAAACGAGTCCAAAACTATAAACATCAGACTTCCGTCCGTGTGGTCTGCGCCGTAGTACTTCAGGTGCCATCCACCTATATGTTCCTGTCTCAGCCCCCAAAATATCACAGTACTCCTCCTCGCATGCTATGCCAAAATCAGCGATCTTCAAGTTAAAGTCGGCGTCAATCAACACGTTTTCTGGCTTAAGATCCCGATGAACTATCTCTCTTGAGTGAATATATTCCATTCCTCTCGCAATATCCAGACCAAACTCAATCAGCTGTTGCAAAGGAAGGGATTTATGCTCGAGTTTGTGCAGATATGATCTTAAAGACCCTTTAGGTAAATACTCCGTGACGATACAATTTCCAGTGTTCACTCCCACAAACTGTTTTAGGACATCATCAAACAAACCATAGTCTTAATTTTCAAGTGAGAGTTGGAAGATGAAAATCAAGCACACCAAAGGCATCATTCATACAACCTGACCTATAGTTTATAACATGAATTTAAATTACCTTAACAACATTTGGATGGCTTAGTCGAGATAAAAGAGTGGCTTCCTTGGTAAACTGTTTCTCCAAACGAGCTCCCAAGAATATGTCTTCACTATTATCAGGCGCTTTGGTAATCTTCAGCGCAACAGCTTCGCCTTTGTATTTTCCATGGTAAAGTTGGCTATATATCCCATGCGCAAACTGATCCCCAAATGTCAGCTTAGACGTATCAATGAGGTGTTCTTCAAGCACCCCTATAGCAGTTACTCTAGAACCTCCATAATCAAAAGACTTGGAAGACCTCGTATCCTTCTTGCTCTTCGCCCTCTCTTGAATTTTCAGCGTACTAAGATCCTTAATAGGACCCGAGTGCGATAGAGGCCGTGTATTGAATGACATTTTCTCAAAGGAATCTTTGCGGGGCAACTTCGCCTCATTTCCCTTCTCTGGCTCCATTTTTCTGGGATGTGGAGTTGAAGATCCCTTGATATCAGAATCTGCATCCTTAGAAGAATCAGGAAAGGCCATCTGAGGCGACGGAGAAACAGACCTCTTTTTGTTGGTGACAAGAGTTTTCTGTATTTCAGAACCATCAACATATCTATCAGTATTCATAGCCAATGGCTGCTGAGTAACCTGTGAAGTTCCTACAAGTGACTTCTGATCCGATGTTGAACTCAGAGGCATTTTTTTCAATCCAGAAGTCTTCTCCCTATTTACGGTAAAAGGCATAGGCTCTAAGCTTGGCTTAATCATACGAAAACAAACAGTATGAGAAAAATTTGTCCTCCTGATCCAAGAAATAGCCTCACCATCCATGCTAAACCCCTAAAACAAGTTACTAGCAGCTCAAAACACTAAAACAATCACAATTCTCAGTTTTCTCTGACGTATTATTATAATCAAGCAAACTCGTGAAGGGGAATAAGATGAGTAGCAATCTCCAACAATCTCACGTTCACAGAAACCTGATTTCCTTCACATCCATTGAAACTGAAAAGAAAATCTCCCTAGGAAAACAATATCTAACTCCAAATTATCCGCCTAGAATGTTGACCACATCACCCAAATCGCCGGAAAACAAACCTAATAAAAATTAACCGAATCACGTACCAAAAACGAAAAAACTAATAAGAACTACTTATCTCATCAACGAATCAAACAAAGAAAAAACCCAGAAAGTACCTGAAACACGAAAACTATAGAGCGTTGAGCTGGGAACAGGAATCAGCTGAATTCAGAAGATGGCGATTGGATGGCGTGCAAAGAGGAAAATGAAGAAATTGAAAGCTACAATGGAAAAACAACACGATGATTCGAACTCACGAATGTTTCTGTACGATACGAAACCTAAACTTTCCAGAAATAAAACGGAAGACAATTTCTTTAGAATTTGGTCAAAGAAAAAAAAACACGGACGACCCGTAAAAGAATACAAACGACGTCGTGTTCAATATATGTCATAATGTAACATTCTCTTTGGAAATTCTATATTCTATACGTTTTTAGACAAAATAACAACCTTTGAAAAATTTATTCAACAGCGTCTGTAGTCCAACGGTTAGGATAATTGCCTTCCAAGCAATAGACCCGGGTTCGACTCCCGGCAGACGCATTTTAAAATATTTTTATTTTTTTATCAATAAGCATTAGGCATTAGTAAAAACAGATTAAGTTAAATAATTTACATATCCAAGAAGCGTTTGTAGTCCAACGGTTAGGATAATTGCCTTCCAAGCAATAGACCCGGGTTCGACTCCCGGCAGACGCATTTTAAAATATTTTTATTTTTTTATCAATAAGCATTAGGCATTAGTAAAAACAGATTAAGTTAAATAATTTACATATCTAAGAAGCGTTTGTAGTCCAACGGTTAGGATAATTGCCTTCCAAGCAATAGACCCGGGTTCGACTCCCGGCAGACGCATTACTTTTTGAACGCTTTTATATTATGAGGTTCAAGACCCAATAGAGCACAGTGCGTAGAATGAATTATACGGTCAAGGCTTTATTATTTAGAGAGTTGTGAAAAATAAGATCCAAATCCTGATTTCTATTTATACGAAGTAAAGTTCTTCAATGTATTCACAAACATAAGAATTGAATTTGATTTTGACTTCACAAAAACATTATCAAGATTTATAGAAAGAAATAGAATCAAGAAGATACTATAAATATATATTTACTGTTGAATTTTTAAATTATTGTTGATATTACTATTCATTTTTTAAATTAATAAAAAATTCGTAATTAAGTTTGCTAATGTATTATAACTACTTAGTATTTAACATAACTAAATAAACAATATATTTACATATTTTTAACCATTATCTATAATTAACAAATATAGATAAATCTAACTTTATGTTTTTACATCTTCAACCATTGAAAATATTTCCACAGAAAGTGTTTTTTGAAATTTGAACAATTTTTTTTGAATCATCACGTAATTATCGATCAAATTTAGACAAAAATAACATTCAAATAAACACAGAATTTTTTGCAATTAAAATAATCCCAATGCTTTCCTGTAAATTTAATTTTCAAAATAGTATACATATTTGAACAGTACATTTTACTTTAGTGTTTGTTGATTTAATTTAAACAATAGACTTATTAATAAATAGACTTATTTGAATTGTCGATTTATAATTTTGTGGCAGTTAACATATATATTTGGTTTAGGTTCACTTGTGATAAAACAATCGAGTTAATTTTTTGTTGATTAATGTGTTTTCAAGTTCGTTTCAAAATTACAATTGATCTGTTTTTATGTCTACAGACTTATATTTTATTTTTGTAGATTTATTTACTTTGCTAGGTTTATATCGATCTATATTGATATATCAATCACGTTAACTTATTTGAATTGTCGATTTATATTCATAACTGTTGTTTATTATTATTTTATTTTAGATCGATTTGTTCACAATAGTCGGGTTTATCTTTTTGTTAGTTGATTTTTTTGGATAAAATAGAATCTTTATGACTGTTGATCTTTACTTTTTGTTCGTCAATTTATTTACTTTACTAAGTATTGAGATTGTAAAAGAAGAACATATTCGTCTCTTATATGTAACTATCTATTCTACTTAAAAAATATATAATTTTAATGTAATTTGAGATAATGTTTTATTTAAGGCATATCTTAAATTCAGAGACATTTAATATAGATTTCAAATTTTCAAAAGAAAACAGAGTATACCATCAAATCTTCAAAAGAAAACAGAGTATACCATCAAATCTTCATTACTCACAAAAAAAAAACAGAAAACAATTTCATCTTGTAGACTGTCTAATTTAGATAAGCGCAATTCCAATATCGAACTATACAGAAATAAAAAATAAAGAGACGTAAAACATTAGTTTATCTCTATGAGACATATCAACACGCTGGAAAAGACACAGTATCGTTAATATTTTTAGATACAACATTATGTACTGCAGTTTTTAATGTTATTTAAATGTTTTTCGTTATGTTTAATCATGAGTGGTATTACTTAAAATATAGAATATTTGGAGAATGGTTTAGTAAATATTTTAACCATATAGAAGAAATCAATTATTCCCTCCAATCATTAATTACTTTACAAGGAAAAAAAGGCGTGAACCTTGCCGTTTATTCTTATACGTAATACGTAGTACGAGTGTACTTACTACTTCTTATTTTATCGTTTTGACTGTTACTAAGCTCAAAGATCATTATTTTTAGTCGTTTAACTCTTTCATTATTTTGTTATTAATAAACAAAATGGTGAATATCATATATGAATTTAACTGTGTCTTAGATATATCATACGATTAACATTCACCTTCTCTGGCAGAGGATTCACTTAAACCAATGAAGTCGTTATAGATGAGGTTACAAGAACATTTATTTGGTCAGTGTTTGCTATTATAAATATGTGGTTCAAAACAATTACAACAATGCAAAAAGATCTTCAAAATTGGAAACATGGTTTTCGTTTAATTTCTAAAGCTTTAGTCAACGTATAATTAATTTGGCAAATTAGTTGTAAATTACCAAAGAAAATAAATTGAAAATGTATTAACTTCGACTATTAACCGACTTGACCAACACGAAATATTAAAATTCAAAACAAAGCAAATTAACCACACACAAATGGAGAAAGGCAACAGAAGAAAGACAAAAACTGTATTAACATAAATTAAACAGTTGTTTGCATGTCATTTGGTTCGATTTGATAGTATTTCTTTGTCATCCATTGTAATTTCTCACGTTATTTATGAGAAAATACAATAACTAACTTCAAATTTTCAGCAAATGCAGCCTGAGGACGGCGGGAGAAGTTCGGCGGTTTTCCGGTCATCTGAGGCTTTCTTGAAAGCAGTGCTTCCGAAGAGAAAGAAACCAACGGCGTATCCGGCGATAGCGACAATGAAAACGCCTCCATTAAAAGACATCACGGCGAGCATCACGAGATACGAGAGGCCAGTTTTGAGTGTGTACACAGCTGTCTGAGCGATCCCAGCGGCAGTGCTGGTGGAGCCACCACGACGGAGGATCGGAGAATGGGCGAGCCACTCAGCGATTACAGCGAAGAGAAAAACGACGATGAGGCAAAGAGCGTACATGCCGGAGCTTGTCCCGGGCCATCCGGAGAAGAGAACCTCCGTGTTCTTGCCCCAGAAGAAGGTCATGTGCATCATCATCATATGATGTTTTGTTTGATTCGCCATTGGTAAGGATGATGGTGGTGGCATGTTATGCATGTTATCATGATCCATGATAATAATGAAATTCTAAATTTGTGTGTGTGGTGAGACAAAAGCTTAAAAAGAAAATGGTTTCGTAATGTATTGAGATTTTCTTTTGTTCTTGTGATCTCTCTTAAATGTATGTGTTTGTATTGTAGTACAAGTACAAGACGTTTTGAATTGTCAAACTTTGTGTAGTACAGTCACTATTTTAGATAATATGGTCGTTGACTTATATCAGATACATCTAATTTCTTCTATATATAGATATGTACACTTTGTCATTTCTCTTTAATTTTCAAAACACCTCAATTCATTTTTTGTATATAGATATAGGATGAAACCATGCTATCTTTCTCTTAACTATCACATTTCTTTAAAATATGAATTCAATTAATTTATGTAAAATCTACCTCGGAATTCTTTTTCAATCACAAAATTCTGTAATATCTAGTATAGTTTCTTTATTTGTCAAAATAGATCGATATAAGAGAGAAGAGATACAGTTTGTTTCCAACAAGTTAAACAAAGGAAGACATACGATTGAGATATATCTGTTTGAAGTTGATGTTCTTGACACTTTGTAAGAAGATTCTAATAATAAAGTGAACCTGCAAAAACGGTGAGATAGGGGAAATGTTACAAGACAAACAAAGAAAGACATGGAATAGTAAAAAAGAAATCATAATGTTAGGGGTATATGCCTTGCCACCAGTTTCCTCTGGATGCGTCTATCGACTTGTTTCCACTATCATCATCGTCTTCTCTTTGCTCCTTGTTAACCTGATTGATTAGGCATATTTTCAAAGTTCAAGTATCGATTTTTACTTTGAAACAATGAAAGATTAAAGTGATCGATATGAATCATTAGGAAGACTGATCTAAGATTACGACTCACACTAGTGTAAGTATGGTTGTGTGTGGAGCCAGAGTAAACGTCTTGACCACCGTAGTAAAGAGACGAACTTAGATTGCAGGTTGCAGATTCTCTACGTTGGTCTGTGAAGAAACCACAAAAATCGAGGATATAATATGTATTCGATTAGACCAGCTGGATTCTGATTGAAAAAAATGAAGAAATATGGTAAAAATTCGGAATTTCTTTTAATATAAATGGTGTGGTTTTGTGCTTGTTTCAAGCAAACGAAAGCAGTTTGGACAGTTATACTGTTGATTTTCTTGATTCAAGAATTGACATGTTTGGAGATGAATCAGAATGTTTTCTGAAAATTAAACATGTCTTAATATTAAACAAAATGGAATCATATTGATTCAAAGAAGGGTGACAACTTTTCAGAGGTTTAAGTAAACCAATCCCAGAACAAAGAGTTAGTAAAAAGGGTTTTTCCACTGACGTAAGGATCCTTGTTTAGAGCTTAGGATGTTTCTTGATGTTCTCTGAAAACTCAAAAAAAACAGGAAAAGGGAAGAATGAATTTTAAGAATCAATCAGACAAGAAGGAACTATAAGAAGAGGGAATAGAGGAAGAACCTTGGAGGAAGGAGGAAAAATGGAGTTGAAGTTAGAGGAGGAAGAAAGTTCCTTAGGGCCAAAGAGTTGAGTAGTGAAGGAAGAAGGAGAAGAAGAAATCGAGGAAGAAGATCCCACTTTCCCTTTATCTTCCATTACTAAGTTACGTTTCTTAAGAAATACCAATTCTGGAACCAAAAGAAGATAAGTGTGCAAAGAAGATGATGAAGAATCAATAAGAAGATAGTCTGATGAGGTGTGTAGGCACAATAAGATCAGTGGGTAATATATAGAGACAATTGCTTGGTAATATGATCACGTAACAAGTCAAACAAAAACTAATCTTTAACCGTTTTAGATTTAGTGATATACCAAGTTGGAAACATAAATAGTGTTGTTCGTTTTTTGGTCAAATTATTCTTGGATATTTGATAGATCTTTTAGACATATATACTAAAAAGATGTCAAGGGAAAGAATATTAACTTCTATATGTTTCCAACCTTTCTTCATCACAAAGAGCCAAACATAATTGAGCATCTTTATGCCAACTGATAACATTATTTCAAAAATAAGATTAAACGGCGGGACGATCTTAACGTCAATTTTCAAAAGATTTCACCAATACTGTCACATTGATAAAGTATGGTCCCAAACTAAAAATGTTGGCTTTGTCTGGTCAAATGGATTGGAACCGGCTGGTAAAGGGCACATGGTAGTCATGCTCGATAACCACTCAAAGTATACCCAAAAGGACAAGAATCAACTACTAAATCAACAATAATGTGTGTACCAAGATGTTTTATGAAGGAATAATAAAAAGAGGAACCCTTCAACAACCTGAGAGGAGAGAGAGAAACGTGGAAAATTTCTCAAATTCGAATATTTTCTAGAAATCATAATCCTTTCACAAAAGTTCGGTCTTTGACTAATAGTATCAAGCATCAGAACAAGGAATAGAAGTCTCTACGTTATCAGGATCCATTCAGTTATCTATTGAACTTATTTTCCCATTTGCTCAGTTCAGGTGACACATGAACACATTCTGGATCTTGATCAAGCTAGACTTTCCTAGTTGATATGTACAGAGCCTGCACAATGGACGCAAGTCACGGATAAGTAACACTCGTAAACCTTTCTTATGATTCACTATGCAATTCACGACTCAGACTGATCTACTTACGATACGAATTAACTACTTTGTAGTGCCTAAAGACTGAAACTTCACAAGTGGAGAGAACGGAAATTCCAAGAACAATTTGGGAAACTGAGATAGAACACACCTTCAACATTTACCAAATATCTCTTCTGGGGGATCATATGCATGTTTCTCAGGGAACAACTCCTCGAAGTCCTTCTTTACTTTGTTTCTGAGAAGCGGATGAGGCAGAAGCCCCTTCAACAGAACCCTAAACGGCAACTCTTCCGGGGGATCTGGAGACTTCAGCATGTCTTCATACACATTCATGGCATCAGCGGGACATCCGTCTCTCAGAAATCCTCTGATAACCTCAGTATAAGTCTGAGAATCCGGAAAGAGGTTTTCTTTCTTCATTTTCTCCCACAACAACATTGCTTCATCCATTTTTTTACTCTTGGCTAGAGATACTATAAGGTCCTTGTACATAAACACATCAGGTTGGTACCATTCCTGCTTCTGGATCACCTCGAACATCTGTAGGTTCAAGAAGTAAATCATCAACACCACAACGAAATGCATGAACTAAGAGCTCTGCTTGGAAGAGACACATAACCACAAGAATATACGTATATGACACAAACGAAAGTCCAAAACTTCATGATGAGTTATCAACCTAAATATACAACTACCCTAATGTCAGCTCTGAGCAGGCATTTCGTCGAACAGTTCACGAGCACCTTCACAAAACTCTGCATCTAACCAAATGACCCCTATTTTCTAGAACAGAAACAGCGGATACTATAATGAGGATATATACAAGCTGACAGACGATCGTAGTAGTCAACAGAGCTCAAGAATTCCCTCAAACAAACACCCACATGAAATCAAAATAAAAAGCGACGCAAGTAAAGATAAGCCGAAGCATCTGAGAGGCGTGGAGAAATCACCTTGGTAGCTAGCGCAGTCTCTTCCTGTCGTTCAAGCTCGCCGATAACAGCTAACATGTCTAACTTCAACAATCTGAAAACATGGGTCTTTATAAACTTCTCGAGCTTCTCGTCGTCTTCCTTTAATCTCTTGAGACCCAGAATCACGAAAAGTGCCTCTTTTCCGATCAGTTTCTTCCCTCTCCAGAGAGGACCCCTTGGCCTCCCGTCATGGAACTGAGCGAAAAAAACCGTGAAAGGTTTCTGTGGAACCAGGTGTAGAGTATTGGGCTTTATATTTAAGAACGAAACTCGATGTATTGCCCGGTTTCTAGTCAGGGTTTGGAAGAAAATCGACGCGAAAGTGGGGAAATTCCGCGACAAGGCACGAATTGCTACCATCTCTCGGCCTCAGACTCTTACGGTCAAATTGTGAACTTTAGAATTAGAATGCCTCCAAGCATAAGTGTACGGAGCGGTAGCGGCAGCGAAATTTATGAAACGATAGCGTATTATGACTTGGAGGAATAGATGAGGAATTGTTAGTATTAGATGAGGAATTGTTAGTATTAGATGAGGAATTGTTAGTATTAGATGAGGAATTGTTAGTATTAGATGAGGAATTGTTAGTATTAGATGAGGAGTAGGAGAGAATGATTAGAGAATGAAGAGATTTGGATTATTTATTAACGAGATCGGTTACAACTTTTGGTTCTAAATTACTTCCGATCTATTAAATTTTGTTTTTCATTTATTACGCGATTTTTTTTTTATACTCGCACTTCGTTTAATTTTCAACGTATTAATCATTATTTGCCATTAATGTTCATAAATGTCATTTAATGCTGACATTAGGAAAGTTCACCGCAAGATCGAACGTAACTCTGAACTGCCCCGTGACTACTCGATAAAAATGCATCCAATCTTTTGGTATTGGGCCTTCGATATAATAGGTCAAACCTGCGCGGTGCCGAGGTCGGATTTCTTAGATAGCGTAACCCACCTCCAACAGAGTCCATTTACACTTTTCTTCCATTTTTGAACTCAAGATTTGGTATAAATTGTTGTGCTTTGAAAGAGCACATCAGAATTTAATACCCACTAATAAGAATACAATGAAAAGAAGAGGCGAATGCTCTAATTCGATGTTTAGAGTTAGAAAGCCAGAATCTTCATAAACAACAAACATAACATGACCAATGAGAGTTAAAATTTATAATCGAAGATAACATAGAGAGACAGAAATTTATCCTGACTCATCATTTGTGGCGTAAACAACAATGGGGCTTCTCACAGAATGAAGGCCATCAGACCATATCAGATGTGCAGATACAAGTTTTTCAGCTTCGAGACCTTCGCCTGAAACGGTCACCGTGAAAGACTTCTTCTCGTACAACGACTTAAAAGACAAGGTACTGGGAACAACCGTAGTTTTGAGTTTAGATCCAACTATCTTTGCGTTGTAGGTAGCTTTAGCCACACCGACGTTTGTGACTGTTCTACGGAAAGTCACTTCGAATGGTTTTGTCACTGAGACTCGAACAGTCATGGAAGGATAATTTAAGTTTCGTGGTAAAGAATTCTGTTCTTTAGTGCAACTTCCGCTATCACCGGAGATGAGTCTTAATTTCTTTCCAGTGTAGTTCATGCCGCAGAGGAAGGCGATGTGGTCGGATTTATTAGCTTCATAGACGAGCCCAGGATGAATTGCCGTTATCGGATCGACATGGCCTGCTCCGTAAGCGAACTCGGCCATCTCGTTGACCGGAGAAGTAGATGTATTCATTGGCCAAGCTGCAAGAAACACAGGAAAAAAAAGTATTTCTAAGTATGTCTTGCGACACAGAAAGTTATGTTTCCGAGAAAAAAAACAAAAGAGCAAAGTATTCTAAAAACAAAGTGGATCTTGATTTTAATTACCGGTAGTCATGATGGCGGACTGGATCATGGAAGGAGACCAGTGAGGGTGAAATGTTTTTAGGTAGGCAGCTACACCAGCAACGTGAGGACAAGACATTGAAGTTCCGCTAAGAACAGAGTACTTGACATATCTCGTGTCTGATTTGCTCGGTGGAGCATAAGGAGAAAAAGCAGCGAGAATCTCTGTTCCCGGCGCAGTTATATCTGGCTGCATTTCAAATAGCTTTCAGTCAGACACAGAACTGCAAGAAAAGCCGAATACGAGTAATTTTAGATCTTTACGTATCGATACCTACCTTCAAAATATCAGGAATGATTGTGTTCGGACCACGAGAAGAGTATGAAGCAATGACTGGAGCTTTCTGGTTAAAGATTGTCTCAGTTCTCAGAATAGCCGCTTTAGGGTTTCTGGCCAAAACAAAAACAAAAAGATCAAATTTTGGGATAAAATTTATCGAAACAAATAATGAAACATAGAGACGAGCTTTACTTTGTAGAGTTCATATACGATAGGACCATGTTATAGTTGGCTACCGATAAAACAGAGACTGGGAACGAGAAGATAAAAGCAATGTCTCTGCTGCTCGTAGTAATAGACCCGACTGCTCCCATAGAGTGAGCTTCATTAAGATTTTGCGGAGTATCGCATAAAACAATCTTTCCCTTCACAAGTTTACTTTCTAGACATCCTGGTTCGCAATACCTGAAGCAGCAGTTATCATTTAAATCTGCTAGCTATACGAAGGTTCAAAGGTATGAATATAAATGTTTCCTGGGACCAAAGTTACCCGGCGGAAACAGCATCACAACTACTTGAAGCTGATTCTCCGTACACTAGAGGGTACTTTGTTCCATTAAGATCGAAAGAATTTACTGATCTTCCCTGCTTTGGCAACAAACATTTATATTAGCAGAGGAGAAGATATGTATGAGGACAATTTGTCTTAAAAGAACAATGATGTGTTTCTTGGTGCTCACGACAAGTGTCTTGTCATCTCCAAGAACAACTTTAGTGAGGAATGCGCGGTTCGAATTACTAGCAGCGACGGTAAAGATCCATGGCGCAATGCTCGAGACCGTCCCAAGTTTTGGACCGCTGTTTCCGGCAGAATTCACAGTAAGGATACCCTTAGCCATGGCATGGAAAGCTCCAATAGCAATGGGGTCAACCTCAAAATGAAGACCGATATCCCCACCGATGGAGATGGTGATGAGGTCCACGTTATCCGCTATCGCATCATCAAATGCGGCTAGAATTCCAGCACTAGTGCACCCTGCGAAGCCTGCCTCACACACTTTGTAAACTGCAATTCTTGCGGCCGGAACGCCTCCTCTCGCGGTTCCATTTCCTAGTCCATAAAAGCTCACGTCCTTCACAGCGTTTCCAGCTACAGTAGACGCTGTGTGCGTTCCATGTCCCATGTTGTCCCTCGCTGACTGCGGAAACCCCTCTACTTCTGTTGTGTAATACCTAGCTCCAATAATCTTACTGTATATATACAACAAACACATCATTCACCTTCAAACTACAAATCTATAAGCAATAAATTGAATGGTTTCAATTAATTATGCGTACTTGTTGCAAGAAACATCTTTGCCGCCTTCACAAGCACCTTTCCATTTCTTAGGAGGAGGACCAAAGCCTTTGTCATTGAAGCTGTCGGATTCATGGTAGATTCCACTGTCGATGACACCAATGATCGTATTGCTCTCAATGCTAGGGTTTCGTTTCGCCCTTTTACCTTCCTTGAGACCCATAAAATCCCAAGACGTCGTCGTTTGGAGTTTCAGTTTCCTGCTGGGAAACACCGACACAACTCCGTCCATGCCTACGAAAGAAATGTTGATAAATATCACTCACAAGGTTGATTAACTATAACAACCATAGAGAAGAATATAGTAAATGTTTGTGAAAATTTTCAGACCGAGTATTCGCTTAGCCATCTCACTTACTAGCTAGTATCTCTCTTTCTGATTGAGTTAGCCGGGCCACAAATCCATTGAAACTTCTTTTATAACTCCTAATCAATCGATTCTCGATCAAACTACACAAAAAAAGAGAGAGAAATAGGATCTTTATCGATCTAAAAAACAGGATTGATCTATTAAATTCAATTAATAACCAAATACATTTAAATCTCATGCCATTAAAATAATAATAATTAGTTGCACCTCTCTCCAGTGACCTCTTGAAGAAGACTGGTGTGATGGGACATTGGCATGTAGTCAACATGAGCAGGAAGTGCACCCATGTATACTATATACACCTATATATACATGGATTATCATCATTATCAATTATCGTCATGATTTTTCATATAATTCAATAATTATATAACCAACAAATGGTGATTTGGGCAATTACCTGTTTGTCTTGGTCGTCTTTGGCTGTAGAGGCAAGCATCACAAGCATGGCAAACAGACATAAGAGAAAGCAATAGAAGCCTGCAGGTTTTGCCATTTTTTATGTATTGATTGAAATTAGTTAACTTTGATTATAAAATTGTGAGAAGGAAACGATTACTTATAGGGAGAAAATTCGATATGGGATGGTAAAAAAGTGAGGAAAATACTCTGAATGGAGTCTAAGAACTCAATTAAATTGCTTCAAGATTGTTTCTCTAATTATTATCATATTAGTGGTAATATTTTGTATTTTCCATATTAATGATTTTTATTGCAACGTTTAATTTGCTACCGTTTCTGATTCCACCATCTTTTTTTTGTTATTTTGTTCATGAATATAGAAAAATATTAAATAGAAAGAACCTCATCATTTGACTTGCTGTCCTGCCTAAAATAATAGTAATATTAATAAGATAATAAATCTTTTAGTGTAAAATAAATTGGAAATTTTGGATTTGTTGTACAAATGTCTGATTTCCAACTCTAGTACAATTAATTTTATGAAAATTAAGAATACTTTAGCAGAAAATATTATTTAATTTTCTTTCTTTTTTGGCAGATTATAAACCTAATTAACAGAAAGAAGATTTCACAGAATTAAAAAAAAAAGGAATAAAAACAAAAGTCAGATTTCAACCTCTTTTAACTATATATAAATAATGTCTATAATAAAAGTAAAATAAAAAAGAATTGGGCGTTTGGATGATTCAAAGAGTTAATTAGTCATATAACAATTAAAGATGTAAAAATTAATATGGATGGTTAAAAATGGTTCCTCCTTCAAGGTTTCATATGACAGGAAGGGCATATAGCTATAGAAAGTTTAATCTGATAAGGATTCCTTACGGCCATGTTTTGTGTGTGATATTATTGCTAAGGAGAGTTGTAGGAAAATTCTACTTTGTGACATGATTGTAACACTTTTCTGAAAAACTTTGATGCCATTTATAACATTACAAGCATGTTCTGACCATAGGGGTTGTATTGAAGTAGTACAATTTCAATGGATAAATAGTGACTTAGGGAAAACTGTGAAGAAATGTAGGAAATTGGAGTTTTCGGTTCTTGGCAGCAGAAGAAAGAGTGCTGCTAATTAGGCTAGAACTTCATGGTACGGTGTGGGAATACTGATCCCAGGAGTGTCTGGAGGCATCTCAGGCAAAACATGATTTCCTTCAAGATAGTTCACCACTTGGGTCATGGTAGGCCGGTCCTCTGGATTGTACTGTGCACAGAGTAGCCCAAGCTTCAGTACCATTTCTATCTCGTTGCAGACATAATCTCCTTCCAATCTGGCATCTCGGGCACCAACCAAGTTCCCTCTTTTCGAGCATTGACACACCCAGCTGATTAAATGGAACTCTTCTGGCTTCCCAGGATACTCTATGAACATTCTCCCACAGGCAAATTCAAGTAGTAATGCCCCAAATGAATAGACATCGGTTTTGGTTGTTGGCATTCCTGTGATTATAAGCTCTGGAGCCACATACCCTACGCTTCCAAGCATGGGATTCCTGTTTGTGCCAAATATTGCCAGCCCAAAATCTAGACGCCCGTTTAAATCCTCATCCAAGAGGACATTCGCAGCTTTTACATCTCTATGAAGAACGCCCTGCTCGTGCAAATACAGAAGAGCTGAAGCCACTCCCTTGATGATGTGAAACCTTTGGGACCAACTAAGCTTAGGCTTTTCTTCATTAAACAAGAAATCATCCAGGTTTCCGTAAGGCATATAATCATAGACCAGCAGTAATTCACCTTTTCTTCTGCAGTATCCTAAAAGCTGCACAAGGTTCTTGTGCCTTAACTTTCCAATACCAACAATCTGAGAAACAAGATGCTTGGTATCTTGTTCTGCATCCAAAGAAACTCTCTTCACAGCAATCTGTGCATTGGACGAGAGCTTTCCTCTGTAGACTGTCCCATTTGTCTCTGTACCGAGCAACTCGCTCTCTTTGAACCCTTTTGTTGCTTTGTATAAAGTTTTATAAGAAAACCTCTGAGGGCTGTAATCGTTCTCCCATTCTTCTCGGACTTCTTCATACTTGCTGTTTGCATACATTGATCTTAAAGCTGCTCCCATTCTAAGAAATATTTGTCAGATTTTTGCAGGTTCTTAAGACAGCTTTTACTCTGTTGTCTGAACCAATTTTGTAAATGCCATTGTTCTGGCTACTGCAACTTCGTCAAGCCGTGTGATTTGAGTGTTGTGGGCAATGAGTTGCAGACCACTTTCTTTCTGAAGAAAGTCAACTGTTGTACCAGACCGTCCATTCTTGTTCTTTAATAGTAATTAATCTTTTTAAATTGCATATAATCATACTAGTGGCATTCATAATTTTGAATGAAGATCTTCGTTATCAATAAATGAAATTTATATTGCACATTGAACAGTTTCTTCTGGATTGATTCAATCTTAAACTAAAATAAATTCTGAAGATGAAATGTTTTCTTCTTATTACAGAAAATCAACTACAAGAAGGAAGGAGACAAAATGTTTTTGTCTCAGAAGGTTTTCTATTACCGAAACTAACCGTCGACTAAATGAATGAGAGAAAAAAACAATTTAAAATGATGTATAAGAATCTTCAATCTCTTATGTATACAACAAACTTCAGACAATATGACTCAGGGTTATGCTATAATTATAACTTATAGTGTAAAGAGAGGATTGAAATAGAAACTCTATTTTCTTACAAAGAGGCTTTGTAAACGAAACACAGATTATAAAGAAACCCTCTCTGTTCTTTAGTTTGGTTGAAGCACCTTCCCATGGTTTTCTTCTTCAACAACTGCAGCAAAACAAATGCATCAGAATAAAAATTTAGGTTTGTCAAATGGTTAAATGAAAATGTATTAATTGAAGACTACAAAGAGGAACTCACTTTCATGCGAGTTGGCTAAAAGGGGAGCTTTGTTGTCTGCTGAATTTGGAGCAGATGCCATGGTTGTGGCCCCACCAAATGTAGCAGCCTCGGAAGCAGCTTTACGAGGACTGATAGCCTTAGATATCACTCTAGAAAGCGCTTTATCGTCTTCGCCAGGCTCAAGCTTCTGCATTATGTATTCCTTCATAGATACGCCTTTATCCCATACCTGATTTGAGCAGAAGACGATTGACTGATGCATTTATCCAAAGAGCACACACAGATGGAGAAATAACACATAAACAAGTTATAGTACCTTAGTATTGAGTCCATCAGACTGGTTAGTCCCTGCAGTGTTGATGTCAGAGACATGATTTATCTCTGGTTCTGCCTTTGTTGAGTCTGGAAAAGCCATATCTTGAATCTTCTTAGTTATAGCGTGAGTTGCGTCAGAGACTTTGGCATAAGCAGGTGCTAGCTTCTCTGTCACGGTTTCTGTTACCGTCTTGCTTGGACTAATAGGTTCTTGGTTTGTGTTCTCTATCATTGTCTTATCAGCCATTGATTCTGTTACTGTACTTGGGTCAGAATCAGCAGGCTTACCCTGCGTGACATCTGGCAAAACATTCTTCTCGGAAATCACATGATTTTCTATGTTGGAACCAGAACAATCTTTTTGTTCTTGTTCAGCATCGTGTTTGGATGGGAGAACAGACAAGAGATTCGTCTCAGTGATCACAAGATTTTCCCGGGGATGCTGCCTTGCAGTCTCCTTCAGCTCTTCAGGTGCCTTCTTTGATTCATACACTGAAATATCACACAAGACGCTCGATTAGATTTAAGCAATCCAACAAAAAATGGGGTTGCATGTTTATACAGCTTTGCTCAATTTGATTTACTTGGAGCTCCAAGATATTCAGGATCTTCTTCTTCTTCTTTCCCTTCTCTTTCTTCTTCTTCTTTCCCTTCTCTTTCTACTTCTTTTTTCCCTTTTCTTTCTTCTTCTTCTTTCCCTTCTCTTTCTTCTTCTTCTTCCTCTTCTTCTTCTTCTTCTCTGACTTTATGGTCTTTCGACTTGTCATGTGGTGACAGTGTCGAATAACTTCTTGCTTCTCTAACTTCATGGTCTTCGGATCTGCCATAAGGCGACATTGTGGCATCAATTTCTTCATCATGTCTCTTCTTGTTGCTGAGACTGTGCTGCAGTTTTTTTGCCTTATCCTTCATTTTGGAGAACAAAGATTTCTTATGGTGCGAATGTTCTCCCTGAAGCTCATTTTCCTTTCTTGGTGAACCAGCAGGCGACAGTTTTGACGCTTCCCCAGCTGAAAGAAGTATGAAGAAAACGGGTTCCGAACCATCATTTTGCGTCCAAGAACATCAAACAAAATGGATATTTGTGAAAACAGGATCATTTCTTCAGAAACTTACATTGTTGACGTTGGCCAAGTATTGGGAAGCTATGACTTGAAGAATGATCAACATGTGTTTTTAAGCTTTCTAGCTCAGCGACCGGATCAAGTTGTGGCGACATTTGAGGAAAACGAAAGTCTTGCAGATTTTCTGTTCGGAACTTTGATTCACAGACAATAACATAAGATACATATAAGACAAGAAAAGGTTTGCATGTCCACGAGTCTTGTGTTCTCCGAGGTTCTTGGACAGACCATACGAAAAGTGCTTAAAAATAGCCATGACCTCTATTTGAAGAAGCATTGAGAAAAGAGAGACAAAGTCTATGCCTGAGAAATTGACGATTCGAGCTGATGAATAGGACTCAAGTTTTATAGAGTTTCTTATAGGAAAAACTAGAACCAGAAATTACAAAGACACTCCTTAAAAGAACTCAAAGCAAGACTGTGTGAAATTTCAAGACCAAACAAGTAGTGGCACAAATAATGTGAGAAAGAAAAAGAACACTCCTGAAAATTTTTTCTGTAATTAAACTTAAATAGGTTTAGATCTGTCCAAAGCACATATATTTATTTTCGCTTTTGGATTAGAAAAATTCAAATGCATGTATATATTTTATTATTTTTAAAAAAGCTTTCTTCCGTTTTTTCATCTAAATTAGAAATTATGATTTTTTAACAAATTAGAAAAAATAGTGTTTGGTGAAAATTAATGGAGACGGAAAGCTTTCTTTCTTTCTTTTTTTTTTATTGCTGACAGATTCATTATTAAATGCCAAAGGAAAGAAACATACATTATTGGTTAAAGCCATCAAATCCATGTGAATGTGAGCTACAAAACAAAACAAAGAAATGGGCATTTCTTGGAATGCTTCATTATCGTGCAGATGGCTCTCTAGTGCTCATGTGATTGAAACAGAAGAAGCTTTAGTTGCATTATTAAAATAGTCTCCTTTGAAAGATTGTGAAATCTCCAGTGCTCATGGGATTTTAATAATAATTGACTCATTAGCGATCTTCTACATAGAGAGAAACAGTGAAAGAGCGAGGGAGAGAGAGGTATAAGCAATGGAGAAAGGAGCTGAGAAGAGAAGGATAGTGTTGGTTCCATTTCCATTACAAGGACATATAACTCCAATTATGCAACTCGGTGAAGCCCTTAACTTGAAGGGCTTCTCAATTACAGTTGCTCAGGGAGAACCCAATCAAGTAATCTCTTCTCAACATTTCCCTGGCTTTCAATTTCTCACCATACCAGAAAGTGTACCGGTCTCTCAACACGAAACACTTGGCCTAGTCGAATTTCTGATGAAGATCAACAAAAAAAGTGAGGCAAGCTTCAAGGACTGCATAACTCAGTTATTACTACAGCAAGGCAATGATATTGCTTGTATCATCTACGACGAGCTCATGTACTTCTCTGAAGCTGCAGCTAAGGAGTTCAAGCTTCCCACTGTCATATTCAGCACTGGCAGTGCTACTACTCATGTTTGCGGCTGTGTTTTAAGCAAACTCAATCCCGATAAGTACTTGATCGACATTGAAGGTACTCAAAACTAGCTTTTTACTCGTTCTGCAGTTAATCTTTTTACTCAACAGAAAACTTTATTTTCAGATCCTGCAATGCAAGACAAGGTGGTGGAAAATTTACATCCATTAAGATACAAAGACCTACCGACTTTAGGAATGGGGCCACTGGATCGATTTTTGGACATATGTAGGGAAGTATTTAACAAAAGAACAGCTTCCGCTGTTATCATCAACACGACGAGCTGTCTAGAGGACACGTCTCTGTCATGGCTGAAACAAGAACTCACAATTCCAGTGTATTCATTAGGCCCTCTTCACATTACAGCTTCAACAAATTCTAGTTTACTGGAAGAAGACAGGAGCTGCATTGGATGGCTGAGCAAGCAGAAACCAAGGTCAGTCATATACATAAGCTTGGGAAGCATAGCTCACATGGAAACCAAGGAAATCTTGGAGATGGCTTGGGGATTGTATAATAGCAAGCAGCCTTTCTTATGGGTCATCCGATCTGGCTCTGAGTCATTGCCAGAGGAAGTAAGTAAGATTGTGTTCGAAAATGGATGCATTGTGAAATGGGCACCACAGATTGAAGTACTTGGACACCCTGCAGTGGGAGGCTTCTGGAGCCACTGCGGATGGAACTCAACGCTCGAGAGCATCGTGGAAGGAGTTCCAATGATTTGCAGGCCTTTTAATGGTGAGCAGAAACTAAACGCAAAGTACATAGAGAGTGTTTGGAGAATTGGGATTCAGTTAAAAGGTGAAGTGGAAAGAGGAGAGGTCGAGAAAGCTGTGAAGAGGTTGATCATGGATGAAGAAGGTGCAGGCATGAGGGAGACAGCGCTTGTTTTAAAAGAGAAGCTGAAAGCCTCTGTGAGAAGTGGAGGCTCGTCATACAAAGCATTGGACGAGTTTGTCAACTACTTGGAGACAGAGTGAAAAGATGTTTTGACTTCAAGTAGCAATTCCTAGAGACAGAATTGAACTTCATGTAACATCAAGCTTTATCTTGCAAAATATACAAATGCAGTTTTTCTCAAAATAAAATGATCAAATAATTGACCCGCTTCAGATTACTAAAACTAGATAATTTACTGCATGAGCCTCATAATTAATTGTATGGCAACCAAAAAAAAAACTCAATCATTACACACCAGCAAAAAGATACCAAGCATTCACAACCTGTAACCAAGCTGGGTCAACTGATCTGAGAGAAAGGCTGTTCGTTTAATCCAAAAATTGCGCCATGACTTGAGACAGAGATTTTGCGTGTGTTACAATCATCTCACGTGCTTGCTCCTAAACTGTAGGAAATATCCAAAGGGGCCTTCACCTTCACAGGAAAGTCACATGCGCAGAGAATCATATACAAATGGTGCAAACAACATTAGCGGAGAGAAAAAAACTGAGTTTGAAAGATTAATTATCATCTTACCTCGCTAGTGTTAATTCATTAACGTGCATACGACTCTCCAGCACAATTTAAAAACCACTAGCTGCTTTACAGAGAGTTGAGATGTGAAAAGGAGAGGATAGAAAGAGAGAGAGAGGTTCAGGAATGGAGAGACTACCGGAAAAGAGAAGGATAGTGTTAGTTCCACTTGTAATACAAGGACATATAACTCCAATGATTCAACTCGGTCAAGCCCTTCACTCGAAGGGCTTCTTAATTACAGTTGTTCAGGGAGAACTCAATCGAGTAAGCTCTATTCAACAAACCCCCGGCTTTCAATTTGTCACCATACCAGAAAGCGTACCGGTGTCTCAATTAGAGAGACTTGGAGGAGTCGAGTTTCTGCTGAAGCTCAACAAAACCAGCAAGGCAACCTTCAAGGACTGTATAGCTCAATTGTTGCTACAACAAGGCAATGATATCGCGTGTATCATCTATGACGAGCTCATGTACTTCTCTGAAGCTGCTGCTAAGGAGTTCAAGCTTCCCTGTGTCATATTCAGTACTGCCAGTGCTACAAATCAAGTTTGTGGCCGTGTTTTAAGCAAACTCAATGCTGAGAAGTTTTCGATCGACATGGAAGGTACCCAAAACTAGCCTATTACCCATTATGCAACCTGTCCTTTTACTCAACATAGGATTATTTTTAAACTTTTTTAGATCCTGAAGTGCAAGACAAGGTGGTAGAGAACTTTCATCCATTACAATACAAAGACTTACCAATTACAGGAGTGGGGCCACTGGAGCCATTTTTGGAGATCTGTAGGGAAGTATTTAATGAAAGAACAGCTTCCGCAGTTATCATCAACACGGCAAGCTGTCTAGAGAGCTCGTCACTGTCATGGCTGCAACAAGAATTCAGAATTCCAGTGTACCCCTTAGGCCCTCTTCATGTTACAGCTTCAGTAAATTCTAGTTTACTGGAAGCGGACAGGAGCAGCATTGAATGGCTGAACAAGCAGAAACCAAGGTCCGTAATATACATAAGCTTGGGAAGCAGAGCTCAGATGGAAGCCAAGGAAATTTTGGAAGTAGCTTGGGGATTGTGTGAAAGCAGCCAACCTTTTTTATGGGTAATCCGACCTGGCTCCGAGTCATTGCAAGAGGAAGTCAGCAAGATTGTCTCGGAAAAGGGATACATTGTGAAATGGGCACCACAGGGTGAAGTACTTGCGCATCATGCAGTGGGAGGCTTCTGGAGCCATTGTGGATGGAACTCAACACTCGAGAGCATTGCGGAAGGAGTTCCAATGATCTGCATGCCTTTTAGTGGCGAACAGAAGTTAAACGCAAAGTGCATAGAGAGTGTGTGGAGAATTGGGATTCAGCTGGAAGGTAAAGTGGAAAGAGGAAGAGTAGAGAGAGCTGTAAAGAGGTTGACTATGGATGAAGAAGCTGCAGGCATGAGGGAGAGAGCACTTGTGCTAAAAGAGAAGCTTAAATCATCTGTAAGAAGTGGAGGCTCATCATACAACGTATTAGATGAGCTTGTCAAGTACTTGAAGACAGTGTAAAGATGTTAAACATCATGTTTTATTAGAGATCATTGAATCGTATGAATCAACCTTGATATTGCATAATATACAGTACATGTTTGTGTTATGCAAATAAAAAGCAGTTCAAATAAAATACCTATTTTTCCAGTTTTCTATTTCGAGAGTCTTAGGCCAATATTGTTTCTGCGTAAGCTCAACAAAGAGTGTTAGATGAGCTTCAAGGAATGTTTGGCTCAGCTCTTGGTGAAACAAAATACCTCTTTATGAAAAACATGAGTCTGGGTAATGGATACTTCAAAGCAAGTTGATGGATTATGCTCTCATGCTTGATCTTGATACGACGGTCCAAAACCAATAATAAAGAAAGGATTTTCGGAGCTCGTCTCTGTCATGGATCCAACAAGAACTCTGAATTCCGGTGTACCCCTTAGGCCATCTTCATATTACAGCTTCAGTGCCTTCTAGTTTATTGGAGGAAGACAGAAGCTGCATTGAAACCAAGGTCTGTGATATTCATAAGCATAGCTCACATGGAAACCACAGAAGTTTTGGAAATGGCTTGGAGATTTTCTAATAGCAACCAACTATTCTTATGGGTCAAAACCCAAGAGAATCTATCCTTGGCTCAAACCGGATATAGTCATTGCTAGAGGAGGTGAGGAAGATGGTATCAGAAAGGGGCATAGTAGATAGAAGTATTTGAACATCCTGCAGTGGGAGGCTTATGGAGCCACTGCGGATGGAACTTAACGCTCAAAAGCATTGTGGAAGGAGTCCCAATGAGTTGCAAGACTTTTCATGGCGAGAAGAGGTTAAACGCATTATATATAGAAACCGTTTGGGAGAAATTCAGCCTGAAGGTAAAATTGAAAGAGGACAGGTTGAAAAATCTGTCAAGAGGTTGACTGTGGATGAAGAAGGTGCAGACATGATAATAAGAGCCCTTTGATTTTAATGAGAAGCTAAGGCTTTGTTAAAAATGGAGGCTCCCTGCACAAAAGCATTTGATGAGTTAGTCAAGTAATTGAAGACAGAATGAGAAGGTGCACTTCATGTACTATTAGATATCACTGAATTGTTTAGATCACGCATGATAAGGCTTGTGATTTTGTTTATCCAAAGAAAAAAAGCAAGTCAAATCAATATACGAGTACCGTTTTTGGAAGTTTGCTCAAGATCAGACAAAAGACAATTTTCCGTTTGGAACATCTTTTGACATGAAGCCAAAGACACGATAAAAGAACCAAGAAGACAAAACCATCTTTGCTTTTATCTTTGGTTATACTTTCTAACAAGATAAAGAGATGTAACCGCATATAGTACTCACATACACCATCCACCACATGCTTCACATGCGGTGAAGAGAGCCAAGAAAACGAAATACAGAAAAATCATTGTTCACTAGACTGAGAATCTGATATTTATATTATAGATCGATCACAAAAAAGAAACAATTTGGAGGACCAAAGAAACCCAAACTCGCAAGTTAAGCACAGGGCTGAAGAAACCGCTTCTTATTTTTATAGCAGGATTTGAAAATGGAGGAAAGGCCGACGAGGAGAAGAGTAGTGTTGGTTCCGGTTCCAGCACAAGGACATATATCTCCAATGATGCATCTTGCAAAAGCCCTGCACTTGAAGGGTTTCTCAATCACAGTTGCTCAGACCAAGTTCAATTACTTTAGTCAGTCATACGACTTCAATGATTTTCAGTTTGTCACGATTCCAGAAAGCTTACCGGAAACTGATTGGAAGAACCTCGGTCCAATAATGACTATCATTAAGCTCAACAAAGAGTGTCAGGTAAGCTTCAAGCACTGTTTGGGTCAGTTGTTGCTGCAACAAGGTGAAGAAATCTTATGTGTCATCTTCGACGAGTTTATGTACTTTGCTGGCGCTGCAGCCGAAGAGTTTAAGCTGCCAAACATTATATTCAGCACCACAAGTGCCACAGCTTTTTTGTGTCGCTATGTATTCGACGAACTCTATGCAAATAATGTCTTGGCTCCCTTAAATGGTACTCTAGAATTCTCTGTTTCTGGTTTTCTCTAGTGTATATCATCTGTAACGGCATGGTTATTAACCTTTTTGCAGACCCCAAAGGACAAAACGAAGAACTAGTGCCAGAGTTTCATCCCCTAAGATACAAAGACTTTCTGGTTTCACGTTGGGCATCATTAGAAATCATAATGGAAATGTTTAGGAATTCAGTTGACAAACGGGCAGCTTCCTCTGTGATAATCAACACAGCGAGTTGTCTAGAGAGCTCATCTCTATCTCGTCTGCAGCAACAACAGCTAGAAATTCCCGTGTATCCTATAGGCCCCCTTCACATGGTGGCCTCAGCTCCTACGAGTCTTCTTGAAGAGGACAAATTCTGTATTGAATGGTTGAACAAACAAGAGCAAAATTCGGTGATATTCATAAGCTTGGGAAGCTTAGCTTTTATGAAAATCAATGAGTTGATGGAAACTGCTTCGGGATTGAATAGTAGCAATCAACAGTTCTAGTGGGTGATCCGGCCAGGGTCAGTACGTGGTTCGGAGTGGATAGAGTCATTACCTAAGGAGTTTAGTAAGATGGTTTCAGATCGAGGTTACATTGTGAAATGGGCTCCGCAGAAAGAAGTACTCGCTCATCCTGCAGTAGGAGGGTTTTGGAGCCATTGTGGATGGAACTCAACACTAGAGAGCATCGGGGAAGGAGTTCCAATGATCTGCAAGCCGTTTTCCGGTGATCAAAAGGTGAACGCGAGGTATTTGGAGTGTGTTTGGAAAATTGGGATTCAAGTGGAGGGTGATCTAGACAGAGGAGTGGTCGAAAGAGCTGTAAAGAGGTTAATGGTGGGCGAAGAAGGAGAGGAGATGCGGAAGAGGGCAGTCAATTTGAAGGAGAAACTGAGGGCCTCTGTTAGAAGTGGAGGTTCTTCACACAACTCGTTGGAGGAGTTTGTACGGTTCTTATGGATTCTGTAAAGCAAGTTAGAAATTAGTTTCTATCTACTTCACCAAATCTGCCAGTGAAAATAGAAGGTTAAAAAGTCGTATGTTGAAGAAAAAGACAAAGCAGTGAATGAATGAATGACTACTTGACTAATGTTGGATATTAAGAAATCTATGTATTTTTCTATTATAGAATATCTTACTTTTCAAGGATAAAAACAAAGGGGGACACAAAAGTGATCTGAGGATAAGGTTGTCACTGAATGTATGGTGTACAGAGAATCATATAATAATGGAGATTAATGCCTTTTTACTAAACTTGTGATCTTATATTGGAGAATAAAAGGTCTTAAATTATTATCTAAATCTCAACCCACCTAGCTAAAATCAGCAACTCTATGTCAACCTGAAAAAAAAAAAGACTTTCGCTTTTGTTGGAATGTCATTTTCTTGTTGGTATGTGGCTCTCCAATCCAGCGAAAGGTTATTACTTATATTTGACTGTATAAAATAAACTCTTTTCTAACACATTAAACTGATTTATAAATTGAAAATAAGCAAACATGAAGATTGTTTCCGGCATCATCTCAGAGAATTAAACAGTTAACAATGCGAAGAAACACGACAGACAGATGCTCTAAGAAGACTACAGACAATAATCAGATGGACTTACCTGACAAAAGAGAATTTGAGTATAATATGAAACCTGTTAAAGGACTTCAAGTATGCATTGTGCTCCAAGAATACTCACGGGTTTAGATTTGACATGATATGTTTTATGATCTCCTATGTAGATGCAATGAGGAATTGGAGGAAACCTCGGCAAAAGATAAGAAATTTTGAGACGGATGTGACAAATTGGAAAAGCACGAGAAGCCAAGAACCTGTACAACAATCTCATATAAGATCAAGACCTGCAAGATGCAGAGAATTTCATAAGAGGTGTAACTAAATCTAAATCTATCTGAACAATGATTACACTAAGAAAGACTAAACAGACAGGAGAAAAGGCTTCCACAACCAATAGTAGTACAAACTCTTTTACAATTTGAAACATTTACAAGCAGAGAAATACTCATTCTACCTAGAATCTTATACTGCTTAGTGGGTAATATCTTATCTGAATCCACAAGCTTAAAAAAAGAGACCTTTCCTATTGAGGAGAACCAAAACCAGATGAATATGTTCCATAAAAAAACTAAAAGATTACACTTGTGCAGAACTACATATGGCTTTAAGCACACACAAAAACAATTAGCAGTTCACAAGATAAATATAACACTCGTGTTTGGACCAAGACTCGTTTACAGGCATTCAGTGTTAGTTACTTAGCTGGAAAGAGCAATTAAAAAACGAGGTTCTCATCTCAAGAACAGCTTATAATTTCGAAGACGAATCAACTCTGTTCTGGATAATTTCGACTTAATTGATGTTAGTCAAAAACAAAAAATGCATCAAACAAGTGATTAAAAGCCCAAAACTTTATTGTATACCATTCATACCAAAGACACAAACTTGATAAATTTCGATCAAATCGTGTAAGAATATAACTGTACTTAAAACAGAAACTTGACCAGTTCCACGAGCAAAAACAAGCTCACCTATTATCTCCCTCATTGATCCAACTATAGATCCTCATTAGATTCGTTTAATTCTCCTTCGCACTTCCACCCCCAACAGAGGGATAGGACGCCATGGATCCAAACTTATTCTGCTGCATCATATATTGATTTGCTTCAAACGCACCAGGTCCACCGGTTCCATGATGATGATGATGATAAGGACCATGACCGTGATTTTGGTGATGATATCCTTGCATACCCATATGATGCGCATATACTGGCATCTGCATCATCGGCGGCGCTCCGTACGGCACCGGAATTGGCACTCCCAAGTGACCGCCTGATCCATTCCCTTGGCCGTTACCGCCTCCGATGTCTTGGAAGCTCTGTGGAGGCACAGGCGTAGAAGAGAAGAGCTTATCTGAAGAAGATGGACCTTCCGTCGTCAATCCCTGCATCCGCTTGAGGTACAGCCTGTACTTCTGCAGGTGAGACGCTACGTTCTCTCGAGTCAGTCCTTCAACGTTCATCAGCTGCATAATCGTCTTCGGTACAGCGTTTTTAACCCCTAGGTGAGCCACCACATCCACGAATCTCTTGTGTAGCTGCGGCGTCCACACCAGACGCGGTCGTTTCAGTGTCTTCCCAGCTGGATCCTCAGTTCCCGAATCTCCTTCCTCCGCCGCAGCCGCAGCCGCAGCATCCGCCGTAGAGAGATCCACCCCGCCACCATCATCCGATGTCTTTTGTTTCTTAGAATCTGATCCAGGACTGCTCGATCCGACCTGATCTTCCTCCTCCACCGCGACACCAGTTTTGAAACTATTACTATTGTTGTCTGAGGACGAGGTGTTGGGGCCGGAAGATCGGCCGCGCAGCGACGAGAGCGTGCTCTCGGATGCGCGATTGACATCCTGGATCGTACGGCTCTTCTCCGGGGTTATGCTAAAAGCCATAGCGAGATTCATCGGAACCAGGGTGTGAGAAAGCGAAGCCAAATCTTCGTCGCTAGGTAGTCCCATCTCCCATTCTAGAACTCTATCTCCATCGCCGGAAACATCATAATAGCTCATCCTCACTTTCTCCCCCATTTTCACACTAATTTCTCAAAATTCAGTTTGAAACTGAATTTCCTTAGGACTTTTCGGATCAAAGATCGGAGAAACAAAGATTGAAAATTGGTGGAGAAGTTTGGTTTGTGACGATGACCAATTTTCAAAAGAGAGAACACAAAATCTAATTGTTTTATCTTTTTCGAGGAAAAAAAAGAAAGAAAAAGCAAAAGAAAAGAGAAAAAGCGCAATATCTAATTCCAGATGGGCCTTAGGTTGGTGCCAACGTGGACGAGTTAGCTATGATATTTTAGATCTTTTAAATATCTTCGACCGACTATCGCTTAAAATATCTGCCACCTATGTAAACTTAACCAATAGCCTTAAACAATAGTCGCGTTGTAGACGAAAAAACATGAAAGCAGACACGTTAGATGAGCTACGTGGATTGTTAAGGGCCAATTAAGCTATTTTGGGGTTTTACGGTAATCTGCTTTCGACTTACTTACCAAGTTGTCTTTGTGGGTCCAACAATTGGCGAAAAAGTTGGAAACCCCGGTAATGTCGGTATACATGTAAAATCTGAAGTCCGGTCCGATCCAACTATAAAAATGATTGGGTGAAGTATTAGAAATATAGCCTCAAAAAATTTAAGAGTATATTGTTTGGGATAATGTGTTGAGTTAGAACGTTTTTTGGGTCTATCAATCCAAAAGTTATGTAATAATCTATATTTATTTTGATGATTATAAAATTAATAAAGTATGAAAATATTTTTGAATTTTGGTGATTACCTGAATTTGAAATGATTAAAATTGTTTTTTTAATATAATTGACTTAGCTTTTAATTTTGAAGTAAAATAGATTATGTTTTGTTTTTCTAAATCACTCGGTATTTTGAAAACAACATTTCCAACAAAAAAATATCGGATATGTTTTTCAACCTTGATAAGTGTAATTTTATCAATAAGAAAACCAAATATAAATGATGAAAATAATTATAATTTGTTAATACGATAAATAAAAAATAAAAAATTATAATAAAGCCTAGAAATAAAATTCGGTATAATTATGTAGCCATGTTTAGGTTATACCAGATTGGACTGAAATTTTATATAGATTTTACTAATTTCGTATTGGACTAGTTCAATTAACATTCCTAAGATTTTTGCCAATAGAAAAAGAGAGAACAGAAAAAAGATTTGACAGTGTTGACATGCTATACGATCTCTTATCCATTGGATCATTATATAAGATATTTATAGAAACATATAACGATCAATCTAAGGGCTCAAATTTCCAACTAAGTCAAATTACCAATTAAATGCCAAGTCTCGTGTCCACATATATTGAAAAGCATTTTCGTCGTAACAAAAAAAACAAAAATTGTTGGATTCTTGTCTATGGCTTGGCACATTTCTAAAAACGATTCATCTCTCGACCTACCCGAACAAGATAACCTGCAAATGGAAGCACTGTCTCCAATACCTTAGCCCACTAGCAACCGTATTTATCAATTTTCAAAATCTCTTGAACGCCTTCACAGAGCTAGCTTCTATATTCTAGCTTCTATATTCTGCTTTCAACTATAGAGTTTGTGACACATTTATTCTACTGTAAATTCCCATGTCTATTATTCTGTTTCTAATTGACATAAAAATATAAAAAAAAATGCGTCTGCCGGGAGTCGAACCCGGGTCTATTGCTTGGAAGGCAATTATCCTAACCGTTGGACTACAGACGCTTTTGTTCTGCTTTTCGTTAAAATAGTAATATGTAACAGTGATCGTCTTCGAATTTTCATTTTAAAGAAGAGAATTAAGAAGAAAAGAAACATGCCTCTGGAAACGCTATATACAGCGTTCCTTAATCGCACACGCAATCAAAACTGATGAATTGGCTTCAAAATAGCTAAGAAAACGCCAAAAAGTATATTACAACCCAAATTAAAGTGTTACAAAACTATCAATTGCTTACGACTGCACGAAATTAACTTGCATTGCATCCGTTAGACAAATAACCGTAAAATCGAACCTAAGATCAGTAAAGACCAAGTAGATATGATCCTCAAGCGCTTGTGTTATTATTACATTTGATGTGAGTTGTTGCACCAATCTTCTAAACAGTCATTTTTCCATCGTTATGAGCAGTGATAAGGGTGAATGCTCTGTCCCAATCTTTGCTGGCAGATTCTTGAATCTTGTAGTCCCCAATGAAAGGCCACCAAACTTCTTCCGAGCCGTTTGTCCCAGTCCAAATGACCTTCTCCGGCACATTCAGAAAATCAAAATCCAATGGCTTTGGTGGTGGCTCACTAGCCTTCTTATTTGATTTGGTATGCCGCTTATTGCTTCCTTGACCTTCAGACTGCTACAAAAATGTGAGGTGAGAAGACGTAATTAATCTTTAATATGAGGTCTCATAATTAAGCTAGAAAAGGAGAAATATATCTGGCTCACTTCCGATTGCAAGTCCCTGTTTTCCGCTTTCTTGGTCGCCTTTTTAGGTGTTCCATGTTCCAAGTAGTACAACACCTCGGTCCTAGACCGGAACTTACGACCCGTTACTGGTTCATAGTAGAACTACATTACAGATAAGACATAAGTGTCGAATTTTTTCGAACTGATAGCATTACTCAACTTCAATATCCTTTACACAGAGGAAAGGATTCACTAAATTCACATCCACTCATCTTATCTAAACAAAACAAAGTATTATTCTTTTACCTCTTCGGCTTCTTTCGAGCATTTATATTCTTTGTACAAACGCAACATTTCATTTAAGACTAGTTAAAATTAAGAATCTTTCTTGTCGTCTCCAAGTAGCCCGAATAATATCATAATGATCAAAACAATTAATAAATGTGAGCCTAATCCACACTCAAAAACTAGCTCAAGAGTGGAGGATCGCAACACTTTTATATTAGTCTAGAAATCTTTAATCTTCTAATATGAAACTTTACATTTCCAATACACTCTCCTCACGCTCAGAATTGGATATCTGAAGCGTGAAATTTGTGGAACTAGACATCCACGAAGAGTCATACGATTGGAAAATTGGACCTCCTTTAATACCATATTAGTAAGTGTGAATCTAACTCACTACCAAATATAACTCAAGAATGCGGAATTGCCACAACACTAATATATTAATTCAGAAACCTTTCAACTTGGGATTTTACATTTCTAATAAAACCCAATACCAGATTGTATGAATACTATGAAAAACTTCCAATTCAAATAAAGAAACAATATAACATTCTGTTTGTAGTGGATGACTCTCAATCAATGTTCTATTAATGCGAATTATGATGGAAGAGAAGGCATTACAGAGAAGAGACTTCACCTTATCCACAGCACCAACTCTAGTGCCAGAGGTTCGGACCCTCTCATGGGTTGTCCAACCAGCAGGCAGCCAATTATCCCCCGGCAAGGCACGTTTCCTTGACCTCGGTTCCGCCGGATCCAGGTTTTCCGGCGGCGGTTGCGCCTGATCTGTGCCGTTCGACATTATGGAGCAATGCAGGCTAGGGTTCCCTTAGAAGCAGTGGTGGGTCGAAGAAATGAAAGATCCGGATCCGGATCGGACGTGGCGTGATAGAACGTTATGTATGTCGACTGTCGAGAAAGGACTGAGACTTTTTTTAAGATTCAGTTTTTACTGAATGCATAAAAGAAAAACGACACTGTCGTGTTCTGTTGGAATGTTTTCCCAGCCACGTGTCAGTTTTCCGAATATTATTGAAGCCGTCTTTATGTTGGGCCTTTTGGCCCAGTTTATATGTCATAAGCCTCCCGCTTAAGGTGATTAATTCGTAATTCATCTCTCTTTTTTTTTAAACCAATTGGTCATGTTTACTACTAACGAAGCGTCTTAATGACAAAAAAAACTTGTAATCGAAACGCTTAAACCGAAACTAAATTGAGTTTATGTATAAACCGATTGCAGTTTTATATCTTTTTACTATAAAAAAATTGAAAAAAACCAAACCAAAACAAATCCAAACCATAAACATTGCGTTAAATCGAATTGAAACCATATTAAACGATAAATAATTTCGTTTTGTACAAAGGACCCAAAAATCTTGCTTGAACAACTACATAGGCATTATCGTAATTCGTAGAGTACCAGATAGACATACAATTGGACTGCTACAGTGGACCTTTATGCTTATTTTTGATCATAAATTTCATTCTTGTGGTATATTATTACGAAAATTTAACCATAAGATCTTCAATCGATATGTTAAACACTAAAAATTACAATATGTCACAAATTCTTAAATTATTTCAAACTAAACACATTTAATTGTGTAGCATTTTCATGATGGTCTCAAAAAATATAAATACATTTAGGCAATATATTCTGAATCAAAATAAATTATGAAGTAAAAATAATTCACTAAAGTAATCTTTATAAAAATAATAAATTTTCAAAGTTCTATGATATTCATGGGCTCCATCAGTTAATTCTCGAAATTGGATTTTGATAAAACAATTTCACAGTATAGGTCAAGTCAAACAACAGTATGAGAGTTATATGAACCACTAACAACAGGTTTATTATGGGTTTGAATTCATAAACCGGACCAAAGCCGTGAAGCAGACTTCAGTCTTGGGTTGGTGCATTCTGATTGAGCTCAGCAAACCGCATACCTACACGCATTGTGTGCTTGAGAAACTTCTCAGCACATCGCATAACACAAGTCTCCTCCTGTTTCTGTAAACTTTTGCGTGTGAAAGTATCAACACAGTCCACAAAACACCTCTCGACCAATGAATTATACATCCTTAAGCTGAAAATCACCAAAAATCACAATAAAAAAAAGTTATGGTTTCTAGACAGAACAACTTAAAAAAAACAAAACCAATTGTATAATGAATTGTTGTTCCCTTAACGTCCAAAACGCAGCATTTATTGGCCACAATGGTTTAAAGGAGATCTTTTCTTTATCAGCTTCAATGACAAACAACAAGCCATGGATTCAAGCTAGTTGCGAGTTAAAAGTAATGTGAAGCTTCTATGAGATTTAACGAGAGCAGAAAACAAAACACAAAACCGGAATATAACAAATTCACCAAAAACAGTATTTTGAGAAAGAACAATTTGAGACTCTTGGTCGTAAACATTTATGATGCAAATCCAGTTGTAAGAAAATAGTGAAGCGAGATACAAACGATCCAAAGATCTATAACAAGCCAGAAAATGAGTAATATCTATCGAACTTATATAAAAACTATATCTTGATTCAAATTTCCTCAGAGAAGTGTGAAAGTTAAAGAACAATGATTGCTTCTTGTGGATATATGTACAGTCAATATATACAGTATTTGACTCACTGACACGTATGGGCGTAAAGATAATTCTAGTAAAAAATCAAAACACACAAAAATGATTCAAGCTCAATGGTAATCGAAACTCCTGACAGGTCCAAAATATCATACATCCAATATACATAATTTTCCGAAACTTCCAAAGAACAAAAAGTTCAGATCTAGATGACGAACCTATCACGTAGCTGAAGCTGATCGATCATGGATGCCATTGTCGCTTTGTCTTCTTCAGGGAGACCCTCTAAACCAGCCATCATGCTTGCGTCCATTTTCCCTCGAAATTTTTCTTCGTCTATGGATCGTTGTTTGTAGCCTCCCTTATTTCTTCTTCTCCTTAAACCCTAGCGGTCTTTTTAACTGGGCCTCATGGGATTGGTTTCTTAGACACTGATTAAAGCCATTATTAACACAGTTAGGCCCATTTCGTTTGAGGAGTATATTTATTTTTCAGTTGTATATAATACAAGAATATAAATAAATATACTGTAGTTTGGTAAAATTTCATAGGGATTTCGGCCAATTCATACACAAACTTTTCTCCGCGGTTACGATTCGATTATAAACTTTGTACCTGTGCTATTTTATTCACAAACTTATTGGTCTGCGCCATAACATACGTTGACTTGACGGTGTTAGTGAAACCGTTAAGTGCTGCTTAGTCAGATAATAGGAAATTAATTAATTTTAAATAAAAAGAAGTTTTGTTCCTTTTTTGCTTTTTGTCGTTGCTTCTTTCTTTTTGCTCATGAAATGGGAGAAATGGAGATCGAAGAAATCGAAGCCGTTCTTGAGAAAATATGGGATCTACACGATAAGCTTAGCGACGAGATTCACATGATTTCGCGGTCTCACTTCCTCAAATCCGTTAAACCAACAACGAGATCGGAGAAGAGGAAGAGTAACGGAAATTCCGGCGAGGAAAAGCGACCAGGTTATGTCTTCATTAAAGGATTTGCCGTAGACGATAACGACTCCACGATTCAAGAGGCGAAGAGCCTGAACGCAATTCGAACCGCTCTTGAGAACCTCGAAGACCAGCTTGAGTTTTTCCACGTGAGTTTGCTTTCTCGGATTGATCTCTGTTAATATATTAGATTGGAATTGAATGAAGAACATTATGGGAAGGTGAGAGAATAGCTTGTTATCTGAACAGAAATTGACCAGTCTTTCTGCTATAGGAATAGGTTCTGCTGAAGAAACAGTTCATTGTTGAGCCGATTTGAGGAATTAAGGATAACAATTGAATTTGTGTATGTCTAGGTTTACTGATAATAATTGGTTTTAGAAGAGGATAGTAGTAATTAACTGATTTTCCCGAAATTTCTGAGCAACAATAGGTGACTTAAAACTCTTCCACTTTGATAATGAAATTACTAGCAATGAGATTGGCTGAACACCACGGCAAGAGCTACGGTGTCCTAGAGGAAGCTTTGTCATTTGTTGGGAGCATCTGACTCACTGAGCCAAGAGCGAGTAGCGGATCAGATCTCAGCCCTGCTTGACCGCCGCGATGTTCCCTCTCGTGAAACACCTCTCCATCTAGCAGTTAGACTCAACGATTTGTTCGCGGCGAGGGCGATTTCATCTGCCGGCACCGACATTTCTCTCCAAAACGCAGCCGGATGGAATCCGTTGTAGGAGGCGTTTTGTCGCCGTAATACGGAGGTCATGAAAGTGCTTTTACGGCATCACCACCGCTTGGCGTGGTGCAAAATCTGAAAATTTACAAAACCCTAATTTTTATTTTGCCATTGTCGTTGACCATGGGGAAGAGAAGATATTGAGGAGAAGAGAAGAAGAAGTTGGACGAGTGACATTTTTCTACTTTCCTTAACTCATTTAATAAAATTATGTCATCGCTGACCTGTCATCCCAGTCAGCTTCGATTAACGGTGGATTAAACGTCGTTTACCCCTAATGTATGATTAATACGAATTAATCAAGTCAATGTATGTTATGGCGCTGACCAAAAAGTGCATGAATGAAATAGCACAGATACAAAGTTCGTAATCGAATCGTAACCGCGGAGAAAAGTTTGTGTATGAATTGACCAAAATCCCAAATTTCATAAGAACAACATCAGGAATGATTTCCTCGGGTTTCGATCGCTACAAGAGCAGAAAAGAGCATTCATGGCGAGACTCTTCGATCGCAGACAAGGGTCGAGCTTCTACTCCATGGCAGTCATTATGATAGAGATGAATTCATTGTTTTTCTCCAGAAATCATTTAATTGTCGATTGGATTTCAGAAATGGGATGTGGAACCCAAAGAGATTCATTATCTCGGGATATCGTTCAAATCTGTAACTACTGGGTGTGCTTCTTTAATCGATGCATTTACTCGGAAATGTACACAATTGGCATTGGGACATGTATTAACATTCATATTGACATGGAGACACGCAAAGGGTTTTTTTCTGGGGTTTGGTGGTTTTGAATCTTTTTATATGAAACGCCTTTCTATATATACAGGGCTTTCACAGTTTCCTTGGCATCTTGTCTCATTCGAAACTCGTCTAATTATACCGTATACTTGTCCTCTTCTCTTTCTCGATGTTTAATAGTGCTTCGAAAGCCAAGTTTAGCCTGAGATTTCTCGTTGATGAGAAGAAAAATAGAATTGTTTTGGCTGAAGCTGGGTTGGATTTTGTTGATGTACTCTGTAGTCTTTTGACTTTTCCTATGGGCACCATTGTCAGGTTGTTGGAGAAGCATCAATCTCCTCAGTCTTCCATTGTTGGTTGTTTTCACAATCTATATAGAAGTGTTTCTAACATGAATGTTGATAATTTCGAGACTCAAGCTTATAAGGATTTGTTGCTTTATCCACGGAGTATCAAGGAGAGTCATTGCAGGAATCTAAAGCTGAACATAGATGACACAGAGGCGACCAAGTTCTTTGCCTGTCGAAATGTTGTGCATTTTGGGTCATGCAGTAAGGTATACAGCAATATCAGTACCCCAAAGTGTCGTTGTGGAAATGCAATGACATGCGAGATTAAGGTTCAAGAAGGAGAGCGAGCTGATGGGTTGTCAGTGAATAAATTTGATGGAACATTCGTCAGGTGCAGAACATCATTTGTCATTACTGATGATCTGAAAGTTGCATTGAACTCTATGGGTCTGGTACTCGATGTCCTCAATGAACTTGGCTATACTGGTTTTGATCAGCTGCAAGAAATGCTTCTTGATGTTGGTTTTGAAGAGGTACTTGTATTTCAATTGCATGTTTTATACTTTCATTAACCACACCATGTTATAACTTATTTTAATGTTTAAAATGCAGGTTCTAACTTTGCTACGTTGTTTATTCACTTCTGAAGCTCCCTTGACAGACGCATTTCTCTGGAAACAGTGTGTGACCAGGAAGCGCAAAATGTTAACACCACTAGTGCATGAAATTGATAAGAACAAAATTTAGAAAAACAGATTTGTAATCAATTCCCTGAATCGAATACAACCCAAAGAGCAAATAAACACACACTGTTACCTTAATATCACTCTCTACTCCCAACGTTCCTTTCTTCTATTCTTTTTTCTATATTTATATTCCTCTTTTTTCCAAATCTTGCGCCGTTATTCTTCCCTCCCCTCCTTGGCAAAGTTGGGCCTTTATCCATATTTCTTTGAAGCCCAATTCTTTTTTCCTTTTGATGTTTGTCGCTTGAGCCCACTGTCTTATTCCCCTTGGGCCTTCTTTTGTATTGGTATAGAATGGGAGAGTGTTTGTCCTCATATCTATCAATACCTTGCCCTTTAAATTCAATCTTGCCCTCAAGATTGAGGTGAGGAAAGAGTGCCTTCACAGTCTCCACTTGTTCCTAAGAGTTGTCATGTTCCGCTGAATCCCTCCATTTCACCAAAATTTCCTGTTTTTCGGTGTGCTCATTCACTCTGGCTGCCAGTACCTCTTCTGGCTCTACACTTAGCTCGTACTTGGCAGTCAAGTGCACTAGTAATGGAAGATTCTGCCCGTTAGGCCCCACTGATTTCTTAAGTAACGAGACATGGAACACGTTGTGAATTTTTGTGGATGGAGGTAGTCGCAACCGGTAAGCTACTGCTCCTATTGAGCTCTCCACCTCGTAAGGGCCATAGAATCGCGCAGACAGCTTTTCGTTGCTCCGTTGTGCTAGTGATTTCTGTCGGTACAGGTGGATTTTGAGATAGACCCAATCGCCCACTTGGAATTCCACATCACGCCGGTGTGCATCAGCCTGCTTCTTCATCAGCTGCTGGGCGCGAGATAGGTGTACTCGCAGCTGCTCAATAACCTGATCACGTGCAATCAGCTGCTCTTCCAGCTCTCCGACGTTCGTTGACCCCTGCTTGTACCTCAGAATACTCAAGGGGTCGCGACCGTACGCTGCTTTAAAAGGGGACATCCTGATTGTCGTGTGATAGGATGTGTTATACCAGAATTCGGCCCATGCTAGGTACAATGCCCATGAACGTGGTTTTTCTCCCACGAAGCATCGCAGATACGCCTCCAATGTTCTGTTGACCACTTCCGACTGCCCGTCTGTTTGAGGATGATATGCTGTGCTGAATCGCAGTGACGTCCCTGCCAACCTGAATAGTTCTTTCCAAAAAAGGCTTAGGTATACCTTATCCCTGTCAGAGACAATTGTTTTAGGAAACCCGTGAAGGCGTACTATTTCTTGTACGAAGACCGCTACAATCTCCAGTGCAGAGTAAGGATGCCTGATACCCACAAAGTGCGAATATTTGGAGAAACGATCAACCACCACCATTATAGAGTTTTTACCGCGTGAGGCTGGCATACCTTCTACAAAATCCATACTGATATCCTCCCAAATCCGTGTCGGTATTGGCAGAGGCTGAAGCAGTCCCCTTGGTGCTAGCGTGGAATATTTCTACCGTTGGCAAGTCGGGCACGCTGCAACATGCCGTCTAATGTCAATCATCATGCCTTTCCAGTAGAATTGTTCTGTGATTCTCTTTTGTGTTTTTAACACCCCCGCATGGCCTCCACACTGTCCGTTGTGAAATTCCTGTAAAATCAATCGAACTGAGGGTGATCTAGGACATACCACCAATTTACCTCTCCGCAACAACCTTCTCCGAATGAGTGCGTAGTCGGGATGGAGTGTAGGGTTGTTTAGTAACTCCTCCTGTATTTTCCTCAACTGATCGTCCTTGTCGATCTCCTCGCTAATCGTTTCCAACTGAATAGGTGCTGGTACTGTAATGGCTGTGAGCTCCGTCATGCTGCTGAAATGCGATAAGGCATCGGCGACCCGGTTTTCAGTGCCTCGTTTGTACGGAATGCCGAAGTCGAATCCCATGAGTTTGATTAACCACTTTTGATATTCCAATCCAATTTCCCTCTGTTCCAACAGAAATTTCAGGCTTCGCTGATCACTTCGCACCACGAAATGACGCCCAATCAAATAGTGACGCCACTTCTGGATGGCTAGTACAATAGCCATCAGTTCTTTCTCGTAAATCGATTTGAGCTTCTCGCGATCGGACAAGGCTCGGCTAAAATACGCCAGCGGCCTCTGTAACTGCATCAATACTGCACCTAACCCAAAACCAGATGCATCTGCCTCTATTACGAAGGTCTTTTCAAAGTTTGGTAATCCTAATACCGGCACCTCAAACATCGCCTTCTTCAGCTGTGCAAACGCCTCGGAGGCCTCTGGATTCCACCCAAACTGATCCTTTTTCAGTAGCAAAGTCAGTGGCGTCGCCATCGCTCCGTACCCTCTTACGAAACGCTTGTAGTATCCTGTGAGCCCTAAAACCCCCTCGCAGCTCGGTAATTGAACTCGGCTCTGGCCAGAGCACCATTGCTGCGATCTTGGCTGCATTCGCTTCTACCCCTGCTGTTGAGATCACGTACCCCAGATACTCTATTTTTCTGCTGCCAAACTGACACTTTTTCCGGTTCGCGTAAAGCTGTTGTTGCGACAGAACCTCCATGACTTGCTCCAGGTGCCCCACATGAGATGTCAAGTCCCTGCTATACACCAAAATGTCATTAAAAAATACAAGAACGAATTTCCTCAAGAAGGGCTTGAAGACGTCGTTCATCAACGACTGGAAGGTTGCCGGTGCGTTGGTGAGACCAAACGGCATGACCCGGAATTCATAGTGACCGTCATGAGTGCGGAAAGCTGTCTTCGGAAGGTCCTCCGCCTTCACCCGTATGTGATGATATCCCGATCTGAGATCTAGTTTGGAGAAGATTTGCTCTCCACATAATTCGTCCAAAAGCTGATCGATCATAGGAATCAGATAGCTGTCAGGCGTTGTAACTTTGTTCAGAGCTCTGTAATCAACACAGAACCTCCAGCTCCTATCTTTCTTCCGAAGCAATAGTACCGGACCAAAAAACGGACTCTCACTCGATTGAATGATCCCTGCCGCGAGCATGTCTGCGACCTGTCTTTCAGTTTCCTCTTTTTGGACCTGAGGATATCGAAATGGCGTGACTTTGACCGGCTCTGTTCCCGTGCGTAAGGCGATCGTGTGCTCCCTCCCTCGGGACAGAGGCAGCCCATTAGGTAGCAGAAAAACCTCCTGGAATTTCTCTATCAACATTTGCAACTCCTCTGGACAGTCCTCTTCGGTTCCCTCATTCGTGGACTGCATTACTCCCAGCTCGATCAACAGTGTCGATTCCTTTTGTCTGATTGTTTTCTGTACTCCTTTGAGAGAAATCGCGGCTGTACACAGCTCGGGTTCTCCCCGGATAGTAACCTTCTCATTCTGAACCCAAAACCTCATGACTTGTAATTTCCAGTTGACGTTCGTTTGTCCCAACGACTCCAGCCATTCCATGCCTAAAATCACATCAGCATTTCCCAAGTGTATTGGTAAAAAATCTACCTCAAATACAACCCCCTGGAGCTCCAGTTGCACTCCACGAAAGACTCCTCCCTGTATTGATACCCCCGTCGCCAATAAAACATTGTAGCTTCGGGTGGTATCCGCCTTGCAACCAATCTCTCGCATCAGCTCCTTTGAGGCAAAATTGTGCGAAGCTCCGCTATCGATCATCACCACCACTCTTCTCCCTTGAATCGTCCCATGCAGCTTCATAGTTCTCGGGGATGACAGCCCCACCAATGTGTTGAGCGACAGTTCAGCTCGGTCTTCTACCTCCCATTCACTCTCACGAACGTCATCTCCCCTCTGCTACTGCTCGTCGACGTCTATCTCCGACCCGTCCTGTTGCACTAACACCACCTGCAACTCGCGATAACGACACTTGTGCCCGGAACTCCACTTCTCGTCGCACTTAAAACAAAGTCCCTATTTCTTCCTTTCCTTGAGTTCGATCTCGGAAAATCGCCGGAACGGGACTCGATGCTCCTCCCCTCGACTCGGCATCGGTCTAGAATTCGCGCCACTCCTCTCGACTGGCCAGTTTTGTCGCTGCAAGGTTGCTCCTGGATTAGGGTTTCGAACCCAATTGGGCTTGGACATGGATCTTGGGCCCATTCGATTTGCCCTTCCTTCTGGACTAGGCTTGTAGCCCACCTTAGATATGCTGCCAAAATGATCCGGGCTTCCTCCAGATTGGGCCCAATCATCCACTCATTGGGCTATGGTCATGACTCGGTCCAATCCCCTTGGCTCGAACACCTTCACTCCCATGCGTACGGTTGGTGTCAATTCTACCAGAAACATCTTCTCCAGCGTGAATTCTCGAATCTCCGGTGCCTGAGCTGCGAGAATCTTGAATTCACGGCAATAGTCACGTACCGATCCCTCCTGACACAGCACGAGAAGTTTTTCCTCCGGTGTTGCAACGTCTCCCGGTGTGAAATTCTCGATCATCCTCTGTTTCACGTGCTCCTAGTTGCGAAATGGACGGCGATCCCGTTCCCACCTAAACCACTCAAGCGCTTCTCCGTCGAGGTTAATGGTGACGACGTGAAGCTTCTCCTCACGTGAGAAGTCATTCATTTCAAAATACTGCTCCAACTTGAACACCCACGCGTCGATGTTGCTCCCATCGCAAGTCGGTAGATCCATTCTCCGTTTCACCGTCTCAGAGCGACTAGCCTCCGTGCGACTCGGCATGGGAAACTCGCTTGCCCTGGACGCCTCTCCCGTCTCTTTAATTACCTCCCGCTTGTCTCCATGGACGGCTGCGCTACCTTTCTCCGTCGCGCTCCCTGCTGCCATTTTTCCTGTAAGCGCTGATCGTAGCTCCCCATGAGCCAGCAGTTCCTCCAGACGGTCAAGCACGCTCAGTTTTTCCAGTTGCTGCTGCATCTCTGCGATACTGCGCTCCATTCCTCCCACCTTACTCACCTCCGCTTGCATTCTGTCCACCTGTTCCTTCAATGTTTCTTCCACCATTTTTCCAGTTTCTTGCTTCTTACCCATGGTCGTGAGAATCGATGCTCTGATACCACCTTGATAAGAACAGAATTTAGAAAAACAGATTTGTAATCAATTCCCTGAATCGAATACAACCCAAAGAGCAAATAAACACTCACTCTTACCTTAATATCACTTTCTACTCCCAACGTGCCTTTCTTCTATTCTTCTTTCTCTTTTTATATTCCTCCTTTTTCCAAATCTTATGCCGTTATTCTTCCCTGCCCTCTTTGGCGATTCTCTGACACTAACCTGCCTTGGGATCTTCCTCCCCAACCTTGGTTACTTCCTTCACTAGAGTTAGACCTTTATCCATATTTCCTTGAAGCCCAATTCTTTCTTCCTTTTGCTGTTTGTCGCTTGAGCCCACTGTCTTATCCCCCTTGGGTCTTCTTTTGTATTGGTATAGAATGGGAGGGTGTTTGTCCTCATATCTAGCAGAAATTAATGTCGCTGGAGATGCAGAAAAACTTTTAACTCTTAAAGTTTATGTTAGGAAGACAGATAAAGCGATTCTTTATGCTGAGTGCAGAGAAGACTTTGTTGATTTTCTATTCTCATTTCTTGTCATACCTCTTGAGTTTGCCTGGGAACTTTCTGTTGACAATGTGAATATGGCCTGCGTTGGAAATCTGTGTACAAGCATGAAAGATCTGAGCTTTGAGAAGAAGAAAGAATCCACCGTTTCCAAATGCGTGGTTCCGTGCTATTATAATTTCAGGGCACAACTTCTTGATGTTGTCACTCAGGATGAAGAAGAATTTGAATGTTTGGTCACCCGCTATGTTTCGTCAGCCTCGCAATTAACGTTTGTGAGAAAGGTGAAGAAGGATTTGCTTTCGGAAGGTGAAAGGATTGTGAAGTTCACTCCGACTTATCCAAATTATGGCAGGGCTGGTTTTGTAAAAGGTGAAACAAATTTCATAGTTTCAGATGATCTATTTATCACACCTATGAACTCATCCTCAACGGTTTCATTACTGAGCAAGTTGCAGATGAATATCAGCGAAATCGAGGAGCAAGTGATTAACATTAGCAAAACAGAAGTATGCTTTTCCTTCTTCTTCATATCATTTTCTATTCTCGAGAAGTATGGTTCTATCTTTGTTGAGTCTACTTTTTTTTTGTTACAGGCCGTTAGTTTACGGAGGGCTTCCTTGAACACAGTCTCTGCATTAACCAATGGTCTCTCTTACTTCCTCTCAAATATGAAGCCAAAAGAAGCAACTCAATCAAAATCTAAGATACCAAAATCTTAAAGAAAATAGCAGTGAAGCGTTTATGCTTACCTTTCCATCTGTTTAATAATCAGTTAATTGGAATCTATCGTTGTTCTGTCATCAGTCTTCTCCCAAACTTTATGTCAACTTTTATGATTTAATTGTCAAGGTGTTTTGGTTATCCGGTTATCCGGTTATCTGGTTATCCCTCTACTATTACTATAAATAAGCTACATTTTTTTTTTCTTTTATGAAAACTAAATATGTAAGTTTTGAGTTAACTGAGCCATTAAATTTTGAAGTTATCATATAATTTTGGCTTTTCATAATAAAAATATCTCCAAATCTGAATATTAAGTTTTACTAGTGTTGATGTTTCATGACAATGGAGTTTCATTATATTGATGATTATCCAAACAATCCCTTGGTAATATAAATATGAGTTGTATAAAGATCCAGTTACCATGCTCCGCGTGTACGGTCAGATCTATAGCTATTCCCACTCAGTTCAACAAGAGAGTCATACCTTGTGGCCGCTCCTAAACGTATGGTTGTTGACTTTTTTCATTTTCTATCAATTCCTCATTTCATTTTATTATGACTAGTTAATCTTTCGATTGTTGAGCTTCAAATAAATTCTTTATTATAAATCTTAAATCACCTTTTTTCCTGATTACATGAGCAGTAATTCTACAAATTCAAGAATTATATTATTCATTTTCAAGTTACTATTTTTTTGGACTATTTTTCTTTTACCTTATAGTCTAGTTATAAATTTAAATTTGAAGTAAACAATCAACGATCATTCAAATTTTCAAACTGGATCACAGATCTGGGTTTTTCTTTTGTTAAATTTAAGTTTTTTTTGTTTGTCCCTTTGTTCTACAGAAAATAGATCTACTTTTTAACTAACCAACAGTATCGAAATAGTCTCAAAGCCTCTCGCTTTCTCTCATGTCGATGATTAGCAGAAACCGAAGCAGCATCGCCATGGGAACACCATCGTTCCATGAGATGAAGAAGCAAGCTTCCTTTTTCTTCAAAGAGAAGCTTAAAACGGCGCGTTTAGCTCTCACCGATGTCACTCCTCTTCAACTGTTAGTTTTTTTTCCATTGTTATGCAAAATCGATTAATCGATTGGAGTATTGATAATTAACACACAACAACATTTAGTAATATAGATTTATATGTATGTAATTATGATTCTTAATAACTGGATAAGTTTCATTGAAGAATGACTGAGGAAGCTACGGATGGAGAATCATGTGGACCAAACACACAAATCTTAGGATCCATTTCAAAGGCTGCTTTTGAGTTTGAAGATTACTCGCAGATTGTCGATGTCTTGCACAAAAGGTTACATATAATCTAATCTTGTATATAATCACAACTTGGGGGAAAAAGATAGGACATGTCATGTCTTCTATTACTGAGTTATGAAGCTTTTTGGTTTGTTTGGTGTGAATAGATTGGCAAGGTTCGATAAGAAAAACTGGAGAATGGCTTATAACTCACTCATAGTTGTTGAACATTTGCTCACTCACGGACCAGAGAGTGTTTCCGATGAGTTTCAAAGCGATAGACATGTTATCTTCCAAATGCAAACTTTCCAACAAATCGACGAGAAAGGGTACTGGTTTTTTAGTGTTTAAGGCCGAACATGTTTGGTGTATGAAAAGAAATCTGGTTGCGGTTTCAATATTTTGAGACGAATTAGTTCTGTTTCTTGGCAGATTCAATTGGGGATTAGCTGTTAGAAAGAAATCAGAGAAGGTTTTGAAGTTACTAGAGAAAGGGGAATTGCTAAAGGAAGAGAGAAAGCGAGCTCGTGAGCTATCTCGAGGGATTCAAGGTTTCGGTAGCTTCAACCACAAGTCTTCAACTCATTCTATGTCAGAGAATGAAGTTCTGAAAGAAACTGCAGTCTATAGGAAATGCAATTCCAACTTTACAAAGTACAATGATGATGATCAAGAGATCAACACAATGATTTCGCCTAATGAAACCGGCCACTTTCCACAGTTGCCGGTAACTGACCCTAATGAGGAATCTGGGACGAGAATGAAAGAAAATATGGATCCTGAAGATGATGAGAACACAGAGATAAACCCACTTCTGGGTTGTAGTCAAGATCTATCTGAAGATGATGAGAATCATCCATTTACAGATGGAGAAAGTAAGCATACAACCGCCTCATTGCTTTATGAGTGCACAAATTGAATATTAGGAATGAAATCGCGGTCTGTACTACACATTTAGGAGAGACAAAGAGTGAAAACTCAGAAGAAAATAATGTGTGTAAACAATATGTATTGTAGCAATATAATAATAAAACTCTGTTAATGACTGATCTGGTTTTCATTTGATTTGCTATCAAAAGCAAGATTAAGATGAACAATGAGGGAAAACAAATAAAGAAACACTTAGAGAAGAGCTAAGCAAGTAATTATGGCAACTGACTTCAGGGTGAAAAAAATGATATCAAAATTTTTACCACACTTGTTTTACTTGTTGAATTTGATCAGAAACACTTCCTGTGGACGATCGATGGTCCAGATTCGTCGTACTCGGCTTTTGCTATCCACATCTGCAAATTTGGAAACATGTTGTGTTTATACACCAAAACAATTATATAGGAGATTTGTATGCATAAATGTAGTAAGTAATTTACCTGCTGAAAAGTGCTGAGGGAAGCCAAGATAGAGCCACCGATCCAAACACTGTACTTCCTTTCCGGTGGAGCCACAACTTTGATTTTCATACTGCTTGGAGCCAACGCGGTGATCTCTTTACTCATTCTGTCACCAATCCCACCAAACATTGTGGTTCCACCACTAAGTACAATGTTCCCATACAGATCCTTTCTGATATCCACATCACATTTCATGATTGAATTGTAAGTAGTTTCATGGATTCCAGGATTTTCCATTCCGATCATCGATGGCTGGAACAAGACTTCAGGGCATCGGAAACGCTCTGCCCCAATGGTTATCACTTGACCATCAGGCAGCTCGAAGCTCTTCTCAATGGATGAGCTTGTTTTGGAGGTCTCGAGTTCTTGCTCGTAGTCCAAGGCAATGTAAGAGAGCTTCTCCTTCATGTCTCTAACGATCTCACGCTCAGCAGTTGTGGTGAACGAATAACCACGCTCTGTCAAGATTTTCATGAGGTGGTCAGTCAGGTCACGTCCTGCAAGATCAAGACGCAGGATTGCGTGTGGAAGAGCATAACCCTCGTAGATTGGAACCGTGTGGCTCACACCATCTCCAGAGTCCAAAACAATACCTGACCAAAAGAATTGCAAAATAGGAGCAATCAGTATAGAAACTATAGCTAAAATTGCAAACTAGCAAGCGATCTCTTGATCCATCATTAAGCACAAAGCATAATTATTTTGTGATGTATTGTAAGGAAAACAACTTAGGCAAGAGTCTTGTTCAGGAAAGAAAAAAAGTTTAACATTTTATATGAGTATACTGACCAGTAGTACGGCCACTAGCATAGAGGGAGAGAACAGCTTGAATGGCAACATACATAGCAGGAGTGTTGAACGTTTCAAACATGATCTGAGTCATCTTTTCACGGTTTGCCTTTGGATTGAGAGGCGCTTCAGTTAGCAGAACCGGGTGTTCTTCAGGCGCGACACGCAGCTCGTTGTAAAAAGTGTGATGCCATATCTTCTCCATATCATCCCAATTGTTGACAATGCCATGTTCTATTGGATATTTGAGAGTCAAGATACCACGTTTTGACTGTGCTTCGTCTCCAACGTATGCATCCTTTTGTCCCATCCCCACCATCACTCCCGTGTGACGTGGACGGCCAACGATACTTGGGAATACAGCTCTCGGAGCATCATCACCTGCAAAACCGGCCTAAGCGCAAGAGAGAATTATTAAAAATTCAAATCTTGTTTTTGTTAGTCATTCACTGAAAGCTATACCTTGACCATTCCAGTCCCGTTATCGCAAACCAGCGGCTGGATATCTTCACCGTCTGCCATTTTTAATCTCTACCTGATTGCATTAACAGAAGAAAAATAGTAATTATAAATCCAAAATAAAATGATTCAACCTCATGGAATTAAGAAAGGAATCAGATTTTTTATAAACAAACACTAATTGTTTAAGCCAATCACATAACCAGTAAATTTAACCAGTTCTGAAATCAAATTCCGTTAACTTTACCAAATAATTTAGCAGTTACATTCAGTCCAATCATTTCTTAAAATACCTAATAATCAAACAATCAACTTTTTAACTCTATAATCCATAGAAACATTTGATCCTCCCGTTTTTCTTTTTTTCAATTTTTTTTCTAGCTGGATAATCATTTTACCAGACAACAAATGACTTTTCCTGGAAAATAAATCCATTTTGACAATCAGATTATTACTAAAAGCGTCGAATCCAAAAGCTCTCTTAGACATTTCAGGAAATTAATTTAAAAATCCAATAAACAGATTGATCCGATGTACTAAGCAACGTATCAAGACCAATAAAGCAAATCAATGAAGTAATTAACATCTACCTGATGTATTTACGTAAACGAAGAAGAAGACGAAGAGAAAGGAAGCTCTTGAGCCTTTGAATGGGTTTTCAAAAAATTTATGGAAAACGGAAAGAAGTTCGCCCCTTAATAACGTTCGAGCATAAACTGATCTGAGCCGTTAGTTTTCTTCGTGAGCGCAATATCTCAGCCTGAAACGACACGTGTTAACCTATTTTTGGATCGACGTTTTAACCGAAAGAATCGGGTCACCGAAAAAGCATGGTTTCCTATTATGCCTCGCCTATATTACCAGTTTGTCTACTCTAACTAATCAATGATTAATTTGAATGAAATCTTCGTTAATCACCATTCCTTTGAAAGAAAAGATATTTAACCGATCATCTCCAAACTACAGCCTTGTAAAGACGAAAACGTTCTCAAGTGTCATATATTTGATAAAGACACATACATTTCTTACAATACATAGTAATATAGATTATTATTACAATATGGTATGGCATAATTGATTTTTATTTGATCATATTTGCTTTAAAGATAAACTAAACCTTCCTAACTTTGCGCTCTAAGTCTATTAATCCCTCCCAAATCCTTCTAACAGCACAATGTGTATATATTTTTTCTTTGTAGCAACTCAAAGCCTAGGTACGAATTTATATACGTGCGTTTGTTAATCTATCTGAAATTAAATCTCTTTGCGGTTAATAACAAGAAAACTCATGCTTCTTGAGCCTTTTTTACGATCTTTCACTCTATGTTCGACAGTTTTTGCATGATATTAAACTGTCATCGGTTTTGTTTTCTAAATTGTTCGAGAAAGTTCATTGTAACTCTGCATTTCTAACATTTTAATAGCTCAAGGCGTTTATATAAATTTAAAGTGTTCAAAACTTATGGAGGTGGAAAACGTAAACTCTTCATGGAGAACTCACAAGTTGCGTTGTTCGGGTGCATTTTTAAAATTGACCCAATAAATAACCAAAGGTAGAGATCGTTCTCCAAACAAACCAAGTGTGTCCGATAAAATAACCAAACTCAACAGATTATACCCCAATTGTCCCATCAAGTATACAATACAATTAGTTCACGTAACAATTGTTTCATCAAGTATGTATCCTATCAATCTACAATTTTTTCAGAATCTAAAAATCTAACATTATCCATGTATGTTTTACGTAATATCCATATTGGTTAGTTCACCTAGTAATCTATAATCTTCTCATAATCTAAAAATCTAATATTGTCCACGTATGTAATACATATAATCCATATTGATTACTTCACCTAACAATCTACAATCTCTTCAAAATCTAAAACTCTAACATTGTCCATATATATAACACTCCACATCCACCTATCAATATTTATTCTCTTCAAAATCTAGAAATCTAGCATTTTCTACGTATATAATTAACATCCATATTGATAAGTTCACCTAGCAATCTCTTCAAAATCTAGAAATTTAGCATTGTCCATATGTAAATAATTAACATCCATATTCATTTGTATCAAATCTATAATTTCTTTGAAATCTAGAAATCTAACATTGTCCATGTAATTTAACAAACATACTGATTCGTTCACCTAACAATCTATAATATATTCAAAATCTAGAAATCTAACATTGTCCGTATGTAACATAGCATTAATATTGATTAGTTCACCTAACAATATGTCTTCTTAAAATCTAAAAATCTAACATTATCCATATATGTCAATACTTAACATATATTTGATTAGTTCACCTAAAAATCTAAAGTTTCCTTAATATCTAAAATTGTACATCAAAACTTGTTCATCCATCAATATCTTGCACATATACTTGTCCTTTTATACAACATATAATCCATGTTTGATTAGTTCACCGACTAATCTACAATTTTCTATGTTATAAAAACGAAGGCTATTTAGCAACTACCACTTTAAAGCAAAACTGAAACCAACTACGATTTTTAGAATTTCAAAAACTAGATAAAAGTCGAAAGAAGCTTAGAGGGTAGGCTTTTCTTCTTTGGACATTGTCATTATAATATCCACCATACTAGAGCATTTAACCTTCTACATATATGCAATATTTCATTGATTCGTTCACCTAGTAGCTAAAATCCCATCCTATGCGCTAAGGAAAGTTTAGCCACCAAATTAATCGAAAGATGCGTGAAAAGATAGCATTATAATGTGAAAAGATAGCATTATAATGTGAAAAAAAAATCAAATAAATGGAATCGCTAACGATCGACAGACTGGATCCATATTCAATTTGTTTTTACATATATGCAACTTATCACTCATGATTCTTTATTTAATTTGGCAATCTAAAATCTCCTCCTAAATTCGAAGTTGAAGACCATGTTTTGTTCTCCTTACTACTGAATTCCTAAGCAAATTAAACTAGTTTCTAGTTAAAAAGAAAACTAACATACCAACATATTTAATAATAGAATGTCCTAATTATTGCTGCATAACTCTAGTTAAGTTATATATTCCTTGAGTTTCTTCTCCTCCTTCCAAATGTCTAATTCGTTTTGTAAATCTAATAGAAACTAACTAAATGAAAAAGATAATTGTGTACCTAACAATAAGCCTGTTTCAGAATCGTGGAAGGAATACCTAACAAGGTCACGTCATAGAGCAGTGTTACCTTCTGGAATGTCCAACCATGGAAGTCCCGGGAAAGTGTGTGGGAGATTTTGAAAGTGTAGAGACACAATTTCAAAGGTAAACGATGAGAAGATCCAAGTAGGTCACATTATAAGATAATTAAATAAACTATGCATAGTGTATAGTCTAAAATGACCATCAATCAAACAGTAATGGTAGAAGAAAAGGCTCTGCTAACTGCATGAACACAAGAAAACAACGGATATTGGTTTCCTGTAGCAAACATCAATCTTTGATTTACAAAATAACTGTCTGAGAGGCATGATATCAAGATCCAGGGGATAAAAGCCAACTATTCATAGCATATAACATATGAAGTATGAAACTATGAACAGAATAGAGCAGAAGCAGAATAGAATATTTGGATAGAATTTTCCAAAATAGTTACTTAGTTTGTCTAACAGACCAAATCTATCGTAAAGCAGAGGAGTAGTGAAAAATAAATTCCAAAATTCCTTAAAAGATTAAGTTAGAACAACAAATCCAGAAAATTCATCGGTTTTTTTGGAGAACAGAACGAACAAATTTGAGATTCTGGATAATCAAAAACTCACATGATCGATCTGCCACGTTTCTGACATGACCTTTCCGTCGAAGGTCTTGGTCAAGTCACTGTAATAACTATCGGAGTTCGTTTAACACATTCACGTCGTCGACACTTCCATCCGTCGTGATGAAGACAATAAAGAAACAGAGAGGGATTGAATGAAATGTGGTTGTTTGAATACGATTCAACATCTTAGACGAATTTGCAAAGAGTACCAGTGATTTAAAACAACGAGACGGAAGTAAAAAATCATGACATCAAATTTAGAATCGATTCTTTATTGTTTACCGATATGAAGCTGAGAAATCATGACATCAAAGCTTAAGGAGAGCATCCCAACTGCGTCTTCTAAGAATCCTACCGGAGAATTAAACCGTGTTTCGGGAGCTAACAATACAAAACAATCAACAAAGAGAATTCAAAATTAACCTAGAGCGAGAGAGGGAGACGAAATTGTAAAGAAATGATGTGTGTTTAAAGGAGTCTTTATTTTTATTTTCTTTAAAACAAAATTTTGAACTCATAACGGTCGGAAAAAGATGCGGTTTCAGAAGAAATATTGTGTTTTATTACCTGTTAATGTACAACCAATTGTAAATTTGAAAATAACATTAAATTGGAATAGTACCGTTAGCATTAATTAATTATATAATAAAATCAGTGTAATTTTTTTGATTAAAAAATTAATTATAGTTATTGCAAAAATTATTATACGAAATTCAAGATAAATTATTTAAGGTTTCGGTAGCTTCAACCACAAGTCTTCAGCTCATTCTATGACAGAGAATGAAGTTTCTAAAAGAAACTCCAGTCTGTAGGAAATGCAATTCCAGCTTTACAAAGTACACTGATGATGATCAAGAGATCAACACCATGGTTTCGCCAAATGAAACCGGCCACTTTCCTCAGTTGCCGGTAACTGACCCTAATGAGGAATCTGGACGAGAATGAAAGAAAATATGGATCCTGAAGATGATGAGAACACAGAGATAAACCCACTTCTGGGTTGTAGTCAAGATCTATCAGAAGATGATGAGAATCATCTATTTACAAATGGAGAAAGTAAGCATACTTTATGAGTACACATTGAATATTAGGAATGAAATCGCGGTCTGTATTACACATTTAGGAGAGACACGAAGTGAAGACTCAGAAGAAAATAATGTGTGTATACCAATATGTATACAATATAATAATAAAACTCTGTTAATGACTGATCTGGTTTTCACTTGATTTGCTGTCAAAAGCAAGATTAAGATGGACAATGAGGGAAAACAAATAAAGAAACACTTAGAGAAGAGCTAAGCAAGTAATTATGGCAACTGACTTAGGGTGAAAAAATGATATCAAAACTTTTACACCACTTGTTTTACTTGTTAAATTTGTTCAGAAGCACTTCCTGTGGACGATTGATGGTCCAGATTCGTCGTACTCAGCTTTTGCTATCCACATCTGCAAATTTGGAAACATGTTATGTTCATACACCAAAACACTAATATAGGAGATTTGTATGTATAAATGTAGTAAGTAGCTTACCTGCTGAAAAGTGCTGAGGGAAGCCAAGATAGAGCCACCGATCCAGACACTGTACTTCCTTTCCGGTGGAGCCACAACTTTGATCTTCATACTGCTTGGAGCCAATGCAGTGATCTCTTTACTCATCCTGTCACCAATTCCACCAAACATTGTGGTTCCACCACTAAGTACAATGTTCCCATACAGATCCTTTCTGATATCCACATCACATTTCATGATTGAATTGTAAGTAGTTTCATGGATTCCAGGATTTTCCATTCCGATCATCGATGGCTGGAACAAGACTTCAGGGCATCGGAAACGCTCTGCCCCAATGGTTATCACTTGACCATCAGGAAGCTCGAAGCTCTTCTCAATGGATGAGCTGGTTTTGGAGGTCTCGAGCTCTTGCTCGTAGTCCAAGGCAATGTAAGAGAGCTTCTCCTTCATGTCTCTAACAATCTCACGCTCAGCAGTTGTGGTGAAGGAGTAACCACGCTCTGTCAAGATTTTCATGAGGTGGTCAGTCAGGTCACGTCCTGCAAGATCAAGACGCAGGATTGCGTGTGGAAGAGCATAACCCTCGTAGATTGGAACCGTGTGGCTCACACCATCTCCAGAGTCCAAAACAATACCTGACCAAAAGAATTGCAAAATAGTAGCAATCAATAGCGAAACTACAGCTAAAATGGCAAACAGCAAGCGATCTCTTCATCATTAAGCACAAAGCATAATTATTTTGTGATGTATTGTAAGGACAACAACTTAGACAAGAGTCTTGTTCAAGAAAGAAATTTTTTTTATCATTTTTTAGGAGTATACTGACCAGTTGTACGGCCACTGGCATAGAGGGAGAGAACAGCTTGAATGGCGACATACATAGCAGGAGTGTTGAACGTTTCAAACATGATCTGAGTCATCTTCTCACGGTTTGCCTTTGGATTTAGAGGCGCTTCAGTTAGCAGAACTGGATGTTCTTCAGGTGCGACACGCAGCTCGTTGTAGAAAGTGTGATGCCATATCTTCTCCATATCATCCCAATTGTTGACAATGCCATGTTCTATTGGGTATTTGAGAGTCAAGATACCACGTTTCGACTGTGCTTCGTCTCCAACGTATGCATCCTTTTGTCCCATCCCCACCATCACTCCCGTGTGACGTGGACGGCCAACGATACTTGGAAATACAGCTCTCGGAGCATCATCACCTGCAAAACCGGCCTAAGTGCAAGAGAGAATTATTAAAAATTCAAATCTTGTTTTGTTAGTCATTCATTGAAAGCTATACCTTGACCATTCCAGTCCCGTTATCGCAAACCAGCGGCTGAATATCTTCACCGTCCGCCATTTTTAATCTCTACCTGATTACATTAACAGAAGAAACATAGTATTTTACTAGCCAACAAATGATTTTCCTGGAAAATAAATCCATTTTGACAATCAGATTATTACTAAAAGCGTCGAATCCTAAAGCTCTCTTGGACGTTTGAGCAACTTAATCTAAAAATCCAATAAAGAAATTCCTCCGATGTAATATGCAACATAAACAGATTTCAACACCAATAAAGCAAACTAATTAATAAAATTACGTCTACCTGATGTATTTACGTAAACGAAGAAGAAGAAGAAGAGAAAGGAAGCTCTTGAGCCTTTGTATGGGTTTTCAAAAAATTTCTGGAAAACGGAAAGAACTTTGCCCTTTAATATCGTTCGACAATAAACTGATCTGAGCCGTTAGTATTCTTCGTGAGCCCAATATCTCAGCCTGCAATGACACGTGTTAACCTATTTTCGGATCGACGTTTTCAAGCTGTTTTTACCGAATGAATCGGGTCACCAGAAAGCATCGCTTTCTTTTGAATTTTGTCAGTAAATTAAAAACCTTCGCTTTGAATTTTGTCATTCTCTTAGGAATACGTATTTTTTACAACATTAACCTAATTATTTAGTAGCTTTTCTTAACATGTTTTGTCAAAACAATTCATAATTCAGAAAAAAGATTTTAGTAATTATGCAGCTTTTTATATGGTATAAATTGATACTATTGAAAATTTCTGGAATGGTTGATGAGGCGCTCGCGATTCTGGCGATTCTCTCTAGCCATCCTGAAGGGAAAGCAATGATAGGATCCTCTGACACATTCCCAACTCTGGTGGAGTTTATCAAGAACAGGGTCGCCTACAAACAGAGAGAATGCAGCTGCCTTTCTAGTCCACCTCTGTTCTGGAGATCCAGAGGTGGGAAAAGAAAAGCAGTCCAATTGCTTGAGCGTATCAGCCGTCTATCTGAACAGCATAACTGCATAAGCAGATGGCTCAGGCACAAACGGATGAGGAAGCTGAACCAACACATTCAGCATCCACCACAGAAGCTTCTAATACTTAAAATATTTGATTTTTTCTTTCTTCTGCTACTCGGTCCTCCTTCGAGGTAGGGCTTAGCTGTAGACCGCAGAAGCAGAATATGGCCTCAGGAGAAAAGCAAATATGCATACATAAACGTCAACCTGTATCATTGTAACACTCATGCCTGTAAGACTCAAAAACATAGATGTCGATTTAATATAATGCAGATTTTGATGTTTCATGAAGAGATGCATAACCTGTTTGTAGAGTCGACAGATTCCATGCATATAAAATATACTCCTGTTTTAGATACAACACTATCAAATAGATCAAACCTTAATCTAATTCCAAATGTCCTAGCAAAACCCTAGAAAAAAATGTGTAAATCTATATCTTCAACTGTACAAGTAAACGTAATATTGTCAATTTCACAAATACCAAAGTTGTGTTACAACTTTTTAATTAAAACGCTAAAGTATAATAAAAACAAAGATTATATGGTGATTAAACTAGTTTAAAAATAAATAATAACAAATAAAATTATTTGGTTTTAGGAAATTTTAACAGAAAATTAAAACTATATATCATTTGTTTGAATCATGGATTTAATTTAGGAGTTGTATAAAATTCAGAACTAATGTATAATTAATCGTTTATTATACTCAATTATAATTCAGATCTAATAATTTATTCTTCTAAACTATCTTTTGAATTCAAATTATTGAACATGCATTAATCAAGTTAGTCTGACGGCATTTTGAATTCTTTTGCTGAAAGTTTATAGAAATATATTTTAATACGTTGATTATGAAAATATCCCAAAAACTAAAGTTTGATAATATTCCTTTGCTTTTTAAGCAATTCTTTTTAAACAATCATTAAAAAAACTCTACACTTTTAGGATAAAAACTCTACACTTTTAGCATAAACATTCATATTTTTATTGGACGTAAAAATAATACAACGACTAACTCATTTGGTCCTCCTCTAATTTATTACACTTATAAATCCAATATATCCCCATTAAATAAGTATAAACATTATTGGTGAGTAACCCAAACATAACTAGAAAAACCAAAGCATTCATTTATAGTGGTGCGGGGAGGGCTTTGACCATAAACTTGACTTAGGTCTGTTTATTTTTGTAGATGCTCAAATCCACATGTGATTCTTCATAACGTTGGGTGAGGTACGTCGAGCATTTGATCGGTGGATATCTATTCAACAAAAACAAACACGATTAACAAGACATACTGTTAGAGCTCCAAGGTCTCAATATATCTAATAAGATAAAGAAGTTCAAGCCTTACTTAGGAAGATTGTTTTCGGACCGGCAAGTAGGAAGACATTCTACTAAACAGTCGTGGCTAGGTTCCATGAAGAACGGAATCTACGATGACAACACATTAAATACATGCATTGTTTTAAGACATTGCCAATATATTGTTTTCAAAACTCGACCATAATCCGCTATTACATGTTTCGATATCCGAAAACAGACAACCCTAAATGCAAATCGTGTATTAATTGGAGACTTACGGAATATCGGTCATGGCCATTTGCAAGTACCCGATGCAATGTAGATCTATATGTTGAAAAAACAAGCATGTGAGAAAATTGCAGCTAGAAAACTTTATTAGGAAAAATCTGGAAGACTGTCTAATTCCACATGACAAAGTTTTATAATTGTGTAGATACATATGAAATTTGGACCATTTTTTTAAATGTCGTCAAACAAAAGTTAGATGTAGAATTTTTCTTCAATATAGAATTTTCAACCTATTTTCATCCAAAATGAAATTTAGAAAATTAACCAATTGTTTTATTACTTAACCGACGGCAAACCAATTTCATTCGATTTTGATCTGTTTTTGACTTGATTTTATCTGATTTTTGATCTGATTTGTATTCTATTTTGATCGGATTTTGACATTTGTGTAAAAATAGATCAATATCGGATAAAAAATAGATCAAAATCGGGTCAAAATTGGTTTGTTGTCAGGTTTAGTAATAAAATAATTGATTAATTTCCAAATTTAATTTTGCATAGAAAAAATTGAAAGTTCTAAATTGAAGAGAAATTCGAATTTTAACTTCTCTATGACAACTAGAAAAAAGTCTAAATTTCGTGTATATCTATACGTATATGAAACTTCGTGGATGGAATTAGATGATATTTCCTAAACAGTCACTCAAACAAATAAGAAATTACTTAAACAAGCCGTTACTCCAACGCTCGAGCAAATCACCAAGATTCACGATATATGCTCTGTACAAACCATATAAAATCAAAATTTTGTTGTTGGAGTTAGTAAATAATTAGAACCCAAACACCTAAATTTTTCACTATACCCTTTAATCGATGGTACATATTCCCACTTTCGAGGCTTCACGTCCTTATCCTTACATATCTGCTCTCAAATATTAGAAATTTCTCATAACTAAACACTGTAATATTTATTTATATACAAATTGTGCAATACCTGAAGCCCCATTATACCATCTGTTGCTAAGAGAGTCATCATTCCAAAGTCAGAATGTGCTCCACATGCATATATTCCTTTTGAGGGATCAGATTTCCCTAAATGTATAAGAAATATACAAAAAAATACAATTATTGAAAGGTGAGTATACATTGATTTAAGAAAGTTTATGCAATCACCTTCATAGTGAAGCAACCTCATAACTGCGATGGGATTTCCTAACATTTCCGGCGTATCAAAGTAATCTGAATCCAAATCGAGCGCTAATGCCAAGATTTTTGCAATAGCTTTACAAACCCTCCTAACAATGTAGAACGGCTCATCATAAAATGTAAATGATAAACATATATTAATTATTCATTATAACCTTAAGCAAGCATTAGACCTCGCACACACCAAATAAATATCATTAACACAAATCTGAAGATGAGACACAACTACTTAGTTAAAATGATGGAACCCAAACATGAGACTTACAATGCTTCTTGATGATATTTCTCCATAGTCTCTTGCCATCCGGGCAAAACATCTACCAGAAAAACATCAAATTTCGCTCAAAGAAAAAAAGCTAACAAACAACAGATTTTGATAGATACAGTGTTTAAAAACTAACCAGGGTTAGGCCATAAATTGGGGCTATAGAATGGCTTATCGCCATGGGAATCATCTTTGGAATCTTCCATTCCAATGAAAAAAGACTCTTTGTAATCCCCTATAAAACCCATTACTATGTTACAACAAGATTGAGAATCAACCAAGACTTTTCGATTAAGCAAGTTAATTAAAAAGTTGTTCAACTGACCGTGAACTTGATTCTCAGGATCTAAGATTTGATCAAGTACAGGTGAATAGCCTCGATTCTTTTTGTTTCTCAAGACTTTCATCTTCTCCTCCAAAGGAAGAGCAAAAAATTTCTTGCTTTGCTCGAAAGCCTCGTTCTTCAACTCCTCACTTAAACCATGATTTATGACATGGAAAAACCCACAATCTAAACATGCCTGGAGCAAGAATCACTCATAACCATCGAATCGATGTTATTTTTCACACAAGTTATAATGTTCAGACTGGAATCATTTTTGAGAAAGAAAGAAAAGAGTAAATGAACACAGACCTTCTTGAGCAAAACAGCTGATTGATGAAGATTAGAATTGTCCAGATCTATGCAAGTGAGAGAAGAAACTTTGATGGTCGAAGCCTCCTCCTGAGTTTTAGTCTCCATCTTTCTCTCTTCACTTCCTCTGTTGACTTTTGTTTAGGATAGGTAATAGAAAGACTCTTCCTTTGTTTGTTTATCCGATGATGCCGCTGCCATATATGTAATAGATGCACAGACTATTTTTAAATTTCAGTTGGTATACTATTAACATCTTTTGGGAAAATGACCATATAACCACATCTTTAGAAAAATACCAAATTACTAGAGGAAATTTGAATTTGATTAAATTATTAATTCATAATTACTTTAATATTTAAATCAATTATTCGAATTTGAACTATTGTTTATGAAATATTTTTTTTGAAAAAACATTTTTATATATAATATGACATTGTCTCTTGATTTAAATTTAAAATTTTATTTATTTAAAGATGTAACTTCTTATTTAAATCAAGATAACATATCTTATTATAAATAAAATAAAGAGGTGTATTTTTACTTCACAATTTTTTTTCATTATTTGATTTAAAAAGGGAAATTCTCTAAAATATTATACTGTTTTGTTTCAAAATTAGCACCATTAGTTTAAATTTCTAATAATAACAAAAATTTAAAACTAAATACATTAAAAAAAATTTATAGTTAGAAAAAATAATTTAAATATAACATTTTAAATTTATTTATAAATTTTAGAATATATAAGTATTTTTAAATAATAATTTGTGTTATTTTTAAAATTTTAATTTTTTGTAAAAATAGTAAATTATGCTACATTAGGGTGTTTTTCATTTAAAAATTTATGGAAATTCTAGTGCGGATAATAGAAGAAAATCTCCAAACCATATAATTTGATTAAAAATTTCAGAACCATATATATGATATGGTTTTATAACATTTTAACTGCTTGCAAAAATTCATAGATCTGTTGAAACATTTATATCAAAAAATTTGTTTAAATAATACTTATGCAGAGTGCAGGATGGAATCTTTAATACATATCTCATCAAAATAGTAATATGATGGATGATGTAGAAAGTTGATGTTGCATTCCTAAAAAGAGTTTACCAAAAATGGAGAATTTTTATTGGTTGAAATCCTAGAGTAGACAAGACACGTCGGTAGCCAATCCCTCCACTCCCATGTGTACCCTTGATGAACAATTGAACATCGATGCCAAAACAAAAATCCCCAGTTCCATCGTTTGAACCTTTGTATCAATATATAGCTCAATTCAATTGCTATCCATCTCGCTCTCTCAGATCACTGGAAGCACCAGCTCGATTTCTTATCATCCGCCATGGCCTCGCAAGCTTGTCTTCTTCTTCAGAAACAGCTGAAAGGTACACAAAACCCGATGAATCTTTCCCCTTCCAACAAATCTCTTTTTCTATACGATTTGGTTGTTTGAATTCGATTTTTGTTTTCTCTGGATTTTGTTTTGTTTTCTCAGATCTTTGTAAACATCCGGTTGATGGTTTCTCTGCTGGCCTCGTTGATGAAAAGAATATATTCGAATGGAGCGTTACGATTATCGGACCTCCTGATACTCTCTAGTACGTTCCTTTCACTCTCCTTTGATCCATTGAGATTTCGCTATTATCTGTGTTCTTGATTCGATTATCCAAGTGGGTTTGAGCTGAGAATGGCGATTCTGATGAAATTCGGATCAATTTGTTGAAACGACATTGGATTACCTGTACCGAAGTTGCTAAGATGGATAGTTTCAGATTCATTTGATTGTAGAATTTCAAGTTTTGGAGCGTTGTCTCTGTTAATAGCACTCGTAGATAGAACTGACTTGCTTTTTAATTTTGGTGAATTATACAAGGACAGTGTTTTTGTTGAGATGTTAAGCTCTTTTTCTCTCCTTTATTTGTATTCAATTTTGTCCCTTTTACAAAATTATATAACTTCCTAAATGCAGTGAAGGAGGATTTTTCAACGCCATTATGTCCTTCCCACAAAACTACCCCAATAGCCCACCCACGGTGCGGTTTACTTCAGATATTTGGCATCCTAACGGTTAGATCTCTCTCTATTGAACATGCCCTTACCGGCGTAGCTATATTGAATATGAGACATTTTGCTTCTGAATTTTTTCAATCAATGCTTGTGTTTGAATCTCTGAGGTTTTTGCAAACGTTTCTCTTATGGGACTTCAGTTTATCCCGATGGCCGTGTTTGCATCTCTATTCTACATCCTCCTGGCGATGATCCAAGTGGATATGAGCTTGCAAGTGAGCGCTGGACCCCTGTTCACACAGTACGTTTTAAAGAGGATCCAGTATAATGTTCTTTGCGTGCATTTCTCAACAGCTTCACACTTTCTAAAGACCAAGGATTTATGCCATATATTAATGCTGATTTCAGGTTGAGAGTATCATGTTGAGCATCATATCAATGCTTTCTGGTCCCAACGATGAATCTCCAGCAAACGTTGAAGCTGCTGTGAGTGTTTTGTTATTGATAAGCTATGATCTCATGAGGATTCAGACAGCCTCGTTTGGATTTTCATATAGTTTCCTTAAGAGTCGTCTATGTATGTAACAGAGTTTGGTCGTTAATCATGATCTCTGTGTTTTGCTCTTACAGAAAGAGTGGAGAGAGAAGAGAGACCAGTTCAAGAAGAAAGTGAGCCGTTGTGTCAGAAAGTCTCAAGAAATGTTGTGATCAAACATTTTAACACTTCAACTCCATCTTCTCTGGAGTTTAAAGTTCATTCATCTTATCAAAATCCCTTTAAAAACTGTCCAAACATTACTTATAATAAACCCGCCCTGCGTCTTTTATATCGTTTTCAACACGCGAATGAAGTGTTTGGTCGAGAAAAAGTTGTTATTGAAGAACCGAAATCAAATTTATACTGTTCATACGTTTACTGCTTTTAAGAATCTTTGTTTTGGTTTGTTTCGCTCTGGACCATATATGTTCTTCATAGTTCATTTTGGACTCCGGAACTTCACGCCGCTTAACCTTCCCGAGAGAAACTTCATACGGTTCCGCTTTGTGCAGGATAAAGTAAAACAGCGTGATGTTCGCGTCTTCTGTGCGCTACGTTTCATTCAGTTCAGCTTCATTCTATTATGATTAGCAATCCAATCCCTATTTTTACCAAATTTGGGGGAAAAGTTCATCTCAAGATTATTTGTCTTGGCTAATCAACAAAACCATAGTAGTTTGATATGTCCCGCCTCCACACTCTCCTCTATGGTTATTCAAAAGCATACCAAACTTTTTCATTATTCGAATATTCTATTTTTTTCCAAATTCTTTTATTTCTCTTTGATGTGTATATTTATTTTTTATTGAGCGACAAATTTCATACTAAAAAATAGACTAAACTGAATATTAGCCAAATTTAAATCAAAATGATTAGAAAATGTCAATATATAAATATGTAATTATAAAAACAGATAAGAATATGTTAAAAGGGAAAATTTGTAAACAACCAAATTGGAAAAAGTAATACCTTAAAATAGCATATTTTAAAGTTTTTCTTTCAAATCTAGCATCATAAAATTAAATTCCCAAAATAGCACAAATACTTATTTGAAAATAATTATTTATTCTAAATAAATTATACATAAACTTAGAGTATTGTATTTGGGTTCATTATTTCCAATTTAAGATTTAATTTTTCTATTAAAATATAGTTTTAATACATTTTAATGTATTGTATTTGGAAATTTTAAGTAATGATGTTATTTTTGAAAAAAAAACTTAAAAAAGTATTATTTTAGATATTTGTGCCATTGGAAATAAGTAGGAAAATATCATTTTTGACTATTTTAGACATTGCCACATCAGATCTGCGTTTGGTCAAATGTTCGTCTTAATCGAGTAGCTAATCTCATCATCTCATCTCACCCAAATTTATTTAGTAAAATCCTAAAAATGGGAATCTGAAGTAAAAGATAAAATCTTAAACCAATTGCAAAGAGGAAGTTCCGACACTTGGGACTATAAGAATACGATCCCTCCCACTCTTCATATCAAAAATCATTTGATTTTAGGGTTCTCTCAACCCTTGTTTTATCGATTCGTAAGCGTTCCTGTAATTCCTATCATCTCTCTCTTTCTCTAATCGAAATTTTGCTATGATACAAAAAATCAAAATTTATCGGTCTTTTGATGTGGTTTTTTCCACAAAATCGCAGGGTTTTGATCTCAGAAATGGCGACAAGTGACAAACAAACCAACCCCAAGCCTCCACAGCCTTCACCTCTCCGCAATTCCAAGTTTTGTCAGGTGAAGTTTATAATTTTGGTAGAAGCTTGCTTTTCACGTGGATTCACGATTTTATTTCGTTTCTGGCGATACCCATCAATTTTTTGCTGCCCCTTGTTGCTTTCATGCGTCGAATCTCGTTTTACCCATTTTAAATCTACCGTTGCCAGAAAACCACTTAATCACGTGTACGATACCTGTTAGACGATGAATCTCGTGTCCTGTGATCCTCCTTGTTATGTTGTATCATGGAGGTGTGTTCTTATTTAGCTTGGTTAATTGGTCATTTATTTTCTGCGGACCTTCTACTGAGAAGTCTGTAGTTTACTTGGATAGAATCAAACAGATTTCGAGGTTCTTTTAATTGGTCAGGAGGATCATTGAGAGTGAATCCTAGTTATTCCACTTAAACCTGTCGGTGTATTTTTTTTGAACACGGAAAAGTCTGTGTTGTGTGCCATGTGGAGATCTGTTAAATTGAATTGAACTGTGTAATCTAAAGGTGTTTTTGTACTCTGTCGTTCTGACTTTGTATGATTGCCCCTTTTCGAGGACTTGATATATACTGTAATGTGCTGAGTGGTTTCTTTTTCTCATTTGTACAGTCCAATATGAGGATCTTAATCTCAGGAGGAGCTGGATTCATTGGCTCTCACCTTGTCGATAGGCTGATGGAAAACGAAAAGAATGAGGTCGGTATAGAAATGCTATTATGGTTTATGTGTCATTTGATCAAATTATTGATGTTTTATATCTTTCTTCCCAGGTGATTGTTGCTGATAACTATTTCACTGGCTCAAAGGACAACCTCAAGAAATGGATTGGTCATCCAAGATTTGAGCTTATCCGTCATGGTATGATCTTGAAACTCTCTGGCTTGTTGCTGCTACTAAGAACGGAATATATCCGGCTTGTTTGATTCTTGCTAGCCCATTTTTTTTTCTTATTTCGCATTGTCCTCATTTTTATTGGTTTTGGGTTTAACAGATGTCACGGAGCCATTGTTGATTGAGGTTGATCAGATTTACCATCTTGCATGTCCCGCTTCTCCCATCTTCTACAAGTACAATCCCGTGAAGACAATCAAGACCAATGTGATTGGAACACTAAACATGCTAGGTCTTGCCAAGCGTGTTGGAGCAAGGTTTTGTGAAATGAACCCCTCTTTATTCCGTACTTCTGTTGATCTGTATTCGCTTTTGTGACTAACTCTTCTTCTGAACAGGATTTTGCTTACCTCAACCTCGGAGGTGTATGGTGATCCTCTAATCCATCCCCAGCCTGAGAGCTATTGGGGCAATGTCAACCCAATTGGTAGGCTGAAATACTTCATCCGCTTTTAATTCACATCTGATATATGCATGTCAATTCGTGGTCTTATAAACACTGTTTTTATTATAAAAGGGGTTAGGAGCTGTTATGATGAAGGCAAGCGTGTGGCTGAGACCTTGATGTTTGACTACCACAGGCAGCATGGAATTGGTCAGTTCTATTTTCCCAAGGCTCTCGCTTCAACCTTTTCCCCGTAATTTCATCACGATTCTCTCATTGTCTTTAATTCCTTACCTTGTGTTTATAGAAATCCGCATTGCCAGAATCTTCAACACGTATGGTCCACGAATGAACATTGATGATGGGCGTGTCGTAAGCAACTTCATTGCTCAAGCACTCAGGTGAGCCCCTTTCCTCAAATCCATCTTTTTCTAATTTGAGCTGTAACCTGAACGATCTCTTGTTCTTGTTCTTGCCATGAATATATAGGGGTGAGGCATTGACTGTTCAGAAACCGGGGACACAGACCCGCAGTTTCTGTTATGTTTCTGACATGGTTGATGGACTTATCCGTCTCATGGAAGGAGATGACACTGGTCCCATCAACATCGGTAACCCAGGTAAGCCCCGTAACATTCCTCCACTAGACTAAACACAAATCGACCGATCTCTTGAAACTTATGTTTTGTGTCTGAAACTTGCTTTCTCAGGTGAGTTTACGATGGTGGAACTGGCTGAGACAGTGAAAGAGGTGACAGTTTGGTTTCTAGATCAATATGAGTTAAATGCTTTCAGATTCTTGTTAGTCCGGTAATGATATGTTTGTGCGGTTGCAGCTGATTAACCCAAGCATAGAGATAAAGATGGTTGAGAACACACCAGATGATCCAAGACAGAGGAAGCCAGACATTACAAAGGCTAAAGAAGTGTTGGGATGGGAGCCGAAGGTGAAGCTCCGCGAGGGCCTTCCTCTTATGGAAGAAGACTTTAGGCTAAGGCTTGGAGTCCCCAAAAGCTAAACTTGATTACCAATGCACTCACTATAAGTCGATTCGATTTTTTCAGTTTACATGGTGTAGGTGGTTGAGTTTCATATAGTATGTTTCTACTTTCTACTGTCGAGAAAGAAATTGTTGTTAGAAGAAAATAAAGATTACAAGGAACAAAAACTCTTTCATCATAGAAAATAAAAGACTTCCTTGCTATTGCGTTCACTGCCACGGTTAATTCGAAACAAAGTAACTTTCATGATATCAAACCGAAAACCGAATAGATTTTATAATATTGCCGTTCAGTTCAAAGTCTATTGCCAGTCAGTTCACAATCTATAACCAAATTTGACCCAAATAATCCATAACTAAATTTGAATCAAAAACTTTGGTTCGGTTAATATACACAGCCTTATACTCGATCAGCAAAAGTTAAAACCCAAAACATAAAATACAACCTCGATGCTACATAAAGACTAATGACAAACTCATTATCAAAAGCTAATGACGAGTTGAGATCAGGAACCAACGTGTTATTAGAAAAATGTTAATTTTCATTTGAGGGGAACGAAGCATAGCCTTATTGAAATGTGCGTTTACATGGGAAAAAAACCCGATAGAATCCATTTCCAAACATATGGAAGAAGCACAGTCGCATTGCTAAGTCCAAGATAAAGAATAGCATAACTCGTATAAGAAAAGGAAAACATGGCTGAGAGTATATAGATTGCTCTTTCATGTTATTGAATATGCTTTCAAGCTTAAGCATCAACACTATTTTTGACAGAATTGTGCCTCTCACCTTCTACATTTTGCTTCCGTAAATCACCTGATGTATACAAAACAAGTTGAAAATCCCAGCAAAACAACAACAACAAAAAATAATTGCAGCAATCAAACGCAAGAACAACAGATTCATGAAAGCTAGACATCTCTAGGCTATCTGTATATAGTTGTAAAGACTTACATGATTATGGATCTAGCAGGTAAGTTTTGGGATCATAGCAAATTCCCATTAACATCCGGTTAATACGAATATGGATCCATTAACATACAACACTAAGGGTCATTTGACTCTAAGAACAAATCATCTACAAAACCGAGACTCTCTATTTGAACATAGAAAATCGGAGACTATCGGTTAATAAAGGTGGAGTTTTTGGCATTACCTCCTGTGTTGCTGAACGAATTTCGAATTCTTCGCATCTTCCTCTGCAAATCATTTCACCATTTATAGAAATTAGTGGTTTTCACAATCAAAATTAATCCAAAAAGGAATCGCATAAACCCGATCTAAATCCATAAACGCAGATGAAGATCAGATGACATTTACCAGTGAGTCCGACGGTTAGTTTGGTGATGAGGACGCCGGTGACGGCGAAACCGGTGATGAATGGCCAGCAACGTTTCCACTCCCTCTTGAAAAACACCGGCCATGGATCGAACAGCCTCATGTCTCTCTCTCTCTCTCTCTCCGCAGAAATGGTTTCTCTCTCTTAACTTCGGTTCGCGTCAGAGGTAGAGAACAAATCTAAACCAGTTTTGTATAAAGGCTTGTGTTCTACTGTGGGCCTGTAAACCCAATTAGGCCCATAATAAACTTTAGGTAAACATTTTTCTTAAGCAAGTAGTCGGAGTACTTGAAAACCTTTTTAAATCAATATTAGCCTCTTTTGTTTAGTACATATATTAGCCCGACTTACTTATGTTAAAATCAGTCAAATCTTTCATTTATTATACCATATTAGAATTATTAATAATAATTATGAAAAGGAGAAAGAACTATGAAAATGAGTCTTACATTTTCAGTCAACTTTAATCCTTGCCAAAGAAAATAGTGATATTACTGCCACAAATCTCTCTATGAGAAATTACACTTTGTATTTATATAATCAAACCCAAAATTCACAAAAAGATAGAGATTTTCAACGAAACCATGACCTCGAAATGCATAGATGATTGTCTAAACATCGAAAACGACGCCATTTGCATCCCGCCGAGTAAGACTTACACAAAACTACACAAGTGGCCGGTAGCAGAGGCGGAGTTGTTACGGTCACTCAGTCACGGCAGTAGCCAACATCGTACCTCAATGGTGGAAAGCATCTCTTCTAGGCAAATGTACCTTAGGAGCTATACCTTCTCAAGAAAAGAGGAGAACGAAAACCGAGGAGATCAAGATGGTGATGACGCTGGTGCTCGGAGAAACGAAATCAGATGTTTTGGAGGAGGAAAGACGAAGAAGAAAAGTTTGAGTACGAGTAAAACGACGTCGGGTTGGGATTTTGTGATTAAACTTATGTGGAAATATTTGTCTTGTAATGCTTTTAATAAGGTCAATGTTCAAAAGTGAAGTAATTATATCAATAGATTATCATTTGATTATTTTATCATTTTGAATTGTGAATCAAATACATGATTACAATATATTTATTAAGTCAAGCCCTAATTGTCTAAAAGATACCAAGTGACGTAATTAAATTCATCGGTGCATATATCAATATAAGAATTTTATTCTTTCTTGCTAAGTTTTGATTGTGGTGTATGAAAGGATTCTTATGTATTAACAAACTAGATTTATACCCACGGCATGTGTGGGGAAAAATATTCGTAAATTTTATTTTATTAGTAAATATAAATTAAATATTTATATAATTTTAACTTTTGTTTAAAATTATTTTAACATGAATTGTTGTATATACAAATTAAGAAAAGAAAACTAATTATTTTTTATAAATTTAATAGTATTTTTTGTTAGTTTAATAAAATATATTAATACTCTAACTAAATTAATAACAATGATATATATTATAATTATTCGAATAAGTTAAGTCTATTTATATATTTATTTGAAATTTACTGTAATGATGAAACGTAAACATGATATTTCTGTTAATAACAAGTGAGAGTAAATTTATTTTCTTAAATTGTTTCTCAAATAATATATTAAGAATTAGGTAATAACTTAAATCTATTTATATTTATTTAAAAGTATTTATAAATTAACGTATTAAAAATTTAAAGAAATAAAATTTTTATTTTTGTAAATGTAATACTATTTTTTTGTTAGTTGAATTAAATATATAGATTCTCTAACTAAATTAATATCAGTGGTATGTATTGTAATTATTCTAGTAACCTAAACCCTTTTATATATTTAAGTTAAAACTTGTTGTGGTGTTGACACGTCAGCATGCCATTTTTGTTATTAACACGTTATAGTAAAGTTATTTTGTTAAAAAGTTTCTCAAATAATATATTAGAGATTGGCTTAGTCATAAAAACGATGGGCCTTAGTTTTGGGCTTCGCTTAATAAAAGAAATTAAACAAGTCCATCTTATAAAAGGAGAAAGGTTCTCCTTCGTAAAAAGAGAGGTTTTACGAGAAGATTTTGCCAAGAACAGAAAGAGAGAAAAAACAAGAACAGAGAGAGAAAAATAAGAAACCGAGAGAGAGATTATCGAAAAGGGTTTCGATAATTCTAAGGGTTTAATTTTCTTCTTGGGGCTGTTCTATTTCGTCGTTTTTTCCTTCGGGTATTCTGTTTCTCTGGGATTTTATCTGTAATACGGAAACGTTAACCGAGAAACTCTGTTCTTTTGTTTAGAGTTTCTTGATTCGGAGCTTTTTGGTTGATAGTGAATTTGGGATCCTAGATCTCACGAGATGTACCAGCATTCTGCTGGGAACTCGTTAAATCCTTGTGCCATTTAATTTTCCTGCAAAATCGCACAAGAAGAGTCAGAGAGATTCACAAAATAATCGGTCAAAAAGTCAACATTATGCTTTCATATCTACCGGATAGTGACATCTCTACTATGAATATATAGGAATGTTTCGATATGTCATTTGATGAACATAGTTGTCATTTCTCATCGATGTTAGTCGTTTCATTTCTCATTGATGAAATTTATTTTGATCTTAGATTAGATTCTACAAGAGAGTGAAAGATAAGGTTCTTGGAAAATAAATACATCATAGAGACGCTAAGAACTGAATTATCTCAACATAAAACACTTTATAGATGAAGAAAATTTGACATATAACCTGATTTTTCTGCGATTCTAATTTCCAACATATATAGATGAAAGTTAGCCTGAGAGAGAGATTTTGAGTCAGAAGAGAGAGCCGAATTCAGAATGTAAGAGAAATAGAAGAAGTTTTGGGGGTTTTAGAGACCTTCTCCTTTTGTGGGTATTGCTATTTCTTTTAAATATTAGAAAAAGTTGACAAGTATACATCACATAATGGGTTAAGTTGAGAAAACTTCTCTTTTTGTTTTCCTCTGACTTGGTGTTTTCTATTAAAATAGTATATTTATATATTAACGATAAGGTCTCTAAAAAGAGGAAGATATTTTTAATATATATAAGCTAAACCCAACAAACCTTGACCAAAAAAAGAAAAGGAAAACAGTTCACACTATAAGTTAGAAGTACTCTCTCCAAGAGAAAGCTGAAGCAATGGCCACCAAATGCATAGATGATTGTGTAAACATTCAAAGCGACGACATTTACGTCCAGAAAGTGACAACTTACGCCGACCTCCACAAGTGGCCAATGGCAGAAGTGGAATTTGTAAGGTCAATCAGCCAGGGCGGTCGAACCACGGTGGTCGACAACATATCTTGTAGGCAAATGTACCTTAGAAGTTACACTTTCACGAGAAAAGAAAACGAATACGATGGTCGTGGAAATGACTACGACACAGATTACCAGAGAAACGAAGGAAGGAGCAAGAAGACGACGAAGAAAGATAAGAAAAAGATCAAAACAACCTCGTCATGTAGAGCTTTTGTTTTCAGACATTTATGGAATTGCTTGTCTTCTACCAAGGTCGATATTGATCACTGAACCAAAATGTCATCATTAGAGATGAGAATAACAATTCTTAAATTTGAGTTTTATAATACCATTCTTCACTTTAGACTTGTTTCCATCTCGTATAAGTTTTGTTCTATGAATAATTTTATGGATTTGTGTGATGTTTTTTTTACCTCATGTTACGTTAATGTATGTTATTTTACTTTTAACCGGAGAAGAATCTGTGGTGAATTTAATAAAGAAGCCATAGGAACCGGACCAATGCTGTTCCGAAGACAAAATCCGAAAATGATTAAAATGTAATAAACCGTTTCTCAAACCAAACAAGAACATGAAGCACTAAGTTTTAACTTTTAAACTCAACAGTACAATTGAAACAACAAGAGTGTTAAAACATCCATAGAAATAATAACAAAAAAAGAACAAACAAATATTGGACAACTTCAAATGAGCATCAATCTGCAATAGAATACAAACTCATGAGGTAGGGAAAGAGAAAGAAAAGAGGAAACCTTTCAAGTATTTTTTATCATTACTAATGAAAAATCGGCAGAAGAAGAGCTCGAGCAGACAAAGACCTAATGGTTTTTCGTCGGTACATGTTTTGTTCGCTTCAGTTTCTGTTAGAAGATCAGATCTTTCGACTTTTTCTGGGCATTGCATTGACAAAATCTCTCACTATCTTCCCTCTGATTTCACTAGTTGCGAGAATACTTTACTCATGGAAACACCTGAGAGATCATTAATGCTCGATTCCTCAAATTGCCCCGTGGTGCCTGGAATGTTAACACTCGTGTCTCCTTGGCTAAAATTGTTGATCTGTGGTGGTAATTCTCCAATCATATTCGTGCTATTATCTTCTGGTTCGCCATCGATGACGGCTTCTTGCAGCAGCAGCGCATATTCAAGATTCCACAACACATCTCCCATAGATGGCCTATCCACCCCATAGTCAGCCAAACATTTCTCACCCGTTTCAGCAAATTTCCTGAGTGAATCGGGTCTGATGTTTCCTCGAAGCGACTGATCTATAATCTGATCCAATTGCCCTTTCTTCTGCCATTTCATCGCCCATTCTGCAAGATTCACCATCTCTCTCGGAAGAGTTGGGTCTATAACAGGTCTAGCACAGAGAACCTCAAACAAAACAACCCCAAAGGAGTAAACATCGGATTTCTCAGTGAGCTGTTGCCTTCTGAAGTACTCCGGGTCAAGGTACCCGAAACTTCCTTTCACAGCAGTACTTACATGAGTCTGGTCAAGCTCGGGTCCGGTCTTAGACAATCCAAAGTCTGCAACTTTAGCCATGAAGTTCTCATCGAGTAATATGTTTGCAGATTTCACATCTCTATGAATTACTGGTTTTGAGTCACCAGTGTGAAGATAATGCAATCCTCTAGCCGCGCCAATGCAGATTTCAAGTCGTTGTTTCCAAGTCAAGCTAGGAAGACCCGAGCCATAAAGATGACTCTTTACTGTTCCATTCTCCATATACTCATAAATCAGTATCATCTCATTATTCTCGTCACAGTAGCCAATCAGAGAAACCAAATGACGGTGACGAAACTGCGATAACATCTCGATTTCAGTCTTGAACTCCGCAAGCCCTTGCTGAGATTTTGGGTTTCCTCTCTTCACAGCAACTTTCGTGCCATCGTTAAGCTCTCCTTTGTAGACTTTACCAAAACCACCCACCCCAATGTTGCGAGTCTCGTCAAAGTTATTAGTAGCATCTTTAACCGCTGCAAAGGGAATACGGTAATTGGCATTGGTAGTTATACTTGTAAGCGTAGTTCCATTAGAACGTTTGCTTCCTACCGAAGTTCCATTTATTGAAAACGGCATCCAAGTCTTCGAATAACCGTCTTGACTGCGTTTCCGCTTCTTACACAACACAAAGCAACCTCCCAAAAGGACTAATGCGAGCAATGGACCGATGGTTGCACCTACAATCAGCACGACATTCTTCTTCTTCGTGCTCGAACTACCACCAGGCAAAAATGTTCCAGTGCTTAGCTGACCCTGAGAATTATTCATCTTCATGATCTCCAATCCGTTCATAATTGCGTTTGGAAAGTCGGCGCGAACAGCAGATGGACCAATGCTCACACGGATTTTATTAGTACTCTTAGGCGACTGCGTGACAAAATCCATGGAGTATGCACCGGCCAGTGTGTTATCCACATAAGTGCTTAGATCGACATCCATGACAGCGAGCATTGAGTCAACATAGAGATTAAAATATAGCTGGTTGAGAGACAAGCTCACGATATCGCAGAAATGGAAGCGTAAGTAGTACTGAAAGCCTGGGTCAACCTCGAACTCCCACGTGACATTGAAATTGCTATTCGGGTTCTCTGCGGAATTCATCTCAGTGCAGGTACCATAGACGATTCTTGGTGCAGTATCCTCTGTTGCATAACCTGGAACATAGTTAACGGTTGTAACCTTAGACACAGTCTTAGCTAGATTCTTTTCAAGCAGAAAACCCGAATCAGGCTGCCAAGTTCTAGTAAGAGTATCGTTGTTAGGCGTAACAAGCGGACCGCCCATGTTCACTCTATGAACAGTTTCGAGAGCCTGCGATGACAAGCTCTGCTGAAACGCTGCAGAACCGCCTACAATCCTTGGAGAAGGAGAAGCAGTGACCAGTGCGTCAGGGACGGATATAACCTCAATGGCGTTTACAAACGCAAACGAACTACCCGAGGGAGTAAACGTGAGCACGAGATCATCCGTGGTCACATTCAAAGAATACTCTTTTACAACTCTCGGACTCTTAACTGTAAAATCGCTCAAGAATACATGAGTCTGCGACGAAACTGCGAACTTGGCTGAACCCATTTGGTAGTTCTGGTAATCGAAAGGATTAAAATGGAGACGAACCCAATGACGGCCACGAGCGACGGAGAGTTTATAGGTAGAGACCCCGGTAAAGATTCTCGCCGTCTGGTAAATGTCGGAACCGGAGTTGCTGGGTTGACTCGCGAGGATCTCTTTGGGAGAGGTGAGTAAGTTCGAAGCGAGCTTATCGGACATGAAGACTCTACCCATTACCGTCGAATTGGCGGGTGAGCCACAGTTGATTAAGTAATTGTCCTGAGGTGTGAATCCATGGCAGATGCAAATCAAGTACGAAATCGTTGAAACCCAGATGAAATTTCCGAAATTTTCAACACCCATCTTGACCAAACAAACAAAAACCTGAAAATCGACAGGACAGAACAGATCGGGAATAAAAATCAATCAGCAGGATTCAAGCAAAGGGTGAGGCAAACTAGGATTTCTCATATGAACTTAAACCCAGCAAAGATGGAAACTTTCTCAGATCAAGCAAAGATAACAAATTTGAAGCAGAAAATAATAAAAGTTACCTTTAAGACAAGAAATCCAGGAGAAGTAACGGTCCCATGAAAAGCTAAAGTTGAGGGATCAGCTAATGAAATGGATCAAGAAACCGAAAACTCAGATTTGTAATTTTTTGTGTTTTCAATTAAAAAATATATCAAAAACTGTACTCGTAAAAGAGAGTAGGTTCCAGCGAAGAACAGACTGGTAACAGGAGGTTTGATTCTTTATGAACTCTGCAAAACAAGAACTCAAGAGTAAATTTTTTATTTCCTCCGTTTACAGAAAGAGGGAAAGATGATGGAAGAAAGAAAATAATCAATTACGGCCGAAAGGAATAAATCGAATTTCCTCTGGTGGTATCTCTTTATTAATGGTTAAGAAGGAAGAGAAATATGGATTTTCAAGAAAATGATTACAAAACGTAAATGTTCGTCGCAATTTTAATGTCCATGAAAAAGCTGTTTTTATCTTTCATCGCACAATATTCTTTTAAATAAATAAAACAGCTGTTTTTTCAACAAAACATTGTCTTAATCACTAGAAAGAAAAACTTACAAGAGTTACAGTCATCCCATCGAGGGGAAGTATGATAAAACCAATAAAGATAAAGACAACCCACAAACGCGCTATATAAACAGTCTCATACAGAGCTACACAAATCTCAGTGACCGAGATAACAAAGTCTAATGCACTATCAGAATGAAATATTCTCACAAAATCCCATCAGCAACCGCTTAAGAATACGTCTATAGGAGATTTACTCATGTGGAATTTCTGTTCTAGTTTCTATTACATTAAACTAAGTCGACAAAACTAGATCAAGTACAAAATTAACCGTTAAAGTAATGCACAAGGAACAAAAGTAATATATTAGCGAAAAAAGATTGAGTAAAAATTGCTACAACACTCTGTGGAGGTGACATGACCAAAATACTAGCACACAAACTTCATTCCGACAATAGAAATGAACTGGAGAGCTCTTCTTTTCGTCATGAATATATGTAGCTTTAAATAAAGACCATTTAGAAAATTTATTAACTTGATTTTGTGATCATTTTTAAATTACATATGTTTGTGATAAAAAACATAGGTTACAACTATTATATATTAATTTTGTAAATATATTTATCAAGAATTGTTTTTGTTGATTAAAAACAAGTTAGTCCGATAATGTTGTTGTTGTGGATCACAGCCTCCGTTGATGATGCACTTAGCTTGATCTAAAATTCCTCTCGGTTGTGGACTTTATTAGACAGAAAGTGGACCAAGAGACCCGAAGCTCTCATAGCCACTATGAGCTCTTCCATGTAACCACCATGTATAACAGCGGGGAAGAAAAATCACTAGAATTTAAAAGTTTAACACTTGAAGAGCATAAAGATGGAAACTATGAAAAAACTAGATAAAAAAACTTTAGACAAGCGACTATTCATAAACTAGTGAATCGGCTAGACGCCGGCCACCGTCAAAAAGATATGATATATAGATATTTCTAGAGAAAAAAAGTTTTAAAGAGAGAATGAGTTGAAAACATAAAATCATCGAAAATTCGTTTAAATATGGACAAAAATGTTGTCCAAATTAAATATCAAGAAAAATAGTTAAATACAGACCAGGAATTATAAGGTTTTGTTTTTTTGTTTTGTTTCAGGTGTCTACTGGTGGTGGTTTGCAAGACAGTGAACTTTTTCTCGTGATATTTTGTAACTTTTGAAAATGTTATTTTAAGTGGTGAAGAAATCAAGCCAAATGCATCATATAAATGTTGATGTTTTCTATAGACTTTCCTGAGATCATTATGTAAAACTTTTCGAAAAATATAGAAGATTAGAGCTAATAGAATAGATAGGTATCTTTTGGGGCAATGGCAACATTAAGTTTAACCACTCCATTATACAACCATATGGAACATGACACATATTGCCATTATTAATTGGAAATAATACGATCCCACTAATGTTCGTTGTAACATTATTAATTATTACCTAACAAGACAACGCAACTAATATACTAATATTGTTCTAATGACTGGCAAAACTTGATTGATGTAATAGTAGATACGTTAAAATTGTTTTAGTGAATGATTTATTCGATTAAATACGTAACCAAAAGATTGGTGAAAGCCCGTAGCTTTACAAATTCTAGAAAATATCAGAAAAAGGAGATTTACAGAATAAATTATAGAAAAGGTATTTAAATCCATACATTGTTAACAACTTTTTAAATTATAAGTCAATTTTCGCTTGAACACAGTATCATAATAATAAAGTGTTGAAATCACCAATATGTTAATTGAAAAGCATAAAACATAACTAATTGTTTACTATTATGTAACATAAGCGTGGCACGTACTACAACTCTATCAACAAAATATCCATTGTTTTGGCAACAAGATTGAGTTTTTTTCTTCACTTTAGCCGAGAGAAATGATAAGAAATTAGCAGATAAAATTTAGACTTGAACAATAATACAAATAATACATGTTTTATTTTTGTAAATAAATTAACACTTCAACAATAATAAATGTTTACTAATATGATTTTAAATGACAGTTTATAAAGATAAATTACTAGTCATACTAGTTTAATATTACAATAATTGGGTTAATTCGAAATTTCGATTTTTAAGTTCTACATGGTACTGTCTGATTTGTAATTCTTATTCTCTGTGAAATTTTCTACAATATACCACTTTTTTATTACTTGTTTACATTGTTAATCGTTTATATACAATTTATTTTAATATGTTTTCAAAATAATCGCTCTCGTTATATCTTAGTTTAAATTTTCATCAAATAGTTGGTTTCTTGCTTCACCGTTCGGAAAATATTTTCAGAAGTTGTATGGTACTTATAATGATTTTCTCAAGATTTCTTTCGATCCTACCAATTTTTCCAGTTTGGATAAAGTTTGAATCTGATGAGTATTGCAATCCGGTTACAGGTTCAGTATAAGGAGATTGTTGATTCGGGTGTAACCCGCAATCCAAACTAATGAAACCTGTTACGATAAACCCCATTCATCATAAGGAAAAGTTATGAAAAGTTTTAGACAAATCTTAGTAAAGAGTAAACTTGTCTCTTTTTAGCATTCCTATGATCATCTTACTGTTAATTATATACTTGAGCTTTCATGGTTCAAGAGACATTTCTTTGGAAAGAATAAAACCTTTACGCCATCTACATATGAGATCATTGAACTGTTTTCAACTATGCCCATCGGAGTTAAATTCTTTCTTCTTTTTATTTTGTTGTAAAGATGATCATAGAAATACCAGAAGTGACAAATTTTATTTTGTAGAAAGAAAAACAGGCTACAAACAGTACCATGAAACTGTAGTTACATACCTTGAGGATCCTGAGCTTGAACTAGGTGAATTATAGCTAACGTTGCTATAAATGCAACCAACAAAAGCCCATGGAAACTCTCCATATTATCTTATTTTCCAATCAATATCAACAAAGTTGTAAACTATATATAAATGGAGTTTATAAGCGATGATAGATTCAAAACTTCTTTCCAACTTTCAAGCAAAAGGCCATACCAAGTACCAAGTCAATCCTCTGAAAACGTGAATAAATGTCTTAGTTCCTCCCAAAAAATATTAAACGACTAACTAAATCATGTAAACACAATTAGTATAATATGTTTTCTTACTGGGAACACGATTATTATTTGTTCAACTTGTCTTGATTACTATTAACTTTAAAGAATCTATCAATTTATAGGCATCTAATAGCAACCAGGAGTAATCACGAATTATTCAAAGAGGGAGTGAGATGACTTTTGAGTGGTTGGCATTTTAAATCTGTCTAAAAGGTCTTCCAAGTAATTGGTTTAAGTTTTGTACTTCCTCTCTTATCTTTTAACGCATGTCTTAATTTCTTACGAAAAAATCGGTGAAAAATTTTGGCTCTACTTTTCCCATCCTTGGCGCTTCAGGAAAATTATTAATTTTCATTTGCTGGTATCACACGGATCGACAATATTAACCATCGATGCAAATAAATCGACGGTCAATATATAATCTCATTAGTCACCGTAATCGATATCTAGAGCCGTTAGATCTAATAACAGATCTGAAGGCTCAAATTGAAAGGGCTCAGGGCTCATCTTGTATAAAAATCACCTCCATGGTTTAATCAATCAATGATTTGATCTTGAAAGGTAAAGTTCCCGAGGAAATTCAAGTTTTCTGGAAAAATGTCTGGTCGTGGAAAGGGAGGAAAGGGACTAGGAAAAGGAGGAGCCAAGCGTCACAGGAAGGTTTTGAGAGATAACATCCAAGGAATCACAAAGCCGGCGATTCGGCGTTTGGCTCGTAGAGGAGGCGTTAAGCGAATTAGCGGTCTGATCTACGAAGAGACCCGTGGCGTTCTCAAGATATTTTTGGAAAATGTCATCCGTGACGCCGTTACTTACACCGAGCACGCACGAAGGAAGACGGTGACCGCCATGGATGTGGTCTACGCTCTCAAGAGACAAGGAAGGACTCTCTACGGATTCGGCGGTTAAGGGATTTCTTTGTTTTAGCTTTAATCTTCTGGAAGTTTAGATCGATTTGTTTTTCGGTTTGCGTTTTAATCTTGATTTCGTATGAATATACGCGTTTGCGGTTAGAAATTTACAATGATTACCTTTCCAATGGAGTTTTTTCTATAGAACGAAATGACATGAACTTAACGTGGATTACTTCCTAACGACAAGCAGTAAAAATGGTTTTTGAGTAAAACGGCAGACACGTAGCCGCTAATGTGAGACGGGGTGAAAACAATCGAACTAAAAATGGCATGCAGTTTTCCGACCAAACAGAAATTTTACTGGACCTCGTTCTTCTGTGGTTCAGTTTGGATCACTATCTGCTTCAAATTTGGTTTTCTAAATGTGTTATTGGGCTACTCAGCTACTGAACTTTGTAAAACATTTTACTTTTCCTTATTTTAAGGAAACAAACAGCCCAGATTACGAATAAATAGAATCAGGCAGAGGCTTGTTCGCTTATTTTTAGAAGGCACTTTAATGGGAAGATGAATGAACATAATCAATAGAAAATAGGCCTAATTCAGCCTTATTCTCTTAAGCCCATTATTCTGCACTGACAAAAGCACGCACGAATATATAAACACGCGCATATATAGATTGACCGAGCAGATTCAGTAATGTAATCTGCTTTTGTAATGGTAACATTTTTTTATAAATAGAATGGTTTATATTGTGAGTTTGTGTCAACAGAAGAATAGAAGGTACGAAGAGGTTGTGTCAACAGGAGAATAATGGCAACATAGTACTTCAAGTATGGAGGAGGGCCGAGAACGAAGAGAAGAGTGACAAGTGACACTATTTGGGAAGGTTTAGGCTGCCGGAGAATGCAATGATAGAGGAAGTAAAGGCGAGTATGGACGTGATGAATATGAGAAGAAATTCAACTTTCCCCCAAAAGTTCGCATCTTTTGCGCCTTTAAAGCGCAATCTCCGCACAACAAATCATCTACTTATTGGAATAACTATAATCAGGCGATCTCTCGTCCCACAAAACCGTCATCATTTCCACCATAATCAGCCCATCAATAACGTACACTCTCGACTTCTTCTTACTGGTGTCATTTGTAGGTTTTCATCAGGTTTACGGCAAAAGAAGCAACAGTCATGATAGCACCGTAAGCACACATATAGACAACTCTCGCTGTAGCCTTGTAAAGCTCCGGCGGAGCAAGGACAAATCAGCTCTTTGAGACTATGGAGAGAAACGGATAGTACAACCTTGAACGCGTCCGATGCATTTCAATATCAAATTATAGAGAAGTGACGGATTTGAGGTCGATTGCAGCCTGGGCGTCGGCTTCTCTTCTTCGTAGCAGTTTTCTTCCTCTTCTCTGCCGGGGGCGATATTGACGGAGTTAACGATACCAAGTCGCCGGTTGGGGATGATTCACCATTGATTGATTTTCACGATCACAATTCGATTAGATCATTATTTTTTTGGATAAAAATGGGTACGAGACGTAATTGGGACATGGGTACGGTTAAGATTTTGTCCCAGAGACACCTGCACGTGGGCTGAAATCATAAATGGGTCACTGTACTAAGGCCCAGTAACAGAGCCTATCTATAGCAAAATTTGTAGACGAAACGGCATGGCGTTCACCTACGGACTTGATGAATTGCATGTCGTCTCATCAGTCGGCACCGAAACTTCTTGAAAGCACCTGAGAAATCGGGTAACTTGAATCCAAAGGTTTAAAGAAAAAAGGTAAAGAACAGTCATGACATTTCAAGAACGTTGCAGAACTTTCTCTCTCTTATCCACTACCTTTTCCATTTTCTTCTCCCTATATATACGAGATGGCAGGAAGGTCTCGGAATCATCAAAGAGCAAAAGAGTTCATAGAAGCGAAATAAAACAGAGTAAATTCGAAAAGAGTTGTTTTCACAAGAGGAAGTGAAACGATGTCTTTGATTCCAAGCTTTTTCGGAGGCCGAAGAACAAACGTATTCGACCCATTCTCGCTGGATGTATGGGATCCTTTCGAAGGATTCATGACACCGTCCCGGTTGGCAAACGCAACCGGAAAGGACGTCGCGGCGTTCACGAACGCTAAAGTGGATTGGAGAGAGACACCTGAGGCGCACGTGTTCAAGGCGGATTTACCGGGGCTGAAGAAGGAAGAAGTGAAAGTGGAGGTTGAAGATGGCAATATACTTCAAATAAGCGGAGAGAGGAGCAGCGAGAACGAAGAGAAGAATGACAAGTGGCACCGTGTGGAGAGGTCAAGTGGGAAGTTTATGAGGAGGTTTAGGCTGCCGGAGAATGCAAAGATGGAGGAAGTGAAGGCGAGTATGGAGAATGGAGTGCTGTCTGTTACGGTGCCGAAAATGCCGGAGAAGAAACCAGAGGTCAAGTCAATTGATATCTCCGGTTAGAGGGAATTAGTGAAGTTTGAAATATCAAGACAAAAGACAAGATGTGTGATGGTGTGAAATAAACGGTGGTGTGCTGTGTGTTGTTCTTTGGTTGTTTTATTCTGTTCCTTTTTCCTGTTATCGCGACTCTCGTGTATCAATATCAGTAAAACTTAATAAAGAAGTGTTTTTCTATAGATCTCTAGTGTTTTGAAATTTAGTGTAGCGAGCTCATTGTTATCAGCAAAATTTAAAGAACTAAGAAACCAGTTGCAGCTTGGGTTCGTTGGATTTAGGATTGTTGAGGCTGCGAGTCCCCGACGACAAGGGTTCTAAGGATTGGCATTTGGCTCTCGAGAAGTTCCCGCTTCGTCAGGATTCTGTCTGAGGTGCAGTCATGTTCCTGCACATGGTAGTAAAAGCTCAAGCGATTACTCACTACAATCAACGATATTATGTGGGTGCCAACAAAATGGAGAAGGATGTGAACCTCGCCGGTTGAAGCCGACATCAGCGCAAGAAGCGTTACTGTTGCTGTCTGGTAATCCGTCAACGTCTTGTACGCCGAGTCATCAAGTTTATCCTACAAGATTAGAGTAGACACAAGACAAAAATATAATAAAGAGCGACCATGCTACAACTTGCGACGAAAACAGGGATAGATCGAGGGAGAAGGTTATATTGTCAACTAAAGAATCTCTTTTCTACGTTCGTAATACCTTCAGATGTGAAATAGCTGCAGCAATAGCTCTCCCAGGCGCTTGTAATGCTTTATTGTGAACCTGTCGATAAATTCTCCAACCATAGTTTAAATTCCGAATTTTGAGGATATAATATAGATGCATGAACGATGATGATTACCTTAATATAAAGAAGAGAGACAACTTTAGCGAGAAGTGCAACGGGGTCTGATTCGGTAGAGACTTGAGAAACCAAATCCTGCAAGCATGAAATACACTGTGTTAGTAAGGGGATAAAATGCAGTGGTGAGATCATTTCAGTCTATTGGGATAAGTAGTACACACCTTACGGTATGAATGTAGGAGAGTCCTTTCCAGTTTTTTATCAAGCTTTTTTAAGACTAATCCACTACACAAACAAAGTTAACACTCGGTTTTTTGACCAGTCAAAAGTAGACAGATTTGCTTCAGTAATTTCTTGATAAATAAGAATTGTAATACCTTTCCTCTGCCAGGTCTCTAAACGTGCTCATGAAAGCGTCTACGCGCTGAAACAAAAATAACCCATCAACTGACCTTAGTTTGCATCCATGGGAAGAATCAACGTGAAACCAAAGGCTCTTAAATAGGGTGATTAACCAGATAGCGGATAATACATGAAACAGACATGAATATTCTAATGTTGGTCAGGCCTAAGTAACATAAATAAAGACTATTCTCTGCCCATACAGCTATTTAATGTTTCACATCGCTACAATCACCGACTCCCTTTAACGTTTCAGTAGAACAGAAGCTTTGGCTGTATGTTATCAATATGGTCACTGGGTCAGCCACAGGAAACGAGGAATACAGATGGCACCACAGTTTTTCTTTAAAAGAACAGTCTACGACTTTTCAGAGTAACAGGCAGTATGTTAACATCTGTAAGAAAAGTCTATTCATTAAAAAGATCTAACCTTTCCTTCCAATGCCTCAACTAACGCAAGGGCCTTTTTTGAGAATGAACCGTTGAGATTTTTAGCCTGTCCCAAGGGAAGGAAACAAAAGAAAGTCGAACATCAGCTGGCATTATTCAAATGCAACAATAAAGTATAACGTCAGAGTAGTGATTCAAAATTTGCATACAAGGGCTATTCTTTCAGAAGAATCAAGCATAGTTGTTTCTTCAGTTTTGGAATCTCCAATTTCTGTACCATTCTTCAACTTGTTGTTGATGTCCTGTTTTGAAAATCGGATCTTGATTAGTGAAATCAAGAAGAAGATGACCTTAAAAACTCCACCTTATTTTTTACTTACCAAGTCATGAAGAAGTGTATCAGCAATTGTAGCTGCTGTTGTTCTCAGGAGATGCCTATGTAAAACAACCTACACGCCAGATAAAAACAAATTGTTGCACTATCTTCTTTAGGTAGCAAGTGTGGCTTGCAAAGTAGACTGAAAGTACTTACTGAGGTAGACTGGTCATCTTCAAATAGGTCAAGCGCTTTCTCGTACAGCTGCATATTTAGAAAAGACTGCAAAAAGAAAAGTTGATAACAATAAGGTCATAAGATACTATCGTGAGCTGGCTGATAATAGTGAATAACATCTCCAAGGCGAGAAACACTGGGAAGACATTGATTGTCAGACGAGAGTAAATTACAGTTGAAGCAGTTGGGTCCAACCTCATCAAGCTTTTTCTGAAGATCATCCATCAAGCGCTTCATTCTATCTGCATTTTCTGTGAAGATTTTCTTTCTTCTCTCCTTTAGTGAATTAATGAGCATTGGTCTCATATGATCAGCTAAATGCTTAAGAACGGCATTTGGGTTCTCCATACCTGCCAGAAAACCCATAGCTTATCTCACACACAAATTCATGGCAAAATATAATGCATTAAGCTTACACAATCAAGAGTTTTCCGATCTACCTTCGTCTTCAAATTCAGGCACAAAGTCGATAATCTTTTTCATCACCCATCCATCTGGCGGAATAACATGATTACCTTCTTGCGCCTTAAATGTCTCTTTTTTGCCTCCTGATTTTGAATCCAGCTTCTGAGACGATGATGACTCCCTAACTTTCTTCTGGTTTCTCTTAGATTTAGGACGGGTATCCTCTTCATCATCTGGAACAGTTTCAATGGAAGCTGTCTTCATGCTGACAGACTTGCCTTTTTTCTTTTTTGACCCTTTATCTGTATTAGCAGGTAAGCTTTCTGTGGACTCTGAAGATTTGCTTGAATTATCTCTAAAACTAGCAGTAGAAGCTTGGATGCTAAAGGCTTCTGCCTCTTTTTCAATTTGATCATATATGCCCTAAACATTAGTAGGTCAAACAAAGGCATAGTTCAAACAAAACCGATTGGAAAAAACAACATTTTATAAGGAATCTACGATACCACCATCCATTTCATATGTTTACCTTGATGAACCCACTGCTTAGGACATAGGATTCGCCCAGGATAAGTGCTTTCTCAGCCTGAAAGCAAAAATAGGTCAGCAACTAATTGCAGAAGTATATTTGACTAGTTATGAAATTTATCAAAATCCTACCACCTTAAGAGCTGATTGGACAGAGGGACAAAGGAGCAACATTTTATTGGCATCCTGTGACGTGAATGATGCAGGTAACACAGAGAGGGAATCGATCCTGAACCCAGAATTAAGGGTTTCAGTAACAATGAATCTATTAGTATAGACAGCACAATATAAAATCATAAAGACAATAGATAGGAGGGAAAAGAATGTGAGCATTTAGTCTCACCAACTGTTTTGTTCAATAGCATCCTCGGTTGCAGCATCCAGCATTTCAACCATTGATGAATGAATAAATACAGCAGATAAAGGTTTACCATCTGGATATCTAGACTATACATGTCACATAACACAAATAGTAGTGAGAAAAGATATGAAAAAGGAAACATAAGATTCATTTTAGGTTACCATTCCATAACTTACATTTTAACAACCTACAGAAATATTATGCCAAACTAACTTGATACAATACCTGTAAGAACTGCACGGCTTGAGAAATTCCTAGTTTCTGCATGGTCTCATAGGGGATATAGGAATTCTGCAGGAAACGAAACAAAATAAACTATAAATTCACTGCTTCAACATTTCTTTAAGAAAGAACAATACACAGAACATGTAAAACAGCAGTCTTAAATTTAGGTATTTTCCACAACCAAATAATGAATAAATGAACTCATATATAAAGAAATTTCAAGGGAAAATGATGAGAAAACCTGTGAAAAAAAAGAATCCACACATTCCTTTTGCGCAATTGCAAAAACCTGCCACCAAAATTAAACTGCTAAATTTATCTGATGAATGGTAACTGAAACATGGGAAATAGTAAGCATGGACAATGAATCACATGACAGAAGCCTAAGAAAGATTATAATTCTAGGGAGTAGGGACATACGCTAGGAGTCCAATGGGTGCCAGCACGTAGTGATCCAAGCATCTCCCCTTCCTTCAACAGTCGGTTAAATATAGTCTGGAAAAATGAATTCTCAACAGCAACTCCACTAGCTCCATTCATTTCTTGTACCAACTGTTGCAATGGCGCCCACAATGCTGACAAATTAGAGGGAACAAAAATACCCCTGGAAGCACCTCGAACCATAGCGGTAACACGTGCTACATAAGCAGGTGTATATAATTGTCCACCTTCTAGCCTTGCTTTTACCTAGAAAGGATTGAAAGGTCAGCAAATAGTGCACAAATATAAAAGCTATCATTAACTTAAACACAATCTCGAGAGCTCAGAGGAGAAGCACCATTACCAAAGTTCCAAGTCGAGGCTCTAAAACAGATTGCACCAACTCAGAGCCAACCTGTAACTGACCAGCAAGCTCGGCTACAGAAATTTGACTGCATTCTTGGAGCCTCTCATTGATTTCTTCAGCAATCAAATCCCAATAGTTTTGTGAAATGATTTCTCCTTGGACAAGCATTAACCCTGGATCACTCAGTACCACATCTTGTGCTTGCTTCTCCACATGAAATAAATCAACCCCAATCGAATCTGCGAGATCAATAACGGAGACACGGCCCAATTTACTAATTTCGCTAGCAATTTCATTCCTCAATTGCTCCTGCGACAAATAAATAGAATCGATATAAAATAAAGCACCTGGATTATGAACCAAAACCTTACCAACAAACAGGATTTACTGAAGCTACAATCTGACTCAAATTTAAGCGAAACCCTGTGTTGATTCTTCTGGTGTGTATTCACCCTCGAATTTTCTCAGGAACCGATCGGGAAAAAGGGGAAAGGAGAGAAAACGAAATTGAATATGCACCTGTGTTATGTATTCCTTTCCGGTGACGGTGTGAAGCAGATCGAAGTCTATGACCCCAAGCTCCTGAAGCTTCTGAACCAATTCGACGACATTTCGATCCGATAATCGGACGCTTGACTTCACCTGCTGTGCGAACTCGAACTGTCTCTGCAATTCCAACAGTTCATCATCCATCTTCCTCGAGATATCACCGGAATTCAGATCAAATTTTATACCGTCGAAACGAGCGAGGAATCCTAGGACTTTATTCGTCAGTTACTCAGATTCTTCTCCGACAAGATTAAATGTTCAAACACCGCATTAAGTATCTTACTGATTAGACCAGTGTTTTAAAAACCGGACCGGCCGGTTCTTGGCACAAGCTAAAACACTTTAATTGATTTGATTTGAATTAAGGATTGTGGAACTCAAACCAAAAAAAAACCCTACTTCTTCAGTACGTTCTTCTTCTTCTTCTCGCTGGTTATGTTTTTGTTCTCAGTTCGTGTTTTGAAACTGTAGAATTTGACAATTTCAGTTTAGGATCCGAGACGCTCACTTCCTAAAACTATTGTGTGAAGAGTATTGGCGCAATGGAGATCGACAGAGAAGATGGCAGAAGGCCAAATCAGCTGAGACCCCTTGCTTGCTCCCGTAACATCCTTCATCGTCCTCATGGCTCTGCTAGCTGGTCGCAAGGTACTTGTTCTGTTCATATAGGCTTTCTAAGTAACTCGGATGGTACATAATTTTCAAATCTTTCTTTTTTACTTCAGGGGATACAAAAGTTCTAGCTGCTGTTTACGGACCTAAAGCAGGAACCAAGAAGAATGAAAACCCTGAGAAGGCTTGTTTTGAAGTCATATGGAAGCCTAAAACTGGGCAGATTGGTATCATTAATGCATTTAGTTTAATCATGTCTGGTTGTTCTTTTGCAGCTGTAGGTGATTCTTGGTTTCATTGGGTAGGACTTTCGAGTTTCTGAATGATTTTTGCTCTGCATAATTTTAGGAAAAGCCGAAAAGGAATATGAGATGATACTAAAAAGGACAATACAGAGTATTTGTGTTTTGACAGTTAATCCGAATACTACTACCTCAGTGATAATTCAGGTGAGCAGCTAATTCAACGTTGTGGATATCGATTGATCAGCCATCTCATTGCCACCGGCTTCGTCATAATTTTCTTGTCTTGTAACAATCCCAATTTATGAATTTGAGTTGTATTTGATTCTTTAATTGCTTGCTTGCGTGTAGGTTGTAAATGATGATGGCTCTGTATCCTTTTTTATGATCCTCGGTAACCATTTACTGGTTTTGCCTCAAGCACAGTAAATCTGGTATAAGCAATGTCGAATTTAGCATTTATGGACTAGTCTGGTAGCTAGGATGTTGAATATGTTTGTGAAATAATTGGTGAATTGATCAAAAGACAGCTTAGATTGCTTGTTTCTTTAATCCAATCTCGTGTAGCTTTTACCGTGTGCTATAAATGCAGCCTGTGCAGCTCTTGTAGACGCAGGAATTCCTATGAAGCATCTTGCTGGTATATCTTTGTAACATCTGCTCTTTAATTGACTTTGTGCGCTTCTTCTTATTGCTTTATCGAGGTTTCTATTTTTCAGTTGCGATCTGTTGTTGCCTGGCTGATAAGGGTTATGTCATACTTGATCCAAACAAGCTAGAAGAAAAGGTTAGTTAAAAAACATTATTGTACTCTTGATCTTTTCTTTTGAATATTGGTTATACTTACTTGAACTGTAATGGACAGAAAATGACGGCCTTTGCTTATTTAGTCTTCCCAAATACAACTCTATCTGTGCTTCCGGAAGGGTCATCAGTAGTGGAAGGCGAGCCGGTAGAGCATGGGATCATTACATCAGTTACGTATGGAGTAATGTCAGGTACTGTTGTGACTTAACATTACATCACTATTCTATATTCTGTGGTCTAATGCGTTTATACATTTCATGAATAATCTACATTTCTGAATTTTTGGCTTTTGCCTTTGTTTTTGTTTCAGTGGACGATTATTTCCTGTGTGTAGAGAACGGTCGTGCTGCTGCTGCTAGTTTATCTGCATTTTATAGGAAGAACTTTCAACAAAGCCAAAGAGATTCATCGAAAGCCGGTTAAAAGCACCAATCCATTATGGTTTTATGAGATGTTTTAACGGTTTTATGGAAGCCTTGTCCTCAATGTGTCCAATCAAAATCAAATGCAAGAATCTCTTATGGTTAGATATGTGAACGGACGAATCTATTACCTTCTAATACAAATGGTATCCATGCTTAGAGAGTGAAGCATGCAATCGAATAGTTTTGTTTTGTTTCGTTTTCCGAATGTATGTTCATGGATTAAGAGAACCAGAACATAGATACTGTGGAGCTGTTTTCCTGGAATGTCTTCTGAACTTCACGGGTAATGTTGTCAAACATTTCGTGTTCTTGTTTATGAGCTTTTTATTGCCTCTGGATGGCCCCCAGGAAATACGTAATGGCCAACAAACGTCAAGAAAAAGTCAGAGTTCGAGTTCACGTACTGAAGAATCTTTATCCACGTCTCACGTACCAAATATCTTTACTTGATTAGTTGGCTAACGGAAAGGCCATTTTGTCTATATCAAAAATCTCATTAGGATATATAGTGGTTCAAAATTTTCAATGAAATTGTTAGCAATATACACGTACCAAAAACTATAAAATGCCTAAACATCAATTAATTTTGCATATAAAAGTCATTTTAATTATGAATGGCAAATGAGGTCACTCATATTGATCTTATAATCTGTAATTTGCATTAATTTATCCATAAAATCATTTAATTCTGTTACACAACTTTACAAGTGATTTGGTGACAAGAAGGACGTCGTTGATCTTACTGGTCAAAATGACACCGTGCCTCACGGAAGGCTACCGCCATTACCATTGGCTAACGGGATTTGAACCACCGTGACGGGCGGAACCGCCATGACTTCGACCACGGCTCCAGCGTAGACCCTGGAGTCAGTATCCAATGGCGTGAAGGCGGATGACGGGACAGCGTCAAAGTAGTAGACAAAACGACCGGAACAAACGCAAGTGAAGAATAGAGTTAATAAAAGAAGTGAGAATGGTCGGAAGATCATTTTGAAAATATGATATGAGATTTGAAAGTTATTGACTATTTAAGAATGAGTCATGTATGTGCATTGGGTTTATGGATTAGGAAAGGAAGATGTGTTAATGCGTGTGAGATATGTTTGGTTAGGTTCTATGAAGTTGGTGAGATTTTTTTGGCTAAGGAGGGGAGTGGGTCAAAGTGTATATGCAAATATAATTCCAAGATTAATTTATATAAATAAACAAGATATATACGCATTCTATAACCTCTTTGCTTTTTTCACTTTGAATTTTACAATATCTTCAAACTTCTTCATATCATTTATGTGAAAATGATTTCGAAAGATTTAGCTCATTTGTTTTTCCAAAAAAAATGTCTAAAATATGTTATCGTTTTAAAATATTCACAAATGCTATCAAAAGTTTTAGAAATTCCTAGGGCTCGAAAGTCTCCAATAAACAAAGTAAATAAAAACAATCCTTTGCAAACATCTTTTCATTGAACAATTTTACCACTTTCTAAACATCAAAAATATTTTATTATATTTCATCTTTCAAGTCGTCAATGTTAAAATTTTGGATATTTATATATAAGATACTGTAATATTTTGGACATTTGAAAAAATAACACTTTTTAATTTTTTTGTTCCAAATATAACATTATTAGTTTAAATTTTTTAAAATAATACAAATTTAACATTAAGATACATTAAAACTTATTTCTGATAAAGAAAAATTAAATCTTAAATTTGAAAAAAAAAACAATCCAAATATAATATTTTAATTATTTTATAATTTATATATGATAAATATATTTTTTTATAAAATAATTTATGTTATTTTTGGAATTTTAAATTTAAATTAATAAAACTAGAATAAAAACTTAAAAAATTGTTATTTTAAAGTATTATTCTAATATTTTTTAGAAAGGTGTTTCATTATGTGTGTTAGAATAGTTACTTTGTAAAAATTTGTTTTTAAAATCTTTTCGCATTAATATATTTGAAGGTTATAAATTAAAGAGAAAGAAATGACTCAAAATAAAGTATAAACTGAAGTGACGAGTAAACTGTGGGAAATGATAAAGAAAAACAATTTTGACAAATAAACAAAAGAGTTAGGTTGTGTCTCGCATGACTTCCACTCAACTGTTACAATGTTTTAAAAACATTTCAAGAGTGACTTTATTGTTAACAAGAAAAAAAAGAGAACATATAGGTTGTTTGGGCTCATCATAAACCCTAATTAGATTGAGTCTGTTTTAGAGAATGCCATTATCTCGACTTCAACCTCAAGCAAATCTCCCACAACGAAACCTTTAGTTCCATCTTTAAGATCTGAAAGAGGTATAAACTTTTCGAAACCCCATCCATTTTCTGCTGCATTTGGCCATCCCTCAACTTTCCATACAAAAAAGCAAACAAAATTATAAAATTTGCAGTGATTAGTAAAACAAACACTGAATAAATTTACTAAATTTGAGAATTATTTTAAAGGAGTGGACACTTTGAGTAAAAAATTTTACAAAATAAACATAAAAGAAGAACATATACACATATATACTGACCTTGTTTCTCCATATGGTTTGATAGGATTTTGTTCAACACTCGTAGCTTAGCTCGAACGTAATCCTTTTCATTAAACTCATCACTTAACAAGTAGAGTGACAAAGAATTACCCGTTCCAACACCATCTCCATTTGGATACACTTTCAATACCCTAATTAATTAATAAGAAATTTTGGTCTCAAGTTGAACCAATGTAAAATTTAACAAAATTCGATTACATAATAATTGTTTAGAAACTCTTAGATAAACTTTATGGTTCTAATTATATAGTAAATTAATAAATATAAAGAGATACCAGTTTCTGCCTCGTGAAGAAAACGGGTCGGATGTGTAAGAGTCAAGATTGAGAGTAGAGAAATTGGTGAGATTCCAAGTGAAAATGGGGTTGATGATATTTTGATAATAGGAGACAACTTCCCAGTTTTTCAAGGGTTTAGCTATGAAGACGTCTATTCCAAACACACTTTCTCCCCCTTCGGTTATATATCCCAATGCAGGTACCTTGAAATATGATGTCGGTAGAAACTCCGCCACTCCCCACATTGGTTTGAACAAATGAAACCTCATCGGTTCACTTTCTACAACAACAACACATTTTTATTACCAAATTTACTAACATCACTAGGTTTATTTTGAGAAATTATTATTGACGTAAAGACCACAAAATTAGAATGGATCTTTATAAAGATTTGGTACCTACCTTGGTAGTAATAATACAGGTTAAATTTATGGTTGTAGACGAACAACTTAACCTCCGCATACACTTCTTGTGAATCAGCGATGAGGCTTGAGTTGTCGATTCTTGCATATAGCGAAACATATTCGTAGATGGTGGCTTCCTTATTCCCCTTTGGGTAGATTAAGAACGTCCTTTTAACATTTTTATAAACCAAAACGGGTCACAAAAATTTAATGTTGTGAACTTGATTTGATAAGAGTGACTTAACGTACCAATTGAATCCACCTACGGTGAAAGGATCCGACTCGTAGTATCCATCCTTGACAAGATCCATCGTAGTAGTGAAAGACTCGAATTTGATGCCATAAGTTGTTGGAGGACGTTCTCGCCATAGCCGGAACGGTAGTGTCCCTTTAATATCAGATTCCTGTGCCCAAATGGTAAATCAGAGAAAGAGTCAATTAGTCATCGAAGAAAAACGACATCATATAGGTTGTGTTGTCATACGGCTTGAACACGGCTCAACAATATCATCTAAATATAGCCATTTTTCGACGAAAATATAGCCGTTAATACATTCGTTGCACTAGACGTTATAGAGTCATAAAACCCCTCATCAACGATATAATGAAAACTAAAACAAAATTTTGAGTATCTAATCAGAAAATGTCTTTAAAACTAACTAAACAAGTCAACCCAACCAAAAGTAGATGGATCATGGCAAAAAAAAGTTATCAAAAAGAGAAACTGAGAAAGAAAGGAGGAGAAGAAGGTAAAGTGACGAAACTAAAGCTTTTAATTTTCTAAAGCTTGCATGTTAACTTTCTTGAACAACAACTCTGTTTACACGGTAACAAGCTAGTGGTATTTAAACATAAGCTTGAGCAATTGAGACATGCCAGCTGGAGTATGTTTATTGAACACAAACTTGAGTAAAGTCACATGTCTCTTGTGTTTTGAGCTTGAAGACACTTGCACGATCGTTGTGTCTTGAGCTCCATTGCTGCACTTGATGGGTTGTTTTGATTGTTGCGAGGTTGGTCCAGGCTTGTCTGAAGTCCTCCTTAGTGCTGGTATTGTCTTCATCCTTCTGACACAGCAAGAGCGTGAAACCTGTTCTGGTTCAGCTCTGTTTTGGAGTCCAAAAACAGAGTATTTGCAGCTGGCTTGGTGTGGAGTTCAACGTTGTTTACACCCCCCCTCAAACTGGAGTTCGGTGGTAAACCAACTCCAAGTTTGTCTCTCAAATCATGAAAGGCAGTTTTTGGCAGGGGCTTCGTAAAAATGTCGGCCAGCTGTTGGGAAGCTGGAATGTGCCTTGTTTCAATAAGTCCGAGAGCCACCTTTTCACGGATGTAGTGACAATCAAGATCAAAGTGCTTAGACCGAGCATGAAATGTTGGATTTGTGGTGAGATACACTGCTGAAAGGTTATCGCAATGGAGAATAGCAGGGCCTGACTGTGTGACACGGAGATCGCGAAGTAGAGCTGATAGCCATGTGATTTCAGCTGCCGTTTCAGCTAGAGCGCGATACTCTGCCTCAGTAGAAGATCTTGACACAGTTGCTTGTTTTTTGGCACACCAAGAAACAAGATTAGGACCAACAAATGTGCAAAACCCGGTTGTGGATTTTCTTGTCTCTTTACAACCTGCCCAATCACTGTCACTATAGGCAATGATGGGCAGATTGTTAGTTTTGTGAAGATGAATGCCAAGTGATGTGGTGCCTCGGAGATACCTTAAAATGCGCTTGAGGAGAGCAAAGTCACAGATGGTTGGAGCATGCATTCTTTGGCAAACAAGATTCACGGCAAACTGGATATCCGGCCTTGTAAGTGTTAGATACTGAAGCTTTCCGGCAAGACTCCTGAAGTAGGTTGGTTCAGGAAACAATTCAGTTGAGTTCTTGGGCAGAAGTAGTTGTTTAGGCAAAGGACTTGGCATAGGATTGCACAAATTCATGCCTGCTTGAAGTAGGATGTCTTCTGTGTACTTTCCTTGACTGAGAAATAATCCTGAGGTTGTCTTCTCTACTTGTATACCAAGAAAATAGTGTAGATCACCCAAGTCTTTCATGGAGAAGTTTGAGTTCAATGCTGCCGTGATGTGTTGTAGTTGGATAGAATCACTACCGGTTAGGATAATGTCATCTACATAGAGTAGAAGGACAAGTGTGTGTCCATTTTGATGATAGATGAATAGCGAAGGATCAGCTTTGCTACAGGTGAAACCATACTCAATAAGAAAAGTACTGAACTTGTCAAACCAAGCCCTTGGAGCTTGTTTAAGTCCGTACATTGCTTTGGTTAATTTGCACACATATGAGGGGTGACTTGAGTCTTCAAAACCAGGAGGTTGCTGCATATAGATGTCTTCTTGGAGTTCACCGTGAAGAAAGGCACTCTTTACATCTAGTTGTTTAATCGCCCATTCTTTTGCCGTTGCAACTCCAAGAACTACTCTGATGGTAGTAGTTCTAACAACCGGACTGAAAGTTTCAAGAAAATCAACTCCCTCTTCTTGATGAAAACCCTTTGCCACTAGCCGAGCTTTAAACTTGTCAACTGATCCATCTGCTTTTAATTTGACTCGATATACCCACTTGCAACCAAGTATATTCATGTTGGATGTAGGCTTGACTAAAACCCATGTCTCATTCTCACGTTGCACTTTCATTTCTTCTTGCATAGCATTGACCCAACGTGGATCTTTTAATGCTGAAATAATGGATCTTGGTTCGGTTGTATCAGTCAAAAGAACATACCTGCGATTTGGTTTGACGATCCCTGCTTTAGCCCTCGTACGCATGGGATGGTTGTTGACTGGTGCAGAGTGTATGTCAGGTTCTGAAGTTTCTTCTCTAGGCTCAAAACTGTCTTGTTCATCATGTATTTCACCTCTTTCTGTTTCTGATAGTTCCTCCTGCACATTTTCTTCTGAGAAGGCAACTACTAATGTATTTTGATCGATTGTTGCAGTTGCAGGAGCTGGTTCCAAGGCTGCTGCAGTAGGAAGTTCGGCTGGAAATGTTGCCTCTTTTTCTTCAGATCTTGGCTCGCAGGATTGCCAAGCTTGTAACAAAGGAGATGAGTAGCGTGGCACAAGATGTTTGAACTTATCAGTGTAGGGAAAATTGTTCTCATCGAAGATGGCATGGCGTGTAATATATACACGTCCGGTTGTTGGGTGAAGACATCGATAACCTTTGTACGCTGCATTATACCCCAAAAAGACACATTGTAGCGATCTTGGCTCAAATTTATTTGTAGAGTAGGGTCTTAGGCAGGGGTAGCAAGCACTTCCAAAAACCCTTAACGATGTATAATCTGGTTTTTGTTGAAAAAGGACTTCAAATGGAGTCTTGTATTGTAAAGTGGTTGAAGGGAGAAGATTGCTTAGGTAGTTTGCAGTGTAAAAGCTCTCCACCCAATATTGCAATGGTACCTTAGCATGAAACAGCATGGAGAGACTTAACTCAGTGAGGTGTCTGTGCTTTCTTTCAGCCACACCGTTTTGTGCCGGTGTATATGGACATGAAATTTGATGTTTGATCCCACAATTGGTTAACTGAGCTTTGAACTTGTTACTGATAAATTCCCCTCCACCATCACTTTGAAACACTTTAATCTTTCGGTTATGTTGATTTTCTACCATTCTTTGAAACTGAATAAAGACTCCATAGAAATCAGATTTAAGACGCAGAGGATATAACCAACTGAAACGAGAGTAGTCATCCACAAAAACCACATAGTACTTGAAGCCTTGTACAGATTCAATAGGAGAAGGACCCCAAAGATCGCAATGTACTTTGGCTAAAGGTTCATAAGTACAGGATGTTGAACTAGAAAACGGTAAATTTGAACTTTTTCCCATTTGGCAAGGCTCACAAATGAGTTTGATGGTGCTCTTATTCATGGAGATAGCCTTGCTGCTGTGAAGGTGCTGAAGAACCAGTGGACTTGCATGGCCTAGACGATAATGCCATATGAAATCAGTGGCAGCTTGTTGTCTTGACGAGTAGAAAGCCTTGTAGTTTTGGTCCTTCAGCACATAGAGTCCTTCACGTCGTGTTCCCACTGTTAAGATTTTCTGAGTTTTCAAGTCCAGTACAGACACCTTATTAGCATCAAAAAGCACACCACATGGATAATCTTCACACAGCTTAGAGACAGATAAGAGAGGTTTTTGTACTGAAGGACAAACTAAGACATCATGAAGGGGGATACTACCTGCCGTGCCTGAGAGATTAGTGGAACCAGTGTGCGTGATGGGGAGTTGATTTCCATCGGCTACCATGATGGTTTCTGTGCCATTATAAGCCTGCAGATTGTGGAGGTTTGTTGTTGTTGGAGTGACATGAGTTGTAGCACCAGAATCAGGGTACCATTCCCTTCCCGTGTTATCTGAAATACGCAGAGCAGTGTGGATTTGAGGCTGGTCTGAGCTTTGAAAGTTGTTGTTAAACCTGTTCCAACATCGTAGGGCTGTGTGGCCAGTTCTGCCACATATTTGGCATATAGGCCTTTGCTCAGTTGAAGCTTGTTGTTGAGAAGGCACTGCTTGTTGATGAAAGCCACGCCCCCAGGAGGAAAAACCAGCTCTGCCTCTGTTTGCACCAAACCGGTTTGAGTAATAGCCTCTTCCTCTATAACTGGGCGCGGTTGTTTGAAAGACAGTTGCAGTGTTCTGGTTCTGTGCTTGAAATGCCAAATGTGGTGAGACAGCAGAGTCATCATAGGATTGCAGTCGAGCATCATAGCCATCTATATCCAACACTACGTCTGAAAAACTGGGAGGAGGATGTCTTGTCATAGAACTTTGTATCACAGTACAAATAGAGTCATATTCTCTTCCCAAACCGTTCATTAATCCACATATTTTCATAGACTCATCAATAGGCTTCCCAATGGAGCTTAGCTGATCACAAATGGCTGTATAATCGTGGACATATGCAGTAAATGTTTTACCTTGTTTTGACAGCATTTGGAGTTTTCTTCTTAGCTCAAACTCACGGCTCACAGTGTTTCTGTTGTATTTGTTTGCAAGAGAAATCCAAATCGCATGAGAAGTGGGGAGATTGAGCACACTGCCGAGTACCTCTTCTGATAATGTACCAAAGATCCATGATTTTACAAGCTCATCTGTGCAGAACCATGACTCGTAAGCAGGATTTTCTACAGACAGGACTAAGTCACCATCTTGTCTTTCGACGGTCTGAGGAGGAGCTTGGTAACGTCCATTTATGAACCCAAGCAACTTCTGGCTGTTAAGCAAGGATTCTATTTGTGTTTTCCACAAAAGATAATTGTTTTCAGAGAGTTTTATGGTCACGGAGCTAGCAACATGTACGTTGCAGGGAAAGGGGTAAAAGATTTGGTTTTCTGCCATGCGAGCTTCCTGTTAAGGAAAAACCAGCTCTGATACCATGAGAAAGAAAGGAGGAGAAGAAGGTAAAGTGACGAAACTAAAGCTTTTAATTTTCTAAAGCTTGCATGTTAACTTTCTTGAACAACAACTCTGTTTACACGGTAACAAGCTAGTGGTATTTAAACATAAGCTTGAGCAATTGAGACATGCCAGCTGGAGTATGTTTATTGAACACAAACTTGAGTAAAGTCACATGTCTCTTGTGTTTTGAGCTTGAAGACACTTGCACGATCGTTGTGTCTTGAGCTCCATTGCTGCACTTGATGGGTTGTTTTGATTGTTGCGAGGTTGGTCCAGGCTTGTCTGAAGTCCTCCTTAGTGCTGGTATTGTCTTCATCCTTCTGACACAGCAAGAGCGTGAAACCTGTTCTGGTTCAGCTCTGTTTTGGAGTCCAAAAACAGAGTATTTGCAGCTGGCTTGGTGTGGAGTTCAACGTTGTTTACAGAAAGAACATAGATAAAACCTGATGTGAAAAGCGGAAAGAATTGATGAGGTCGTTGAAGGAGAAACGAATCTTGGAGCTCGCAGCGACTGCGAAGAACACGACAACTAAAACAGCAAAAAGCCATCGCCATCTATCTGATCTCTTCCCTTTGATTGTGCTTTTTTCCATTGTAAGTCAAATGGGAAAATAAATCCTTTCAGACGTTTTTGATCCGTCTTGGGAAATTTCTCAATAAGCCTTTTTGTGTGTGTTTGTCTTTGATATTATATGCTAAGTCTTGCTTTAGTTTCAGCTTTTAAAATAAGACTTCATTAAAAGTCGTCTCTATAATATTGTGTGTTATTGTTTTTTGATTATTTATATAAAAGCATCAGTTTGTTTTCGAAATTGGTGAAATAACCTTATTTGGCGCCGAAGATTTATGGTTTACTGATTTGAGATTATGGGCTTATATGAATTTGTTAAAGTATAATCAAATCTCGTATAATATAAAGTCACATTCATATAAATTAGTTAATAATAAAAAGTCACGAATTATCAATTCGTAAAGTTGTGTCTTTTTATTTATACAGCTGTGTTGTGTTGGTTCAACACGAATAGTTGTGACCTTTCAAGTAAAGAGTCATGTCTTTTCAAATATAGAGTCACATCTTTTCAAGTAAAGAGTCGCGTTGTTTCAAATTGTGTTTTTTCATTATGTATAAATAGAGATCGAATCTTATCTTCATAACATCAAGTCTTTGAGTATAATACAATCAAGTTAATAAAAAAAGTTGATTACTTTTAATCTATATTCTCTCTTTTTTCATAATGGTAAAAATCTTCCAAACACCAACATGGTATCAGAGTTTTACGATTGAAGAGGACAAAAGAGAAAGCACTAATTTACAACTCATCGCAAGAACAAAAGCAACAAGAAGATATCGCATAAGTTAATCGCAAAATAAGCCAAGACTATGCAATGTTCTTCACATCAAGTGATCCCTATATTCGATGGGGAGAAGTACGACTTCTGGAGCATTAAGATGGCAACCATTCTAAGGACTAGAAAATTATGGTATGTGGTTGAAGAAGGCGTGTCGGTCGAAACCGGTACAAGAACAAGAAACCCCTGAAACAACAAGGGCAAAATCGCTTATAGAAGAAGCGATATCAAATGATACGATGACATTGCAAATTTTGCAAACTACCGGGACTCATCAAATATTCTCACGCATTGCGGCATCATCAACATCAAAAGAGGCATGAGACGTATTGAAGGCTGAGTATCAAGGTTCTCCTCAAGTCCGATTGGTTAAACTTCAATCGCTGCGTAGGGAATACGAAAATCTGAAGATGTATTATAACGAAGATATTAAGACATTCACCGATAAGTTAATTATTTTGGAGAATCAATTAACTTATCATGGCGAGAAAAAAACCAACTCTCAACTCATCTCTCTCCTAGCCAAGTTCGATAGTATTGTTAGCGTTTTGGAGCAAACTCGCGATTTGTCTTCACTAACAATGACAGAGCTAATCGGCATTTTGAAAGCACATGAAGCAAGAATGGCTGCAAGAGAAGAAAACACTAATGAAGGAGCATTTAATGCTCGCTCAAAAAGAACCAAATCCGGTTTCAAACGAGATAACACCAAGAGACGTGTTATTCAAGGCAAGAAGTGGTGTGAGTTTTGCCAGAAAAACAATCACACCGAAAACGAGTGTTGGAAAAAAAACCGAAAGAAAACAATCATGAAAAGAATAAAAGAAGTAAAAAGAGTGTTACAATTATGGTAAAATTAGTCACTATTCAAATGTGTGTCGCTCAAAGAAAAAGGAAAGAGCACATGTAAGTCTCGAAGAAAAAGACTTAGATGAAGACCACATATTGTTTTATGCAAGTGAAGAATCAATAACAACCATAAAAGAGACATTTGGTTAGTGGATGCACTAATCATATTATATGCTTTTTGTGTGCGTTTGTCTTTGATATTATATGTTAAGTCTTGCTTTAGTTTTATTTTAAAATAAGACTTCTCGTCTCTATAATATTGCGTGTTATTATTTTTTGGTTATTTATATAAAAGCATCAATTTGTTTTCGAAATTGGTGAAATAACCTTATTTGGCGCCGAAGATTTATCGTTTAGTGATATGAATTAACAATTTTAATTTAACAAATCTACAATAAACAGTAATGTTCATCTCGAATAAATCATTCATTGGTTGAACTTAGAAATAAGAAACTCCACAGCATACATTAAGCTCTATGAATTTCCATCCTACGTTATCTGTGACTTCTTGACTAAAACGAATTCCTAGTGATCATTAGAGTTGGTTGGTTGGTTACTGTTTAAGCATCAGAGAAGACAAAATCTCATCTCTCATACTTCATGGGCTTCCCTTAAGAGACTCGCCTTCTTTGTCCTGTTGAATTTCTTGAGTTGCTTGCGGCTTTTCTGATCTCTTCTTCAGTAAGTTTTTAGCATATAGAGATCCGAAAACAATTACCTGCACGAGTTAAAAATGGTTTTAGCTTCTCAACAGGGAGATATCTGATAAGAGACATAAGAGAAAGTAAAAAGAGGCTTGGAGAAGCTTACGGATCCAATGCATTGCTCCCAGCTAAGTGGGTGTGAGAACCAAATGCAGGAGAGCATGATGCTTAAAAGCTTTTTATTTTCAGAAAACAAAAGGAAGACTTAGATATAATAGATTGTGCTTAGTTTGTAAGCGGAATGAGAGAATTGAAATCAATGCAACTTAGTTACCTGTCTTGTAGTCATTATCGCAGCAAATGTTAGAGCTCCAAATGTCCTTATGGTGTAAGAAATGAAAAATTGGCTGGCTGTTGCTACCTGCGGAACACCGCATTACCTCTAAATAAGTTCACATATTTTCTTTTAGCTCTTGTGTAGTTACGGGTTTTGCATTTGGATTATAAACTAAACTCTAAATAATCTCCAAGTACAGAAGCTGTGATCATTGCTGCACTGAAATCATACTCTAACGAGGATAGAATTCTTGAACATGATTATTAATACGACTAAGCAGAAGAGTAGAGATGACTTACAGTGGAAAGCAGAGCAATGTCGAATAAACAGTCCCTATGCCGAGAAACAAAGTCCACTGCTTGGAGTAATTGCCCTTGCAATACAAGGCCTATATTGAGCACATGTTTAAGCAAGGCAGATGAGTTCTACATCGTAAAGCTTTGATGGGCTACGAGATTCAGTCGGGAATAAGAAAAGCAAAAGAAACATTCCTACTATATACACATTTTACAGTTACTGATGTATGATCTCAATGGAAGCTTAGTCAGAAGCTTATGTACAGCCAAAAAAATTAAGAGATAGAAAGAGAAAAAATTTAACCAAATGACCAATCAATCATGGTAACAAAAAACATCACAAAAAGGTGCAACATGGTCCAGAGTCCAAACAAAATGAGAGTGAAAAAGATGAAGATAAGGATAACTGTAAAGATTCTCACCAGTGAAACTGAAAATAAAGGAACAAAGTGTTGTGTAGAATATCTGGTTATGTATCTCCATATTATAGCCTTTAAATAGTTTGTCTTGGAATGTGCTCGTAAAGCCATCAAACCTGATAGCCAGTTAACCAATAGCCGATTATGGGTACACGCGAAAAACTATCGAGGTTCCTATTACAGCAATGCATAACATGGATATATACCCAAGATAACCAACCATAAGGGAAACACCCCAGACAGTGTTTTCTCTTCCCTTGTTGTACGAACTAATATCATCTCCTGCCTACAATTCATAAACGAAACTTCATTCCACCTGATCTTAATGGTTCAGAGTGATAAGCAAACTATAAACTAATGAGATCCCTATGGGAAGATTAGAATTTTACCGGAAAGAGAATAAACACAGAGCACCCAAGCGTCACAAGGAAAGCCACTAAATAGTCAAATCCCCTGTACCTTTTCTGCATGATGAGAGTCCCCCAAACCTGCAAAAAGAGCACATGAGAGCGGTGATAAAGTCACATGTATAAGTATTAAGAAATTTCCTACTTTAAAAAAGAAAGAAGTTTTAATTTACCATTACAGGTATCATTTTGGCACATTTTGCCAGAGTTTGAACTGGGAAACTCACATACTTGAGGGCCTAGAGGCATCAGAGATTGTCAAAGCAAAAATTAGAGGACTTCGATTAGTTCATTAGTCAAGTTGGAGGTAAGGAACTTGTCCTACCTCATACTGGCATGTTGTTGTTAGGATGTTAGTTACTGATATGAGACAATACTTGTAAATGGGGGCTACAGGATCCAAAACTTTCTTGCTTGCCTACCAAATGCAGAAGGAAGGGTAATAAAAAACAATTAGGTTTCTCTGGAAATATTGATACTGATATATAATATGAATACAACTACAACTCAGGTTTGATAGTTACCAGTAAAGCACCAGCAGAAACAGCTGATGTAGTGAGCCGATTACAGAAAACAAGAAACAAAGAGTACTTAAAGTACTCCTTGTTCAACCCATATGGCACTCTTATAATCTTTTCCTGCAATTACATGAACAACATCAGATCAAATCATTTGCTAGTATAACCTGATAAACTGAGAATGACAAGACATATTAAGTAACATCCCCTCAAGGGTATCCCAAAAACCAATATATTATAGAAAAAAAATAACATCGTGAACTTGTAAGTAAACTAGCAGGAGGAGTGAAAAGCTATTCACTTTAGTATCAATGAATTCGATAATATCGTTTTGCAATTCCACAAGAAACACACGAAATATCCCTTCAATGATGAACAATAAAGGCCAATAAACCCACCCAAGTTTCTTCAATCAATTTCAACAAGAGAGGCGATCCAGGAGACAGTGAAATGAACCAGAAAAAAACAAAAAGTGAGAGAGACCTGAAGAAGACCATAGGTTACGAGGGTAATCATAATTCCGGAGACGGCGAAGACAGCTTTCCATAACTTCTTCTCCTTAGCCTCGTTTATTGAATCAGCGTCAGCCATTTCTCCATTAACGATCAGCTTCTCTCTCTCTCTCGCCAATCAGCAAAACCTAACTGAATTAAACAAAATTCTCGTTGTAATATCAGGTCCCCCCCGATGAAGACGACCGAACCGAAATTAAAACCAATTTATTATTATGCAAATTCAATCATCGTCGAGAAACATATATATACATAAACTTGTGGGCCTTGGGCCCAATATGTTCTTTCAGAACGGGAAATCCTCTCCGCTTTCATCCCAATTCTAGCAATGGCTCCCAAAAGTACGAAACCGCTCAGCTTCCTGTTGTCTTGATAAATTGTTATCTTCATTTCATGTTTATGCTTCAATTGGTGAAATTAAGCTTCGATTAGTGAAAGTAAGCTTCGTTTGTTCGTAATATTATCTTTATTTCAATGATTATCAGCGAAATTTTGGGTCTTGTTGATTTTTTCTTTAGAAACTGAGTGGGCATTTGATTTCTGATTATTGAATGATCATCAATGGAGAATTATTTGCTGGTTTTTCTTCTGTTCCTATTACAAAGTGGACTATGTTTGATCTCTGTATGATTGTCTTTTTTTCATCTGTTATTCCTTGTCTAAACTGGCCTATGGTTTACAATCACAAACACTTGCAGGCGACATTGCTAAAAGCCGATCCCTGCAAAAGCAGTGAAGTCAGTTACAATCTTCAAGAAGAAGGCTAAGCAGATCAGAATCCGAAATACCCAGAAACAAGCTCGACCACTACCAACTCCTTATGTTAGCCTCTCACCACTGAAGATGCGATGAAGAAGATTGAAAAGAACAATAACCTTGTATTCACTTGTCGACATCAGAACCAACGAGAAGAAAGTTAAGGATGCAGTTAAGAGAATGTTGAAGCCGTATTATCTAACTAGCAAGACACAACCTTTTTAGTTGTATGTTTAATAGAAGATTGGATGTTGCGAATCATCTGAAAAAGCACATGTTTCCTCCTTTTTCAGACATTAACTAGCAAAACACAAGTATTTGGTTTAGAGACCCCAACTTGTCGGGATATTCTGTTTCAGCTAGTGTAATAAGTAATATTGAGTTATTTTCATAGTACTCCATGAAATTTGTAAGAAAATTACAAAATTCCTTTTATCGTCTATATTTGAAACTATATCCTATTCTCAAAGTTTAAGGAAAACCAATCAATTCATTGCAAGTGAAACATAGTTTAGTTACAACAATGATCATAAATTTTGCAATATCAAACAATAATAAAACCAGATCCACAAAAGCGTGAAAATTGACTTGGACATCTTATATATCTTCGTCCGAATCCTCTTCAGGGTATTCTTCATATATTTCAACTGCTTCTTCCTTTTCTTAAAATGCATGTTCATAATCTAATTATGGTTCATGTGCTTCTACATCTGCATCTCCTATTTCATCATATTCTCCTTCTTCTAAATATGGTTCATATGCTTCTACATCTGCATCTCCTACTTCTTCTTCTTCTTCTTCTTCTTCTTCTTCTTCTTCTTCTTCTTCTTCTTCTTCTTCTTCTTCTTCTTCTTCTTCTTCTTCTTCTTCTGCTTCTTGTTCTGCTTCTTGTTCTTCTTCTTCTTCTTCTTCTTGTTCTTCTTCTTGTTCTTGTTCTTCTTCTTCTTCTTCTTCTTGTTCTTGTTCTTCTTCCTCTTGTTCTTCCCCTTCTTCTTCTTTCTCCTCTTCAGAGCTCCATCTAACAAACGGATGCTTGATCAAGCTATCAACAGTCCATCTTTGGGCAGGGTCTCTCTCCAAACACTTTGAGAGAAAGTCCTTAGCATTTTTAGACAAAGAATCAGGGACATGTGGAACTTGACCGCTTTCGGCGATGAGAGTAATCCAATCTTCCCAATCAAGCTCACTATGCTCCCCCCAAACCCTTTGTCCAGTCAACATCTCAAGAACCGTACAACCAAAAGCCCACACATCCGCGGCATAGTCCAAAACCATGTCCCCAATAAGCTCCGGCGACATAAACCGTGCTGTGCCTCTCCTATGACCCCATCCTTGACCATACTCAGTCGACCCTTTCTTCATAGCTTTCCCAAAACCAGAGATATTAGCCAGAAACCCATCATCCTTCAATCCCGTAGTATAAGCGGAAAGTAAGATGTTCTTAGGTTTAATGTCGCCGTGAATGATCTTCCTTTTATGGATAGATCTGAGACCAATTAAGATATCGTTAGAGAATCTCCACGCGTCATCTTCTGGTAATCCTCTCCCTTCTAGTCTTTTGATGTGCTTCGCGAGGCTTTGTCCTTGACAGTACTCGAATATCGTGTTGTATAACAACTTCTTGCTCTTCTTATCTTCTGTGATCATGTCGCCGTAGTAGTAGACAACGAATGGGCATCCTGCAAGACGGGTTAAGATACTGTCCTCGTTCCTGAGTCGTGATGCTTGTGAGAACTCGGTGGTTTTGATTGCTATCTTGTTAGGAAGAAACTCTTCTCCCTCTTTCGTGCTCACGGCTAAGTGAACAGACCCGTATGAGCCTTTTCCGAGAAAACTGGTCACCACCCAAAACTCGCTTTCAGGAATAGTATTGCTTATGATTGATTGCTTCTGAAAAGTGAAAAGTGCTCGTCTTGGTCGAAGAATCGGCATCGTCCTCTACTACGCTGTATGTTTTTGGCTTCTTGTGAGGACGGTTCGTGTCGTCCTCGTCATCCCACCGACCAAATCGAGTGACTTTCTTCATCTTTCTCTCTCTCTAGATCTCGATTTCTCTCTCTGTTTTTATCTTTTCTTCAAAACGATGTGACTGAGAGAATGGAGGCAAGAGAATGTATTTATAATCCGTGTTTTGGTAGTAATTGGACCCAAGTTTCCTTTTTTTTCAGTTAAGTCTGGGCAAGTCCAGAGCAATAGCTGAACCTTAGGTTCGGTTTTGGGGGTTCGGGTAACAAATTTCCATTTTTCAGTCGTACGTTAGATATGCCACGTGTAAGGTTCCGTTTCTAAATTTCCCTTATTCGTATAGCTACCGATTTACAGTCCATAAAAAGAATATTAATCGTTGAATTCTTTTTATAAAAATTATTCTTAAAATAAATTTGTCACCATTCACAACTATTTTCTTTAATAAAAGATAACTGTAAAATAAAATAAAAAGAAATATTTTAAAATATTATTTTAAAATTTTTTTTTCAAACTTAACATTTTAAATTTAAAATTTTAAAAATATCACAAATTATTTTGTAAAAATACATATTTATCATAAATAAATTATAATCATAAGTTATATTTTTATAAATATATAATTTTAAATAATTATTAAATTGAGGATAAACTTAACTTATGATTATATATATATATATCTATAATATTTTTTATAAGATATGTTTAAGGTAATTGACAAACTTTAAGTTTTTGTTATAAATATACCACTATTAGTTTAAATTTTTAAAAATAGCAAAAGTTAATATTAAAATTTTTTGAAATTTTTTTCTTTAAAAAGAAAAGTTTAATCCTAAATTGAAAAAGAACCACAAATCTAATATATTAATTTTGTTTATAATTTGTTTATGATAAATATGTATTTTTACAATATAATTGATAATTTATGTTATTTTTGAAATTTTAATTTTAGAATACTAAATTTAAAATAAAAATTTTAAAAAAGTTTTGGTATTGTATAAACATACATTAAATAATTGATAAATAAATTATCTTATGTATTATAATAAAATAGTATGTAATGTGAGAATAAAGGGTTATATCATTAAAAAATTTACCCCAATTGTGTCGTTTCTGACATTCTGTGTATATCGTTGCTTTGGCTTTTGCCTTCACACTTTATTTCTACACAGATTTTTTGAAATTTAGTGAAGGAGACAACCTTTTCACAACGATTCTTCTGCTATCATGGAATCAGAGATCTTCTAGCACTCGTTTTCTCCGATTTCTTCAGAAATTCTGGAGTATTGTGAATCGAACATTTTCACAGCTCCATTTGAAGCTAATCTTCGAACTCTGTGATTTCTTCTCCCGGTCGAGTCATGTTCTTCATTGGGGAAACAGAACAGGAGATGAGTCAGAGTCGAATTGCAATTTTTCACGCGCCAGCAGTTAATAGTCGCGTACAGTCTTCTGCGATTTTGGGAACATTGTCACTGCAACCTTGCAAAAGTTACACGCATTTGATTGTGATATGTCCAAAGGGAACTTCCCGCGTAAGATAATTGATTAGCTGGCCGATAAGTTCCTGAATCGTTCTTTAATTAAGTCCGTCACTCATTTTGCTTAATACGTTCTATGAATTCTGCGAACACAATTGAAAAACCGAGTTTTGGTTCGACGATCCAAACTTGTCTCTTGAATTTACTGTTTATTTTGCGGTTTTATTGCTTATCACCAAAAAGAAACTCTTTAAGAATATATGTATAATATAGCCTAGTCTCAAGATCATTTAGGATATGATTATACTTAAAAACTTTAGAAAAAGTTAAAGTCTACTTTGGAATTTAGAGTCTTGGCTTGTGTGGCACATTGAAAGGAAAAGAAAAAGAAAATGGGATCACAAGACTTATTTTCATTCACTCTAGAAACTAAGATATTAAAAGAAACACAAACTTAGGCTGGTTAAGTATTCCTACACATGAGATTATTACAGACTTGAGGTTGTTTCTGTGTTCATTAACAACAAACAAAACTACTACAGTCGTTAGGTTTTTTATTCTTTATTTTTTTTATAACTATAGAACATATATTAACATATATAAACACAATTTTTGAATGAATTGAATCCTAATTAACCTGACGACCATGGAGATCTACTGTGTTGGAAACAGAAAGGAAACTGATCAATTGCAAAGGAAGACATCTTACTTTTATCTGCATCCATGTTCCATATAGAATCCAATGAGCTTTCCCATGATGGAGAAGGCAGAGTTGGGTAACTTAAGCAATAGCTTTGTTCTGAGTAGATGTCTTTAACCGGTTTAATTATGTTTACTGCAGAGTGATCAATCTCTCTCCATATGTCATCCATCGAGTATCCGTCTTTGGTTTCTTGATTCATCTCCTCAGTGGATCCTCCAGTGTCATAAAAGCTTACTTTCCCTGAAGATTTCCGCGACTGAAACGATATATCCTGAGTATTATTAGTGGTCACAGACGAAGAGCAGCAGTGGGAAAATGAGGAAGTTGGAGAGATGAGGCACTTCTTTTCTTGAGCCTTCTTCCTCATATGAGTCCTCCAGTAATTCTTTATCTCGTTATCTGTGCGTCCCGGCAGTTTCCGGGCTATTTTCGACCACCTGCATGTATTGATGAAAAATTTTGAGTATAACTATTGTTACAAAAAGATGAGAATTTTCTTTCTTTCTTTCTCAGATGGACCAGACCTGTTTCCCCACTTGGCGTGAAGCTCAAGGACGAGACGTTCTTCTTGTGGCGTCATCTTGCCACGTTTGAGACCAGGATGCAGGTAATTAACCCACCTTAGCCTGCAACTCTTTCCTGTTCTGTTCAAACCTACAACCAAAACTAGCTAATTAATGTAGGCTCCTTACCTATTCTTATCTTTCTCCCTCCACCTTCAAACCTGATACTTTTGCTATAAAATCCCATCGCCGATCTCCAAATAAGTGAACAAAATTTACCAGAAGGATGTCCTCATGTTCTGTCCATGGACCCTTTCGGTTTTCCTCTTTCTTCATTTTCGTTTCTCCTCTCTCACACCCTCTCTTGCTCTGTGTTATTGTTACTAAAAAGTTCTTTGTCAGCTTGGTTCACCAAGGCATCCTCTGGCCCCTATATATATATAAGCTAAAATTTAAACACTGTTGTGTGTCTACGCGATATCACACTCACAATATTAAAACTTGAATAATTTCCATTTTTCTTTTCCAATCTTTTTTGTCCATATGTTTGAGGGATTATCCTATTTGCTAATGTAAGGTCTCTTTATTGTGTTGTCACAAGGCCATTATATAAAAAAATACTTGATCGTCAAGAGGGTGACTGGTGTTACTGATGTAACACTTCCATTAAATTCTGCCTTTTTATCTTTTATGCCGTGAGTGTGTGATAATAAGAACTCTTTCTTATATTTTTTGGCAGGCACTATCTCGAATGTGGATATCAACAGCATCATGAAATCTTTTAAATCAAAGCCAAAAAGAAGAATGTATGTTTTTCTATAGTTCCCTGTTATTTAGACCAGCAAAACAACTCTTTACTATAAATTTTCTGGGGTGCTAAAAATTTGAAATAAGTATAGTGAGAGCCTAGATCTTTCTTTGCCTTTTCGTAGGAATATGAATATTGTGTCTCTTGACCTTATCAAGGGTTATATTTGGTAGCAATTGTTGAAGCTTATAAAAGGGAAATAGAGAAGAAGAAACAGACAAAAGCTTGGACACTGCCATAGAAATACAAAGAGTTGAGTTGTTATAGGAGCCTGATAAGTGAGTGTTTGTATATAGTATAACAGCACCTGAGATAGAAATTCGATACTAGATACTAGTGAGAGACTTCAGGTTAACATTATCTAAACACACACACAGACAAATCAAAACGGGGAGTTTTTTTAAGGGTAACTCCGAAAATGAATTAATGTAAGGGTCATGAGAGTAATATCCATATCTTAGTTTTTAGCCTCAAAGTAAAGTATACTTGAATATGCTTAAATTTCCATCAGCAAGTTGGATTCTGAAACTGAGCTACAAGTGGAACCATCCCTTTAATTTTTTTTCTTATGTGTTTCAGGTTGTAACTCCAGGAATTGAAATAAACATGGCTTTTACACATGATATTAGCATATTCTGCATAATATTGTTAATATTCCGAGCCGTTGATTTATACATATGTATTGGTAATTGATGTACTGACGTAACACCGCCATTACTTGTCTTTATTTTTGGTGGTGTGTCTTGTAATAAGAACTCTTTCTTATATATTGAACTATTTTTTGGGCAGGCTCTAAATATGCAAGTGCATTCTCTCCAACGTCAACGTCAATAGTTCAATCCAAAAACAAAACAGAAAAAAGTAAGTTTTACTATGTTTCCCTGTTATTTAACCCTGTAAATAAAAATAAGTAAACTTAGAAAAGAATCTAAAGAGACCCTTGAGTCTTAGACCATTCTTCTCCTTCTTTGATGATATGAGAGTAGTCTGTCCCTTTTACTTTGTTCAAGTTTATATCATTGAAGCATATGAAATTTTCTCATAAGATAGAAATATAAAGAGAAAGTTTCAGAATAGTCTTAAGGGGAATTGATCGACAATTATCTTGAAATTGAGCTAGAGAATCGAAACAGATATCACTTCTCAAATAAATCCATAATACATTATTTGAAAAATATTTTAGAAAAATAATTTTATCTTAACTTATTATTAATAGATATTTTATGGTGACTTCTTATTATCATAATAAATTTTAAATAAATATATAAATAATTTAAATTAATAAAATAATTATAATATATTTAATTGTTATTAATTTGGTTAGTAAATCAATATATTTTATCAAACTAACCAAAAATTACTATTAAATTCGTAAAAATAATTTTTTTTAATTTACATATACAAAATTTAATATTAAAAATAATTTTAAATAAAAATTAAATTATATAAATATTTAATTTATGTTTAGTAATGTATGAATATTTTTCTCCAAATCCTGCGTATAAATCGTTAATTGAGAAAATAGAGTTACTTGACATAATGGATCATGTGGTTGTGCTTTAGATAAATTAGGGTTCTTAGAGGTTTAATCTTATTATTATGCGTGTTGCTTTGGGATTCCTAAATTGTCTTTTACGAAAAAATCTTACACAATACCACACTCTTGAAAGCTACTTCACATGTGGGGGTATTAGTTGGATTTGACCACTTGGTAAAAAGAGGCAATTATACCAATAAAGAGTATAACTATTATATGATTGAGAAAGGTTCTACTTTAAATAATTATTCTTTCGTTAATTATATTTTGTTGTGATTTTAGATTATGAAAAATTTAAGAAAAGAGACAGACAGTTTTGTAAAAAAAATTTTGAAAAATTTATTTTATAGATTAATACTCTAAAATAACATATATATTTTTTTTTAAATTCAAATTTAGCATTTTAAATTTAAAATTCTAAAAATACTACAAATTATTTTCTAAAAATACATATTATGTATAAATAAATTATAAATATAATTAAAATATTATATTTGATTTTTTTAATTTAAAGTTTAATTTTCCTTTATTGAATTTTTAAAATATTTTAATATTAAATTTCTGATATTTTTAAAATTTTAAACTCAAAATTTTTTATTTATAACAAAAACTTAAAAATGTGTTATTTTTGCCAATTGCTCTTTCAGATATTAAATCCAATTTTAAAATTTTCTTATTAATACATGGATTTGTGAGTAAATAATTACAAAATCCTAAAACTAATATTTATATGTTCCTTCAAACATTATTTATATTAAAATTAGGTTTTCTTTTATATAACGACTGTGGGTTTCAATCCCATCAGATACGGACAGGATCGGTCTTGAATCCAACAGTAACAAAATAGAAAATACAATATTGCAAGCTTTAAATTAACAAAAAAAATAATTTAAAATTTACCAAAATTTACTCTAATTATCAAAAAATACAATCCCAAATTTGATTCTTATTTAAGTTAATAAGTGATATGAATATTAATTGATGAACTATACAAACCTAATTTGTTACCTTAGTTAAAGAATTATATTAAATATATGTTACCACTAATATAGAACATATCTAATAATCTTGAGTTGGTATATAAACCCAAAATGATAAGGTATAGGGTTTCATCAACATTGGTTATAAAAACAATGTAGTAGTTAACAAGAAAGAGTGAACCTGAGAACACACTAAACTTATAAAGCTCAAATCTACATAAATCCTTACGTATGCAGTGATATGTGATCCCTCCCATATGGAATAATGCTATTCAAAAGTTTACATTATATATTAGTGATGTTTAATATTACAGAAAGCCAAAGATTATGTATATTGGATATTTATTTATTTATTCTTCAAGTAGCAAATTCCCTTTGTCTAACTTTTCCTTTCCGGCTTTCCAGGATTTGTAGTTTTTAGGGGAAAGATCAGAAGAAATATTATCATAATAACTTCTGTATTCAATATTTATAAAGAAATACGACTAATATTCTAAAATAATATTTTTTTTAAAAAAATTTTGTTTCAAATCTAATATTTTAAAATTAAAATTTCAAAATTAGCATAATAATTATATAAAAATACTTATTTACTTTAAATAAATTATACATAAACTTATAACATTATAATTGAATTTTTTTCCCAAATTAGGATTCAATTTTTTTAAATAAAATAAAATATTAATGTATTTTACTCTTAAATTTTTGTTATTATTAGAAAATTAAACTAATGATGCTATTTTTGAAAAAAATAATTTAAAAACTGTTATTTTAATCAATTGTCCAAGAAATATTATCATAATAACATTAATCATGAAGTTTTTAAGGATTTGGAAATAAGTTACAAATCAGAGAGTAGTATTATTTATCTTATTAGAAATTTAGAAGTATCCATGTTTTATTTTTTGTTAAAATTGAACATATTGATCAACTTTTTGTTAATTGATCAATATTTAAAATTGAAAATAAGTATGCTCCAATTGTCAGTTTTCTTTATTATGGACAAAATCTATTATACATTAGTTAAATTATTCCATTTCGGTCACTAATTTTGTGTATTCCAATTAGAAAGAAAAGAAAAGGTGTTGTCCAATTAAGCAATCACTAGCTTTTAGCCATTGGGTGGAGATAAGGATTTCATCAGCCATAGTTTACATGCGCATGCATACATAAAAGATTACATTTACGACAACAAGTCTTCTCTTAATTACTTTTCTTATTTATTATAACAACTAATCACCTTTTGTTGATACCAATTTTATATACATGAGTAACGTTTTATACGATATTTATTACTTAATTCATGCATATACTCATTTTTGTAACCATTGATTGTGATCTATGACGGCATTAGTTCACTCAGTCCTTCAATTGGTTCTCTAAGAATTTTTAATTACAATTGGGTTTTCTGCAAAAAAAAAAAGAAATTTAAGTAACCAATTTTAATTTGCAAGTTTACTTTTCATTAAAAAAAAACAAGTTAATGTATCCAATTCACAAGTTATATGCAATATAACCTTTGTTCGTGTATATATAGATTTGACAGACTATATAACACTCGCGTAATATTTTTGGTTAACATTTGATGGATTTAAAAAATCTTTGTTTTGTTAGTACCAATTAAATTCGGTTTAGATTTTCAACCGGTTCCGTTTAGATTCAAAGTTGAAGATGAAATTCCTCAAAATGTTGGATCTATTTTCAACGAATATTCTAGGGAATTAGCAGAATTTTTGACATCTCTAATATATTATTTGAGAAATATTTTTAAAAAATAATGTTATCCTAGCGAGTTATTAATAGAAATATCATGATGACGTGTTATCAGTACAATGAATTTCAAATAAATATATAAATGAACTTAATTTACTAGAACAATTAACGTATGTGATTGTTATTAATTTGGTTAGATAATCAATATATTTTATTAAATTAACCAAAAATACTATTAAATTCATTAAAAATAATTATTTTAATTTTCTTAATATATATATATACAAAAATTAATGTTAAAAATAATTTTAAATAAAACTTAAAATTATATAAATATTTAATTTTTATTTACTAATAAATAATATTATATAATTTACGAATATTTTTTTATACATGAGGTGGATATAAATCTAATTCAGTTTTATTTAGAGAAACTAGTGATTTTAAGTTAATTGGATATAATATTTTTAAGTTAATCAAAAATACATTCGACAAAATTAGAAAATATAATTTGTTTTGGGTTCTTACAAATCCTTCTCTCATATTAAGATTTCTTCCTTATATTATCTTACAAATATCCAAATTCTAAATTGCATTATTGGCATATTACTGAATTTAACCGGTTCTTACATAGCATTCTCTAAATGGCTATATCATCGTGTTTCGTGATTCTTTTGTATATTGGAAAACAAAGAAACAATCTACATTAGCTAGATCAGTTGATACAGAAAATCGAACAGTGAAATGTAGAAACATTAGGCGTTAGTAAAATTCAGCCAAAAACTCTTTATTGTAATAATCAAGTTGGTCTGAACTTACTAAAGCCATGAAATTGAAGAATGGTTCCTTTCACACTCCTTATGTGAAGATTCCGACCAGCTTGTTGACATTTGAACTTTACCTTCAAGACAACAATTTTAGCAAAATCTCGATGAAATGATCAGTGTGCCGAGATTTACACTCATCATCTTGAATGAGAATATTAGGGATTAGATCCGATAATTGTTTTTAATACTATATAAAAAACTGGATTAGGGGCATAGTGTGTAGTAAATGTCAACAATCAAATAATTATATTGTAAATGGATATATTACAGTGTACGACATGTTTATCTACTTGGAGATGAATATGTGTGTGCTTAAGAAGGAACCGCGTGGAATGTAGAAAAATCACATCAAACAACACTCTTTCCATTTTCCTATTTTCTTCGGTTTTGCTTCCAAACGTTTCTCTTCAGTTTCCGTATGATTATTACCCTTTTGACCTTTTCACACTTCTTTCCACACGCCCTTCTCGGTGCCACGTGTGAGTTACGCACCCAGAGATTGTCTGCCCTTTTGGACAAAATTCCTTTTATGCAACTCATAAATGGGAGGTACCTAAAAGTGTATATTATTATTACACACTAAATATCTAAGAGATTTCGAAAATATTTTATACAGGTGATTGTATATATCTACTCAAGTATATAAATGTGTATTTAATTCTTACTTTGTTGATTTTATCTATTTATGATGATTTTTTTTCCTAACTTTTAACATATTTAATTATTTTTAACATAATATTAATTATTGCTTGCTAGTTTTAAATATATAATTATTTAATTTTGAATATAATTAATTATGTATAGTAACAATTTGGATATGTAATTGACTATACTATTATAATTAATATTGTATATATAACTATGCATGTAGACTGTGTACTCGACAATATTGTATGTTAATCTAATCTGTATAACTAACTATTTGTTTATATAATTAATTACACAATTGTATTGTTATTTATTTGTAAATGCAAAAAAATGCATATGTACACAAATATCAAATTTTGAATAAATAATTGATTTTTTACACTGAATAAATAGTTAAATGTATGATAAAATAATAAATAAATAATTGAGTATAAATACTTCAGGGCAACCCAAAATTCTATTATAATTTTGGAAGCTCCATTGATTTGCCTTGTAATACATCGATACACACAGTGCAAAGAAAGCTAATACACACAGTGCAAACAAGTTATTGTTTTGTAAACGTGAATTACAAGCGGAAGATGTTTTAGCCAAAGCAAAAGATGATACAATAGAATGGCTAAGCCACATAAAAGTAGAGAACCACAAGGGCAAAACATATCATATCATATGCCACACATCGATTGGATGAAATGTAACTTCGATTGCGCTTACAAAGAAAGACCACAACAATTGTGCTTATAGGCTTGCAAAAGAGAATATCGTTAGTAACGTGACTGCTGAATTTTTTGATGTTTGCTTTTTATATATATTTGCAAGCGCATGTCTCCAACCTTTAGCATTGATATGAAGATTAACCAAATGACGTTATTAAAATATAATATTTATAAGTGTTGAGTTCTATTGACACTGCAAATAAACAAATGAATGGTCCTATAGTATGAAGATTTCTATAAAGTTGAATAATGTGATGAGTAATAAAGTGAATCAAAATAACAGTACAACGACTAAACAGAATACAAAATGAAAAAAAAAAGACTTAGATGTTTTTAGACTGGATATGGATAATATAAGTAGATTATTTTAAAGGAAGAAGGCGGCTTAGTAGCACGAACCAGAGACGAGCGCGTGTGAGAGAATTCTAAAACTTATTTGAGTTTTATATAATTAAATAAATTCGTCAATACTTCAAAATTGAGTAGGAAAAGGAAATCACCATGAACATCCCTTTACAAAAAAAAAAAAAAAGACTAATTTCCTTTTTTCAAGTCTCCTAACTGCTACACGTGACGGTGATTTCTTTTCCATTTCCACCTTAAATTCCTACTTAATTACAAGAATACCACTTTTACTTTCTTACTCAGCAAGTCATTATGGGTATTTTCGTCAATTAACGTATATTTACCCACCCAAATCCTTCTCTTATAAATAGCAACCCTTACAAGTCACATGACGCACGCAAACTAAAACGAGTCAAAACCCTAGAGTTTAATTTCAAGTTATAGCGTATTAATCAACCATGGTTGCAAGAAGTGAGATTGTCGTTCGGACGGTGGAAGATGCGCCAGAGATTTGTCTTATGCTGTCGTCGAAAGTTGGGGAATGCAGCGGAGACGGAGGAGAGAGTCGCGTTTACAGTTGCAAGATTTGTATGAAAGAGTTCTCATCGTTCCAAGCTTTGGGGGGTCACCGTGCAAGCCACAAGAAGCCAGTGAATACTAGCAGGGACGAGCAGTCGTCACCTTCTTCGGAATCCGTCAGGACGGAGTTGAAAAAGACGAAGTCGCATACTTGTCCGATATGTGGCGTGGAGTTTCCGTTGGGACAAGCTCTTGGAGGTCACATGAGGAAGCATAGGAAAGACAAAGACTCTGGCGGAGCGTTGGTTACACGCTCTCTGTTCCCAGAGGCGACAATTACGACGACTTTGAAGAAATCGAGTAGTGGGAAGAGAGTGGCGTGTTTGGATTTGATGGAGAGTACGATCAATTTGAAGTTGGAGTTGGGAAGAACAAATTCTTGATTTCTTTTGCGTTTGCTTCTATATATTGAATATATTGTACTTCATGTTCGTTTGGTTTTCAAGCTTAGCTAGCGTTTTGATACTTGCATAGGGATTTATATGACAGACCAATGTGAACATATTTGATTTTAGCATCAAAGATTTTTTCTTTTGATCGCTCAATTTTTTGGGGTTTTAGGTTAAAATCTTGAAAGTTGATACGAATGGTTGCCATTTGAATTAATGGTGAGACTACAATATCATTAGTGTGACCAGTCTAGTTGTTATGGTGGTTACTTTAGTCACGTTTTCCTGCCACAGAAAGAACGACTATATGTTGTTCATTTCAGTTGCATTTTGCATATCATTATATTTAAAAAATTACGACCAACCTTAGCCATTAATCACAACAAACAACACCTAATCTATATCGCTATATGTATTTATTTCCTAAACAAAAAAAAAATCATAATCACTGGATCGAAGAAGCTAACACAAAAGACAACTATAGTTTAAATTGTCACTTTAATGGTTCTGTTTTCGTGTATTTTCGTGTAAATAGAAGAAATAGAGATGAATGATGACCAACAAAACAATTCAGTGACGTTAAAAATAAAAATAAAAATCAGCAACAGAAAGCAAATGAAAACTACAAGTTTCGATTAAACCTTCGTACAAATAGCAAAGGCAATTTAAAGGAATCAGGAATAAAAACAAAAATTACAGAAGCACCTCACCACATCTTAGTTTTTCACTTCACCATCAAACTTTGTTTTGAATTTTAATACTTTTTAACTTCCACAGCAAGCAGACTTCTGTGTGGCCTGCCCGGCTCCATCTGCCTGGTCGGTTTGGCTTATCTTGATCGTCGCCGGCTGAAATTGATGGAAAAAAACATTAAACAATGCGTGTCTTCACACTGCTGCACACGGAAAAGCAACAACGCAGAGATGCGAATTAAGAGACAGATAGAGAGAGATGTATTAAACCTCTGCCTTCGAGTCAGTGTCTGAAAGCCTCTGTTTTATGTCCCTCCCTATCGAGAAGAAAACTTCTTCCACGTTTAGGTTTGTCTTGGCACTCTGCAACAAGACACACATATATAGATAGATAAGCTATGTAAGCAATGTGTACATGACACATCTAGAGTTTAAAGCTGTGTTATATTGAAATGAAGATTGAGAGAATTGTCAGTCAGACTTACTGTTTCGAAGAACTTAATTCCATACTCATCAGCAAGAGCCTGACCCTTTGCTGTAGGTACCGCCTGAAATTTTTGATAGGACCAAGAAAGAAACTATTGTTAGCGTCAGTAGTAAAATCATCAACTGGTATAAACACGGTGTGAGCCTGTACCCTCTTGCTTTCATCCATATCTGCCTTGTTCCCTACCAAGATCTTGTTAACATTATCTGATGCATGCTGTTCAATATTACGAATCCAGTTCCTAATGTCTGCAATCACATAAAGAATCTTGTTTGTAAAAGAAATGATCATTTCATTCGAAGAATTTTATAGAACCCTGTAAGTGAAAGACTTGATGGATGGGGATTTTACTGTTGAAGGACGACTCGTCTGTGACATCATACACCAGCAAAATACCCATGGCCCCACGGTAATAAGCTGTCGGAATGCAAAACGAAAAGTAGATGAGCAGAAAATCTTCAAAATGGTTTTGATACAAAGGAATAGATCAAACAGAAGTGCAGTAATCGAACACCTACTTGACAAGACCTAGCAAGTAATCAGTCAAACAAAGAAATCAGTCAGAGGCGATTGCAAAAGTAACATTCCCTTTACAAGAGATCGTAACAAGTGGCTATTTAAGACTTCTTATAGGTGTTCATCTTGTCGAGAATCTATCTAATTTGATTTATACTGGGATGGTGAATGCTCTGAGCACTGATTTCAGCAAGAAAATTTATATGAAACGATGAACTCACCAGTGGTGATTGTCCGAAACCGTTCTTGACCAGCTGTATCCCAAATCTGGAGCTTGATACGTTTTCCATCAAGCTCAATCGTTCTTATCTTAAAGTCAATGCTACATCAATGCAAAAGAAAACAAGATTCTGTGAGACGTCAAGGAAGATATTAAACATACATGACTTCACATAGCCTAGAGAACACAAACCCAATGGTAGTAATGAAGCTAGTGGTGAAGGAGCCATCAGAGAAACGTAGAAGGAGGCAACTTTTACCGACACCTGAAAAAGGAATCATAAATGTCAGAGATCTCTAAACACAATCTAATCTGAACTTGCAATTAGACGAATGAAACAACAAGGAAGCGATCACGCATAAAATCGGTTTCGCCAGGTCCACATAACGATCTCGTCAAGCAACATAACAATGAATAGATCAATTCGATTCTACAGAAAAATTGATAGATTCAGGACCCATGTGCTTGGATCCCCCGAAAACAAAAACATCAAGGAGATTCAGATCACATACCGCTATCTCCAATCAAAAGAAGCTTTATGAGATAATCGTAGTCGGCTCTGGCCCTAGCAGGTGGAGCAGCCATCGAATCTAAAGGAACAAAACTCAAAGATCAAACCATATATATATTTGTTTCATCGAAAACGAATAGATCAAAAACAGCAGAAACCGAATGAATCGGCCGCGAAAGAAAAAGAAGATCACGAAAAACATGTACCGGATAAAAGTACGCAGAGAAGAGCGACAGCGAAAGATATGGCGGACGGCTATAATGCGCCACTCCAGATTTAGCTTCCTTTCCTTGTGCTTTTTTCCCCGCTTCTTCTTCTTCTTCTTCTTCTGCTGCTTCGCGTGCACGATAGGATACAATGCGCACGTTAGCACTATAACCGAAGAGGTAGGAGTGCACAAAAAGAGAGAATGATTCTTTTGTTTTAGAGGGCTTATAATGGGCCTTTTATTAATTATTATTTAAATCCAAATTAGCTATAGGACCAACTTGCATCCTGATATGCCACGTGTTATCGTGGCTTTGGCTAGCCATATAGTGTGATGAAGTGGCTTATTTATACTAGTGGCTTATTTATAAATATTGTTAAGAAGATAAAGCGGTGGAGACACAACCCGTGAAGGATTAACACAAAACTCACCTAAAGAAAGTATTACTAATCCCCATAGATTGGTACACATTCGCTTACTTACATGTTTTAATCACCTTACAAGATTCGATTACTAGGATAATTAATCGTTTTGGGATTCATTTCTGGAAAATGCACCCAATTAGAATATACCTTAAAAAATACGTTTAAGTAAACTATTAAATTAAAGTCTAACTAAATCACTATAAAAATAGAACCTAACTGAAATCTTGTTTTTGTTGGTTCTAAATAGTTTTCACCATTTCGGGTTTCTCAGTGCAAAGACCCAAATCATCTATTGAAGATTTCACCCTTTTAGTATCAATTAATGTTTCTTTCTCACAAATATATGAAACAGCTAATCTGCAAGGTTGTGCACTGTGCAGGAGATGTTACATTCATGGGTTGCTAAGGTCCGACCCGTCGTGAGTCTTGATAGTAATCTAGTCTAGTCTTGATTTTATCTTAGTTTTAGGTTCTGGGTTCGAATCTGATTTGGTCGCGTGGTTGGTTAATGTGTTCAAGTTACAAAGCGAAGCATGCGATGGGCTTTAGTTCTGTACAGTCCAAAGCCAAACTTAGCTTTGACTTTTTTGTTAAGAACAAAGCAACTTGTTGACCAATCCGACAACGTCTTGGATCAGATTTCACTCGAGATTTTAATTCCACACAATATCCTTTATGATTGGGTTTTGTCGTTTTGACCATTTGTTGTGTTGACCAGATTTGTAAATTTCGTTAAAACTTGTAATAAACACATCTTTTTTGACGTAATAAACACATCTTTAACGCATAATCTAAACTTATGAATTTGTCCACGGATTTATCACCTAATTGATTGACATTTTCAATACTGGTGTTAAATTATCTAATATATTCATCGGTGCTAGAAAACGTACGGGTTTATACATTGTATTCTTTGATAAATTCATTAATTAAATATATTACTCAAATGAAGATGTAAATAAATTAATTCATTTTTCTTCTCCATTTACGAAGTAAAGTAGAAACACATAAGCAAATGAAATACGTTTCTATATTGAAAGAAAAAAAAAGATATATCCGGATAGCTTACAAATAACGCTGGAAAGAAGAGAGAAGAAACAGTGAAGAAAGAAAAAAAGAGTGAAAATAAAAGAAAAAGAAATAAGAGTCATATTCATCGATTATTGCCGACCGGAGAAAGTATCATCTTCCGCTTCTTCATTTCAACAGGAATTTTCTCTGAAATTAATTTGAATCAGCCATGGTGAGCTTAGTTTTCTCTCGTGTGATTGCTTGCTTGTTGATTTGAGTTCAAATTAGTTTGGTTTCGTCTCGGATAGTTATCTCCTTTGATAACGCTTCTCGCTCGTTAGATCTGGAGATGAGTTTTTGTGTTCGATCTTTGATATTTTGTGTTTAGTGTGATCTGAAAATCCGAATAAGAACTCGTAACTTTGTTGTGCTTCTTCTCTAGTTAATCTGAAATCAGGAGGCATGTGGTGTTTTTGAACGTTTTCGTCAGTGATAGTCGTTTTTCCCATCTATATGGTGCTTTTCTTATTCTCAAGTCAGACGTCTCTAAATTTTTCAATATGATGCTTTTTACTATAGAGGATCTATGAAAATTGTAGATGTTAAATAATCTGTATTGAGTGATTTCTCAAAAATCGGTGATCCATTGGTCTAAAGAAGTATTTGGAAGAGATATGCATCTTCTTAGTGTTCATTTGATATAATAACAGGCTAATGCTGCATCCGGAATGGCTGTGCACGATGATTGCAAGCTAAAATTTTTAGAGCTGAAGGCGAAAAGAACATTCCGTACCATAGTGTACAAGATTGAAGACAAGCAAGTGATTGTAGAGAAACTCGGTGAACCTGAACAATCATATGATGAATTTGCAGCAAGTCTTCCAGCTGATGAATGCCGATATGCGATTTATGATTTTGACTTTGTCACTGAAGAGAATTGCCAGAAGAGCAAGATATTCTTCATCGCATGGTAAAACAATTACTAAGCTGATTTCGCTCACTAAACTCGTGTCCTTGGATTTGAATATGATCATCAAATGCCTGTGTGTTTTGTGCCAAAAGGTCTCCAGACACTGCGAAAGTGAGAGACAAGATGATTTACGCGAGCTCTAAGGATAGGTTCAAGCGAGAACTAGATGGAATTCAAGTGGAGCTTCAAGCAACCGATCCAACCGAGATGGGGCTTGACGTTTTCAAAAGCCGCACCAACTAAAACAAAACCCTTCCTATTCCCAAAGGGCCTTGAATAAATAAGTTTGTTTCTCGAGTCATGTGTTTCTGTTAACAGTTTCCTCTTTTGATGGTTATGAAACTTTTAACACCTTTACTTTTCATTCTATTTGCTATTATTGTCTTTGATGTGTTTCATCATCTATCAACTATGAGATTGTGCCTTGTCGTTATTTGCAATCTTTGTGTCAGCTTTTTTTCTTTTCTTATTGTTTATGTACAATACTTTAAAAAAAGTTAAGATTGGTGTTATTAATATATATGTTAAAAGCTTCAAGCTTTGTCTACATATCTCATGAGTACTCTTGTATGTTCAATTAAATTACGAGTCTACAAATATCTGGGGATTCTACACGGTTCTTTAGCGATCTGCAGACGTGGAGCTTCCCTTGTTTGTAAGAATCTTTTTTCTACTGTTGAATAAAAATCAGGTCAACGGATCTTAAAACAATATGCCCCATGGTTATAATCGTATAAAAACTATTATAGTTGTTAGTTACCGTTGATTAAAAATCTTCAACGGTTTCCAAAGCTTGTGCAGTTCTGCAGCTTTGGCGAATTTGAGCTTCAAAAATACAACTGGGCACTGTAAAGCCCATTTAAAATACAGCGGGGCGGAACCGAGATTTTTTCACGCCCATTAAACAGACACCCAAAAATGACACGTAAGATTGTTAGTATACACCGTTGATTAAAATAATATCAACGGATAACGATCTTGCTATGTATCGATCCTCGTCGATGATGAATGTCCAATTATATCGATTCTTTAATATATATATAACAACAAAACTCGCCTTCATCATTCCAAAGAGGATCGATCAAACACTTGAAATTTCTTTCAGATTTGCTCAGAAAGAAAAAAGTCAATGGCGCCGAAAGCAGAGAAGAAGCCCGCGGAGAAGAAACCGGTAGAGGAGAAATCAAAGGGCGAGAAATCTCCGGCGGAGAAGAAACCAAAAGCCGGTAAGAAGTTGCCGAAGGAAGCTGGTGCAGGCGGCGACAAGAAGAAAAAGATGAAGAAGAAGAGCGTAGAGACATACAAGATCTACATCTTCAAGGTTCTGAAACAGGTTCATCCAGATATTGGTATCTCTAGCAAAGCGATGGGAATCATGAACAGTTTCATCAACGATATCTTTGAGAAACTCGCTCAGGAATCATCTAAACTCGCTAGGTACAATAAGAAGCCGACAATCACTTCTCGAGAGATTCAGACTGCTGTTAGACTTGTTCTTCCTGGTGAGCTCGCTAAACACGCTGTCTCTGAAGGAACCAAGGCCGTTACCAAATTCACCAGCTCTTAATTAGGGTTTCTCTAATTCCAAGTATAAGGCGAAGGATTACGTGTTCGCCTTTAAATTAGTTTTCTTTCTCTGTTGTAATTAGTGTTATGGATCTGTTTGGAATCAAAGTTTGCGTTTTGGCACAATGTTTCAAATTCAAATGTATTTTCAGACATAATGATCGGAGTTGACTGGTATTCGAATTAAATTATCGTATTATGTGTATCTAAAACACAATTTTTATTTCAAAAATGCAATCCACTTTAGTATTATAATTGTTTTATCATGTTTATATTTTGTTTTATCATGTTTATATTTTATTTTATTTTATTTTATTTTATTTTATTTTATTTTATTTTATTTTATTTTATTTTATTTTATTTTATTTTATTTTATTTTATTTTATTTTATTTTATTTTATTTTATTTTATTTTATTTTATTTTATTTTATTTTATTTTATTTTATTTTATTTTATTTTATTTTATTTTATTTTATTTTATTTTATTTTATTTTATTTTATTTTATTTTATTTTATTTTATTTTATTTTATTTTATTTTATTTTATTTTATTTTATTTTATTTTATTTTATTTTATTTTATTTTATTTTATTTTATTTTATTTTATTTTATTTTATTTTATTTTATTTTATTTTATTTTATTTTATTTTATTTTATTTTATTTTATTTTATTTTATTTTATTTTATTTTATTTTATTTTATTTTATTTTATTTTATTTTATTTTATTTTATTTTATTTTATTTTATTTTATTTTATTTTATTTTATTTTATTTTATTTTATTTTATTTTATTTTATTTTATTTTATTTTATTTTATTTTATTTTATTTTATTTTATTTTATTTTATTTTATTTTATTTTATTTTATTTTATTTTATTTTATTTTATTTTATTTTATTTTATTTTATTTTATTTTATTTTATTTTATTTTATTTTATTGGACATTGGACATTGGACGACATTGGTATTGTACTAACTAAATCAGATTTAAAGTGATTTATATCCATTTTTCCCTTGAAATGATTTACATCTTAATATTCGATTTATTTATTTATTATATTTTATGGCTTTAGTTCAACTTTTTTTCCTATCTACCACCAAAAAGTAAAGGCCACTTTTGATGTCTTCAGTTTGTCTTTTATTGTATCCTTTCAGTGATTCCTAGAATCCTGAGCTCAGTAAATGGCGACTGTTCTGGAAGCTGAAGAAGAAGGATCGAGAATGAGAAATGTTTTTGAGGAAGAAGACGAGCATGATTTGAAGAAGCTAACCAGATCGTTTCTAGGTTTGAGCTTCTCGCTGATGCTAGCTCATCTCCCTAGCGACGCCATTTCTCTCGTTCCGCGACTGACGTCGAAGGTCACGGAGCTGAAACGGCGGCTTGAGATGGCTGAGGATCAGGTCCGTCAGATGAAATCTCGGCGCGTAGAGGACTCGAAGGCTAACGCGCGTGTCGTGGAGATCTTCGCTAGCCACAGGAACGCTTGGCAGGAAGAGGAGAAGCGGCTTAAGAATCAGATTTGCGAAATGGAGGGAGAGAGAGAAGAGTTCATGAACAGAATAAACGAGTTGGAGAGAGAAGTGAGCGAGAGGGATGAGATGATTGGGTTTATGTCAAGAAGAGGGATTGAAGATGAAGAAGGAGATGATAATTCCACTGAGCGTTATGGTGTGGATCACCTCACTGTATCCTCCCCCACACCTTATGGGCTTAATCCATGGCCAGAATCACATAATGCTAATCCTTTCCAGGTTCATTTTTTGTTTGTTACTCATATTGAGAGAGAGAGGGAATTGGTGATTTGATTTAGTATTTTTTTTTGTACTTTGTGTGCAGGATGTTCAGTACGAATCTCTGGAATCTGTGTACAATATGAAGCAATTTGTGCCAAGGTAAAGTTTTGTGGAAACTACAGATTTTGAATTGAGATTGTGTGATGATCATTATCTTTTCGTTTTACAGAAGGGAATCACCATGGAAGATCAACAATGAAGCAACAGGTGCTTCTGCGAAATTGAAGTTACTAGAAGAGGAATTACTAAATCTTGAGAAAGTTTGTCATAGTGGCACTTCAAATGTCGTGTCTTTGCTGAGAAAACAGGCAAAGAGGTATCAAGTTCTTGCAGGGAAGATCAATGATCTGTGCAGAAGAATGGTTACTCCCTAACACTATATGTAATTGCTTTAGTTCCTCAAAGATCTAAAAAAGGCTTTAACTTTTTTCTTCTATTATGTTTCGTTTTCAGCAGAGTAGTGATCTATGCGATGCAACTCTAGGACCCGAGTTCAGGACACAAAGACAAACCGAGTTTCTGCTCGAGTGTTTCAGACTGCAGCAGCATATATCAGAGACAGGACAGAAGCTCGTTTCAGTGCAGACGGAAATCACAAGGAGCAATCAAGGAGAACAACTAAACCAAGCTACGATGAACACAAGTAGGTCACTGGATTTGATCAAGAACAACTTGAAAGAAGTTCAGAGAAACCTGGAGATTTGGCTAGCTAGAATCATTGGAGATCTCGAAGGCATACTTGCCCGAGATGGGGCTTCACGTGTAAGAGAGTTCTACGTATCTCGTTACCCTTTTGTTCAGTAGAATCAGAAATTTCTATCACTTAAGGCTAACACTCCCGAATTTTTTTTTGTTTCTTTTGCATTTGGGAATGTTATCTGTTTTGTAACTGTGGCTAACCTGCAAAAGATCACTGTAGAAGTTTGTATTTGATCTGATATATTAATAAAATTGTGTAAAACTTGATATGTCAATCATTCCCATTTTGTGGGTCGCAATGAATTTAATACGAAGCTTAGAATCTCAACTCATCATGATATAGTTAGTGCTCACATATACACAATGCATTATTGTTTTGTCTGCACTAGTGAAACTTCTGACTTAAGAGACAAGTACATTTCTAAATAGCTTACAGCATTTAAATGGGCAGATGATCATAGGCACACGTATCTATTGTATATCGAAAAGCAAATCGGATCTAGTAGCAAGCTGCAGAAAAGTAAATGATAAGTTGGGTGAAGGACAAACAGAAGCCATTGACGTAAACTATACACAATGCTGCACTTGGGCTGTGCAAGAAGAGCTTTCAGAGACGAGATTTAAACCTGGATCAATGCAGCAGCATATTGGCCAGCACCGGCAAGTAGCACAGATAATAACGAAGAACTGTGGGAAGATGCTTCAGAGACAACTCATCTCTGAAAAAATCGGGTACTAATCGCTTCCGTTTGCTTCCTCTCACTTCAAACCGTCTCTTTCTCGGTGTATCCGCCACTATCAGACTCCAGAGCTTTAGCTATCGTGAAGGCGGCTGATAATTGTAAAGGGAAGAAGCAGGACAAGAGCAATAAAGAAAGCAGAAAAATCGCAAAGGGTTATAAGAGCGTACAGTTATCGTCGCCGTAAACCACCAACCACAGTCGCTTTCGGCGCCATTTCCATTATCATTGTTGCCGTTTCATCCGCTGAGGTCTGCAGTGAACAGTGAAGGAAAGCAATTTCTCGTCCCAAGTGATTGTTTACTGAAGTTCTCATTTGCGACAGCGACTAATCGAGGCATCGGGAAAGCGAGGGAAGCTGAGTCCGGAGAAATTACCGTAGGAGGAATTCACGCTGCCGGAAAGAAACATCACTCGACCGCGGCGAGGCGACAGAAGCGTCGTTAAAAAATAGATAAGAGCAACTCATCTTCTTCTTCTCGAAGACTTTGAATTTATTCAAATCCACAAACAGTCTACATTATAACAAACAGTCTACATTATAACAAACAGTCTACATTATAACAAACAGTCTACATTATAACAAACAGTCTACATTATAACAAACAGTCTACATTATAACAACCAGTCTTTTATTCTTACCTTTTTATTGGACAGCCTAAATTAGGGCTTCTGGACATACATCAAAACCATCACTCCACCCCCATAATCTATCCCGCCATTTTTGCGAGAAATTAGGGCTTTCAAAGATCGTCAATGGCTAAGGAGATACAAAATTTGTGGAGAGAAGTGAGGGAGTTAAGCTTAGGAACTGAAATCGATCGCCTTGATTCTCCGCCTACTCCGGTACAGTTTCTCCGAGATTTCGTCTCCCAGAACAAGCCTTGCGTAATTTCCAACGCAATCGCTAATTGGCCGGCTCTAAAACTCTGGTCGGATCCGTCGTACCTCGCCGGAGCTTTGTCAAATGATGTTGTCTCACTACATCTCACCCCTAATGGCTGCGCCGACGCCGTCACTTCGATCCATGACAAAGCAAGCACCGGAGATCTCTGTTTCGCTTCGGCTCACGTCGAGAAACTTCCGTTCCAGGAGGCTCTTCAGGCCGTTCGGTCTTCTTCTAAGGGAAAAAGTGTTGCGTATTTACAACAGCAAAACAATTGTTTCAGAACGGAGTATTCCATGGTTGCTTCAGACTGCGACGACGACATCTCGTGGGCTACGGAGGCGCTCGGTTGTTTGCCGGAAGCTGTAAACCTTTGGATAGGCACTGATCTCTCCGTCACTTCTTTCCACAAAGACCACTACGAGAACCTATACGCCGTGGTTTCAGGGGAGAAACATTTCCTTCTCCTCCCTCCGACCGACGTACACCGTCTCTATGTCCAACGATACCCAGCAGCCAATTACTCTTACGACAGAGTCTGTGAGCAATAATATTTGATTTTTCATTGTAAGCCGTAAAATGAGCTGTAGAACAATAAAGTTTGAATCTTTGTAGGATACCGAAGCGTTCACGCTTGAGCTTGAGCAGCCAATGAGGCCTGTGCCATGGTGCAGTGTTGATCCATACCCTTCACCAGAGAAGGAAGCAAGTGAGAGATTGAAATATCCATTGTTCTTTAATGGCCCAAAGCCGTTTCATTGTACTGTCAAGGCTGGAGAGATTCTTTACCTGTAAGAAGCTCAGTCTCTTGTTCATTACCATGTTCCACAGAATCGCAGAACAAATTTTCCTTAAGACGTAATCTTATTAAAAGTCTAGCCTAGTCAGTAATATATTTGATTCAGTCTTACTTCCGCTTCTTATTGTAAGAAACAAAGGTAGAGTTTTCATTAGTTATGCTCGAATAAATGGGTGATCCCACACATAACCGAGCTGGATATTGCAGGCCAAGCATGTGGTTTCACCATGTTAGTCAAACCCCAGGAGATGGTGGGTATACCATTGCGGTGAACTATTGTAAGAGTTTAATATTTGCTCACCCCCTCTTTGTTTTCAAATGCCGAATTTTTTTTGGATCTCCTTCCACTTAATAAGCTACGAATGCATACATTGCAGGGTATGACATGCAGTTCGACGTCAAGTATGCTTACTTCAACTTCTTGCAATCAGTACCATACGAGTCATCTTCACTCAGTCCAATTCTGTCTTGGAGAGAAGATGAGGATTCAGGATCTGGTGATGCTGAGGTATGAAGAGTTGAAACAACATTTTGCTTGCTGAGTTCAATTTTTATAACTCATAGTAGAAAGGTCGGAGAAGATCTTAACTAGACATCTGTTAATCTTAGGACTAAGGAGATGCGTGTATGCTGTTTATTTGATCACTTGCCATGTCCTTTGGTACTTTCTCCACTATTCCCAGTTTTGTCTTCCAAAAATTATATAGAACCATGAAATCATATGAAAGCTCTTAAATTCTCTGAATTGCATCTCTCTTCTTTGTTGTTGACTTCAAGAAAATGTACCAGTGTTTCTTGAGTCTTAAAGACTTGTTCTTGGGTTGGTGATGGTGCTAGATTTGGGAAGTGAGGGCATGCGGATGCCATAAAGCTTGGGTTTGAATCAAATTATTTGATACGAAGCAGACTGGTTATATGTACAGGAAGTATGAGTTGGTGAAAGATGCACAGATGGTCAGAGATGTGGAGGGCGAGAAATTTTTTTGCTGCTGCAACGCTATGGCCACGAGTTTATAATGGGTTTCTCATCAAGGCCAGTAAGGTTCTCTATCAGATGAAAGTGGCAGGCATCGAAGTATATGACAGACTCTGAAACAGATGAAAGATCACTAGCTGTTCTAGCTAGATGATGAACCTGATAGCCAAGACTCTGCTGTGCTTAAGACATGCAAATATTGATGTGTTTACACATATTTATACTGTTTGAAAAGTATAATAGTCACTTGTGCCGCAGAAGAAGATGAAGAAAACATCGCAGTACACTAAGAAGCCAGACTTTTGCTTCAATCAGCAGATTTTGGTGAAGAGATGGGAATGTTTGTGAATTTATGTCCCATTGGTTTGTCTTTATGGTCTTTGTAGATCAAGGGTTCAGCTTCCTTTAAGGTGATTGGAATGATACCTATAGCTGCTTTCTTTTCTTTGTAAGATGCCCATGTGACACTGTAAAGACCTGCGATGATTGCACATCCGCCTAAAATGCTAAGAGAGAAGAAGCATGAGAAACCGAGTCAGTTTGGGAGAAAAGGCAACTTCAGACAGATCCTATCAATGGCTGAGAATAGCCTAGAGAAAAAGAGAGATAGTTTTGAACCTCCCCAAGTAGATAGGGCTTCCTAGGAAGATTCTGGACAGGAAGGCTGAGGCTGCCGGTTGAAGAGGATTATAAAGAGCAACCAAGGAAGGGCCCAAAATCTTATTTGACCACGTCAAGAGACCATAATTGAGGGCAGACGCGATAACCCCCTGTACAGATAAAGCAGCGGAGTTACTCATTTAGGGAAACCTAATATGGCCCAAAGTCTATACAACAAACATATGGTGTGAGGAACTTACTGCATAGACAACTGCAAAGAGCTCGGATCTTGTGAGACTCCAGTTTGTCGACTCATTGGTCATGAAAAAAGCAGATGTCACCATAAACATGGTCCCAAAGAAATACGAGTATGCTGTGACCGAAAGATTTGCCGGATACTTCTTTAACACTGGGGCCTGAGATGTTTACAAGTGATAATTACGCTGGGGTTAATCCAAAGGCAAGATATCTGAGACTGATGTGTTTGGATCATCTGGAAGTAAAATGGCATGCCTGAATTGCAAGAAAAGCAGCCATGCAAGTGCAATTCCCAATCAAACACAAAACTCCCAAATTCCATCTCCCAAGTCCATTAAGAAAGCTAGACATGAAGTGGTGTGCATATGCTTCAGGATGTCTTATATCACCATGACCCAAGTACTCTGCCTCGGTTTCCCCAAACAAAGCCGGTCCACGAAACAAAACCATCAATACTGCCCCAACGACACAGATCAGCGTACCTCCTACCTTAGCTTGACCTTCTAGTTTGAATAAACTCAATCTCTCTGTTCTGCATCAACACATGAAAGCGGAAAGAGAAAGGCATTAATTCTTCGATCTTGCAAGAGTCAGCGAAGTTAAGAGATGGAGAGACCGATCAATTGAATATTTACCCCATAATGAGAGCCAAGATGAAAGTAAGAACCGGAATAGACGGTTGAATGGCTGCAGCATAAGTGGGATTGGTGTAATTGAGACCAATGAGGAACAAAAGCTGATTGCCAAATATCCTAATCACACCAAAACAACATAGCTATGTTTGATGATTACACAATCATGGAGATAACATAAAGGGGAAGAACAAATCTCTCATTACCCTGTTAAGCCGAGGAAGAAGAAAGCTAAGAGAAGTCGTCGATTCAAAGGAGGTCGTATCCTTTTATCACGGATATAAGCAAGAGGAGCAAGAATCGAGAGAGCGATTAAATCACGAAAAACACAGAAGACGAGTTGGTTTACGCCGACGTTGAGAGCCACTTTGGTAATGACGTGATATCCTCCGTTGAACAGTTGCACACTGACCATCGCCACGTGTGCCTTCCACGCGTCTCTCTCCATCGGCCGGTTTCTTGTTTTCCGACGATTACTGTTCCCGGAGAGAGAGATCAAAGCCAGGGTGAAATGGTAAAGAGAACGTTTTGAAAATATAAAATCTTGAAATTGATTGCTTGAATGTCACTTCGAATCACTTTTTTGTCAAAATGTGGTTTTCGATTGAACGAGACAGATGAACAATTGATGACATCATCCTTCGGACACAAGCATGCTAGCGATTTAGATCCTATTTACCCGCCCATTCCATGAACAGTTTACTTCTTAAATTTATTTATTTCTTACATATAGATAACAAAAATAAAGATATAGAACCTAAACAAACTCGATATGGATTAGTAAAAATTCTACAAATCTGAAGATAAATTCGAAGGGTGAGTACATCTTTTTTCTTCTTAAAATTAAATATAAGACAAGTGAATTTCAAAGAGAATATACCAATTAGAAAAGTACAATAATGGATATCTTTGTATATACGAGACAGGAGAGAAGTGCAACTAGTAACTTTAATTTGTCTTATATCAGATCTGATCCGGTGGATGTCGGATTCTGGGTAACCCAGTGTACTGTACCCGTTTGGTGCATCTGTTACAGCTACTGGTTTGTTACTTCACAAAATCTGTTGATCGATCCTGAGGGATTAGTTTTTAGTTGTATATCTTCAAAGTTATTTGTTTTTGTTGCTATTTTTCTCCACAGAATCTAAAAAAGATCAAACAGAACGTCTAACTAACAATAAAATCTGTAATGGTGAGTGAGGAAGAAAAGGAATAAAAACCTTTACAAAAATAAAATGCATGTGAAATCTTTCCTTTTTCTAGTGTGTTGTGTTAAATAACTAGTAGAGTATAATTCCAAAAGAAAAGAAAAAACAGTTGAAGTAAGGCACAAGCAGATGAAGTTACTTTTGATTAGAGTGTCTTGCAAGCAAACTGTATTAATTAAGTATAAAGTTATTTATATATACACATGTGATGTATGCATACGTACATACACAGACACATGTCAAGTCTAAATATAGTCAAATAGAAGCCTAATTACGTTCATTTCTTATCTCTACAAACAAATATGTTTACTCACAATTCATATTTATATACGTTTATATATACTTTTAGGTGTTTTTGGCATATATGTTGCGAATCTATGTAATTATATTTTAATTTATATAAAATTTCAAACATCATCTTTACAAACAAATATGAAGTATCGATACCATAAAAGTATCCCCACATGTGTTTGGTACCAAAAGATGCTGCGTAGATATGAGTGCAAGACTGAGTTTGACACACAACACAATTTATGAAAAACACACATAACATATATATAATACTCATCTATATACATATATGTGTGTATGTTAATAATGAGAGAGGAGAAAGAAAGCAAAAGGAGTTGAAAAAGAAGGGCACATGTTGAGGGATCATATCACATGCTCTTCAACCCCACTTTTCTTCTTCTTTTTCCTCATATTTCTATTTTGTTTCTTCTTTATTCATCCCCAAATATACACATACATAGCTCATATACAAACACATATTGCCAAACATACATATATATGCCAAACATGTATACACATACATACAATGTGTTTGTTGGCTAATAATCTATATGTATTTTTCTACTAATTCCAAGGACATTAATTATGGTCTAACATTGACAATTGATTTTTAATTATTCATTAATTTTACGTAAGAAATTTTTGATATGTTTGAGAAACTATAAAGAAATATTTAAAGTTGATAACAAATTAGTCCTTTAGTTACTAACTGATATCTCAAATTCAAAGTTTAAATTTTAAATTAAGTAAGAAATAAAATATCGATAAAGGCTCTAACTTTCCCCCTCAAAACGGGAAGACAAAATTGCTTACTAATCTGACTTTTTGAAAAGGGAAAAATCGAAGAATTGTCTTCTAATCTAAATATAATTTAGTCGAATAAAACAAATTCTAAACTAATTACAGTGGTTTAGTGATTAAGCGTAATTCAGTAAACGGCTTATTTAACGCCGTTAAGGAAAAAAGTTATTGTAAACTGAACCGATAGCTAACCATAAACCAAACCAAACCAGATCAGTATTCACGATTCAGTGTTGTCTATACACTTTCCAAAATGATTAATCAAACCAATGATGTATTTGAATGATGATTTTTTTCTTTTGTACTAAAACAATTGAAAAATATAGATGATGATGATGAGAAAACCGAAATCTTGGTTTGGTTCGGTCTATTGAACCGTTTTGTTGACGTCGTTCACTACTTCACTTTGGGAAAATTATCTCTACTTTATGTTTTGTGCCTTTTACTTCATCTCTGCTTTGAGAAGAAGGAACAATAAATGCACTTGAACACACACTCTCTCTCTCCAACTCTCGTACTCTCTCTCTTGATTTCTGCCATTGCTGAACCTGTTCCTTCTCTGTAAGTCTTCAAATCTCCGCACCCGTTTCTCTAGAGTGCGTTTTGCTTCCTGGAAAAGTATTACTCCTATTCATCCTAGCTTCTTCCTTTTGTAACTCGATCGTTTGATCCGATTTCGTATCACCGTTTTTGAGACGAAGATCTATATATATGTATATATCTTTGTATAAGAGTTATTAGCTATTGAAGTAGATTTAAAAATGTATTTACATTTTGTCCAGTGATTTTGTTTATTCGTTACTGATTCATGAAATGGAGTAAATTTTAGTCAGCAAGTTGCTAATTTTGGGTCAAATTAAGAGAGTATTTTGGATTTTAAACTTAGGACTTTTAGCTTAAGTTTCTGGGCATCTCGCAAATGTTACTATAAAATGCTTGATTAGGTTTGAGATTATTGTTCGGATCCATGCTCAATGTGATTTGGTTTGTGTCGACAGAATAAATGGTAGACAATATTAGCAGAATTGATTCGATGCAGCAAAGAAGAGGTGGTATTGTATCTCTCTCTCCTGCTCAGACACCACGATCAAGTGATAAATCGGCCAGAGAATTGAGATCTTCGGAGTCAAATTCAACCAATAGAAATGATAAAGAAAAGGGTGTGAATGTGCAGGTCATATTGCGTTGCAGGTGAGCTTCATAGCTTTTAAAATTTTTTTGAGTTCTTTGTATTTTGGCCTCTTTTGGGTTTTAGTTAGATCTTTCTCACCGGTTCTTGGTTCTCTTATAGGCCATTGAGCGAGGACGAGGCCAGAATACATACACCGGTGGTGATTTCTTGTAATGAGCATCGTAGAGAAGTTTCTGCCACTCAGAGTATTGCTGGAAAGCACATTGATAGACATTTTGCTTTTGACAAGGTTACAAAGTTGATAAATGATGTCTTAAGCCTGTTTCTTGATTGTGCTTGTCCCTCAGTTGTCTGAAATGCTCTTCAAATTTCTCAGGTATTTGGTCCAGCTTCTCAACAGAAGGACTTATATGACCAAGCTATTTGTCCAATTGTGTTTGAAGTACTTGAGGGTTATAACTGTACCATATTTGCATATGGTCAGACTGGAACTGGAAAGACGTATACGATGGAAGGAGGCGCAAGGAAAAAGGTCGCTTCTTTTTGAAAATGAAATTAGTTGTCCATATGCAATAGTGACGGTTTTGATAATAGTTGCGGTTGCTATGTGTAGAATGGTGAGTTTCCGAATGACGCAGGTGTTATTCCAAGAGCTGTTAAGCAAATTTTTGACATATTAGAAGCGCAAGGGGCTGAGTATAGCATGAAGGTCACCTTCCTAGAACTCTATAACGAGGAAATCTCAGATCTTTTAGCACCGGAGGAGACTTCAAAATTTCTTGATGAGAAGTCTAAAAAATCGATTGCTCTCATGGAAGACGGGAAAGGTAGTGTCTTTGTCCGTGGTTTGGAAGAAGAGATAGTAAGTACAGCAAATGAAATATACAAAATCTTGGAAAAAGGTTCCGCAAAAAGGCGTACAGCTGAAACTCTTTTGAACAAGCAAAGTAGTCGCTCCCATTCAATATTTTCTATCACCATTCACATCAAAGAAAATACTCCAGAGGGAGAAGAGATGATCAAATGTGGAAAACTAAATCTTGTTGACCTTGCTGGTTCTGAGAATATCTCGCGTTCTGGAGCACGAGAGGTATACATATCTCATTATCACCATCTCTGATGTCAAAGTCTTCAAGGGAGTCATGCAAGTTTAGTGCTAAGTAATTTGACAACGTTTGCTGCAGGGACGTGCCAGGGAAGCTGGAGAGATAAATAAGAGCTTACTTACTCTTGGACGTGTCATCAACGCCCTTGTTGAGCACTCTGGTCACATTCCGTACAGGTAAAAAGTTATCAATTGAAAGCAAATAATAGTTTGTAATCTCCTTGGTGTCTTCAATTTAGTTTCGGCATCAGAAGGTACTCAGCTATTCGTTACTATTGCTTTTGAATCTCCAGAGATAGCAAATTAACGAGGCTCTTGAGGGATTCATTAGGAGGAAAGACGAAAACGTGTGTTATTGCCACAATTTCTCCTTCCATACACTGTTTAGAAGAGACTCTAAGCACTTTGGATTATGCACATCGTGCCAAGAATATCAAGAACAAACCAGAGGTGAGGTTTAATGACATTCCTCTGCAATATTATCTCTTGCACAAAAACAGCTCTAACAACTTCTTCTTAATTCCAGATCAACCAGAAGATGATGAAATCTGCTGTCATGAAAGATCTGTACTCCGAGATTGACCGACTGAAGCAAGGTATGATCAGTTCATGTATTGGTTTCAAGGCACTTCTTGGTATTATACTGTTTATTCATTTTTGCATCTGCTTTATAACTGCTTTATATATATTCTTAGAGGTATATGCTGCGAGAGAGAAAAATGGGATATATATTCCAAAAGACCGTTATCTTCAGGAAGAGGCTGAGAAAAAGGTTTGAGTTTTCTCTGCACTGGGGATGGTTATTATCTATTCCTTCCTCGTTTCCAATATGTAGTGTGAAAAGTAACTTTATTCATTTGTGTTTCAATCACAGGCAATGGCTGAAAAGATAGAAATATTAGAACTTCAATCTGAATCCAAGGACAAGGTATAAACCCGCATCATTTGATTCTATATCCCATTAGTGGCTCACATGACATCTCTGTAACATTTCTGTTCGCCTTGCAGCAAGTAATTGATCTTCAGGAGCTATATAATTCTCAGCAGCTTTTAACTGCGGACTTGAGTGGGAAACTTGAGAAAACTGAGGTATACGCCTGGCCCTGATTTCTCGTCTAACTCCTCCCGAAGCCATTTCTAATTTCTAATATTGATTCATCTAAATGTACGAAAAGCTAACTGTATCTTTCTAAAAATATTAGAAAAAGCTTCAGGAAACTGAGCACTCGTTGTTTGATCTGGAAGAAAAATACAGACAGGCAAATGCAACCATTAAAGAGAAGGAATTTGTGATATCTAATTTACTCAAGTCAGGTACTTGATTTCCTTTACTAGCCTTCTCATGAGGAGAAAACGATTAGAAAGTCTGATAAATAACAATTTCTTGCGACTTTCAGAAAAATCACTTGTCGAGCGAGCCTTTCAGCTGCGGGCGGAACTAGAAAGTGCAGCATCAGATGTTTCCAACTTGTTTTCCAAAATAGGTAAAAGATTCATGGACCAAAGTTTTCAACTTCTGTTAATAGATGATCCCTGGTTCATAAATGGTGTTGTTATGCAGAAAGAAAGGACAAAATCGAGGATGGAAACAGATTTCTAATCCAAAAGTTTCAGTCACAGCTCACGCAACAGCTTGAGCTACTGCATAAGTCTGTGGCTTCTTCTGTGACTCAACAAGAGGTTCAACTAAAACACATGGAGAAAGACATGGAGTCCTTTGTGTCGACAAAATCTGAGGTGATAGATTTGTTTGTTTGATTGTCTCTGTAGCCTTCTTGTTTTCTGTGACCTCTATCCTGGCCTCATTCTTCGGTTTTCTTGTGAAGGCTACTGAAGAACTCCGTGGGAGGCTTTCAATACTGAAGACAGTCTATGGTTCTGGCATCGAAGCTCTTGATAACATAGCTGTGAAGTTAGATGGAAATTCTCAATCAACATTTGGCAGCCTGAACTCAGAAGTTTCGAAACATTCGCATGAACTTGAGAATGTAAGTTTAGTACTTTAATTATCCCACTATACCAATTGTGTCTCTGTTCTGAGTCAATCTCCTTCCTTTGTTGTCTCTTGTAGGTTTTCAAGGGTTTTGCTTCGGAGGCTGATATCTTACTACAAGATCTCCAAAGTAGCCTTAACAAACAGGAAGAGAAGCTTATTGCATTTGCTCAGCAGCAAAGGAAGGTTTAGTAATCTTCGATGATCAATGAAAGGTTACAGTATTAATATCATATATTTTGGTTGAAACAATATTATCTGCAGGCACACTCGCAAGCCGTTGATTCAGCAAGGACAGTTTCAAAAGTAACAATGGAATTCTTCAAGACACTAGACACGCATGCTACCAAACTAACCGGGATAGTTGAAGAGGCACAGACAGTTAACCACAAGAAATTAAGCGAATTTGAAAACAAGTTTGAGGTGATTCCGGTTCTTAGCTTCTTGACACATGAGCTGCTCCAAATGTCTTTCATTGGATTTACTGCTGTTTTCTCTGTCTTGTAGGAATGTGCGGCAAATGAAGAGAGGCAGTTGCTAGAGAAAGTAGCAGAACTTCTGGCAAATTCTAATGCTAGGAAGAAAAACCTTGTACGCATGCAATTCCGTACATTAATTCTTAGAAATGCATTTGATTTAGGCGTTGAGGAAACTCTTCGATCTTTCTTTTAGGTCCAAATGGCTGTACAAGATCTACGTGAGAGCGCATCCACCAGAACAACCACCCTACAGCATGAGATGTCAACGATGCAAGATTCAACTTCTTCCATTAAAGCTGAGTGGAACCTTCACATGGTGAAAACAGAATCAAAATATCACGAAGGGACTTCAGCGGTTGAGAGCGGAAAGAAAGCGATGCAAGAAGTTCTCTTGAACTGGTATTAAAAATTTCACATATTCATTATTACAAAGATTCATAACATATATCGTCCCATGCACCGAGCTTTTTTTCATGCATTTGCTTGACCATTTGAAATGGATAATTGTAGCTTGGAAAAGGCAGAGATGAGTGCACATCAATGGAGGAAAGCTCAAGAATCACTGGTGAGTCTAGAACGAAACAACGTGGCTTCTGTTGACTCAATCGTTAGGTATGATTTCCACATAGAAACGAATTCTCTTTTCACCGTTTCTTTATCAAGTCACTTATCACTTCAATCGCTAAAACAGAGGAGGCATGGATGCCAATGAGAACCTACGCTCTCAGTTCTCTTCCGCTGTATCATCCTCTCTTGATGTTTTTGATGCCGCTAATGGCATCCTCCTTACTTCCATTGATAGTGAGTAGAGCTAACTAGTTCCCTTGAATTTTTTACAAATTTAAAACATAGATTCATCATTTATTATTACTGAAAGTTTACTCCTTTTACAGACTCATTGCAACTAGATAACAATGCATGTGCAAAGGTCAACTCCATGATCATCCCATGCTGTGAAGACCTGATAGAGCTCAAGAGTGATCACAGTCACAAGATCGTAGAGATCACAGACAAGGCAGGGAAATGTCTTCTTGACGAATATGTAGTAAGTTTTGAGATTTCTATTCTCACAACACATACCGGAGAAAACAGCAACAGATTAGGCATTATAGTTGTTTTCTTTACAGTCTGATGACGATAGGAATGTGTTTTTTTATTGGGTGCAAACAGGTGGATGAACCTTCGTGTTCAACACCGAGAAAAAGACCAATTGACATACCTAGCATTGAGTCCATTGAGGAACTTAGAACTCCAGCGTCTGAGGAGTTACTGAGAGTGTTTCGAGATGAGAAACTCTTGAAGCAAGCCAATGGAGATGGAAAGCAGCAACAACAACATCTTATACATGCTTCCGCTCTTTACGACGCAACTGTGTCGGATTCAAGATTTCCCCTATCTTCTCTTAACTGAAACACCTACAGAAGTCAAGAGAGAGAAGGTTTCAATGTCACACTGTACATACAGAGTATTATTGCATACACGTAAAAACTCTTTTGCTTCATGGAGTTTAGTTTGGGGGAATTTACAAACAATTCAGTTTTTTTTATGTAATATTCTTTATTGTTTATTAGTTGGTACCAAAGAAAATTATTGTCTTCTGAATCAGTAAATAATGTCTCGTGCCAATTTTGACTACAAACAAATCCAAGACTAAGTCTATGTTTGCACCAAAGGAAATTAGTTTGGCCTATGACTTTATTAGCCATTAAAATGGGATAACTATAGAAGGTTCAAATGTGATGGTTACACTGAACCAAGATAATTAGACCTAACCAGTTGGTTTAGTAACCATAAAGATTTAATAAGCTGTGTATAAGATCGTTCCAAGTTGTAGCTCATTCGAAGCATTTCATTTGAGTTTGAAAGACTCGTTAACACCTATCTGATTAAGTTATTAAAGTTTAAAAGATAACATATCCACTTCAAGAACACAACCAATAAGGATTCAACTGAAATAACTCTTATCATCCACAACACAAATCTGCTATTTGAGAAACAAATGTGCGGGGAAATTTGGATTTACCAAACATTTCAAAACTTTGCCATGATTAAGAATTTTCAAAACTTTGCCATGATTAAAAATTTATTATTTCAGAATCTTTGATGCAATCTGCGTAAAAACTATGAATGGTAATTTCGTGAATACGTTTATGTCGTCAAATGTTCATGAGAGTAAAAGAGAAAAAATAAGGGGATTACAAATGACATTTATTCCCATTCCCTTTTCAATAAAAAAAAAATTACAAATACAAAATTACAAAATTTCGATTTTATGTTCAAACATTAGACGTTAAGGTATTTTGTAATTCTTTCAAAGTCACTTTAGATTTTAAGAGAATTATAAAATTTATATATTATTGGCTTTAAATTAAGTTGTAGCCCGACCTGTTTTAGATGAAAATAATTTTGTATTTATATTCACCTGATGAAGCATTTTTTGCACCATAACCTATATAAGTTAAATAGAACTTTAATCATTATATAATTCCACTAATTTCTTTTTTCTTTAATAAGATGGATGGCATGAGAACAAAAGGAATAACCTTTTTTTAAAACCTGTTTGTGGGAGAACCTGTGATCTCAATCTTTTGGGACCAAAACAATTATGTCTTTTTATACAAATCCATAGCTTCTCTTTCTGTTAAACAAATCCATAGCTTCTCTTTCTGTTAAACAACTACCCACTGGAATTTTCACCTGATAAATAAATGAAAACGGTCACAAAATGGGTCTTAGACTCGGGCCTAACAAATCGTTTGATATTAAGATATGATCATCTGATGATCAATGGAAAAAAAGAGGATCACTTCAAACTAACCTGGTATCTATGAGCAATCATGTTTCTTCGTCAAAATCATCATCCACTGAGTTCTCTTGGCAGATGAACGTGTTATACTCGATAGGGTTAGGAACAATAGCAGGATCAGGCTCCCACATCGTTGTCTCATTACCCTGTGCAGTGTTTTCAACCTCTTGCTCCTCTGGTGGTGCTTGTTCAGTATCATTATACACTGGGTCTGCTGCTCCTTGATCCCCGTCCAAACCACCGGGCTCAACAGTCTTCCGGTCCGTACCCATCTCAATCCCTGTTTGTTCTTCATCCCCATGAAACGCTACAGTAACAGCTTCTTGTTCCTCTGTTTGCTCTGCAACTTCCTTCTTTGGCCTCTTCCATTTCTTAGTTGATGAAGTACCATCATCCTCAAAATCTTCTTCTTCTCTGTCTCTGTGTAGATACACCCACAACTTCCTCTCCGAGTCGAATTGGACACAAGGGTCCCGCTCATAGTGCAAACGATCCAAGGCCCCACTCACGACTTGATTCACTTGTGCATCAGTCACGTCCTCCATGACATACTGCGAGTCTCTTATTAACGTACAAACATCAGCTCTTGTCCCAATACTACCAGGCAATCTGGCGGCAGCATCTCTCACAAGACACAGAATTGTAACATGAGGCGGTCTTTCACGTTTCAACATAAAATGGTCCCGAGCTTTCGAGGTTGGCTTCCCTCCACCTCTTCTCAGAGGAGCGACAATCGACTTCTTACCATCAGCAGCTGTGTACACAAAGGCTCTGTCCGGAATTGAGTACCTCAAAAATTCCTCTTTGCGGAAATAACCTCTCGCCTCTTCGGAACTCTGGGGAATCGTGTTAAGGCTCTTTTGGGCTCTCAGATCCTTGAACCTTTCTTTCTCGTCAAGGTTACACTGCATGAGTGACAACGGTGGTTCGGGAAGACTCCCTATTTGCTGAAGAGTTTCCTGGCCATTTTTCAGCCAATTTGCAAATGAATCAACCAACTTGACAAGCATCTTGTGCGGGAGCCCCCAGGCTTCAGGCGATGTTACCTCTTCAACAGTCTCTTGATCAGAAGGACGAAGAACAGGACCAATCCAAGACCAGCATTTCGTGGACTTCTCAAATGTTACGAGTGGCTTCCACCCCTTAGCCCCTAAAGGTGAGGTTTTCGAGGAGAAGATTTTCAGAACACCTCTAATCAAATCCTGAAGCGGCTCTTGTGTTTCCAGGATACAAGGATCTCCAGGGTTTGACTTCACGCAGCTAACAATCTCCTGGATGGTGAGGGATGGCAAGTTCCCACTTCCCTGCTGTGGCGACTTTCTATCCTCTGCATCCTTGGACATGGTAGCACCATTTTCTCGAGCTTCATGTTCTGTATTCTCCACTGGCATAGGTTTGGTACCATCTAGTGAATCTTCAGGACGCAAACTTATCATTGCCATACGCACTGCTGACAGAAGATGTATAATGGAGAAAGAGAAGCCAGTGTGCACTGTTGGTGTGATCAACACAAACGGCTTCTTATGCGGCTTGGTTTCTACCTCTGCTTCACTTGTACCCTTTCCTGCTTTTGGTATTTCAGAGGTTTCCAGATCACGAAAGTCAACATCAACCTCCATTTTCTTCTTTCCCTTTCTCTTTGAGGCAATAACATCATCTGCCAGCTGTTGATTGTCGGAATAAAGCTGCAGCTCACCATTATCCTCCCTCCTCTCCATGTCCATCAAAGACTCTCTAGCCTTCCTCTTTTTAGACACACTGCAACTTACCAACAACCTGGCCTCTATATTTTCATCACCACTATTACCATCTCCCTCCGAGACATGATATTTCCTACTATGTCGACCCCAGGCACTATCATTAACCAATGTTCTCATCTCAGGTGATTCGTCATCTTCATCGAAGCCTCTTTTCCTCCCAGACAAATTTGGTTTTGCAGATGGTCTCTTAAACTGTGGTCTATCAGTCATTTGCTCTCTTGTCTGGCTATTCTTGTTTTGCCTAAAAAACTCCTTCCTCTTTCTGTCCGTCACTTCACTCAAATTTGTGGTAGGACTATCTTCAAAATCTCGAGAGGAAAAATTATGTAAAGGACTCCTATCACACATCTTACCCTTCTGTTTTTCCTTGAAGAAGTGCTTCTCTGTCTCTGGCGCATAAATGGGTTCTCCAGTTGCACATAAATATTTCAAGTAATCCCCCGGTCTATCAAGCAATTCATTCTCCTGAACATCTTTCTTTCTGGATTTGATTTTTTTACTATCTTGTGCAGATTTGAGTACTGGAAAATGAGAACTATTCAGCCTACCAACAGGGACGGATGTTTTGCTCCGCATTATGCGATTTCTCTCCTCATCATCATACCCCTCAGATGAATCCGACTCTGTATCATCATTTCTCATGAACATTCTACTATCTCTGAATGCCGCAATACCAGACCTCGTATTTGGTACTACATTCACCCTTATCTTTTCCTGCACTTGGTTCTCGCCAAAATCAGAATTTAAGAACCTCTCGTTCATTTGCTGCATAGACGCCCTATAAGATCTCAAACTAGCATCAGGTGAATCCCTCTCAGACTTCATTTTTTTGCTTTTACAATTCAAATCATCAGATACATATCTTGGATCAACATCTTCATGATTCTTCCCATGCCGATAGAAGTCCCCACGAAGGTCTGCCAGACTACCTTTTACAGGCTTCATCTGATCCGCATATGTATGAGGCTGAATATGATTTGCAAATTTAGTTGATCTTACAAAATTGCTGTGGGACTTCCTTGATGAATATGGTGGACCCATGAAATGTTCAGAAATTGGTTCTCCCTCTCTTGAAAACTTCTGTTTCTTTCCAGGCCTCAAGAAACCATATTTCTCTCTAACAACAATATCTCGATCTCGCCGGGAACCCATTCCAAAGAGTGGATCCTGATCATCATCATCAATATTATCTTCTGACCCTAGAACTAAACCTGAACCATACTTTTGCCTAACACGAGAAGAGGTGTTGTATGCAGAGTCCATACCTAACCCATTATAATCTAATGCATATGGGCCAACTGATGTTTTTGAAAAAGGAAACTTCAGTGTTGCTGCCTTTGGTTTCGACTTTGGTTTGCCATATCGATCCTGTTCTACAGCAGACAACTGCCGCTGGCTAGGAAATTCCAAACCTAAATCAACACCATAAACAGAATGGCGGGCCATTTTGTTTTGAGCAGACTTTCTATCTTTTACTTTTCTGCTCCAAGGCCCATCAAAAGGTTCTTCCTTCTCTGATGAATCCTCCTCAAAATCGTCCTTTTTCTCACGCATCAGAGTCTTTTGGCTTTTCACGATATTCAGGACACGGAGCTTCTCATCGATGCTATACCCTTTACAACTTGTCCAAGCATCCCTTGTCTGACAAAGATTAACGACAATGTCATTGTGATACTTCCTCAAGGTATGATAATGTTTGGTTCTCAAAAACAGATTACGGCCCTCGAGATAAAGAGCGTTTCTGGGTTCGCACTGCCCGCCCTTCAACATGTCAAACAGTTTCTTAATTGGACTGCCAAAGTGGAAATTACGACCCTCGAAAAGCTCTTTCAAAGTAAGCATAAACGTGAGTTGATCAATGTCAGGCAGATAACTTGAGAGGCCAAGCCTCTCCTCCTCAGTGAGACATTCGTTCCAAACATCAACAGAGAGTATATCTTCCAGATTAGGGAGGTCATACAACTCAAAAGGAATGCTACAAGTCACGTTTCCAACCTGACAAAATTCGGCACCGGTTTCCGCCAGTTCAAGCAGATCAAAATCATCAGAGCCTGCTCCAGAATCATCTTCATCAAAATCATCATCCTCATCCTCAGAATCAACATTAGCCGCTGCTGTGTTTTTACGCTGCAGTTCAAGCCTTTCCTCTCCATCGTAGCTTGACATAGATTCACCACTGCCATGAGAATACTCTGAATCAAACCTAGAAACCTTGACGTTACTCTTCTCGATCGCCATCCCACATAAAACCCCAATCCCAATCAGCGAAACAGTCCTTCTAACGAGAGTAATGATTCTTATCGGACAGAACGATAACCCTAACACAAAAGAAACATAAACGCCAAACAACTCAGTAATCGAACAAGGAAAATAAGAGAAGAATTGTAACTCTACAGTAGGAATTCAATTACAATAAAAGGATAAAATGAATTATGATCAAAATTACCTCAACTTTTCTCCAGAATTGAACAAAGGTGGAGCTCCGATGCCTCTGCGTCAGCAAAACTTAGGTTGCTCGAGGAAGAAAAACGAAAAGGGAGAAGAGAATGGCAGATGAATCTGAAGGAAACCCTAGAGACGAAACCTTATAAATAACGCGATAAACTAAAGAGGAGAAGAAGACGGTGACCGAGAGAGAGAAAGAGAGAATTTGAGGGTTGAAGAAGACGAAGCTGACGTGGACGGAAGCAGAGCCGTCAGATTACTGAGGCTTATGTGAAAAGACCGAAAAGGGTAAAGCCACAGAGACTTAGGGCACAGTAGGACGAAGAAGACGGTGATTTCCCGAAAATATAAAAGTTGTTGTGAAAGAGAGTGGAAGAGACGGACCGAGTCCATACGAGCCGACTCGGAGCGAGTCGACAACCGAAGAAAGACGATCTAGCTTGCGAGATTTCACTTTAGTTTCTCGTGGCACACTCCCATCCGACGCCGTTTTATATATACTTTTATGTTTTCTCCTTTTCTCACCACAACAAAAATAAAAATATATCGGCTTTTATATAATTTTTGGTCGACTTTTTCCCACTTTAAACGATCCTATTTGGCGTATAACACAACCATTATTTCTATTTAGTTAAGTAGATGCAAAATTTGAAAATGCACATGAGTTCTTGGTCTAGTGGTCAGTTTCTGCTTTTTGTCATCCTAGTTGTATTGGGTTCGATCCCTTTCGATCATGGGTCAGCCTATTGTGATCCACCAAAAAAAATTGAAAAGAAAATACTTTTTTATTTATTAGGGATTTGACATTTCGATTTTGACTTGTGAAATTGTTTAAATATCAATAAGAACAAGTGAGTGTTAAGGTTTTCTTCATGTGAATAAAGAATTAGATGGATGTGTCGTGTAATCATTCAATGGTGTCAATACATACAATGATCCAATATGGTATTGAAGTTGATAAATATGTGTTATATTTCTTGAAGTGACAACAATATTGAAACTCCACACATCCTACTACATCTTCAGTGTTTAAAAACCTTTTATTAGATTAAACCCGAAACATTCTAGTTGAAATCCATGTAGTTTTTACATTAAAAATGGTAGTTGAAAGTGTAAACAAATGTATGATACGAATACATTTTTTTTATTTCTATCAATTATGTTTGTTTTAAAATGCTATTATTCGTAGTGTTTGAGAATTTGTTAGACTTTTAATGTGAGTTTCGGATTAACTACCCAATTTATGAATGCTGTTAATATATAAATTATTTTTAACGTGACAAGAAATTATCTTTGTTTTTTTAGATTAAAAAGGTAAGTAACGTTTCCTTAACTTTCATGTTTATGTAAAAAAAAAAAGATTTGTCAAAAGAAATCTACATAAAGTTAGTGCAAAAAGAGTATTAACATTTAAGTTGATGTTATGTGTACAAATGTAAAGCCACTGTGAAAGTCTCAATAGAATGTAATCTAAAGCTGAGACGCATCAGATGGATCAACCATGACCTGCCTAATGAAAGCTCTTCTCCACCAAACCTTAAATGCTCTTTCAACGTTTGGACATTCATCTCCTTTGCTCATAAACCGATCGAACCACTTCATCAGTATCACCTGTTGTTGTCTCAACGACAATGTCAGTATCATATGGCTGAGTCCATCCTCCACCACTTTCCAGTCCATTGATCTCGAAGATGCCCGTCTCATCCACCCAAAATCATCGTATAAGGCTTCTAACCATGTCTTCAGAACCGAAAACCGAGTCTCCCTCTTCACCAAGATCTTTCCTTTACCAATTCCAACACAGATTTGTGCAGTGATCTTGCTTATTTCATGTCTGTACATCACAGGAATATTGGAATGGAGATTCGCTAGCTCAATCTGATCTGCCCATAGTTTCACAAACTCATCGCAGATCTTCTTTTCAATCAATATATCTACTATCCAAAGCAAGTTACCCGCTTCTCTAGAGATTTCACCAATCAAATCACCGGGATCCTTCATGTGGAAGGTGACTTCGGATAAGCAAAGAATAAGAGAGAGGAGACATCGGTGACAGAGACTGTAAAGGGTATTCTTAGGCACATCATGATCAGCTTCTTCTCTAATCAACCGAAAGATGACAGATTTCATTTCTCGGCGTGCCTTATTGTCTTTGGCATGAAGAACACCAGTAAGGAGTTTGAAGAATATGTCATTTGTTGTACTTGTGGAAGTACAGGGCTCAGAAGATGATACTCTTTGCAGAACCAAGTTGACGGTCGAACCAGGAAGATCAAGTTTTTCAATACAAGACACTACGGTTTGTTCCTCGTCTTCTGACCAAGGAACTGCCTCTAAGTACTTCAAGCATGACATGATTCCATCCTCAAAGGTTATAGCTGAAGAAACCTATAACGCAAGATTCATTGAAACCATCACGAAAAACAAAAGAACTCGAGAAACCAATTTAGATATAAAAAGCTCTCAGAATTGCCAGCCATACATATGGAACAACAACAACAAGTAGAGGTCAAGAACAATCATTAACAGATCGATCACTAGACACAATTTCAAAGGAAATAGTCCAAAAAGGTTGCACTTTCCTTCCATTTTCTCATGAATAAAACAGACCGAGAAGACTCAGGAGATTCAAATAGACATGGATTAACAGTAGAGTCTAATCTTATTCCTTGAGCCCAATTCAAGCCTTAAGTCTATCGACTATGCCCAAATTCACTACAAAAGAGGAACAAATTGATCAGTAATTGCTCTTTCTATAGTGTACCTTAAGCAAAGCCAAGACTTTGCTGACATTTTCACCACCCAACGTTTTCATAAGATCATCGCAATACATCAACATCACAGTCTCTACATACACATCCACATCATCACATTCCACCATGTGAGGCTGAGAGACCCCATTCTCTCTTCGAGACTTCATCTTTTCCATGAAAAACCTGCTCTTCCCTGATAATACCTTCTTGTGAACATCCATTGTCACTCTGGAGCCGTCTCTACCCACCACAGTCAGCTTCACGTCGCCAGGTTCGACAATGTTCTTGAAATCCGTCAGGATCTTGGCCACACGCGCGTGATATTTCCTCCGCGGCTCTTCGTGGCCTCTTCTGGTCACCCGGCTGTGCTCATCGGAGATCATGTCGAGAAGGGTCTGGCTTGAGTGACTCGGGCGAGTGGACTCGTTCGGCGGCGGAGAAGGAGAGGCTTTGGAAGATGAGGATTTAGGAAGAGCCGTGGTTCTTGACGTAGAGAAAGAGAGCCAAGGATCAGAGATAAACCCTTGTTTGATCATCGTGGATACTTCTCTTGACGCCATTGAACAAGTAGAAACTCTGATTCTCGAGAAAGAAGAGAGCGATTAACACCCAAAAATTTGGAATCGATGCAGTTTCCTAGTAAATTCAGAAAGACTGAAACTTTACCCGAAGAAGACGAAAGCGGGACAGATTTTCTAAGTGGACTAAAAGTACGAGGCAGAGAAGAAGCAGCAAGAGTTTGCAGGGGAGAAGAATAGAGACAAGTAAAACAAAACGTAGAAAACAATAACTTGGAGACAGGAAAGCCTGGAAAAATTATTGGGAAGAGAAAAGAGTAGACAAAGGGAAAGAAACGAAGAGAAACAGAATCCAAGGTAATCGGTTTGAGTTTGTCACCTATTTGTTGAGGAAGTTGTTTTCTTTCCTTTCCTGACAATATATTTGTAACCAAAATAACATTATATTACTTAATAATCATTTTGCGGTAATATATATAACAATCAAAAGAAAAAGGCAAACGTACTTAATTTTATTGACATGTAAAACAATAATTTCAAAAACTAACACAAATAAACACATACAAGAAACACTTATAAATCAAATAGAAAATGGTAAGAAATGGGAAAAAAGGCATCTCGTTTGAAGGTGTGGGAGAGCAAGAGTTTCAAATGGTTCTTGAAGGATTTAACAGAAGAAAAAATAAACGTTAAATGCAAATCTCAAAAAATATTTGTTTGCAGATCTTCCAGCTCAGGGTCCATGACTTTCTCTTCGTTTTCAGCTTGGCCGGAAAGTATCGGAGTTTCAAGTTCCGGAGGAGTCTGCAGATTTTTATTTATTTTAAAAAACAGTCTTTCGCAAGTAAAACAAAAACTGTTAATCTTGTATCCCAAGTAAAGAGAAACTGTGAAGTTACCATGCATCGAATCAGAGCCCAATTTACGCCTTTGAAGAAAGAATGGTTCTTGACTTCGTTTGATCCTTCAAGACAGCCTAATCTCTTCTTTGGATCTCTTTGTAACAACCTAAATATCAGCTGTTTCACTTGAAGACTTGCCTACACCACACCCAAAACTTAAAACATTAAATAAACATTCTCCGATTTATCTGCGAGTAGTTGATATGTAGTGATTGATCCATTACAGGAATGCTAGCTGGAAACTTCAGATCTTTCTGAAGAACATTGGTGAAAGTCTTCTGTCTGGTTTTTCCTCTAAATGGAGTATATCCGTACAACATTTCGTACATAAGTATACCAAGAGCCCACCAGTCCACTGCACTCGTATGACCTGCCCCGGTTATAATTTCCTACCAATATAAGACATATCAGTTACCGGTAGACAGCGATAAAATAGCTTAACCGGTATAATTAAACTTATATAATACACTAACCGGAGCAATATACTCTTCAGTGCCCACAAATGAGTTTGATGCGCGCATAGGTTCAGCCATGAAGATTGGAGGAATTTGTTGGTTCTTTTGTTGTTTCTTCTTTTTTTCATCTATGCTCGGAATCAACAGCTGCAGGATCAAACTTTGAATTATAATTAGTCAATGATCAGCAAACTTTCAAGCAGGATTCTGATGTGAAGAAAACCTGAGGTCTGCAAGATGTTAAGCAAGACAGATCGAAATCTGATAAACAGATATGGCCGTTTCCCTGGATTAACACGTTTTCCGGCTTCAAATCCCGGTAAATTATTCCTGAATCGAAGAATGAATACACATATCAAATTATTTACTTTGTCAAAGATTCCTTGCATTCCAAGTTTTCTATCTTATTGCTTGCCTTGACAGTGAAGATATTCGAGTGCCACTACAACTTCGGCAGCATAGAATCTGAAAATCAATTTAAGGTTACTGTTGTTAATTCATTGTTTATATATCTATGAAAAAAGATAGAGATTGTGTCCACAGAAGAAAACTTGTACCTTACGGCATCCTCCTTGAGAACCTTTCTAGGTTGTCTATCTATGACCATGAAGAGTTCTCCTCCTGGATAGTAATCTGTTATAAGACATATATGTGTTTTTGTCTGCAGAGTAAAGCATGACACATTAGTGAAAACTGAGACTTAATTAAGGACAATTCAAACATATTTTCTTACCTGAAAGGAAGCGTAGAGTGCAGGAAGAAAAGGATGATCGAGCAAATCGAGAATCTCTCTCTCAGTTCTAGCTCTATGCACCTGCCAAATTTTGTTCTTGATTATTATTAATCTCTACCTGTCATATACAGCAGAAACACAAAGGTATTTTTAGTTACTTTGTTACGATTAAGCATGACGGTCTTGTCCATTGCTTTCATTGCAAATAGCTGATCTGTTCCATTGAGTTCCACTAGATGCACACTGATAAAACACAAAAGGGACAACTTTTTATAAGTTTGATGAAGAACGTTATTATCCTAAGCTGTTTCATATACATTAGATCAAAGTTTCAGACCTTCCTGTGTCACCAGAACCCAAAGGTTTCACTGGTCGGAAATGCTTCAGACTAATCTGTTCTCCGCTTTCCAAAACCTTTTCGATAGCTTTCCACGGCGGTGAATCTCTCCTGTGAGGCTTCGAATGAACAATCTTTGAGTGGTTTGCCCATAAATCCTCTGGCGTCTTCAAATATATGCACATCCAATCAGATCTTCACAACCCCTAGCTAATCTAAAAGATTCTCATTCAATTACTTACCATGTTGGCATCAGGAAGTTCTCGTACCGCCTCATCGATATTTACAGCTGTTTTCTTCACCTAATTAAAAGTTCAGATTCCAGATATAAAAATCGATCTGGTTAACTAACACTTCAAGTTTCCATCAAATGATTACAATGAAAGTTGAGATTTAAAAAAATTAGGTTCCGAACCAGCTCTTCTCCCTCTTTCACTGCGACTTCTTCAATGACATTGCGAACTGGCTCAACGTGCTTGCTCCCATCTAATTGGACTCCGATAAAGTATTGCACTTCTCCCTAACGTACAAAAAACATATCAAAATTACATTCTTTACTTCAAAAATTTATAGACATCAAAATCTGAGGTTTACTCATGATAAATTGAAGGCGACGTATTATGCAAGCTATCTATATAAATCATTGTACCTTCTGATCACGCATAGGTTGCAGGTGGAATATGTTCCAGAATTTCTTTCCTGAAACAGATAAAAACAATGTATAATTTAAAACACTTTATACAATGAGCGACGGATTGGAAAAGTTAGTACCGCTCTTAGTGTAATTGATGAGCTGAACAGTCACTTCGGTTTGGTTATCAATAGCCTCTCGAATCTTCTTCACTGTCGATGGATCTGTCTCCGGACCTTGTAGAAACCTAAAAACGTTTTCCCGGAAAAGAAAACTTAAAACCTGCTGATCTGTTCTCAAAGCTTTATTGAAGAAAATTGAATTCGTATACCTGCAATTTCTTCCAAGGATTTCTTCACGGCTATATTCCGTGAGCTCCAAGAAACTATCAGACGCAAAAATCTGGGAAACAGAATGACGAAACAAATGGAACGAATTCATACAAATTTGAAGTGAAACAGAAGGGTTTTTGTTTTCTTCTTCTTAAAGCATATATTTTTCTTACAATGGGATTGTCGGGGAGCCTAGGATCGGTGATGACGAAATTCTTCTCAATACGTTCGAGTGTGGTGGCAAGATCCATACCTTTTCTCATCTCCTTTTGTCTCACTTTATCATCAACGCTCTCTGGTCTCTCATCTCTGTCGCTAATCTCATCACCTTCGTCACAAAACTCTATAAATCCATCGTCGATAGACTTATCCTGTGATTTACCTTTCTTCTTACTCCTACTACCGATTTCGCAACACATTGAAATTTAAAAAGAATCAAAACAGAGACTATACGTTGCTTTAAAAAAAATCATGGTCTTTTAAAAGAATTAGAGATGATCTAGATTACCTCATGAAGGAAAGGCGAGAAGATTTTCCCGGTTTCTTTTCGGGAATTTCGCTGATTCGCTGCATCGAGTTTCTTCTCCCGGCGCCGGAATTTCTCCGGCCTGTGGGAACGATATTCTCTGACATTCGCCGAACAGGTTTCGCCGGAAGTTCATCACTGGCTTTGTCACTCTCTGATTTTCTCATAAAGGGATTACGATTCGTTGATTCGCTTAAGGCTCGAGGTCTCTTCACCGCCTCCACCAGCTCTGTCACTGAGTTCGTCGCCGTATCTTTTTGGCGGGCTGTTACAAAACAAATATTTAAAAATTCATCTCTTAAAAATTAGTTTGTTTATCGTAATTTTCAGCTATCTTTTCATTTTATAACTACCATTTCAAAATTATAACAAAATATTTTGAAACTCCAGCATTTTTATTTTTAAGTATCGTAGAAAATATTATTTTTTTGGCTTTCGTGTCTTTTTATTATCAATTTTTCATGTTTTACATTTTCACTTGTCATTTTCTAAAGTTGTTTAGATAAAGCATATGACCTTCTCTAATTTCGGATTGCGTAAAAAAATTTAGAATAAATGTTAAAAAAATATAAAAAGAGTAATACCCTAAAATAGCACATTTTCAAGTTTTTCTTCCAAATTTAGCATCTCAAAATTAAACTCCCAAAAATAGCACAAATACTTATGTAAAAATACTTATTTATTTTAAACAAATTATATATAAACTTAAAATATTGTATTTAGGTTCATTTTTTCCAATTTAAGGTTTAGTTTTTTCTTTTAAAATATAGTTTTAATGCATTTTAATCTTAAATTTGTGCTATTATTGGAAATTTAAACTAATGATGCTATTTTTAGAATAAAAACTTAGAAAGATGCTATTTTAGACATTTGCCCGTATAAAAATTTGAAGAAGCAAAATATAAAAGTGTAATTAATTACCATCATATCGAATCAGAGATTCCGGAAGCCCATTGGGCCTTAATGAATTTTCTTTGGACCCTTCAGTGTGCTTGCTTACCTCCACTTGCATTCTAATCCAAAAAAACCAAACAAACACATATCTTTATCTTCATTTTTTCAGACCGAAACCTATACATACATTTCTTCTTCAACAAATATTTTTCTTTTTCTAATCTAAAATCGAGCTACCAAAGAAACTTAAAGAAGCACAACCTCTAAAGCAAATGTGCTAATAATACATTTATATTGTAAAGCCGAAGAAAAAACTTTTTAGAAAAATTTACATGTAATTAGAATTCATATTGAATATGAGTCATAGGACATGTGATTGGTTTGCTTATTTTTGAGCCAGACTTAATTTAGAGGGACCCGTGAACTCTCCACTAACTCTAAACCCATTTTTCATTCTACTCTTTTATTTTCTGATGAATTTGTGATCACTTCATTAATTACAGAAATGTGTATATATCAATTCACCAGAGAAAAAAAAAGAATTTAAAATTTGGGAGTAAAAAGGACGGCCGTTGGATCAAAAGACGATCAGATGCGCCAGTGACAACTGTTTGGATAATTGCGGAGAAAGCAACATAATCACAGGTCCACACTCAAGTCCCATCAGAAAAGGGTGGAGTATTGACAACCAACAAATAAAGGATTGGAAAGAAAATCGAAGTGTAAATAAGGGACTAACCCTATAAATTTGAGGAGTTTGCCACTCTCATCTTTAATGGGTGCAATCGTGAGAAGATTCCAAAATGAGGTCCCATCTTTCTTGTAATTCAATAAACGCCCACAGTAATTATTCCCAAGTGCTAATGACTCTCTTATCTTCGCTAATTCATTTGCATCTGTCCCCGATCCCTGTAAAAACCGGCTACAATAAAAACAAAACCATGAAATTAACTTTTTATACTTTTGCAAATATATCTATATATAGAAATATCACACACATAAATTTAGGACTTTATCAATAAAATATCATTTATTTGAGGCAAAAAGTATCATTAAATATTATTCACAAAATTAGGTTTTATAGAATAGAATTTCGTAGGAGTTAATAAATCATTTATTATACTTTTTTACCGAACCTTTTCAACCTGAATATATATGGTTTCTTCGATAATTTTGGTAGTAATCTTAAGAAAATACTAAACATAACCAAATTTAAGAAACTTTACCAGTTTCTGCCGACGACCTCTTTAGAAGTGTAACCAGTCATATTGAAGAAACCGGCACTAGCATACATAATCGGGTAATCGGGTTGGGTAGCATCCGAAACTACAAACGTTTGTTGAAACGTGGACAAGGCGTCTTTCAGATCTTCTGATACCCTCGGGAATCCACCTCTCCCTCCCCCGACATCTCCGTCCGACATCTCGCCGGAGCTCCGGCACGAATTGCTCGAATTTCGCTGCGAAGTCTTTTTACCGTTCATATCGTTATCAGTTCCACCCGAGTTCCTCACGCTAACTCCCTGTGGCTTTCCCGTCTTCGTATCGGTTTTCAGAACTAGTCCCCATTCCGCCGCCCTCTGCTCCGCCGCCACCGCTGCAACCTGTGTTTTCTCGGCGGTGATCGTCTTCTTGGATATTTTATCCAATGATGGATCCTTCAGAGCCATCCACGAGGTTGTGACAGCAATCTCTTCAGACCTAACTGGGTAAGAGGGAGCTGATTCGGACTGGGGTTGAGGTTGGAGACTACGTGGATCACTCTGGTTTTGCCACGTCGGTTGTTCTGGACGGAATACAGGGTTATCGGGTCGGGTCGGGAAAATTGACGGGTTAAATATTTCGAGAGAGCCACGAGGGTCTCTAGGGAGAGTCCGAGAAGATGGTTTAATCGATGCTTTCTCTGTTGGCTCCATGTTTCAGCTCTCTACTGCACACGAAACAAACAATTTGTATCCAAAATAAAGTTCTATGTATATAAATAATTAAATAGTTAGGTTAATATATAGACAGAGACACCAACACACATGAATATATGAATCGGCAGATACAATGTTGTATATCCACATGTATTAAGTATTAATTCGTATACTGTTAAAGTTTATAATATTTTATTAGAATAGACACATTACTATTTGTAGTAGATGGTTTTCATTTCTGAAAATGAAAACCTTATATATGCCACATATAGATTATATGTTAATTAATGTTACTCTCTGTTTTATTTTAAGTGATGTTTGATGTTTTTATAAACAAACTAAGAAATTGTTTTAAAAATATTTTTAGAATAAAAAAATCATTTATTATAATTTTTAACTAATTCAACCAATAACTAATCAAACTATATAAAAAAAAAAAAATTCAATTAATTTTGCATTGAGAATTTAAAATGTTACTTTAACAAAAAATTGACTTAAACATCACTTAGTATGAAATGAATGAGTAACAAATAACAAACGGTTAGAAATAAATGTATTAAACTAATAATTTTTCGTTAAAATTAAAACCAAGTGCTTTTAATATAACCTAATTGCAAAAAATATTAATTTAAAAGATAATTCAAAGACAAAGACTACTTCTATAACTTTTTTAGAAAAAGATAATATTATACCAAGTTTTAAAAGATGATGACCATAAATAAAATTCAACAATGAATCATTTTGTTTGAATCTTTAAAATTGTTATCATGGACAACAAGAATCTCGTCTTCTTTTGCGAAGGAATAGACTAGACATATCCAACATGATAATGATTCTATCATATGTATGTATGTGCATGCAGGACTGCAGGTTATATGTTGATATTAATAATTTAGGGATGAAAAGAGTTATGGTATATGGGCCATAAATAAATGAGATATGAACTGGAAATATGGCAATATTGAAAGTGACAATTCCTTTTGAAGCGGGGGATAAAATTGAAGAAAACGACACAAAGTTAGTAAAGTTCCACAACTTTTTTGGTTTTCAGTACCATACAACACATGCATCTTCCAGGGTTGTTGCAGTCATTTCGTTATGAAAATGGACAATGTTATTACAAATTAAACACAGGAGTTCTATTCCATCGGTTAACCCTTTGTTTTCCCGAGAATCTCTCTAGGAAAGTGAGAGAAACAACAGCAGGAAATCAAAGGGAAAAAAACTACATACCATTACTATATATAGTACTATGCCGTCTGGTTGGAGATGGCCTAAGAACCTCTAGATCTTTAAAACTTGATTAGGTCATTTGCAATAATCTCAACATGTTGTTTTGTAAGAATTAAGATCCCAAGAGTCTGAGAAGCAATGTGTAACTTGTTTAAGGATGCAACAAATACATATCAGGCCTGTTTTTGTATACTGTAGATTCAAACATTTTTAGTCGGAAACATAGTGGACAAAATTACTGAAGGATATAAACAAAGAGAAGAATTAAATGGTAACACTTCATATATACACAAGTAGGGACCATAACCCATGTGAAGAATCAAAGAGAAAAATATCTTAAATGATATTATCCATCATGTGGCGATTGTGGCTTAAAATGTGGTGTGGAGAAAAATGTCACATCAATCTTCACATATCATTATAACTGGAAATGCACATAATCGATTTCTCTTCATATCATTATAACTGGAAATGGCATAGAGAAGGAGAAGAGAAACAAACGATTGCTTTGTATATTCATTATGTAGATCGAAGATTGCTCAAGAATGAGCAAGCATTGAAGACTATACTATTCAAATAAACAAATTTCTAAAACATTAAATACAGTGAAGCTAGAAGAAGCATTAATTACGTGGTACTTGTTCAAACACTAATGACAAATGTTGCCAACGACAGTAACATAAACTAGTAGACTATGTGTTTACCAACATCCTTTAATTTCTATATTGTATTACTATATATACGTTAGCGACAAAGAAACTGAAGTTGAAATCTCTCGAGCTCATATGAGATATTTTTTTATAATTTTATCTCATGTGTAGCCATTGACTAAAATTAAGTATAATAATATATAGTTTTACTTTAGAATCAACTAATTTCCTGAAAAAAAGAAAAGATTCGGTTTCATCTGGTTTGGTGGTTTGACATCGGTTTTGTTTTCCTTTTAAACAATAAAACCGATCGGTTTATAAAGTAATTTCGATTAGTTCGGTTTTCCGGATACATTTAACGACGTCGTATGTCCGCGATTTCTCAAAGTTTCTAAGAATTGGACACGAGTAAAAACGGTTCTATATCGTTGTGTCAGAGAGAAAAAAACGGAGAGAGATGGCGGCGTTGCTGAATTCAGTCGTCGTCCGAGCTCTAAAGTACTCGTCGGCGGTGAATATCAGGTTGAATCGATGCGGTGGAACAAAAGGACTCTGCGTTCGCTCATTCTCTACCGTCATGTCGCCACCATCAAAGGCCATCGTGTACGAACAGCATGGCTCTCCCGATTCTGTCACCAGGTTCGTATCTTGCACTGGGACTCGGCTCTGCGGTTACTGTATGTAGAATCTACGGTTGACTCTTTTTCCCTTTTTTGGAAGACAGAGTGGTGGATCTGCCGCCGGTTGAAGTGAGAGAAAACGATGTATGCGTTAAAATGATCGCCGCACCGATCAATCCTTCTGATATCAATCGAATTGAAGGTTGAATGCTTCATTATGATTCATTGCTCTTTCAAATTGTTTGCTTTCGAATTTGATTGATAAAAAGTGTTTGTTTTTAGCTTAGTTGATTAGTCTGTCAATCTACCAGTTAAAAAAAGAGTTAGTTGGTTAGAGAGCAACTTGTATATACGAATTTCAGTATATGAGAGATTATCTGTAACAAGTACAATCACCTTTTGAGAATCAATAGCAGAAAATTCCCCAAAACTCTATCTCCTCCATTTTCGGTTTTCTCTCAATGCTGAGAGTTAGGTATATATATCATTTAGGTGTGTACCCCGTGAGGCCACCGGTACCAGCAGTTGGTGGTTATGAAGGTGTTGGGCAAGTATATGCAGTTGGCTCCAGGGTGAATGGTCTTTCTCCGGGTGATTGGGTTATTCCATCTCCACCCTCTTCAGGTAAAATGTTATCTGCCTTCTATGCTCTTCAGATCAATCTCGATTAGTAGGAGGAATCTAACACTTGGATGTCAGTATATATAACCGGTGAAGGCATGATGTTAAATGATTTCTGAGTAAAACAACAATAAGATGCATAACGTAAACAGTTTAGAGGTTTCCCTTTTGATTTTTGTAACTTGATGGAAATCTGATGAAAATCTCTCTCTCTCTGTGGGCTAAGGGACTTGGCAGACGTATGTTGTGAAGGAGGAGAGTGTTTGGCACAAAATTGACAAAACGTGTCCAATGGAGTATGCAGCAACAATAACTGTTAACCCATTGACGGCTTTAAGGATGCTCGAGGACTTTGCGTCCTTAAATTGTGGTATGAACTGTTTCTCCCATCTCTAAAGTAACAAGTGCTCTTTACTTGCTTTTTCCTAACCAAGTAATCCTCTCTGAAGCAGGAGATTCTGTGGTGCAGAATGGTGCAACAAGTATCGTTGGTCAATGTGTGATCCAGCTAGCAAAACTCCGCGGAATCAGTAGCATCAATATTATTCGTGACAGGTGCAATATATACATAGTATGAATTGGCTTTAAGATATATCGTTACTAACAATCAAACCAGCTCTGGTCATGTAAATTTTGTCATGTGCTACTGATTTAGGGCTGGGTCTGAGGAAGCAAAAGATCAGCTGAAAGCTCTGGGTGCAGATGAAGTGTTTTCAGAGAGTCAACTGAATGTAAAGAACGTGAAAAGTCTTTTGGTAAGATTGAAATCTAGCAATCATATAACAGATACTATGATTATCCGAAGTTTGCATCATATATAATGTATGCTTAAAATATTTGTATGTGTGGTCTAGGGGAACTTACCTGAACCAGCTCTGGGATTCAACTGTGTTGGTGGCAATGCTGCCTCTATCGTTCTCAAATTTCTGAGGTGCACGTACCCTGAACACTTCCGTTTTTGTGCACCTACATTTCAATCCCCGCTGCGCTGAAGTTGCTTAAACACAAATATTTCAGGGATGGAGGAACCATGGTAACATATGGTGGAATGTCTAAGAAGCCAATCACTGTGTCAACAACATCTTTCATCTTTAAGGTGATGGATAGATCGTTCTGACGAATTAAACTGGCATCAGTCTGTCCCCGAGTAGTAATTTTAGATCTTCGTTCATAATTGACAATTTACTCTAGCGTACAGACTTGTTTCTGCTTTTAAGACGTGAAAGCCGTTGGGTGTTCAGGATTTATGACTTTTGTGCACTGTGCTAAAGTTTGTCTGTCCTGCAGGATTTGGCCTTGAGAGGATTCTGGCTGCAGAATTGGTTGAGTTTTGGTAAAGTAAAAGAATGCAGAGATATGATCGACTATCTCCTCGGGCTTGCACGGGATGGAAAGCTAAAATATGAGTGAGTCTTTTTTCCTCAAAGAAAGAGTCTTCATTTCCCTAAAGTATCTTCGGTTACCTTTTTAATCAACGGTTGGTTTCTTCTGACAGAATGGAACTGGTTCCTTTCGACGAGTTCCCTGTAGCTCTAGATAAAGCTCTGGGGAAGCTAGGTAGGCAACCTAAACAAGTCATCACATTCTGAATCTTCCTTCTTGTGAGCCATTTAGTAAGTGTTGCCACTCTGTTAGTGTTTCAAGATTGCTGGACTTTTCTTTGATATGTGATGAGTTACTTTACGAAGTTGTGATCGGGAATTTTGTTTTTACGATGTTGTGATTATGGAGGAGCCGATAAAATAGAGAAAAGTACTTTACCACAAATATTTTGTATATATAGAATGTTATATTAGAGGATTGTACATTTATAAATATTTTAAATTCGTATAAATAATTATCATTTAAGAAATAATAAACTTTAAAAAGGAAAGTTATAACATTTGTTGGGAGAAAGCTAAAACATTTGGTAAATATTCAGAGTAAAATACAAAAAAGGGAGAACTTGAATAGCCTTTCTACCAATTCTCAGAATTTGTAAAAGTTTCCCGAGACTGGTTTGATCAAAGTGGAGAGTGTTGCAGAAGAGAAAGTAATTTGGAAGAAGAGAGAAAGTAGCTACAGAGCTTCAGATGAAAACAAAGAACATTTACTTTAAGATGACGAGGAAGAGACGGTAGCATCTTTTACATGATCATCATCCTCGAGGTTTTTGTATTTGTAAACCCAACAACACACAAGAAAATAGCCAAGATTCATGATTCCTACAATGACTAAAAGCCAGTAAACATTATCAACTCTTCCATGGTTTATGTCGTCAGGTAACCAAGCGGTGGTCCTCTGAATCAGATCGATCAAACCACTGCTAATGTTGAAACATATCCCAATCACCAATGAGGTTATCGATGTCGCTGTGCTCCTCATAGACTCTGGAAATTCTTGATAGCACAGAGCTACATTCCCTGGGAAATGGAAGGCCTCTCCTGCAACCAAAAATACAAAAACAAAAGAACATGATCGGTTTCATCTGAATATTTAACCAAATTGAACGATCCAGAAGCAATTCCTTTTACCGATTCCAACTATGACTAGAGGAGGGAATAGCCACAAAGCAGACATGTCAGAAACTGATGATGATGATTGGAGAAAGTCACCCTTATGTACCATCTTCAATCGCTTTGCTTCAACTAATGCAGTGAAGGCCATGCTTAGAATGTTTAAAACATGGCCTATACCGACCTTTTGAAGCGGTGTGGGGAACTTTCCAGTTATCTTTTGGTAGAATGGGTAGAGAAACCGATCGTTGACTACTATAAATAGGCATGTGGATAGGAGTGTTATGACTTGGAGAGAGCCTGCAGGGATTTTGAAGTTAGGTCCAAGACTCCGGTCCATCACAAGACCTTGAAGAACCGTTAAGCTTAGCTGTATCGCGATTGGTGTGCTCAAGAATATAATGGCTAACGCAAGAGGTATAATTCTTATGACTGCTTTAAAATCTTCCACTTGCTTAACACTGCATAGTCTCCATGGATTGCGAATTGTACCGTTTGGTTTTACCTCGTCTTCCTGTTTCAAGGCTGCGCGGTTAAAGAACCTGCATATGTGAAGAAAAAAATTCGTTACAATGGCCTCAAGGCTATTATTTTCTTAAGAAACTCGGACTCAAAATGTTCGGTTCTACTTGAAACTCTTGGTGAGTGTTGCGGTTGATTCACGGTGGTAGTCTTCCTCGCTGGTGGAAATCACAGCCTTTCTTTTTATTACTGCAGCGAAAATGACTCGAACTAGACTTGTGAATGGACTTCCCAAGGGCTTGTCATGGATGTAGAATCGTTTACCAGAGATAAAAACCATCAAGCCTAATAGATTAACAGCTAGGCAGAGACCAAACCCGAAAGTCCAGCTAATGTTTTCTTCTACGTAAATAATGGCTGTTGTACTAATAGCTGCAGCAAAATACCAAGTGAAGAAAAACCAGTTGAAAAAGCTGCCTTGGTCTTTAGTCTTTTCAAACTGATTCGCACCAGCTGTGGCCAAGGTGAACCTGCTCCCACCAGCTCCCACAGAAGCTAGAGTAATGGCGGTGTAAAGCACACCGAGCTGGATTTTCGAAGGGGGTTGGCATAGGCTTGACGCAGTTTCGCATGGTTCGGGTTTTAAAGAGTCAAGCCATACGGTTAAAGTCAGCAGAACAACACCCTGATCAAACAAGTGGAACTGGTGAACTTCTGTTTGAGAGAGGAACAAATGTGTGTGAATGATTGTTTTAAACTTTTACCATTAGAGAAATTAAAGCTGAAACGGAGATTACAGAAATGGTTCCGAAGAAAGAGTCTGCAGCAATGGCTCCAAGGACTGGAAACATAAAGATACAACCACTGACAATGTTTGCAACCTGAGCCGCTGCGATGCTCTTCATGTTGAATTCCTCAATCAAGAAAACAATCAAATTGAATAACCAACCCAAAACAGCTACTGAAAGGCAGAACAACGTAGCTGCACCATAGAAAGTAGCTTTAGTATGAACTCTCTGTATTCTTCTATGTAACAAAGAAACAAAAAACATCTCTTACCTATCATAAACGGGAAGGTGATCCAGCCTCCACCGCGGCGTTTGGTGCTAGAATCTGCTGACATAGGTGCTTCTGCATCGCTAGAAACTGAAACAGACATTTCTAACAAATGCAAGAAGAGATGTTTCACTAAGTTGTCAACAATGGGCCATAAATACTTTTTAAGTGGCAAATAAAACAAGGATGATTGAAGAAGTTGATGATGAACTTTCTAAGGTCCACGATATTATATTCTCTATGAGCAACTCATTGCTGTTAACCCATCGCTGTCACCGTGTAATAAACTATTTGAAAGGGAACCTATTTAAAGCTAACATTCAAGAAGTCAACTAAACTTTGTTTGTCATGCAGAGGAAATACTAGAGGAAATACTAGAGGAAATACTAGAGGAAATACTAGAGTAAATACTAAAAAAATACCTAATCACTAATATATTATTTAAAAAATGTTTTTACATAATAATTTTATTGTGACGTGTTATTAACATAAATACAATGTAAATGTGTTATCACCACAGTAAATTTTAAATAAATATATAAATAAATTTAAATTAGTAAAATAATTACAATATATATCATTTTTATTAATTTGGTTAGAATATTAATATATTTTATTAAACTAACCAAAATGCCCTAATATATTATTTAAGTAATATTTTAAGAAAATAATCTTAATAAACCTAATATATTTAAGTTACTACAATAATAATAATATATATCATTGTTATTAATTTGGTTAAAAAATTAATATATTTTATTAAACTAACCAATATATAGCATTAAATTCATAAAAATAATTATTTTTTCTTTAATTTATATATATAAAATAATATTAAAAATAATTTTAAATAAAATTAAAATTAAATAAATATTAAATATATATTTACTAATAAAAATATTATATAATTTACAAATATTTTTCGGACGTAGATATATATAGTTGCCTTATTTTTAATAAGAACTAACATCAATAATACAAGAAACTACCTGTAATAAAACGTTGTGCAAGTCATCTAATGATAATGCTCGGACTCACGTCGACGAGCATTGACTCTGAACCTTTCTGTCATAGAGGGTTTAAGGTATTCGTGATGATCCTAACAATGCATTATCTTCTCCTAAGATTCACCAAATCTCTCACGATTTATTTTCGGAAAGAATTCAATGAATCTCTTCAACCGCTGTGCTTCAAATATGGCAGTCACGGCAATGCTTAGAATGTTTACATGGCCTATCCCGACTCGTTGGAGCGGTGGGAAGAACTTCCCCATTAGTTTTTGGTAAACTGTGCAGAGAAACCAATCGTTGACTTATGATAAATAGGCAAATGGAGAGAAGTGTTATTACTTGGAGAGATCCTGCAGGGATTTTGCAGTTAGTACAAAATAGGAAGATTTCTTCTTCTTATATAACTTATGGAAAAATAGGGAAACAGGGAAACAAAACCTCTCACCTATCATAAACGGAAAGGTGATTTAATAAGTCAACTATATATATCCAGAGAGCTACATTCAATCACTAGTAGTAATAAAACATGAACAAACAAATAGGATTACAAGATTACATACGTAGACGTACATGAATAAAAGAACAGACCAATATACTAAGCAGACGTTGGGATGGATATTAGGTAATATCGGTGATTCACAGTGTTGCTTCTCTTCTAAGCATATGTTGGATTGAGTGCTATGGCTTCTTTGTAGATCATATCCTTTATTTGATTTTCATCTAGAGGCTGTTGTTCAAACTCAAAACAGAACGGCTTTTGACAGATTGGCTCATCATTTGGGTCATGCAATTTGGCAAGATACTGGTGATTTAGAGCTTCTTCAACTGCACACAGCAAAAAATAAGGGAAGGTGTTTTCAGTTTTGAATCAAACCATGATGATGATAAGAAACCATCAGAGAACATGCCATTCAGATATAAAACTTACCAGTGATTCTTCTGTTGGGGTCAAATGTCAACATTTTGTCAACTAGATCAATGGCCAATGGGTTAACATGTGAGAAAAGTCTCGCTAACGGTTGGCGAGGGAAGTTGGGAAGTTGCCGGATGTATCTTTTCGCATCCTCGTTGTGTGTAAACCCGAGATCAGATTCTGTCGGTGTACCAAGCAACTGCAACATTCACAAATTCATCACATATTCTGAAAAGGTGGAATCTTGAAATCGTACTCAAAGTAGATATATGTTTCAATCTTTTACCTCTGTCAATAAGCGCATTTGATGGACATGGTCTTTACCGGGGAACAAAGGCTTCCTATTCATGAGCTCCATAAAGATACAACCAACAGACCAGACATCTATAGCAGCTGTGTAATCTGAGGAGTTCAACAGAAGCTCAGGTGCTCTATACCATCTCGTGACAACATACTCCGTCATAAACTCATTCTCTGAAGTCGGCCTAGCAAGACCGAAATCACAAATCTTTAAATCGCAATTTGCATTGAGAAGAAGATTGCTCGGCTTTAAATCCCTATGAATAACGTTAGCCGAGTGGATGTACTTGAGCCCTCGAAGAAGCTGGTAAAGGAAGTACTGTTTCAAAAAGATTCATGTCAGTTTCATGTTTCTTCGACCTTAGAAACGATCAATAATTCTGGAACCAAGAATGGTTACCTGACAGTGTTCCTCTGACAAACTCTGGTTTGATCTGATGATTTGATGGAGATCAGTGTCCATTAATTCAGTGGCAATATAAACATCAGTGAACTGTCTTCGAAGTGGCGGAGGAACCACATCTCTTATAGATATAATCTGTTGAAATACCAAATTAAAAAAAAAAACCCTAATCATGAGTCATCTGTTCATCTAATTTCTGCAGATGTTTCATAAGTCGAAAGAAACTACTAACATTTTCATGATCTAGATGGCGAAGAAGCTTGATTTCGCGAAGTGTACGCTTGGCATCCATATGATTATCAAAGGCGTTTGCTATCTTCTTCATCGCCACCAGCTCGTTCGTCTCCGAATCCAACACAGAGCTTCACGATTCCCACCACGAACAAAAAAAAAGTGAGAAATAAGAAGAATAAAGCTAAACAGAAAAAGGGGTAACAAAACAGCGAACATACCAAACGATACCGTATGCGCCTCGACCGATTGGTATGATCGGAGGACGATACTTGGATGTGATCTCGAAAAGACTACCGAAGATATCGTAACTTATGAACTGTCCTCCGTGCGTTTGCACCGCCGGAAAATCCGTAAACTGGCCGCTGGCGTTCATCTCTCTCTCAATCGATGTAAGTGAAGATCAAGCGCCGACACAAATTCAAGCTTCACTTGTTATTGCTTTGAGTTGAAGGTTTAGTGAATCTGAAGGTATTGAATCGTTTATATAAATATAAACAGTTAGCTAAGACTGAGAGACTGAAATGAATAAAAATGAGTTTTCACGGTAATTGCAAGGAAGAAGGAGGGAAACACACAAAGAGATTGGAAGATCGTGTGGATGACATTTGAGCCGCCTCATATCGACGGTTATTATTTAGTTTTGACTTAGTAAACGGTCTTCCTCCTAACGTCGTTTGCAGACCTATGAAGCTGTTTTTTTTTTGCCAAAACATCTATTTGTTTATGTAATATATTTAGAATATTTTTGTCACGAAAATTAATATTCTATTTTATTTTATAATTATACCACATGTGGTTATGAGTATTTATATATTATTATATATATACGAATGTCAACAAATATATATCCCCATTACGTGTTTTAATTCACTACGAGGTTCGTCGTAGCTTTTTCTTAGAGGAAAGATTAGAAAGATAAACTTTCTACATTATGTTAGGCAGCTTGATTATAAGAGAAAACAACTTCTAACTGCGAGACAATTTACTTGCATTTTTTTGCGATATTATTAGACTCAAAAGAGAAACCAAGTAATTCGCAATATGTTTTAAAATATAAAAAAACGAGACTTTAGCATAACACAAGTCAAAAAGTAGACTTAGTTCGGACTGTATACCTATAGCTTCTTCTCTGGTTTATAATTTCTGACGAGATAATTGCTACCTAGACAATAGTAGTGGGTCTATAATTCTTTTCTTGAAACCATAATTATAATATTAAAATAGAGAAATTCTCTAAAATAATATTTTTTAAATTTTTGTTTCAAAAATCATTATTATTTTAAATTTCCAATAATAATTCAAATTTAAAATTAAAATACATTAAAACTTTATTTTAATAAAAATATTAAATCCTAAATTAGAAAAAATAAATCCAAATATAATCAAATATAATATTTTAAATTTATGTATAATTTATTTAGTGTAAATAATTATTTTACATAATTATTTGTGTCATATTTGGAATTAATTTTAGGATGTTAGATGTGATACAAAAAAAAATAAAATGTGTTATTTACGGTATTGCTCAATAAAATATATTTTATATGGATATTAATTCCTTACAAATTTATAAACTTAAACATATATTTCTCATATAATTTCGTAATTCTTCTATAACTTACAAATGCAAACATAAATTTCTTTTATAATTTTTAAACTGCTTTAGAAATAAATATATTATTTTTATAAGTTATTTTATGAATCATACATTAAACAAAAATAAAACGAAATTAAAGAAATTGAAATAAGTTATACAACAAGTTTAATGGGAAAAAAATATTGAAGTTGCCCAAATTAGGTACCATTTGAGAAAAAAGTATTTTTGGTAACTTTTGAAGGTGCAAGAGTTCAGCTAATTACTAGAACAACAAATACTCTGCAATAATTTTTTCTCAAATGGTATAACATTGATAAATTCATAGCCCAAAACTTTCTGTAAATCTCTTCTTGTTGAATAAATCAGGAACTACAAAAAGAAAATAACACGATTAAATCTCTCAAGTTCTCTCTTTATCAAACTAAGATCCCATGTCAATCTTAGTGATGCGATCTCATGGCTATCATCCTGGTCACACTCAACACGTCTTCCCTATTCAACCACAACATCAAACATATCAACTCTAAACAATTGACAATTTGACATACTCTTTATACTTCCTTCGAACTGTAACACCAAAGCTTTCACTACAAACCAAGTGTTCATTTTACCATTTCACTTAGGGCTGGGTTTTCGATGAAAACCGAAAAACCCGAACCGACCAAACCAAAATTTTTGGTTTCGGTTTTCATTTAATTTTAACCGCTAAACCGATCGACTAAATAATTAATTTTATTCGGTTTACATTTCGGTTCGGTTCGGGAATACCAAACCGATCGGTTTTCTTAAACCGAAAATCGGCTGACTTATATAAATGGCAACCCTACTTTTTCAGAGAAAGAAGTTTATCTCTTTCAGCGGCCGATCTGAAAAACCTATACGACATTCTTCTTCCTTTTTGTCCTCCTCTTCTTCTTCTTTTTTTTCTTATTCTTCTTCTTCTTCTTGTTCTCCTCCTTTTCCTCCTATCAACTGCGATTTTTATCGACTGCGACTTTCCTTTTGGTGAGTTCTCCTCCTCATTCTCTAGATTCGCCTAGGTGTATTCTAAATTGTTGTTCTTTGGATCGAGGCTGAATAGGTTGAATAGATTCTACTATGAATATATATATCGTATTTTAGAATCTAGGTTATATACGAATGCTATCTTCTTTTGTTTTTCATCGTTTCTGATATTAACATCGACTATGGAAGAACACTTAACCATGACTAAGAAAACACATTTAAATCATGAGTTTTATTCTTATCTCTTTATGTGTTGTTATTAGAAAATAATGGGATAGCTTGAAATTGTCTTATTAAGATGATTAAACTATCAAAATGTCACATTATTCATGAGAAATTGGTTCATCTATTTTGTAGTCTTATTCGTTTCTATTTTGTAGTCTTATTTTTTTATATTAAAAAGGTAGTAGGATGGTGTTACATATATAAACTATAAGAATTCTCAATACATTACAAACTCTCCATAATACAAGAAGAATATGAGGGTAAAACAAAAGATTAAAAATAAAGAAACCCCCGCTAGTAATCCTCATCTGGTAAGAATATGTATCTTAATTGTTTTTCTTCTGCATTTATTCATTTGAAAGATTCTAAAAGCTTTTCTGTTTTTCTGTGTTTCTAACGCCAGCTTATTGAATTCTATGAACAACATCTAGTATAATCACACGTCTTGACTCATCCTGAAAGATGAGAATTTGTTTGCACACAGCACTTAGGCAGAAAAAGAATTCTTCAAGAAATGGAAATGATCTCTTCCAAGAGTTACACCAGTTCAGAAGCTATACATTATCATTACACAACAATAAATGTTAAACCTGTGAAATTACTGAGTTAGAGGTCTCATGATCATTGCTTTTTGGTTAGGTTTTGAGTTTAAAACCGACATAAACCGAAATTAACCAAATTAAACCGAATTTAACCGAATTAAACCGAAGTATACCGAAATAAACCGAAATAAACCGAAATAAACTGAAATAAATCAAAATTAACCGAAATAAACCGAAATAAACCAAAATAAACCGAAATAAACCGAAAAAACCAAAATAAAACGAGAAAACCGAAATAAAACGAAATAACCCGACAAAGATCCAAATTTAAATTTATTAAACCGAAAATCAGATTAGATTTCGGTTTAATTCGGAACGATTTTATTTACTAAAAACCGAACCGATTAAACCGATAAAAAACCGAACCGAACCGATTATTAAATTTTTATTTTTCGGACGTTTTTTTCTCAAACCAAAAAACCCGAAAACCGGATAAACCGATCCGGATAAACCGAAAACCCATGCCTAATTTCACTCGACAAGCTCACCTATATAATTTTTTTTAGCAATTGTATTGGAAAAGGTCAGATACTAGTTTGATGATTTAACCAGCCATAAGCTGATAAGCTCAATCAGCTTAATCCAGATTTTCATTACTTTGAGGTATGTTTTGTTTTAAATAAGCCTAGAACACACACATCATTGTGACTTTAAACGAAATGATGATATCTTCTTCCAATAGCCAACAGTTTATAAAACGTAGAATTATATTGATTGGATCTTACTTGCAGAAAATGTTTGAACATTTACATTAGACACTTAGTTATAATAGATTGAGCCTTTCTTTGAAACAAAATTAATTAGGCCCATGATTTGGTTCACGACACCTCTTGTGTCTTGTCTAGTGCGTCCATCACACTCGTTAATTTTCTCTAGTCAATACGATTTCTGTAAAGATATTAAACATTCTCTGCCAATTCCATCACGTGGATACTTTAATTAAAATAACAAAAAAAAAAATTAATACTTTACACTGTCAAATAATGTTTGTATATGATTCATCTTCTTTTAATATGTGTTGGTAGTTAAATTAAGGGATGTCTTTTAATTAGTGAATAAACAAAAACAATGTCAGGAAAGAACAAAAGCAACCGAATATACAAAGAAAATATATGACAAAAAAGTAAATGAAGAGAATAAGAAATTAGTATTGCATGGGAATTGTAGTCGTTGATGCTTTGCTTGAAGATGGAGGTAAAAGAATAGATTCTGGTCGCTTTGTAAATTGCGCCTCAAATCTTCGCTCTGATTCTGTACTTATTATATGTATATAAACATGCGATCCTCTCACTACCTTCTGTTTATTACCCTTTTCTATAATTTTTTTAACTGAATATTGAGAGGAGGCCACGCATGGTTTGATGATCCGATTCATTTTTTTCTGATTATTCATACCCATTCTCGCATAATTAAATATGAACTTTGAAAAACCGCAAATGTTAAAAAAGTAAGCCTTATTGAATAATTTTAGAAAAATAATTTATTTTATCAAACAAAACAAATATATATATATATATATTAAGAAATAATCACGAAAAGCAACGGTCAAATGTCATATTATACGTACTAAGATAATATATATGGTAAAAAATGAACTATATAATATAATATATCTATTCGGCTGTGTGTGTATGGGTGATCATACCCACATAAATGTCTTTAACCAAATAAATCTTGGTCTTCATGTGTAAGTCCCTTTTTACGAAAATCGATGTTTTGGTGTCTCTACTAACCTTAACTGCTAGGGATATCATGGGCTTCACATTGTCCTGCCAAAATCTCTCTTTCGCCTGGTCATTTGTTCTGGTAGAGAGGTGTGCTATTTTTCCAATTATAATTCAAAGCCAAGAAAAAGTTGAGACTGTGTGTTTCTACGATTATATATATATATATATATATATATATATATAATATGTTAGAGAGATACCTCAAAATAGTTATGATATATGGAGATGTGTTAGCGATAGATATTTTGTTAACGTAGTAACTGCGACCAGCTTGAATGAGTGGGACCCATGCATGGGACAATAGAAACTTTGACTAAAATTTTAGAAGATTAGAGTGGGGCCCACCAGAACTCGAAGAATCAAGAATGTGTAGGTCGAGGACAAATGACATCGAAATGGACAAACAACTCCAATTCTCAATTCTGATCCACCATCGTACGTCCATTGCTCATTATTTCTTTTTGTCATGTAGATCGACTCAATATTGGAATGCTTTCATTCCTTGATCATTATTTCTGTTTTTTTTTTCTTATTTCTTATTTGAAAAAACTGTTTATATTTCATCTTGACTAATGTTTTCATCCAATTAACCGTCGATTTTCGATGACTGTTAAATTTTGTTTCGTAAGTTTTGTACGAATAAATTGTTGATAAAATTCTAAATTTGGATTTTTTTAAAATAATAATAAATCTGTCAAAAATAAAAATCACTATAAGTTCTTCGGAAATAACTGACAAATTTTGTCAGAATAAAGTCAATCAGATTTGATTGAAATTTCTAATACGATGTTTTCCGGAGTTATAGATGTGAGTTTTGTTAGCATATTTGAGTTTTAGAATTTTAGGTTGGAAGGTCAGTTAGAAATTATGGGAAACTAAAACTAAACATTTCAACGGCGTTTACAAATAAATCCACGAATTAGGAAATAAAATTGAACAGTAAAATTGACTTTAGATAAAGAGGGAATTTTAATATACTTTTTCTACGATATTAAATTTCCAAATGTCATTGTTTACTATAAATTTTCGAACATATAATTTTTAATATCTGACTGTAAAACCATTTATAAAAATAAAGTTATAATTTTTTATCAATTAGTTCATAATAATACTTTTAAAGCTCTATAATATTTTATAAGAAATGTTTTTTAAGTATTTTATATTAGTTTTATAAAGTTATATTATTCTGTCAAGATATGCAAAATATGTTAATATGATATGAGAAACGGGTTATTTCTTGATTAATCCATTTTAATCATCATAAAAGTGCAATGGCATTCGTGTAGCTGGAAATTTCGATATAAATCACATAATATTCTTATTGTACAAAACATACTATTTAGATATCGTAATAACCGGATAGATTATATGATGTTATATTGACATTAATTTATCAAACATTTACACAAATTTTATAACATACTATATTTAATAAAATCAAATATCATAATTTATTTCAAAAATAATGATCCCGCGCGGGTATAATTATTGTCGCAATGAAATAACTTTACAATATTGAGGAAGCCCTCCGACATTATTTTCTATATATAGACAGAGAGAGATGCTTGGCTTTTCTTTTATCTCCAATCTCTATCTCTACTTTTCTCTCCCCTCGCTTTATCTCAGTATCAATCTTTTCTAGATTTCACACAAGTTTTTCCCAGCTGAGATGGATTATTCTTCGATGCACCAGGTACTATTAATCAACACCACATTCTTAATTAACAACACAACATATAGTTCTGATATTCATCATTTAAAATATATTGTTTGGTTTATAGAATTTGGTGGGAGGAGTGTCTTCATGTTCATCACAAGATTACCAGAACCAGAAGAAACCATCTCCGGCGATAAGGCCAGCTCCGCCGGAGCAATCACTGAGATGTCCTCGTTGTGACTCCACCAATACAAAGTTCTGTTACTACAACAACTACAGTCTTTCTCAGCCTCGCTACTTTTGCAAATCTTGTCGGAGATATTGGACCAAAGGCGGAATCCTAAGAAACATCCCAATAGGCGGTGCTTACCGGAAACACAAACGCTCCTCCTCTGCAACTAAAAGCCTCATAGCCACCCCTGAACCACCGATGATTAACGACGGAAAAACATTCCCGGCTGCGAGTTTCGGTGGGTACAATAATAGCGTCAACAATGAGCAGATGGAGCTTGGGTTAGCATTTGCCTTGCTGAATAAGCAAACTCTAGGGTTTCCTTCTTACTTAGGAAGCTCTCAGTCTCCGATGGGCATGAATGGTGTATTTGGGACAACGGAGAACGAGGGTTATGCGTTTGGAAATGGTGGAGGCGGTTTGGATCAAATGGAGACAAGTGATCCAACCAGGGTCTTGTGGGGATTCCCGTGGCAACAGATGAACATGGGAAGAGGAAGTAGTCATGTTCATCAGATTGATTCAGGGAGAGAGGTTTGGAACACTGGTGCCAACTATATTAATACTGTTAGGGATACTTATGAGACTAATTAACGGTGAGAGAAAATAGATATGTTGTGCTTTCTTCAAAGATTTTCAATTACGTGGAATATGAAGTGTCTTTTTTTGTTTGAATCGGATCTAATTTATTGAGTTTTTTTTAATATTTTACAATGGCTTAAATGAAACATTTTCTTTCAGTTTTCAAATTATAAATTATATTTATTATATATGAATTTATTCAAAAGCGAAAGTTTCTTATTAAGAAAGTTAAAATTTAGCCAATCACATTTTAATAATTTTAAACTCCTAACAGTCCTAAAAATATTCAGAGCCATTTTCTCATTTTTTTGTTATTGTATGTAATTCTTTTTTAAAAGTCAAGAAAACATGGTTCTATGTTTTTTCAAGTCAACCAATTTTCTTAAAGTTAATTTCTCTACAACTTCATATAATATATACTACACATTATGGGGGTGGATTGAGTGTCAACGACTCACATCATGTAGATTCATGTTGACACCATTACCATTATCTTCTGCTAACACTCTATGGAACATTTCAAAACGTGACGAACAACTCTTCGATGGACAATCCCACAATTGATAGTTCCACCTGTATCCCAAAAGTCAACAAAATGATTCTATCTATCATACAAAAATATGACGAGCGGTTCTATCTACACCGTATTAGAGATTTTTAGTAATTTTTATCCAGTCATCTGTATAATTTTTTTGAAAAATTAAAATCCAAACCTGATGTATAAGCATTAATTAATAATTTATAGAAAACAGTACTTTTCAATAATTTGCTACTCTAAAATTATGTTTTGGCGATATATGTAGAAAATATCAGTACACCAACCTTTACCCAAGTGATGAATTTGACAGAATGTTCAAAAATCTTAATATGTGGATTTACTCACAAATTACAAAGATAAAAATGGTTTAAAATATCACTGACCTACCGACATTGGTTCCTATTGACTAATTTGGATCTCAAACGTTCAAAACTTAATCCTCGTTGGTGTAACTTTCAAAACTTAATTATTATGTAATAAAAACATATAATATCTTCAACTTAATATTTTGGTTCTTCTCAACTTTCTTTATATTAAATCGGAAACAATATAATACATGAAGAGAGCTAACGAAAAATTGTAATATATAATTTTGGAGAAATTAATTTATAAATTTTAAGTGAAAAAGATGACGTAATTGCATTTACAATAACTCATTAGGGGTACTTTCGTCATTTTAAGATTGACGTGTCACGGCATGTGCACATATATTTAACCCATACTTCGTCGTCGTCATCATCATCACTTTCATCACAGTCTGCGCAAGAAACAAAGCTAACAAATTTTCAAAACCCAAAACGAAAAATCTGAAGGTAAAAAAAACAAAAGCTATGAGGTCAAGCAACCATCTAATAGGTCTTGTCAATTTTCTCACTTTCCTTCTATCGATCCCGATCCTCGGGGGCGGAATATGGCTAAGTAGCCGAGCTAATTCCACCGACTGTTTAAGGTTCCTCCAGTGGCCACTCATCGTCATCGGAATCTCTATCATGGTCGTATCCCTCGCTGGATTCGCCGGAGCATGTTACCGGAACAAGTTCCTCATGTGGCTGTACCTGGTCGTCATGCTCCTCATCATCGCTGCTCTAATCGGATTCATCGTATTCGCCTACGCAGTCACCGATAAAGGCTCCGGGAGAATCGTACTTAACCGGGGCTATCTCGACTACTATCTTCAGGATTACTCCGGTTGGTTAAAGGATCGCGTCTCGGATGATGGATATTGGGGGAAAATCAGCTCGTGTATTAAGGATTCTGGAGCTTGTAAGAAAATCGGAAGGAATTTTAATGGCGTCCCTGAAACTGCTGATATGTTCTTCCTCAGAAGACTTAGCCCTGTAGAGGTAACTTTCTCTGTTATTCTTTCTCTCTTTCTTCAACCAAAAACTGAAAACTGATTTTCTCTTGACTTCGAATTTCTCTTCCGTGATATTGTTATGGTTAATTTGGAATCCAAACACTAAATTCGTGGATATTCAGATTCAAATTTTTTAAAAAGTTTATGGATATTAACTTTTTTTTTTCTGGGAGGGAGACAGCTTTAAATCTAGTTTCTTGAAATTACAATTATGGGTCATCCATGTCTCCATGACTCATGTGACTAGAGACTCAATTAACTTAGTTGACTATATGAGTAGGGAGTCTAGAGAGTGGCAGACCGAAACATTATGTGTACTTGGTCATACTATAAAATATATTTTTTAAAAAAATATTTCATAATTTATTAATGTAAAAACCTTATATATTTTCTTGCATAAAAATATTTATTTTTTTAGGAATGTCAGATACTCACCTATCTCTTAATTTGGTCCGTTTCTGAGTCTAGATATGACTAATCTTTGCCTTTGTTTTACTCCACTAATAATTTAAAAAGTTTAGATATGCTTTGCTAAGTTTAGATATCTTATATACTTGTCTCAATGATGATCATAAGGCAGAGTGCCTACTAGTCTCAATAGTGATCATGATCTGTGTTTTGTTGTTACTCTGAAGTCTGGTTGTTGCAAGCCACCATCAGATTGTGGGTATTCGTATGGGAACGAGACGGTGTGGACACAAGGAGGAGGGATGATAGGACCAAACCCAGACTGTATGTTATGGAACAATGACCAAAGCATGCTCTGTTATCAATGCAGTGCTTGTAAAGCCGGTGTTCTTGGGAGCTTGAAGAAGAGCTGGAGAAAAGTGTCAGTGATCAACATTGTTGTACTTATCATTCTCGTTATCTTCTACGTAATCGCTTACGCAGCTTATAGGAATGTCAAGAGGATTGATAACGATGAGCCGGCCGGTGAAGCTAGGATGACAAAATCACACCCTAGTCATTTCCACCTTTGAAAGAAGATGGAATCTTTGATTTATGTTTTCACTTGCTTATGATAAGATATAAGATAAATGTTGTTAGTTCGTTTGTGTTTGCTTTTGGTATGTAACCTAGACACTTTATTGTGTATAATATTATTGTTGGAATCAGAATTTCTTGTTCATTTTATTACTTCTTCTATAGATAAGCATTTTTTTAGCAATAGTTATTTATTAATTGAATAAATCATCGTTTATAATTGAATTTTAAAATAAAAGATAAGACTGAAATAAACACAAATCAACATTTGCCGATGTTGAAACTAACAAATCAGCCACACAATTAATTGTACGAGGTTGATAACTAAATTTCTATAGATCAGCATTTACAATTAGGATTCCGCATTCTAACAATAATTTCTATTTTTTTCAAATATTTTAAGAACTATATAAAAACCTCAAAAATTTAATTTCAATTAATATTTTTAGATAATTATATTATTTTACCTTTTAGGGAGATTTTGTTCCATTTTACAAAATTTTTTTTGATTTTAATTATGTAATTAAAAACATTCAGATATTTTTAGTATAAAGAATAGTTTTGTTGTTTTTCGATTTAAAAATAACTAATATTTTCAAATCTATAACTATAATTCTGGTATTCGATATTTCAAATTTAAATAAGTAATATTTTACAAATATATAATTTTTTTATAAGTAATAACCTAAAATAGCAATTTTTTAAATTTATCTTCCAAATTTAACACTTTATAAATAAAATTTCTAACATAACACAAATTATTATGTAAAAATAGTTATTTACTTCAAATAAATTATATACAAAATTAAAATATAATATTTGGATTCATGTTTTTCAATTTAGATTTAAATTTTTTTATTAGGAACATAATTTTAATTATTTTAATATTAAATTTATGTTATTTTTGTAAATTTAAATGATTAGTATTACATTTGAAATAAAAAACTTAAAATAGTGTTATTTTAGTCAATTACCCTTTCTTTATTTCATGTATCTATTAAATTTTAAATTCGATTTTAGTTAGATTCGGTTAACTAAAATGTTTTGAACTAAGTATAAATTTAAGACTATCCAAAAAGAAATCGAATCACTTCTTCAATTCGGTTCGGCTTAATTTACCTAAACCTAATACCAACTCAATTTTTAATCAAGAATATTTGTTTCGAATGGATGGAAAACTTAACCGGAAACGGCTAAGAACCATAAAACTTAGTCATGCTCTGTTTTCATCAGTATAAAATAAATAAAAAATTCTGAAAGAAGAAAACTGTCGACAATTTAATTAAATTTCCAATCAAATTGGTAAACAATGAAAGTGACTTTATTATAAAAGGAAAATCCAAAAGCCCAAATTAAACAACAGAAAAAAATCAAAGAAAGAGACTAAATAGTGTCTAATAATCTCTGTGCTACTTCAAACACAAAGACTCATTAGAGACTATAATAATCCACGTAATCCGGTATTTCTGGAGAATCTAAAAAAACAATCACAACCACCCCAAAGATCATCATAATCATCATCATCACCATCACCAATATCTTCATCAGTGCTAGTTTGAGAAATTATTGCCTCTCTTGCAAGTTTAAAAGCAAACTTAACATATTTTCTGGCAATCAAAATAGCTTCGCTAGATGCAAAATTTTCTCTAAGGCGTTTGACTTCTTCCCTAATTTGGTTAACTTCTTTCTCTTTAGTGTTCCATCTACCAATTATCTGCATTGAACAAAATTATCAAGTTTCAATTTCGTCAACCCAAGACATGAGCAACATCACAATCCAATTCATCACAATCAACGACATCACAATTGACTTTAAAAGTGCATATAGACTAACAAAGTAAGGAAAAGAATAAAATAAACCCTTACGATTTGGTAAACCTCAGGGTCTTCACAGAAAATCACGATTTTTCTGATACCCAAATCGAATGATTCACTTAACCCGTGAATCAGAGCCCTAATCTCAACTTCTATGCGGTTAATCCCGGCGTCGTTCAATGGTTCCTTCATCTCAGACCAACAACTGATCCGTCTGATCGCAAATCGCGATCCCAAATCCAGCCGTCGCGGTCTTTTTCTCACCCTCCTCCATCGCCGTAATCTCGCTACTCAACAAGCCCTTAAAGTACAATCTGTAGACGACATCTTCACCAAATTTCGTCGCCACAGATTGAGTTTCGACGACCTTAGAAGAACCCTCGCCTTCAAGGTTTGAGAAATCTCCGTTTCGACACTTCTTCGCAATCTCGTCTGCGTCCATGGCTGTTATAGTCTCAAGTTCTTATCGCGACAAAATCTAAGTGAATATATAGGAAGAAGATATAGAGAGAGAGGGGGAAAAGGAGTCAAAGGACTATTGTAGCGTGCGTGGGAAGATATGTCAAATAACTTGTCATTAATTATACAAATTACATAAAATCTTACTGTTTTTGGTTAGTGATGATTCATTTTCTTTTCTTTCGAAATGTAGATAGATTCTCAATATATTCTCATTATTATGTTAGTAGTTTTTACATTTATGATCCTAAGGTTTTTTAGCATACAGTAAAATTAGTAAATGTCATGAGTTTTCAAAATTTTTTAGTTTATAAACATATTAACTAATCGATATTTTAATAATTAATAATTTTCAATACAAAATATTTTAGAATTTTATTTTATTTAAATTTTCGAAAAATATATTGCTTACATATCCCATTACTCTCTTTATTTCTTTATGTTTCCTTTCCTTTTATCATTCTAGTCATGCGTTAACTTTTGAAAGAAAAAATATTATTTCCTTGTTTTTCGTACGAAACATTTTGCTTTGATACTCTACTTTGGTTATATATTTTTATTTTTTTTTAGAAAAAAAGAAAATTAAATTAAATTAATAATAGCCCAAACCGGAAATTGTCATTGGTACATTCGATTAACCGACTGCCAAAGGAAGTGCATTCGACTCCACTCTTCACCGGCGGTGGAGAGGAAGTAACGGAAACACCACCACTGAAATCTTCCTCATCAGTCTAGAGAACCGGCCCAAGTCGATGATTCCAAATCTATCCAACGTCCAGATCCATAATGTCCTTCCCGGAAAACAGTAGATCTTGTTGAAACCCCCTTCCGGAAACCGCAAATCAATTGCCACAACCGAAACTCCACCAAGCCTTTCAATCCGATCAAGGGAGGCCTAAGAAACATTTTTTCACGTTAATACATCCCATAATTTTATTTTAAATTAAATTTAACTGTAGTTTTTCATCTAAAATGTATTCACAGAGATACACTTAATTACGTGAGTAATACGACATTACTTCGAGCTTACGGAAAGCTTCGGGATCGGGTTTGTCTCTTCTATTTTCTTGTTACAGAAAACTCCCGCCTGAGATAATGTCGGAGTTTTCTTTCTCAGGGATGGCGTGTGACGGCTACGCTTGCTTCCCCTCGGCTCGGGTTCAGTGTGCGTATCTGGTGGGGCGAAGGAAGCTTCGCTTAAGTATTTTCTTTAATCTTTAATGGTTTCCACTGACTCTGTCATGATGTTTAATTCGCAGCTAGAAAACGAGTGAGTTTGTGTGCTTATGTTTCTTAGCTGGATCGTTGGGCATGTTCTTGATGATAGGAGAGTAGTGTAGAATATTCTTATACCGGGAGTGATAGTATGTATATTTATTGTAGCCATCTTCAGGATAATATTTTAAGGATTGTCATCTCCAAAAGTCTAAAATTTGTGATGGCTTAGAATATGCGAACTCGTATGTCATTGCTATGTGATTAACAATATCGATACATTTACTAAGTCAACTTTGAAATGATCAGAACGTAAATTGTTTGCTTTGTTTGCTTTGTTCTCAACAAATTCAATGGATACAAATATTAAGAAATTAAGGTGGACTTGGCAATGAAAAAGACAACTTCATATTATATACTGCTAAGTTCTGAAATTGATCGTGTTTTGTAGCTGGAGAGGTTACCATCCACCATTTTTTCACAACACAAGATTACTTCAGAGTTCAGAATTGTCTTATTATTCTCTGTTTTTGTCACAAATGGTTCAAGTTTTGCATCTGATCTGGTTGATCTTCTATGCTCGTCTGATTTGCTCCTCAAGTCAACAGGAGACAGGGTTTATCTATAATGGCTTTGGCCATGCTGACCTTTATATTGACGGGGTTACCAAAATTCTTCCCAAAGGACTGTTGCAGTTGACCGATGGATCCGGACAACAAATGGGTCATGCCTTCTTCAAGAAGCCTTTTGAGTTCAGTTCACCTGAATCGCTTTCTTTCTCTACACATTTTGTGTGCGCGCTGGTGCCTAAGCCAGGGTTTATTGGTGGTCATGGTATTGCCTTTGTTTTATCTGCCTCCATGGATCTCACACATGCAGATGCAGCACAGTACTTGGGACTTCTAAACATTTCAACTCAGGGATCCTCCTCTTCTCACCTGGTTGCTATTGAGCTAGATACTTCCCTCAGCGCTGAGTTTGATGACATCAATGCCAATCATGTTGGGATCGATGTCAATAGCCTTTTTTCTATCGCATCTATTCCGGCTGCTTACTTTTCAGAGATAGAAGGTAAGAACGAAAGCATAGAGCTTTTGAGTGGAGATCCTATTCAAGTCTGGGTTGACTACGAAGGAAATGTACTTAATGTATCGCTCGCCCCTCATAAAATCCAGAAGCCAAGTCAGTCTCTTTTGTCAAGATCTATAAACCTTTCAGAAATTTTCCCCAATAGAAAGATATTTTTTGGGTTCTCTGGAGCAACAGGGACATTGATAAGCTACCAATACATACTAGGGTGGAGTTTTAGTAGAAACAGTGTGTCATTCCAGGCCCTGGATGTTAGTAAGCTTCCAGAAGTTCCTCCTCACGGAGCTAATAGTAAGAAACCACCAGCACTGCTCATTCTTCTGTTCATATTACTGGCGATCTTAGTGCTTTTGGCTCTCGGAGCAGCTTATGTCTACAGGAGAAGGAAATATGCAGAAGTAAGAGAGGAATGGGAAAACGAATATGGTCCATCCCGCTTTTCCTATAAAGCTCTGTACAATGCAACGAAAGGGTTTAACATGGATGGACTTCTTGGAAAAGGAGGTTTTGGAGAAGTGTACAGAGGAACGCTGCCTTGCAATAGAGAGATAGCAGTGAAAAGAGTTTCCCACGATGCAGAGGAAGGGATGAAGCAGTTTGTGGCTGAAATCGTGAGCATGGGTAATCTGAAGCACAAGAATATGGTTCCAGTTCTCGGGTATTGTAGAAGAAAAGGTGAGTTACTTCTCGTATCTGAATACATGCCCAATGGTAGTCTTGACCAGTACTTATTCCATGAAGAAAAACCGCCCTTTTCATGGCGTCGAAGACTCATAATAATTAAGGATATAGCTTCAGCTCTCAGTTACATGCATACAGGAGCACCACAAGTTGTCCTCCACCGGGATATCAAGGCTTCTAATGTTATGTTAGATGCTGAATTTACTGGAAGGTTAGGGGACTTTGGTATGGCAAGGTTTCATGATCATGGGACGGACCCTGCTACAACTGCTGCTGTGGGAACCATCGGCTACATGGCACCAGAGCTTGCTACAATGGGAGCTTCCACTGCAACCGACGTTTATGGCTTTGGTGCCTTTTTATTGGAAGTAGCGTGTGGTAGGAGACCCGTTGAACCTGGGTTGCCATATGAAAGACGGTATTTAGTTAAGTGGGTCTGCCAATGTTGGAAAGTGGCTTCTTTGCTCGGAGCTAGAGATCCGAGATTGAGAGGTGAAATCTCAGGTGAGGAAGTCGAAATGGTACTGAAACTAGGACTGCTTTGCACAAATGCTGTGCCGGAACTAAGACCTTCCATGGAAGAAGTCGTGCAATACTTAAATCAAAGCCTAAAACTGCCCGATATTTCCCCAAGCTCTCCTGGCATTGGGTCCTTTACCTCGGTGATGAACCGATCAAACCCCATCCCTGTGTCCCTCACTACCAAGACCTTGTCAGGGTCCAATTATTCTTCTTTCTCAGCCAGCGACTCTACATTTGTTAGTCACTCGATTGTCCATGGCCACGGGCGGTAAAACTTACCAACTTCTTATAGTCTTTTTGTTTAAGAAAAGCCATTTTAGGCTTGTATGAAGTAACTCTGTAGAAATTCGTTTAGACTTTGTAAATTTTAGCATGTGTGTTTACTTACACTAATGTGACCAATGTGGTATGTTGATTTATTCGTAGTATTGTTATCACACTATAAAATTTTATTTTCCATTGATGATTCTTCTCGTAACAAAAGGCCTTAATATTGGTAACAATAAATTTAGAGGAAATGGATTGTTGAAGAGAAGCTGCGTCAAGACCCAAAGGATGGAACAATATGGGAGTTTTACATTGTTGAGTTTTAATTTTTATTAGAAGATTAAAGATAGATTGTTGAAGACTTTAAACGATAATATTTTATTCAAATTTACAGGGAATATATTTTGGTTTTTAATATAATTTGTTGTCCAAACCCAAACTGAAATCAAATTATTATTTGATCCTGAATGGAATATATTTTACAAACAATTAAAAAATAAAAGCTGAAAATTTAAACCGTTTAACCAAATTAGTTTATCCTGAGCTGAGCTGCCCACTCGGAAAGCAATATTTGGTAAACTGGGCCTGCAAATGATGGAAATGGGCTTTCTTTATTCGACACCATAGATGAAAGATCCAAGGTTTTGGAAGGAGAATTCTTATTCAAGGAACTCGAGATGGTTCTGAAACTTGCTTTGATGCCAGTTTCAATGGATGCTTCATCTGCCATTAGGGTCCCCAGTTTAAGGAACTCATCATTTTCTAAGTTTGTTACTCACACATAGAAAATGATGTGGAAGATGACATCTAAAAAGCTATATTTGATCTACATTTTAAATCTCTTCAGCTACTTGAATGTTTTTAGCTTTAAAGTTTAAACCATAAATAAATTATGTTGTTGGTTGGTGATCTACTGACACACAGAAAAACAGCATTGGGTGATCTTATCTGGGGAACTAAAACTAACATCTTCAAAAGCTGTTTATCTACTCTAAACAACATGTTTTTACCTTAAATGAAAATTACGAAGAGATTAAAATGAACAATTAACAATCAACTTACAACATTATTCTATCTCTGTCTATGTAACTGACAACATTATTAACTCTCTGTCTAAGTAACATATGATTTGGAGAAAAAGTTCACTAATCATTTGATGTCAGTGTCACTTCTCTCTACACAAAAACAATTTCATGTTACTGTCACTGTCGCCTTCTGAGACAATGAAGAAAACAAATCTCATCTGTATTCACCAAAAAATTCTTGGTATCAGTGACCATCTTGATTGTTTCTCCACCACAGAAACATATCTAGAATACCTACGAGACTTGTGAATCCTCATTCTAACACCGGGAACTTTGCGTGCAATCGCTTGCCATATCATATGGACTGCATCATCTACCTTTGATGGAAAATGGAACTCATAAAATTTCTCCACTTCCTTTAATTTTTTCCACATTCTTGTCCATTCTTCTTTGGTTATTCCCCTTATTAAGTTAATCAGAAAGTTCTCTTTCAAGGCATCAGAGGTGCGCACAAACACTGAGAACTCGGAGTAATCAATAACGTCCTCAAAAGGAAGCTCGATGTCGTCACTGATGATAACAGGCACACAATGACTCGCAATGGCGTCAAAGAGACGGTTTGATGAAGGAGTGTCACCGGCAATGTTGAGGCAGAACTTTGAGCTATGCATTCCCTCGCTTGCTTTGTTTATGCCTCCGTTTCTCACGCTCCCAAACGAGAAATGCACGTCTTTCTCATCTTGCAAAAGGTAGAATAGTTCTTGTCGCACAAGTCCACCCTGCGATATTATGACACATTGGAGCAAGCCATACTTAGTGTTTGATAAAAAAATGGTAAACTTGTTATAATAATACACATAGAGGATAGTTGAAGTACCATAACGAAACTCAAGCACAAAAACAAGGCAAACAGAAGAACTCACATCTTTCCTGTAGATGGCACCCTGAAAGTAAAGCAGAATTGGTCTGCTATCAAAACCAGATGTATCGTTTTCATATGATTTGATGACATGCTTATAAGGGGCAATGATATCTTTCTCAACGTTTGCCACAGTAGGAGTGTACCTTCCAAAGTCAGAGAGTATAAACATTGCAGGAAACAGCTTGTTTCTAGCATCCAACATGCTATTTGGATGATGAGCAAGAACCACATGGTCTCTACCACCTGATCTCTTCCACTCCTCTTGAGTAGTCAAAAAAGTAACCAGCTTTCTTTGCAAATCCTTATTTCTGCTGGTTTTCTGGTGAGGATTCACCTTTGAGAACCGATTATAGCTCAGTGATGAGAAAAATGGTACAAATATAACATCAGCTTCAGTGGAGTTATGAATCCGTTTTGCAGCAATAGCCCTTGGAGGGTTTGCATATTCCGATGCAAGTAGATCCAACGTGAGCCAATACTCGATGCTGTGTTGTAAGTTCAAGCCTCCAGGATAAGGCGGTATATACTTCTGAATATCAGGCCATACACTAAAACTATTCTTCCCTTCAGGTTTCCAATCTAACAATCCGAAATGAAACTCGGGATCCATGTTGTACATATAAACCTTCAGAGGAGCCATTGCTTTCTCATTCTTAATGCATAGACAATTTTGTTTCTCTCGCTTTACCTCTTTCACATTGACATCATCCCGGAATGATTTGGAGCTAAGGATGCGACTGTGGGCAGTGGAACGCAACACAAAGTAACAAGAGAGAGCAAAGAGGATGGCCGTGGCAACGAATAAGCAGAGCAACAGATTACGAGCTACAGACCAGATTGTAGAACTATTCTTTTCCACCATTGCCATAAGGAAGCGTAAAGAGAATCAAAGGAACATGATAGACAGGGGCCCTCGCAATTAGGGCTTCTACGTCACATCAATCAGCTCGATACACCAGAAACTGTACGATTATACATACTGATTAATCTTTAGGTAAAGTCACAAAACTTCGAGATTGGAGAAAAGAAAACTCACGTTTCGAAATTGAAACCAAATGAGAGATGAGAAAGCACGATTGGTGGTAAGAGGAACGTGGAAGAAGCTTCACTTTTACGAATTACATCACTCATCGAGCGAGAGAATGCGGCGGAGAACAAGGAAGAACAAATGGTGTTGAAGATTCACGGATCGTCAAGTTTTCTATAATTAACTCCTAATTTTTATACTTGTTTTGTATTTGTACGATGCTTTGTAATCGATTTTTTAAGTTAAATACCATAAAATAAAATTATTATTATTGATTCTACTTTTAAATATTAGTTTTTTGTTCTATATTCACAAATATTAAGCTTAAATTTATAATATATTTGAATTAAGTTATTTTCGATTTATATTTTAAAATAAATTAATTATCATGAAAGTATAAAAAATAGAGCGGTTACAAAGATGGAACCAGGTTATTGGGCCGGAAAACTATATGAAGTCGTTAAAAACTATTTAGAATCAGCCCATAATAATAGTTTTGAATATTAATTTCTTAGAAAGAACTTGGGCTTCATTTGGAAATTGTGTCATCTCAATCTTCACATAGTTGCTTTGGTTATGGACTGCTTTTGTATAAATCATTTCCATCGTTAAAGTAGATATGTTCATTCCGAATACAATTTCGGATATGGTAAAAATATTTTAAGGTATCAAATGTATTATAAAACGGATTGAATAATGTGATTGCACAATGGACTCATCAGCACAATTCATCTCTTCATCCTTAGCCAATAACTCAACGTTCATTTCCTATACAATCTTTCTTCTACGGTGGGGGAAAGATGAAATTTAACAACTTTGGTTTTAGTTCAACTACACAAATTTATACGATTAAATTTATTTCCATCCGTATTTTTTGGATCTTTCTTTAACTACATAAACTGTATTTTTCTTTCATAAATTATATAAATTTCATAAATTCTTCTAATTACAAAATTTTTATTAATGTTTATACGTTAAATAATTACTAAATCTGGTTCTAATTCGAAAATCTGGTTTTAATTAGGGTTTATTTTGAAATTAAAACCAGATTTTCGAAGTAAATAAAAGTTTAATAACAATTTAATGTGTAAACATTAACGAAATTTTTGTAATTGAAATAATTTATAAAGTTTATATAGTTTACAAAAGAATAATACAGTTTATGTAATTTATAAAAAATTTAAAAAATACAAATGCAAATAAGTTTATTCTCATAAATTTGTTTAGTTGACAGAAATAAACCAACAACTTTTTAAAGATTAGCATACAAATGTCATTACCGAACTGCATCGTCTGTCCATTTTCCCCAATGTTTAACTTTCTATTAGTTCGGCTGCAAAGAAGTTTTTTTTTATCTTGGTTACAAATATTTCTGTAACTCTCATATCCCTCAGGCTCATATGTGGCATATAAGCCTCTCGATAACTTTTGTCTAACATATTGAACAAAAAAATATATTGAATGATTAAATTTACATTCCACGTGATATCGAAAAACACCTCAAGATAATGGACCATACCTGTACGTCAGCATACACGTCAGGACTCCAATTATTGATGCTAAAAATATCCAATTAAAATTTAACACGTGTAATTACACCTCAGAGAACTGGGTCCCGTATAGACGTAATATGAGAAAGGGTAGAAGCGGATATCAAATCTCGGGGGCAGCGATAAAGATATATCTCCCTCCATCTTCTTCTTCGTCACAGTGCTTCACTTTACCGCTCTCGCATAAACATTGTGAGAGTAAGAGCCAAAGAAAAGCCATGTCTGTAAGACTAATCCTGTCTTCCGCAATACTGTTGATTCTCGTAGTGGCGGCGGCGGCGGGAGAGATCGGATTCGATGAATCCAATCCGATCAGGATGGTCTCCGACAATCTCCGGGAGCTCGAGGACACCGTCGTCCAGATCTTAGGCCATTCCCGCCATGTTCTACCCTTTTCCCGCTTCGCTCACCGGTAATTCTCATCTCCATTTGCCGTTGACTAACTTTGAAATTGAATATACATTTCCGTGATGGGAACTATGAGCGATATTTTGGGGTGTGAAGGTATGGGAAGAGGTATAAGAGCGTGGAAGAGATGAAGCTCCGGTTCTCGGTTTTTAAAGAGAATCTGGGTTTAATCAGATCCACCAACAAGAAAGGCTTACCTTACAGACTCTCCGTTAATCGTAAGTATCACTCCTTATCCGAGAATATCTCAAAAGCTAATTTGAGATTTGCCTTAATTCGCGTAGTAAATAGAAACTGAGAAAGGAGGATGGTTTGATTCAAAAACGAACGTGACAATACTGTTCTGCTTCTTTAGGCCTTAAGCTGGCTTGCGTCAAGATTGTTCACATTCCTTGTGGTAGTGATGGTTGAGCCACCTGAATGTTGTTTATGTGTTTGAATCTCTCTACAGAATTTGCTGATTTAACATGGCAAGAGTTTCAAAGACACAGTCTTGGTGCTGCTCAAAACTGCTCTGCCACTTTGAAGGGCAGCCACAAGCTCACTGAAGCTGCACTTCCAGAAACAGTAAGTCCGGCAATCAAGTATTCACGAATCAAAACCAGCCCTTCATATTCCTTATCTTTAGCTCTTCTGAAGATAAAAAATTTGGTGCTTGCTCATTTTTATAATGCAAAATCACATGTTAAACCATGAGTCTGAGTCCTCAGATTGTGTAACTGTAGAAAGACTGGAGACAAGATGGTATTGTTAGTCCTGTCAAAGAGCAGGGACACTGTGGATCTTGCTGGACATTCAGGTAAAAGTAAAACATACGTGCTTCTGAATTTTGAGTAATTTCTTGATTCAAGCAAGATCAGAATCTCTGATATATATATGATCCTAATTCCCTTTCAGCACAACTGGAGCTCTTGAGGCAGCTTACCATCAGGCATTTGGAAAAGGAATATCTCTGTCCGAGCAACAGCTAGTGGATTGTGCTGGAACTTTCAATAACTTTGGTTGCCATGGTGGACTTCCTTCCCAAGCCTTTGAATATATCAAATACAATGGTGGGATCGACACAGAGGACGCTTATCCTTACACCGGTAAAGACGGTGGCTGTAAATTTTCAGCTGAAAATATTGGTGTACAAGTCCTTGATTCTGTCAATATTACCCAGGTAAAGCCTAATTTATAATTCAGTTCACAAATTTTCAATTCTCTTAACATATATTAAAAGAAAAAGAAAACCATTAGGGTGCAGAAGATGAACTGAAGCATGCGGTCGGGTTGGTAAGGCCAGTGAGTGTGGCGTTTGAGGTTATACATGAATTCCGGTTTTACAAGAAGGGAGTTTTTACCAGCAATACCTGTGGGAACACTCCAATGGTGAATTTTTCTTCTGTAAACCACAAAAAAGGAACATTCAAAAATGTTAAAGGTTACCATTGTAGATTCATTTTGATTGGGTAATTAAACCTGTGTTTTGTTGGGAACAGGATGTAAACCATGCTGTGTTAGCAGTTGGTTACGGAGTTGAAGAAGGCGTCCCGTACTGGCTTATTAAGAACTCATGGGGAGCTAGTTGGGGAGACAATGGCTACTTCAAGATGGAAATGGGGAAGAATATGTGTGGTAATAAATTCTTTTAACCAGCTCTTATTCCGGTTTAGTTCACGGGTTATGTCCTAGATTAATTCAGCAAAGAAGTAATAAAATCGAAAACACTTTTTTTTATTAGGTTTATTCCTCTCAAATTACCAACATAGCTCTCATTGGCTCTCTGTGTGTTTTTCCTTTGAATTTGGCAGGTGTTGCAACATGTTCATCGTACCCGGTTGTGGCATGAGGTTCAAACGCATAACAAGGGTCTGGCTTTTGGGTGTTCGAAGATTGGTTATATGGGCAAATGGTTGAAATTGTTGTAAAATACATTCCTTGGAAATGGGGAGTGAGTTTTTATTTATTTATAAATTTATGGCGCTTATTTTACAAATAATGTCGTCAAGAAAATGGTTAAAAAATAAATGGCAATTGCCAAAAACTACTGAAACTCTGGATCTTGTAATTTCTATATTTGTACAAACCGCCTAAACTCTGGATTTTGTAATTTCTATATTCGCACAGAAAATAATCATACAATGTTTGTTGATTAAACAGAACTATAATTGTGTCTTATCTGAATCACTTCAAAGCAAGTTTTGAATGGAACAAAATTAACATAGTTACTTAGTTTTGTTTAAAAAACGTTAATCTATGGTCGCAGGAGAAAGAGAATAATTGACGATTGCAGATAATAATTTGAGGTAAGTGGGTCAATCAAACAGTCAAGATCTTTGAAATATTATAAACCCACTTGATGATCTTACGACTTTTGACGTGGGGAGATCAGAACGCACCAGATGATAGATGCGATGCGATACGATACTATACGATTCTGTGAGAGAAGTAGACAAAGGATTAGGTGAGGGTCAGGTCTTTTGGTTCCTGTACGTGAGTACACTGGAACATAACCCGGACGTATTGTAGTAAACTAAACCGGATTTGATAATTAGCATTTGGGTTTGGTTAGCCTTCTTTTTTTTTTCCATTCGTCTAAAAAAAATCGTTTTCTTTCCGTCTTGTTTTCCTGTGAAAAAAAGAAGAGAAATCTTAAATCTGGGAACATTGTCGGCCTCAATCAAAGCTTTGAAGCCGTATCTTTCCAATTGAATTAAGCTTCCTGATGATTTGATATGCAGTGTCCGATCCCTGGGTATATTTCTTCAATTTCATGGAGTTTTTATTGTTGGATTTATTTGTTCTAATTCGTTACTATTGGAATGATCATTTGATGTTTGATTTCATCTTCTTTAGATCGGCTGCTGTATGGAGACTGCTTGCTGTTAATTTCCGGCTTTGTTACTAGTTTTTCGAAGTTTGCGGATGTGTGATTTGAACTGAGCTGCTGCTTCTCGTTGTTTTGTGGGGTTTAGGAAATGGATTTGGTCGCTAGTTGTAAGGTATTGGCTGGATACTTTTGCTTATGGATTTTTAATTATTCGAATACTTTAAAATGCTCGTGATGGGTTGATAAAGATATATTGAGCGGAGGGTTTGAAAGAGTTTGTATTTTAGTAACTTGCTCCTGATCGGCCTGAAGTTCGGTTTACTAAGATCTGTCTCTTAAAGTTTTGTTTTTAGTTTCCGGAAGTTATTAAGGTTTTAACTTTGGCCATATGAGGTGTTGCTTATCAATTGATATTTTATGGTGAGAAACAACAAATGCTAAAACGCAAATTGAAAGTCATGGGAAGGCTTGGTTGGATTGGTGGTCTATTGAGCGAATGACGAAATTGTTTATTGCTGATGGTTATAGTATTGGCTTAGTCTGGTTCCAATGACACGCAGAGATGAAATCCTGTTTCTGGATTTGTGGTTCAGGGCTGTTGTCTGTGTATTGTATCTTTTTTAGTCAGTCTCAGAGTCTGGTTTGATGTCAGTTCTGGAAAATCATTTCTTTTGCAGTGGTTTGTTTTTATCTTGGTTTCCTTTAGCTCAAAATTTTATTTGATACATTTTCAGGAGAAACTAGTGTGTTTCCGGAGAAAAGAGCTCAAGGATGTGCTCGCACAGCTGGGACTTTCGAAACAGGGAAAGAAGCAGGTTAAAACTTTGCTGTTACTCTTGCACTAGAATTATGGTTGGAACTCTGTAAACTATCAGCTTATAGAAGATGATGTTTGGGTGGTAATTCTTGGTCTTTTCTCATTTTGGGGAGATAATCTTGTCTAAATTTTAACAAAGTTGCTCATAGTGAATTTCTAACATATCCATCTACCTAGAAAAAAAGGCTATCTACCATGTAATCTTCATGGGACATAGGCTTAGTGTGAATTATGTTTTCTTTGTTTTCAATTGGCTTGTGCAGGACCTTATTGAGCGGATCTTGGCTGTTCTTCCAGATGAGCAAGGTATATTTAGCACTCATGTTTATTTAATTATTTGTTCATGCCTAACTGTGATCAAAGGAAAAATTCCAGTGACTCACCATCTTCTGATAAGCTTTTGTCTCCATTACTTACTGCTTATTGACAGCGGCCAGGTTGTGGTCAAAAAAGGATGTCGTGGCAAGGGAAGAAGTTGCAAAACTCGTAAACGATACATATAGGTGAGTACTTGCATTAGCCATGAATTTCTTGTGGCATGCCAGGTTTTCTCCCTGTGCACAGTGATATACTTTTCTTCCCACCGCAATAATTCCTTTTTCCAAAGGAGAATGCAAGCATCTGGGGCAAGTGACTTAGCATCAAAAGGACAAGTTAGTTCAGATATCAGTATCGTGAAAGTTAAGGGAGAGCAGCAGGAAGATTCCTTTCCACCAAATATTAAAGTTCGGTGTATTTGTGGTAGCTCACTGGAGACAGAGTCAATGATACAGGTAAGTCTGTGACACAATATTTTTTCTCAAAACCTGTTTGAGCTGGCAGTAGCTATTGATGTTTTATGACTCAGTGACTCAGTAAATTTTTGCTGATACCTTCTGTTTTGAATTGTGATTTGTAATTTTCAGTGTGAGGATTCAAGATGCCATGTTTGGGAGCATGTTGGCTGTGTTATTGTTCCGGAGAAGCCTATGGAAGGAAACCCACCACTTCCTGATTCATTTTACTGTGAAATATGCCGACTTACGCGAGCTGACCCGTAAGATGCTCATAAATTATCTCTTTTTTCGTGAATACTGGCTGTGAGATTAATGGTTTAAAATTTATTTGTATATTTCCTTGGCGCAGAACTATTCTGTCCAGCATGCTACATTTTTTTCCTCGTGTTTGATCTTTGTTCATACATGTCCAGCATTTTATCCGGTGCTAACTTCATTGCAAAATTTGAATGTTATCTTTAGGTTAACCGGGCTATGACTTATTATTTATTTGTGGCTGTCTGACATGGTCTTTAACGTGCAGATTTTGGCTCACAGTTGCACATCCATTGTTTCCGGTGAGATTGACTGCTACGAACATCCCAGCTGATGGGTAAGATACCAAGTTTTTTTTGCTATAGGTCTCACAATTAGATTTATGTGTTTTTAATCCCAGTCTTAAAAGTACAATTATTAGTACTATTTAGTAAAACTGAAGCACGTCCAGTAGAACATTCAAACATAATACATTACTTTTGATGAGCTCACTTATTAATCATCTGCTTTTTGTTATATATTTTTCTGCCGAGAGATGAACGTTAGATTTAAGTCTTACACACTGCTCATTGTTTGTGAATGTGGGGTTGACTTCAATTGAGGGATGAGGTGAACCCTAGTAACTTAGCCTTTCGGAACTTATGTTCATTCTAGTATTTAGAGAAAAGGAATCATAACTGTTTCTTAGCCAGATTCACAGGCCTGCTTGAACTTTATAATTGATGCTTGTTGCTTTTCTTCTACTCTGCAAAATTCAGTACCAACCCGATGCAGAGTGTAGACAGAACATTTCAAATAACAAGGACAGACAAAGACCTATTGGTGAAACAGGAGTACGATGTTCAGGTTGTTGGTTTTATAAGTAGGTTCGATAGGTAACATTTTATACGCGTATGTATTTCCTAATTGGCAGCTCAATTTGCTTTGTTTTCAGGCATGGTGTATGCTTTTGAATGACAAAGTTCTGTTTAGGATGCATTGGCCTCAATATGCTGATCTGCATGTCAATGGTATGCAAATGAAACTGACAGCTTGGCCTCTTTTAAAATCGTAAATTTTATCATCTCCTTAGTAAAATGAGTAATATGGCGTTCAAGCCCATAGTCATGAACTCTCGTGTAAGCTTAGCCATTATATCCTTTGAATGAATTTTCTTTTAAAATATGTCTAATATTAACAGTACTTTAAAACTTAGTAAAAATATGCTCTATGCTAGCTGATATGGGTTCATGGTTACAACTGTTACCGTCTTATAGGTGTACCTGTTCGTGCTATTAACCGACCTCCATTACAGCTTCTTGGGGCCAATGGTCGCGATGATGGACCTATTGTATGTTATTTCATCCCTATCAGCAGCATTCCTTTGTTTTCATACAACGCTATGCTTTCTCCAAAAAACTAAACACTTGCTGTTCGTAATCTAGTATGCTCCCATCACATTTTTTGGCAGATTACACCTTGTATTAGGGATGGAATTAATAAGATATCCTTGAGTGGATGTGACTCCCGCAGTTTTTGTTTGGGGGTAAGGGTTGTGAAGCGAAGGACTCTGCAACAGGTACTTGTATATTCCGTACGAGAAACATTAAAAATCTTTAGTCAATGCATGGGGCAAATAGAAACATGAATTTGATTAAATATGGCATCTACTGTGTGAGTAGAAGACAGAGAATTGGCTTCCTGAGGAATTTGTGTGACAGTTCTGTGTTTCTATTGAAAGTAATTTTTAGTTATTTCCCACTCCTATATTCACCAAAATTGTCAGCTGAGGTGTTGAGATCTGTTGTCTTTAATACTGAGGCGATTTGAATCTGGTCTTGTGTAATTCATTAGTCATGGTACATTAGAATAATTGATTTGACAACGTGTTTTCTTAACTGTAGTATATCACGCTGCAAAATTGTTTTCCTTCATCTTTTTCAAATATATTCATCACTATTTCTAGTTTTCTTCAGTGCTCAGAACATTAGCTATTTTTGATTTAATGGTCTGTGACTTTCCTCAAATTCATGCTTATTTTTCATCTAGGTCTTAAATATGATTCCAGAGGAGGCTAAAGGCGAGCCTTTTGAAGATGCTCTTGTGCGTGTACGTCGATGCATTGGTGGTGCGACTGGAAACGATAATGCCGACAGTGATAGTGACATTGAGGTTGTCGCAGAATTCTTTGGTGTTAATCTCCGGTGTCCTGTAAGTCCGTATATTTTAGCTCATTTTTAGTAGGTAGTCGTGATCACATAGCTGCTGTTTATCTTATTGACTATCTGATGGCGTTTATGTATATGTTTCTTACAAACTGATTAGTGTTACCTTTATGTTGTGTCGCTAGATGAGTGGCTCTAGGATGAAAGTTGCTGGGAGATTTAAACCCTGTGTGCACATGGGATGCTTTGACCTAGAGGTGTTTGTCGAGCTGAATCAGCGTTCCAGAAAGGCAGGTATCCTTTCATAGTCTACTAATTGGGTTGTTCCTATTGACTACTGGGTTTATTTGTTCTATGTTTTGTTTAACTACAGTGGCAGTGCCCTATTTGTCTGAAGAATTACTCTCTTGAGCATATTATCGTAGATCCTTATTTTAACCGTATCACATCGAAGGTAAAATTCTGTAGATATTACAATTCTTGATGATTTGGATGTTAGATTCATCTATTACGTTTATAAAGATTGTCTTCGTAAATGACAGATGAGATATTGTGATGAAGAGTTGACTGAGATTGAGATGAAGCTTGATGGTTCTTGGCGTGGGAAGTTCAAAAGTGATAGTGAGCGCATGGAATTAGGGGAACTCTCACAATGGCATGTACCCGATGGTAGTCTATTTTGCACATTCGATGAGAATAAACCCAAGATGGAAATGCTAACACCAATTAAACAAGAAGGTTGCTCAGATGGTCCAACTGTAACCCCTCTGAAACTTGGAATAAGGAAGAATCGCAATGGCATTTGGGAAGTCAGCAAACCTAATATTAATGATTTATCTTCCAGTAATAGGCAAGAGAAGCTTGGGTATAATGAGCACAATATTATACCAATGAGCAGTAGTGCCACCGGAAGCGGTAGGGAAGGTGATGACCCTAGCGTAAACCAGGGTGCTGTTGGAAGCTTTGAGTTTGGTAACAACGGTATGGAACTTGATTCTCTATCCATGAATATAGATTCAGGCTATAACTTTCTTGATAGGAATCATCAACCACCACCAGCTAGTAATAATGAAGTCATCGTTCTAAGTGATTCCGATGAAGAGAATGATGTTGTAATCACTGAGAGACCTGTTTACAATGAGAACCAAGCTGATGGTGGCGTAAATTTTCCATTGCATGTACCTGGTATCATTAACTCATATAATGAAGACCCCAACGCTGTGGTTGGAGGCAATTCAGGCATGGGTCTTTTCACCACTGATGATGATTATGATACGCGTCTTTGGCAGTTGCCTTCAGAAACCCATGGAGGACCGGGGTTCCAACTATTTGCATCTGATGCTGGTATATCAGAGGGTTTAGTTGGTTTGCAGCCTGGTCCACTAAACTGTGCCCCTGCAAGAAATGGTGGTTACTCTATGGCTCCAGATACATCAATGCCATCTATTCCGATGGTTCCAGGGTTGGTTGGACGATCCGAGGCAGATATAAACGATGGATTATTCGGCAATCCTCTGGCATTTAGTAGAGATGACCCCTCACTTCAAATATTTCTACCAACAAGACCAGAAACTTCAGCCCAATCTGATTTCAGAAACGAGGTTGAGATGGCAAACGGAATCCACAATGATGATTGGATCTCTCTTAGGCTTGGTGATCACGGAGAGACGATAGGTGCAAACAGACTTGACGAAAACAACCAAATATCGAGGACCAGGGAGAATGCTTTAGATACTTTGTCAGAGACTGGTCAGTTCCCCTGAGTGAAACTTACTTCGCTTTTCATTTCCTGAAACATCAAGGGATCTGTAATTTGCACTGGTGCATTAGCAGGAAAGATTAAGATATGTATTTGTTACTAACATGTATTAACTGGTTACTTGCAGCGTCCTTGCTTCGAGGGATGAATGACAGTAGACAAGAGAAAGCAAGTAGGCAAAGATCAGAGAGTCCGCTTTCATTTCCTCGCCAGAAGCGTTCAGTAAGACCTCGGCTGTTTCTCTCAATTGATTCAGACTCAGAATGATATAAATATATATTTTTTTGTATGGATGATACCACCATATCATATGTATAGCCTACTCGCTTGTTGTCGGGATGATTCAGTGTTCTCTTTGACTCTTTACATATGCGTAAGCACAGAACCATCGAGTGGATCATCAATTTGCCAAGATTTGCTTGATTGTTCTCTGTGCTTGGCAACCTTCAGGCACTCATGCAAGGTAAATCCAATCTGAGTTCTTTGCATCTCTAAAGCTTCTCTTTTTTAGAAGTTATTGATTACCTGTGAGCACAGTTTTAGGCTAATATCGGCTCTGAATTTGGAGTTTCGATTTCACTGTGTAACAGGATGTTATTTGCAAAGGAGCAGACAAGTTTTATTTTGAATATAGGTTCTTTCTTTTGGGGGGAGAGGATGGGAAAAAATGTCTTTAGTTGCTTACTCCTAAAGCTGTTCATCGGTCATATGGGGGCAAATAGGGGAATCATTTTTTGTAAATGTGGGCCCTCCAACTTCTTTTTCGTATGCAGTCTCTTTTATAAAATTTTTTTAAAAAAAAATCAGTTTGTGATATAAGGCAAAAAAAAAATCAATACTTGAATCCAAATTCGACCTGAAAAGGGGTATCAAATATAATCAAAACTAATAAAATAACTAAGGAAATTTTAAATTTTTACATTTAAATATTCGAATGTGAACTGAATTAAAAATCGATACAATCCGAATCCAGTGATGCAGTGGAAAACTTAGTCATAGGTATAGTTACGAATAATGTAAAAAGTAAGAAAATAACTATAACTTTTGATTGTTCGTATGGGGTGAAATTACGAAATTCCTAGCCCTAGTGTTTGCCAATTCATTATGCATTTTAGTTAATAAGATTATAAAAAGATAGATTGTATGTAACAAACCAAATCATCGTTCACTAGATGCTTTGATTTTCGCAAAAAAAAAAAAAAACTGGTAGTATATAAAACATATTTATATGAACATATATATATATATATATGTTATTTGTAATATTATTCACATATATATAATATATCGATGTATTGGGAATTTCCATTTATATATATAAAAAAATCACTGTGAACGAGACAGAACAGAGGTTGCATCGTTCATTAAATGCTTTGACTGGAAATAAAAGCCCTATGAACACAATCAAAGCTTTGGCACCCTGATGAAGTATCGGTATTTCATTGTCAATATATGTAATCTATTCTATTTGAAAGATTATTTATTAAAAAGAGTTAAAACTTTTTTTTTAGGTGACCATTCACATGTGTTGGACCTTTTAGAGAAATAGTTGCGTGGGCAATACATAAGTTATTGTGATAATATTTCATTTATATGTAAAGAAGTTAAATATGTGTCTAGTCGCTTTGTGTTTCTTACGAATCTTTTGATTTTGAAAAGCTTTCATGCTGCATGGATTATATACTTGCTGGTTTTAAGTTGCTAAATTGATTATTCGTGTTACTGGCCCACGAGATGCCGAACCAATATCACATTATTTTTATACGAAAATTTAGCATCTTCAAGCGAGATACAATGTAGTTGATTTGCACATCTTTTTGATAAACATAAACGTGGTATAACTATTAAATCATTTAATCTTTAAAAAAAAATTGATTATTCGTGTACCGACTCATTTTTTTTAAAATTTTTTGTTATTATGTTACAACGGCTAACCTAATAACTCAACATTTTCGTACAAAAATTTAACATCTTTATACAAGAAAAGATAAAATCAAATTCCATAATTTTAAGATGTATATAGAGGAGGTGCAACTACCTACTCGTTTCTTTTTATGTAATAATATAATTATTATGTTGTTATATGTAAATATATATACATATACATAGTTAGATAATACAATAAATGAGAGAAATAATTGGGCAACTGATTACAACACCTCTACGTACATCACAGAGGTGTAAAGTTCGACTAAACTTTTATTTATACGAAAATGTTATAATTTCGTATGAATATACTGATTTATCGGGCCGGTACGTTGTGATTCAATAAAAAAATACAATAAATATTTTATCGTGTTGCATAAACACGTACTTTTATAATTAAGTATATATTTTGATTGTTAAAAGATAAATTTTTATTTATATTATATCAATTATTATCTCAATACATTTCATGTACATAATTTATTAAGTAGTTACAGCTGGCTCTAATCCATTGCCATGCTTCCCCATTCTTAGAAGTTATGATTTTTCGAATACCAATGTGATTTTAAATAACAAAAAAAAATGAAAAATTGAATTATAAAGGGATAGGTGTTTATTGGTATTGTTAGGTTATTATACTAAAATAGTATTTGGTTATTTCATGAAATTAATTTGTGTTATTAGCAAATTCTAAAAGAAAAAACAGATAGTAAAATTGTATACGGATCCTAATGGACCATGACTCATTTGTTCACATCTCTCCTTCCATACTTATCAATTTATCATCATCATCTTCTTCTTCGTTTTCTGTTTCATTATTTAATCTCAGTTAGACGCTAATTTGTCTCTAAATAAAAGCAAAGCTTTTTGTCATTTTAAGCCCTGTTTTGTCCTGCGTAATACTGAATATGCAGAGGTTTTCCGCCGCTAGATCGATTCTCGGTTACGCCTTCAAAACGCGGAGGAGGCATTTCTCTTCTTCCCTCTTATTCGACGACACTCAGTTACAGGTTCTTTTTCTTTCTCTCCACATGCCTCTCGTTGTGCGTGTTTGTTTCTTTTTATGTTTTCCATCTTCCGATAAAAATTCCGATGGGATGAAGTTCTTTTTCCTTCTCAAATCTTCCGGCTATGATTCTGGTATAATCAATTTGGTGTTTTCTAGTGTGGCTTTCGACTTCCACTTATGGGTGTTTTTTCACAATGGCGATCACACATTTCAAATTGAAATGATCTTGGAAGATTTTATCAGTGATTTGATAAATATTCGTTAGTTTTTTTCTTATGAGACGATCGAAATTCCGTGGTTGTATTTTCGTTACTTTGTTTCAGCTGTTTGAGTTAAGTAGAGTACCTTTCTTTTTCTTTCGTCTATGCTGTCTGCCAGGAGTTTGTAAAGATTTTATATTGATTTTTCGTTTCATCAAAACTTTCTTGAATTCATTTTCAACCTGTAATTTTTGCTTTTTCATTGACATTTTCCTCTGTCACTTCACTGCAACTGCAGTTTAAAGAAAGTGTATCCAAGTTTGCGCAAGATATTATCGCTCCTCATGCAGACAGAATCGATCGAAAAAATTCATTTCCCAAGGTCTGTCTGATTCCAGTCTCTTACTTTTTTGTCGCTTATTATCTCAACAAATTTAATCTTTAATACTTTTCAACTAGGATGTAAACTTATGGAAGCTAATGGGTGAGTTCAATCTCCATGGAATCACTGCACCAGGTAGATCTCTATTTATCACATATCATATGCTTCTGCGATTAGCTTTTTTAGAAATTATGTCTAGAAGGGAACCTAAACGCTTAATCCTATGCCTGCAGAGGAATATGGAGGTCTTGGTCTTGGTTACTTGTATCATTGTATAGCAATGGAGGAAATCAGTCGCGCCTCGGGGTCAGTTGCTTTGTCTTACGGAGCCCATTCCAACCTTTGCATCAATCAATTGGTAAATATAGGGATCACAAGCTATGTTGCTATACGTGAGTTTTGTTAAGCCAAGAGTGAAGATTTAGTACTGCTTTACAGGTGAGGAATGGAACTACAGCCCAAAAGCAGAAGTATTTGCCAAAGGTACGGTTTCATCTGAGCTATTGTCCCATGGTATGAGCTTGCATGTCACTGCTATATGCCAATGGTATATCAGCAAATTAACACTGGTGATAGAAATCTCACCTTATTAGTGACTTATCAGTGTATGGACAGCTATCTCTCGAGCGCAGGTTTAGGTTTATTTGTGAAATGTTGCATGATTCCCTTGACCTTTTATTTTTGAAATCTCATTAGATTTTAGCTAAGTAATGATTTGCTGCTGTGAAGCTTATCAGTGGAGAGCATGTTGGTGCTCTTGCAATGAGTGAACCCAATGGTAAGATCATATCATTTGGATAAACAGAGAGAATGTAAGGGCACACACTTCATGTGAATGGTTTATTCTTATTTTAGTTCTATGTTCGTTACAGCCGGTTCAGATGTTGTCAGCATGAAATGCAAGGCTGATAAGGTAGATGGTGGTTATATACTAAATGGCAACAAGATGTGGTGTACTAATGGCCCGTCTGCTGAAACACTGGTAATGTAGTTTAGCTTAGGTGTTAACTTCTCACTTTGATTTTATTTAATGGCGTACACATTTTTTTATAAATAGTTTAACATTTTTCCACCATTTGTTTTTTTTTGTTCAATCAGATTGTTTACGCCAAAACTGATACAAAAGCAGGTTCTAAAGGAATCACAGCTTTTGTTATAGAGAAGGGAATGGCTGGGTATGTGTTTTCTGATTTTCTCAATCTTGTTAACAAAGTTGAAACTGCATTTCCATGATATTTAGTAAAAAATAGAGATTCAGATGGGGAGTTCAGTGAGAGTTCATTAAATCCATGTATTCTGGTGGCTTTGCAGATTCAGTACTGCTCAGAAATTGGACAAACTGGGAATGCGGGGAAGCGACACGTAATCCCATGTTCTCAGGACTCTCTCTGTTTAAATCAAAGTCATATTTCATTGCCTCTTTTTCTGATGCCTATCTCTTCTGTGCAGGTGTGAGCTTGTTTTTGAAAATTGCTTTGTTCCGGAAGAAAACATTCTTGAAAAGGAAGGAAAAGGTTTTGATTGCTACATTTTCATCGTTTTACTCTGATCATCTTAGGTTAATCGATAATTTGCGTTGCATTGTCTTTTTTTCTACTGATATGATGATCTTACTATCTGAGATCAAAACACAAAGTGTTATAAGGGTGTAATTATTTGCCTGCTTAACATCACTATAGTTAATGTAAGCAAGAAAATGAATGATTACGTACAAGGTTTGTACATTTCTTGAGTGTGAGGCTACAAGCCCCTCTCCATACTTGTCTGATGTATATAGGGTTTGGACGTGCAGGAGTGTATGTTCTGATGTCGGGTCTGGATTTGGAGAGACTTGTTTTAGCAGCTGGGCCCTTAGGGATCATGCAGGCATGCCTCGACACTGTACTTCCCTATATTCGCCAGCGAGAGCAATTTGGTCGTCCAGTTGGAGAGTTCCAGTTTATACAAGTTGGTCTTGATCATCTTTCACAAAAAAAACATTTCCGAATATCTCAACTTTAATCGTAAGGTTCCTAAAAAATTTTGGTTGGATAATTTCAGGGTAAAGTTGCTGACATGTACACTGCATTACAGTCTTCACGGTAGAAAATCTTTTTCACTACTCTGAAATTTAATTTTTCCACCATACAGTTAGCTCAAAACGAAAAGATGTTCCTTTGGCATCTCAGGTCATACGTCTACTCTGTTGCGAGGGATTGTGACAATGGGAAAGTCGACCCAAAGGTGATTGATATTATAATGAATAATCCTTCCTTCTCATTTCAATATCTATGTGCACCATGTTACAGAAATTAATAACACTAGCCTCGTGTATTATTCTTCTAGGATTGTGCTGGAACTATTCTTTGTGCAGCTGAAAGAGCAACGCAGGTCGCGTTACAGGTTAAGTACCCTTACTCTTCTGCTTTCTCTTGCGTACTATCATCCATGTGTACATCCTGAACATTTAGTCCATTCCTTGATAAAACATCAGCTTAAAGCTTGGATCAAACCCGAGAACAAGTTTTAAGCGTTGTCTCTCGGCTTTCTAATGGGCTACCACCAAAACAAAACCTTGGAAGGGCACATAAATACATAGTTTGAGCATTTGTTTATCTTTCTCGTCAGACTTGAGAGATTTGTGTTTTGATATTGCAGGCAATACAATGCTTAGGCGGAAATGGATACATAAACGAATACGCAACAGGACGCCTTCTGAGAGATGCAAAGCTATATGAAATCGGTGCAGGGACAAGCGAGATCAGAAGGATTGTTATCGGTCGCGAGCTTTTCAAAGAACAATAGAGATAAGTCTGTTTTCTGCTCTGCCAAAGATGGTAACGATGCGACATTTTAATCCTGTCCCAAGTATATTTAATTCACAATATCCTCAATAACCTCACAATAAGAAAGATGGCCTCAAACAATTCTTCTATGTGTTCAGAATTTGTGTGACTATTTCACCAGTAACCGTATCAAACCGAAGTTTCCTGGATTGGGTTTTATTTTGGTTTATAATTTAGGGATTTTGCTTAAAAGGTTAAAGTACCCTCCAAAATATGATAAAGTTATCGAAAATTAACGAATGGACGATTATACTTAAAAATGATAATGTTGATATAGTGAATTGGTGCACTATTTTCATATGATTCTATATAAGTTAATTATAATTGTTAATTGTTAGTATAAAAATAATTAAAATACTAGAATCCAGAAATCGTATTGATAAAATAAAAAGGTATATAAAACAAACAAAAAAATTTCAGCTGTAGCGCGAGTAATTTTCTAACTAATTTTTAAAACCTGTTTTAACTAATTTTTAAAACGTTTTGTAAAAACTATATTATTTTTTTAATACTTCAATTCCGCCGTTTACGCTCCGCGCCTCGTTACTGGAGAGCGAAGAGTCCAAAAATGGAGAACAGAGACGTTCAAGGGATGACGAAGAAACAGGGAGCAAATCGGAGAAGTTGGAGAAGAAGAGGAACGAAGCGAAAAATCACGAAGAGATGCCGGTCATAGATATTATCTTCAGAGTCGAAGAGATTTGCAAAAAGTATGACAAGTACGATGTCGACAAGCACCGCGAGCTTGGCGCTTCCGGCGACGATGCCTTCTCCCACCTCTACACCTCCATCGATTCTGATATTGAATCAGTACTCCGTGTTCGTCTCCTACTCTCGCTTTCTCTTTTTTGAAACCATAGATTCCCCTTCATAGATCTGTTTCTCGGAAAACTTATCTTACTATTTGTTTGAATAGAATTGGCTTGAAATTATTTCTCTACTGTTTCAAATTGTTCCCTGCTTGCTCGGTCGCGGTTGTGGAATTGTTTGACATAATTTAATTTCTCTGTTCTGGATTCTTTTTCGTTGAAATCTTTTGAAACTTTTTCTTAATTTGTTAGATTCCACCAAGATCTCTGCATGTACCCTACAGATAGATTTGATGTTGATAAACATAACACTACTAGGATCTTCCGGAATCATAGTGATCAGAGATGAAACATTTTGTTTTTTCCAGTTCAAACCAGTCATTGAAAGATTTGGAGATCGAAAAAACAAATCTGATTGTTTCATGAAAATGACTTCAAATTGGTGACTTTTAACGTATTGAGTTCAAGTATGTGTCAAACTATTTAGAAAGCGGAGCTGGCATCAACGGAGAGCAATAGAGCTGCTGCGGTGGCCATGAACGCTGAGGTTCGAAGGACAAAAGCGCGTTTAGCTGAAGATGTTGTTAAACTGCAGAAACTGGCTGTAAAGAAGGTTAACTTAATTACTTATCGTTGATCCATTAATGAGTAAAGATGAGGAATATCAATGGTTCGATTAATTTCATTGTATACATACAGACCAAAGGGCTTACAAAACAGGAACGAGAATCCCGCTGTGAACTAGTTATCGCAATAGCTGATAGGATTCAAGCAATACCTGACGGAAATGAACATGCAGCTAGACAAGCTAATAATGATTGGGGAGGTGCTTCTGCACCCAATAAGAACATCAAGTTTGATACATCTGGTGAGATGTTTATGTGTTCTTCTGTGTTTATCCTTATCGCAAAAGACTCTGTAAATATGAACATGAGTTATTTTATTATTATATCTTCCGTGGTTACCATCAGAGGAAGACATGAATGATGGGTATTTCCAGCAAAGTGAAGAATCTAGCCAGTTTCGGCAAGAATATGAGATGAGAAGAATGAAACAGGTACATGCATTTCATGGATCAACTTTTCTTTTTTCGTTTTCGTCAATGAGAGTTTGGTTTAGCATATGTTATGTCTTTTCTTCAGGACGAGGGTCTTGATGTCATATCAGAAGGTTTAGATGCACTGAAGAACTTAGCACGTGACATGAGCGAGGTTTGTTGTTTTCTCATGCCCCCATGTATCAGAGTTTTTCTATGTGATGGAGATTTACATCTTATGTTTCAGGAACTTGACAAGCAAGTCCCATTGTTGGACGAAATAGAAACAAAGGTGAATTTCGTTTTCCTTTGATGATTCTTCCGCATTATAATCAGTAGAAGAATAACGCCAAGCATATAATGGTTCTTCATGATTATTCTAGGTCGATGGAGCAACTTCGGATTTGAAGAACACAAATGTTAGGCTCAAGCAACAGCTTGTGAAGGTAAAAACTAAAACAGAAACTGACTCTTGAAACTTTCTTTTTTTACGATCAGGCTTATTGTTAATATTGTCGTCTCATCGCTACAACTCTGCTAATTCGTTGGTGATTTCAGATGAGATCAAGCCGAAACTTCTGCATCGATATTATTCTTCTATGTGTGATCCTTGGAATCATCTCTTACATCTACAAGTAAGCTTCGTATCTCAGTTTCGCTCTCCAGTTTTTAGTATCCTCCAGAATCAAAATCATACCTCTAATTTCTGGGAAATCGTATTGTTTCTCCGTTGCAGTGCTTTAAACTAAAGTTGGAGACTGGCCATTGTGAAGCCTATGTTAAGCTATTAACAAACTATAAAACCCAAAAAAGGGTTTTAACAAATTGAATAAATTTTACCTTTCTTGGAGAGCAAGCAAGTTGGTTCCTTAAGCTTTAACCTTATGTACACAATTTTAACGACTTCGTAAAAAAACAAGTATTGGGTTCTTCTATTCTGTTAATATCTTCAATGTACGATTCTCTTTGTTCACGAAATGCATCATTCACCATCTGAACAGTACCTCCGTTTATATCAACTTTTGATGCCGGTTCCTCTACCCTAATATTAGTACTATCTATCTTTTTTGAAGTACTACCATAATATTGCATTGTTGCATCAGTTTCTCCATGTGAATACCAAATTTTGTAACCCGACATAAATCCATTCTTATACAAATGATTACGTACTTCTCTAACAGAGATTAATCTATGATTTCGACATTTAATACATGGACAATACATTTTACCGTATTCCGATGTCATGCTATTCTTTGATGCAAATGCCATAAACTCTTCAACACCTTGCGCAAATTCATCAGTCAATTCTCTCGTGGTTGAATCATATCGAGGTTTATCCATCCACGATCGAAAATACTCATAAGAACCCGAAGAACACATTTTCTTAAATTTTTTGGTTCTCTTGAAATTGTGAAAGATCATAGCTTATTTATAGTGAAAATTAGATATTATCACGAATTTTTAACAGATTATTAAGAATTTTTAACAGATAATTATGAATTGTAAAAAGATTATTCTTTAGAATATTCTCTATTTCTGACGGAATTCCGACGGTTACCAACCACAACCGGATATTCACATATTTTGAATAGATTTTATCTTCATTAACCGACGGATTTCCGACGGTTTCCGACCACCGACGGATAAAAACAAAAATTTAATAGAGTATTCTTAATTTTCCGACGGATTGCCGACGGCGTCCGACAATGGTCGGATACTTCCGATGGTTTTCCAACGACTATTTCCGACGGATTCCCGACGGATAGTAAACACACAAGATCCGCTGGGAAACCATTTGATCGGCGTGAAACAAGGGACAAAAAGAGAGGCTCCAGAAAACACAACTCAAACGAGACAACAACAGCAGTCGGCCAACCTACATCGGTGGTTGCTAGATCGGACATGTATAAGGTGGCCGCGATTTGCAAAGACAAAACATAGAAGAAGTTCGGATAGTGATTTGCAAAGTCAATCAAATATTATTCCAAATTATTTAAATAATAAACGAACCACAAACAGTTTCCAAGAAATCATAAGCATATTAATATGTAGATGAACCAAAAAGACAACAAAAAAAACCCCAAAAAATATTCAAGGAACGAAATGAGTCGTAATTCTTATTATAAATATTAATAATACGAATAATTGCTGTTACATTAAAAATAAAAGAAAAGAAAAACAAACGATTACTGAATTAAAAAATGTGGTGTAACGCCTACGCCTAATAATTTGCATGTAATCTTAAGCATAGCACGATAGGCAAAACGCAGAGGAAACAAAAACCCAAAACAATCTTCAGGAATACCAAGTAGAACAATGCAACATTGCTTTGTGACATTTTTGAAATGAAAATCCTTCACTGCATGAACACAATCTGGAACTTTCTTTGCGTCTGCCACACAAGATATTGGATGTGGTAGCAATCCTTTGTCTGCCACTGGACCAACCACAAGATCATCATTAGCATTCGTATTTTGAGAAGTTGATAGCATCATTACTATCACTAATATGATGGACACATATACTCTTTGTTTGTTCCCAGTCATTGTTATTATAAGTGTTTATACACAATTGTAGTTTATCTTGTGATCACAAACTGATGGTATTTATAAATATTCTTTTCTAGATGACTAATTATATTGCATTGTCCTTTGGAAATTATACATGCATATGTTAGTTGTCCTCGAATTTCTTGCCTTCCGGAGATAATTTTTTTTAATGTATTGCATCAAATATATATAATATGTTTATGCTTAGTAAAGAAAGTTTATTGATTAAGATTTTCTCAGGATTATATTTTGATTTTTTTCCCTGAGTTCACATTTTGAAATCTATCAAGTAACTAAAAGTATATACCATTCTCTTTTAGATAAATATTGGTTTATGATCATGTTGTTTCATCAACAATAAGATTAATTTCAAAAGAAGTATTTATTGAATCTAAGTTAGCAATTGTGATTTGTTGTATAAATTTTTGTTCGGTAATATCATATACCATTGCTCCTCTAGTATGTATTGAAGTCATTGTAATCCAAATATCTTGTTTGTTGCTCACACAAGGATATCGAATGTAACAAACCTGATTTGCTTGAGATGCAAGTATAAAATGATCATATTTTCTATGTCGCTTACGAGAGTGAACAGATGTAACACCGAATTCGTCTTCACGTTGACCCATGACAGTGTCATACCAGTCACAATAGAACATAATACACCTCAAATCAATCATTCCTGGATAGTGAACTTCTAATATTTCACGAAAAACACCGTTTTATACAATTTTTCCCGATTGAGATGATACACCATAATTACAAGTTGTTTGTGAGTTTTCTTCTCGATGACTCTTAAAAGCATATCCACGAGTATAATACATTGGATAAGATTTTGCAGTAAATGTAGGACCATTCACCAACTCAACTAACCACATGAGAAACGTTATCCCCCTAAAAGTATCTGTCGTAACCTACAAAATAATTGAATGTAGTCAATTATATATATATAGTAAACTATTATTGAAAATTGCATAATTATGGTAACACTAACATAAAAATACAACCATCTTGCAAATTCGATTTTTTTAAGTTCGACCAACTCATTCTCGTTGTAATCTGAATAATGAACACATATTTGTTCCATGTATATTCTGTTAATTATGAAAAAAATAATTAACAATAAATTATAATAACAACTAAAAATAAAATTTAATTGAATGTACCTTTCATATTCCAAAACACCATCGCAATTTGTCAAAATATACAACTGCAAGTGATTATGTTGCTCCTCTGATAGGCATCGCGTCTTCCATTTTCCACTTAAACGTCTAATTTGTGCAAATATTTCTTGCATATACACTGGATATCTTGGTTTTTTCTCCTCCATCATCATGTCGTGCAGGTCGTCTATTTTTTGTTTGCACTTGCGATGGATAATAATAGTTGGCGAAGTTAGATGTTTCTTCATTAATACTTTGTGCGACGATTGAAACTTCAACCTTGGCAAAAATTTTAACTTTTTTATTTAGGTGGAACATATATCTCTCAAAAGGATACATCCATCGGTACTGAATAAGTACTCCAAGCGCTGCTTCTCTAGGAAGGTGAATAGGAATATACTCCATAACATCAAAAAACGCTGGTGGAAATATTTTTTCCAGGTTACAAATGAGAACCAGAATTTTTTCCTCCAAATTTCAGATACCGTCTCCAATAAGTGATCTTGTACATAAATCTCAGAAAAAGCACCAATCCCTACATCAAAAATATATTTTAATATCATATAATATATGAAATTATAATTATTTATATATAAAATAATGTAAAACATATCTGCAATTGCTCCGTAGACGGTTTTAGGCAGCAAATCGCTAAAGGAAAATGGGAATATTTTTTGCATGACAACATGATAATAATGACTTTTCATCGCTGAAAATTTACCTTCAATAGTATCTACACAATTACGAAGATTAGATGCGTATCCATCTGTAAATTTGAAACTATGCTTAACGCAGTCAAAGAATTCATCTTTTGCATGCGCATCCAACCGGAATGCAGGAGACAATGATTTTCCATTTGACATTACATGTAGTTTCTTTCGTGAACAAATATCCGACAAATCTAATCTATCTTTAAAATTATCTTTTGTTTTCCCTTGCACATTTAGAACGATATTCATTATGTTGTCGAAAAAATTCTTCTCAATGTGCATAACATGTAGATTATGACACAATAAATGGTATTTCCAATATGGTAAATCCCAAAAAATGCTCTTCTTGTGCCAATTATGATATTCACCACAACCATCAACATGGTAATATCCGTTACCTCCACATGAAGCCGTTCTCTCAGAACCAAAATCTCTAAGTTGAGTCATCATATAATTCCCCTTAGGAATAGGAGGTGGAGCATCAAATTTTTTTTTTGTTTTTCCTAAACAATGTCGTGCTCCGGCGATATGGATGATCTTGTGGTACAAATCGACGATGACAATCGAACGAACTAGTCTTTCATCCATGTTTCAGTTGTAACGCATCAGTATTATCTTGACAATATGACCATGCTAATCTTCCATGCGTCGACCATCCTGATAACATACCATATGCTGGAAAATCACTTATCGTCCATATAAGTACTGTTCGCATCAAGAAGTTCTGTTGGTTGGAAACATCGAATGCTTCGACACCATTTTCCCACAATATTTTTAACTCATGAATTAGTAGTTGCAAGAAAATATCAAGCGATCGCTTAGGATGCTCTGGGCCGGGGACAAAAATTATTAAAAACAAAAACTATCGTTTCATGCAGAAAGAATGAGGCAAATTATAAGATGTAACGATAACTGGCCACAACGAGTATTACCTCCCATGTTTCCCAAAAGGGTTGAATCCATCTTTAGATAACCCCGGTTATACGTTTCTAGGCTCATATGCAAAAGTAGGCTCATATGCAAAAGTAGGCTCATATGTTCTACATGCCATCTTATAGGTTTTTCCGTGTGTTCAGATTGATATAACCTCTTTAACTTCTCTGTTAATGGCAAGTACCACATCCGTTTATGCGGAATAGGTATTCTGCCGATTGTCTCTTGAAATTGAGATTTATGACAAAATCGATACTTCATGCGGTTTTTATTATTTTTCAAATAAATCATATAGTTGTCAATACATACATCGATCGTGTGATATGGCAATCCAAGATCAGCTACACGTTTTTGAACCTCGTAATATGAAGCAGGTACAATATTATCTTCAGGTAATATATCTCTAACAAAATCAGCTATCGCATTCACACAATCTTCAGCCAAGTTGAAATCCATCTTTATCGTCATCAACCTGCTTGCAGCAGATAAATGCGATAATCCATCTCTACATCCTTTATACAAAGGCTGTTTGGATGCATCTAACATATCAAAAAATTTCTGGGCTTTCAAATTAAATTCCTCTATTATGCTAATATCTTCAATGTACGATGTTTTTTGTTCACAAAATGCATCATTCACCATCTGAACAGTATCTCCGTTTATATCAATTTCTGATGCCGGTTCCTCTATCCTAACATTAGTAATATCTATCCGTTTTGAAATATTACCATAATATTGTATTGTTGCATCAGTTTATCCATGTGAATACCAAATTTTGTAACCCGGCATAAATTCATTCCTATACAAATGATTACGTACTTTTCTAACATAGATTAATTTATGATTTCGACATTTAATACATGAACAATATATTTTACCGTACTCCGATGTCATGCAATTGTTTGATGAAAATGTCATGAACTCTTCAACACCTTGTGCAAATTCATCAGTCAATTCCCCCGTTTTTGAATCATATCAAGGTTTATCCATCCACGATCGAAAATACTCATAAGAACCCGAAGAACATATTTCTTAAAAAAATTTGTTCTGACAAAATTGTGAAAGACCAAAGCGTATTTATAGTGAAAATTAGATATTATCACGAATTTTTAAGAGATTATTACGAATTTTTAACAGATTATTACGAACTTTAACAGATATTCACAAATTTTAAACAAATTAATCTTAAAAATATTCTCATTTCCGATGGATTTGTAACAGTTTCCGACCACAATCGGATAATCACAAATTGTAAATCGATTTTTCTAACATTTCCGACAAATTTCCGATGATTCCCGACCACCACCGGATAATCACAAATTTTTCAAGATTATTTTCAATTTCCGACGGATTTTTGACGGACTCTAACAATGGTTGGCTATTTCCGATGGTTGTCCGATGAAAGTCGAGGTTATCCCTTCGGTTTATTTCCGACGGATTCCTGACGGATTGTAAAACAACAAGCTGTCGGGAAGGCATCGGTAATAAACCGACGGTCCTAGAGTCGTCGGAAATTTGTGATGGCTTCAAGAGGAGTTACCGACGATAAAGGTTTCGTTGGAAAACCGATGGTTTACTGTCAGTTTTTACTATCGCTTTTCCGATGGGCGTGCAGCCGTCGCTAATTACCAAAGGATCCCTGACGACTCTAGATAGCTCGGTAATCCGTCTAAAACCCATCGCTATGTCGTTGGAAAATTCTGACGGCTTTATGTCCGTCGGAAATGTCGTCGGAAATGTTGATGTTTTCTTGTAGTGTCATAGGAAGACATAAATGATGGGTATTTCCAGCAAAGTGAAGAATCTAGCCGGTTTCGGCAAGAATATGAGATGAGAAGAATGAAACAGGTACATGAATTTCATGGATCAGCTTTTATTTTTTCGTTTTCGTCAATGAAAGTTTGGTTTAGCGTATGTTCTGTCTTTTCTTCAGGACGAGGGTCTTGATATCATATCAGAAGGTTTAGATGCACTGAAGAACTTAGCGCGTGACATGAGCGAGGTTTGTTGTTTTCTCATGCCCCATGCATCAGAGTTTTTCTATGTGATGGAGATTTACATCTTCTGTTTCAGGAACTTGACAAGCAAGTCCCAGTGTTGGACGAAATAGAAACAAAGGTGAATTTCGTTTTCCTTTGATGATTCTTCCGCATTATAATCAATAGAAGAATAACGCCAAGCATATAATGGTTCTTCATGATTATTCTAGGTCGATGGAGCAACTTCGGATTTGAAGAACACAAATGTTATGCTCAATCAATAGCTTGTGAAGGTAAAAACTAAAACAGAAACTGGCTCTTGAAACTTTCTTTTTTCACGATCAGGCTTATTGTTAATACTGTCGTCCCATCGCTCGCTACTACTCTATTCTAAAATTCGTGGGTGATTTAAGATGAGATCCAGCCGCAACTTCTGCATCGATATTATTCTTTTATGTGTGATCCTTGGAATCATCTCTTACATCCACAAGTAAGCTTCGTATCTCAGTTTCACGCTCCAGTTTTTAGTAACCTCCAGATCAAAATCGTACCTTTAATTTGTGGAAAAATCGTATTGTTTCTCCCTTGCAATGCTTTAAACTAAAATTGGACACTGGCGATTGTGAAGCCTATGTTAAGCTATTAACAAACTATAAAACCCAAAAAAGGGTATTTAAAAAATTGAATAAATTTTACCTTTCTTGGAGAGCAAGCAAGTTGGTTCCTTAAGCTTTAACCTTATGTACACAATTTTAACGCCTTCGTAAAAAAACAATTATTATGAGCTCAAAACTCATCTCCAAATATTACGCTAAAGCAAAGCCACAATCAAAGAAACAAAGTGTCTAAGCACTCAATTAATCATACTACATACATAAGCCCCTTATAGCTTAATCAATTTGAAACGTTAAATGTTAAATGTTATTCAATAAATAACGTTAAATGTGCTACTACACATCTTACGGAACCAATACGAAGAAACAAGTAATCCGTTTACCATTTTTTCTCATCTAGGTTTTTGTGTATATCACATATAATTAATATTCATAACCAGGCATCATACAAATAGTAGTTGGTTACATATGCAATTCGTATGTACTCTTACTAGCTTAAGACTACGTAGTTATAAAAGAACATGCATAGAACAACTTGTAGGTCTCCATAAATCCACCCTCACATTTGATCGGCGTGAAACAAGGGAAAAAAAGAGAAAGGCTCCAGAAAACACAAGTCAAACGAGACAACAACAGCGGCCAACCTACATCGGTGGTTGCTAGATCGGACATGTATAAGGTGGCCGCGATTTGCAAAGACAAAACATAGAAGAAGTTCGGATAGTGATTTGCAAAGTCAATCAAATATTATTCCAAATTATTTAAATAATAAACGAACCACAAACAGTTTCCAAGAAATCATAAGCATATTAATATGTAGATGAACCAAAAAGACAACAAAAAAAACCCCAAAAAATATTCAAGGAACGAAATGAGTCGTAATTCTTATTATAAATATTAATAATACGAATAATTGCTGTTACATTAAAAAGAAAAGAAAAGAAAAACAAACGATTACTGAATTAAAAAATGTGGTGTAGCGCCTGTGCCTAATAATTTGCATGTAATCTTAAGCATAGCACGATAGGCAAAACGCAGAGGAAACAAAAACCCAAAACAATCTTCAGGAATACCAAGTAGAACAATGCAGCATTGCTTTGTGACATTCTTGAAATGAAAATGCTTCACTGCATGAACACAATCTGGAACTTTTTTTGCGTCTGCCACACAAGATATTGGATGTGGTAGCAATCCTTTGTCTGCCACTGGACCAACCACAAGATCATCATTAGCATTTGTATTTTGAGAAGTTGATAGCATCATTACTATCACTAGTATGATGGACACATATACTCTTTGTTTGTTCCCAGTCATTGTTATTATAAGTGTTTATACACAATTGTAGTTTATCTTATGATCACAAAACTAATGGTATTTATAAATATTCTTTTCTAGATGACTAATTATATTGCATTGTCCTTTGGAAATTATACATGCATATGTTAGTTGTCCTCGAATTTCTTGCCTTCCGGAGATAATTTTTTTAATGTATTGCATCAACTATGTATAATATGTTTATGCTTAGTAAAGAAAGTTTATTGATTAAGATTTTCTCAGGATTATATTTCGATTTTTTTCCCTGAATTCAAAATTTGAAATTTATCAAGTAACTAAAAGTATATACCATTCTCTTTTAGATAAATATTGGTTTATGATTATGTTGTTTCATCGACAACAAAGTTAAAATCAAGAGAAATGTATTGAATCTAAGTTAGCAATTGTGATTTGTTGCATATACTTTTGTTCGGTAATACCACATATCATTGCTGTAGGATGTATTGAGGTCATTGTAATCCAAGAATATTACTTTTTGCTCTTACGAGGATATCAAATGTAACAAACCTGGTACGCTTGGGATGCAAGTATAAAAGAATCATATTTTCTAAGTTGCTTACGAGAGTGGACAGATGTAGCACCGAATTCGTCTTCAAGTTGACCCATGACAGTGTCATACCAGTCACAATAGAACACAATACACCTCAAATCAATCATTCCTAAATAGTGAACTTCTAATATTTCACGAAAAACACCGTTGCATATAATTTCTCCCGATTGAGATGATACACCATAATTACAAGTTGTTTGTAAGTTTCTTTCGCGATGACTATTAAAAGCATATCCACAAATGCAGTACATTAGATAAGATTTTGTAGTAAATGTAGTACCACTCACCAACTCAAGTAACCACGTGGGAAACGTTATCCCACTAGAAGGACTTGCACTAACATACAAAATAATTAAATATAGTCAATTATATATATATATATATATATATATATATATATATATATAAATAGTAAACTATCATTGAAAATTACATAATTATGGTAACACTAACATAAAAATGCAACCATCTTGCAAATTCGTTTTTTTAAGTTCGACCAACTCATTTTCGATGTAATCTGAATAGTGAACACGTATTTGTTCCATGTATATCATGTTAATTATGAAAAAATAATTAACAATAAATTATAGTAACAACTAAAAACAAAATTTAATTGAATGTACCTTTCATATTACAAAACGTCATCGCAATTTGTCAAAATATACATATACAAGTGATTGTGTTCCTCCTCTGTTAGCCGTCGCCTCTTCCATTTTCCACTTAAACGTTCAATTTGTGCAAATATTTCTGGCACATACACTGGATAGCTTGGTTTTTCTCCTCCATCATCATGTTGTGCATGTCGTCTATTTTTTGTTTGCACTTGCGATGGAAAATACTAGTTTGCGAAGTTAGATGTTTCTTCATTAGTACTTTGTGCGAAGATTGAACTTTCAACCCTGGTAAGATTTTTAACCTTTTTCATTAGGTGGAACATATATCTCTCAAAAGGATACATCCATCGGTACTGAACCGGTACTCCAAGCGCTGTTTCTCTATGGAGGTGAATAGGAAGATGCTCCATAACATCAAAAAATGTTGGTGGAAATATTTCTTCCAGTATACAAATGAGAACCGATATTTTTTTCTCCAAATTTTGGATATCGTCTCCAATAAATGATCTTGTACATAAATCTCGGAAAAAAGCAACAGATCGCTAAATGTATTTTAATATCATATAATATTAAAATACATAAAAAATATATTTTAATATCATATAATATATGAAATTATAATTATTTATATATAAAATAATATAAACGTATCGTGGACGTTTTTAGGCAACAGATCGCTAAAGGCAAATGAGAATAGTCTTTGCATGACAGCATGACAATCATGACTTTTCATCTCTCAAAATTTACCTTCAATAGTATCGACACAATTACGAAGATTAGATGCGTATACATCTGTAAATTTGACACTATGCTTAATGGAGTCAAAGAATTCATCTTTTGCATGCGTATCCAACCGGAATACGAGAGACAATGATTTTCTATTTGACATTACATATAGTTCCTTCTGTGAACAAATATCCGGCAAATCCAATATATCTTTCAAATTATCTTTTGTTTTTCCTTGCACATTTAGAACGGTATTCATTATATTGTCGAAAAAATTCTTTTTAATGTGCATAACAATTAGATTATGACGCAACAAATGGTTCTTCCAATATGGTAAATCCCAAAAAATGCTCTTTTATGCCAATTATGGTATTCGCCACAACCATCAACAGGGTAATGTCCGTTACCTGCATATAAAACCGTTCTCTCAGTACCAAAATCTCTAAGTTGAGTTATCATATAATTTTCATCAGGAATAGGAAGTGGAGCATCAATTTTTTTTTTGTTTTTCCTAAACAATGTCGTGCTCCGACAATATGGATGATCTTGTGGTACAAATCGATAATGACAATCAAACCAACTAGTCTTTCGTCCGTGTTTCAGTTGGAACGCATCAGTATTATCTTGACAATATGGGCATGATAATCTTCCATGCGTCGACCATCCTCATAACATACCATATGCTAGAAAATCACTTATCGTCCACATAAGTACTGCTCGAATCAAGAAGTTCTGTTGGTTGGAAACATCAACCATAAGTACTGCTCACAATCTTCAGCCAAGTTGAAATCCGTCTTTATCGTCATCAACCTACTTGCATCAGATAAAGGCAATAATCTATCTCTACATCCTTTATACAAAGGCTGTTTGGATGCATCTAACATATCAAAAAAATTCCGGTGTTCCAAGGTTCCTCTATTCTGCTAATATCTTTAATATACGATGTTCTTTTTCACGAAATGCTTCATTCACCATCTGAATAGTACCTCCGTTTATATCAAATTCTGATGCCGGTTCCTCTACGCTAACATTAGTACTATCTATCCTTTTTGAAATACTACCATAATATTGCATCATTACATCAGTTTCTCCATGTGAATACCAAATTTTGTAACCCGACATAAATCCATTCTTATACAAATGATTACGTACTTTTCTAACAGAGATTAATCTATGATTTTGACATTTAATACACAGACAATATATTTTACCGTATTCCGATTTCATGCTATTGTTTGATGCAAATGTCATGAACTCTTCAACACCTTGCGCAAATTCATCCGTCAATTCCTCTGTTGTCGAATCATATCGAGGTTTATCCATCCACGATCGAAAATACTCATAAGAACCCGAAGAACACATTTTCTTAAAAAAATTTGTTCTCATGAAATTGTGAAAGAACAAAGCGTATTTATAGTGAAAATTAGATATTATCATGAATTTTTAAGAGATTATTACGAATTTTTAACATATTATTATGAGTTTTTAACAGATATTCACAAATTTTAAACAGATTATTCTTAAGAATATTTTCATTTCCGACGGATTTCCGACGGTTTCCGACCACAATCGGATAATCACAAATTGTGAATCGATTTTTCTAACATTTCCGACAGATTTCCGATGATTCCCGACCACCACCGGATAATCGCAAATTTTTCAAGATTATTCTTCAATTTCCGATGGATTTTCGACGGATTCCGACAATGGTCGGCTATTTCCGACGGCTGTCCGACGAAATTCGAGGTTATCCCTTTGGTTTATTCCCGACAGATTGTAAAACAACAAGCTCTCGGGAAGGCGTCAGAAATAAACCGACGGTCCTAGAGTCGTCGGAAATTTGCGACGGCTTCAAGAGGAGTTCCCGACGATAAAGGTTTTGTCGGAAAACTGATGGTTTACCGTTAGTTTTAACCATCGATTTCCCGACGGGCGTGCAATCGTTGGTAATTACCGACGTATCCCCGACGACCATAGGTAGCTTGGTAATCCGTCAAAAACCCATCGCTGTATCGTTGGAAAATTCCGACGGCTTTATGTCCGTCGAAAATATCGTCGAAAATGTTGATGTTTTCTTGTAGTGTCAGAGGAAGACATGAATGATGGGTATTTCCAGCAAAGTGAAGAATCTAGCCAGTTTCGGCAAGAATATGAGATGAGAAGAATGAAACAAGTACATGAATTTCATGGATCAGCTTTTATTTTTTCGTTTTCGTCAATGAGAGTTTGGTTTAGGATATGTTCTGTCTTTTCTTCAGGACGAGGGTCTTGATGTCATATCAGAAGGTTTAGATGCATTGAAGAACTTAGCGCGTGACATGAGCGAGGTTTGTTGTTTTCTCATGCCCCATGCATCAGAGTTTTTCTATGTAATGGAGATTTACATCTTATGTTTCAGGAACTTGACAAGCAAGTCCCATTGTTGGACGAAATAGAAACAAAGGTGAATTTCGTTTTCCTTTGATGATTCTTCCGCATTATAATCAGTAGAAGAATAACGCCAAGCATATAATGGTTCTTCATGATTATTCTAGATCGATGGAGCAACTTCGGATTTGAAGAACACAAATGTTAGGCTCAAGCAACAGCTTGTGAAGGTAAAAACTAAAACAGAAACTGGCTCTTGAAACTTTCTTTTTGTACGATCAGGGTTATTGTTAATATTGTCGTCTCATCGCTACGACTCTGCTAATTCGTTGGTGATTTCAGATGAGATCAAGCCGCAACTTCTGCATCGATATTATTCTTCTATGTGTGATCCTTGGAATCATCTCTTACATCTACAAGTAAGCTTGTTGGTTCCTTAATCTTTAACCATATGTAGACAGTTTTACCGCCTTCGTAAAAACACAAGTATTATGAGCTCAAAACTCACCCCAATAAGCACTAATCACCTCCAAATATTAGGCTTAAGCAAGACACAATCAAAGAAACAAGTGTCTAAGCACTCAATTAATCCTACTAAATACATAAGCCCCTTATAACCTAATCAATTTGAAACACGTCTTATTCAGTAAATAACGTTATATGTGCTACCACACATATCGATCGTACGGAACCAATACGAAGAAACAAGTGATCCGTTTACCATTTTTTCTCATCTAGGTTTTTGTGTATATCACATATAATTAATATTCATAACCAGGCATCATACAAATAGTTGGTTACTTGGTTACATATGCAATTCGTATGTACTCTTACTAGCTTAGGACTACGTAGTTATAAAAGAACATGCATAAACCTACTTGTAGGTCTCCATAATTCCATCCTCACATTTGCTCAGCGTGAAACAAGGGAAAAAAAAGAGAGAGGCTCCAGAAAACACAACTCAAACGAGACAACAACACCAGTCGGCCAACCTACATCGGTGGTTGCTAGATCGGACATGTATAAGGTGGCCGCGATTTGCAAAGACAAAACATAGAAGAAGTTCGGATAGTGATTTGCAAAGTCAATCAAATATTATTCCAAATTATTTAAATAATAAACGAACCACAAACAGTTTCCAAGAAATCATAAGCATATTAATATGTAGATGAACCAAAAAGACAACAAAAAAAACCCCAAAAAATATTCAAGGAACGAAATGAGTCGTAATTCTTATTATAAATATTAATAATACGAATAATTGCTGTTACATTAAAAATAAAAGAAAAGAAAAACAAACGATTACTGAATTAAAAAATGTGGTGTAACGCCTACGCCTAATAATTTGCATGTAATCTTAAGCATAGCACGATAGGCAAAACGCAGAGGAAACAAAAACCCAAAACAATCTTCAGGAATACCAAGTAGAACAATGCAACATTGCTTTGTGACATTTTTGAAATGAAAATCCTTCACTGCATGAACACAATCTGGAACTTTCTTTGCGTCTGCCACACAAGATATTGGATGTGGTAGCAATCCTTTGTCTGCCACTGGACCAACCACAAGATCATCATTAGCATTCGTATTTTGAGAAGTTGATAGCATCATTACTATCACTAATATGATGGACACATATACTCTTTGTTTGTTCCCAGTCATTGTTATTATAAGTGTTTATACACAATTGTAGTTTATCTTGTGATCACAAACTGATGGTATTTATAAATATTCTTTTCTAGATGACTAATTATATTGCATTGTCCTTTGGAAATTATACATGCATATGTTAGTTGTCCTCGAATTTCTTGCCTTCCGGAGATAATTTTTTTTAATGTATTGCATCAACTATATATAATATGTTTATGCTTAGTAAAGAAAGTTTATTGATTAAGATTTTCTCAGGATTATATTTTGATTTTTTTCCCTGAGTTCACATTTTGAAATCTATCAAGTAACTAAAAGTATATACCATTCTCTTTTAGATAAATATTGGTTTATGATCATGTTGTTTCATCAACAATAAGATTAATTTCAAAAGAAGTATTTATTGAATCTAAGTTAGCAATTGTGATTTGTTGTATAAATTTTTGTTCGGTAATATCATATACCATTGCTCTAATATGTATTGAAGTCATTGTAATCCAAATATCTTGTTTGTTGCTCACACAAGGATATCGAATGTAACAAACCTGATTTGCTTGAGATGCAAATATAAAATGATCATATTTTCTATGTCGCTTACGAGAGTGGACAGATGTAACACCGAATTCGTCTTCACGTTGAACCATGACAGTGTCATACCAGTCACAATAGAACATAATACACCTCAAATCAATCATTCCTGGATAGTGAACTTCTAATATTTCACGAAAAACACCGTTTTATACAATTTTTCCCGATTGAGATGATACACCATAATTACAAGTTGTTTGTGAGTTTTCTTCTCGATGACTCTTAAAAGCATATCCACGAGTACAATACATTGGATAAGATTTTGCAGTAAATGTAGGACCATTCACCAACTCAACTAACCACATGAGAAACGTTATCCCCCTAAAAGGACATGTACAAACATACAAAATAATTAAATGTAGTCAATATATATATATATATATATATATATATATATATAAATAGTAAACTATCATTGAAAATTACATAATTGTGGTAACACTAACATAAAAATGTAACCATCTTGCAAATTTATTTCTTTAAGTTCGACCAACTCATTCTCGATGTAATCTGAATAATGAACACGTATTTGTTCCATGTATATCCTGTTAATTATGAAAAAAATAATTAATAATAAATTCTAATAACAACTAAAAACAAAATTTAATTGAATGTACATTTCATATTACAAAGCGTCATCGCAATTTGTCAAAATATACATATGAAAGTGATTTTGTTCCTCCTCTGATAGATGTCGCGTCTTCCCTTTTCCACTTAAACGTCCAATTTGTGCAAATATTTCTGGCACATACACTGGATAGCTTGGTTTTTCTCCTCCATCATCATGTCGTGCATGTCGTCTATTTTTTGTTTGCACTTGCGATGGATAATAATAGCTGGCGAAGTTAGATATTTCTTCATTAATACTTTGTGCGACGATTGAACCTTCAACCTTGGCAAAATTTTTAACTTTTTTTTAGGTGAAACATATATCTCTCAAAAGGATACATCCATCGGTACTGAACAGGTACTCCAAGCGATGTTTCTCTATGGAGGTGAATAGGAAGATGCTCCATAACATCAAAAAATGCTGGTGGAAATATTTGTTCCAGTTTACAAATGAGAACCGGTATTTTTTCCTCCAAATTTCGGATATCATCTCCAATAAGTGATCTTGTACATAAATCTCGGAAAAAAGCACCAATGCCTACATAAAAAAAAATTTTAATATCATATAATATATGAAATTATGATTATTTATATATAAAATAATATAAACGTATCTGCAATTGCTTCGTGGATGTTTTTAGGCAGCAAATCGCTAAAGGTAAATGGGAATAGTCTTTGCATGACAACATGACAATCATGACTTTTCATCCCTGAAAATTTACCTTCAATAGTATCGACACAATTACGAAGATTAGATGCATATGCATCTGTAAATTTGACACTATGCTTAATGCAGTCAAAGAATTTATCTTTTACATGCGTATCCAACCAGAATGCTGGAGACAATGATTTTCTATTTGACATTACATGTAGTTCCTTCCGTGAACAAATATCCGGTAAACCCAATATATCTTTCAAATTATCTTTTGTTTTTCCTTGCACATTTAAAACGGTATTCATTATATTGTCGAAAAAATTCTTCTTAATGTGCATAACAATTAGATTATGACGCAACAAATAGTCCTTCCAATATGGTAAATCCCAAAAAATGCTATTTTTGTGCTAATTATGGTATTCGCCACAACCATCAACAGGGTAATGTGCGTTACCTGCACATGAAACCATTCTCTCAACACCAAAATCTCTAAGTTGAGTTATCATATAATTCCCTCCAAGAATAGGAAGTGGAGCATCAATTTTTTTTTCCTAAACAATATCGTACTCCGGCGATATGGATGATCTTGTGGTACAAATCGACGATGATAATCGAACTAACTAGTCTTTCGTCCGTGTTTCAGTTGGAACGCATCAATATTATCTTGACAATATGGGCATGATAATCTTCCATGCGTCGACCATCCTTAGAACATACCATATGCTGGAAAATCACTTATCGTCCACATAAATACTGCTCGAATCAAGAAGTTCTGTTGGTTGGAAACATCGAATGTTTCGACACTATCTTCCCACAATATTTTTAACTCATAAATTAGTGGCTGCAAGAAAATATCAAGCGATCACTTAGTATGCTCTGGGCCGGGGACGATAATTTTTAAAAACAAAAACTCTCGTTTCATGCACAAAGAACCAAACAAATTATAAGGTGTAACGATAACTGGCCACAACGAGTATTGCCTCTCATGCTTCCCAAAAGGGTTGAATCTATGTGTAGATAACCCGAGGTATACGTTTCTAGGCTCATATGCAAAAGTAGGATAAACCTGTTGAAAATGTTTTCATGCTTCTACAACCGAGGGATGCACAATTTCTCCATTCGAATTATGTTCTGCATGCCATCTCATAGGTTTTGCTGTGTATTCAGATTGATATAACCTCTTTAACCTCTCTGTTAATGGCAAATACCACATCCGTTTATGCGGAATAGGTACTCTACCGCTTGTCTCTTGAAATCAAGGTTTATGACAAAATCGGCACTTCATGCGGTTTTCATCATTTCTCCAATAGATCATATAGTTGTCAATACATACATCGATCATCTGATATGACCATCCAAGACCAGATACAAGTTTTTGAACCTTGTAATATGAAGCAGGTGCAATATTATCTTCAGGTAATATATCTATAACAAAATCAGCTATCGCATTCATACAATCTTCAAGCAAGTTGAAATCCGTCTTTATCGTCATCAACCTGCTTACAGCAGATAAAGGCGATAATTCATCTATACATCCTTTATACAAAGGCTACTTAGATGCATCTAACATATCAAAAAATTTCCGGCCTTCCAAATTAGGTTCCTCTATTCTGCTAATATCTTCAATGTACGATTCTCTTTGTTCACGAAATGCATCATTCACCATCTGAACAGTACCTCCGTTTATATCAACTTTTGATCCCGGTTTCTCTACCCTAACATTAGTACTATCTATCCTTTTTGAAGTACTACCATAATATTACATCGTTGCATCAATTTCTCCATGTGAATACCAAATTTTGTAACCCGACATAAATCCATTCCTATATAAATGATTACGTACTTCTCTAACAGAGATTAATCTATGATTTTGACATTTAATACACGGACAATACATTTTACCGTATTCCGATGTCATGCTATTCTTTGATGCAAATGCCATGAACTCTTCAACACTTTGCGCAAATTCATCAGTTAATTCTCCCGTGGTTGAATCATATCGAGGTTTATCCATCCACGATCGAAAATACTCATAAGAACCCGAAGAACACATTTTCTTAAAATTTTTGGTTCTCTTGAAATTGTGAAAGATCATAGCTTATTTATAGTGAAAATTAGATATTATCACAAATTTTTAACAGATAATTATGAATTTTAAAAAGATTATTCTTCAGAATATTCTCTATTTCCGACGGAATTCCGACGGTTACCAACCACAACCGGATATTCACATATTTTGAATAGATTTTATCTTCATTAACCGACGGATTTCCGACGGTTTCTGACCACCGACGGATAAAAACAAAAATTTAATAGATTATTCTTAATTTTCCGACGGATTGCTGACGGCGTCCGACAATGGTCGGATACTTCCGATGGTTTTCTAACGACTGTTTCCGACGGATTCCCGACGGATAGTAAAACACAAGATCCGCTAGGAAACCATTTGATCGGCATGAAACAAGGGACAAAAAGAGAAAGGCTCCAGAAAACACAACTCAAACGAGACAACAACAGCAGTCGGCCAACCTACATCGGTGGTTGCTAGATCGGACATGTATAAGGTGGCCGCGATTTGCAAAGACAAAACATAGAAGAAGTTCGGATAGTGATTTGCAAAGTCAATCAAATATTATTCTAAATTATTTAAATAATAAACGAACCACAAACAGTTTCCAAGAAATCATAAGCATATTAATATGTAGATGAACCAAAAAGACAACAAAAAAAACCCCAAAAAATATTCAAGGAACGAAATGAGTCGTAATTCTTATTATAAATATTAATAATACGAATAATTGCTGTTACATTAAAAATAAAAGAAAAGAAAAACAAACGATTACTGAATTAAAAAATGTGGTGTAACGCCTACGCCTAATAATTTGCATGTAATCTTAAGCATAGCACGATAGGCAAAACGCAGAGGAAACAAAAACCCAAAACAATCTTCAGGAATACCAAGTAGAACAATGCAACATTGCTTTGTGACATTTTTGAAATGAAAATCCTTCACTGCATGAACACAATCTGGAACTTTCTTTGCGTCTGCCACACAAGATATTGGATGTGGTAGCAATCCTTTGTCTGCCACTGGACCAACCACAAGATCATCATTAGCATTCGTATTTTGAGAAGTTGATAGCATCATTACTATCACTAATATGATGGACACATATACTCTTTGTTTGTTCCCAGACATTGTTATTATAAGTGTTTATACAGAATTGTAGTTTATCTTATGATCACAAACCTAATGGTATTTATAAATACTCTTTTTTAGATGACTATCTATATTGCATTGTCCTTTGGAAATTATACATGCATATGTTAGTTGTCCTCGAATTTCTTGCCTTCCGGAGATAATTTTTTTTAATGTATTGCATCAACTATATATAATATGTTTATGCTTAGTAAAGAAAGTTTATTGATTAAGATTTTCTCAGGATTATATTTTGATTTTTTTTTCCCTGAGTTCACATTTTGAAATCTATCAAGTAACTAAAAGTATATACCATTCTCTTTTAGATAAATATTGGTTTATGATTATTAAGCACAAAATCTTATAAACGTATTTAACTATAACTGATAAAATATTACAATACCATAATTTAAGATATGAAGAAATGTAAAAGAAATAATAAATAGTTTTGTTTAATTGCGAAATTTACATGACGTTTGCATACGGTAGAAAATATTCTAGATTTGGGTTCGCACAGAAAACAAATTTATATTGGTAGAAGGATGGATCTAAAAAATAATTTAATATAAGGTACATTAAAAAAATATTTAAGTTAAAAATATTCAAATGAATTTTTATAATAATTTTTAAAAAAATAATATAGAGCATATGCCATACTACTTTTTCATATATTTTTTATAAGGTTAAACGTCCACATAATTTCACCAATAATATGATATATAGTTCCACAAATAAAAATCTGACTTAAAATATATAGACTTTCGGTAAATAAAATAAAAAAAGACAATGAGGGGAGAAAAAATTACATGTTATTTCCGGCAAATAACATAACAATCTAGTTAATATGTGAATCTTATTTTCTGTTAAAGGTATTTATAAAACGAGTAATATTTGTTATATAAAAAGCAAGAAATACATTATGATTAATTTTTAAAAAAAATATGACTAACAGCTTATGCCTTTTAACTTACATGTAATCTTAAGCATAACACAATATGTGATAATTTTGATATTTCTTTTTAATAAATTAAATAGAATGGTATACCATTTCTTTTTAATAATTGTGAATATAGTTTTGTTTGAAAATCATTGGCGTGGCGTCTTCGGTTGCGATCGACAGTTGTGGTAGATAATCTAGAATTTGTCTTAAATCTTTTATGTGAATGTAGTGGAGCAGCCGCAAGATCATTATTAAGATGGACACATAATAAACTATTTGCTCGTTCCCACCCATGTATTGTTCAATGCTTATTTATACAATTTGTACTTTACATTGTGATCACAACTATGACATTAATGTTCCTACTTCTTCTGGGGTTGGTTGTTGTGGCTCACATTCAATATTTGGATGAAAAACAATAGATTACTTATATTGAATTCAATAAGCTAAACGTAAACGAATTGAACAAATGAATATTTACATTGATATCAAGTGAAGAACAAATTAAAAAACACAAGAAATTCGAGTACAAATATTTTTGTTAGGAAAAATTTAGATTTTTGAAAAATAAAGGATAATTGTCTAAATATCATTTTTTAAATTTGTTATTTTAAAAATACCATTGTTAGTTTAAATTTTTAATAATAACACAATTTTAAGATTAAAATACATTAAAATTTCATTTTAATAGAAAAAATAAATATTTAATTAGTAAACTATAATCTTTTAAATTTATATATATTTTATTTAAAATAAATAAGTATTTTATTTGTACTATTTTTATAATTTTAATTTTACAATGTTAAATTTGGAAGAAAAAAATAATTATTTTAAGATATTACTAAAAAAAAAAAAATGTTTGTGATATTTCTCTCGTTTTAGCTTTGGTTGAGAAATGTGATTAGAATACCCTCTCCTCTGGTTAGTCAGGTTTGTCTTTTTATAAGAGTTGGTTCAACATGAAGATGAAGGTATCATCTTCGTACGTAATTGGTTGCACGTACTCCACATTTTAACTTCTGTTCACGTCGATATATGTCCCCCAAATCTATACAGATTACGACCACTTTTTAATTTATTTTTCTTCTATTTTTGACTTAGTCATTTATTATTTTCTTTTATTTTGACTTAGTCATTTCTTAACACTTCATCACAAAACTTTGTTCTTATATATATATATATATATATGATTTCTTGCAATTTGATTTATATTTGCCTAATTATTTTCATACCATTTCGTACATGCATGTGTTAGTTAACGTGGAACTTCGTAGGAAATACAATGTATTGCATTTATAACCATTTAACATATGTTTGTTTGCATTAAAGCAAAATTATGTGAAAGTATTTTCTATATAATGATTCAAAAAAAAATGATGATCTTTTGTAAATTCTTTTTTTCTTCTCTAGATTTGATATTCAATGGTTGAGTGGACTTTATAATTCTTAATATATTATTTGAAAAATATTTTAAAAAATAATTTCATATGTTATTAATATAAATCACATGCTGGCGTATCATCACTATAGTGAATTTCAAATAAATATATAAATGATTTTAAATTACTAAAATAATTACAATATATGTTATTGTTATTAATTTGGTTAAAAAATTAATATATTTTATTAAACTAACCAAAAATATTATTAAATTTGTAAAAAATATTTATTTTTATTTCTTTACTTTATATATACAAAAATTAATATTAAAAATAATTTAAATAAGAATTAAAATTATATAAATATTTAATTTACATTTACTAATAAACAATATTATATAATTTATAAATATTTTTCCCATGCAAATTAACACGTACGTATAAATCTAGTTAAATAGTAATTAAATCAACTAGATCGCACAACCATTAATTAGTTGGATCGAAAAACATCTATTCATATATAAAAAATCCATGAATAACATATATTTAATTATATGAAAAATATCAATATTGATGACATTTTGATGCATGAAAGCAAATAATAGAAATAAAAATACTTAACGAATGACACCAAGCAGTTTGCAAGTAAGCTTAAGAAGAGAAGAACAAAGGGGAGAATCACCGAACAAAACTCGGAAACAATGTTGGGGCATGCCCAGTAATATAACACAACACTTCTTTGTGACCTTTTTGAATTTTAAATGTGTCACTGCGTTTACACATTTCGGAATTGATCTCACGTACCATAGACAATCTATAGGTGTTGGCAATAATCCATTCAATGTTTGAGATGGAACACATGCAATTTCATTTCCTTTTGTTTGCACTAATATTGTTTGGCTCATCAACAAACTTATGATGAGTGTCGATAACATTCTTTTCATGTTTTCGACTCGTTTGTTGTATTTCATCGGTTTCTTAATTGGTATTTATAATAATTCTTGTGTAATAATATTGTTTTTTTTGTCACTATACCACAACGTACCGATCCAATAATTCAATATTTTCATACGAATATTTAACAAATTTATACGAAAAAAAGTGAACTCGAAATAGGATGAAAGTAAAATTAGTGCAATTAATAGCCCATTTACTCTTTCCTATTGTTTGTTTGTTTTGTTTTGGCAAATATGATCTATATTTATTAATTACGTTATAATACATGCATATAAAATATATATCCGTCATAAATATGATTTACTATCCCCAGAGAGATTGAGAAAAAGAGAATCCAAATTATTAACACTTCGCTTTCCTAAATTAATAACATTTCGCTTTCCCAAAGTTATAAATACTTTCTTAATATGTTTTATAACGGTAACTAAACTTAGTAATACACTAAAAGCTAATTTTTCTGAGACATTTGTCTAAGCAAACTAAACATATTTCGGACTATTTAAATACGTGTATATATAATTTATAATTTAAAATATTTTTTATGTGTTTAAGAATGTGGAGATTTTATCGTAGTGAAACTCATTTTTTATGAATGCACTTCTAAAATTTCTAAAACAAGAAAACAAATATCTTATCAAATTTACTTTCAAATATTTTTTGAATTAGCTTTTAATGTCGTACTATACGAATTATATATATATAAATTAGAACAATTGTATAAAATAACAATTTTTTCAAATTTTTATGTAAAATGTAATATTAATTATTTAAATTTTTAAAATTAACATAATTTTAATATTAAAATAACTAAAAATCTCTTTCTAATAAAAAATTTAAACTCTAAATTAAAAAAAAAAGAATTCAAACATTATGTTTTAATTTATATATAATTTATTTAAAATAAATAATTATTTTCATATAATAATTTTTGTTATTTTAAAAATTTTATTTTTAATATATTAGATTTCAAAAATAAATTTAAAAGTTGTTATTTTAAAATATTACTCTAAACTATATATTAAGGGTAATATGCTTTCGAATTTTAATATTACAAGTAAAGAAGGGACGAAATCAATTTAGGTTAGGTGTCACATTAGCTGTTGATGTTTGTTTGATACTCCTTTTTTAAAAAAAATTTTTTGCTTTTCTGTTTGGTCTTTTAAATTTTGGAATAACTCCATCATATTTTGCCAACAAAAAAAAAACTACCAAGAAAGTACAAATCACGTTACAGAGAATGAGAGTTGTCGTAGCTTACTCTCACGAACGACCCCTCTGAGCCCTAGCTTCCGGCAATTTTCCAATCTCTCTTTACTCTTTTATTAAATCGAATTCGAATTCCGAATCAATTTGGATGTGAGACTTCTCATTTGATAGCTTCTTTTTGTATATCGCAAGGATTGTTTCTTCTCATTATCGAATGTCCGATCTCCTTCTTCTCCTCGTGTGTGTGTGTGTTTTTTTTTCTCTTTAACGCTATCTGCTCTTATCCTGCGCCGTCAATATCGAAATTAGGGGATGATTGATTTTGTGATTTATTGGGTTTTCTTATAGTTGCGTTTGATTTCATATTTGAGGGTTTTTTTATACGAAAAGTTTTTCCCTTTGGACGAAAATTTTGTTCTTTATCTCAAACGTGTTCTTAATATCACCAGGCACAGTAGGTTGTACATGCGGATCTCTAATTACAAGTACCTTCTCTTTTTTTTTTGGCAGAAACTTGGAGTTCATATTGACTTTACACTAGAGGGGTTGCTGAAGCTGTTTCTTTTAGTTATTCGAATTTGGGGATATATACCCAAGAAAATTGATTTTGGGGAAGAGTTGAGATCAATATATATTTTTAAACTATAAAGTGGAGCTTCGAAATGTTGCGTTTCAGTTGTAGTGGTTTCGATATCTCAAGAAATTTCATTCATCTGGCTGAATGGCACCCTTTGGAATAACCAAGGTTACTGGGCTTTGAAGCCCTCAAAATCCCTCTTTTTAAAGAGTAAGATATGGATTTGGTTTTGTTTGTTTTCTTTTTAATCTTGTGCGTTCAGATTTGATCTTTGGGGAAGGAGGTTTGGTAAAGAGACTCGAACGATTAATTTTTACTCTCGAGTCTGTTTTTTTTTTTATGATGGCTTCATTGTTTGTTACAGGTTTTGAAAGCGTTAGCGTCAACAGTAGAGATTTCATAAATTTTTGGAATAGATAATGTTTCGTGATAGTTTTTCATTTGCCCAAGCGATGGGTTGCTTTGGGTGCTTTGGTTCCTCTGGGAGATCCAGACAATCACGAAAGGCATACGATGATGATACATATTCCAGTGATGGTGATAGAACCAGCAATGTGGGAGGAGATGAAGAAGAAGAAGAAAAAGAAGAGCAGCAGAGCCGTTCCAAAAGATCTGAAGAAATTTTGAAATATAAATTACAAAATGGACTGATTTGCAGGCAGTTCCAAGTGAAGGAAACTAATAAAGTTATACGCGGAGAGGTATGCTGACTTCTCGTCCCCATCTCTAATGTGATTTTGCCAAAGAAACTCAAATCTTACTTGATTTCGTATGGTGTGCTTATACCAATTTATTTCTTATTTGATTTCCAGGATGAAGAAGGAAACAAGACAGTTAATGAGTTCGTTCGTAAGCGTAAAATTGGATATGGTAGCTACGGGAAAGTGGTAAGTGTGAAAATCTTTCCCAAAGCTATATGGTCTTTTAGGCGCATGTAAAAAACTTTTGTTTTGGCTTTCTTGGCTTATTTGCTTATGAGTTATGAATAGGTAGTTTAACAAGAAAAACTATTTTCCTATGCGTAAATAAGAGAATGTTTCTTAGTACAAAGAAGCATAAAATGAACAACAAATGGATTAGATATAACGCTGTTGTTTTCATGTATAACAACAGGTTTTATATCAGAGCACTATCGATGGCAAGGATTATGCTATTAAGGTATACTATTGCTTTCATTTGCATGTGACCACTTCTAAGCGTTACTTTTGTTTTGCTGTGCTTTGATGACACTGTTCACTGGAAATTTTTATCACCATAGGGCAGATTATACAAGCTTTCCTTTATTTGATAACATAATGGGATTAAATTTTCTGGGGTGATTGAATATCTGGATTTCCAGGCTTTTCACAAATCACATTTGTTAAGGCTACGGGTTGCACCTTCAGAAACTGCTATGGGGGATGTTCTACGTGAGGTATCATGTATTTCTTTTTATTTTTCTGAACAATATTCACCTAGGGGGTTAAATTCCTAAGCTGCCTTTTTCAGTTCAATGCTGATAGACTTCTGTAACGGGTTTCATTTTAAAAAACTTACGGCCATGTTTTTGTATCTCATCGTTGTAGGTTATGATAATGAAAATCCTGGAGCATCCTAATATCGTTAATCTCATTGAGGTGATTGATGACCCTGAGATGGATCATTTTTACATGGGTATGACTTCCCCTTTTGTACTTCTCTTTCTCTTTTGTAAATTTTCTGTCAACTGATGCCAGTGTTGTTTCTTCTCTATAGTTCTTGAATATATTGATGGAAAATGGGCCTATGATGATTCTGGAGCACCAGGTGCTATCGGAGAGAGAACTGCCAGAAAGTATTTAAGGGATGTAGTTGCTGGCCTCATGTATCTTCATGCTCATGTATGATCTGCACGTTATCCACGCTTTGGTTTATCTGATAGACTCATGATTTTCTCCTTGGCGTTTTTGTTTTCTCAATGTAAAAAAATAGAATGTAATTCACGGAGACATCAAACCGGACAATTTGCTGGTTACTAGTACTGGGACTGTGAAGATAGGAGATTTCAGTGTTAGTCAAGTATTTAAGGTATTGAAAATTCCATATCCAGTCTCTTTTCCTCTCCATTAATCTCTTTAAATGTGACGGGTGAAACATGATACATTTGATGAAGGATGATGATGATCAACTACGTAGATCCCCTGGGACTCCTGTCTTCACAGCCCCAGAATGTTGTTTAGGTATAACATACAGTGGCAGAGCTGCAGACACATGGGCAGTGGGAGTTACTTTGTACTTTATGATGTTAGGACAATACCCATTTCTGGGTGATACGCTTCAGGATACTTATGACAAGGTTCCTGCTCTCTCTCTCTCTCTCTCTCTCTCTCTCTCTCTCTCTCTCTCTATAATGCTTTATTACAGTCATTTCTCTAGAACAACTTGAATATCGCAGACCATCTAATGTTCTGTTTTTACCAATACTCTAGATTGTTCACAACCCGTTGATAATCCCGGATGGACTGAATCCTCATCTCAGAGATTTGATCGAAGGCCTCCTTTGCAAAGGTGAGTTCTTATCAGTTGATTCATAAAAGCATAATGAACCTTTATGATCAGTTGGCACAACTGATGGCTTCCAAACTTTGTGACCCGGACGTCTTAAAAACAGTTTTGGGTGTTGAAAACTTCAAAAACAAAAGTTATGATTGGTAGATAAAGATATAACCTTTTGTCGATAATGTGGCTAACGCTATTCACTTGTGGCAGACCCGAACCAGAGGATGACGTTAAAAGCTGTGGCGGAGCATCCATGGGTCATTGGACAAGACGGGGCTGTTCCAGAATACTTTTGTTGGTGCAAACGCAAAGCTGAAGAAGGAGAAGAAGCACCTAATGGTATTGAAACCGTAGCTGATGAAATTGCAAATACATAACCATGGCAATCATGTCTGTTCAATCCCTTTGGCAGATAAAAGTAATTGATCATTTAATGAGGCTCTCTCTTGATTTTGTATTATTTTCTCTTCTTTTTTTGTTGTTTTTTATCATCTATTTACAATAAAGAAAACTCACCGTTTCTCCGTTTGTTTATTTTGGTTTTTACGGTGGAGTTCAGGCTTATTGTATGTTTCCTTTGTTTGAAGCTTGTGTTTCTATTATTTGGGCTTTGTTTCCAGAGATTTCAAACATTTTCTACCGGCTTTTGTACTATCGCTTTGTAATATAAACACCCCATGAGAAAAATAGTAATAATGAAAATATGTTTGGGTCATTGGGTAATTTTAATGTTCCGTGTACTAAACAATGTGGTGTTTATTTAATCTCCACCGGGTGGGGTAAATTTTAGAAGATATGTACTATATAGGCCAAATTCTACTAGTTTTCAAGCGTCTATACCGGTTGGTGGAACATGTTTTGAAAAAACAAATCAATAATGTTTTTCGACTTGAAAGTAAAAAAAAACAGATAAAAACAAGCTATCCTCGCCGGATCTCTCTCTTTACAGAATCTCTCTAGCGGCGTAACCGTACCGAGATCTCCGAATGTTCTCTTGCCGTTTCTTGTACACAAATCCAGCGAATCCAACCACACAAACTGCTGCAATCGTTCCAAATGCTACCCCAGCCTTCGTACCGCCGCTCATTCCACCGCCTCCCGATGATTTTTTGCCTTCGATCCCGGTAATGTCGTTGTGGTTCAAATCACTGGCTTCAGGCAATGGAGACGGAGATGAAGACGACGAAGGAGATGCATTATCATCCGGTAACGGCGGAGAGATCGATGGAGAATCTGACGGAAATGGAGATGGAGAGTGTGCTGTTTCCGGTTCCGGAGGAGAAGAGTATTGAATCGGAGATTTTGCTGGCGAAGGAGATCCAGCTTCCGGCGTAGGCGCATGGATTGGAGGCGAATCTGCAGCGTCGATAGGTACATTCGGTGCCGGAGCCGGTGAGGATATACTCGAAATCTCACCGGAGACGAGAACCAGCATTAGCAGAGCCGCAATGAGAATTTCGAGCTTCATTTTCGACTTCTGTTCTCTGAGATCTCGAGGAATTAAGATACTAATAAACAGAAAAGTCGGTTTTGGAGTGTGAGGGAGAAATGCATACTATCGCTAGATTTGCGGCTACAAAAAGTGTTTGACTAATAGAGTTTTGCCACGTAGGTAACGTAGCGAACAGAGAAGAGGGCGAAACATTGGATCAGATCTCGGTATATGAAATACGGAGAAATAGGATTAGTAAATGCGGTGGGCTAATGTGAACCGTGCGAGAACTGATGCGCGAAATCAGCACGTGGGTTTCACGTGATTGAGCTAACCCTCACGTTACCTAAATTACTTTTTGTCTTGTGTAAGCAATCAGATAAAAAAAAAATTATCAGTTCCTTTGTTTTCGTCTATCACAAAATATGGTAGACGAAATTAAGAGGGAGTATAATATGATTGTAACTGTGCATTAGTGTGCTAAATTTTGTTTGGTCTAGGTAGATGAAACACAAACCATTGAAAAAATCAGCAAGAACAACCTATACGGACTAAAAGAAACATGAAGCCTAATCTTTTCACCATCAAGCTCAGCCCAACTTAGGAGGAGCACAAAAAACCCATAATAGTGAAGACACCAACTGGACCAGCCCCAACCAGCCCCAACCAGCACCAACCAGCACCAACCAGCACCAACCGGCCTTATTTATGGCTTCGCAAACTTTCAGATCCAAACTACTAAAGAATTTAGTGCAAGAGGCTTCGCTAGTTGGTAAATGTAGATATCAGTTTGGCCCGTCACATTAGTTATAAATGTTACTATGTTAATAGTAACCAATGAATCAAGAAAATTATAATTTGCATATAACATCGGTTCTGTTGTGATAGTATATGTGTGAAGTTTGATTCTTTTTCATAGGAGGATATTGAATAATTCTATCGTATCGTTGTCACAAATTTTTAAATTTGTTATAAACTATAATAGTTTTGTGAATATATATTAAAAAATGAAAATATAATGGTTAAACATTTCTAAATTTACTTTTATTGAATTATTAATTAATTTATGAAAAAATATAGAGTAATACTCTAAAATAGCACATTTTAAAGTTTTTCTTCCAAATCTAGCATCATAAAATTAAATTCCCAAAAATAGCACAAATACTTATTTGAAAATAATTATTTATTCTAAATAAATTCTACATAAACTTAGAGTATTATATTTGGGTTCATTATTTCCAATTTAGGGTTTAATTTTTTTTATTAAAATATAGTTTTAATGTATTTTAATCTTAAATTTGTGTTATTATTGGAAATTTCAACTAATGATGCTATTTTTGGAATAAAAACTTAGAAAGGTGTTATTTTTGACATTTGCCCAAAAATATATCACTGATATATTTAAAAAATAGATAGAAAAATTATTTTTTTCTATTTTTTAAAAAATTACATATAAATTTTAGTATAATTTTTTTACTAATTACATCTCTCAATTAATATTAAATAAATTATACAAAATTTTGTCATCAATATTTATCCCGCTAGATGCATGGGTTCGTTATAAAACACAATGTTTTTTCTTGTAAATTCTTTTTTACTATAAATACTTGTTTTTTTATTGTTGTACGAACAAATTAATTTATTATAAGTTATTTCTCCTAATTTCTCTACAGATAAATCAGTTTAAAAACTGGTTTGCACTCCCCATTATAACCTAAACATTTGATTCGATGAGAAACAAATTAATATTTTTCTTAATTGGTTATATCTCCCCGAGATTTTTTTTTTCGGACTCTTTCTAAAATGAAGTGATTTCTCATTTGTGCCTCTCCTTCTTCACCAGCATCGAATTAGGGTTCTTTTGGCGAGTTTCTGGAGAGTACCCTGAGATTTAGTGAGAAGAGATCTAATTAGCTCGTATTTGTCTTTGTTTCTTCGTCATCATCCTCTTTTCTTCTTGTTTCTTCCACCATGTTCTGGAAGTTGACTGCTCTTTCTGCTACTTCACCGGTGAGTAGAAGTTTCCTACACATGAATTGGTATTGTTTGCGTCTGATTACCAAGTTTCCTGTGAACTTGTCGTGTTCTGAGTGGCTAATCTCATTCTTTTTATGCCTTGCTCGTAAGAGAACAGAAGATGATGAAATGTCTGAGATTTCCTTTGTTTCTGAACCGATCTTCGTGCTATTACCATCACACTTGGAAATAAAAACAAGAGGGAAATTTCCTATTTTTGGCATGCTTGTAAATGATATATATGGAGGTTAATTGTTTCTCCCAGATATTGCGTTGGACCCTCCGATGACATTTTCTGCTTTGAATTTGGTGTTTGGTCCACGCCACTGTGTTTCCAGAATGTTGTGTCAGGTTAACTTCGTTGATGTGGTTTAAGGTTTTTGTCTTACCAATAGCTTCATAGTAGTGGTGATGTCTGATTTTGGTCTCCAGTGTTCTATATCGTGGTGGAAGCTAGAATTTTAGATATTTTCGTATTTATCACACCTTTATCATTTCACTTTAAAATATTTAATCTCTAGTGTCAATGTGTCATCCTGAGGGAAATAGTCGTATTTCCAACTTCGTAGAAGCTGGTAATGTAGTTTAGAGAAGGGAGAAACCAGCTGGGGGACACTGTTGTTGCCGTGGATAGGCAATCTTATCAATTTGTCATTGTTTCCTTATCTTTTTACTTGTTATTGACAGGTCGAATCCATATTAGACAAGGAAGAATTCACTTTGGAAGAACTCCTGGATGAGGAAGACATAATCCAAGAGTGCAGAGCTTTCAACAGCCGGCTCATAAATTTGTAATTCATTTAGGCGTCCTCTTTTTAACCTCGTTGTAGTTATGTGTAGATTTGTTATATCTTCGTTTGTATTATGAGTCTATGACATGTGTTTTCTCTCTATATTAACCATTCCTGAAAATATTGTGCACAGAAAGTAGAAAGAATCACTGCATACAACCTTATGTTTTCTTTGCAGGACCACCCTGGTATACAGTGGAAGTTTTAGTTTCTCATAATAGTAGCAAGTAGCAATGGTTGCGATGTTGGCCTTTTATGCTTTTATTGTATATGCTCATTTGCAGTCTGAGAGAAAGAGCACAAGTGGAACAGTTATTACGCTTTATTGTTGAAGAATCTCCAGAAGATGCTGATAGCAAGCGTGCTTTCAAGTATGTGCATCGTGGTTTGTTAGAGCTAACTTACCTTGCTTTTGCTGTTGATTTATCCAGATGTACTGTTGTTCTGATTTATAATATTCCTGCTTACTATCTTGAACCAAGAGTGAATAATCGTAAAGCATGTTTCTTTATTAGGTTTCCTTTCATCTCCTCTGAAGTTTTAACATGTGAGATTGATGTTATTCTTAAGACTTTAGTGGAAGAGGAGGAGGTATTGTATTACTTTTCTTCTTCCTTAATTAATATGAATGCAAAAAACTTGTTTAATTCTTTTTTATTTTTGAGCTTAATATTCCTTTTCCTCTGGTGTCATTTAATTGTTTATTCTTCCTTTTGCAGCTAATGAACCTACTCTTCTCCTTTTTGGAACCAAACCGTTCCCACAGCGTAATGCTAGCTGGGTATTTCAGCAAGGTAATGCCTACATTGTATACTTTCAATATTTATTTTTAGAATTTTAATTCTTAGTAGTTTCTAAATTTTATTCCTCGATGTATTTGTTACTTACGAACAATATCTTATTTCTTTTGGGTATAGGTTGTCATATGCCTCATGTTGAGGAAAACGGTCCCGCTGATGAACTATGTAAAAGTGAGTTCTGTTTAGATGTTTTATGAACTTCTTGCGAATAGTATGGAAAGAATGCTAAGTTCCGATTAAAAATAACAGTGTGACAGAAATGATATTTAGTGGGATGTTTCCTCTGTTATAATTTTCTGTGCTCAGTATTTATTTTCTGACCTATGGATAATGGTAATTGTACTTAGACGATATAAGATTTCCTTGTGAGCCTAGGTAGAAAAGTTCTGTCAACATGTGACTGTGAGACGTTTTTTTCTTTGAAACTTGTTACTTTGTGATTTATATGATGTACAGTCGATATAAAAGTAGCAAATGTTTTACAATACCATCTACAGGCTCATCAGAATGTTTTCCAGCAACTGGTTGAATTGATAGGGATTACGTCCATTATGGAGGTAACCCATCCCTCTCCTCTTATCCTTATAGGTGAGATCTGGTAATCACTTTTAGGCTAATGTTGGTTCATGCAGGTTCTAATTCGGATGGTTGGTGTGGATGATCATGTGTATCCCAACCACCTGGATGTGATGCAATGGTTAGCTGATAGCAATCTGCTTGAAATGATCGTGGATAAGCTTAGCCCGTCAGTAAGTATAATTCTTAAAAGCTGTCTCAGTCCCTTTCCTTTTGCTGCATTTGAGTTGAATATAGTAGACATGGACTTTATGAGCTACTTCAGATTGCTTCTCTTTAGTATTATAATAAAATGGGGCATGTTGGTTCCTCACGTAGCTGCTAGTTTGGAGCTACTGAAAATCGCATTGTTTAAGCTGTATAAGATAATAGAGAATAGTTGGCTAAACTCTCCTGTGCCCGCATATCTATGTTCTGTCTTCTTAGTGTACATACTTCTGAATCTCTAAAAGCAGTAAAGAGAATCTTCTCTGTACTTCTGTAGTGGTTATTGTTTCGTCAAACAACAAGATTTATCTAATTTTGGTCAGTTCTGATGTGTAGTTTCTCACAATTTTTGCTTCGATTTTCTGTTTCATCAGAATTCTCTCGAAGTTCATGCAAACGCTGCTGAAACACTGTGCACTATTGCTCAAAATGCACCATCACCTTTGGCCACCAAACTCTCTAGCTCAAGGTTTGGATGATGTTTTTATCATCTTAAATATGCAGAAATATATTTTGTATTCAAGATAATATCAGTGATTTTTTATCTCTGCAGTTTTGTTGCACGGATATTTGGGCATGCTTTCGGAGATCCCCAGTCCAAATCTAGCCTTGTCCACACACTTTCGGTGTGCATTTCGTTGTTAAGCCCAAGAAGATCGTTAGTTTCTTCTCCCTTTATGTATTCATTCAGGGGCCAACAAATCTTTGAGTCTCCAATTTCTGTGAATCCGGAGACTATTGCCACCATGCTGCCTAGACTTGGTTAGTGTAACACTACTAACCCATTCTGTTCTGTACATGCACGCATATTTTACTACGTTTTTTAGTGATTGCTAGGATCCAGTTCTATCTTTTGGTCCGTCTTAACCTCTGTTTCTCTCATACTGTTCGAGGTTGCACATGTTTGCAAGACAATGAAAATCTCTAGTTTTAAATTTAGTTGTTGCATTTGCTAGTTTGACGTCATTCCATTTTCTTTTTAGTAGTTTCTGGCCATATGCTTTGTTCTTTCTGGCCTGGGAGATGTGAGCTCTCGTTCTTTTCATAAATTGGCTCCTTATTTGAACATGCCTCCTTGTTGGATATGCTTTGTTTTTCCCCAATGCTTCCAATCGTTTTACTTTCCTTTAAGGCCTGTATCTTTGGTGTAGGTGACTTTGTAACACTTTTAAACGTGACCTCGGATGAAAAGATCTTACCTACAACCTATGGGCAGTTGAGGCCTCCACTTGGCAGTCATCGTCTGAAGGTCAGGTCTCATTGTGATTTTTTTACTTATGGTCAACTGGATGGTCTGATTGTATGATGGTCCCGACATCAGATCTTGCAATTACACATGTACTTCTGTTTGTGTTTTCTGTCCTATTGCTTTCTTACTTTCTTTGTGTTGCTGATGGCTTGTCTTAGATTGTGGAGTTCATTGCTGTCTTTTTGAAAACACGAAGTGAAGCTACAGGAAAAGAACTAGCTAGCTCAGGAGCTATTAGAAGAGTCCTTGATCTGTTTTTCGAGTAAAAACTTCTTCCTGGATTGATGAAAAACTCTTGCATTGTTTGGAAATTCACATGTCTGTTATGTTTTGCTTGGCTAAATTCACTTTTCAATTGTTCTTTTTTCCTATGTAGGTACCCATTTAATAATGCACTGCACCATCAGGTGGAGAGAATAATAGTATCGTGTTTGGAGAGCAAAAACGAAGAGATTATTGACCATCTTCTCCGTGAGTGTGATTTGATTGGAAAGTTTCTTAAAACAGAGAGACAGCCAATCCTTTCTGGGGGTAACGAAGTATGAACTTTTCCACTCATGCTTATTGCTCTGCATACAGTCTGATATATATCCTGAAAATTTAGCAAGCAAAGTTTGTCGAGAGAGCGCATATATAGAGAAACATTTTCCAGTTCTGAGACAAGATGTGGAACATTATATTGTGTGGTTTTGCAAAGCAATTATATTTATTGTTATACCTTTTTCGGACACAAAATGGTCCGTTACGGATAGTTTACTGAGCTATAGGTTTTATTGATTTTACTTTCATGTAGCCAACAATACCTGCGGCTGCAAAGAAGGCTCCACGGGTGGGAAATATTGGTCATATATCAACAATTTCAAACAGGCTTGTTCAGCTTTCAACTAACAGTAACCAGATAAAGACTTTACTTGAGGTTGGTTTTTCAGCAATAATGATTGCAGATTTACTGTTGAATTTTGTATCTTGCCTTTCTACATATAACCCATCAAGATGGTTCCTTAGTAAAGTATCCCAGGAATTTTTTTTCCTTCAAATATTTAGGCATTATCTTACCTCAAATCTTGTGTGTAAATAGGTGCATTTTGTGTTGGTAGATACGAATGTTTGACATGTACCGTTTTCTTTTACTAGGAACATAGCGAATGGGGCGAGTGGGAAGCTAATACGTTGCATGATCGAAACACAGTTGAAAATGTTTATCACTGGGTTTGCGGGTATGCCTCTTCTCAAACCTCTACGGCTTCTTGTCACACATTTATGCAAAAACTGAAAAACATTTACTTGAAAGGTTTTCGTAGTAAAACATAGAGAATCATAGGAAACTTGCTCCCAACACCTTCGGGTGTAAAGATAGATGGCATCATGGCACAGTATCGAATCGTGCTAGTTCTGATTTTGTGTCTTGATAAATTTCACTTCACTTCGTTTGCATGCAGGCGTCCGACGGCATTACATGATAGGACTAGGGACAGTGACGATGACGAAGTTCGTGACAGGGATTATGATCTTGCTGGTTTAGCTAATAACTTGAACCAGTTCAGATACAACGTACAAGAGAACAATAGTGCTACGGAGGTAGTTGTTAATCTCTCTGATTAGTATTCCTTAAAAATGATGGCAGCGTTTGAATTCCATGTTTCTGTTTCCAGGAGCATGGTTCGAATGACAGAGATGACGAGGTACGCATTTAAAGTATTTAGTGTTCTTCGTTTGAAAGAGAACACTGTCTACTAAAGTCGACTGTAACATATTTGTAGGATGTTTACCTTGATGATGAATCTGCTGAAGTTGTGATATCATCTCTAAGGCTTGGTGATGAACAGGCGAAGTAAGTTACGCAACCCCAACTATCTGATTTTTTGTAAAAGAGATTAACTTCTAATCTATCGAATGTTTTTTTTTGTTCTTGGTGCAGCAACTTATTCACAAACTCGAACTGGTTCACGTTCCAAGGAGATGAGTTGGGCGAAAACACAGGAACAGGAATGATTCCTTCGGAGGAGGCAATGGAAGATGTAAGTTTGAATGAAACATCCGGTGCTGGATGTGAAGAGGAAGAAGATTGTTTGATTACGGGAAACAAGAACCCTTTCGTAGCCACAGCCTCAACCTCAGGAGAAGTCTCGGTGTCAGTAACTAGAGATATCGAGATTGATGAAGAAGATGTGGTTTCAGATGAATTGTCACCCGAATGGGTTGAACGTGGACATTCTTCTTCATCTGCGGCAGAGGTCAAAGATCAGTATCATGAAGATGACGTGAAGATGCCTGATGTTAGAATCCCAAACGGTTCCTCATCCTCGGAAGGTGAGATTAGCCCGAGATCACCGCCTGTGCCTTTGTCGTGTGGAAAAGACGTTGAGTTTGTGGGCGTGGAGCCAGAAGGAACGGAAAGGGCAATGGATCAAGCTCTTAAGGAAGGCATAGTGGGAGAAGCAGGTCCAATGAAGAGGAACGTCACCACCGCCTCACCAGGAAAGGAGAGCCCTGTTGAGAATATGCAGCAGGAGTACAACGACACTAACTACTGGAGGATCGATCAGGAGGTGACCGCTGTTGAATGACGTGGTACATCGTTTTCTGAATGTTGATGTGGCACATCGTTGTCTCAGTGATTTCCGAGCAGAAAGGGAAGGAAGGTACGTGTGAATGTACAGTACTACTAAAACCAAGTGTTCGTTTGGAATATTTTCACCAAGTGGCTGATTTGCTCAGTTAGGTTTTTACAAATTTGGATACTTTTGTTCAAGTATTTATTTTACTCACTTTTCTTATTACGTTTGAAATATTTGATTAAAATTGAGAGACTTGTTGTAAAAACATCTGTTGAAAGTTGTAACGTTATTGTGGGTAATAAAAAGTCTGAATTCTAGTGTTCATTTGCTTAATTTTGTCTTTAAATATTGTCTCCATTCTTTCATAAAGGGAAACACAATAAATAATCGTTAAAATTTTACTTTGAAGAGAAAAAGGAAATACAACAAGAATGAACCTTAGTGAAAATTGCTTTGAAATACATGATATCACCACACACCTGTCCACAATTTTCAGCAACAATTTCTTTCTCTCTTTCGATTCATCTCTTATTCGATTATCTCTCTGATCTTGTTGAACTTTTTGAGAGTGGAAACTGCAACAATCAAGGTTCAAGTGGATGCAAGAGCTCTGTCTCAAACTCCGTTGTTAGGATTCTCAAGCACGGTAGCGATCACTCTAAAGCATGAATTTGAGGAATTTATCTTAGATGAGAACGATGACACTTTCACGAGTCTCGGATCTTATCCGGCTTCTTCTTCTCCACTTTCCGACCAAAGGATCTTTCTGAAATTCCAAAACTTCACACCAAACTACGTCCACCAACATCTCTTTAACCGATTTCCTTATCCGGAAAAATATCTGATCAGATTGTTGTCGAAGCGGAAAAGTAAAGTCAAAATTCACCCTTGTTCATGGCCGTATACGTCAAACTGACTCAGAAAGTATTCTTCGTCGTGTCTTCTAATTCTGCTCCGTCGACAACAGATTTTGAAACCAAAAGTTGTGCTGTATGTTTGAAGATGAAAACATAATATATTTATATATATTCAAACATAATATATGTGGAGAAAGAAGAATTTAGGAGTTTAATTAGAGACTTAAGAGTTTCAAGTATTTTTTTTATGGTTGTAATGATTTAGTTGATCTGTCACTGTGTGTGTTTCTGAAATTGCAAACGTTAACAAACATAACAACAACAAAATTTAACTTGTCAAATATTTGTAACGTATGCGACTTAGATTCATTCCCCTTTTTTTCGATTGAAGATCGATTATAGTTCAAATCTATCTAGAAGTAGAATCTATTTACAAGAGAGACAAAAAATATCTCTGTTTTGGCAAAAAAAAAAAAAGTAAAAGAAATACTTGAAATACGAGTAAAATTGTCCTGTGGTAGTTCCTATAACTAACGAAAAACAGAGTAAAACCTAGTTTGATTCTCAATGGTGAAAACCCTCAAAATCGAAGCTACTGGTAGGTAAGCTACTCTCCCTTCTGATTTCAATAACTTTTCGATGAAAGTTAGAGTGAAGGTTAGGTTTAAAACCAGGACTTGAAGCAGGACGATACTCGGGAAATAGCCGACCGGTTCTATATCGCATCCCGCACGCGTTGCAGAGTGTTCCTCTTCCTCTGGGACCTTCTCTCCATAAGGGAGTGTTTTTCGTGCCGCAATGTAAGCAACTCTTGTCTTTAATGCCAACTTCAGAATCAAAGAGACAAGCCACACTTTTGAAAGACCGTCTTTTTCGTGTTCCTCGTTTGTTTCTTGGCAGAGACGACACTTCTCTTGCTATGGTTTGTGAATTTGATAATTTTAAATCGTTTGTATCAACCATAGACTCGTTGTTGCTGTAATCTTCAAACTGTAGCTACATAGTAAAACGTATTGAGTTTTTATATTCACTAAAAATACAAACATGTCTATAATAGTTTGAGATAAACTCACTAGTAAATTTGAATCTTCAATGATTTCTGTCAAACCATAATCAGAATCGATGGAGTTTCGTTGGAGTTCGGTGAAAGGAATCTCAAGTTTCTGCATAGCAGTTCCAAGATCTTCTTCTTCATGTAAAACAACATCATTGTGTGCCGCCATCTTTTGCTTCTTTTAATAAGAATTTTGGCTTTATATACTTTTCAAAGTGATAATGTTTATATAGCTATTATATATATCCGAAACTACATAATATTATAATTGAAGTTAGAAGGAAAATAAATATATTCTTTCGATCTAAACGAATATGAAAACTTTCTCCCCTGAGATTCTCTTGGGGAAGAGATTCGATACCCCATATCTTAGATATTCTTTTCTAGACCGGTTCCGGTTAATCATGTTTCATTTGCGGCTGGGGTTGGTCAACTCTAACCTAATTAAACCGAGGGTCGAAGATAAAGACAGTTAGGATGGCCTGCTAATTGGTATCACAATTGTTTTTGATTTGGTTGGATTTAGTCAAATTATAGTTTGATTCACCTTTTCCGAATTTGAGAATGGTTTGATTTGGGTCGGTTTTCAATTTGGATTGATTTGATCAAATTTCATCCAGTTAAAACTTAACCAGATTGGATAATGAAAATATGAAAATATATATTAATTTTGTTATACGATATGTTGTTTGTTTGTTTGTCGATAGTAATTACAATTGCGACTACGATTAATATTGCGGTTATGATTATAACATATATTGTTTGTTTGTTTGTCGTTAGTAATTACGGTTATTGTTGATCACCGCAATTTCATACGGCTAACAAACGAATATAACTATTATATTTTTTTGTATTATTATTTTCGAAATAATATTCCTATTATATTTTTTTGTATTATTATTTTCGAAATAATATTCTGCCTAAAATGTTCTTCTTTAATCTTCAGAATTTTGGATAAACCTAAGAATTATTGAATGCAAATTACTAATTATTCAGAAAAAAATATTGTTATATTATCCTATTAAACGATTAGTGGTTATTTTTTAAAAAAAATTGTGCAATTTTCTTTTATTTTTTCTGCCTGTCCAGTTTTGTCTCTTGAAATTCGAGACTATATTAATCGAGTCTGTGTTAATCAAGATTTGCGGATTAAGTTTCCAAGATTTTCATCTTTGTAAAATTAAACTAGGGTTATTTATAAAAAAACAATATATGCCAAAAAAAATATTGAATGTTAGTTTTGCATGTGCTAGTTCGGTCCTAACTATTTGGAAGCCTAAACAATTTTAAAAATGTGACCTATTTCCCTTATAAAACTTTTAATAATATAATCTGTGCATTTGATGTGTTTTTTTAAAAAATATTACATAAAATATATTAGTCTAATTTATTTGTGTCAATTGAATTTATTGTGTTATATAATGAATGCTTCATATGTCTTTCCTTATAATTAAAAAATCAAGTGATCTATGTCATTCAATAGATCAGATGTCCATTAAAAAATTTCTTTATTTTTTTTGTGAAAATATATTAACATTATATTATTGAATCATTATACAAAATGAATAAATTTTGGTAAAAAATAATAAAAGTGAAATTCGAGACGAGGAAGAAAAAAGAAGATTTTTTTGGTATTCTTCTATTTTCTCTCTATATCTAATTTTTTCGGTATATTAAAATATTCTTTCACGAATTAAGAAATTTACATATTGTCATACATTATTCATGTTCATTTTTCAACATAAATATCAAATTTAAAAACTAGAAAACTCTCAACTTTTAAAATAACATTCAATATATTTTGAGTATACACATATTAATTAATCTTCTAAATGCATATAAGTTAAAACCTCACGGTTTGAATATAGTTTAACAAAATTGAGAATGAAAGAGTTTTAATATGCATATCATAAATGTAATAATGATTTTGGAATTTATTTGTATTATATAATTTTATTCAAAGGTGGGAAGAACATTATGAAGTTTGATGATTCATACTACCATATTAAATCCTTTTTGTTTGTTTTTTCAATAGAACCCTGAAATGATTACACTGAATGACATTTTTACCGCATAATGAAATAGTTACTGATTTAAATAAATATATTTGCCACCCACTAATAATATATATATAAATATACATCTGTAGATTATTCTACTTTATAATTTCATTAATCCCCTAAGGGGCTATTGATGAATCAATATGATTTCAACTTTTAGTAGTGGAAGAAAGTTCTCAATGCTGCTAAAGTTACTCTTCATTTTGAAACAAAAGTAAATGTCCTAAAACAAATATTTTGTTAAATTTATCCTAATTATCATCTAAAGAACTGTTTTCTCTAAAATGTATAAACAAAATTAAGTGTTTATCTAAATATACTTTTATTCACACGTTACTATTAGATTTGGTTTTGATAATCAGAAGCGTAAATACATTATTAATAAGCTCTATAAATATCTACATATATCACTCACAAAAATGCTTACCGCCTACGTACATATGTATTGGAAGAACGATAAGAGTAACCAACAATTAAGAATCAAATTATAAAAATCACAAAAAATTTTATTATATTCTAGAAGATTATTGATATGTATTAATCTTATAAAAATGAAATTTAGTTTTATCTCTAGAGAATTTAGATTTATAGAATTTTTTACGGAAAAATAGTTAGTTAGTCGTATTAAACGTCATTAAATTCGTCACTATCTCTAATATATTATTTGAAAAATACTTTAAAAAGTAATATCAGTGTAGCATGTTATTAACATAAATGTATTACAATAGTAGATTTCAAATAAATATATAAATAGATTTAAATTATTAGAATAGTTACAATTTATTTCATTGTTATTAATTTAATTAAATACTCAATATATTTTATTAAATTAAATAAAAATTTGGTTAAATATTATTTTATTTTCTTTAATTTAGATATACAAAAATTAATATTAAAAGTAATTTTAAATTAAAATTAAATTAAAAAAATGTCTAATTTATATTTTTTAATAAACAATATTATATAATTTACGAATTATGATGTGGTGTTGTAAATTCGTCTAACACATACTCACAATTATAATTTGCCATATAAAATATAGGGTAAAGTAATTGAGTATTACAACGAGTTTACAAATAATGCTCGTGACATCTTCAGTATCTATGAGAGTTCTAAACAATTTAGACCCTAATTCTTTGATTCCTTATAGTGTAAATGTAGTTTGTTACGTTACTCGATAAGAATTCTAAACAATTTTATGTTTTTACGTTCAACAATCTATCATGATCCCTGTATCTTCCATTTTGAACCAAACTCTATTTTTATGTCTCTCTCTGCTTTGGCTCTTTATCCAATCATGTAATTTATTTTTCTCTTAATTTTCTATTGAGAGATTTTTTCTTCAAATAAACCCTTAACCATTAGTTTTATTTTTATCAAATTATTGTGTTTTAGTTTTGTTTTTCCAGTTCTAAGAAATTAAATTTATTCCCCTTATGTCAAATGAAAAAACGTTTAGATAAAATACTAAATGACGTAGGCGAATGTTTCTCATATTTGTATAAGGATCTTGAATACCCAATCTGAATACTGAAATAAAAATCTTAATAAATTATTCAGGTGTTTTTGTAAGATCCTCATTAGTTTTGGATCCCACAACTTGACATTATTCAACTAATCCACCAAAAGTAAAGTGGATTTTCCCTATTTCTAGTGCAATAATAGACAACCATTTTTCAACCAACTTCATCATTTTCCATCACAATTCTTTCCTTCTTTGCTCCACTAGGACCCTCACATCACACCCAAATAGTATATCTTTAAAATATATCTCAAATAGTCAATCCACCATAACAAACAAACAAAAAACCTATAATCTCTCATGCATGTGTATATAATTATATATCATTTTCTTAAAACTCTCCATCTTCTTCCTCACAAGGGTACTTAAATAAACCCATCGAAGCTTTTACTAGTTAGCTGCAAATGTAAGTTATTTACATTTCATGTCTATTTCATAACATCTTGAACGTTCATAGATTGTAAAGAGACTAGCTAGTCTGTTTTCTTCTTGCAGCTCATAATACAAATTCGAGATGGGAGTAAAGTATAAGCATATTGTGGTTGTTGTCATAGTGGTGATGATCATGGTATGCTCTTGTTCAGCTGCGAGGAACAAAATTTCAAAAGAAAATAATCAAGAAAACGAGAAAATATTGCAGAAGATGAAAGAAGAAGATTCAACTGAGAAAATAGATCACCCAAGAAGCAGCGTGGAGAATCACCATTACATCCCAAGACAAGATTTCAATAACTATGGACCTGGAGGGGATAACAATGGAGGTGGTGGTGGTGGTGGTGGTGGATAACTCCAATGAAATCTCTTAAAAACAATAAATATATATATATATATATATATAATCTTACAAATATATTATAATAAGAAATAAAACGTATGGTTATGTGAAATTATAGTATATGAGGCCAGAACTTAATTAAATATGAATCCTCTTAGGTTTTATTAAGCATGTCTAATGTCTAATTGTGATTCTCTATTAGTGATGTTCGGTTATTGTATTTTCCTTTTATGGTTTTCTATGTAAAAACAAGGTATATATAATGGGTTTGTGTTTTTTTTTTGTTTCTATAATGGGTTTGTGTTTTTTATTTGTTTTATAATATGGGTTTGTGTTTGTTGGCAAGAGGAGAAACGAGGGAAGCAACTTTGTGTGTTAACAAGTTCAACCTCTTCCTTAAAGTTCAAAACATAGAGCATCTCCGAAGCTACAAGCTGAATGCTCTCTGTCAAGATATGAAGATATAAGTACAGAGAAAGCCACGAAGAACAATATAATTTCTTTCTTTCTTTTCTTCTCTCTATCTTCCTTCATGGAGAAATGGTTCGAAGTTTTCAAGAACAAAGTTGTTGATGCAAAGAAACACATCCTTCGAAACTAGGAACTGAGGTAACACAAAATAAGAACAGAGCTAATAAAATATAAGAAATCTGCAAAACTCAGAGTTTTACATTATATAATGGTTCTATGTTCTGACACATCAGTACTGAACTAAATAACTCGACGGTTTGTATTTTGATGCTTAGAGGTTCTGTTTTACTAATCAGTACCTGTTCATTCCTTCCGGTCCTTGTATATTATTAGCCTATATGATCCTGAGCCCATATAATAGCAGCTCAGTGCAGATTCAGACAATTTCATCAACAGAGTCTTCGAAAAGATCCCTCTTGGATAGTTTCTTTGCCATATGATCCCTATAATTTCTCAGTCTCCTGTACAACCCATCAATTAACGTCAATCGTCTATAAATTCAAACCCATCAAAATCGAGTAAAAACAGAAGAAAAGGGAGAAATCAACTCACAGCCTCAGCGAATTCGTGTTTGGGATCCGGGAACATGTAACCAACTAACAGGGTTTTATTTCGATGGTGAAAAAGTTGAGGGTGTAATAACTAATAAAAAATAAGCAAAGAAATGGGTGATCAAAAAAGTCCGGGGTGAAAATATCAAAAATTAAAAGTTTGAGGATGCAATAAGGAAACGCAAAAAAGGGAGCCTGTCAGACAACCGTGCGACCACCCTAGCTAGGACAAGACCAGACTAGGTAGCGATCCTCTACAGCGCGGAGTCTCAGAAGAGAATCGTAACCGTTAATCACACTCAGATCGTACGGCTTTTAATCATCAACCAGGATTGAGGGCCTGTCTCCTTAGAAATCAAGGATACAGAGGTACGAGCCTATAGAACAGATCCTGTTCAAGTAAGGTCGTGACCTATGATGGTTTCTCAACATATATAAACAAACGTATTTACTTTTGAGTTTCCCATGTGGGAGTCTAGGTCTAATGAATTATTAATTAGTGAACTAAAATCGAAATTGTCAAGGCCCAATAGAGTATAAACAACGCCATTAGGAAAAAGCTAAAATTAAATTAAAATATAAAAAACTAAATCAAGGATAGAGAAGACAAACAAAACTAATTGTGACAAGATGTTCGTAAGTATAATATCTGAGGATAAAATAATAAAGTTGTAATAAAAAAATATTTTTAAAAAAACTTAATCAGGTTATATTTTTGAAAAGAAGGACGTGAAATGTGACACTTATTTAAAAAAATTTGTTAGATGTTTTTATAGTCATCTCATTGGCGTTGACAAAAGAAAGTCATGTCATTGGCGAAGATGACGTGGTGATTAAACCTCTTTGTAGCAACTTATAACTAATGTATTTTCAGCCAATTTTCTTCTAACGAAAGTTGTCAAAATCCTTTTCATACTATCTTCCACATTATTCTAAAAGAGGAATTTAATCGAAAACATCAATACGAAGAGTTTGACTTTTAAAAATTGTCAATAAAGTTGAAAGTTATGTCAGAAAAGTAAAATTCATTTCTTTAAAACGAAAGAGAAGTGTGGATCTGTCTTTTGAAAGTTTGATGAGACAGAATATGTCGAATATAAATTACAGACACAGCCTGGATTTGGTGATAAAGATTGAGACGTATGATCTGTACGGTCATTATAATATTCATCGTTTCAATTTCATTTGATAAGAGCTTCTGACTATCTTCCTTTTTCTTCATTATTTTTAGTAAATTCAGGAAGTTATCGTCCCACGTATGAGCTATGACTTCATCGTGGGTTCACTAATATCTGAGTGTATTTCTATATTCAGATAAATGATACTTATATATATATATATATTCATAATCACTATTTAATTAAGGTCGCCTCTTTTATTCCGTTGATAAACAAGAAATACAGTATGTGATAAAAGGCTTATGAAAATCAACAAATACAAGAATCACATTTTGACATAGAACCAACTTATCATTGAGTTTATATGATGTGATAGAACAATAAATATCATGTGTATATAATTAGTAATGTGGTTTCTTCGGTATAATGTAGCAATCAATGCAATAAATAAATATAACCTTAGAAAAAAAGAAAAATATTAGTCAAATAAGAGAAAAAGGAGGCGTGAATACGACGAAGCAACAAGACGACAATAAACATGAGATACCGGTGCCGTACGCACCAGAGGTTACGTCGTCGTTTGGGAAAATTGTCAATACAAAATTTCTTTTTGGTTGGTAACATACATATCTTATACATTGTCAAATTAGCGTAAGCCATTTGAATAATTAAAACAAAATTATATATCTGCAGCAGGTGGCATGGTCTTCAATATAGGGGCAAAAACGTAAATTACATGCATTGGTATTACGAAATAATTTTTTAGCTCATCTCGGAAATTAATTCAAATTTTAGCGAAAAGTAATTTCCGATTGTAATATTAAAAACAAGTAATTTTTTGCATTTTTATTTCTTCTCTTTTAATATTTTTATAAGAAAAAATTCGCAAATCATTACCTATTGTGTTTCTGAAAAGAATTTTTTTTGTTTTATATAATTCAAGAATATATATTTTATGAGTTTGTATGCTTAGCATTGTAATTTTTAGAAAATTAATTAAATTTGTTAAATTATTATTAGTTAACATCAGTACAAAATCGTTAATAAAAATCTATTTATAATCAAATTTTAATTTGTTTTTTAAAAACTCAAAGTGCCAAAAGTATATATATTAACTCTCTTTGTAAAATATTTGTGACATGGGTGTGACAACATTGTTACTAATCGACGATTTGAACTTGGTTATGACTTCGTGAGGTCTACCAAGTTGTAATTCTAATTAATTAAAATATTGACAGCATGATGCATAAACAAATATCATATATATAACGCGATGGTGTCAACGGCCTTTACATTACTTTAATTTTTTTTCGGAATTTGGATATTCCTTATTTTAGCATCCAAGAAAGTTAGGGTTTTTTTATCTCTGCCAAATATTTATCATTTCATGCAATATACTACATATTATAACAATATAATGAAAAGGGTAGATTAGTCGACTTATCTGCATTAAAAAAACTAAGCGATATGGTTGTCGCTATTGACTTTAACGATGAATCAACTGATTTACCGACCAGTTATCTAAATTAGCAACTTATTGATGAATGAGTTATGGAATTTTATTTTTATATGGTAAACAAAGTCGAATTAGCAATTAGTAGGAATCAAAGTAAATAATTTTAACAACTTTGATGAGGGATGGTATTAAGTATTTTATGGGGTAGGTCTTTTGCTCCCATATATTTCTCGTAATAAAGTAAAGTAGTATCATAAAAATGTTCACACATGAAAATAGTAAGTGAATTAATGATTATATTGCTCGATTACACTTTTGTTCATACGCTGATTCATTATGTCTCAGATGATAAAAAAAATACTCACCAATAAAAAGTATTTCATTTTCTCTTAGAAAATATACTACGAGTTGACAAGATCTAATGGGCTTTCTCAATTGGAAATTATCACTCTTATTTTGAATGTTATTTTCTATAAATATTTTTTCAAACTTTATATGAATTTTTTGAATTTTTTCTATGTGAATATTAAACCTGCGATTCAAGTGATTTTATACATTGTATATGTTTATTTGTATGACGCATGAGTATATGATTGTGCTTACCGTAAATTATTATTTGTTTAGTTAATTTAGTGTTCTACGGTTAGTCATACCAGTCAAAAAATATATTTTACATTACGATTTTTTTTATTGTCGATTTAAGTGATTATATATATTGGTTATATTCGTTTGTATGTCACATAAAATTATGGTTGTGGTTGATTATTATTCGTTTACATATTATATTATCATACGGTAGTCGTAACGGTCAAACGTTAGATTTTGCGTTATAATTTTATGACCGATGATTAAAACATCGTTACAATTAAAAATTTACAATAATTTACAATCATAACCGGCATCAACCGATAACCAAACAAAATATAGCACTAGCAATGGCAACTTTAACCATAAAGCAATTTTAACTGTCATAGTCCTTAGCGACAGACAAACTAAAATCTTTATCTACTAATCTAAATTTGCTATCATCCCAATGAGACAAAGTCATCTTACCATTTGAAAACACATTTTACCATTTGAAAACACATTTATTGATTTATGAGGAATCATATGAAATCAATATGTGTTTTTGCAAAATCTTTCATAACAAACACATTTGTTTGAATCCCACTAATTATACATACATACTCGAAAACTATTGCCTATTGTAGTCATTGTTTTGAGGTTTTTTGCAAAATTCTCAAAATAGGGAGTAACATATTTATTTTGCAGACAAATTTTTGAGTATCTGTGGAATATTCAAATAACTAGTTCATTGGCTATAATTTTTCTATAGATTTATGACTGTGATGAACGGTTACATTTTTGTAAAACGATTTACTTAGCGAATTTCTAATTAATTTTCGTCGACTTCAATGTGGTCGAAATTTTTTGAAAGATTTTTGACAATACCATATTTCCATCAGAAATTCAATAAAATATTTCAATCAATTTTCAATTGAAAAACTCATCATACTTCTTTTATTCTACTCCGATCAAATATAAATTCCATCGAATTTTATTTGTTTTTAGTTGAAAAAAGTTTTCGACAGAATTTCTGGCGGAATATGCTATTTTTACATGTAATAGGTCAATTTAATGTTTAATTAGGCACTTCTAGAATTATCGTGTTTCTTTATAATCAAAATATAACTCGATATATGAAATTATACTTACTTATAGACTAATATTGTTAATAATAAATTAATCCTATATTACCAAATCTTTCGTTAAATAATTTTTTATTGTTCCCAACGAATATGCGACATTTCTACGGTTATATAAATGGTATGATAAAAATAAAACAGAAAAACTTTATTAAAAAAAAAAACAAAAGCAAAGGCGTGAGAAGAAGAAGAAGAAGCACGTTGTGTCTCAAGAAGAAAAAAGTCTTCTTCTCCCATTTCTTGGGAACAACAATGGCTCACCATAATGAAGAAGAAGGCTCAATTGGGACCTCCATGCATGGATACACGGCGAGGGAACAAATCTTCTCCTTCTCTATCAAAGACAAAGATGGCCCTTCATCTCGAACCATCCGATCGGATGATCCATCGGCTAATTTTGCCTTGCCGGTTGATTCAGAACATAGAGCAAAAGTGTTCAAACCATTCTCATTTGCGAAACCACACATGAGAGCTTTCCACTTAGGATGGATCTCTTTCTTCACATGCTTCATCTCAACGTTTGCCGCTGCTCCTCTCGTTCCCATCATCAGAGATAACCTTGATTTAACCAAAAATGATATTGGAAACGCCGGCGTCGCCTCAGTCTCCGGCGCCATTTTCTCTAGACTCGCTATGGGAGCTGTTTGTGACTTGCTTGGCGCTAGGTACTTATAATGATTTTACATTATTATATTAGTATATTGTTTTAATGGTGAAACCATGCATGTTGAATGGTTTAATTGTCGAACGTACGTATTTGTAGAATACATGCATTAGATCTAAGATTCACCCATATGAACATTTTATATCATGGGAACGAACATACAAAAATTTCTCTTGATGATTATCATGATTTTTATATATAGTCTTTAAGAAATCTATAAAACTTACACATATCATTACCTCCAGTTCAATTAATTGTAGTAATTTAAATTGTATTTTTATTTTAAATGTTTGTTTTAGTAATTAAATAGTAATACCATAAAATAGTATAATTTTAAATTTTCGTTTAAAATTTAGTATTTTAACTTAAAATTCAAAAATATATTGCATAAATAATTTTTTAAAAATACATATAAATCATAAAAAATTACAAATATATATAAAATATTATATTTGGGTTATTTTTTCTAATTTAGTATTTCATTTTTTATTAAAAAAAGTTTTAAAGTATTTTAATATTAAATTTGTGATACTTTTGGAAATTTAAAAATACTAAATTTGGAATAAAAAAATTAAAAAAACATTATTTTTGTCAATTGCCAATAGTTAAAATTAACCTATGATAAAAAAAATTGAAATAGGTATGGAACTGCGTTTCTACTAATGCTATCGGCTCCAACAGTGTTCAGCATGTCCTTTGTGGCTGACGCTGGTGGTTACTTAGCCGTCCGGTTCATGATTGGTTTTTGTCTAGCCACGTTCGTGTCGTGTCAATACTGGACGAGCGTGATGTTCAACGGCAAGATCATCGGGCTCGTCAATGGTTGTGCCGGAGGGTGGGGAGACATGGGAGGCGGTGTGACGCAGCTACTCATGCCAATGGTCTTCCACGTCATCAAAGTCGCCGGAGCCACTCCGTTCACGGCCTGGAGGATCGCCTTCTTCGTCCCCGGATGTTTACAGGTCATTATGGGCATTCTTGTGCTCACTCTTGGACAAGATCTTCCTGACGGCAACCTAAGTACTCTACAGAAGAAAGGAGATGTTTCCAAAGACAAATTCTCCAAGGTACTTAATTAGGCAAATAAATCTCATCATTTGTATATATACTCAGAAACTTATTATCGATTTTAATGGTGAGATTCGTATGTATAAATCATCATACAAGTTGAAGTAACATAAATAACTGTGGTTTGCTTATCAAAATTTGTTTTTGCTAGGTGTTTTGGTATGCTGTGATGAACTACAGAACATATGTCTTGTTCCTTCTCTATGGATTTTCCATGGGAATCGAAATGACCATCAACAATGTTATCTCAGAGTATTTCTTCGACAGGTCTGGATTCAACAATTATTATAATTTCCGTTTCAGATATAAGTTTCTTTTATCACACGTTACTTGATATGTATTTCTTGGGTTTTACGTAGGTTTCAACTTCAACTTCACACAGCTGGTATCATAGCAGCTAGCTTCGGCATGGCTAACTTCTTCGCTCGTCCTCTTGGTGGCTACGCATCTGACATGTCAGCTCGTTTTTTCGGTATGAGAGGGCGGCTATGGACCCTTTGGATCTTACAAACTTCTGGTGGTCTTTTTTGTGTTTGGCTCGGCCGTGCTACTTCACTTCCTATAGCTATTTTAGCCATGATGCTCTTCTCAGTCGGCGTGCAAGCTGCTTGTGGTGCCATTTTTGGCATCGTTCCTTTTGTATCGCGCCGCTCTCTAGGACTAATATCAGGCTTGACAGGTGCAGGAGGAAATTTTGGATCAGGACTAACTCAATTGGTCTTTTTCTCTTCATCTAGATTCCACACTGCCGATGGTTTATCGTTGATGGGAATCATGGCGATGATTTTTACACTTTTAGTCGCGTTTATACATTTTCCGCAATGGGGAAGTATGGTTTTCGGACCAACAAGTAATGAAAAACAATCAAAGGAAGAGCATTATTATGCCGCAGAGTGGACTGAGGAAGAGAAGCGGCAAGGATTGCATGAAGGTAGCCTTAAATTTGCAGAGAATAGTCGATCTGAAAGAGGTCGAAAGGCGGTTCTAGAAGGCGCATCCACGCCACCAGAAAATGGAAATCCGGCTCATGTTTAAACATGGAATAGCATTTTCATCTCCATATGTACACACGCACACACAATACTACACATCTTTGGTGAGATTATTCTCGAGTTGATAAGTCACATTTTATGTTATACTATTCTCCCGTTTATATGGGCTATTATACATTGGTATTTCGCGGTGATAAATATTTCTAAGGATCTTTATAAATATTCTTACTAAAGGCTTCATTACACTATATGTCCTTCACAATTCAAAATATAACTAGATTCAGATACTCATGTAGCAACAAATATTCACAGATTAGAATTAATTGTTTATTTAGTAAATATAAATTAAATATGTATATTATTTATCTTTTATTTAAAATAATTTTTGAAATTTTTTAATATTGATTATAAAAAATAGATAATAAAATTAGATTATACAAACATATTTAATTTTCTTTATTTTATATCAAAAATATACTTAAATAGAAAAAAATTGTAAATACGATAAATATTTAATTAAATTACTTTTTTATATTTTGTTTGGCTAGTTGTTCAAAATCTCTAATATTTTGTTCTATATTATGTTTGTTTTTAATGTCAAAATACAGTTTATATCAAAATATTAAAGATTTACATATATTATATTATTAAATATTTCATCTTCATAAATACTGTAATAAATTATATCTTATGATGGCATGTCAGCGTAACATATTTATAAATTATACCTGAAAATAAGATTTTTTGCTAAAAAAAATTTCAGTTAATATATTAGAAATCTGTGTGGCTTGTTTCTTGTTTTATGCTAGCATAATATATACCTTTACTTTCACATGTTTTTGTTTGTATTTTTATAAATGAATAAATTATTTATCATGTAATGCCTTTTTACGCAAAAGTTGGTACAACAACTACATCAAAATATGGACTTATTTGGTTTGGAACATTTTGGTTACCAACAAAAATATTTGTGCATAGCTAGAAGTTTCATAGGAAGTTAACAAGAAGATAAGATGAAAGAGATTAGTTAATACAAATTGGATTTGAATATTGAGAGATGATGATTAATGATCTGTACGGTACATTAAATAGTGGATCGGTAGATATGACTATATATAAGAACAAGTGGTTATCTTTTAAATGTCACCATAATGTGATATGTACTTTTTGTCCTGCGTATCTTACGCGTTTCAAAAGTCATCAAACGTGGTCACTTTATTGCTCCACTTATCGCGTTGTCCCCCACAACTCCATTATATTAACGTCGATCAATTGTCACCGTTCTCAAAAATTTAATATTATAGCTTCTTTTCATTATATATAAATTGTAATAATTTTAACAATTTGAATAGTTCTGATAAGAAAATTAGCTTGGTGTAACAAAACTTTATGACGATATATGGATCATGGCTGCTATATATTTGGTTTTATGTCTCTATTGTTTCAAATGCAATTTTCCTACTTACCTGTTTATGTATATATTTTGAAATATTTTTTAATATAATATTAATTTACGTTGAAATGAAATATTATACAAAAAGTATTGATTAAACTTCGTTTGTTATTTATAAAAAATGTTTTTTCTATATATTACTTTAATTAAATTTTAGAAAATATTAGAGAGGTTTAAATGTACCATTTTGTCATAAATTTTTTGACTGATAATAATTCTGGAATCAATTATTATATTTGATATAACTGATACGTATCTTGCTAATATACGCTGATGCAATAGAATCGACTCGAAGACAAAATTTATATAGATATTTTGGCTGCCAAAAACAATACATAGATATTTTGAACAACGGACACGTTTCTCTGGTAAAATGTATCAGTCAAGAGTACGTAAATGCTATTATAACAGATAAATAATATTATAAGATTCCTATTCTAATTTAATCAAAGTTTCTATCTCTGCATTATATTGATCTCGGGTATGTTTGTAAAATTTCATACTCCATATATAGAATTTGATGTGCATGTTTACAAGTCTAAACTTAAATCACACAAAAGATTACTAGCTAGAGTTAATATATGTCGAACTCATATTAAGTTATGTTTTTGATACCAAAATGAATCGCTAACTAGTTTGAAACTAATTCCGACACAAAAGAAAGTCAATCTGTTCATTTGTGTCGAATATTTATTTGCCCATGTTGTAAACAGATTCAAGAAACTTTTTTAGTTAATCTGAAATGTGCAAAAAATCTAAGGACTTCTCTGTAAAAGGAAAACATTGGACGTGAGAGAAATCTAAAGAGAGCAACAAGTGTGTTGTGTCGGAACAAGAGAAAAACACAAGAATGAAGTGTAGTTTCTTAAGGGTTAAACTTAATACAAAGTTGTATTGAAGTTGTTTTCACAATTCTAGTGAGCCAAAGATGTGTCACAACCGGCATGCATTCATCGTATTGGTGCAACAATGATTGAGTAAGTTTATGGTGATTAAACTGCTAATAATCATGGCTGGGTAAACATATTCAGGAATCCGAGACTGGAATGCACGAAACTAGAAGAAGGAACTCGCACAGAGGTTTGTACACGTTAATTGACATGGTACATCATGTTCTTAGGTGGAGATTTGTGAAGATATAAACTTGATGTGTATGTTTACAAGTGTAAACTTAGATCACACAAAGGTAACCTGAGTTTATATAAGTTGAACTCAGTTTAATTTTATGCTTTCGGGACCACAAGGAAGCACTACCTGATTTGGAACATATATTGACACAAGAGAAGAACAATTTGTCCATTTGTATCTAACACTTGTTTGCCCATACTGTAAGAGATTCAAGAAGCATTTTTACGTGATCTGAAATGTCCACAAGATCCAAAGGTGGTATATATGTTCTGTAAAGTAAAGACTTTGTACGTGAGAAAAATGTAAAGAGAACAGCAAGTTCATTGTGTGAGAAACAAGAGAGAAAACCTAAGATTGAAATGTAAACAAATGGGATAACAGAAGTTGTAAAGTATTAACAGAACCAAAAACTTCTTTTTAACATATTTTCTTCTGATTTTTCTATGACACGTTTCCGATAAACATATTTTCTTCTAAATTTACTGTAGCAAGTCTCTTGTTTTCTTGGGCTAATCGGTTTGCATAAGGCTTGTAAAGTAAATCATGGTTAGTTACTTTCATAATGAAACGGCACCATATCATAAAGCTTGCTTATATATACATACTTGAACTCAAATAATAACCCTTCTTGCATGTTACATATGTTTATGTAATATATATTGTAATAATTTCTATGTTTGTATACTAAAAAGAAATCGTATTTATTTTAACACTGAGCTAAAAACTCATTACAATTTTGCGAGAACTTTTAGTTTTCTTTTCTAGCAATCCATTTTAGAATAGGTTTTGGTCAACGATTTTGTTATCAATTAGTTAGCAGCAAACTCACTCTAAAAATGGTTTACTTTCAAAAGTTGAAAGATTTTTTAAGAACTCTAAGTAACTAATGGCAAAGATCTTACGTAAATAAATTAATTAAAGTACGTACATATTTAAAAGTTAAAAGAAAATTTCGTATTTGATACTCCAACTAAATTAACTAATTCTTAAACATTGAACACCATCGGTTTAACTGAATTTTATTTAAATAAAAATATTAATATTAAATAAAAATCCGAGAATTCAGTTGGTGTAAAGAAAAGATGAATTTATTTAAGG